>JAWWQZ010000285.1:0-2400000 GCA_033815515.1 Cryptocheilus praepositus
TTTCCAAGCTCTTTCGCCCCTTCAAATCTTTTCCTCTCACGACGTTCTGCCTTCGCTGCTACCGTCCCGCACCCTCTGGCTTGCTTCCCTTTCTCGCGGCACTCCGCGTAATTACGTCAGAAATGAAAGAAAAGCGCTCGAGGGCGAAAGCGTTTTCATAAAAGGCGACCCGTTTTATTATATGCAGCCAGGGCGTTACCCCTGCAGAGGACGGACAACTTTCTACGCAGAGGAGTGACAAAAACGAGTCTGTCCGTACTGCTTTCACCTAGTCGTTCTTTCTCTATTCGACTCACCACTCTCGCCGTCGACAGTGACATCGATCGGCGGCATGATCATACGCGAAAACGAGGCAAATGCGTTCATCTGATTTCTAACATTACGACACTGGAGTCGAAAGCACGCAATTCTCTATCGTCACGACGGATTTCGTAATCGTGTCGACGCGTTCGATCATAGAAGCAAACGTTTCACATAGTGTACGATTTAACTGTTATTTGTAGGCTGTATTCGATAACTCACTCGGCATGTCTTATGGGTTCGCAACATAAAAGAAATGGCTATTGCTGATATGAGCAATATACCTGGTTTGCGACCCAGATGCGTAATCGTAGATTCTGCAAAAGAACAAAGGCGGTAACTCAAAGGGGTGGTTGTTGGCTAATCAAGAAACGTGTCGAGACATATTATGACATCAGCCTATCCCAATATCTAGCTTACAATTGTTATTCCGTCTACTCGTTCAACAAAGGCATTGTAAGTCTTTCGACCCGACGTCGTTTGAGGTAGTATGTTATGTAATTAATCGTAACTGTTGAAAGTATAATGATTTCAAGTTGCGCTTTCCGAGCGGTGATCGACGAAGTATCGTGTTGAGATGACGTGTGAAGAAAACGTTGACGCTTTCTACGTTTTCTTTACGCTGTACCGACGTTGGGTCGAAAGAGTTAAAGACAACGCGGTTTGGTATCGAATTTTCATAATGGACGGTCAGTGCGTCGAAGTTGTGACGCGACCAGTAACAACTTTTAACGAAAACAAATGGCTACCCCGCAAACGAGGGGCCGCGTAAAAAAACTGGTAGAAGGCACCATGCCCGGCGATTCGTTTGTACTCAATCCGATCCGTTACACGCGCTACGCCCACACTCGCGTAACTCGGCACGTTCATTGACGGGACTAAGCCGCCGCGTAGGGAGAAATTTACTCATCGATTCGGAACTAAAGCTGATGCCGTTTGTTAACGAAAGCGCGAAATGAACTGATCGGCGGCCAGGGGGGTGCCCTTGACGCTTGCAATGCTTTTGTAACTCACGTCGCAACCGCATTCATCAATAGCTGGTCAGAAGCTTAAACACAGAGCGTCATGACTATGCCGTCGTTCGTTTATCTCGAAGCGCGTTAGTACCCTTTAATAATCGCTAATTTGAACCCTGAGCGAATTGCCCTTTCGTGTTTAGAATGCCTGTGCTCGGAGCACTGGCAACTGTTACGTCGCTAATGCCTTTCCTAATTATTTTGCGCACCTATTCGGCAATACCATTCCCGATGATATTGGCAGCGCACGTTTGTTACGGTATTCTTCGCTCGACCTGACTTCCCACGTTTCTCTCTGCACGCCTAACACAATGCGAGTTACAGAGTTAAATTGATTCGTCTCTATTGTTGTCCTGTGCCGCTGCTAGTGCCGTGCGACAATACGCGACTAACTGCACGTTGCGAATTGTCGTCATTTCTCTAGCCTTTGACGTTGTTTCCCGTCGACGAAGACGTTTTGACGCACACAAATTTTCGGTCCAATCATCGGTATTGTTCTTGCGTAATGCGGTCGGGTAACAAAGGATCGCTATTAAATAATAAGCTAATCATAGAGCGACGTGTACGTGAACACGACGGTCTTTTTTTAGTAAATATAACGTTGTACGCTTTCTTCTATTAAAAGCGCTGTTCTCAGTTATATCGGTTCCTTTATCGAAAATACCGCGAGTTTACACGTCTGCGCGCTATTGCGCGCTTAATTGTCTAAGGTAATAAACGATCGCGTCGATAATGGCGCGGTAGAAGCGGTGGAATGGGAAGAGCCGACAAGACTATCCCTCTCCACTCGTCGCTTCGGGGGTTGCAGGTGGTGTGCAAAACGAGCGAGAGAAGGGGATACCGTCGTAATTACGCGATTCTCGTGGGGCCGCCAAGAGAGACATGAATGGTACGAGTATCGGTAGGTGGGTGGGACGGCTAGTAGGATAGGGCGCATGGCTGGTCAGTCAATTCCGAATGGAATTTTTAATCGATCCCACCCGATTTTCTCTTTGCCTCTGGCTACCTCCCTTCCTCTGTGCTGCCTGACTCCACCGAAACATTTTTTATTCCCCGATTGTGTTTTAAACTCGAATCGGAGCATCTGGGGGTAGTTACGTCGACGCTGTCGCATTTCATTTCAATTTGTGCTCAGTCTTTGGTCGTTGCTGATACGAGTATTTTTCAAGACGCAATTTTATTTTCATTTCCTCGGTTCTTCCGCAGTGCTTGTCCGTGATGTAGCTCTGCGATTCCGGTTGTACGTTTTATCCGTTGATACGGTATTCCGTAACACAGCGTTCGTAGATCTGCACTGCAGAAATCAAAATATGCGAATAACAGCCATCGGACATGGCCGATGCGCATTCATACGTGCGGGACGGCGAACGTTCTTATGCTCCCACGCGTTCGTTTTCAGCGGAACATCGCACCATCGTCCGCACATTGAGTATCGCACAAGTACGTATTTCTGCACGAGCGCAGTCGCGCTACGCGTCGGCGTGCGAATCAAAACGCATTTTCCGTTTAAGCGCGGCCGATGCGGCGGGGGAACTTTATGCAAAAAGCATCGGGCCGGATCTCCATAAATCGCTGCTCGATATTCCGTATTCCCGCACGACAAACCGCACTCGGGCGTCACCGTGTCGGCTGCAGGTAGTTTAATACACACCGCCGTCGCTATCCGCGTCAGGACACAAAACGCGCTTTACACGTAAACAGGGAAAAAAGCGAACACGCTCGCACACGTGTCCACCGTGTACGCGTGAGCCGAGAAGGCGTAGGTGGTTTGTAGAGTAGGACAGACGTAGTGAAGGGAGGACGGTTACCGGGTACCTTGTAAACAATGCGTGCGGCACATACTCGCGTACGCGAGACTATTCGTTAGGTGGACGAGAGGTAGACCCGGTGCAGGCACGGAGAGGGAAGGAAGAAGGTACGCGCGGGACGTACAACCGGCTGCGTCCGTTTTGTAACAATAATTCATCGCACGGTAACATTTTGCCTGTCGCTGTGTGCCTCCCGTTTTTCCACGATCGTCGCGCGCATCCACACACAAAGGCCAGCGTCGTCTCCAACATACGCGCATGGAACCTACAACGAGTGTACGTTACAACCCCCCCATGCGACTGCTATGTTTTGTACAAGGTTTTGAAAAATGTTTTATTGCCACGTTCCGATTGCAACAGCGCGGCGATATTTTTGTCTCAATGCCAGCATTCTCCCGGCTTCCTCTCGCCCTCTGTCGCTTCCTGCGCACCCCTTTCCTTTATTTTGTCCTTTCAGCGCCGGTTGCCAGGGCTCCGAATCTCTAGTTCGGCTTTTCGCTTCTTTTGAAATTGCCCTATTCACAACGCGCGTGTCGTCGCCCTCGGTCCCCGTGGCCTCCGAATCTAAATATTTCAGCCCAGACAACGTCCGGTCGTCACAAATCGGTCATATTATTTTCCGCGAGTGTCAGCCCCGTGCCAGGGCTGTTTCCGCGTGCTACGCTCCTTTTCACGACGTGTAATTTGCGTCGAACTGTCCGAATGTAAAACGAAGCAAACTGTACGCCGGCAAAATGCGCGCACTTAGGTACAATGCGGCTACGAGCAGGCGTGAATGCAGAGACGCTGGCGTCTAACTTAACGGTTAGCTCGTTTGAAATAAAAGTTACGCGCTGAAAAACGCCGGCAAAAGTGGACGAGGAGTGGGTGGAGCGGAGAAAGGGAGGACGAGCGTCGGGCCGCGGGCGTCGCATTGTTAGCCCCTGCCGTTAGCTCGGAAGTCATTAAAGCGAATATTACGGTAATATAACGAAATTGTGGACGTCGTGAGCGAGAAAGCGGCGAACGGGCGAAGTCGGATGAAAAAAAGAAGCTGACAACGGTGAAAACTAGCGACGGGGTGGGTTGGGAGAGGCACGAGAATGGACGGCGAATAAGTCGAAGCTACCGTGGACGAGAGTCCCGACCGTAAATTTTCCAGTGACGAGCGACTGCCGGCTATGCGTCGAATATACAAAGCGAGTTTGCCCGACACAACTCCCGCGTCTCGCGCCGCACCCTTCGTTCCTATGCTCCTGCCACCCTTCACTGACGTAAGCATTTTTACGCCTCCGTCATCTACCACTCGCAGCACCTCCATTATAGGACGGCGAACGAACGAAGATCCTTAACGGCGCATCGTGGACTTTTTTGCGTCGACGTTACAACGATTTAAGAAGCAATTTCTGTATATTCTTTGCACTCGCGCATTCTATTCGTTTGATGATTTCCTGTTTCGAACTTCTGGAGCGTAAATTCCGAGAGCGGCATGGTAAACGCATAGAAATTGTTATGTGCGTTCAGTTCTAACTATATGTTTCCAACTGCTTGTCAACTATATTTACTAGTACGCCGTTATATCGCCATGGCAGGGTTCTTTGCTTTTCTCGATGCGTTTGACTGTCCTATAGGGCCGTTTCGACATGTCGTCGAAGTGTCTTACTTCATGTCAAAGCTGTTTGGTACAAGTTGAGCGTCCGTCAGATATTCCATTCGTTGTAAACAATCACTCGTCGCCGGTATTTCGTTTATTGGAAATTTCTAATCGAAGGATTAATAGTTCGAATATGGAGCTTAGCATCGTAAGCTATCGAAATCGTCGTTACGTTCTGTTATCGTTCAGTCGTTCGTACAGCCTGATACTGACACCTGCAAAACTTCCACTACCGTGTAAAATCTCATCGCACCCATTGATTGTGTCACGAAAAAAATAGGACCACACGCCTTCTTGTTACGACTACCTGAAGCGAGACAGACATTATCTAAGAACATACGCCCTGTACGCCACGTACGCAAAGAGAAGACACGACCTCCGCAAGCTCGTTTCGTATCGTGTTGAGCGCGATCTCGACGAGACGCTGTAAAGTACAAAGTCGAATGCCCGGAAACAGCGGATGATCTTTATTTACTGCGACCCGCGCAGGGATGGTTCCGTAGTTAGCCCGTTAAGGTCAACGTAAAACTGTGAGACATCGAAATAGAACGATTCACAAAGGCGGTGCCAGGGAGTGAAGGAGTTGAGCGGTAGGTGCCGACAGGACGAATCGACACCGACAGTAAAGTGGTCCCCTTAAAGCCCTTGTAAAAACTTACGTGCTCGTATAAGCCGGCTCACGGCTATCTCCTGTTTGTGAGCCCTTTTTCGACTCGTGGCATGAGTCTTCGAAGGTTTATCCCAGTATCCACGAGGGGATTTTCGCCCTTGGTTGAAGCTCTCGTTGCGCAGTCTCTCCTGAAGCAACAGAGAGCCGATGCTCCTAGCTCGTTACATGCGCTACTCGGTTCTAGAGATATCCAGAGGCATCCATTATCGTGATCTTCCACCTTGTCGAGCAAAATCGCCGGCCTGATCCCCGACTCTGAGTCTCGACATGCCGTGACTGCTTGACTCATCACGATTGCGGCTTTATCGTGCGCTTTGCGAATTCCAATTCTAATGGCGGGGCTAATACGCTGAACTTTCATACTACGGATACTGGTTGTTTGATCGTATGGGACGGACGCCGTAAACAACGTCAGGAGGAAATTGTACGCCCGCTTTGGGCTAACAATTACATTCGCGGGCGCACGTGGTGAAAGACACAAAAAAGTTCGTGAGGGTGGTATGCGAGGAGAGAGAGGGGAGATTAAGTGTAACGGAGGTGTTTCCACAACAATAAAAATAGGGGAAAAATGCAGAAGTGCGGGGCATTGTTGTTTTCCGGTAGCAGGTGCCATTTCGCAAATGGCACCGTTATCGTACGTTTTCCGTAGAATCGCGCGTGGCACAGCGATAGGTTGGCTGGACGACTAGAGGGCAACGGGGGGGGGGGGCAGCGAAAGAGAAAGGATGGAAGAAAACAAGGGATGTTGGAAGTAGAAACAGGGGGTAGACGTGTTCGCGAGAGGGGCAGTAGGTTGTTATACGTGGCTTATTCAGAGGTGATCATGCGCCGTGTTCAAAGGGCCATTACGAAAATGACCATTAAAATAAATTACTCTCATCGCGCCTCGCGTGTTGTGGGGGGGCGAGGAGTGGGCGGGACCTATAGGCGTTGTGCGTTTCACCACTATCGCGATGCGTGTACTCAATACCTACGAATACGTGACGCGGAAATAGTCGGCCATACGAATCAATTTGCGTAAATAATGGCTAACTGTACGCACCAACTTCACTGCCAACTCCACCCCCAGCTCCATCGCTAGTTCCATTGTCTGTGTCGGTCGGTGAACCGTTACGATTTTTCGTAACAACAGCGACATTCGACCGGCGACCAACCCCATCCCCCGATTCCTGTGCAGCGCGGAAAACACGATGTCCGGCGCTAAGTACCGACGCATTAAAACGCTCGAACGAACCGCCCGACGATTACCATTTTTCGATATACGCCGCGGAGAGAAAGCGAACGAGGAGCGTCGACTGGCTGGCTCGATGTCCAGGGGGGAAGGGGAGGGGATGAAAAAAGCGGACTTAACGGATGCGACATGTAAATGTGATTGCAGAGCTCGCGCTTTCTATCATATTTTAACGAACCCCGGTAGGCACCGGTGTATGCCAGAGTGAAATTGACGATTCTTTTGAAATTGACGTTCGGTGTTATTCATCGCTCAACGATACCCTCTTTGTCGGCCCACTTTCGGAGAGGATGCCAAATGATCGCGACGCACGTTGATTGCCTGGCGAATTTCGGTAACGCTTCACCCGAGGGCATAACAAAACTTCTTGCGCAATAGTTGTACTTTATTTCTCAATGTGTACTAGTTATTTTGTATGTTAACGCTGGATTTGCGGAGAAATGTGTAGATATGCGGTATTATCGAAACGGTGTGTATGTATAAAATGTACAGAAATTAAAAAGTCGAAACCTGAGGAAGAAATTAATTTATACTCGTATATATGTCATATATACGAGTATCATTTCATTGGTAAAAGTCAGCAAAAGTTGGTAGAGAATAATATTGACAGCGTTTGTAGTTTTACACGTCAATTTACCGTTAAAGAACAAGTATCATATTGTACGCAATCAGCTTGGAATCTGGAAGTCATACACAAAATGGAAATATCGAGTACCCGGTACTTTGGACTTTTGAAAAAGGGTCAAATGCGATCTAGGTAAATCAAAATCAACTGAAAAATTCGCAATAGTTTCGGAGGTATGGTCGAACTGGGGAAAAAAATGAAAAAATACTCTTTCCAATTTGACGAGCTAAACTTTGACGTGCAAAGTCGAGCAGGTCTGGTCAATCGACATTGTACAGCTGTAATTTCACCGTTTGTCGCTTCGACGATTTCCCTCGTTTGTGCACCTTTCGCGTCCAATTAGTCGAGCGCAATTTTTTTCGTAATTTTGTCTCGTTGACTTCATAGCATTGACTACATTTGATCCGGCTTTCCGAGTTTTGACGATGTACCGTATCAGAAGCATTGAATAGTATATATTCGATGCATACAAAATCTCATACGTTGTCATGTGTCCGTATTTATAGGGTGTTACACGGGAACAATTTGTTAAAGATACCCCGTTTGTGCGACAATCCTCCTTTCCTGTTTCCGTCATTCTGAAATGGCATATCCACGTAAAGCGCAAATTATTTTCATGATGGACAATTGTTCCAGGAAATATTCGGGAAACGCATTGAGAGTGCCTCTTTCATATCGGCCCGTCAAACATCCATCCTTTTCAGCAAATAAAAGAACGGCGCTGCGACTTATACGTCCTCTATCTATTCGAATTTAATGCGCAGTCACGGCACACCAAAACACACTGACGTTCGAAACGATTAATTCCGTACTACGGGAGTTTTAGATGCACTCACGATCAATCGTTTACGATACCCCGAATGAAAGTCAGCACGGATGAAGCGGCCGTACATCGGAATCCTTTTTCGACGTTCGGATTCGGCAAATATTGACGCGGGCCAATTGAAATTTGCATGAACGGCGAAATTGGTAAAATATTTCCGCTCGTAAAAGAACGCGGAATCGAGGAAGGGTATATTTCCAGGAAATGGAAAGCCTCGGCGTAGCGGGTGCCGAGAAGGGTTGGCAGATGTGGGTAAACCGTAACGGAGAGAGAACGACATAGAATTCCCAGCGGCATACTGTCGACCGTCCGAGGGAAAAACTGTAGCCTTAAATTTAATATGACGCGCTTCACGGATCGATTCCGACGCGTTCCGCATTCCGATCGTTCGCACCGGAATCGAATTTTACGTTCTCATGCAAAAATGACGCGTTAAGACTCCCCTTTTGCAGGACGGACGTGTGCTGTGGGGACAAAGCTGCCTACGAAGGGTGATCTTCGTGTTTTTGTCGATGGCTAGCTTTTCATTAATATTCCGCATGTCGTATTTACGAACTTCGTATGTGGGGAATAACAATAGGTAATGTACTCTTAAGAGCGCACCAGTGCCACTGTTTAAACATATTTAGTTACGTTTTGCAATACACTCGCCATCGGTATAGAAAGCATTCTCCGTAGACGACATTTACTTAACGTTTTTTATGTTGCGATTTTCGGTCACACGTAGACGTTGCACGTAGATGTTCGATTCAGTTTCTGTACACACATCGGCGTGAAGGCCACCAAACTTGCACTATTTCATTAAAGACATCGGTTACAATATTGTAGGATTTTCGAATCTCGGCTGAAACCCCAAAAATGTGTAGAACTTTAGACTCTGGGCAGAGACCCCAAAACTTATAGCAAAATGATTATTAACTAAACGAAAATTTATTTTGCTTGGGAAATATACAATTTACATCGAATATAATCGATGACCTCTCGGCACACTGCGTACGTTTTGCGTCTTTCGATATTTCTCCTCAACTATTTGTCGGAAACGCGCGATTGCACTATTTCATTACAGATCGCTTACAATACTGTAAGATTTTCGAATCTCGGCTGAGACGCCAATATTTTTACGACTTTAGACTCTCGGCTGAGACCCCAAGTTTATAGGAAAATGATTACTAACCAAACGAAACGTTATTTTGGTTGGGAGATATACAATTTGCGTCAAATATAATCGATGACTTCGCAATACACTGTATTTATCCTCAACTGTTGTCTGATCGCGCGATGCAGCGCAGTTACCCTTTTGGTAGCGTGTGACTCATCGTCACATGTCCGATTCTTACAATACATCGCCGTGCTAGCATCCATTCATTATTTCGTAGCACTGTTCACTAATCACCTTATTGTTCATTTATCAATCCAACGATCTTTACCAAAATACAGAATGTTAACATTTTAACCCTTGCGGTCTGCAGATTTCGCTCTTGAGAGTACCAGCAGGTCGGATGAAATCTAGAATTTCGTAGTTACATTTCCGTACAGAATTTAAAGTCAATATATGGATGTTAAAACACACAGAATTTGTTGAAACTGATTTGTTGTGTTTATTACTACTTGTGATCTAAAGTGTGTTCTGTGTAATGTTCTAAAGTATGATATATTGCGAAACAATCACCGATATGAAGTCCTGGCTTTCGTGTACAAAAATCTCTGCACGTGTGTGTTTGTTGTCTTTCTCCTGCAGTTTTCGTGTCCGAACATACTGCAAAGTTTTTCTTGCCTTCTGAACGAATTATATGAAATTACTTATTTAATCTAGTGTCTACGAATGACAAAGGTTGCGGTGTAGATAGTGTTTGGTGCCAGAAATTTCCTACTAACTGATCGACTAAACATTTCACAAAATTTAAGTGTGTTACTGGCTATTCGTAGTTCTGTTGTCTTGTTATTTTATACAGTATGTATGAGTTGATGACGCACATCTCCATGCCCCAAAAAATAATTGCATCTTCGAAGGTTCCCGCTGCGAGGATATCGATTTCTATGACGATTTAAAAATGTCCCCGCTACGGGGACACCGACTTCTACGACGATTGAGAAATGACCCCGCGACGGGGACCCTGACCGTAAAGGGTTAATTTCATGAAAATATATACTGATCTTTCCTGCGTACAAACACTACTTCAACGTGCCAAATATATTACGACCGATCCCTTCGCGTACGGACCGCCTTGCCAAATTCGGGTTCCCGACGTCTAATGGAGGACAATAATTGGTGTTTCAGGGTCCGGTCGGGGAGGTGGGCGGCGTAAGGCTGCCACTGCAGTCATTACATGGATACGGATCTGTGTTTATGTACTCGGCGTCGACGAGTCCCGGGAGTGGAGGTGGCCAGGGTGGCGGAGGTGGGGGTGAGGTTACCCTTCGCCTCCGCGAACCTGAGGACATTCCTGAAGAGGTACTCGCTCGCCTCGAGGATACCGCCACTCTCTCCATCTCCCTCCAAGGCGATGCTGTCCTGAGGTTAGGGGCGGCTGGGACAGGTGAGTAAAACTTCGTCTTTCTCTGACGGTTGAATGTGTGTTATGTTCGTGCACTACACAATGGGATGAAGATGGGGCCAATTACTGTAATCTTTCGCATAGCGCCAATCCTTACAACGCACTAAAGATACCGAAATTAGTTTTTTGTATAACATATATGTCAAATGCCATTTCTGTTATATATGAAAATATGTTATATCATGTAACACATATCGTGTAACACATATACCAGTTGAATGTGTGTTATGTTCGTGCACTACACAATGGGACGAAGATGGGGCCAATTACTGTAATCTTTCGCATAGCGCCAATCCTTACAACGCACTAAAGATACCGAAATGAGTTTTTTGTTTAACAATTGTGTCATATTCCATTTGTGTTATATATGAATATTATGTTATATTATATAACTAGTATCGTGTAACACATATATCAGTTGAATGTGTGTTATGTTCGTGCACTACACAATGGGATGAAGATGGGGCCAATTACAGTAATCTTTCGCATAACGCCAATCCTGACAACGCACTAAAGATACCGAAATTAGTTTTTTGTATAACATATATGTCAAATGCCATTTCTGTTATATATGAAAATATGTTATATCATATAACACATATCGTGTAACACATATATCAGTTGAATGTGTGTTATGTTCGTGCACTACACAATGGGACAAAGATGGGGCCAATTACAGTAATCTTTCGCATAACGCCAATCCTGACAACGCACTAAAGATACCGAAATGAGTTTTTTGTGTAACACATGTGTCAGATGCCATTTGTGTTATATATGAAAATATGTTATATCATATAACACATATCGTGTAACACATATATCAGTTGAATGTGTGTTATGTTCGTGCACTACACAATGGGACGAAGATGGGGCCAATTACAGTAATCTTTCGCATAACGCCAATCCTGACAACGCACTAAAGATACCGAAATGAGTTTTTTGTGTAGCACATGTGTCAGATGCCATTTGTGTTATATATGAAAATATGTTATATCATATAACACATATCGTGTAACACATATATTAGTTGAATGTGTGTTGTGTTTGTGCACAACAATGGGACGAAGATGGGGCCAAATACAGTAATCTTTCGCATAGCGCCAATCCTTACAACGCACTAAAGATACCGAGATGAGTTTTTTGTGGAACACATATGTCAGATGTCATTTGTGTTATATATGAAAATATGTTATATTATATAACACGTATCGTGTAACACATATATCAGTTGAATGTGTGTTATGTTCGTGCACTACACAATGGGATGAAGATGGGGCCAATTACAGTAATCTTTCGCATGGCGCCAATCCTTACAACGCACTAAAGATACCGAGATGAGTTTTTTGTGGAACACATATGTCAGATGCCATTTGTGTTATATATGAAAATATGTTATATCATATAACACATATCGTGTAACACATATATCAGTTGAATGTGTGTTATGTTCGTGCACTACATAATGGGACGAAGATGGGGCCAATTACTGCAATCTTTCGCATAGCGCCAATCCTTACAACGCACTAAAGATACCGAGATGAGTTTTTTGTGGAACACATATGTCAGATGCCATTTGTGTTATATATGAAAATACGTTATATCATATAACACATATGTCAGATACAATTTGTGTTATGTATGAAAATATGTTATATCCTATATATTATGTTTCTTCGTGTTTCATATTTCATATTAAATTTCTCGGACAACTGAGTTTTTACGTACAACAACATTATAAACTGTAATGTAGGAATTTATTGTTTATGTTTGTCAAGTATAGTGTTCAGTGTTCGTAGTTGTTTTGGTAAACGATCGAACCGGTGGTATACGTTTATGTTATGAGTGTTAGACGCGATTTTATAGAAAGCGTAACGTATTAACACGTTAATTGCCAACTACGAGATAACTCGTAGTTTGCATTATTACCTAGGACGCCATCTATGAGTTATTCCGTAGTTTGTTTACTTGGTGTATTTGTGCAGCTGTGATGAAATACGTACTATATCGATATAATAATACATAATACAATAATATAATGTGATAAAATTACATAGGCTTTTTACACTGGAATCTTGAAAAGTACCGTGCCAGTCAACGTGCTAAACGTGTCATGCGGAATGTGCGTTTATACTAATGACGTTGACATTATGTCGGCTACTGGAAGAATGTAAGAGTGTAAGGAGAAAGCGGATGTAGCGTGATGAATTAGAGTTGACGATTTTAATGTTATGCAGAGTAGGTTGGAAAAGTATGTCGGATATAATTCGGTGCACTAGAAAATGATAATGGTAACAGTATTTTGTGATGTAGTAAAGTTTAGCAATTCTAAAACATTTAAAGTAGAGGAAATGAGTATGCTCCGATTTTCATTACTATTGCGCATTTTTTTCTTTGCATTATTATCGCGAGAATTTAATTAACTTGTTCCTATAACCATAATTTGTTAAACTACGAGTTCCAAGAGCTTCTAAAGGTCACGAATTTCAAGACAGACACGATTGCACGCCGTAAGGTTACAAAGCTCAAGTCGCTATTAATGACTTCTTGGGAATCGTTCATTAAATTTTCCGAGCATACTAAACAGAAGCAAAGGGGATTGAAAATCGTAAGAAGATGTAGCCACTTCGCGTATACCAAGAACTCAAAACATCTACTCTATATTTTGTTTGCGCCCGAATATTAGCAAAAAGATTCGTTGCGGAAGAATCAGTGGTTGTCATCGCTAATCGTGTAATGTACGAATGCTGCGGCTCAGCGATTCAGGTAATTTATTGCTTTCGAGCTTGAACCGGACGGAGATTTAGTTCTTTCGCACCCTCTTCCCTTCAAAGAAGGGGAGACCTGACAGGAGAACGCTGCGATTTTGCGAAAGTAAATTAAAAAGGGGTGCACGCTCGCTCTCAAGTCATGAAGACGTGGGGCAATAAATAATTGGCTTATACGGTGCATAAATTTCGGCGGTAGCTCGTAAACATGGCGCGATCTTACCCTTGAATTTATTATAATGGGGATTGGCCCCTTCATACTTTTAGAATCGCAACTAATTTACTAGTCTTCGATCCTCGCTCTCTCTTCGATCCTCAATCCACATTAATTGCAATTTTCGCTTGATGTTCATTTAATCTATTAATATTTCCGATGACGTTTGCGTTTTGGTCCTTCCGCGTAAAGTTCCATCAATAGTCGAGCGCTGGTCTTCGTTTCTTCCGAGGATCATGGCTGCCCATTCTAACGTCGACGTCCGAAATTTATTGTGCTGTTTGGGCGACTGTTCGGAAATATTTTGACAGAGAAATTCAAAGACTGGGAAGATCTTCATCGTTCCGCTTACCACTTTCCCCGATATCTATTCGCGTGTTTGCGCCAAGTCGCAAACGTTCCTTTATCCTCGGCAGCAAACAGACTATCGATTTCAAGTATTTCGTCCTCCTCCCAACTGACGAAAGAGTTTCCCTGTATCGTTCTGATCATAATGCGCTTCTTTGGACGCAGCGTATTCGCGAAGTTCTTGCAGAGTCGCCGACTTGCGTCGTCATGCGTGTGCGCTCTTTTCATACATCCACAGTCCTTCGAATTTGACTCCCTGCCCGGCTTCGCGCCCCGGCTAAATCTTTCTCCGAGCACAAAGGACAGTCCGAAGTTTTTCGAGCGAAGGTCTCTCACTCGTGGTGTCTAACCGTTGGTAGAGGGAACAACCGAGCGTTAACTTCCGGACGATTTGTCAGAAGCCGAGACCAGCGGCGGAAATGCTTGGCTGGTTGGCTGGCGGGCTGGCTGGCTCGTCGACTGACTGGTTGGTTAGTTGGCTGGTTGGCTGGCTCTCGCACTTGCCGCGATAAATCCCGGATTTTCATAAGTTTCTTACCAGGCAGGCCCTTTTCCGTGCGCCCGCGCGTCGCTACCCACTCTTCGCTACCCGCTCCTTGCCGCTCAACAGAGAACAAGTTTTCAGGAGCTTCTTCTGTCCTCGCTCGCTTCGACCGCTCGCATCGTATCCCTTAAGCGCCTTGGGTCGGGATCGATGAAAGATATCATCCCTCGTACTTTCCCGTTCGTACTTTCATTCGTTCGCGCGGCGACTGCCGCGAATCAGTGCAGGGAGCCGGAAGGGTGAAAGTGGAAGTGAGAAGAAGGAGAATGACGGGCATAAGGACAGGGCGGAGGGCGGTGGAGGACGATGGCGCGGAGGAACGTAGGTAGAGATTTATCGGGGTTGCGGCTTGTTACAGCGGCTTTAGACTTCCACCACAGTGGGACGGGCACACGCCGTTGGAACGGCCGAGGTGGGGGTTGATAAAGGTGCTAGCGATTGATTAAGAGGGTCGTTTGTGCCAAAGCAATGCTACTTCAAACGTCAGTTCGACCTACCCTGCTTCTTGGGCACGCCTGCCTCTACGCCAGGGACCCCTCCTCGCCCTTTACTTCCTCTTACCATGCCGCTCCCGCGAGCTTTGACCCCTTCTATCCCGTCTTTCTTTCTCCGACGTCAGGAGAGATTGCCGTTAATCTTTGTCTCTCGCTGGAGGAAAGCTCCCTTTTAAGACTGCTTTTATTATATCGCGCACGACTCTGCGCTGCCGCGTGATGTACGTTAACAGTGGTAATTCTTTCTCGATAATGTAGCGCGGCCAACGTAGAGCTCTGGTCAGTAGTGCCGCCGCGGCATTAATCTGCCGGTGTGAAGCTGTCCTGCCAATCGCGTTTCACGAGAGGCTTGAAGGCATTGAAGTTAGAAGCTTTGTAATAGGCTTCAGCGGCGTCGGCGGTGGTGGTGGTGGCATCAGCGACGTATCGATTCTTCGTTTGAGACTTTCATTGCGTTGTTGCTAATAGTAGAAAAATGATCGGAGCTTAAGTGCAATGCGCGCAGTTTGGCTTTGCGGCGGAATGAGACTATTTCGACACATTAAGCGTCGAGCGACCGTTGTACCGTGAAGTCCTGTAATCAGTACGTTATTATGAACGAACAATGCGTTAATCACACGGTCAACACGCGGCGGGCTAAAACATCGGCCGCCATACTGTTTTCGAGAGGGAAAATAGCATTGCGTCACTCACGTCTCGACCGCCGCCTCCATTGCGATGCACACAGGATAACGCGCTTTGAGGGAAACATTTTCACGGGCATTAAGTCCGAAAATGTAACGCAGCACTCGGGCAGCGCTGTTCTTCAATGGCGTAACAACCTGAGGCTACGAAGTTACACACCCTGTTCCACTTGCCATGCTACTCGCATGCAAACACGTGCCGAGCCTTTGTGCCACGTGCAAATATTTATGTTTGAAATTTCGTCGGTAAAATGAGGGCCCGACATTACATCGATATGTTCTGCAAACGTAATTACTCGTTTGTCTGTTTTAATGGATAAAATACAAAAACCGCGTGGGTTTCCCCTTTGAGCGCGGTAATCAATTTTCTCTTTTCGATGATCCACTTCGGCCGCTCACGCAACTAATTGCCAGCACGGTAGCATCAGGGTCACGCCATACTTGTAATCGCACGCGGCATATACAGGCATTAACTGCTTTTCTCGCCAAGTCGCAAAAGCGTTGCGGAAAGCCCACGAAATTGTTATCGCGCGCTTACGGTTACGGGTCTTTCTTACGATGTACGTGAAGGCTCCGGTACTTCAATTCATTCGGCGCAAAGCCGCGCCCGCGACATTTCGTGACTATTAAGGTGAATTTTGTGTTATTTTTTTTTTACACTGAACGCTAGAATACTTCTTTTGTTGCCACATTCGTGCTAATGACTAGTATTTTTAAATGTGTGGACTCCATTCCTTTAGACAACGGATCGTTATGGATATGTTAAACGAGTGACGAAACTGTATATAACCTATGTGGATGTTGGAACTGACAACAACAGAGCAATGACAAAAACTGAATAGGGCTTTGTTGTTTGAGATTTTTATGAAAGTGCTGAACAGTAGTTAGATTGACGTATTGTACGTAACTGTGCTTGCATATGATGGGTCCTCACAGAAGGAGTAGACAACCTGAACAGTCTTTATGGAGCTCATTTTGTTCAATCTCATTAGTTTTGTTTAAATTAAGTATAACCGATATGCTTACTATTGAATCTGAAGTTTTGTAGAAAGATTGAGAATTTGCGAGTTCGATACCTCAATCCTGAAAGTATTATCCTGTTATTCTGTGAAATACATATCTTTGCACACCAACAGAGATTACAAAGTGAAACGTGCGATGTCCTTCCTTCTAATCAGGCAGTCGCATCTCGACAAGGCCCGCGAGTTTATTCGCGAGACTGCGAGAAAAGCTTCGCGCGGGATCTCGATCGGCAATCTACAAGAGCGGAAAAAAGAAGCGTCTTCTTCACCGTGCCGCGAAAGGGGAGAGGGTAAGAACGTCGAAGCGCGTGTAATACCGGTGCGGTAATACCATAAACCGGAAAAGAATGAAACTAGGCGCAATAAAGACGCCCAGAATACTCGGCGCAGGGGGCAATAAGTCTGAAATATGCCAGCTTTTTATTCCCGCGGCACGAATACCTGCTAAAGCGGGACTGCCAGCGGGGAGTACGAGGGGGTAGACGCGTTTAGGGTTGGCTGATGCGTGCGAGGGCAGAAACGGGGGGAAACGGAGTTGGAATAGTAGAACGGCGGACGGTGGCGGTTTCCGCATTGGGAAAAATGTCTACAGGTGTGCATGGTTTACGCGGTGAGCATCGAGGGCAATGGGAAGGGAGATGGCTAGCACGTGAACAATTCCAAGGGAGCATGCGCTCCGCAAATAGAGGTGGGCAAATGCGTATATGCACGCCTACGTGCGGTTGATTGCGAGTACGTAGGACAGATGCGGAATGAGCGGGATATATATATACACGGAAAAATGGGCAAAAGTACGTATGTACGTAGGGAAGTTCAGTGCAAAACTTTACTGCGAGAGCAATTCTCGTTATAACTTCGGCCCCCGTAGAAACTTAAACTGCTGCGAGCCGAACATGCAGAACTTTCGGCCGTTTTCCTACCCGGGACAATCGTATGCCCTTTTCCTGTGTTTCCACGTACTCGCTCTCTCCGTATCCCCGCCCACTTCCTTCGCGTTTCATTCCACGGTCCTTTCCCCACAGGTGTGCGGGAGCCGCCCTTCCACCAAAGACCGCTCCTTTTAGTGCCGCGAAACCGACCCCAGATAACCTCGTTCCTGCGTCTGGGGAACTTTCAAAATGAAACGAATTCGTCGACGATATTCCGGAATAACTCAAACTTTCCTCGATATGTATAGGAATGTTAAAGCGAGCGCAAGACAAACTTTCATTTATTGAATAGTTCGTTTAATGATGTCCGTTTCATTCTCTTACACCGTGCCAGACTTTACCGAGACACTAGTAAAGGGTGTTTCAAAACGGATTGATATTTTAACTTATTAACACGTTGAGGACGGCGTGTACCACCGGTGGCTCACACGCGAATGGTTTATCTGGCGGCGTGTACCACTGGTGACTCACACGCGAATGGTTCATTTAGTACAGCACTAAAGTATAGTATAACAGTATAGTAAAAGGAAACTGCACTTTTGTGTTTGAAGTTTTGCTAAACAACATTGTGTGCAAAACGCTGCCAGATAAAGCATAGTACAATTTTTACTGCCGTCCGTCGGTGCGGCATAGCAAAACCTGCGCCGTCCTCAACGTGTTAACCCTTAGCGCTCCGTAGGCTCCGCTGCGGAGCCGAATGTTTTTAACATGATTGCGCTTAAAATGCTGCGGTATCGTCGGCGTTGGCAATTGATAACTGTAGTTAAAACGTGATCAGTCTCTGCACTATCACGATTAAACCATTTTTTGACCTTTTTTATAGCACGTGTAATTCTTCTCACTTAAAATAAAACTCCGTTTCACTCGTTCCGCTGCGAAAATGTGCCGGAGCACTAAGGGTTAATAAATCGTATTATTTATTTAAAAAATACAAATGTTTTTATTTTAATATCGTATAATTTTCCATGACTAAACCTCAATAATTCCTGATACCGGTTGTCAAAGATTAGTACTCTATGTTGACTACAAAATAATGGCGCGTAATTTAAAATGTCAGGTCACTTTGAGCCACCCTTTTTAAGTGGTAATGCGTCGGAAAGTGCGCTCAGATGGTATGTGCGGTGAGTGACAAATGACGTGCGTTGCGTGAACGATTGTTGCCATGCAGTCTGTCGTCCTGGGAAAGTCAACAAGTTGGAATGTACAGTTTGTCTAACGAAGGGAGTCTACGGTGGTATAAACGAGGTTCTAGCTATAAAGCACATATGTTGTTCCACCCGTAAGGCATGTAAACTTTTCACATACTCTTTTTCAATGGTCGGTAGTTTCTTATAAAATTGTATAAAATTACTTTGCTGCACATAATCTTCCTATGACTTAATACATTTCAGCCACCAATGTAGTTCAGGCGATGAGTTCAGGCAACTTTGCTTAGTTGAAGTTCTTTCACTGCAGTTTTTTCTATCTTCATTTTTCCGAAATTAAATTGTTTTTTATGTTTGGGAAATTTGACATTTTGAACACACTGGCCATTTATTCCGGCCGATTAAATCAGAAAATTACACACAACCGTATCGTCAAATATATTGGGAATGTTTATTACAGTCCGCTATTTGGCCTTAGGAAAAAACTCGAATCCCTCGGGCAATGTGCAATCATTGCAACGTGTTCATACTTGGAAATTAGTTTTTCCAACAGTTTTTCGTTTATTTGACTTAATGAATTCAGCTGCCCTGGCATTTAAATGGTTACCGGGACATCGCGAGCAAATTTTACACAAAATGTATTATACTTATATTGCATCATTAACACTGATCAGACTGGTTTTCAATACTATAGCCCCATATTGCGCATCCTTAACACAGAAACGCAAAAGAGCAGCTTTGTTAACACACGCAGTTTGAATAAAGTGACACATTTCGTATATCGCGCAATTGACGCGTGCCGGAGCCAGAACGTTAGTGCCTGTAGTTGTCCTCTGCAAGAAGATGCTGACATCTTTAGTGCGCACATCCAAAGTGGAGTGCACAATTTATTATAAAAAAGTCAAATTGAATAGTTACTTTGAATTAATCGGGTAAATTATCAAACAATTTGTGTCACAAATATTTGCAAGACGTCTTAAAACTATACTCGGTAATAATGCGGTTTTGTAACTCATCGGTTTTTAAAGCAGTTGCGAAAATGATATGTATAATTGCGTTTTTTGGGGATGAAGAAGGGGATTTCATATATACTCTTGCCTTCATTCCCTCAAAATTCAAATCAACGGTGATGACACCTATTTTTTATCGGGAAGCAACGCTTTTTATTAAAATACTGAGAAACGGTGGTACCAAAAAATAGTTTTAAATTAATCAACCAAGTAAGTTCTCAGCGAAAACTGTCATAACTAAAATATCAAATTTTCTAAATATAAAGAAGACTGTATTTTAGACAAAAATAAAGATAAAAACTTCCGTAAAACGACTCAACATTGGCATCGCCACATTAATTCACCTTGCCGCATGAGCTATACCGTTAAAATGATACGTTATGTTATAGAATGCGAATGAGAATCACCTTATGTAATTTTCTTAAAAAAAAAAAAAAAAAAATGCCGGCTTTTGAAATCAAAAGATTCTTAGAATTTTGTATACTTTGGATGTGGAATAACATATGGGCGAAAAGTTACACAACTGTAGACGTCTTATAAGCGAACTTAGACCCTGCCTATTTTAAGGCGATAAGAAAAAAGGTTCTACGCAAAGTAATTTTTAATCTTAAACGCGATCAAAGGAGCACAAAAATGCACGAAGTAACGGATGTTTGAACAAGAGGGAAATGAACTAAACGTGTGCAATTGGCTATAATTTAATGTCGATATATATTAACACAAAAAAAGTTGAGTACAATAGATAGAAGCTATTGTTAACACTGACTGATACGTTTACATTTTTTCAATATTTTAACATTAATTTACTTCGTAATTATAATATCAAAAATTGCCGCAAAGCTTCATTACTTTAGCAACATACCGATCAACGTTACATTGACCCGTACGCAATGTGTTAAGAAAATATTTCAAACGACAACATAACTGATAAAAATGAAGTGTTTAAAATGTTCTTTAAAACAGTGGAGTCTCGCGTCTTCTTAATTAAAAAATGAGTTTACGAGATAGTAGAGTACGTAAATATTCACACCGTTCGTTACATGATATAAGAGCGGTGCAGTAAAGGAGATTAAATTAGAAAACACAAAAGGTTCCTTTTTGCGAAGCTTGTCATGATGGAAAAATATACTGTTTCTCCTTTAGCTCAATAGAAAATAACGAGAGAATGCCTGAAGAGTTTATCATATCTTATTATTTATTACATTAATGTATTTTCTTACATTAATAGACGATGCATTGAATTTTAATATATGAAGCACAAGGCTCATGTTTTTGAATGCTTTAAGGAATTTTAAAGTTTAATTCAAAATCAATTTCTGGGAAATAAAAGTACGTCGCACTGATTATGGCATATTATTACAGAGCTATATAGTTCTGTAATAATAATAGAGCCGTTTTTAGAAAAACAAGGCTGTATGTTATGGAACTATTTCCCCAAGTACTTTCGAGCAAAATGGAAAAGCAGAAAAAGAAAATCTTATTATTATGGAGAGTGCCAGGACAACAGGCTTGGGGCGAAAAATTTACCAAAGATACTTTAAATAGAACTTTTTCAGCAAATAACATTTGAGAAACTTCTTATGAAATTCGGCATAGTTATAAAACCAGTATGGTCACTTACATGTTTTTGTTAAGTTGCGTACACTTACGTGGAGAAACAATTCCGAGGAAAGAGTGACTTCAAGGTAGAGAAATGAATTATAGTGGAGCGTGATGTAAATTCATCTGTGTTGTGTATATTTGCCACAGAAAAACAATTACAAAACATGTAAAGTTTTCTAAAGAAAATTTAACCGCAGCAGAACCTGAAAGTACATCTGAAGGCGAAGTAGAGAAGTAGCTAAAATTAAGATTCAAGTTCTGAAGATAATGTTAAGGAAAATTAATTCTGTGAAAGCATACTACACATTACGATATGCGTAAAATGACTAAATTCCATTTAATAAGACGCAAATTATGCTGGAAATGCAGATATTAGAAAATATCAATGGTACTTTTTTTATTTTCTAATGGTATCATCGCTTAGTGTTCAAAAAGACAAAAATAGTTACATTGCACTACAGACGTCGAATATATTTCTATGTTGGCCGCCCAGGAACGTATATGGCTTCGAAAGTTATTTGATATGCTTGTAATGAACATGTACATTCGCAGGTAACGAGAGCGCGATGAAATTTCTAGGAAATCGTGAAAATCATCAGCGTACCAAACGTTGATATGAAATTTCATTTTATTAACGAAAAAGTCATTCTTATGTATGTACCAGCGATACAGCATATATTAATCCTTTCACAAAACATCAGCTAAATGGTCTTTTATGTTTTTGATTAAAAAACTAGGAATAAGAGAATCTACGTGTTGGATTAGATAAAAACAGTGTTCTAGTGTATCGGTTCATATGTACTGATTTTTACTTAATTCACGCGCTCTCTTTGTTCAATAATGTGAGATACGTTTTACATTAGTTTTTAATCTGTTACCGTCTTCTGTACTCTATGCACGCATGAATACATTTTCCTTGTTGCGTTTAATAAATTCGTTTGTTGCATAATCTGCCGCTTAACAGATAATAAGTTAATACGGTTGCATCGCCAGTACACACGGTTTTACCCTATCTGTACATACATCACAGGAAATTTGACGTGACTGTCGGCAAGTTTAACCCTTAACGGACGAGAACATCGCCACGGTGTTCCGACGGCAGGACGAGTGGCGAGTGAAACACTCGGTGTATATGTTAGATTTTGTTATGTCCAAACAACAGGGTCGTACTATTGGTTCTGGGAAAGGTTCCTTAGCTATCGATGGTCTCTTATACAATGTATGAAATTACCACAACAGAGATAAGATATTGAAACATTCTTCGATGAGTGTAGCTCGACAGTGGTTCCGACATCATGAGACTTGGCAAGCGTGGCAAAAGCATCAGAAGAATTTTTGTAAAGTTTGTAGTAAAGATTTTAAAGTTTGTTCTACCCGAAACAAGGCAGGTGGAAGACATGAAACCTCATATTATTGTGATAGATGTCCAGCGGCAGGACGAGTGGCGAGTGAGAGGCGACACTCGGTGTATATGTTAGATTTTGTTATGTCCAAACAACAGGGTCGTACTATTGGTTCTGGGAAAGGTTCCTTAGCTATCGATGGTCTCTTATACAATGTATGAAATGACATACCACAACAGAGATAAGATATTGAAACATTCTTCGATGAGTGTAGCTCTGGCAGTGGTTCCGACAAGTTGAGACTTCAAGCGTGGCAAAAGCATCAGAAGAATTTTTGTAAAGTTTGTAGTAAAGATTTTAAAGTTTGTTCTACCCGAAACAAGGCAGGTGGAAGACATGAAACCTCATATTATTGTGATAGATGTCCAGCGGCAGGACGAGTAGTGAGAGGCGACACTCGGTGTATATGTTAGATTTTGTTATGTCCAAACAACAGGGTCGTACTATTGGTTCTGGGAAACTTAGCTATCGATGGTCTCTTATACAATGTATGAAATGACATACCACAACAGAGATAACATATTGAAACATTCTTCGATGAGTGTAGCTCTGGCAGTGGTTCCGGCATCAGTTGAGACTTGGCAAGCGTGGCAAAAGCATCAGAAGAATTTTTGAAAAGTTTGTAGTAAAGATTTTAAAGTTTGTTTTACCCGAAACAAGGCAGGTGGAAGACATGAAACCTCATATTATTGTGATAGATGTCCAGAAAAGCCACGGATGCATCTTGGTCAATGCTTCGTAAAGTATCACACACAGCCAAACAACACAACATAAGAGAACGATGTGTGATTTTGTATGAACGAGCAATGAGAAAGTCTGCGTATGAGAGAGAGAAAGCGAGACGAGAGAGAGTGAGAAAGAATGCATGTGTCTATATTTGTTATTAGAAAAGTTCTCGAAAGAATTTACTGTCATGGAAACCAAACAGTATAAAAGTGTTGAGCGCGATATTAAAATAAGTGAGTTTTTGCGAATCTTTCAAGAGTAACCGTGTGTGCGTCTTAGCGAATTTTCAGAGGATATCAGCGAATGTGTTTAGAGAGTTTTGACCGAACCTTTGTCAGCGTTTAATGCAGAGTGCAGTGCGAGTAAAATTATAACCATTACTTTTGTGATTAAAACCGTTTAATATATCATTCCAATCAAAAATCCTACATAATTTTTGTAAAAATAAAGTTTTAAAGGTGTAAATATAGTTAAACAATCGAAATATAACGTTTTTATGAGATAATTTACATGTAAGATCATTTTATTATATTATGTAACTCACTCAACGCATTCGCAAAAATCGGTTCGTCCTGCTACCTCACCCGGTCGAAAAAGTCGTCGTCCGTTAAGGGTTAATCTTTTTGAGTTGGAACAGTCGCATTTCTGTTTGGTGGGCCCCACGTAAGTCTTCATCTATCTCTTGAGCTTTGGCGTGGTCTCTGTAACCTATTGCAGGAGTCACCGATATTATCATTGGATATCTACTGCAGGAGTTACCGATAGTATCACTCGATACGTGACAATGCGTCGGCTACTATGTTACCAAGATCCGCAATGTGTCTGATACCAGTTGTAAACTATCCCATATAATTCAGATTTCGAAACTGTCTCGGCGAGCATATTTCGGGTTTCTGACGAAGCACGTGTGTGTGAGTGATTTATGGTTGGTGTGTATCGCAAAATGCTGATCTTCAGCATTTTGTCGGAAACGCTTGATTGCAGCGTAAGCAGCTAATAGCTCAGAATCATAACTGTACTTTACACCGGGCGAGCTTTCATACAAAATGCAAGCGGTTGCCAACTATTGGGTTGGAGGGAAAGTTCTGTCGTATTTTAAAGAAAATATTTGAATTCATTTATAAAAATATGTGTTTAATATTAATCATAATACATTTAATGTGTTGTATGATGAATGCCAAACTCTTCTGTAATTTCGCGACTTGTTAAATGTGGACTATTTTCCAACATGGATCGCAAAACATCATTATCGATCTTGGATGGTCGTCCAGATCGATCACTTTCTTGGAGGCTCAGATAGAAGTACGAACATTTACAATATCTTTTCCAAATACCGCACATAAATTTTTACATGCAACCGATGCGTTGCTTCCTTTTTGGAATTCATACAAAATGCAGTGTCGTAAATGCACTTTATTTACTGACATGTTTTTCACTTTCAATATCACAAGTAAATGATGTACAGTAAGAAAGGACTCCTTTTATATTATACAGCAGCTATAAAAAACAAAAAAAATCCGAATGACTCACTAGCCAGATGTTTTTTTTATTTACAAGAAAAATTACCTGCCTATTAAAAATACGACAGAACTTTCCCTCCAACCCAATATTTTCAACGTGTTATTGAAGTCTCGCACTGATTGCATAATCACAAGCGTCAAGGGTTACAGCTAACCACACAGCCACCATAGAATACGCCAGCATCGTGGCGTTTGCAATATTATCTTTTATTACCTCGAAAGCCCGGTCAGCATCTGCAGTCCATACGTCACCCCAAGTTTTCGGTTCGTTTAATAATTCCTTCATATATAATCGTAATTTACCTGCTGTGGGAAGGTATCCATGCCAAAAAATGGACCATTCTGAGAAATCTCTGTAATTCTTTTACAGCTCGTGGTTTTGGAAACTTACGAATCGCGTCGACCTTTTTGTTGATGCGGCACTCTTGACTGGTTTTCTCCCGTGCCACAGGGAATCGATGATGTCGGATGTATGCGTTGACCGTATTCGCGGGAGATGAATTTAACTATCTTACTAATCGCGACCTTGTGTTAGTCGGTTTTATGAGATAAGATTGCTACTTGAGTGAATGCTGTTGAAAACTGATTTTATTGCTGTGATGTATACCGTGAGGTCTTGTAAGTCTGAATGCGTACTGACCGGGGTTTTGAGTCTAAATGTGGGAAAATGTCATTGTCAGATTTTAGGGAAAGATTGTTGGTGGAGGAGATAGCTGAGTTGTAATATGGAATATTCTTGAAGAGCTGAGTGATGGTGTGGTGGTAGAAAAAATTTGGATGCTGGGTAATAGCAAAGGGACAAGTATCGTGTGTTCTATTACCTAAAATACTATACTGTAATCGCAGGTACGGTGTAATACTTTTCCTTTAACCTCTTACCGTACCATTTAACTCTGAAGAATTTGGGCCCAAGCGATGCGCAGAAATTTTCGAAAAATGAGTCGAAGCGGCGGACACAGATTGTCGGAACTTGAAACAAATGATTTCTTACGACTGCCTGTGAGGTAGCTGTGCATTTACTAACTTCATGCAATAGTGCTCCTGTGGAATTCAAATGAACTTCAGCCAAAAACTTTTAAATAATAATTTAATTTGTGTTTTTTTTTTATGTATATATTTCTGATAGAATATAAATATCTTTTATGTCGAGTCAGACTCGTGATATTCATGTTTAACATGAAATTATGACTACGTTCTTGATTCGTGATATTCACGTTTGGCCCGAAATTCTCATCACGAGTCTGACTCGTCAAAATACATCAAAGGGTTAACGGACGCGTTCCTACGGACAGGGTATACGGATGTAATATCAGGAGGCTTAATATCAAAAGAGTTAATTTGATTGTGAGATACAGCCGCATTCAACTTAACAATAAAAATTCAGTATTTAATAATCAGGAGGGCGGAAGAAACGTGCGCGATCTTTACAGGGTGAGGATCTATTTTTAACACTAAACGTACTAATATTTTACACCTACCTGTTCTTACCATGGGGGTCATTTGACCCCTTATGAAATAAATGGTGATTTTCAGATAGAAATTCCTAATTTATTAACACGTTGACGCCGGCGCGGATATTCGGTGTCCGTTCCATGGGGCGGCGCGGCACCAAATTATACTGTTCAATGCTTGCGCCCTAATACCCACTAGCTGATTCGAATAGACCAAATACTATGTATTTAACATATACTACTACTATATATAATACTTTGTATAATATTGTGTTTATGTTATTGAACAAAACTTATGTTTCTGATAAATTATTGATTATGATTATTATTAAAAATAAATGTTTTTATTGAATAAACGTTAAATTTTCATTATTTTAATTCTCAGGGTTTAATAATCTAATAATTCAGAACACAATCGAATGCGTACCGCCAGACCCGCGCCGCCCGATAGGACAGTTTAGTGCGGGTCACCGGTGGCCTGCGCCGCCCGATGGGACAGTTTAGTGCGGGCCACCGGTGGCCCGCGCCGGCGTGAACGTGTTAAAGCGAGAAATTGAATAATCGAATGATATAAAAATTTACAGAAAGTCAAATGAGCGATAGAAATAACAATAAATGTACGATTTTAAAGTAAACTTTGAAAGGGGTCATTTGATCCCGCTTGGTACGTTTTGTGACTTCAGCGGCTGCGTTACTCAGCCTAGCAGCAAACGTGTCCACACAAAAGACGCCCTGACACGTCTCTCGACAGCGGCGATAGCTTTGTTGTCATTTGTCTCAAGTGTCGATTGGTTAATACAACAACGGACTCTCAGTATGCCACATGCAGATTTGGACAGATTAATTAGCAACCCATTGTCATTTTGCCGTTCTAACACAATCTTCCAATGCAGTTCGTGTTCGTCGTCGGGTTTCGATATAATCAATACGTCATCAATGTACGCATAATAAACAACGAGATCTCGCAATTCATTGTCCAGAAAACTAAAAAGTTTGTGCCCTGTTTCTGAGACTGACTGGCTTTCTAATAAATTCGAGCATCAAGAAAGGTGTCACAACTGCAGTTTCGGGAATATCACCAAGTTTTACTGATAGCACGCTTTTGCCAATTCCATGATAGAAAATACAGTCTTAGCACCTAACACGTTGACTGCCACGAGTATATTGCTATGTTAGAACCGCGATGCGATGAAATACTGCAGAGCATAATTAAATCGTGCAAAATAAAGGGAACGCAGTGTTGTTAGAAGCCAAAGTATTGAAGCACCGTTCCAGTATGAATTATTTCTACAATATTGCAAATAGGTTTCAGGTGAATTTTTTTGCATTTATAGTAAAATCTTTTGCTCCGGTCACCGGTGATCACCGTGGCAGTCAACGTGTTAATATTTAAGAAATTACAACTCAGTATATAATATATTTTAAAACAGTAAACTGAAGAAAACGAAAACATTTGGTTAACATGATACATTTGGAAATGTAATGCGATGAAATACTGCAGAGTATAATTAAATCGTGCAAAATAAAGGTAATATAGAGTTGTTAGAAGCCAAAGTATTGAAGTACTGTTCCAATATCAATTGCTTTTACAAGATTGCAAATAGGCTTCATTTCGAATTTTTTGCATTTTTGGTAAAATCTTTTGCACCGGTCACTGGTGATCACCGTGGCAGTCAACGTGTTAATATTTAAGAAATTACAACTCAGTATATATTTTAAAACAGTAAACTGAAGAAAACGAAAACATTTGGTTAACATGATACATTTGGAAATGTAATGCGATGAAATACTGCAGAGTATAATTAAATCGTGCAAAATAAAGGTAATATAGAGTTGTTAGAAGCCAAAGTATTGAAGTACTGTTCCAATATCAATTGCTTTTACAAGATTACAAATAGGCTTCATTTCGAATTTTTTGCATTTTTGGTAAAATCTTCTGCACCGGTCACTGGTGATCACCGTGGCAGTCAACGTGTTAATATTTAAGAAATTACAACTCAGTATATATTTTAAAACAGTAAACTGAAGAAAACGAAAACATTTGGTGAACATGATACATTTGGAAATGTAATGCGATGAAATACTGCAGAGTATAATTAAATCGTGCAAAATAAAGGGAATGCAGAGTTGTTAGAAGCCAAAGTATTGAAGCACCGTTCCAATATCAATTGCTTTTACAATATTGTAAGTAGGTTTCATTACGAATTTTTTGCATTTTTGGTAAAATCTTTTGCACCGATTACTGGTGACCACCGTGGTAATCAACGTGTTAATATTTAAGAAATTACAACTCAGTATATATTTTAAAACAGTAAACTGAAGAAAACGAAAACATTTGGTTAACATGATACATTTGGAAATGTAATGCGATGAAATACTGCAGAGTATAATTAAATCGTGCAAAATAAAGGTAATATAGAGTTGTTAGAAGCCAAAGTATTGAAGTACCGTTCCAATATCAATTGCTTTTACAAGATTACAAATAGGCTTCATTTCGAATTTTTTGCATTTTTGGTAAAATCTTCTGCACCGGTCACTGGTGATCACCGTGGCAGTCAACGTGTTAATATTTAAGAAATTACAACTCAGTATATATTTTAAAACAGTAAACTGAAGAAAACGAAAACATTTGGTGAACATGATACATTTGGAAATGTAATGCGATGAAATACTGCAGAGTATAATTAAATCGTGCAAAATAAAGGGAATGCAGAGTTGTTAGAAGCCAAAGTATTGAAGCACCGTTCCAATATCAATTGCTTTTACAATATTGTAAATAGGCTTCATTTCGAATTTTTTGCATTTTTGGTAAAATCTTCTGCACCGGTCACTGGTTATCACCGTGGCAGTCAACGTGTTAATATTTAAGAAATTACAACTCAGTATATATTTTAAAACAGTAAACTGAAGAAAACGAAAACATTTGGTTAACATGATACATTTGGAAATGTAATGCGATGAAATACTGCAGAGTATAATTAAATCGTGCAAAATAAAGGTAACGCAGAGTTGTTAGAAGCCAAAGTATTGAAGCACTGTTCCAATATCAATTGCTTTTACAAGATTGCAAATGGGCTTCATTTCGAATTTTTTGCATTTTTAGTAAAATCTTTTGCACCGGTCACTGGTGACCACCGTGGCAGTCAACGTGTTAATATTTAAGAAATTACAACTCAGTATATATTTTAAAACAGTAAACTGAAGAAAACGAAAACATTTGGTTAACATGATACATTTGGAAATGTAATGCGATGAAATACTGCAGAGTATAATTAAATCGTGCAAAATAAAGGTAATATAGAGTTGTTAGAAGCCAAAGTATTGAAGTACCGTTCCAATATCAATTGCTTTTACAAGATTACAAATAGGCTTCATTGCGAATTTCTTGCATTTTTAATCAAATCTTTTGCACCAGTCACTGGTGACTACCGTGGCAGTCAACGTGTTAACGCCTGCCCCTAGTCCTCAATGCGGTGAACAGGATAACGATCAGGCACTGTTCTCGCATTAAGCGCACGATAATCACCGCATGATCGTAGCCCATTATCCTTCTCGGCACAATATGCAGTGCGGATGCCCATGGACTCTTAGACGGTCACACGATGCTTCATCGCAACATTAAGTCGGGCTCTTCCTTGATCGCCTCCTGATGTCCGGTCATGAGTAGCGGTGGTCTGCAAAATACTGGCGGGCCCAGTGTCGTCTTGATGTGATGTGTGATACCTCACGATCCAGTCTTGGCGAACGCGTAATGTCCGAAAACATCGGGAATAGTTTAAGGGGGTATTCCAATGTGACGGGTCGAAAGTCGATTTTTTTTTCTGCATTTGTCGATAGTTTATAGTCATATAATTAATATCCCAGAGGCAGTTCAGGCGACTCCGTCCTTTTTGACTAGTAATAACGTTTCAAAGCAGGGGCTTTAACTGCGCGCGTATCAATAAGATTTTTGGAAGTGGCGTAGATGATTACTCAAAAACGGCTTTTTTATATACTCCCTAGTTTCACGTATTTAAATCCTGCATACAATTGCACTTTTGTTCGTTGTTGTTGACCGTTGTCTGCTTCCGCGACAATGAGGGACGAGATTTTCCTTTTGGTACAATAACAGGAAGACGGCGTGCTGTTTGTAAATGTTTTATGTAATCGACGGCTGCGATCAAGGACGATTCATGTCATTCCCTAGGGCGAATACGTTTCGCTACATTTAGTTGCTGTATTGCCGGATGTCCGATGGTACCACCATTTCTACTGATTTTCTGAATCTTCTTTTGCTTTCCGGTTTCGTGAGTAACTCCTCTGCCACGTCTGTGACTAAGTTCGTTGCCGCCTATAATTTCTTTGTGTTAATTTGTCGACTCGTAACGTAACGTGCTCCAGACATTATAATATACCTTACATTTCGAGATTCACATTTAGCTGTGCAAGTTGGTCACGTGCTGGCTTTATCTCGTGAACTTTGACTGCCAATTCAGCTGTCTCTGCCAAAGGCGCATGTACGATGTCGCGAGCATGCGTCGGCACGAGGTTTAACCAAAGGGTTCTTAAGTAATTCTCGGTCACAGGGACCCCGGCCAGATTTTGGAAATGTCGCGAAAATTGCGAGGGTATTTGATATTCTAATTTCTCTCCTAGCTGCTTCCACATATTTTGGCTGCCGGAGTCAGAAAGGCGTCGTATGAGTGCCTCTTCTACCAATTAATATTTATCTTCGTTAGCCGGGGTGTCTTGGATGTCCTCGATTTCGGCCCCATATTCTTACTCCAGTACGGCGATTAAGTGCTGTAATTTCGTAGCTTCCGTTGCTGTACCATTTGTTCTAGAAACGGTTTCTAGGCGGCGGAACTAACCTTGTGGTCCTTTGACCAAAATGGAGGAATCTTCGAAGAGACGCAGTTTACCTGCACTACATTCTCGACACCGGTACCACAAGCGATGTTCTCGAAAGACTCTCTCGATTATTATTTTAACGATATGTTATCGTTCGTATATAATTGTGATCGTTGCGCATGTTGGATAACACAACACTCACGTGAGGTCATCAATATTTAGTCGTATGTAATGGGAAAATGATTTTTGTGCAAGGTATTATCGAAGGGATCTTTATTAACTAAGTGCCACGTATAAAGAGTGTCTCAAAATGACCTGACATTTTAAATTACGCGCTATTTTTTTGGAGCGAACATAAAGTAGTGTAGGATGTGTGATTTTATATGAACGAACAATGAGAAAGTGTGCGTATGAGAGAGAGAAAGCGAGAGTGAGAGAGTGAGAAAGAATGCATGTATCTATATTTGTTATTAGGAATGTTCTAGAAACCAAGCAGTATAAAAGTGTTGAGCACGATATTAAAATAAGTGAGTCTTTGCGAAACCTTCAAGAGTAACAGTGTGTGTATCTTAGCGAATATTTAGAGATTATCAGCGAATGCGTTTAGTGAGTTTCGAGCGAACCTTTATTAGCGTTTAATACAGAGTGAAGTGCGAGAAACATTACAACCATTACTTTTGTGTTTAAAACCGTTTAATATATCATTCCAATCAAAAATCCTACATAGATATATACGGAATGTTGTAGCAACTTCTTTTTTCAATCTTTTTCCTGCGCAACTCTACCATTACGTTATCACTCGGTTTCGTACTCCCGCATTTAGTAGAATCCATAACAAATTCTACAGCTTGCACAAATACTTGTTCGTGAGTAACAACGCATGTGATCGAGCCACGAAAACAGCAGGTTTCAGTTTATTCCATCGTCTACCCTCAGCTTCGCCAAGCGGCGTGGAGGCCAAAGATTTTGCGAGATTAGCGATATTCTTTCGTCCCTTTGCCGTCCTCTTTCTGGCATCCAAGGCCATAACCGCCGCCGGGATCTTATTTCCGCGTGCTACATGCATGGAGCGCTTTACATAGACGGTACGGCTGTGTGTAGACGCGCTCACAGAATCTTGGGGCCATTATCCGAGCGTCACGTATTTAAGTGCGAGTTAAGGGACACGTAACAGCTCGGGCTTGTACGTGTGCGTTAGGCTTGGGCACACTTTTCCACTCGTGCCGGCTCATTGTGGGTGGCTGCACGTGCAGGATGCGCGCCAGTGGCCATCCGGTGCAGGAAATCGGGGATGAATCTCGTGGAAAAGGGTAAGAAAGGATGAGATTTAACTCTGTTCATCTCCCTCTGGTCACGACGTTCGCGCCCCTACGCTTCGTTAAAGCTATTCAGTTTTTACGCGCGGACGCAGCGCTGATTCTGTCTTAAACCCCCCGTAAAAGTGTTGCTCGGAAACTTTCTTCTCCCGCGCTTTTCCTTCTTTCTTCATTTTTTATATCTTTCTTTCTATTTCATCGTTGTATCACGGTCTTCCTCGGGGTCTCCCTTTCTGGCGGCGTCACGTTTTATCTTGACACGTACGACGCTCTTGCTCCCTCCTACTCTTACCGTCGTCACTTGCGTCGTTGCTTTACGTTCGCCGGATTACTCCTTTTACAGCTGGATCCGGCCTCTCCTGAAAACCGTCGATTGCGAAACGTGCTTTCCGGAATTACCGTGTCACGTTCGTCGATCGACGAGTCATGATCAGAACTCCGGCTTCGGCCAGACATCGGGATCACGCGAGCCATTCGGGCGACGGGTTATTACACCTACAAATCCATTAGATATCCCGGTGCAGCCCGGCAGCACGTGTTTTCATGCGAGTGCAAATGATCGGGAATTTTTGTTCGGAAGCGCTGGTAACGTAGGGAGCTAAGCACCCCCAACGATGACGTGCGTGGCTTATGAAATGATTAATGAAACGCACGACTGTATCCGGTGTACGTCTGCGTGCTATAAATCTTCGTGTTTTTCGAATGGTCGTCAGTTCACCGGCGGCAGCGCATTTGACGCGGATCTTTCCAGTGCGGGGCTTGAATTCGTAATATCGGCGGCTGCTTTTGTTTTGTGTACATGGCATCTATATGCGCACCGGTACACCTGTACGTTCGCGTGTATATCTTTGCATGAGAGGGCTGGCATCAATAGGTGGCCATGATAATGGCGATAGTCGCGACGGAATGGTCATACGGGAGGGGGAGTTTCCGTCGTTGCGGGTAAGGAGAGGGAAGGGGTGCATAGTAGAATTATCGTGATACTCGGCTGCGCGGCGAATTCTGCGCGGCCACAGACGAAACTACGTAAATTATGAACGCCGCTTGACTTCATGCCAACTACACCCCGTAACCGGTAACTACTCGGTCCTCCGCTAACATCGTATTCGGAGCGTCCACACGTGCTCGTGCACACGTGTATTAACACTGGACCGTACAATTTTCTCCTATTCGCGCGTACAGCGTCGCGTACCGGGACCCGTGTGTGTGTGTGCACGTCGAGATAAATTTTGCTAGAGAGATGTACGGTTGACTTTTTCAGCAGATTTGCGCTCCATGCTCGATCATATCGTACAACTTTTCCTTGATTTATCTACGGCGGGTGTCCTACAATTTGTAACGACCCTGCTTAAATTTCGACGATGCATCCGAACCGCTCTTCCGATGATTCACTGCTCTGCCGTGTACCTTTTTGTATTAAATATCCAGGACGGCAGGGAGTTGGGATGTGCCTTGTTGTTGCGACCAACAGCTGCAAAAAGTCCTGGAAAGAGACGAGCGCTGGGATGAAATGATCGCTGCGTCTATATACGTCTGTATGCATCCGAGAGAGAATCGATTCGCGTCACCACATCGACACCGGTATTCCGACTGTCGCAACGTCGAAAATAATAAAGGACTGACAAAGCTTGCAATTTAGCGGGGTTAGTGGCTAGTCGGAGGCGAGGGTGATGGGTGACGATGAGAGGTAATGGTGTGGGGTCATCGGGATCCACGCGATCCGTCCACCGCTGGGCGCACACGGTCGGACCTCTGGTTAGTTCCCGGAAGGGGAGATAAAGGCGTCGAACAAGTGACCCGTATATTCAGGGGGAGCTTTTAGCGCCGATCGTACCCACTCCTCCGGGGGTCGGCTGAAAAAGATCAAAGGCTGAAAAGCACGGTCGTAGCTAATGCCGAGAGCACGCTTCCCGCTCCCATACCATCTGCTGTCTACCTGTCACCTTACGATTACTCTTTTTTTTCGATGCTGTTTTATAATTCTCCGGCCCCGTCCCCTCAGGTGCTGGCATCAACTTTGTTCTTCTGTCTGCGGCGCGACACAAAGTTCCGAAACCTTGTAACGGGCCTATGAGGTGCGAGAGATGAAAGGCCCTGGGCGCATGTGGAAAGTTCATAGATTTTCTGGCAACAAGCGTGATTTGCTGCGGGAGACAGAGACGTTTGGGCGACGGTGGGAATTTTAATACGGGATTGAATAACGCGGCGCTCTGGAGAATTAGCATGAAAATTTCCTTTGGAATTACATCGTAAATTAAGGATTGCACACGTGGCTGAATCTTCCACGTTTTCTCCGGTCTTTCTTTGCCTGTTTTTCATTCCACCTTTTCTCGTCTCATTTCTGTCCGCATTCCCTTTCGCTCGCACTCATTCCTTCTCTTCACGTCACGATTCACATCCCTAAAACGAATTCCTCCCCCTTTCTAGTTTCAGCGCACGGCCGCAGCAAGATTAATCCGGAAATAACGAGCAGCCTGCGTTGAGCTTTATTGTCCCCCTTTCCTTGATTTCTCTCGTTGAAGATTCACCCGAATGTTCGTCTCTCTGTCAAAGGAATCGTCGAACGAGGCGCACCGCAAAGCACATCGTGCTCTCCGCTCTCGACGACACACACAATGCACATACGTATAGACGTATGTATCATACATGAACATGTTCCATTTATGCATCGAGTGCTGTATACATGTTAAACACAAACCCCGCACGGCACACAGACTCTTTCGTTGACAGTTTTGTTGTCTGCAAAATCTGTACATACCGCCACAACGTCAAGTACGCTTTTGAGTATGTGAACAATCTACATTTAGCTGTTGTGTCTGAAGACCGATATAAAGACATGGTAATTGTCGAAGTCCGTTTTTGTGTGCGAAAAGTTAGACAAATGTCACATTTGTCTGCGAATACAGTTATATGGAGTTCGACGACAAATTATGAGAGTAACTAAGAATGATAACGCATGCATAATTGTTTTAAAAGATAAACGAGGGCAACGATCATGGGAACAAAGCAGTCGGCAACTCAAAGAGCGCATGAGTGAAGGTTGGGTGGCGGGGGGGTTGGAAGAGAAACAGGGAAAGGAATATGAAGTAAGTAAGAGACGAAGATGAAATGCGACAGTTGACGAGCGTGTAACTATGGCTACACGTGATATGTTTGACAAGAGACTTTAATAGATTTGAGAATGAAAAGAATCAATATGTACCAATAAAATTATTTTACACATAATTTGTGTTTCAAGTATTGGCAAAACTTCTGTAATTGAGTAAGAATTTTCGTTGTCAGGAAAACTTCTCGTTCAAAAGTGTGTTTGGTTTTTGCAAATATACTCTGTTGAAGGGAGGAGCCTGTTAGCATATTTGTCCCTTTTAACCAACGTTGTACCCATGTATGCAAATACAATATCAAACGCTTGCCTACGTTACTAGGTCGTTTTAATCACTGTTTTACTATTTGCTTGTTTCCATTTGTGTGTTACGTTTATTCTGAGATGCCTTATCTCTAACAAACGTCTCAACGGTGGATCCAGCCAAATGTACAAAACGCTAAAGCAAATGATTAGCAGTACAGTAGTCAGACAGGTTCCATCGTAATATAAATTAACATGTTGACTGCCAAGCGTATTTTACTATATTAGAACGGCGACGCTATAGAATACTACAGCGTTTGACTAAATTATGCAAAATGTAAATAATGTACAGGTATTGGAGACCAAAGAATCGCATCACTATTCTAACAATTGCGACTATTTTCGATCTTCAGTAAAATCTCTTGCGTCGGTCACCGGTGACCGTCACGGCAGTCAAAGGGTTAACTTCGTCAAACACGGAATATTACATTGTGAGGGAGGAAAAGGGGGAGGGCTGGGGTAGTTGTTTGTGTCGGGATGGATGTAGCTCTGATTTTTAACGAATATATATACATTTAAATTTACAAACACATACGCATACACGAAAGAAAATAGGAAAATACTAAAAGAATACTGAGCCGCAACAGGGCATAAAATACTAATGGAACTAAATCAAAATACTAAGTGATCTAGGGGAACTAATAATGCGATTGTCGCATGCAACGAAAATTTATCGACTGATCTACGCAGATGCGCGTCGACAGTCATTGCTTGCGTAAACAAAAGATAAACAAAAGACAAAACGTTTGTGGTTACGCACGTACTAAGAGTAACTTACGTATACGTTCTTCTAAGAGAAACTTACGTTTCTCACACAATATCTTGCAACATCGAGACCGTTTTAAATTCAGGGAATAAACAAAGATACATCGAACGTGTGTCGAAAATCAGTTTGGTCGTTACACCAACCATGCAGAGCGAGAAAATGTGCGAACGATTCTAACTGGAATTCGGGCTCTTGTGAGTATGTTTGCAAACGAATTAACATATTAAAAGTGGTCTACGTATCTGAGTTGTTCGCCAATATGCGAAGAGCAATTAAATATGAACGATGATTTATTGGCTGAGTGTTTAGTATAAAAAAGCACGTTCATATATGATCGCTCTTCGTAGTACCTGACAAAGGTAACATCTATGTAATGTCTACGTTACAAAGGGGTTTTAACAACCATGTTTCACCGTTTGTGCATCGCGTCCTCTTTAGCCAACGTCTTAACCACTAATCTGCCAGAATGCGTAAAATGTTAAAGCAAACACAGTGAGGTACAAACGTCTTCATACATTCAGCAACTTGTAATTATTGCATGTTACAAAAGGAATGAATATTCTACGTGTCACAGAATCGCTCATTCAATTAAAAATACGTAAGTATGTAGCCCACAAAAGTCTACATATGGTAGTCACAGTTACGGAAAATCATAATAAAAACAAGTTAGTATTGCATTATTACCTTTTCCGCTTTCCCTTGCAATTTATAATAGTCTGCAATCTTCTTGGCATCGATAATATTAACACGTTGACTGCCGTACGTATTTTGCCGTGTTAAAACGGCGATGCTATGAAATACTACAGCGTTTGACTGAATTATGCAAAACGTAAATAATGTGCAAGTATTGGAGATCAAAGAATCGCATCACTATTCTAACAATAACTGCATTTATAAAATAATTATTACTACCCATTGCGAATATTTTGGATCTTCAGTAAAATCTCTTGCGCCGGTCACCGGTGACCCCCATGGCAGCCAACGTGTTAATGACTCAGAAATTTGGCTTAATTTCTTCTCACGCAATTTGCACACGACTTTCAAAGATTTCACATTTGTAGTATTATATTTTTTTATCCGATTGCTCAATTAGGCCCAAATATGTTCCATTGGATTCAGATTCAGGCAAATGAGGTATGATTCGGGTGGCTGTCTTGTTGGACAATCCATTTTTTTAATAGACGGCTTTAAATTATCTTGCAATATACTGAGACACTTAAACCGATATATAATACTTCGAATAAATGACAGATTCCCTACTGCTGCTGAACTCCAAACCATGTCGTACCCGCCTTCGTGTTTCACCGTTAGTACCAAGTTTTTGGATCCATCTCCCTGTTTGGTTTACGCCAAACTTTGGCTTTTCTATCGGATCCGAAAATGTTGTACTTACTTTTGTCAGTAAATGAAACAGTTTCTCAAAACTCGAAGTACTTGTCAATATGTACATTAGCAAGGCCAAACTGTTTCTTTTGATTTACTTCCGAAATAACGGGTTTTCGGGTAATAACTCAGCTGACTGTTTCCGGATTACAAACATTTCCCAATTTGTGTGCAATGTGTTTGATTAATTGCGGTGCACTGATATTGGGATTTTCTCGTATTCTTCTAATTATAAAATGAGCATCCCACGTTGTTAAATATTTTCAGATGTCCATATCTGGGGTTATTAAATGTACCTCCCAAATTGAAATTTTTTGTAATGAATTATACGATTGCCCGGCTTATGTTAACAATTCTAGTAATTTCGGTGTATGATTTCCGCCCGTTTCTTAATTTGACTATTAAAATTCGTATGTCTGCAGGAGTTTATTTTCTTAGCAGCATGGTTGTAAAATATGGCCGAAGCACTTGTCACACACTCTGTCCGAATATGTTTGAAATAAAACTAAGCTGTGAAATCGATATCCCATATTTATAGGACATAATGTAACATTTTACTAGAATAATTGAACTGTATGTAAACTTTTCCGTCTTCCATATTTACGTTTTTAATTTCTCCTGGAAGTACGAGAATATACCAAGCAAAGTCAAAGTGATAATGCTTTGTTATAAAACCATAACCGATTTTGCAACAACGTAGAACTTCCAATTCTTTTTTCAAGTCAAATATTTACAATTTCATAAGTATACAGAGACTTCAGTCGGTGACTGCATCCAGCATTACAAAAGTCGTCAAACTCACATTGACGTCCAAATTACCCTTTATTATCCGCTTTGAATCACTTTCGCAAGGGACGGACAATTGGCCCAAAGCCGCTTTAACACTAAACCTACCGATACTTTACACCTACTTATTCTTACTACCTATTTATTCTTCTCAGGAGGCTTAATATCAAAAGAGTTAATTTGATTGTGAGATACAGCCACATTCAACTTAACAATAAAAATTCAGTATTTAATAATCAGGAGGACGGAAGAAACGTGCGTGATCCTTACAGGGTGAGGATCCATTTTTAACACTAAACCTACCGATACTTTACACCTACTTATTCTTACCATGAGGGGTAATTTGACCTCTTGTAAAATAAACGTTGATTTTCAGAAAGAAATTTCTAATTTATTGACACGTTGACTGCCACGCAAATTGATAAGAAAATCTCCGGCAGGCTACGCGTGCTGCTATACCATGCGCGAATTGTTTCTTATCGTAGTAGAAGATTATTACATTTTGAAGAAAATGCTTACGGATTTCCATCGAGTTGAAAATCTGTATTGGAGAATCGTATTGGAGCTATTATTTCTTATCGTAGCAGAAGATAACGTTTACATCGAAACGTTTCGAGATATGCATTCAGTTGAAAATCTTACCTCAAGCACGAAGTATCTAAGAAAGCGTGGGTGCGCCGAAAAATATTTCTGCTTGTTCAAATATATTTTCTGCACTGACGCATGGTTAAAGTTACTTCTATAACAATTTAATAGTGTTATTATATCCTGTGGAATATCTTTCCAAATACCTACTAACTTACCTCCCAAGTACACAAATGCGCATCACCCGAATACGGGTGACACGGCAATCAATGTGTTAAAGCGAGAAATTGAATAATCAGATGTATAAGAATTTACAGAAAGTCAAATGAGCAAAAGAAATAACAAGGTATGTACGATTTTAACCCCTTGCCGTACTTTGACGAATCTTACTCGTGATGAGAATTTCGGGTCAAACATGAATGTCACGAGTCTGACTCATGATCAAAATTTATATATTGTACCCGCAGTATATACGTACAAAAATGGATTAAACTATTTTTTTAAAGTTTCTGATCCAAGTTCACTTGAATTCCACAAGAGCATCAACGCATAAAATTAATAAACACACGGCTACTTCAGAGACTGTCGCACGATATAATTTGTTTCAAGTTCCGACAATATGTGTCAGCCTCTTTGCTTGCTTTCCCGAAGATTCTCGCGCATCGCTTGTGTTCACACCCCGCCATACGTATTTCCCTATCGTACATAGGGAAAAACTGTAGCCATACCTTACACTGACTGGCTCAGGTACCTACTCCTATAAAAGGCCGACACATTAGCTATAGATGAGCAGTTTTCAGTTTGTATTCGAGTGCGTAAAGAACTGTATTATAGACAACGAGAAATGTATTCATTTGTTAGAGACAGTTTCTCAAGTTATTCGGACGTCCAACCAGTAAATCCAATCTTAACTATTGCACTTCCGAAGCCTAATTCGTGAGTGACACCTTTGTAGGGATATTTGATGTTAGGTGATTTCGAAGTGTGATGCGGAATTATATTGAGTAGAATAATTTATTGAAAGATAAATAAAAGACACTAATTATACATATAAATACAAAATAAAAATAGAACTATGGCAATCCGACTACTATTCGGCAAACGGCAAGAAAAACGTATGTATACTGGACTGAACTACTCTCTGTTTTGAACGACAACTTAAAACTCTCTGACCTATTACTCAACATCTCAACGAGTATTTTTGAGTTATACCCCCGTCCTTTATAAATCGGCATCCAATCATTCGTAAAAACACGCATCCTCTCATTCTTACCTACATTCTCTCTCGCTCACTCTAAATGCGTTACAGTCGACACGCGTAATGAGACATACGTCACGCATTCTTCAAACAAAACCACGCTATCATTATACCTTCACTCGCAACAATCGGTCGCAGCCACTCATACACACACACACACACACACTTCCTACATTTATGCGACACATCTACGGCCGTTTTTCTGATGCTACACATTGTAGCACAATATCAGTAACAGTGCGCGTGGTGACATCGAACAGCTTGGGCCCGAATTTTTCCAAGCTAAATGGTACGGCAAGGGGTTAAAGTCAATTTCGAAAGGGGTAATTTGACCCCGCTTGGTACGCTTAGTGTTAACACTTTGCGGACCGAGCATTCTATTGCTAATCGCACCCAGTGGCCGGGTATTTTTTTGCGTCCAATATCTTTAAATTAGTGATGATTTGTTAGTAGTTAACACGTTGACTGCCATGGTGGTCATCGGTGACCGGTGCAAAAGATTGTACTCAAAATGCAAAAAATTCGCAATGAATCCTATTTGCAATTTTGTAAAAGCAATTGATATTGGAACGGCGCTTCAATACTTTCGCTTCTAACAACTGTGCATTACTTTCATTTTGCACGATTTAATCATACTCTGCAGTATTTTATCGCATCGCGGTTCCAACATAGCAAGAAACGCTCGTCCGTCAAAGTGTTAAACTGTCCACAAATATTTCTGTAATATTGCTAATCGTTTTGTCGCTATCCATATTTCAGAGCTCAAATAATTAATTCTGTCAAAATAATAAAACTGTATGATATCTCGTCATCTGCCTCGAACGACAGAATATGCAAGACGATAGATCTCCTCAATGGCCCAGAATGACGAAATACGCAAGACGATATATCTCGTCAATGGCCCCGAACGACGAAATAGCAATGACGAGATATCTCGTTATTCATCCGCAATGTGTTAACACGTTGACTGTCACGCTGACGTGACTTTTGCTCGTATTAGAACGGGATACTACATGACAATACTACAGCGTTTGACTGAATTATGCATAAAAATATGCATTGAAATAATGTGCAAGTATTTTAGTGCCAAAGAATAATATATTCTAACAATAATGCATTTATAAAATAATTATACTACCCATTGCGAATATTTTGCATCATCACGTAAAATTCTTGGCGGCACCGGTGATGCGAGGCAGCCAACGTGTTAAGGTCAGGGACTAACGAAGACTATATCGAACGTTACCGTTTTTGAAATAGGTTACGTCCTTACAACGTTCATGCACACCGACAAGACGTGCGAACGATTCTAATAGGACCCCGGCGTTTCGGATAACGACGTCGGGGCGGCGCGTACCATATTTACCATGCCAGAGTCCCACGAGATCGGTACGGAACGAGTACCGAGCCGGTTATACCCCACGACGCAGTTATGTAAGCGAGGCGCATGGCTGCTGCAAGTGTTGCATCCGCTGCTGCAGCGACACTCGATCACGAACATGCCTACCGGATAAAACAGATGAACTGCACACGGTACATATTTACTCCGAGCTTACCGCGATCCAGGCGTACAACCGGAAATACTGATACTTACCGGTGGGACCTATAACGTAACACGAGACAGCTTGAGTGAGCCTGTAGATATGCGACAATCGAGGTTTGACTCGGGCGCAATTGTAACTTCAAATTTCGGTCGAATTTGTCTGGAGACGGACTTCAGCTTAACACACCGCCTTAATTGCGTCGTATGAATTACAATACAGCCGTTATTAACACGTTGACTGCCAAGCGTACTTTATACAGCTTGAGTGAGCCTGTAGATATGCGACAATCGAGGATTTTGTTTTTGCGCAATTGTTTTCAAAATTGGTCGAATTTGTCTGGAGACGGACTTAGAGGCGTTAACACACCGCCTTAATTGCGTCGTATGAATTACAATACAGCCGTTATTAACACGTTGACTGCCAAGCGTACTTTACTATACAGTAAAACCTGTTTTTGTGCGGTCCTTTTCTATGCGATTTTGTTTTTGTGCAATTTTTTTTGTGCGATTTATTTTTATGCGGTATATGAATCTTAGCGGCGTTAGCACCAGTTTAATGTTTCCTATCAATGTACATATACATGTTGTGGACGAAATATATGAATATATAATTAATCGAAACGTTACCAAAACGCGTCAACGTTATTATCTGAAATTAGTGCGCTCGCAGATAACATCGGCGGAGACGGCTTTGATTCTTTCGGCGATAATGACCTGGACGAGATGATTGAGGACCAAACTGTCGATGATAGTGACATTATCAATAGTTTGATTTTACAGCAGATAAAATATATGCAGGGATCCAGATTTCGAAAAAATTGGAAACGCATTTTCTTAAAATAGATACCAACGCGGAAAGACGCTTAAAATTCCAAAAAGAGCTGAGATCATGCATGTCTCACTATCGTGACGTTTACAAGCAATTGACCAGTCGACCGTCGTCACAAAAACTGATCACTGAGTTTATGGTACGAAAAAACAAATCAATTGAAATCCTATCTTCAAGCGACGAAAGCGATTTTTAACCAATTCATCCCAAGAAGATGCGCGTTTTGGATTACAACGGGTAGCAGCAAACTATTTAATGTACAATTTGAAAACTTCTCCATGTATATGTACCATGAAGAATTAAATATTTTTAAAATTTCTTTAGGTGTAATTTAATTATTTAATTTAATTGAAAGCATTCTCTCACCTATTTCATAAATCATTGATGTATTTTCTAAGTCCGACTTTTTTTATGCGGTCCCTATCCACCGCGTAAAAAAGATTTTAGGTAGTATATCGTACAAAATTGTTTATTATATGTAAGAATTTATAAAAATTCGAATATTTTTTTGTACGATTTCTTTTATTCGGTCCCTATCCACCGCACAAAAACAGGTTTTACTGTATATTATCTTTCAAATATAATACTTCGCATGTGCATCTCGACATTCTACGAACGTTTTACGTTCTTACTTCTTTGACTTTACTATGCCGACTATCCACCTAGCAACAGTTGTTCATAGAGCGCATTTTCTTTGTCCATCAATCTCTATGCACCAGCATACCGCGATCTCTGATGCATTGCCTCACACATGCTTTTGAATGAAATGAAATAATTTCCAAAGTACACATATGGAGTGCGGCCTACTGGCCATTGGTTTCGTTAACGCACTGCTATGGGACCACGTAAAACTGCGTTTTTCGTTTACTGACATTTAATTGCGAAATGTGTACAAATACGAGTTCGGATGTTGGTGTGGAACAGCATGGAATAGCTATCGTATGTTATTCTTGCCTTGTAAAATAACACGCTGTGAAACACCATTCGATTTTTAACCTTTGTGCTACGGCGAATTTCGACTCGAATACGCCGCTATTGTACAGGATAGTCAAAACACCAATATATGTTTTCCCGTGAACAAAGCGTAACATTTCATACTTTGTCACTGATTCTGTTACCAACTCCCATATCGTCAATATGGGTAGTTGTTGAAACAATGAAACGTAATAATCGGTTATCTTGAAGATAACATAATATTTTGGTGGGTAAATGTAGCAGTGATACTAAACAGCAAACCCTCGACGGCGACTGATTATAGTCACCATCAATATCGAAACGGTTAAACATATTGTTTTATGTATGATCGTTATTTTATGTTGTCTCGATGGTCACATAGTATCCGTTCCCAGTCAAAATTTATTTCCAATCTACCCCTCACACAGAATGCTAATACAGTTCAACTACATGTACTCCTGGCGTGTAAAATTGGTTAGATGTTCGAAAATGCTCTTTGGCGATGATTGACTTATCGTGAGCGATTGGTACGTACTGTTATGTCCTAGCATAATGTATTAGCCATAGATCTACATGTAAACACAGACCCAATTGCGTCACGGTCCATTCCTACCCCAAATAACAAACCCTCGATCCTTGGTCATACTTGTTGTTCCCAAAAAGTATATTTCTACCATCTGAACCTTGCTCCGTACTCATCCCTTCAATTTTTCCTAAATCTTATATTAAGGACCGCATTGAGATTTTTCGAGTTAGTTAAGTTTAGAAGAGACCAGATTTAGTTTCGTATATTCAGTTTTGTGCAGTTCATAAACAGTTCTTCTAAGCCTATCTCTAATTAAGCTATAGTCCAGAATCAGAGGACTGAGAAGTCAGGCTGTTCTTGAAATGGTTGAGATTTCTTGATCACGGCATAACGGTACATAAAGAATTTAAGGGGGTGTTCCAATATGACAAGTCGAAAAAATCGATTTTTTTTTTGCATTTTTTGATAGTTTATAGTCATAGAGTTAATATCTCAGAATCGGTTTAGACGATTCCGTCCTTTTTGACTACTAATAACGTTTTAAAGCAGGGGCTGTAACCGCGCGCATCACCGAGATTTTTGCAAATGGCGTAGATGATTACTCAAAAACGGCTTTATAGGTCGACTTCAAATTTTAACACGATATTCAGCATACTTGATTATAACCCATAATTTTGCCTTGCTTATAGCGCAAAAAAAAATCCTTTTTTTACACTTTTTTACAAAACGCTGTCATTTTGTTAATTTTCATGGAAATTTGAAACCTGAGGTTCATGGGATAACCACATTCATACAGATTAAGAGTCTCTTTCGATTTTCTGTCTCAGATGTCCAGGAGAGCCGGAATTGTCTACGCCAGCACAACAAACATTTTTTTATGGGTGTAAAACCACCAATATAATTAAATACACAAATATTTGTAAACGATAAAAAAATGTTCCCCTATTGTCCTAGTCCATATTGGAATACCCCCTTAAGAAACGAGAGCGCATCCTGCGTGGAAAATAGCGTAGCTCGTCCGGGCGCAAATATTGGGATCGACTTGCTGATATGCACGTTGTCGTGCATAATCCTCAAATGTGTCCTCGATCTTGTTCCCAATCTTAGGCCTACACGGGAGGAACGACCAGGAGCCGTTCTGATGCCGGCTGCCGGTGGATATTAATCGGTCATATCGTCTAGTCAATATTGGGCAGTCTCACAGAATCAAACGACAGACTCCTATCCGTTTGTACGATCTGGATATTGAATCCCGTCATCCCATGCAAATCCATCAGTCGGCCTGCTCATGTCAGTAATGACGAGTAATGAGTTCGCGCGTTGTCTGGGCGAAGATAAAGATCTGATTGACGTAATGATTTCATTATAACGGGAATCGCGCGTCTGACCACAATTATGATTTTCCACTGGCCGCGTACCGTAATTGTAACGTTGACGCAAAATAATGAACATTTCAATAACGATGATATGACCGTAATTATTCTGGTTTATTTATGTCTAGACGTACGGCGCATCGTTGTGCTACTGTTTCGCGTGTATCGTAATATCGGAAGTGAATTTTTGAAAGAGCTGAACTAGTCAAGACGCAGTTGGAAGCAGTTTATTTGTCGCACGGCGGACAGCTTGTAATAAAGTACCCATGAACGTCGGCGTTTAACTTCACACTCGGGGAGGTAATGCTGCTGGCAATCTCGTGATTATTGGATCGATTTGCGTCGCGAGTCAGTCTCCGATGGGAGTGCCACGTCGTTGTCGGCAGGATTCCCGTCGTTGGCGTCGCTATGCGGCGGAGATCGTCGTTGCAATCAGACGTTAATTACGTGTAATCCATGATCTGCTTAGGTCGATGAAACAGACGCAACTCGCGCGTATGCGAGCATTCGTCGTCGCTCACATAAGCATCCGAGCAAGTTGTACGCTTGAATTTCACAGATCGAAAACTGTCGTCGCTTATTTCTAACTGCAGAAATGATGAGGAACTTGCGACGGGCGCACCAGATGATAATACGGATATTTATTGTACGGTGAGGTTAGTGTGGCGATATCGGGGAATAAGTAGTCTGAGGGTACCTGTAGTCAAATAGCGAAGCAATACTCGGCGTAGTCCATAGACAGCGGATACGGGTTAGTCAGACAAAGCGAAGTTAACGGTCCCAGGAGGTTCGTAGTCGAACAGTAGATAAGCATCGAGCTGGACAAAGCGCAGCGGCCGTAGTCACGGTGGACCCGGGACTGTTATTGTTGTCCAACTATTCCAAATATACGTATTTAACGTGCCTCTCGAAAGGACGGCCATTGCGAATGCAAATCGTAGCGCACCGTGGCGAGGACATTTTCATCGCCCGCGTTGATCGTCCTCCCGCACTCGTGAGGGTCTTTCGCAAAATCGTTACCGTCGAACAATGTAACGCCAGCGCATGTGCACTCATTCCTTTATACTCGCCGAGAGACAAAAGGTCGCTACGCCGCTTTCGTCCGTGTAAATCGCCGCGCGGATGTAATTCGAATAAAAAAGCGTTTCTGGATTATCCCGTGAGCATGTTTGCAATTGCGGCCCCGCCGGATGACCTTTCCCTCACTCCACTTTATTTCTCTCGCCGTTTCTCGCTCGCGCACACGCCCCATGGTCTCAGCTCTGTGAGAGTGTTCGGCGTTTGCAAAGAATGTCGTGGAACGTGGCGAGCGCTGTGGTTTAAATTCGAATTAGCCCTCCGGCAGGAGATTCTCGTGTGTCGTGAACAAAGCTACCCACGGTATTAAGCCATTAGACCGTAACGAGAGTTGATTAAGTGCGCCAACCGAGGTTGCGGAAGACCGAAAGCCCGGGCCAGGGCGAACAAAAAGAACGGACCGCGTCGAACGAATGGACGGTCGTCAGTGCGCAGAAGAAAAAGGTTAAAAGTGCGGGAGAGAAAGAGGGAACGTGACTGTCAAATTTACCGCGCGGCGTCGCGTTACTGAACCTCCTATCGCGTCTTTGCTCCTGGTAGCGCGCCGACGTAAAGTGTGCTTCGTGACTTTTATCGGTTAACTGGCTCGCATGCTCGATGCGCCGTTTAAAACAAAAGCACGCTCCGATGGAAGTTGAAAGAATTCTCCCGGGAGGTTGCGTGCCGCAAAGTTGCCTTCCGATAATTAGATCACCGTGACATCGTTTCGATACTTTTGTACCTGCTTGGTATTTGATGGCTTCGGTGAAATAATTCGAGGCGCTTCGTGAAAGAGCGTTGCAGCCGACGCGGGCGCGGCTATGGTGTTCCGGAATTCGGCGAAATTAAAGAACAATAATTCGCCGTGGTATGTACGAAACGAATTGATATCAAAATTATAGTGGAAGAGCCGGCAACGGGCTCGGAACGCGAAACTCGTATATGGGAAATTATTTTCCGGCGCACACGCTCGGATACGACTTTAATTTGCGATAGAAACTGGCTCCGGTCAAAGGGATGCCTCGTCTCCCTACCCTCTGCTTCCCATCCAGAACCTGCTCGATTTAATTAATGTTCGCTCCATAGGCAGCCTAACTCCCTCCCTCGACTCCGCTCCGGGAATATCGTTTTACATAGCGAAGCTGTGCCTGTTAAGGGTGAGCCGTGGGTAGTCGCTACACAAATGTAATTGCATCTAGCCGAAACGCGAGTTTTTATGTGAAAATAATAAGGGGTCTTTATGCGAAAAGTGGGACTGCCTGTAGTCGGTGGCACGCGTTAAAAAAAGCCTTCCGACTTCTGCCGCGATGCTCCTCTCCTGAATGTTTCATGCGCAATGCAAATATCGAGGCGGTTTTTCAACATCGGTCGAAAATTGGTCCGCATACCTGCACCGGCTAAGCGAGGAGTTTCCGCATCCGCTGGATGTACGTCGGGGCAAAATTACATTCACTCGGCGTATGCGGTTTTACGAGATAGCAAAGCGGCGTGTGCGGAAAATGCAGCGCAGCCGAGGCTCTCGATGCGGTAAAGACAACAGCAGTGACGGTCGAACGAACAGCTGTTGAATATTCTTCCTGCACTGTATTGGATTTCGCTTTTAGACGCTCATACTGAATGCCTCGCATTTCGCCTATAAGCCTCGGGCTTTTAACCCGTGCAACTGCATCGGCGATTAGGGCGATATTTTCCTCTTACGCGCGGATGAAATTGCATCGATGCGGAAACCACGTTTTCTGCGCCGTAACGAAACGCCGACGTCGCGCGACTCGGCGAAAAAAATCAGAAATAAAGATTGACTTTGCCAGGAATATCGCGAAAGATGACGTTACACGCCGACGTTAGTGCGACGTTAAGGTTATCGTTTGTACGAAAGGAAACTTTACCTCTCGCGAATATGGCGCCGTAACTTTGTGTTAAAAGTACGCTTTCCTCGAAGAGAGCCGAGGCCATTATCTGGATCGCCCGTCACTCGAAAATTCCCTGCTACGATAAATCACGACCGGGCAGATCTTCGCGATGTCCAAGAGAATGGAGATAGCAAGAGACGCATTTGCATCCCTATTCACTACGCACATGCCTGTTCCTAGGTCAGTACATTCTTTTGAAGGTGCCTGGCAATACGAATACATTGTGTGTTTTCGAAGTACTATGAGAGGGACTCTTGTATTATTCGATTCAGGGGACGCACGGCACTGTCATCGCTATTGTCGCCGTTTGAAGCTGCCGACGCTGTAATCATCGAAGTAAAAAGAAGAGAAGAACCCTCGCAACCCTGCAACAACAGACATTCCTTACTGCCCATTCGACGCTTTAGGTTCCAGCAGTGTTCATTTTTACCTCGCGCATCGTCTCTTAGACGGACATTTCCCGTGTTCTGATAATGTTCGAACTTACGAAAAAACTTTCAAGCAGAATTCACCGATGCTCATGCTTTACCTCAATACTGCTTACCGAAAAACCCAGAGGAAGTTCCGAATCCATTGAAATTCCCGTCTCCGACGACGATTCGGCAAAAGCTTCGCATTTACAAAACCCAGATGTATGTATTTGCCATACACGGCCGAACTATTCACAGTTTGCTGTACCGCTCGAGGCAACCGCGAAGCTATTTCGATAAGGGATAAGAGGAAGGTCATAGATCGAAATGCTCGGCGCGGTTCGGACATTCGGGAATTCAAATAACTGCGAAATTTACTGTATCTCCTCTCCTGTATAGTTTCTTTTTCGTCCACATTTATCCGTATCATCGCCTATCGCAGTAGCGTATTATTTATAAACGCTGGTCAAAGAGGTTTCCGAATTACCTGTTTACTCGCGAAATGCAATTTCAGGTCGTTTGCGAAATTCAACTAGACGTTACCTCACTTTATCGGCAAGAAGAGTGAATTCTGACGATCATCAACTCTGTTAGGTTAAAAAACTCAACCGTCGCGTCCCTGCAACACAGAGAATTTTAAACGGACCCACTTCCTTCCTCAAAAGTAACGTTCGTACAAACAACCGAGTCTACTTGTTAATCCACGTACCCACACACTTCAACATTGTATAATTCGGGTCTCGCCAAAAGATCTCATTTGGCGGTACCGCGATAAGGTATCCTCGCATCTAAAATGTAACAAGTTGTTGAGACTCGCATATTTTCCCTGCACCGTCCCGGCGTCGATTCACTTTGAATCATTATCGGATTAATTCACGTCGGTCTTAAGCCTGGGTAACTCATTTTCGTCGTTTCGTTTGACGCTCGTAAATTGAAGTTAGATTCATTTCGGTTGCACAAGGATAATTGAGATGCAGGACGGAGCGGGCGGGTGGGCGTTCGGTAGAGGATGGGTCACAAGTTCGGGTGGACTCGTTTAAATGTACGATACCACCTGGCTCTTATCGCATTATGGTAAATACAGGCCACACTCGTTTCGTTGGCAGCATGAAACGAGGGAGGGCGGCTTCTCGCCACCGGTTGCAAATTGACTTCGGCCGCTGAAATAATACTGGCGAGCGTGTTACGTGCAATTCTTATTGCTCGGCTTCGTTACGATCTCTTTCTCTCTCTCTCTCTCTCTCTCTCTCTCTATTCTGCGCGCGCGCGCACATCATTTACCTGCGTCCATCTCTTTCTTCCCTGTCCGTGCATGCGCATTTAGATTTGCGCGCATACACGGGTCTATTCACGAAAGAATAGACTTGGCTAACACATTCGCACTAGTATCCCGTACAGTTTACTTTCCAATTTGGCTGGTGCGGTGCGAGCTCTGTCATCTCGTTGAGTTACTCTTTGCCCGCATCCGCTTTTGCTCCAGGTGTATCGATTTAGATGCATTCATACGGTAATGTTGTTTCGACTCTTTCATCCACACGACCGTCGCATGCGCGAACATTTTGGCCGCCATTCGCGTATAGGATTTTTCGACATTTTCTCTGCCGCCAGATATAGCCGGCCATACCGAATCATAAAATTCAGAGTGATCCAGCACATCTCCGATTTGCAGTACAATTTTGTTCCGAAATAAGCAAGAGGGTCAAGATCGGCATGTTATTTAGTACGGACCGGGTATAATATTTTTGATAATAAGAGGTCCTCCCTCTCCCCTCTCTGTTGTACGTGAAAAATGCTGTAAAATATCTATCAACATACCCTACTATTTCTGAAGTTTTTGTAAGAGACAAATATTAACACTTTAAGGACTACTAAGGAATCTGTAAGAAATGCGTCTGGGACCGCACGTTTTTTAGAAATTCGTACGTTACAAAAAATCATAACTTTGTTATCTAACACGTTGGCTGCCGTGGCTGCCGTTGACTGAAGATCGAAAATATTCGCAATGGGTAGTAAGAATTATTTTATAAATGCAGTTATTGTTAGAATAATGATGCGATTCTTTGGTCTCCAATACTTGCACATTATTTACATTTTGCATAATTCAGTCAAACGCTGTAGTATTTCATAGCATCGCCGTTCTAATACGGCAAAATACGCACGGCAGTCAACGTGTTAAGAAGCGATTTTTGTGAAACTTTCAGAAATTGTATAATTGGAAGTATTTTAAGTATTATCAAAAAAGTATGTTTTTTAATAATTATCATAACTTTTTTACTAAAAAATGAAAATACGAAAAAAAACATGAAAGCAATCGAGTTTAATGCATTGAATATTGATGTGAATACTGAAATAGACAAAATAGATATAATGTATTAAAATAAGTGACATCTAAACACAGCGTGTAAAAAACACGAGAAAACTCGTGAGCGGTCTGTAACAGTTGAAACACGAAACACCGATGATCACCGGTGATCCGCGCAAGAGATTTTACTGAAGATCCAAAATATTCGCAATGGGTAGCAATAATTATTTTATAAATGCAGTTATTGTTAGAATAGTGATGCGATTCTTTGGTTTCCAATACCTACATATTATTTACATTTTGCATAATTCAATCAAACGCTGTAGTATTCCATAGCATTGCCATTCTAATACAGCAAAATACGCATGGCAGTCAATGTGTTAAAGTGTTAAGAGAGATATCTCAAATATCTATCCCAGAACCGGAGTCTTTCTAAAATATCTTAAGTGTCAGGATCTGATACAAGAAAAAATGGCCCCACTGGGCTAATGGTAGAAGATATTTAATGTGAACACAGGTGAGGCGCGTGTGACGACGAACAAGCGAGTACTGACGACTGATCGGCAATCTTTTGAATTCCTTGTCGAAAAATGCGACGGACGGTGTGTCGTTGTCTTAAAACTTAGCCGACCGATCAGGGAGATCTCCCATTCTGACTTTAGCAACGCGTTTCCTTTTTTCTGTTACTATCAGTTACCTTTATCTAGAGTTGTTTGCAATTACTGACGATCTGTTTTTATAAAGTGCAGTATATAACAAAATCCACCAATTTAGTGATGAAAATTACTTAAAAAGTTACACAATCACATGGGACTAAATAAAGTTATAGCAGTATGAGATGTGACAAGTAAATATTAAAAAATGTACAATCCACTATGTAAACCGGCATGCTGTTAACGATTCAACACTGTAAACAAATATTAAAACGCATTACTATTTTCTTATTTCATGTTTGGATCGTGCTATTTATCTTTAGTAATTTTTAATGTTGTTAATTTTCAAACTTTATTATCTATACTTTTTAAGCAACCTACAAAAAATAATTGTATAAACTTTTAATTTCATGTTTTGTATAAGCAATATGCGAAATCCTTAAACGAAATTGTTACCGCAAGATGTAATTGACCACTTAAATCATTTTCAGACTTCTTTGATTTCGGATAGTGAATATTATTCCGCGTTAATTGCGAAAAATGTGTGGTGGAAACCATATAGTTTGTTTAGGCGTACGCGGTCGGTTAAGTGTTAAGACTAAAAGGAGCCGCCGCCGCTTGGTCAGACGTATACGACGCACAGCTAACGAAAATCGCAATAAGCAAGTTCATTACAATTCCAAATAAAAATGAACAGATACCGAGATGTTATGTTCGAGCTAGAAAACAGTTTTTTCAGATCAAGATTGTAGTTTGCAAAACTTCTCCGTCGTGGAAATGATCGATCTGTCGTTAATATGTCATCCAGAAATTTCTGTCGCTGACAAGCATTCGCCACGTTTCACGAATACCTGGCTGCGCGGAAAGGTGGTAGTAGCCTTGCTCGAACTAACGAACACCCTTACGCTGTGCACGACGCAAGGGGGTTAACCCGACCTCATGGAAATTGTGTCGTTGCGTTCCGGACGGGGAAAACGTTAATCGGCAATCGTCCCATGATTGCCCCATATAACCGCCTTAATTGCGTCGCATGAATTACAATACAGCCGTTATTAGCGCCACCCCCGCGCGTCGGCGTTGGTCACGTTACCTTTGTTCAGCGATAGATCGAACTTAATCAGCGTCCTGGCGTTGCGCGGCCTCTTCACACTACAGCTTTAATCCGAAATAAGCAACTGCTTTCTGACTCGAAAATAGCAACGCACGATTTTCGTTTCTTTACCTGAGGTCGTTCGCAGAATGAAACATTCGTGAAAGTGAGATGCTATACATTTTTAACACATTGTTGACCGGTCACGAGTTAACTTGTGTTTTCATGGCCAAACGTTGCTGACCGGTTATGAGTTAACCCGTGTTTGCACTTGCGTCGGTAATTTTAATTTTTGAAACGCACGGCAATATAGAATATAACAAAATTTTGTTCATTGTATTCAATCGCGTCTGCTTTATTAAAAAAAAAAGTATACTTTTTTTGGTACTGAGGCTTTTATTACAATTCTAGTATTAAAAAATGTCAAGAATGACGGAACGTGACGGTGAAGCATTTTTCAATCAATTATACGTGAATGCTTTATATAGTTGCACTTGCGTCGGCTATTTTAATTTTTAAAACGCAGGGCAATATAGAATATAGCAAAATTTTGTTCGTTGTGTTCAGTCGCATCTGCTTTATTACACGAAAGTATACTTTTCTTGGAACTCAGGCTTTTATTACAATTCTAGTATTAGAAAGTGTCAAGAACGACGGAACGTGACGGTGAAGCATTTTTCAATAAATTATATGTGAATGCTTTATATAGTTGCCCGAGTGATTTTTAAATAAGTTTTAGTCACTTGGAAAATGATTATTGAAAATGAAATAACAAGGGCATAATCTAGCTCTTTAAAAGGAAAGCGTAAGGTAACAAGATATATGTGAATGACTGCTGTACAGTTAATCATACGAAAAAATATTAAAAGTTGCATAAAATTTATGTCCAAAGTTCAATTTGAATTCATTATGCACGAACGCACTTTACTGAAGGTTATTTACATTGTTTCACTTCCATATTTAATTACGAAATAATAGCTGGTGACTTGAGACAGCTTTTGCCGAAAATTGCCGGTCAACAATGTGTTAAGATCAAATGAATAATAATTTCTTAAGCTGTCGGCGTATTCGACATCAAAGCCAAGCCGAACAGTGTACCGGATCTGTATCAAAATGGTCGGACCCGAAGTTCCTTGTCTTGAAAGAGAGCTGTACCGTTTTCTGACTGGCAGATAATAACTCACTGCTCCACCTTCTTTATTTTAGTCACTCGCAGAACAAAAGTTCCGCGAAAAAAATGGGGGACTCGGAAAAGCGCGAAGCCATAAATCTTTAGGACGAAATGAACAATCAGATTGTTGCAGCCATCGTCCTACCCGAGATGAAAGTCAAGTTGAACAATACATCTCATTCGTTATAAGTAGCTGCTCGCCATTTCCGAAGGCGTTGCTTATATCGGAACAAAACTGTATTGCTCATTTGCAATTTTCATTCACTCCGCGCGTTTTCAGCGTTCATCAGTTGCAATAACATTTCAATATGAATAGGCGAGAGGGTCCGATAGGGGGAGGCTTCTCAGGGTTGAAGACGGTAGAACGAAGAACGGCATGGAACGGGCAAAGGTGAGCGCCCAGTTTAAGTTCCGAGGAGGAGACAGTAGGTACGGTCGAGATAATGCCTCGGGCTTATGCTACACAAAGGGAAGATGTCAGCCGTGGGTCAGACTGGTAATGCGACACTTGCGCGCTACGGCTTAAGTTTCGCAATACCACTCGGGCGACTGTGATACGGAAGATACCGGGGCGGAAGTTGTCAGATGAAGGTGGGACGACGGAAGAGAGAAAGAGCAGCTGCGGACGATGGCCAGGAGGTGCGGGGGGTACGACCTCGAGTGGAGACTTAATACTATTTGCATATCACTGACGGCTCCACGCTGGGAAGTAACAGGCCTTCGGCTGAAATTCGCGGTTCCTTAACCCCTTGCGCTATTTTCACAAGTCTGAATCGTGATGAAAATTTTTCGCCAAACTTGAATGTCACGAGTCAGACTCGTTTTTTAATTTCACGTCAAACGTGAATATCACGAGCCGTACTCGTGGTCTCAATCTCGGGCCAAAGAAGAACGGCTGAATGGGTTCTTATATCTTCTTTTCCCTTCTTTATATGAATGAGTATTTTATATATGAGCCGTTTATTCTGAAAGTGGCCTAACTCCATTTATCTTCAAATCAAAATAAATAACATTTACTGATAAATAACATGAAGTTGTACATGTAATCATGGTAACCGGGAAATATTGAAAAACGGTGTTAGGCCACTTTCAAAATAAACGGCTCATATTATGTTCCAATTCACGTGCTACTTAGGATACATTGTCGTATTCCAGGCAACATTTGAAAACTAAGTAAGCATATGCATTCGGCGAGACCAAGAAAGCTTCAGTCGTTCTTCAGTTCTTACTATTCCATTACACGACATGCACACGTTTCGTACAGTCTTCTCCACAAAAAATAATATTCTTGATCATTTTTAATTTTGTCAAATCCTCTAGCATAAAAAAAGAAGCAAAATTAGTAAAAAAGCAAGTAGTTCGCGTGGAAGTAAGAATAGTGGACAGGGTTCCAATGTTTCAAGCAGTCAATTGATAGATATTGAAAGAGTTATAAACAGTGTTGAAAATTCTGGTGACAGCAGTGTCATTATGCCAATGATGAATCGCGCAAGAAGATCAATTATATATGTAGGATGTGAGATTTTATATGAACGAACAACGAGAAAGTGTGCGTATGAGAGAGAGAAAGCGAGAGTGAGAGAGTGAGAAAGAATGCATGCATCTGTACTTGTTATTAGGAATGTTCTAGAAACCAAGCAGTATAAAAGTGTTGAGCGCGATATTAAAATAAGTGAATCTTTGCGAAACCTTCAAGAGTAACAGTGTGTGCATCTTAGCGAATATTTAGAGATTATCAGCGAATGCGTTTAGTGAGTTTTGAGCGAACCTTTATTAGCGTTTAATACGGAGTGAAGTGCGAGAAACATTACAACCATTACTTTTGTGTTTAAAACCGTTTAATATATCATTCCAATAAAAAATCCTACATATATGACAGTAGTACGGACACGAACGCGGTTATCTCGCACTCAGTCGTAAGATATCGTGTTTAAAGTTCGTAACCATTCGGGTGCATATGTTAGGCATGGCTTCTTCCAAATTTTAGCACAGTGCAAGGGGTTAAAGCCGTTAATCCCGGAATGCCTATGCCTTTTTAACCAGTTAAGGTGGTATTTCAATGTGACGGATCGAAGAAATCGATTTTTTTTACATTTTTGATCATTTATAGTCATAGAATTAATATCGCAGATTCGGTTTAAGCGATTCCATCCTTTTCTACTAATAATAATGTTTCAAGGCAGAGGCTATAACTGCGCACGCATCAAAGAGATTTTTGCTAGTGGCGTAGATAATTACTCAAAAGTGCCTTTATAGATCGACTTCAAATTTTAACACAGTATTCAGCATACTTATGGCTATCACATAAAGCTCAATCATGTTAAAATCTTGGTTATAATCCATAATTTTGCCTTATTTATAGCGCGAAAAGATTGTTTTTCTTACGCTTTTTTACGAAACGCCGCCATTTTGTTAACTTTCATGAAAATTTGAAACCTAAAACAAGTGCACATTTTAAACATTGTAAGACATTATAACAGAATGAAATAATTGTAGACCCCTACACACAGGATCCAGGGATCCAGAAAGGTGTCTTTTTTAAAAATGTAGTTCATAAATATGTAATAATGTAACTTACGTATAAATTTAACTCAAATTACAATAGATTGGATCTAACGATGCAAGTAAAATAACAGATAATTGTAAAGATATTTAATTTGCACATAACTAAATTAAATGTGTTTAATATACTGTGCGTAAACGATCAATAACTTTCATCGTAATCAACAATCGATGTTTCACTCGATTTTTTTCTGACCATTAACTGCTTCCTTGTTTAAATATTACTAATAATTGTTTTACATAATGAGTGTTTTCAAGATTCTTTACACGCGAGACTTTTTCTGTGCAGCAATTATGAGTTTTGTAGTGCGGCTTGTTTTTGTTACGCTCTTGAGAGGTGTTTTTTGATTTCCAAACGAGCAGAGCGATTAAAGGTCTTTTCTTTTTGTACATCAATTTAAAGGCTACTCTGCGGCACTTTTTCACATGCTTCTGGCAATACTCGTAAATTATTACACACCCCGCCATTCTCGCGTAAGGTTGAGTTTATTTGAACTGTTTCATATCCTGAACCAGCGATACAAATTGAAAACGTATATAGGGTTTTGAAGCTTTTTTTTGAACATAGCTTCACATGCGGTGAATGACGATAGTTCGACTTTAAATAAAATGGATTGTGTCTCCAAAATTGCCGCTTCTCCAAGTTCGTTGGCAGTATAGCAGACAAGCTATAATCTATTTTCAAAATAAAAACAAACGTTCATTTTTTTTATCTACATTGCATCGAACTTAAGTTCCGTAGAGTTCGTCAATTTTTCAGGCTATTTACAGCCAAGTTGTTAACACGTTGACTGCCGTGTTTTAACGAATACCATAAGTAATAAAATATTATAATATTTCAGAACCAAATAGTATATTATATAAAACCAAATATAAGTATATTTTTAATGTTTCTTTTTGTTTATTTTATAGTTCATTGTTACTTTCAGTTGTTTATACTCATCATAATTATGTTGCAAATAAAACTATCATAAATTACCTCAAAAATCCTGTTTTAATTGGACGAAGAATAGCATCACCCGTTTACGGGTGACGGGGTCCCTGGGGAAACATAGCCGTAACCCAGATCTGTGTTACGTGACGTTCAACGTGTTAAGCAACTACATCACAACCCCTGTAGATACGTATCATCAAATTATTAACTTGCACATTTTTCCGAATTTCTTTGACCCGGCGTATATTGACTGGTACTATTAATTACAAAATCGACGTTGTTAGCACATTCTGCTTTCCATTACAGCCGTATCGGACAAAGTACATTAACGGCAGGCAACATTGCCAATCCACCAGCAACAATGTGAACGCGCCTTTACCCGATCTCGCAGCGAGTGAATTCGTTTACGGCTTCGCTCCGATGCAAAATATAATCGGGCGCGCTATTTACTGGGAGCTGAAATATGATGCTTTTAATGAAATTGCACCGGATGCCGTCTATCGCGCGTCGAACGATCGGCGAATAGTTTCGCGGTTCGTCCCTTGTTTCGCTCACAGCAAAATATGAGTATCCGCCGCATGTAGAAACGTCCGATTGTTATAGCTGAAAGCATCATTTATGACAATGACGTGCACGCGTCAATGTATATTATTCGCGTTGGAATAAAAGACTGGCTTCGATCTCAGTGCAACCGCGGCTGAAGGTGCACCGCCCGTGTACTAATATCGGAAAATGATGTCGTTGACCTGCGGTAAATAAATCTCGGAGAGTTCAGCGGCGAGCTGTAAATCTCATGATCGTATCGAGCAGAATCGGCAACTAGGCGTTTCAAGATTTACGTGTTTCCCGTTCCAACAACCATACGATGGACCAAGCACCGAGAGACCGGAAAAAGGATTCGGTATGGATATGCGCGACCGTGTCACAGACCGAGTCGTCATCGGTTACGCCCGAATAATTACACATTTTTAATTACAGACTGCACTTTTAACTGGAATATAAAATTGTTGCTGCTTTTTACACTGGCGTCCGCGCGGGTATGATAAACGGGCAAAACGCGTTCCGCGTGCGTGGCGTTAATAAAAATGTATTACGTACCGGGAAATGTCTGTGTTGAAGGGGAACGAACGATTCCCGTATAAGCGATCACAATTGACGATAGTCAATGCTCGCACTTCGAACAAACTGATAGCGCGCATAGTATGTAGCAATATCGTTGATAGTATATCTGCGAGTGGTGCGTCGGATTGCAGAAAGGTCAACGAGGATGAATTGATTCGCGCTCCCATGGGTCGGCGGTGCGGCAACAATTTGTTCGTGTTTAGATAGCGATGTATCTTTCAGCTCAATGTAGCGCCGCTTTTGTATTTTCAATCTCGCTGTCAATACTGTGCGTTTGAATAAAAGTTAAGGGAGACGATAAAGGCACCGCTCTGTTATGAGAGTGCACCGGGAAGCAATAGGAAATTGATCGGTTCTGTTCAGCTAGATGACGATCTCCATTTCTTACTTTGAACGTCGACGCGGGCGGGTTGCCGGTACAGGGTAACCCATTGACTGCCACACAAATTTAGCGCGTCTTGCCCTGGGTGCTACGTTTTATTTTAAAGAAGAGATAAAGTTTTACAAAATATTGTAGGATGTGTGATTCTGTATGAACGAGCAATGAGAAAGTATGCGTATGAGAGAGAAAAAGCGAGAGTGAGAGAGTGAGAAAGAATGCATGTGTCTATATTTGTCATTAGGAATGTTTTCGAAAGAATTTACTATCATGGAAACCAAACAGTATAAAAGTGTTGAGCGCGATATTAAAATAAGTGAGTCTTTGCGAATCTTTCAAGAGTAACGGTGTGTGCGTCTTAGCGAATCTTTAGAGATTATCAGCGAATGTGTTTAGCGAGTTTTGAGCGAACCTTTGTCAGCGTTTAATACAGAGTGCAGTGCGAGTAACATTATAACCATTACTTTTGTGATTAAAACCGTTTAATATATTATTCCAATCTAAATCCTACAATATAATAATATTAAGTTACTGATATAATATTGTAATGGCATTTACAGTATTTTTATTGAAAAAAACACTACGAGATAACTCGTAGCTGGCAGTTTTGGTATAGACGCTTACTACGAGATATCTCGTAGTTGGCAGTCAATGGGGTAAATGATATTTGCGAGTCTTGAAGATCGATAGCAATTTAGCCAGCCCTTCGCCATTCTGTATGAGTACCTCCCGGCGGTACAACCAAGAGCGCCGACCAACGGCCAGCACATCCTTCGCTTCCCATTTCCAACCCCTACTCTCACTTCGTCATTTCCCGCTGCCTTCGCCACGTTCGCCACCTCTGCACTGTGGCCTAGTCGGGACTCATTCATATACATCGCGAAAATTAATATCTCGGCTTCGTCGGGTTTGTTCGAACGCTGAATAAACTAGTTTGTTCATTCCCCAGTCCCTTTCTTTCATTTTTCGCCTTTGCCGCCTCTTCGTCTTCGAGCGACGAACAAAGTCATCATCTTCGTTTCAAGGATTCTTCTCGATGCCCTATGGTTCTTTCCCCCGCTGTGCCCTCTGTTGAAAGCAAACTCATAAAGTTTGCCAATGACAGGGAGGGTCGGGAATTCAGAATTCTGCAATAATCCGTATAAAGTGCAAGCACATTTCAGTTTAATCCTTTGCACTCGAAGCACTCTGCCCAGGCAGTGATAACATTTGAAGTTGTGCTCAGAGTGTGGCTCATAGGTACAGCAACAATATACGGAAATAATGAACGAATGTTTTGTGATTTACAGTTAACACGTTGACTGGCAAGCGTATTTTGCTACATTAGAACCACAATGCGATGAAATACTATAAAGTATGATTAAATCGTGCAAAATTAAAGTAACGCAGAGTTGTTGGAAGCCAAAATATCGAAGCACCGTTCAAATATCAATTGCTTTTACAAGATTGCAAATTTTTTGCATTTTTAGTGAAATATTTTGCGTCGCCCACCGGTGACCACCGTGGCAGTCAACGTGTTAAATTTCGATTGCATGAAATTCCACATTTTTGTGGTTTTATTTCTTAGTCGCAAGTACATTTAGTGATTTCTTCGAGCTTCTGTAAATTTCAGCGTAAAAGAACTAAGAGTGCAAAGTACCAATAATTTCAAGCGCGAATGTTTCGTAACATCAAGTTCCGCTATTCACTCCGCGAAGACGCGTAGTAACACCATTTTTTTCATCTAGACATCGGACATAGAGACGCTATCACGCGCACTCTCTTACTTCGTTACCCCTATCGCCCGATTCAATTAACTCGCCGGAATTATAATGATTTTCCCTTCTTCGTGCTTTTTGCCGTGACACGCGCGGCGATATTTGCATAAAACCACGTCATAACGTCGCGGCGCTGCGTGCGAAGATTGATCGGGCGTGAAAATTAAATTTTTTGTTTGCCGACGTGATTAAAAGAGGAAAAATAAAAAAGCGTACGGGCGATTTATTAGTGATTTTGAAAAAATTGTTTGCGTCGCTCGCCGGCTCCCGGAGCGAGCACGCCTGCACACTCCTTCCTTTCAAACTTTCCACCCGTTTCCCTTCTGCCCGTCCGCGCTTTCGTCGCTGCTGATTCATCGACGGCGTAACCAAGGGTAACGTTCGGCTGATAGCAGAGTTGCTTATATTTACATATTTAACTAACCCAACGGCGCGCTTTGCCATGGTGCTTGCATTAGCGCAAATACAGACGGATAATCTGGAATATATTAATTCGCGTCAGGGCGCGTTTCGTTGGTCCGAATTACCGCGTGAATATTCCTATATGTCAACCACCATTACGAGCTTACCTACCGTCGACGGTTAGCTGCACATTACTGTAACGATGAGTTTTCTGTTCCTCGCCGTTGCTCCCGTGTCTTCCGCGTCGTGCCACGCACTAATTGCATATACGTATGGTAATTACTAAATGGCAAATATTTATTCAAACCCAATGTACTCGTGTAAAACGTCCAATCAATTGTAAATCCCCGTTTGCAATTTCGTGTTTTTATCCCGCCGCTCCCCGACGCTTTGCACCAATCGCACTTTTAACGCGATGAAAATTTAACGAAGCGACAGAATATGCTCGAAAAAGTTCAAAGCGCGGTTGAAATTTTGATCGCGCGAAAATGTCGAATTAATGCGAAAAAGCGCGATGGTCGCCGATTGCAAATTATCGATATCTTTGAGATTAAAGAAGGCGAACAATGCTGAATGTCTAACGTGTAAATACACACACGTAGTTCGCACCGGTAAATAATTTTGTTACGAGAGCGAAAAACCAGCTAAGACCATCAGAAGACGCAACTGCCGGCGAATTGGTCGAAACTGTTTCGATTACGTTTTAGCATACAATTGGTTGTGGAACTCCACGCATAAATAATCGCATACACGGCTTAGAGCGAAGTTACGAACAAGAGGTAATGCCGTTTATAGAACAGAACAGTGGAAATTGGCAGAAGATCAGTCGATCGAACTCGTCAAACGCTTCATTCCGTTTGATCCTCTTAAACAGTATAGGGTGCACGTAATGATCACAAACGCAAACGTCACCGCGTTACCCCGGTGCACTGCGCCAAAATTAACTGTAAATGCTTACCGTTCGTACGAAACGTTTGACTAATATCCACGAAATTCCCTCTTCCAGAGAGCCGCGCGCTGTAAACGTGCGGTTGGAGAGATGTATTTTCGTTAAGGTCATTAGAGGAGCGCCATTTACTGCAATGGGTATCGTTATATTTCAAAGCAATATCGCTTCTGCGAAACGCTTGGAAAATCCGAATTTTCCGTGACCGCGATTCGCCCCGATTACGACGTCCGTCACATAAAACACGTCCCGGTGGTATTTAATCAGGACATGTTGTTTTCCCAACGTGTAAAAGTGTCCGGCGCAACGGAGATTTTCCTTGCGTAGCGTGCTGACACTTAATAATGTAACGTGACGAACGGCGAGCTGAGACGAATGACGCCCAATTATTTTCATGGTATGCACTGCGCGCCGCGCGAAGAATCTTGTTCGTCTGTCGCCAAGGCTTGCCAACCCCGGGGTCGTCCAAGCTGGCATTGGTAAAGACGTCGATGAGCAAGGCTTCGGTTACAGCGTTTATCATCCGCATCGCTGCATTGCTCGGCGAAATATAACACAAGCACGAATTGACGAAAATGTATCTCTAACGATGTGGAACTTTGTGTTTCTCTTAGGAAACGGTAATTTGGAGCTGTTCGATAGTGAGAGTGGGCCGGACCTCACGTTATCACCTCAGACATTCACGTCGACCGCGGAAGCTTTCATCAATGACAACAGCGACAGCCTTGGAGTGCCGGGGGACAACGACACTGGTGAGTCTTGCATACGAAATTTTTCAAAAAATTGCGGCGATGATGCACTTTACTACGTTCAGTGTGAATACTTGCTGCTCCGTTAACACTGACTGCCGTGATGGTCACCGGTGAGCGGCGCAAAAGATTTTACTGAAGATCCAAAATATTTGCAATGGGTAGCGATTATTATTTTATAAATGCAGTTGTTGTTAGAATAGTGATGCGATCCTTGGTCTCCAGTACCTACACATTACTTACATTTTGCATAATTCAGTCAAATGCTGTAGTATTTCATAGGATCGTCGTTCTAATAGAGCAAAATACGCTTGGCAAAATACGCTTTGGTTGAAAGATTTTAAATACATGTGAAATTTTATGCTCATTGCCTTCTGTTGATACGCTGGCGCGGTTTCTCTGTTTACAAGCAGCTTCAACGAAAGATCAAACAATATCGTCTCCGCATTTAACATGTTCACAAATTAAGCGCTGTATTAGTGACTAGTGACTGACGATACAAAATGTAAAACACTACATTCTTGTATCATAATTAACACTTTGACTGCCGTAATGGTCACTGCTGACCGGCGCAAAAGATTTTACTGAAGATCCAAAATATTTGCAATGGGTAGCATTTATTTTATAAATGCAGTTGTTGTTAGAATAATGATGCGATACTTTGGTCTCCAATACCTGCACATTATTTACATTTTGTATAATTTAGTCGAACGCTGTAGTATTTCATACCATCGCCGTTCTAATAGAGCAAAATACGCTTTGGTTGAAAGATTTTAAATACATGTGAAATCTTATGCTCGTTGCCTTCTGTTGATACACTGGCGCGTTTTCCCTATTTACAAGCAGTTTCCACGAAAGATCAAACACTATCGTCTCCGCATTTAACATGTTCACAAATTAAGCGTTGCATTAGTGACCAGTGGCTGATGATACAAAACGTAAAACACTACATTCTTATATCATAATTAACACTTTGACTGCCGTGATGGTCACAGGTGATCGGCGCAAAAGATTTTACTGAAGATCCAACATATTTGCAATGGACAGCAATTATTATTTTATAAATGCAGTTGTTAGAATAGTGATGCGATCCTTTGGTCTACAATAACTGCACATTAATTACATTTTGCATAGTTCAGTCAAATGCTGTAGTATTTCATAGCATTGCCGTTCTAATACAGCAAAATACGCAATGCACGGTGTTAATACGTTGACTGCTATACGTATTTTGCTATGTTAGATCCACGATGCAATGAAATACTGCAGAATATGATTAAATCCTGCAAAATAAAGGTAACGTAGAGTTCTTAGAAGCCAAAGTATTGAAGCACCGTTCCAGTATCAATTGCTTTTACAAGATTGCAAATAGGCTTCATTGCGAATTTTTTGCATTTTTATTAAAATCTTTTGCGCCGGTCACCGGTGACCACCATAGCAAGCAACGTGTTAAATACTCTACCGCATGTAGGACACCGTAGTGCCGAATAATTTTTTGGCGGTACGTCAGGATAATTTATGATGCCTCACAACATTGCGAGCTACGCATTTTGAAATTGTAACTATTCCAAAAAAAACCGTTCATCAACTTTTACCTCAGTATTCTCCGTAGATATGTAGACTGGTCGCATATACACTCAGTGCCGCATTCATAGTGCTCCCATAGTGCACCACCGTCATTCGCTAGATGCGTGTACACACCCTGAGCACGAAGAGCGTTAATAATTTACGAGAATTCTACCTTTAATTGACCCACCACCGCCGAAGCACTTTGCTGCAATCGTGATAGCATTCGTGTGCGAGCAAAGAAGTTTCAAGTTCCTTCGCTGAAGGGTTGTTCAGACGAAATCACCGACCTCGGGCTTACAGCGTTCAGGGTGAAAGTTGGTTCACGGGGGCAAGATAAACGATCGCGAATCGCTCTAGCGGCAGAATTCCACCCGGCGTTTCCGAGCTATTTCATTTAATTCGATCTTAATTTAATCGTGGGAGTGATTGTCGCGGGGAGGCGTCGATCGTTTAGAGTCGTTACGCGACAACGAGCGAGGACAATGCATTAACGTAATTGTTGCGCTCCTCGTCAGCGGCATTGGGGAGAGGTAGAGTCGGACGTATAACTAGTTCGAACAAGTCAGGAGGAGCCATTTCCGCGCGTGTGCCGCGACACATAATGCCCATTGTTTCCGACAAGTATAACAGGCGGTTCGCGCGCCACACATACACCTGCCACGCACCTATACAGTCGCAGCCTTGTCGTTATTGTTCGTTCTAGACACATTGTGCGGTAATGAAGACGTTGCCTTTTAAATTGAAACGCCACCATCCTCTGCGCGTCAGCCTGCCGGCGGATAAATACAATATGTCACGCGCTTAATCACTTTATTCAGAATTTGTCGCGTTTGATCGAACGATCGTCAGGAGGGAATTAAAAACGCTGTTGCGATGTTTGAATGAACCGATACAGAGCGATGAGCAAAACGAACGTTACAATGGGGAAAATGAACGGAATTGTTGTTCGGCGAAGATTGCAACTGACAAACTGACGTCTCCGAGAATTGCAGTTGTGATGTGGTATCGGTGGCTTAGGCGCCAAGGGCGATTGCCTTAAAATCGAACGTTATTGGTATGATGAAAATATGGCTTTGACCATGTGTTAATTCCGCAAGTAGAGCAACTGTAAGATTGTGGAAACTTACAGCTACAATATTCTTTTACGATTGTCGGTATTATCTTACTCATACTTAACCCATAATGGGACAATGCGCAAGTTATCTATTACAATTATTATTACTGCATTATAGACTCTAAGACTAAGTTGAATGGACATCATCGTTATTTCTTCATTGGGTAATAAAGTTATCGCCATGTAACTACATTTAAAGCGGTCTTACTGTTTTCGCCACAGCAAATTTTGTTGCAAATTCGCGCTAACTGTACGGGACAGTCAAAATGGGATCGTACACTTTCCCGCGAACAAAGCGGAACATTTTATACCTTGTCAACGATTCTGCTACGAATTTTCTTACGATTAATATCAGCAGTTGCTAAAAGAACGAAATAAAATTTCATCACTTATCTTCAGATAAAGCGAAGTTCTACGCATCGCTGTATTCAACGGTAATGCACAGAGAGCGTAGTGTAATAACCTTACATATTGCGTTTATTCGTTAGTTGTGCGTCGCATACGCCTGGCCAAGCGGCCAATAGTTTTAAAAGTCAATTTTATCAGAGTTTCTAGTAGTTTTTTAAAGTATGATATTGCGTGAACCAACAGTAAATAAGCGAAAAGAAACGTGAAGGCAATAGAGTGTAATACATTGAATATTAATGTAAATACTTAAATAAATAAAATAGATACAATGTATCAAAGTAAGTGACATCTAAAAACAGCGTGTAGAAAACACGAGAAAACTTGTGAGCGGTGCGTAACCATTGAAAAACGAAACACGAGAAAACTCGTGAATGGTCCTTAAAGTGTTAAGATATTTTGGAAAACTCTGGTTCTGCGATAGATATTTTGGAATATCTCTCTCTTACAAAAACTTCAGAAATAGAAGTAGGATATATTGATTGATACCTTATTATTATCTTACAAAACTTCAGAAGTGGGATATATATTATCTTACAGTAGGCAGTGAATGACTCTAGTCACAGTTACTATTAAAAAGGTTAATTATTCATGACTAGCTTATCGCGCACGTCCGACTCAACATAAAACACCGACTGTCATACACAAACGTAGACCTTGAGTATTACGGTCGTCCGACGTTGGCCGCCACGCTTCGGAACAATTGAAGACGAAGGGTTCTAACAGTTGTTTTGCGGTAGGGTGATCGACAACCAGCAAGTGGCACGAACGGTTGCTGAGGTCTCATGTCAGCATAACGAAGCGTAGCCTCGTGCAACTTGTCGGCCGCTGCCGCATGACAAACGCGTCCGGGAGGCATAATCACGAGCCGAAGTAGCACAACGCCGGAGCCAAGCCAACAAACGTATACATTCCGACAGGCCCGTACACGTTGCGTCCTGGCTCGTTTCTCGCCGCGTGGAATCGCTACGCGCGGGATATTGCTCGACCAGGCATGTGTACTTCTTGTTCTTCTTCCAAAATGCCCAACAATTCGCGCCGTGCCTCCGTCGGCGAGGAACCGCGATCCGTAACTCGCCGTTTCTGCACTCCCGTCGCTCTCAAACACGCCTTCCGGCACAATACCCCTCCGGTTCTCGCGAAAAGCAATCGCCCAGTGCTTCGCACACAGACGTTGCCGTTCTTTGTCGCGCGCACACGCGTTTTGCCGGTCTTGTCTCTTTCCGTCTGCCGCGAGGTCGCCTGCATGCGCAAAGCCATATGTGGGTTTGTTGAAGTTAGTTCCTGGCGAGGCAGATACGCGCGAGTGTAGACGGCTTGAAAGAGAAAGGTCGAAGCTGGCGGCGGGGGTGGATTTTGTCGTCAAACTTCGGACGTAGCTGAAACCCGGACCTGCGCGGTGATCCCAGGGTAGGCGTAACTTTTGCACGGACGTAAGTTCGTTATAACAATTTCGGGTGAGTGCAGGAAGGCGAGACCGGTGCTGGCGACATGAATGACAGAGGGTGTAGGGGGGTAACTTCCTTCTGACCGAAACTCCGGATCGCTGCACGACCACGTCGCCACACACCTTGTTTATGAATAAATTTCGCTGCTAGGCCACGTTATTTGCATATTACCCGTTATGCGCTCTCGAACCTTCGCATATCGAGACCGCGGGTTTTACCGTTTTCCGTGCAGTTGAGAGGTGGGTCGATGGCGCGCGATTTATCGCGGCGTCGATGGCACGAATGTCGTCCGGTTCCGATTACGATTAATCGGCGGGCCGAAGTCGTAATCGTCAATTACGTGGCGGAAGTGTTTTTCCCCGTCTTCGTCGGCAAACGTGTAGTAAGACGTTAGAACGTGCGTGTGCACGGAGAGAGACGAGAAATTTGAAACTGTGTGCCGACGGCGGGGGCAAAAAAAATATGAGAGTCGCTGCAGGAAAAACGGATATTGCATTCTTCTGTCGAAGCAATTACTCGCGCACCAGGCTATTGTCCTCCGTCACCTTTACGGCAGGGAGTTCTTGAAAGGAGGAACGAGATGGCTGGTTTCGTGACACTATGGAAGAGCGGTGAAAGGGGTGAAAGAACAAGTGAGAGCAAGAGACAGAGAAACGCGGACCAGTTTGCCGCCGTGAAATACTCCACGCAAAGGATCGGATCTGAGACTCCTCTCCCCTTAACGTCCTTTCGTCGTTCTTCTTTCTACCATATCTCTTTATCGCGACATCTCCCCCGCTTCCATGTCTTTATCACTTTCCACGATCCAACCTTTGAGACATATCGACTACCGCGCGTCTTCTTGTTACATCATTTCTTCATCTATGTCCACAGCGCATTCGTGCGAATGCAGAAACAAAGAGTTAGACACCTTTTACTTTCTTTTAACCTTACCTGAATTGATACTATGTGCTATTTTGTTAACATGTTGACTACCACGGCGGTCACCGGCGACCGGTGAAAAAAAATTTTACTAAAAATTCAAAAAATTCATAATGAAGCCTATTTGCAATCTTGTAAAAGCAATTGATATTGGAACGATGTTTCAATACTTTGGCTTCCAACAACTCTGCGTTACCTTCATTTTGCACGATTTAATCGTATTCTGCAGTATTTCATCGCATCGTGGTTCTAACATAGCAAAAAACGCTTGGCAGTCAGCGTGTTAAACACGATAGAACCGCTGTCACGGATGATACCAGACAACTATCTATGGGAGATCTTGACCACCGGGTTATATAATTTGCATTAGTACGAATGTAGGGCGAAAAAGAATTCAACTCTTTATACTTATTTGGCTTATACGAATTGGTGCCGTATGCCATTCCGTCAGGTATGTCGAATGTAGGGCGAAAAATAATTCAACTCTTTATACTTATTTGGCTTATACGAATTGGTGCCGTATGCCATTCCGTCAGGTATGACGAATGTAGGACGAAAAATAATTCAACTCTTTATACTTATTTGGCTTACACGAATTGGTACCGTATGCCATTCCGCCAGGTATGACGAATGTACGGCGAAAAATAATTCAACTCTTTATACTTATTTGGCTTATACGAATTGGTGCCGTATGCCATTCCGTCAGGTATGTCGAATGTAGGGCGAAAAATAATTCAACTCTTTATACTTATTTGGCTTACACGAATTGGTGCCGTATGCCATTCCGTCAGGTATGACGAATGTAGGGCGAAAAATAATTTAACTCTTTATACTTATTTGGCTTATACGAATTGGTACCGTATGCTATTCCGTCAGGTGTGACGAATGTAAGGCGAAAAATAATTCAACTCTTTATACTTATTTGGCTTATACGAATTGGTGCCGTATGCTATTCCGTCAGGTGTGACGAATGTAAGGCGAAAAATAATTCAACTCTTTATACTTATTTGGCTTATACGAATTGGTACCGTATGCCATTCCGCCAGGTATGACGAATGTACGGCGAAAAATAATTCAACTCTTTATACTTATTTGGCTTATACGAATTGGTACCGTATGCTATTCCGTCAGGTGTGACGAATGTAAGGCGAAAAATAATTCAACTCTTTATACTTATTTGGCTTATACGAATTGGTGCCGTATACTATTCCGTCAGGTATGATATCGTTATCGGTGGCATCGTATCTAATATGAGGTTTCTTAACTTCACTGGGTTATACAATCTGCAGTCATCTCGAGAGGCACGATGCTCGGGCAAGATCGATTATACGCACCAACCATAAACGTTGGAGATAACCAAACCATCTAGTCAGGAGGACGTTGCAGTGCATATTAAATCGATGGGACGGAGTCTCAGTGCACGATAACCTTTGTAACCAGTTTACGAGCTCGTGCGATTGATTCTGCACCCACGCTACCCGTTAGATATAGTCGATACACTTAGTCACAGACGAATTGATCGGATTTGACCGCCGATAGTGCGGGGGTCGTTCGAGACGATTGAAGATTCCATTACGTCTTTATGGGAAATTGGAATTCGCTTTCACGGATCTTCTTTCACGGCAACGGATTATTGGAGTTGATCGATTCCATCGGAGAGCGTGTATGAGAGAACATGTGGATTAAGGGCACAACAAAATGGTGGGAAAGGGAACACGTGCAAGAACATTTCTCGGAAGTAATTAAAGTTGCAATAGACTAATCGTACGTAGCTCGCAACGTTCGAGCGAACACGTCCATGTACACACCGTGTCAATAATGAAAACGCATGACTAAATCGGCGTCATAAATTATGCTAATCAAGAATTAGCAGATGATCTGGCGTAGTAGCGTATCTGACATCTACGCATAATTAGTCGTTCATCCGTAATAAACCGTAGCTCTCTGACACAGATTGCGACAAGATGCGTAAAGATATCGATTCTCGTGATTACTTAGCTACTCAACTCGCACCGGAAGGTCTGATTTCCAGCGGTGCTCGTAAAAATTCTCGCTCCTTCACGTCTCTTTAATTCGAAAGCACCCATACCAAGTTACCTCCTTTGAGTTTTCACGACAGTACATTCGCTCGCGCACCCTGATGGAATCTCTTGAAACTCTCCAGGCAGTTTGCGAAATGTTTCAAAGACTGGCAACACTGATTCTTAACTTTTTAAATATCCAGACATGACGGGGACATCATTAAACGTACGTACCCGACCATTCTCGCAAGAATCCGTATTACGGTAATTAGTTCCGGTAATCGGATCATGCGGCGATGCACAAATTCGCAGGCGCGTTCGTAAAAATTCGCTTGGCTTTGTGCTACTTTTAGCCCGCGAACACCCACTTTCGGATGAATTGTCGGCAACTTTTATGACAGCATATACGATTCTTCTGCGCAACGATGTAATCCCCGAAGTTCACGGGACATTATCCGCCAGCAGCGTCGGTAGTCTTCCTCGGTTTTATGCATAATAACGGCATCGCTCCGGCGCGTTTCAAGCCACGACGATAACGTGGAGATTCAGAATACCTCGCGTTACCTCCATGGTCAATTCGGCGCCACGTGCTGTCAGTGTGCACGTCAGGAAATTTGCAAATTTTCTCGATAACACATTTCTCGTTTGCGGGAAGAGAAACACGAAATAGGTAAAAGTAAAACTTATCGTCTATTTCTATGATTCCCCTTGTTCCGTTTCATAACTTTCGAACGCGTACGAGTCTTCGCCTGTCAGCTATTTCCAGTGAAATCTATATATTCGCGCGATGTCGTATTCTTCCCTTAGTGGCTTATTTGGGGAACATAAACAGCAAAGTAGACTGCTGGCCGAAGGACAAGAGGCTCCATACATCGCAAAACCAAACGACAGAAAGGAGATGCAAGAGGGATAAAAGTGGATGAACAGCAGGTACCGTCGGTGCAGCGGTTAGAAGAGTGTACAACAGACGATGTCCGTGTATTCGTATATTTCGTGCACGCTTTCGTACATCCATGTAAGAGAGAAACGAAACACAGAGCGGCTATGGGCAGAGGGGGATGATGGTACAACCTCGTTGGCTCTAATGCGGGCTATTCAGCTCCTACAATGCACTAGTAATACGATTTCGTCGTACTGGCGCACCTACGCTTCTTGTTCGCGTACATACACACACACACTCACAGGCACGCAAAATGATGCGCTCACGCACGCATACGGACGCAGTCTATAAGCAGGGCCTACGGCCACTGAGCGTACCTGTGTACAGAAGAGAAATACAGAACGAATGTACGCGCGCGTGTGCAATACGTACTCACCTCTGACTCGAGCAGGGCATATCCTCCAGAGAGTCCTTTCGGAGGACGCGGCTTTGGCTCTGGCCTTTTTCGTCCTGTTACACGCCCCCGCCCACGCACCCCGCGCCACGCATCTTTCACTCGTGTACGCGCGCATCATGGTCTAAGCGCCCTCGGCCATATACTCGTTTTTGAGAGTGACCCACGACCCCCGATCCGCGACTAACGCGAATCTAATAACGCCTTGCCGGAGTTCCACGGAGCGTCTAGATGCACCTTTGATCGGCGCTGGCTGTGGATTATCGGTGCACCCTTTGATAGCGGAACCCGACGAGTACGAAGTAGCGTGGTGGTTCCGCATACTCGTGATAGACGAATTTTGGTGCGGTCGGATATGTCGGGAATCTATTGAAGATACTGAAACACGCCCTATAAAGGTGCCGTAGGGATCAAACATGTGCTTGATGCGAGGTAGCGTTGATAAACAATCAGTGTAATGAGGTATTTTGCGCGCGTCAAAACCGAAGCGACTGGCGAAGTTCGCGTTTCAAGTAAACTGCTATAATGCGAATACATTAGATAGATTGTTAAACCTTTGTGCACCGCAAGATTTTCGAAACTTCGTTCGAGCCTTTGTATGCTTCAAATTGAATAATTATGTATAATAAAATTATATATAACTAACACTACGATGGATATTCTCGAAATTACTAGTATCACTTTCAATTAATTATTATAATTACACTATTATTCAAATTTAATAACTCTGTATAATTAAATCATATATAACTAACACTATGATGGAAATTCTCAAAGTAACTAGTGTCGCTTTCTGTTATGCAAAAATACTTGTATCGAAATGTGGTATTGAGCCACACTTAACATAAGACCATAAGTTAACTCGATGCCTCCAAACTAACTAAATTTAATTTAATTTAATGTTTCCATATGTGACGTTTCATCCTTACGGTTGAAACTTAAATGAACATTTAGCCGGTTTTTAAGTTGACTTTCTTTAGGGTGTTTTATTGCATAAAATATACTTTACACGCTTCGGAGCCCTTCGGCTCCGTCTTCAGAAATATTTCTAGTTCGCATACAAGTTGTGATTTACCACTGCCTAAATGTACGACCATTATTTGCCGCAAGCCTGAGATCGTTGTCTTTGCATGCCGTTGTAAACCAAACCGCGTCGCGTTCAGTGACTCCTTCAACGTGCACTCACACGTTCATCCGCGTTATGTTCTAATCCACCTTATCCTGTGTACCCATCATTTCGGTGCTTACATCACTCGCACGTTGCTTAAACAAAAATGAAAATTCCTCTTGTGTCCCGATTCCTTCATCCCGCCAGTTTTTTCTTTTCCTGTTGCAACTTCGGCAGTGTTCAATCGATATTCATGCGCGAACGAGAGAAAGGGAAGGCGCACACAGTGGGTTAATCAACGTCGAAGAGGCCGCCTTTGATCGCACCAACTGGCTCGGCGCGCCTGTGAAAAGCCCTAAGCTCTCTCCTCCAGAGGCGAACTTAAATTGAAAGTGTCCTCTACAATGTAAGAGGAGAGGGCGGTTTGAAGGAGCGGGAGTGTAGATGCTAGTACCCCTCTTGCTGCTTGCCCACGACATAAAGAGTAAATAGCTGAAGCTGAACGGTTGCTTCGCGAAAGGCGGTAGAAGCTGCGAAGAACGGGAAGAGGAAAGCAAAAGAGGCCCGCCAAAGGAAAAATAGCATCGTCGAGGGACGGCGAGGACCGGTTGCGGGAAGCGGCCACGCCAGTGGAAAAGGACGACAAAGGGTGGGATCCATTTTAATAATCGTAGCTAAAGCGAGAGGCAATCATCTCGCCGACGACGCTCAAAGCCATGCGAATTGCCACTGCATTCCTTCCGCTCCAGAAGCGACGGGGTATTGAAATGAAGTACCACTCGTCGTTAGACGCGTGCTTGTATTCTGCGACGCGACGCATCCGGCGCGTGTTAGCGCGATACTTCCCCCTATAGAAAAATTCCCGAAAAGCTCACGGCCGTTTTACGCTAGCGATTAGCGCCGGGGTCCGCGCGTAATTAATATCTCATTAAGGCAGATTGTTGGCGATCCCCGCAAAAGCGCGCCTGACGAAGGTCACCGACGACGGCCCACGAGGCAGGGGAAAGAATGGTGCGTGGTACGAGGTCCTTGGAATTTCACGAGGGTGAATTTCTCCCTTGCGAGCGTTAGGCTGATACGAGACCTGAGGGACCGGGGCCAGAGAGGGACTGAAGTCGGAGAACATTGTGAGGAGCTAAGGCTCGCGTGTGTACCGACCAAAGGTACGTGCGATGCTGCCCACGCCGTACTCCGCTTACGGCAAGCGCCGCGGATCTTGCTGGCGGCGGAAGATTCCGATAGAAATTTAATCCTGCGACGTAACGCTCCCATGAAACGACCCTCGACGATTAGACCGCGTGCGTGGAGGGACGGCACGGAAAGAGAATAGCTGAATAAAAATGTCCGGATGGGAATTTCAAACGGGAAGGGTAGGGTAATATGTGCCGTTTGGGGTGGGCATTAAGGGTCGAGCGTCGGTTGAGGGGGTGCCGGAGGCTGGCGATAGCTTCCGCCGCTGCCGCTGCTTAGTCTTTTGCGGATATTTCTCTGTAGAGGTGCACCTAATGCCTGGATAACGAAAACGGCGATCGTCGTTCTTTTCGCTGGCGGAGTCTACTGCCTGCTTCCCCCAGTGGGGTGGGCCGAGATGTGCAGTCAACGAAGAGGGGTACATTACTGCGAAACGATACGATAACGACGCTCGTTTTCGCTACGAAGGCGGACGGAGCGCACGGAAGACACGCAAAGAGTCATTGAGACCACTGGAGTACCAGTGCTCGAAGATTTACGAACGCACGCTAATGATTTTGCGGGAAAAAGACGCGGCCTCTCGATTATCCATCAAAATTCACGTTGCGGAAAGATAATCACGAGAACGGCGGGAACGGAAGACGCATGAAACTTTCGCGCCGCTGCGTGATGGGTAAGTTTTTAGGTAAAACTTGTGTTTAATAAATTAAACACTACGGCGTTTGTTGTATCGTTAAATTAATGGCCACACAATCATTTGTAAATGTCATCAATGTGTAATGGACAGAAGTTTTTTAATAATGGATCACTATTAATATGGTATACTACAATAGTTAGGACAGCCGTATATGACTGATGTGGAAGTTAAAACTGATACTGATGGAAAGTTGACCATAACAATTTGAACAATATTTTATGTCTTGTTTAATAATAATGTAGGGATATAAGATGTTAGGTGATGTCGAAGTGTGATGCGGAATTATATTGAGTAGAATAATTTATTTAAAGATAAATAGAAACACTAATTATACATATAAATACAAAATGAAAGTAAAACTATGGCAATCCGACTACGATTCGGTAAACGGCAAGAAAACGTGTCTATACTGGACTGAACTACACTCTGAACTTGACTGACTGACAACTCAACTTAAACTCTGACCTATTACTGAACCATAACTGAACTAAAACTGAACGAGACTGCACATAAACTGGGACTAAGACTGAACATAACTGAACTCGCGTCCCAAACCGGGCCGCCTTTTATACGGACCTCTACCGCCTTATCTTAATCCGGTAGGGCCCGATGGCCCAACGACAGTTTTACGCGACGCATGTACAGCCGTTTTTCTGATGATACAATAATAATATTTTCCGTGATTGGCACGGAACAATGATCCAGTGTAGCTATCATATATAGTTCTGCTTGCATACGATTAGTCTCCCAAGAAAGACTGAGCGATGTGGGCATGTCTCTTAGAGGACTTATTTAGCAGAAAGTCATTACTTTTATTTCAAAGTCATAAAACTGATGTGCGTACTACTGAATCTGAACTCAGTATCGAAAGATTAATTATTATTGAATAGTCGATACAGTAAGATCGTCCAGTACATTACATTATCCTACGAATCGAAACCGAATTGGGACAATTTGGGAATAGGGATACTCTTTCTCCGGTCTCACAGCTCGGCTTTGAACCTTATCGAACCAAGGTAGGATAGAGAACAAAAATGATGAAATGATCGTCGTGGTGTGGAACACTTAAAACCAAAGCTACAACAAAGATGATGCTCAAAGTATTGTGTTTTAAACGTTTCCTGTATGAAAATGTTTATAACTTACTGATGATTTAGTCATCAAAATTAAACCAGACATAATATAATCCGGTCTACATTTACTTCAAAGTACTTACTGAGTGGCTTATTTCGTAATATGTATTAAAAAAGTAAATGCATTCCTAAGTATATCGTGTTTGATATTTTTTTAATTGGAAATATCTTATAACTGTGTTAGGAAAATGTCGAGATAAACCAATGCAATACAAAAAGTTATATTATTGTATCATAAACTATCAAACCGTAAACTCTCATTAAGGGATCGGTATACGTTTTATTGTGAATACGTGGGATTTCGTACGGCGTGAGATCCTAGATTATCGGTTAACTTAGTGGCCAATGCCTGGTTTTAATGTTTCTTTTTTTTTAACTGAATAGGGTGGATACTGTGTTCCGTGTAAAAAGCGAATGTACGATAACTCTATTTATTATAATACAAATATGCACAAAAAATTAGCTTGGTACACAAAAAGTAAATTTTAGGTACACCACTTTGATTGGTGATACAACAAGTATCATTTTTAAGATGGTTAAAATCGAGTCTCCGGTTATGGTTTTTTCAAGACTGATTCCAATGATGAGTTCAGAATAACTGTTGCCAACTATATAGTTGTCGCAACATAAAGAAATTCCGAAAACACACGTAAACTGTAATTAATTGCATCGGCGAAGGGGTGAGCCACAGATTCCACCTCTTTTCGTTGGTAATCGAGACCATGACCCTCTAATTGTCTGCTGAACACATTTTTATGGCTTAGGAGCACGACTAGGTAAGGGATCTTATCGGGTAGTAGGCCATTGTATTCAGTTTGGCACAATTTCTTCAAAGATGCGATCGTCAGCTAATTTCTTTTTCGGAGTTTACGTATTTGCGTGATGTGCTCATGTTCCATTGAATATTGCGTTGCTGTGTAAAAAAAGGCTCGTTCGGTAAAAAAAAACACGTCGCGCATCACACTGCGTAGATCACATACTTGACTGATTCTACTTAAGATAGTATAACCATATGAATAACATATACCTATAATCCTATAGGTATAACCATAGAAATAGTTATAATATTTACACAGACCTAGAGAATTTGGGGTGAAGGAAGAAGCAATATTTTGCAATTAGCATTTTGTTGGAATAATCTGTCATAAAAAACCTAAAGTGAGAATGTAGATTCAGCAGCGACTTGTCGAGATGCCAATTTGAGTTGATTCCATTACACATTGGATCCGTGCTAGATCATCGATGCATTTCCATAAATTGCCAATAAGTAGAGCGATTGGATTAGGCGGGCGATTAGGGGAAAGTTAAATCGCAAATTACCAGCGGTGTCTCGCAGCATGGAGCACCGTCGGAATACCTAATTAGTCGGAATTTGGCCGCGCTGTTTCAACGATGATGGATGCACTGACAGTTGCATTGATATGCTGTCGCGAAGAGAAGTAAATTGATCGAGATAGGGCCATCGGTTCACAGCGGTCGTCTCCGTCGAAATTCGACCACGGACCGCCTACCGTTCCAGGGATTTCCCCATGATATCCGCAGTTTCTATTATGCACCGTGTCGTATTGCATTCGCAACGCGCTCTGCATCCGCGGAAAGGGACCCACGTAGACGCCAACATATACATCATGCCTGGCACACGGAGACAAGGGATAGGATGCAATTTGCAAATTGCACCGGGCGCTACTGTGAATTTTTATCAACTGCATCCCTGGCCAAGTTCACAATAGCGTTCGGAATGAATTTCCCTTAATCGAAAGTAACGTCACGTCGTTCGCCATTAGACGGAATAAAGTATCTGTAAGACTGTAAAATGTAATGAGATTATTAAGAGGTGCAGAGAGTTATCTCTCCGGCAATTTGGCTCGATTAAATATCCGCCCGCATTCGCGCCGATTAGTCCCGCGTAGGACGATATTAATTCGAAAGTTAGATGAGATGGTCGTTCGAGAAAAAGGCGTGAACGCGCACCCACTGCGATTTGCAGATCTACGTAACGCTGGGAGGGAATAATATTTCCGAAATTAGAAACTCCGTCGTGCTTCGTTCGCGGCATGAATCGACTGCGACTGCAAGTCAGGCATGAGGGAAAATCACCGATGTCGTATAAAATAAGTGTCGGTTCATCGGCGTACTAGGTCGAGTATTACAACGCGATGCTCACGATGGCGCGATGATCTTTACAGAACATAATCCGTGCCCACCGTCCAGTGACCTGCAAATAATGCGCACGTCGTATAGCGGCCGACGTTTTGTTCCGTGAACTGCGCACGGCAGTGTAAACGAAAAAAAGGCCGTAGGCGGAGATTACGAGGTGCGCCTCGTATTTCATCCGGCATCCATTTTTGCGCTCCTTTTTCTCCTGTCGCCTAGACTCGCGCGAGCGATGCATCTCCCTCTCTCGTCTCTCCTTCCACCTAGCATATACCTGTATTACCGTACGCCCGTTACTTTTCAATTTTCCCATATTCTTTTGATATGCGCGACTTAGCCGATTTATGGATCGAACTGCCGCGATAGTCGGGCATCCAATGTTTCATCCGAAACGTGCCATAACGTCCCGACGCATTAATGTACGAGGCGTCGTGCTTACTTTTTCTACTGCCGCGCAAAACCGACTGGATTTCATGTACTGGCGAAACGAGTAATGTCGTTTGATGCCGAAAGAGCGAACGGTTCGTGTATTAGTGTTCTTTCGATATGAATCGTCTTCAAAGGACGTTATTGTACGCGAGCGCGCAGCCGGTGAAGACTGACGGCGTAATCTTTTTCATATTCGATATTCGTTTAAAAATATGCTATGGCCGGGGTCCGTTGAAACGCGTAGTCGCCAGGCAGTCGAACTTTCCAGAGAAATGACTCCTGCCACTCGTGCGCCGAGCATTTTATTAAAAATTTCGAATATTCCTCGTTGACGTACCAATGATGCCCCACGCATCGCAATGCTCGAATTTTTTCGTCCGGCGAAATTTATAGCGTCGAATCCCTGCCGGGCTGATCTAATATTAAGAGTTTGATAAAAACAATCCCTGGCTGATACGACCGCGTAATAGAATTGCATTCACGGTCGTGAACTTTGTGCCTCGCTTTTGTCATGCCGCACGTTCCTGATTAATTAATTGCCCATCTGTTTTTATCTAGAACCCTACCGCGTGTTCTTGATTAATTAATACCCCTCTAAACAGCTTTCCGTTACAATGGAATCATTGAACCATACTTTGCTTAAAAGAGCGCTGATATAAATTTCATCAGCAGCAAACCTGTCGATGTTGTGTGCCCGAGAGTAACGCTTTACTCTAAAAGTCTATATGAAGCTTTCACTGCCATCTAGCTTTCTCTGATGTTCTTCCCCCGAGAAATATTTTATTTCGATGCCTGCTTTAAGAAATAAAGGTTAAACCAAAGCAGCCAGGTTTTCAGTTGACTTTCTTTATTCCGGGACAGGCCATGAATATCGGTGAGAACGTGTTCCACGAACGAATCAGTTTCTTATAGCCGCTTAAGGAAGTAAGACATTCGTAGAAACTAAAAGTTACTCTGTAGAAAAGTACCGGGTATGTGAGTGAACGAGTGATGACAGTCTCAGTAAAAAATTATTCATGTTGACGTGTACCTCTTAATCTTTGTACCCGCTTTTCCGTCCCAAACATTGTACTTGGGAAATATCCCATTCTTCAGAAAAACCATCTATTAAAAGTAAAACGAAAATTACTTATTGAAACTTGATCGAAAAAACTGACTTAAACCAACACAGAAATTATAGTCTACCGATTTCATGTTTTTTTGTGAGTTATTCTAACATAAGTTATTCTAGCATTTTGATAATTAAAAAATAGATATATCGTTATACATACATACAATGTCCAACGGAATAAATTCGAATGCAATCGGAAACAGACTCTAAGTATGCACACTTAGACTATCGGTGAGAGTTTCGAACGACAATGAGTGCGATTGGACGAATATAAATGTGAGTCTCGAAAGAACCCATCACCGATGGTTTATGCAGACTCCCGAAGAGGAATCAAATATGTCTAAATATTCAGATAACTTAACCTTTCGAGACCAATGTTTTAAAACACAACTACCCCTTACTAACAAGCAACGTTTATGCAGTTCTGCTTTCATCATCACTATTCACAATTTGATACGAGTTGAATGTAAAACCGATGAGAGATTTATTTTCTATATGCGTTATTGTACATTTTTGCAGTTCTAACTGTAGCACTTTTGTTGAGAAAAGTATTTAGATTGACGTCATTTTCTTATAATAGAAAAGTTTTACGACCGACTCGCGAGAGTCTTTTGTGTGCCCCTCTATCGCTCACTTCTTTTGTTTTCGTATTTGTGTACTTTTCGTATGCGTAAGCAGTCGCGCTCATGCTTGCTACTCTTACGGGTGTTAAGATCATTTTTGCGCAATTATTCTTTCCGTAAATATTCATTTGTATTCTGTTAATTTTTCTAATATTCATATTAACCCTTAGCGCTCCGTAGGCTTCGCTGCGGAGCCGAATGTTTTTAACATGATTGCGCTTAAAATGCTGCGGTATCGTCGGCGTTGGCAATTGATAACTGTAGTTAAAACGTGATTAGTCTCTGCACTGTTACGATTAAACAATTTTTTTGACCTTTTTTTATAGCATGTGTAATTCTTCTCTCTTTAAATAAAACTCCGTTTCACTTGTTCCGCTGCGAAAATGTGCTGGAGCGCTAAGGGTTAATAAACGTGTGTTGTGTGTGATATAATCAAGATTGACAATATAATAGTCAAAACGATACGACTTTTTATTTTCGCGCTCATGCTTGCTACTCTTACGGGTGTTAAGATTATTTTTCCGTAATTATTCTTTCCGTAAATATTCATTCGTTAATTTTTTTATTCTGTTAATTTTTCTAATGTTCATATTAACCCTTAGCGCTCTGTAGGCTCCGCTGCGGAGCCGAATGTTTTTAACATGATTGCGCTTAAAATGCTGCGGTATCGTCGGCGTTGGCAATTGATAACTGTAGTTAAAACGTGATTAGTCTCTGCACTGTTACGATTAAACCATTTTTTTGACCTTTTTTTATAGCATGTGTAATTCTTCTCTCTTTAAATAAAACTCCGTTTCACTTGTTCCGCTGCGAAAATGTGCTGGAGCGCTAAGGGTTAATAAACGTGTGTTGTGTGTGATATAATCAAGATTGACAATATAATAGTCAAAACGATACGACTTTTTATTTTCGAAAAATACCAATAACTTTCTTCATCCCTGCCTGATAACCGACTAATGACACTGATCGACGCACAACCCATATGCTGAGTCACCGGTCTATCGGGAGAGTTTTTACCCGACACGTACGCTGCGTTCTTAGTCTCAAAACGGTTAACACTACCAAGGAAAGTCAACCGAAAACTTGGTTGTTTTCCTTTAATTCTTCCCCGAGAGCGAAGGTGAAAGCGCGTTCGCGAAGCAGATCTCGAGATGATGATTGCCTTGTGCGCTCGAGCATATTAAAGCGGGGAACCGGAGAAAAAGAGGGCGCCCCATCATCCTCCGACCCCGGCATAATGGATTCAAGTATAAATATGAATTTCCGTGGGAACGTATTTAATTAATCTGCACGGGCGTTCCCGGCTTCTCTCTTCTCTTTTTTGCGTTCTCGTACGTTTCTCCATTTTACCGACTCTCCTTGTCGTTAGCGCACCCACACACGCGCGCGCCTGCGCTCTCGCTTTATCTTGTCCTCCCCCTTTATCTTTCCCACTCTACGTCGCTTCACCATTCCTCGTAGCAAGTTAATGAAAATGTCACAAAGATTTGCACAGACAGCGAGCGTGGAGCACACTGTGTGCGCGCGCGAGCACGCTGGGTAATCAATTCTCCACAATTCATGCGACTCAATTAACCGTCGCACGCGCAACGCCTGCGAGCGCTCCAACTCGATGCATGTCACGTTCTCATATTCTAAGGGTGCTTCGTCCTTACACGTCCTTTCCTCCGCGCTCGGCTCTATCTCTGTCTGGCCGTACCTCTCTCGTGCTCTATCGATTACCGTTTACCGCCTTTGACCTCTTCGCCGCGCGTAACCTGTCCTCTTTCAACGCCGCGCTCGTCCACTTTTCTCTTGCACTTTCTATTTTCTTCTTTTCGCAAATGTTTCTGTCGGCGACAGAAGCGTACGCGGAAGTTTGCACAGAGATGTGCTAAACCTCGCGGTAGCAGGGTTGTTTCTCATGCTGAGGCCACGTGTATTTTTCAGAGCACTGTTTATGGCGGTCAATCGTAGAATTCCTGTGTGGTTTCTCTTATGCCGAAGAGACCTCTTGTTCGGAAACTATGACTGGATGTGTTGGGATTTGGACGTGTGTGAAATAATCTTTTTTATTCGTTTATTGTAACTTATACTTTAATTTCTTAAGAGAGTAGGTCTTTCTTCCTTGATCGTAGGGCTTCGACTGACTGATATGAAGAACAACATGTTTCGCCGCGCGTAACCTGTCCTCTTTCAACGCCGCGCTCGTCCACTTTTCTCTTGCACTTTCTATTTTCTTCTTTTCGCAAATGTTTCTGTCGGCGACAGAAGCGTACGCGGAAGTTTGCACAGAGATGTGCTAAACCTCGCGGTAGCAGGGTTGTTTCTCATGCGGAGGCCACGTGTATTTTTCAGAGCACTGTTTATGGCGGTCAATCGTAGAATTCCTGTGGTTTCTCTGATGCCGAAGAGACCTCTTGTTCGGAAACTACGACTGGATGTAAGAATTTCGGAATTACCGTATTAGCCCGAATATAACGCGACTCCGAATTTAAAGCGTCTTCGACATTTTCATAAAGATATTTAGAAAAAAAATAATACTCATATAAAAAAAAAATACTTAAAATAATGTCCTTGTTTATATTATATTCCAGTACTTAAACCCTGAATTTAACGCGAGTCGATTTTTTAACGGAAAATAAGTGGTCGAAAAATATCGCGTTATATTCGGACTAATACGGAAACCCCTTCGGACCCTGTGCACATTGTAATGTACATAATTCTTTTCGTACTGTATTTTATTACGTATATTATTTTTACGAATACGAATTTTATTGTTTTATACAAAACTTTCTCAGGATCTCCTTAATGTTATAAATTTTGTGTAAGGACCATATGTCTATTAAAATGTAAATTTACAAATTATAAGTAAATAAATAAATATTTCTGTAAAAAGTATATTGTTATCTTCATTCACAGGGATTAAGTTAATTTTAATACAAAAAATAATTTTTCTTAAACGAAAAAAAATTCGGGTCTGAAGGGGTTAACTGAAATACAAATGTTGTCATTTCGTCGCTGTAAAACAAATTTGTTTTAAGTAAGCGGTATGCTACCTCAGACGCGGCATGGTCCATACTGTTAATCATTTATATTATTTTTCGCCGCACCCTGAGTCAGTCTACTGGCTTCTTGATGCAATGTAAGGTAGGTAGAGAAAATAACTTTTTACTCCCACACTGGCAGAATATATACTCACGGCACACTGTTAACAATTTAACCCTGTCTATCCTAAAACATCCCTTAATATACTGAGGAAAGTAGGGGTGGAAATGGAGGGATGGTGGGTGCGAGTATTACTGGGAACTCCGGTGTGTTAACGGGTAGGAAAAAGGTACAGAGGACATGGTTTCAGTGAGAGTGAGCATGGAAGGCCTGTGTAAATAATTTGCCGCAAGGCTGTTTGGAGTCTTAATATAATATTACTACATAATAGTACACGGTTATAAAATAACATATAAAGTCACATATTAAATATTACAAAATATCAAATATGCGTAAATATTAAAATATCATGTAACTAAACGCAGTTGAAACATTGTTGCAAACTTAGATTATATGACAGTAAAATTAGTCGTATTAATTTAGTATCTTGTACGAGGACAGTGTACGAGGACAACACTTAAGACAATAAATTACCCTCTGCCTCAAACACGGGCGCCGACAATTAACAAGCAACCAAATCAATTTAACAGAACGCCCAGAAAATTGTTGTTCTCAATTGTTCCACATACAGGCATCTTTCTGCGAATGCATAAAGTGTATATTTCTCCTCTGCCCAGAAACGTGTTGCCATACACAAGTGCATTCGTAAAACTCCGAAGCTCAAAAGAAGTACGCGGCCACACACGGGCATTCATTGCATGGACCTTTAACTACACCTGCAACACGACGAATCGTCATCCTCTGACATTCCTAGAAACTTTAATACCCTTATGCCGCGTAGTCCCGCATACACGTCGTGTGTGTGTTATACATAGACAGGAAGGAACGTTTCCATCCGTCATTTCGACGTAATTCGTACCCGTCGTCACAGTCATTCTCGACCTCGGTCCTTCACCCCGTTTTCTCCACATCCCTCGTGCATCAACCCCATCACGCAGTTGTTCTCTACGTCGGTACACTTTGATCCGTCCTCGCGCTCTCTGTGTTTGCGCGACTGCAAGCGAGGCCATATTTCTCTGGCTTACCTATACCAGCAGGAACTCCTAGAAAAAGATGCAGCCTTAACCCTTTGGGTTCTGAGGACTTCCGGCCGAAACGCTCGCTGAAGACGAAATACTTTTTACTACTGTGAAGTCTGTTAATTGATTACGTAAGGCGCGACTAAGTTATAATGTTATAAGTTATATAATAGTTAATATAATATATTATATTATATTATAGTATATATATAATAGCTAATATATAACTTATAATGGTAATTGTTCATGTATGCCAAATTAAATGGTGGTAGAAAATTATTTGATAAAGAACGCATCTGTAGTCATGTCGTAAATTGATAATTGTGGCTGAAATAGGTAAGAAATCCGAACGATTGGGAAACGCATATATGCGTTCATAGTCTACACGGATAGATTTCTGCGGACGCATATATCCGTCCATAGAAGTCAAAGGGTTAATATCTTAACGTACGACTTTATTACACGTCCCCTCAAATTAGTATTGTGATTATTAATTTAAAAGAACTTATTCCAACAAATAATTCGTATAAAATCTGCGAAAGGAGGGTAACATGTGTTTAGAAGCTGCCAAAATGAATAGTACAAGGGCCATTTGAAAAGTTTCCGGCCTTGTCGACATAAACGGCCGCAAACTTTTCAAATAGAACTCGTATATAGCCCGATGGATATCTGTGGCTACTATAAGTAGACTTTACTAAGTATTTACGAGTTGACTTACTATTACTAGGGACGGTAGCAATTTTGTTATTGTCTCGATAGAAAAGAATATACAGAATGTGCGAGTTTATATTACTGCAGCGATTGTACTGTTTTATAAACGCGTCAGAAACGGTCGCATGGTTCATTGTCGGACCTTAAATAAAGGCCGCCTCGCCGATTGCGGTCTTTAGAAAGTGTCGAAATGATTTTAGTGTTGGCGGATGTGAAAGAATAGCGTGTATGTACGGAAGGTCTGGTTTGAGACAGGGTAGAATTGAAGCAGTACGATGCTGTAACTGTAACGGCAATGGCGGTGATTATCGCAAGACATTTGTGAAATGCACTATACTCTCGTTTGCGATATGCAAAATAGCGGAGTGGCGATCTACTAAGTAATTAAACTTAGACATGGCGTTTATTCGTTGGTGTGTTCCATTGATTGTGTTTTAAGTGTTTGAAATACCCTTTACGAATATGCTTTGACTGGTTAAGCTGTCGGTTACGATTTATGTGTGATTGGTCGAAGTATTGGTCGCGAACAACGTTACCAAATCGAAAAATTCACGGAAAAATGCGACGGTACTAAGGAAAAGTAGTATGAATAATGAACTGGTGACGTCGTGACTTATAGTGTAGAAATAGTGTATAGTGTAGTGTAAAAATAGAATGAATGCCAATATGACGGAATGCATAACGTCACATTGCATTTTGCATCCAATAACGTAGATCCGTTAGAATAATATGTTTTTTAATAGAACCATTTTTATGGAATTCTAATTTAATAAAATAGTTAAACGAAAAATAATTTTTTGATTTTGATTTGTTTTTTTTTTCCTTTTACGTTTAATCAAGTTTGCGAAATATATATCTAATTCGTTAAGTGAAAATGCCATCGAAATTTTTCAATTAAAAACATTTGATTCTAATTGACATACGCTCTTAGACAAAATATCACTATCATTACTACTTACGCCAAGTCATGTGACGTAAGCAACGCAGTTGTAAAGTTATTGTTGGCGGTAATATGATGTAAAAAATTGTTGAGGAAATTCATCTGACAACGCATTCCTTTTGATACAAATGAATGTCAGGAAAATTGCTAGGTCCTCATCTCTAGTCGGTCGACAAAATAGGCGATGTTTCCGATTTTTCATCGAAATTCGTACATTGTCGCGGATGCAGTATATTTCTGTTGCCCGACGCAACAGTGGTTGAAGCAGTAGTGCCTATGGTCGAAGCGATGTATTGGACCAGAACCAAAGGCGTAACGTTGTAATGATCGTGCTTGGTAGTAGTAGACGAGGAAGATGGGGTAGACAAAGTGATCGATAGGCAAATTCCACCGACGCGGAGCCTTACTTGGTGTCGACGTCGGGGGCTGACTCGTGGGCTTGCTCGTGTAAGGACGCGGGACGAGGACGATACACGAACTTCACCATGGCAGTTTGGTTTATTCTCGCTCTTCGTCCCGTCGCGTTCGACAGGTTTCGTCTTTGCAGCATCCACCCTGTCTACGAGCTTGTACACTTTAGACCGGCGGATAAAAACGTTTTCGTACGCGCGTTTCTGTTCAGCTTGTCTCGTGACAGTATACCTGCACGTATCCATCCGCTTCCGACCACACAAAGTTCCAGGTTTCGTCTTTGCAGCATCCACCCTGTCTACGAGCTTGTACACTTTAGACCGGCGGATAAAAACAGTTGTATGTTTTCGTCGCAAAACCTTCTGGTCCTTTTGCCTGCTAGGAAGTCGTGCCGTTCTTTGGTTTCGCACGTGCAAAAAACGGCAGTAATTAGTGAGTTGACGAAGGCAAACTGGTTTGTTTAACACGTTGACTGCCATTGTGGTCATCGGTGACCGGCGCGAAAGGTCTCACGAAAATTTCGAAAAATACCCAATCGGTAGCATTTATGTAGGATTTAAATACGTGAAACTAGAGAGTATAATATTTCTAAACAATAACAGCACAATATCTAGACACTTTAGTCTTATTTCCTAATCTTTCGTCGTTTTGTCGTTTCGCCTTTACGTCTTATCGTCTGTATGTCTCGTCGTCAATTGACCCCTAAGCAACCAAATAACACAATTCAACAAATTCGCCACCTGTGATACATCAATATAATAATTGAAGATCCTGGGTGACCTTTCATGGCTAATTAAAGGACCCTATGTTTGAGATCCTACATTTATAATTTTGTAAATGCAATTAATATTAAATAGTCATTCAATGCTTTTGTCTCCGATACCTTTGCATTATTTTCATTTTGCACAATTCAATCGTATTCTGTAGTACTACATCACGTTGCGGTTTTAATATAGTAAAATACGCACGGCCGTCAACGTGTTAAGATAATCCTCATTGAAGTCGATCGACGTTCTCGGATGCAACTGGTCCAGTACCTTTATGAGACGAGAGAAAACCGCGAAAAGACGGAGAGAACGAGGGTGCGTGGAATTGCGGGGAACTTAGAAGTCGGTGGAGTCAAGACAAAGCCACGTAATTTTCCGCGTTGGCTTATTTCCCGAAATTACTCGGCAATAAAGCGTTCTACGTCGGCGCGTTATGTACGAAATGTACCGTGCATGCTGTGCCTAGTGGAGGACAGAATGGTGGAGCGCGGAGAAGACGCGGGAGAGGCAGAGAGCAAAGCCAAGAGGGAGGAGAGAGCGAAAAGGTGGGAGGATGCAGAGAAAACGACGTGCGCGGTTTCGCTTGGCTCCGCTCCATAATTTTATTGTTTTATCTACCGTGTTTACGACACGACGAGCGCAGAGAGGAAGATGGGAGAGGAATGGCAAAAGAAAGAGGAGGGAGTGGACAGGAGGAACGGCGAGGGGGAGGTCACAGATAGGTAGTTTATTATGCACCAAGAAGAATCCACGCTCTGCGAGAGCAAAGATAAACGGGATTCGGGCCGCATGATTTGCGCGCAACGTGGAACCGCCGTTGCCTGTCACGCTGGCCGGTCACTTAAAAACAGCGGCGCGAAAATACAGTCGTGACGACTGACGGCTGTTGTTCCACACGCCAGGCCTTATTTTTACCATTGCGTAACAGAAAGGAAATTACGATGCTATGCTTCGTCGCCACGTAAGACCTGACGCATGAACTTCGGCATCTGGACATTCGTTACTACGATATCTGGAACGCGAAGAGGCGTCCTTCCAAAAAGAATCCGGCGCACACTAGAACACAATGGTCGTATATTAACTCTCGCGCGTCTCTTTGATTTCTCGCCTTATAACGATCGAAGCGGCGAACGTGCCAAGAGTGTCATTACGCGAGGATATACGACGGCGGACTATCAATCTTCTCGTACATTACAGCGCGGCTACAGGCAAAAATACGGGATTTTCGCTGCGTGCGCCTCAATTTTTCCGGCGCTCACACGTTATCCGAGGTTACCCCAAGATCTCGGTGTCTCGGCGTAATTGGACGGCCATTATCGCACGAAACGCGCACGCTACGCGCGTATGCGGCTATTGTGTCCGGGGTGGCATTCTCCGGGGCTCATGCTTTCAGGAAAGTCGTTGGTGAAAGAAGATGTTGGCACCTTCGGATCACGAGCGCCATAACGTTCCCCCGTCAAAGTGGAAACACAGTCGGGGCAATGAACGGCTGAAGGGTGGATACGACTGGAAGGAGGATTGCAATGGGGGCGGGACGGGCGGTTGGGTAACAACGAGAATCCAGCGGGCGCCTGGTACTGTTCTCCTCCATTGTTGTCCCGTTCTCGATACGGGGCAGCGGTGTTCTTTCTTCGCTGTATATACGACACTTCGAGGCCGATGGCACTTCTACGAACGGCTGACCCGACAATGGACCACTCCACTCGACGATGAACCATTCCTATGCTAACAGCCTTTCACGCCAAGTGCAGAGGTGCCTCCGACAGCGTTTGGTCCCGCTGGATCTCCAGGTGTGTGATCGTCCGTGTGTTGCGTGCGAGAGCTTCTCGCGGTTTGTGTGCGCAATGCTGTCCGGTCTTGAACATACGAGGTGTCCCACGAGGTACCCGAGGAACATCTTAAGGCTGTTCGTGGGTCATGCTAAACCAAAAACGTCTTGTTGGATCTGGGATGAAGTGCAGAGATGGCAGCAGATGAACTTGCTTTCTCTGTTTTGCCCGATAAACTTCTTAACGCCGTTCGTAGATCGCGCTAAACCGACATGGTTAATTGGTTCTGGGATGAAGTGTAACGATGGCAACCAGTATACTTGGTTCACCTATTTTTGCGCATACCTTCGATCTGGTATCAATTTTGCGGCGTACATTTTTGCGATATCACAGATTCGTTGTATTTTTCAGAAGAATAATGTTTGACCGTATTTCAAGAGCTGAATTTGAAGGATCTTCGAGTGATTTTTTGGTTGTAGAATTTAAACCAAGACAAATTTTGCACTTCTTTTGTTTTAGGGATTCCTTTGTTTCTTTCAACCCCTTATCGTCTGAAATACTAAAGAATGTAGAACATGATTATATTATCTTTACCAGCACTTTCATCCCTCCAACCAGGGTCGTGAACCTATAAGTTATACAATATTTCATCAAGTTTCAACGAATGTTCATGTTGTGACCATTGGTATTAGATTCTAAAAAACAAATGTCTGTTTCATCCTCAAAAAATTACTATTTCTCTAAAAGTACCGAATGTTTCGGAAATTATACAGGTTCAAGAGAAAACAAATTCGAAATAATATTTTACCTATTTTGCTGATATCCCATAATTGCAGAGATTGTACAGTGACGTTTCAAACGTGCCAAAGAAACTTTTCTGGCGCCCCACAACAATTTATAAATCTCATTATATGAGTTTTAACGTCAAGGACGAAAGTGGTTAGCAGGAAAAGGAAGAGAGAAAGAGAGTCTCGAAGAAACCATTTCCGAACCAGGGTCTAACGTCTTCCAGCCTTACCCGGCACAGAGACCATGACTCATGACGTTCGATCTTCTGTATTAAGTTTCAACGCGCTTTACGGCCAACTCATCGTCAAAAGGAACTGCCCAACGTTGCGAGGGCGTCTTCGAAAATCGCTCCCCTACTTATTGCCGACTTGTACTGACAAGTCGGTCGTACGTACCCTAAGCACGTCGATCGATAGGGCGCACCTGAAAATTCGTGTACCCGCTCAAGGCGTGATTTTTACGACGCGCCCGAAAAAAGAAACTTAACTCGTGAAACTCAAGCGACCTAAAAACTAAATTTTCCATTGCTACCGATAAAAAGTCCGCGTATACCCCGGAGTCTGATTTATGCTCGTATCTAACACCTGGTACTTAAGGTATTACGAACTAGTACCAAGTGCCCATTGTAAAGTCGTAGGGTACATTCATGAGGCTACTTTTATCAAGGACCCTCCCGTTGAAGAGAACGATGATAAATTAGACATTAGTTTGGAATCTTGGGAAGGCGGGTTCGAAAGTTTCGAGATAGAAACGCCGGACGAACACACTGTAAAGCCGCGAACACGGTAGTGAAGTAGAGCGCGGTAATAAAGTGAAGTAGTTGCGCCGAAGTAGTTTCCCTGCGGAGTATAGTCGAGTGGTAGTGGTGCCGGTGTATGCCAGTAGTAGCGCACAGGAGTCAGCAAGCTTTAGAGTTTATTACTGCGCTCTATATATGGAAAGGATAGTTCATTTATGCGCCATAGTTAATAGGCGTTCTAGTGTCCAACCGTCGTACACGTGCTTTAAGCTCCGCTTCAATTGTCAAACACTCCGCGTTACATTCATAATTATCGCCGCGTGATTGGCAACTTAAACAGAGCTATTTCTAAATTTACGTAATTACATCGGGTAATCGTCGTTCCATCGATTTGCCAGGTTTAATTATTTCATTGAGTTTGATGTGTATCGATGAACGCCTTTTTGGTTGATATAACCCCATTACCTTTCTTTGTTTGATCTATTTCAACCGTTGATCATTTGGAAGATTACAAGATTATTGAGGGCTTTGTCATAATTTATGGAAAACAGTATATGTATATGTGTGTGTTTACTTAGCGTACTGCATAAAACGGAGAGACTGGTGGGCGCGTCGGAAGATTCGAGCATCTTCCAAACGACGATCGCCGCTAGGACTCTTGCCGTGGAAAACATTTGCAAGAGGCAGTTGTATTGCAGGAGAGCAGAGAAACGTATTAACCCTTTGACTGCCATGGCGGTCATCGGTGACCGGCGCAAAAGGTCGCACGAAGAATTAAAAAAATACTCAATCGGTAGCATTTATAATATTGCAAATACAATGAATATTAAATAGTGATTCAATTATTTGGCCTCCGATACCTTCGCATTATTTTAATTTTGCACAATACAGTTACATGCTGTACTACTTCATCTGTCGCGGTTTCAATATAGTAAAATACGCACGGCAGTCAACGTGTTAAACAGTACAATATAGAGTTATCATCAAATAGTAAGAATAACCAGTAAGAGTATCGTGACGTCACCTTTTTTTTCTCTACAGGTCGATGTATGTCTATTACCATGTTCTTTGTAAACTGGACATGTTTCGGAACCTTTTAGAAGTCCTCTTTAGAAATCTGGAATTATTTCGTCTTGTTACGTGTTATAATGTATAACATATGTACTATTGTAATTTATATTTTCGCTTAACACGTTAACGCCGGCGTGTCCCACCGGTGGTTCACGCTCGACTGTCCCATCGGGCGTGAACATTTGTTTAGACGCCGCTCACCATCAAAAATATAGTTCGTTTAGTAAGTGGACAAAATTGCTGTACAGTTGAACATTTAAATAATTGAAATTTAAACAATTAAAACAAGCAACAATCCTGAGCCACCAAATGAAGCGCTGCAAGAATTCGAGCGCCATCTCACAGCGAAAAACATGAAAATCGGCCCCGGCGTGAACGTGTTAAAGGGATTTTAAGGGTCCCGAACTATGGCGAGTTTTTAAAGGAACATTGTAATAAACATACTGCAACCATAACGAGACCTGTAATTTCTGTTTTTCCAGAGAACAGAGTAAATTATAAAATGAGCCCAATATTAACCAATACCTAAATATTATATACTTACCGATAATAATTCGCAGAACAAATAATACGATAAGAAAAACAGGTAAACAGAATTCCTCGTGGCTAACGCCAGCCAGCCGATAACGCATGCGAAAAAGGGAACAAATCGTACGGTAACAGTAACGCCCGGTCCGCAATTAGTATAAATGGAGGCACAATATCGGTCGAATTTTCAATACTCGTTACTAAAGTTTCACACGCAAAGTTAAGGACAGATAAGCTGAAAATGGACGACCTCCTACATCAGCGCACAATTCTGGCAATAAAATGATCTACAATATAAATATGGCAAATCTGCACATATACGTTCTTCCGTTTAAAAATAACACGAAAGCACACACTTATACAATTTTATATTATTTTTAACACAGACTCCTGACGACTAAGCCCAAGTGCTTCGAAACATATCGAATAAATGATAAAAGTAGCAAAGATATATATCAACCAAAACAATGTGAGCGTTTGAACATACCGAACTCAACAGAATAAAATAAAGCCGGTAAAGAAGAGGAAAAACTAGGCTTCGTTATTGTATTTTAATAACACACTCGTTAAATCACGCGTCCATATCAGAACGCGCCACGTTTATTCGCGAATATAACTTCGCAAATACCGCTCCGCTTTTCAGCATTGAGAATTATCCAAGAGCTATAAAAGGGCGGCGCGTATACGCAGAATACAGTCGCATTTTCCGTTTGTGGGGCGAAATTATTCGAGTTTCTCCTTGGCTCGGACGTGATTTGGTATTGTTATCGAACGTGACCTCGTATCTCGCAGACGCCGCCGAGGTTGCTATGTCACACGTATGCCAGCAGTCTGCGAAGTACAGTAAAATCTCTCACATTATCTCTCTAAATCAGAACTGAACTAGAATAGATACGGAACAGGGACACTGTTGCACAGGAAAAAAGGGTAACGACGAAATGAGCGTCTAGGCATTTCAAAACCAGCATACCGATGCTATAACAAGAACGTGCTAAAACTACCGTATTTTAATCGTCTCCTGTATTAAATGCTGATAATATATTGGTGACGTTGTAGGTAAAACTACCATATTGTGGTATCGCGATATGAACTGGCAACACCCGATTGTGTGTGTGTGTGTGTGTGAATGCATGAGCGATCGAGTGTTTGGAAGATTCTGGAATAAGTTGTAATGTGTACGCATGTGTTTGGAAAGTTCTCGAATAAATTCGTTGCTAGGGAAGCGAATAAGGTGAGCGATCGATGGTATGATCCGCGATTCAATTGATATAAGAGAAAAGAGCGACGGAGCAGTGGAGAAGCGGACGCCACGGAGTCACTACGGGGTCGACACACGCGAAATATTTTATCTTGTATTATTGTCTAATCCATCCAAATAAACATCTATTTGTTGTCACTAAAATATCCCACAATATTTTCAACTTTTCCTGTATGAAAGTGTTAATAACATATTGACGAGGTCGTAGGGGTCCAAATTAAGTCAAACATGATATAATCTGACTATCGCGTTCGATCTCATTTTAATTGGCAAGGTCTCGCCAATATATTATGAAAATTGTGCGCGCCCGTTACTGAATTTTTACTAACGGGTTTGCCCCCGAACGCACTATGCGTTCTTACCCACGTGGAAAGGCGATTACGTGGATTTCGGTCGCTAATTACACGTGGCGACTTCTCTGCCTTTAGAGTAAGAGAAGCCTGATTAAGGGTTTTATGAGTTTTTATTAACAAAAACAATTTCTACACTTTACAAAAGTATCGCGTGAGTAAGTACTAGAAGAAGACAATTTGCCTACTATAACAATGCTCTGATGTGTCTCGCACGAAATCTTAGCCGTAACTGACCAAAAGACGAACGTGTAAAACGAACTCTTATGACAACGAAGTATCGAACGACTGAGTGACGCAATGCACTACCGCCGAAGAACGATATGCCGAAAACGAAATGGACAAAGGGCAGTGCATGATTGAGAGTGCGTCCGACCCAGCGAGAAGTCATTCTTTTCCGGACCACCGACGATAGTATACTTTATGCGATAAAATGGCGCTTTGGTTCACAAACGTTGCATCAGTCGGTGACGCACGTCATTGTATATAAAAGTTCGGTCTGAGTGTTTCTATGCGACGTATCAGAACCCTTTGATGAGAAAAAATGTGCCGCCGCTTCGCAAGTGTTCGCTGTTATTAATACGGGTCCGAACAAAAATCTTTAGATAAAAAATACAATTATAAAAGTTTTATTATTGCATTGTAACTTATCAAAACAAGAGCTGTCGTCAAAAGAACCGCGTCGCGTGTCACACTACATACATTATATACTTGGCTGATTCTGCCTAAAAGAACATAAGCATGAAAACAACCTTTACATGGACTTAAGTGTCTCGAGATAGACACTCTGAAGGAAGGACTAGTTTAGGGACAATGAGAGCTAGCTCACTGTATTGATGCCCGACATGCGCCGATCAAAGCAAATCCTCTTTCAACTTACGAATAGATTTAACGATCGTTCCGTGTCTTTGCCGTTCTCTGAAATCTGGACCGAAGGTCAGTACCAGTTTTCGCGTGCCTCTCCCATTTCCTTTCACTGTCCTCGGTTTTCCCTCACCTGTTTCTCTCTCCCTTTTCTTCTGCCTATCTCCGTCCTTCCCTTCAATCGTTGCCTCGTTCCATCGACAATCGCTTTGAGGAAACTCGTTAATCCAGCTCTCGAAACTGCAAGGAGCACTCAAACTCCCTCCGTCGAAAATGATCGATCGGTCTCCGACATTCGACTCCCCGCTTGCCATAAGATCGTAGATTCACAGATATACGTGCACGGCATACAGCCCGTCGGTAGATTGCCGCATGTATGCCGAGCAAGGAAGTAAATTTCCAAACTGTAATTGAGAGTTTACCGAATCTCTCGCGGAAAGGTATATACCCAGCCGACAAAGTTCAGTGTTACCCTGGCGGGGTCGATTGTTATGCGCGCAGCGGAATTATTCAATAGCCCAATACGCTGTTCGCCATCGATGAGGACATTATTTTCAGGTATAACGAGCAGCCGTCAAACTTACGGTTCTACGCCGTCAGCGAATTCGGTGCCTTCCGAACTATCTGTGCTAGGTCTGGAACTCGTACGCGCTGCGATGCACGAATGTCTGAAAACATTTCGGTTTTGTCCGAGACGTTGAATATACGTTGGGGTCGAGAATAGAAATATAATAACGAAATCGATTTGTCTGAAGTAGCTACCGAGAGGAAAGCTCGAACGTAAAAACCCTATCTTGTCCGCTTCGGCGAGCGTAAACCCCGGTAATCCATCTATAAAATGGGAACTGGAGAGAAAGGAGGAGAGTAGTCAAGAGGGGGAAGAAAGAAGTCCATCGGCACCGGGGACGCAACGTGTGCCCGCGTGCACGCCCGAGTGAATTTCTACTTTCCCGGTCAATAACAGTGCCAGGCTTCTATTTCTGGGAATGATGTCAGGTATTTTCGTTTTCTTCTACTCGGAGTCATTCGTTTTTTTCATGGTGTCGCGAGTTTGACGGCTGCCTAAATCCTTATTTCCGCGAACGAGCTTTGCACCTTATTCCTGCCACTGGTTCGGAGGCTAGCTTGAGAAATTGTCCTTCCGAACGCGAGGACCGAGGGCGGACCTATCCTTTTGACGCGTCGGATGTTAGATAAATGACTTTCGTGGCAGGTACACCGTCAGATCTCAGACCGATAACTCACTTATTTTAATGACATTGAAAAATTAACCGTAAAACGACGCGAGCTATGCTCCACCCGTTTAGGCTTTTCCTATCGAGACGGTAACTGGATGATTTTGAAATTACGGCTATTATATTTGGCCGGTCGGAAGCAAGGATCTCTCGAGTGCTCGTTCTCAGCTTGTCCTCCGCCCCTTTCCCTTTCTCACTGGGCCCGAATACGTGCGTGTCCCTCTTCCCGTATGTTGAAGCCGCCGGCTAATCCCTCGACAAAGGGGCCATCGAATATCGATCGCTTATTCTCTTTGACGTGACTCGAGCTATCTCTTGGACGCACACTCGGCCAAGTGATAAAAGCCTCAGTTTACACAGGCGTACAACGACGTCGAATCAATGACACGTACGGCGGCGTGGGTGTAAACGCGTTCAAGCCATTTTAAGGGTCGCTCGTTGCTCTTCATTCCACGTTTAACCTTTTCGGTGCTACGGGCGTGTATACACGTCCAGGTATTAGAGCCCACAGAAGACAACTCTATGGGCGTAATTTCCTGCCCAGCATATTTATCTGCTGAAACTATGAAGGATACAACTCATGAATCGACATTCTCACGAACAGGTAGAGTGTATTCCACGCAGGTCAGATTTTAACAGGATTCAACGCCAACACCCTTTTCGTGGTACAGGCATGCATATGCGTCCAGCAGTTGGAGTACACTGGGCAGTTATAGGCACGTATACACGTTTATTGAAATGGGTGAATAACGTTATGACGTGTATACATGTGTAGGGTTAATGTTTGAATGTAAACAATTTAGTCTTCTATACTTTTTGTTCATTCGCATTATCACATACACTCTGTTCGAGGTCTCAATCACGGTTCCAGCGACCACTTCGGTCGGGAAGAGTAACGGCCCTGCATCATTGCGGAAACCGCCCTAATCGCGTGGAAAAGTGCACGAATATGTGCTGTGCAGTCGTATTTCACATAGTCATATTCATGAAAACATTCCGTTGCAGCGCAAGCTAACAAAGGCGCAGTGTATCTGGAAAGTGCCCGACGACACACTGTGAATTGGTGAATAATCCAAAATATTTGACGTGTATATTATTTTATAAAGGGTTAATTGTTTTAATGTAAACAATTTACTCTTCTATACTTTTTGTTCATTCGCATTATCACATACACTGTGTTCGAGGTCTCAATCACGGTTCCAGCGACCACTTCGGTCGGGAAGAGTAACGGTCGTGCATATATATTTATATATATTTTAAAACAGTAAACCATGCCATGTATATTTATCTGTTTAAACTATGAAAAAAGGCCTGGTAAACTAATTTTTCTGCGAGTATTTTGACCTGGTGCCGTACAGGTCAAAGAGGGTTTCAAAAGTATTCAGTATCGAAAGCGTTAAAACAGCACAAAGTCTGTTGACGCACGAGAGTCTCTGAGAACTTACTGTTCGCCCTCGACGTCTCAATGAAAACACCTCCGCGTCGAGAATTCTTCTGTTCGACAGGACCGTCCGTGAAGGCGGCAAACATGGAAATTCTCGCGCGGCCCGGAATCGCAAACGGAATCGTTCTCGATTCTCGACATTTTCGGCATCGCTCGGGCGATTCAGCCCCAAGATTTATTTTGGCAATGCGAACGTTTGAGAGCGCTCTTAATCGCTTTCGGCGGCACGACGTTCCGTCAAGAGAAAAGGTTTTCGTCGCCATCGCCGTGAGGGTTCGGCACGGCGGAATCCTCAAATTTTCCGGGACGGATTACGCCGTCTAAGGACGAGATTTGCAAGTGTTAACACAAGGGAAGACATGCGGGGTAGAAACGATTCCGGGATTCCACACCGCTTCTTCGCTATTACCACTACCACTACTATCAGCAGTGCCATCGCCGCCACCTCCACCATCACCGCCGTCACCAATGCAATTACATCGCGAGTCTCGAGAAGTCCTGGAAAGACGGGGAACGTTAGAAACGTTCACCTGCGAGGGCTGCATAATTTGGTGGCATAAATTAATACGTTTCTGGAAATCTCGGCTTTCCGTCGGCGTCGCCGCCGCGCGTCTGACACAATTAGGCTGAGATTAATTAAACCCATTTCACATTTCAGCGCTTCCTTCTCTCTCCGCCCCCGCATCTTTCGCGTCGTCTTTGTCTACTTGACTCTGACTCTTTCCACGGGTCCTACGCTCTCCATTTGCGCTTTTCGCTACTCTCAAACTGTCCTCGGCTCCCCACTTTCTCGCACTGGCATTTACCAGGAGAAGACACATCAAATAATTCTCTGTTAGCGAGTATCAAATTGGGTATCCTTAGAAACGCTGCCGTTAGAAATAATTATCTACCTGACCCTCTGCTCTTAATTTTCCCTCCGTGGCACTCTCACACTGTCTTCGACTTCCCACTTCATCGTTACAGCACGTGAAAGAGCACGCATCCAGTAATCCTCCGTTAATGAATACCAAATTCGGTGTGCCCCGAAACGTTGCCGTCAGGTATATTTTTGTAGTCCTGATCTGCTTGTATCGTACATTATCGTTTCTCAATAAGCGTATATCTCCTCCGACGATACGATGGCGCGCCGTGCATGTATCAATGTGACGCAATTGGCTCAAACGCTATTCCGGCACCATTAGACTTTGAATGCAATTGGTACGCGGATTTCCAAATGCCCACGGGAGAACGTCTGAGTTGACACGACGGGCTTTAATTTATGCTGTGTGCAGCGTGAGCTCGCGCTAATGACGTTTCTACATCGCGGTCCGTAGCCTGCCGTCCGCCATTACGAACTTTTGTCTTAAACTTAAGCCATTACCACGGAATTATGCGGGCAATGTACGTTCGTTTCTGTTTCACATAAGTGCGGCGGGAAATCGAACGAATATCGATTCCGCGGTTGCGGCAACAGGAGTGGCTCGGTACGGCTATAGTACTATCTTGGGAACGACAGAGCGACAACTTCTTAATTAAACCATTATGCGTTATTGCACGGGCTTTTATTGTCGACGAGATGAGCGGAAGGAAGAAGCTCGTCGAGCGGGAACAGGTGCGAGTAAGGGAGAGGAATGGAGGGAGGGCAGATTCACAGTACAGGGAGGAAAGGAGAGCAGGGCATCGTTCCTTCATCTTCGCCGTCCTTGCCCCCCAGGCATGTAAATTCGCGATAATAGCGAGGGATGCTTCATCCGCTAACCCTACCTTAACTCGGCCTTTATGAGTTAATAACTTGGGTTATCGAGAAATTCGCCTTAGCTGCTCGCACTCCACGTGCATATACATAGATTGCCGTGCCGCACGCGTGTGTCTGTACCCATGTACGTATCTAACGGCAGCATGTCGGTCGTCGTGATATTCCAGTGCGTGTGTTAGCACGAGCCAGCCGAGAGTCTTCAACAATTCCGTGCGAAGTGGGTATTGAAAGCGTCGAAATTACGCTGCCTTTGAGTCGATTTTGCCCTCGAGGAAATCGGAGTCGTCTTCCCACGGATTTTCCATCCGCAAACTTTAATTGAAATGGTAATTGCCAGGAGAAATCTGACGGATTTACAGAGGCCGCGATCTGCCGCACTTCTTTTCCTCCGGTCGCCGTGCGCTCTCGTGTTTTTTATCGCTGCGCGCAAAATCTACGTGATTCATTTGATTGGAAAATTGCGCGATGCATCGCACGCTTTTTGCTTTCGCCTCCGCGCGCCCGCCGAACAAAGCCGAGGCTGAACTCATCGGTCAATATTTGAAGCAAAATTGAAAAGGGTTAATTAGTAAACCAGAACGCTCTGTCGCGCAATCTGCGGCCTCGATTTAACGTATTTCGAGGCAGAAAGGGATGAATCCCGGGGGTATTGAGAGCGGAGGCGAGACGGGATGAGCGGCAGGGAGACGGCGTTGCGAATACATACATAGATCGTATTACAGCGCCAGAGCTGGATTTATAATAGGAGGCATTATCCGTGCGAGTATAAACATACGCGCATATGTATACCGCGCAGTAATGTTTCACTCTATCCTGTTTGACGCTTGAAACGCAACGAAGCGGGTTAGCCAGTCACTCATTAGGCAACTCCATCTGCGCGCTTCAAACGTTCCCGGCTTTTCCATGAAAATTCTCTAAGCACGCAGCTTTTTCTCGTCATGTTACTTTAATCAGGATAGTTATAATGCCCTGCGCGCGTTCGATACGCTCGTGAAAGCCGCCGCGCGCCGCCTGCGTAAAAGGTTGCAGAGTCCGCTGCGAATTTACATACGCTGTAATCCGATTTCACGATCAATTTGCGAAATTAATTTTCGAGATCCCGCGGCCGTTGTTTCGCGCAGAGAAACAGCGCAGTCCGCATTCTCCGAACTGACGTTGCCCTCTTCGTATCTGCGTTGCGTTGGTTTTTACGGGAAATTCTACATCGCGAGGTCGCGCGATAACACGAGAAGGCGGGGCGTAATCAAATTCCACGAGTCTGCTTTAATCCAAAGTAACAATAACCGCCGTGCCGTGGCCCCTATTTCGACGGTGACCGCGACCGCGCCGAGCCATCGTAAAATTCCAACGACGCGGATAGCACTGGAGAGTCCTTCAGCGAAATATTTCGTCATTCGGCCCGGGTATAGAAATTCCGGCACCGCTTTCATCGTTGTCCCTCGAGCGCGAGGCGCCCGCGACCAATGCCAGCGGAGAGAAAAAAATGTTTTGCCGGCCGTGTATTTGCGACGAATATTACGACCGACGGCAGGGAAACGTGGGGTGCGGTGGCTCGACGACCATACGTCCCGATCCGAGATTTAGGGGCGCGCGTAGGCGGCAGCCCGGCACGTGTGTACCCACGTCCATGTGCGTATACACCTATAGGCGGTCCACATGCGCAGCACGCATACATGACGCCCGGCGAAATTCCATTATCGGCTACCGGCGATAAATATTATAAATTGGGGAGGTCGCCGTCGTTTCTCTCCTGGCGCAGCCCCTATACACTCCCGACCCTCGGTGCCTCTCTTTTCCCCGACCGCACTGTCTTCGTTCCGCTCGCGTCGTCGTCCAAATCCACCCACTGCAACGAGGACTCTGCAAGCTGCGAGAACGAATATATCCTCGCGCAGTCCCTCCGGCTACCCCCAGCCAACGCCTCGTCCTTCTCACTCGTTTCTCTCGGCGCTCCTTCTTTTTTAAGCCTTTGGCTATAAATCTAGCGTGGGGAGGGTATGGGGTAGTTTAAACGATTTTAACGGCGGGGGTGCCGTGCGCCCATTATTGGCCGACGGTATCGCGGTGGGACTTTATTCGCTTCTTTTTATGCCGCGCCCGTCCACTTTTTCCTTTTGCCTCTGTCATGCCAGCGCACTTATGCCTTTGGCCAATCTACGAGCGCGGCGCCCCGTGGGTGCGATCGACTAACGGAATAAAACAAAAGCGACATGTCGAAGCGATATGACCGGTTCTCGGTTACCGGTACGCGTAAATGCACATGACGGACAATTGCAAATGATCGAGCCGTAACACCTGACGGCAAAGGGCGTAACGGTGCATCGCATGCAAATAGACCGTTGATATGCTTATGATGGGGTCAATCGGTATTAATCGTTAGCGTCAAATTTATTTCGACAACAGGCAGCGTTTGCCTTTCGCGGCGTTAACGCATTGAGCGCCACGTCAGCCGAAAGTGGATGATGTCGACCTTTTTCAAGAGTCCGCTTCATCTGGACACGTATAACCAACATGCGTTTACCTGGCTTGTCACGCAGCAGTCAATGTGTTAATGACGTCGAAGAGTGGGTGGATGTGGAAGGTATTATTTATCACAGTCGGATGCCCAATCCTAGTATAAGCTAGAATACTAGATGATCGCGTGGATGCGGAAATGCTAATTGCGACGCTGCTACAACGCAAAATCATTCACTTTCACACCGCCCACGTCATGTTGCCGCTACAACGGCAGAGTGCATAATCCGATAAATAGGTCGAATTAATTTTTGACGGTTGCCTGCCTCAGACCACCCTGGCGCTCGATACAACTCGCTCCCCTCCATATTCGCCTCCACACCTACGCACCACGTCACGTGCGCGGAGATACGCGCGTTTTCCAGGTCGTTGTATACAGATGAGCTTCGTTCGGTCTGTATGTTTCATGTTGTGTTTTTTAACTGAATTCTGTTGTTGTGTTTTTTTATATATTCAACAAGGATCACTATTGATGTTTTATACGAATATGGTATATCACGTGGACGATGTGGATGATAGATTGAGTATTATAGTAATAATATGTAGGATCTCAAATACAGGGTCCTCTAATTGGCGAGGAAAGGTCACCTATGGTCCTCAATTATTATATTGATGTATCATAGGTGATAAGTTTGTTGAATTGTGTTACTTGATTGCTTAGTAGTCAGTTGACGATAAGACGAAAAGACGATAGGACGTAAAGACGAAACGGCGTAAAGACGAAAAGGCGAAACGACAAAACGACGAAAGATTAGGAAATAAGACTAAAGTGTGTTGATTGTGTTGTTATTGTTTATAAATATTATACTCTCTAGTTTCACGTACTTAAATCCTACAATAAATATTGCGACATAAGTTTCGATATTCACGCAATCGGGTAGAAGCAGATATTATAATCACCTTTGCTTTAACATGTTTAGTCCTACAAGAAGGGGTACACGCAGGAACACGCAGAATCTTATCAGTTTTTATTTTTAAATTCGTATACCCGTAATTCGATGCAATATCGAATCATCGCATTTCGTATTGTTTTATTGCCCCTTTATAGCGAGAGATCGCGTGCCAAAATACCCCTGGACAATACAATTACATTGTAGCGTTATTGGACGTGCGCCCCATTGTGATAACACATATGGCCTGCCGATTGTAGCAAAAGAAAATTCCCTTTTCCATAGATTGCCACGAAACAGCACACAAAGACCGAAATCCGACCAATAAAGAATTCATGTATCACCCCACGATCCGACCCTTTCCGCATTTTTCACGCGTCGACGGCATGCATACACGATTTCCTGTCAATACCTTTCTGACCATTCTTCTAGACATCTCTCGAGCAACACGGCCGTAGAAAAAATATATTCAATATCATTATACACCTGCTATCAGCGAAGCCATATCCTATAGCATGTTATCATACGTCCGCCATGCGAACACAAACGTTTTTGTAAGGACACAATTTCATTAATTTCATTGTACTTGTTTCATTTTTAACTAGATGATGAGGGTACAGAAGAACTATTTCAACACAGACCAAACGTGAAATAAAATGTTTTTAATATACCGCTCAACATTTTCTTTCCTCACTCTGTCCGGTTTTGCTTCGCCTTTTACTCGGATCTCGCAAAATGCATCATCGCAATCATACAATGGACACATTCAAGTAGGATTTGAACACGTAAAACTAGAGAGTATAATATTTATAAACAATAATAACACAATCAAGACACTGTAGTCTTATTTCCTAATCTTTCGCCATTTTGTTGTTTCGCCTTTTCGTCTTCACACCGTTTCGTTTTTACGTCTTATCGTTTTTACGTTTCGTCGTCAACTGACTACTAAGCAACCAAATAACACAATTGAACAAACTGGTCATCTATGATACATCAATATAATAATCGAGGATCATAGGTGACCTTTTCTCGCCAATTAAAGGAGCCTGTATTTGAGATCCCATATTTATATATTTTCATACATACGAAATGAACTGTTTACTTATGACATTGTGATATTAATCCTTAGCGCTCCGGCACATTTTCGCAGCGGAACGAGTGAAACGGAGTTTTATTTTAAGTGAGAAGAATTACACGTGCTTGTGAATATTTTTAATTATATTTATTTTATACATATGCAGTTTCTCCCTGCAAATGAAAGATAAATTTTGTAATTCACCATGGTGTGATATCTTTGGAAACAACCTCCCATGTGCATCCTGGGTTTATTTGGACAAGTGCCACAGTAATTACTTGTTTGACGTCTGCCATCCTTTTGTTTCCTTATAGAACACACAACACAGTCCCTCTTTTATGTAGTATCATTTCGGAACCACTATTTGAAGTGTCAGAATTATAATCAACATTGTCTTTCGCAATACCTTTTAACACTTGAAAATCAAACACGTCTTCACTACCACTCAACTCTAAATTCTCATCATAATAATTATTTTTCTCCATGTTGCTAGCTATAAAAAGGGTCAAAAAATGGTTTAATCGTAACAGTGCAGAGACTGATCACGTTTTAACTACAGTTATCAATTGCCAACGCCGACGATACCGCAGCATTTTAAGCGCAATCATGTTAAAAACATTTAGCTCCGCAGCGGAGCCTATGGAGCGCTAAGGGTCAATACTCAAAGATGCAGGCACTCGTGCAAACCCAGAATCACCCTTCACAATTTTTTGTTTCTGTTCATTATGCTTCTATTTGTTTTATATAACACATCTTCTTGTCATTATGAAAAATATTCATTAATCCGTTGTAGCGCAGCTTACTTATGCGACACCCGGCGTCCGTTGTTGAACACGAACTTTTGGGAAAATACTAGGAACTTTTGAATGGTCAATACCTGATCCTATCACCGTGCGGATCGCATAATTTTGCCCAACAACAGTACTAACGATCTCGCGTATTACACAGTCGTGAACGCTGCGCACATTTTGTCCCGCCGTAATACGTTCGATAAAAAGTAAAACTATCTCCATACTCGGCGCTGCCCTCTATCTTCGGTCGGTTTTGCACGAACGCCCCGGCTTCATATCCATTACCGGTCGACTGGAATGTTAGCAACTATAACGGTTTTTGCCCGAACATCAACAGGCACCGCGCGCAGACATTTTAAGCGCAATCATGTTAAAAACATTTAGCTCCGCAGCGGAGCCTATGGAGCGCTAAGGGTTAATACTCAAAGATGCAGGCACTCGTGCAAACCCAGAATCACCCTTCACAATTTTTTGTTTTTGTTCATTATGCTTCTATTTGTTTTATATAACACATCTTCTTGTCATTATGAAAAATATTCATTAATCCGTTGTAGCGGTGCTTACTTACGCGACACCCAGCATCCGTTGTTGAACACGAACTTTTGGGAAAATACTAGGAACTTTTGAATGGTCAATACCTGATCCTATCACCGTGCGGATCGCATAATTTTGCCCAACAACAGTACTAACGATCTCGCGTATTACACAGTCGTGAACGCTGCGCACATTTTGTCCCGCCGTAATACGTTCGATAAAAAGTAAAACTATCTCCATACTCGGCGCTGCCCTCTATCTTCGGTCGGTTTTGCACGAACGCCCCGGCTTCATATCCATTACCGGTCGACTGGAATGTTAGCAACTATAACGGTTTTTGCCCGAACATCAACAGGCACCGCGCGCAGACATTTTAAGCGCAATCATGTTAAAAACATTTAGCTCCGCAGCGGAGCCTATGGAGCGCTAAGGGTTAATACTCAAAGATGCAGGCACTCGTGCAAACCCAGAATCACCCTTCACAATTTTTTGTTTTTGTTCATTATGCTTCTATTTGTTTTATATAACACATCTTCTTGTCATTATGAAAAATATTCATTAATCCGTTGTAGCGGTGCTTACTTACGCGACACCCAGCATCCGTTGTTGAACACGAACTTTTGGGAAAATACTAGGAACTTTTGAATGGTCAATACCTGATCCTATCACCGTGCGGATCGCATAATTTTGCCCAACAACAGTACTAACGATCTCGCGTATTACACAGTCGTGAACGCTGCGCACATTTTGTCCCGCCGTAATACGTTCGATAAAAAGTAAAACTATCTCCATACTCGGCGCTGCCCTCTATCTTCGGTCGGTTTTGCACGAACGCCCCGGCTTCATATCCATTACCGGTCGACTGGAATGTTAGCAACTATAACGGTTTTTGCCCGAACATCAACAGGCACCGCGCGCAGACATTTTAAGCGCAATCATGTTAAAAACATTTAGCTCCGCAGCGGAGCCTATGGAGCGCTAAGGGTTAATACTCAAAGATGCAGGCACTCGTGCAAACCCAGAATCACCCTTCACAATTTTTTGTTTTTGCTCATTATGCTTCTATTTCTTTTATATAACACATCTTCTTGTCATTATGAAAAATATTCATTAATCCGTTGTAGCGGTGCTTACTTACGCGACACCCAGCATCCGTTGTTGAACACGAACTTTTGGGAAAATACTAGGAACTTTTGAATGGTCAATACCTGATCCTATCACCGTGCGGATCGCATAATTTTGCCCAACAACAGTACTAACGATCTCGCGTATTACACAGTCGTGAACGCTGCGCACATTTTGTCCCGCCGTAATACGTTCGATAAAAAGTAAAACTATCTCCATACTCGGCGCTGCCCTCTATCTTCGGTCGGTTTTGCACGAACGCCCCGGCTTCGTATCCATTACCGGTCGACTGGAATGTTAGCAACTATAACGGTTTTTGCCCGAACATCAACAGGCACCGCGCGCAGACATTTTAAGCGCAATCATGTTAAAAACATTTAGCTCCGCAGCGGAGCCTATGGAGCGCTAAGGGTTAATACTCAAAGATGCAGGCACTCGTGCAAACCCAGAATCACCCTTCACAATTTTTTGTTTTTGTTCATTATGCTTCTATTTGTTTTATATAACACATCTTCTTGTCATTATGAAAAATATTCATTAATCCGTTGTAGCGGTGCTTACTTACGCGACACCCAGCATCCGTTGTTGAACACGAACTTTTGGGAAAATACTAGGAACTTTTGAATGGTCAATACCTGATCCTATCACCGTGCGGATCGCATAATTTTGCCCAACAACAGTACTAACGATCTCGCGTATTACACAGTCGTGAACGCTGCGCACATTTTGTCCCGCCGTAATACGTTCGATAAAAAGTAAAACTATCTCCATACTCGGCGCTGCCCTCTATCTTCGGTCGGTTTTGCACGAACGCCCCGGCTTCATATCCATTACCGGTCGACTGGAATGTTAGCAACTATAACGGTTTTTGCCCGAACATCAACAGGCACCGCGCGCAGACATTTTAAGCGCAATCATGTTAAAAACATTTAGCTCCGCAGCGGAGCCTATGGAGCGCTAAGGGTTAATACTCAAAGATGCAGGCACTCGTGCAAACACAGAATCACCCTTCACAATTTTTTGTTTTTGCTCATTATGCTTCTATTTCTTTTATATAACACATCTTCTTGTCATTATGAAAAATATTCATTAATCCGTTGTAGCGGTGCTTACTTACGCGACACCCAGCATCCGTTGTTGAACACGAACTTTTGGGAAAATACTAGGAACTTTTGAATGGTCAATACCTGATCCTATCACCGTGCGGATCGCATAATTTTGCCCAACAACAGTACTAACGATCTCGCGTATTACACAGTCGTGAACGCTGCGCACATTTTGTCCCGCCGTAATACGTTCGATAAAAAGTAAAACTATCTCCATACTCGGCGCTGCCCTCTATCTTCGGTCGGTTTTGCACGAACGCCCCGGCTTCGTATCCATTACCGGTCGACTGGAATGTTAGCAACTATAACGGTTTTTGCCCGAACATCAACAGGCACCGCGCGCAGACATTTTAAGCGCAATCATGTTAAAAACATTTAGCTCCGCAGCGGAGCCTATGGAGCGCTAAGGGTTAATACTCAAAGATGCAGGCACTCGTGCAAACCCAGAATCACCCTTCACAATTTTTTGTTTTTGTTCATTATTCTTCTATTTGTTTTATATAACACATCTTGTCATTATGAAAAATATTCATTAATCCGTTGTAGCGGTGCTTACTTACGCGACACCCAGCATCCGTCGTTGAACACGAACTTTTGGGAAAATACTAGGAACTTTTGAATGGTCAATACCTGATCCTATCACCGTGCGGATCGCATAATTTTGCCCAACAACAGTACTAACGATCTCACGTATTACACAGTCGTGAACGCTGCGCACATTTTGTCCCGCCGTAATACGTTCGATAAAAAGTAAAACTATCTCCATACTCGGCGCTGCCCTCTATCTTCGGTCGGTTTTGCACGAACGCCCCGGCTTCATATCCATTACCGGTCGACTGGAATGTTAGCAACTATAACGGTTTTTGCCCGAACATCAACAGGCACCGCGCGCAGACGTTTTCTTACGACTCATAGCCAACGCCATCGCCATCACCGACGCACTTCCGTTTCTCGATGCTCGTTAAATCCACGGTGCGCATTGCTCTAATGCATTTTCTGCGTACAGCTCCTTCCTTCGCGCTGTGCGATGTGCCCTGTGTACTCGATGTACGCTCAAAATTGCCGTGTAGGGCCAATCATGTGCTTCTGAATAATTCCAGCTGAGCCTTCTACCGCCGGCGACCACAATTTTCAACGCGGCGATAGCTCGTGAAAGCTCGTTCGCAGTGGGCAATCTAATCCTACTTCTTCCTCAAATTTCCATGCAGACGCGGCTCATGACGACATATATCGTACGCGTTTCAAGTTGAATCATTGTCTCTGTCCAGGGCAAACTCGCGGTGGACGTCGTGAATTAACACTTTGCTGACCGGCTGTTTTCAGCTAAAACTGTGCAGCCGACTATTCCTCCGTTGCTGAATATGAAATGGATTTTAATGTACTTTATTTAGACATCGAGAGCTGAAATGAGAATCATTACACATATTTAATCGGATTTCTCGTATAATGTATAATATTTATCTGTGTGCAATGGTACATCAGTTTTATGCACTGGCATATTTTATGCAACCACATATTTCACATATCCTGGTGGGATTTTTTATATATGATCTAATAGACTCTTATAACAACGTTCACGTATGAAATACTCGGCGCCGGTCAGTATTGTTAACACTTCAAGGACCGCTAAGAAATCTGTAAGAAATACGCCTGGGACCGCACGTTTTTGGGAAACTTGTACGTTACAAAAAATCATAACTTTATTATTTATAAAGCAATTCTTGTGAAACATTCAGAAATTTTATAATTGGAGGTTTTTTAGGTATTATTAAAAAAATATGTTTTTTAATAATTATTATAACGTTTTTACTTGGAAAATAAATTTGTATGAAATTTATGGAAATTGTAAAATAGGATGCATTTTAGGTATTATTTAAAAAAATTGTTTAATAACTTATTTAAAGGAATTATCATAAAGTTGTATTTAAAAGTAAATTTTATCAGAGTTTCTTTTATTTTTTTTAAATATAATATTGCGTGAAGCATCGGTAAATAAGCGAAAAAAAACGTGAAGGCAATTGAGTTTAACACATTGAATACTGATGTTAATACGTAAATAGACAAAATAGATACAATGTATCAAAGTAAGTGACGTCTAAAGATAGCGTGTACAAACCACGAAAAAACTCGTGAACCGTCCTTAACACGTTGAGCGCCACGCGTATTTTTAAGGAAATCCCCGTCAGGCCACGCGCGCTGTTTAGAAGCAGTATATTGAAAGTATAAGATGTATTCCGGTATAGCAATGCAAAGTGCACTACAAACAGATTGAAATTCACTCGACACCGGTATGTAAATATATTAGAGCGATTGTTTTTTATCGTAATAGAAAATGTTTACGTTTAGAATGAAATGCTTATGGGCATTCGTTCAACCCATTATGGGCCAAGTCTGTTTCGTCTTATTTATCGTTTGGTCCGCTAAATAACATTTTATTGAAATCGGCTTGCAGCCGCAGTTCTGTTTAGGTTATGACAATATAATACATGCATTTTAAGAATGCGACACAGTTTCGAAGAGCAATGACCAGAAAAATGAGTAAACATTTTGCCACATTTTGTGATACATGCGAAGGACAATCGTTTTTATGTTTACCGTGTTTCAATAAAATCCATTAATCTTTTTGATAAGAAACATATAAATGCATTAATGATACAATCCTCTAATAAATAAAAATTAAGTGAATTTTAAATAAATTTTCAGTAATCACTGAAAACAATGTAAATTTTTTAGTTTCATATTATATCTTACACTGTCAGCCATCGGTGGCTGACGCCGCTTAACACTTTGCGGACCGAGCATTCTATTGCTAATCGTACCCAGTGGCCGGGTATTTTTTTGCGTCAAATATCTTTAAATTAGTGATGATTTGTTAGTAGTTAACACGTTGACTGCCATGGTGGTCATCGGTGACCGGTGCAAAAGATTGTACTCAAAATGCAAAAAATTCGCAATGAATCCTATTTGCAATTTTGTAAAAGCAATTGATATTGGAACGGCGCTTCAATACTTTGGCTTCTAACAACTGTGCATTACTTTCATTTTGCACGATTTAATCATACTCTGCAGTATTTTATCGCATCGCGGTTCCAACATAGCAAGAAACGCTTGGCACTCAAAGTGTTAAACTGTCCACAAATATTTCTGTAGTATTGCTAATCGTTTTGCCGCTATCCATATTTCAGGGTTTCAAATAATTCATTTGCAATACAAATTATGAAAAACTGCCGCTGACAATCATGTAACAACGTGATATCTCGTCATCTGTCCCGAACGACAAAATATGCAAGACGATATATCTCGCCAGTGTTCGAAAATGACGAAATACGCAAGACGATATATCTCGTCAACGGCCCCGAACGACGAAATAGGAATGACGAGATATCTCGTCATCCGTCCGCAAAGTGTTAAACGGAAAGTTCAGTGTCAGCCACCGATAGCTGATGTGGCACTCAACGTGTTAAAGTGTTAACGCGCGAGTTGATAAAATCTTAAAAATCACGCCATAATGCGTTCGAAGCGGCACAAGTATGCCGAAAAATCTCTCGTTAAAAATGGAAAAGCGGCAATCGATATCAATGACACGAGCGTCGATGCGCGTGATCCAATATTGCGGAACGTGTCGCACCGAGTTGATTTAAATATTAAACGATCTCCTACCAGCCCGTTAGCCGTCGTGCCCGATACCCCGTTTACCTGTTCGCTGTACACGACCAGCGATCGATCGGCTCAGGGAGAGTGGTCCAGCGAAGGATAGGCAGGCCGCGAACACGGCCGCAAATTCGAAAGAGAAAAACAATTGCTACGACCGTTGTCAGTCTCAGCGATTCTCGGCGACATCTTGCAGCCAACGGCACGCGAAACTTTCGCGAGGCACTGGTCGGGAAAGCTCGTCGTACCGCCGTGAAAAACGATTGCCGTCTCGGATCTCGTCGGTTAGCGGAGACAAGCGCAATTTTTCCGGATGGACACTCGCAATTTACCGAACGTCTGTCCCCGCTATTTTTCTCCCGCGCTAAACCGGCCACGCTGTAATTTGGCGGAAGACCAAATAATGTTCTCGCTTTGTCGCCCGTATTTCTGGCCACCCTGACGCAATCGGCGGAGTGATAGAAAGTCTATAGAAAGTCTAGATGGAAAGATAGATCGTAACAGTACTAACGGATGGACCGCTTCGGGGGCTGAACGGTATTTTCTCATTTAGGTACGTCTTTCCATACAGTTTGCAGCGAGATGACTTGTTTAACACGTTGGCTGCCGTGGGGGTCACCGGTGACCGGCGCAAGAGATTTTACTGAAGATCCAAAATATTCGCAATGGGTAGTAATAATTATTTTATAAACGCAGTTGTTGTCAGAATAGTGATGCGATTCTTTGGTCTCCAATACTTGCACATTATTTACATTTTGCATAATTCAGTCAAAAGCTGTAGCATTTCATAGCACCGTCGTTCTAATACGGTAAAATACGCACGGCAGTCAACGTGTTAAGCCTTTAACTGCGGAATGCTTCCGGTTGAAGCGCTCGCTGCGGACGAAACACTTTCCGTTAGTGGGAACTCTATTGATTGATTATGTAAGGCGCAACTAAGTTATAATGATAATTCTTCATTTACGCCCAATTAAATAATGCAAGACAATTATTTGATAACGAACGCATCTGTATTCGTCTTGTACATTGATGATTGCGGCTGCAATAGGTAAGAAATGGACACGATTGAGGACGCATATGTGCGGCCATAGTTGACACTCATAGATTCCGGCGGACGCATATATGCGCCCCAGCAGTCAAAGGGTTAACGGCTACACCAGAAACGCGTATTGCATGGGAATGACGTGTTGCTTGGTTACTTGATGGTGTGACGGAATTATAAACTCCGAGGATCAAATCTTATTTGTTATGAAGGTGGCGCTTTTTATTCGTATAATAAATCGGTTTCAACACTTTAATGTAATACATGATTTGTTAAATGTGCCGAATTAAGTTAATAATGTAGCATCAGAAAAACGGCCGTAGATGCGTCGCATAAAACTGTCGTTGGGCCATCGGGCCCTACCGGATTAAGATAAGGCGATAGAGGTCCGTATAAAAGGCTGCCCGGTTTGGGACGCGAGGTCAGTTACAGCTCAGTTATGTTCAGTCTTAGTTCAGTTATGGTTCAGTAATAGATCAGAGTTTAAGTTGAGTTGTCAGTCAGTTAAGTTCAGAGTGTAGTTCAGTTCAGTATAGATACGTTTTCTTGCCGTTTACCGAATAGTAGTCGGATTGCCATAGTTTTACTTTCATTTTGTATTTATATGTATAATTAGTGCTTTTATTTATCTTTAAATAAATTATTCTACTCAATATAATTCCGCATCACACTTCGACATCACCTAACATCTTATATCCCTACAATAAGTATACTGTTACTACTACAAAATAGGCGTAAGCCATAGTTTCGTCGATACGATGATTTGCGTCGAAAAGAGGAATTTCTATTGTCTGCGTTGTAGTGCCTTCAAGAAGTCTAATAATAGTCGCTAAGAAAACTGTTGGTAAACACCAGGTAAATATAATGAGCGGATTTAGTGTCCGCATTCCTTCTGTCCCAAAAAATGGCTGTTGCTGATTATAACTGGAAAAACATGCCTTTAGAAAAAACCTTACGATAACAGCTGTGAAAAACTGCATATCGCAGGATCGGGATCACTTTCCTTTGAACGTGCTTATCAGAGGTACCGAGAGATAGAAATTCATAAATATACGGATGCGTTATTCATATCTGGAATCTACCATATAGTTCTTTTTCGTACAGACAATTTCTACTAGCGCGCACTCAAGATTTTTAATGTTAAAGTCTGCACTTAAACACAACTTGGGCAGAACATCCGCGTTCAGATGACTCTGCGGCCGGAAGTAACACGTTTTTTGGAGCGCCGCTGCTGGAAAAACTTTGGTCGGAGATTTAACTTTTCGCCTAGGAAAGGGACTGCGCGTAAAACCGTCGCGTACGCTCCAAGATTCACGATCCATCTTTCGTGGGAGTGAACTTTTTATCCGCTCCATCATCGTGACCAACGGTATCCTTTCTGCAGCCGTCCTGTCACCAGACCTACTCGTGAAGTTGTCGCAAAACATCCGACAGTCGGCAAAACCAACGAGCCGACGATCGGAACGATCACCGCAAAATGGATGACGCGTGATCTTACTTCGTTTACACGAGCGTCTAATGATGATTTAACGACGCCCCGAAGAACGCGACTTCTCTGATTCGTTCTCCTGCAATCCCTATCAGACGTCGTTTTTTCATCTTCTTACCGCTTGTCGCCTCCGCGGACAACAAGGAGTTGGGGTCGGGCCCGTCTTTTCACGACGAATTTAGTTCACCGTAGTCGAGCCAATTTCGCAGGCTCCCTCGAAGCGATACAATTTATACCGGCGTATCATGAGTTTTGTGCACGTCCAATGCAGACGCACGCACCGTATTCGCACTCTGCAGACACTAACACGGCACGCGATTGCCTAATACACAGGAATATTGTTATCCGACGGTGCGGCTTATGTCACACATACCGTACGGGCGCTAGGATATATGTGGCTGGAGTAATTCTCACACGGAAAGTCGGAGGGTGTTTGATGGTGTGGTAGTACACGCACAGCGTCAATGCGGAGTTATGATTGTCTTACTTTGAAAATTAATGATCATACAACCATTTTCAAAACATGGCGGGTGTTGGATATGAACAATAATTCTTCTCAAACTGTCAACGTAGCGTCTCTTCTACATTGACTATTTCAAGAAACGAAAAAATATTTGCCTAAAAATAAAGAATCTGTTTCAACAAAATATATTAGGTGTACAAATGAATAATCGAAATTATTTTGAGCGGTTATGAAATCAATTTTGAATTGAATATATTTTCCCACTCTTTTGTGGTTATGCAGTGTTGACATATAGCTATTAAAAATAACAAATAGTTTTACAAAACGTCCAACATAACCTTTAATATTATTCAGTTCAGTAGAGTCGAAAATGGCAATTGTATTGCTTCCAATACAAAAGACATCATAATGAGCCTTAGTTGGGACGTCTTGCAGCACTCGGCGTATTCACCAGACTCTGCTCCAACCGATTACCACTTGTTTCGGTCGATGCAAAACGCCTTGTCCGATATGCACTTCCAATCAATCGATGAGATCCGAAAATGGCTTGACGATTTTATCGTATCCAAAGACGTAACATTTTTTCGAGATGGAATTCATCAGCTGCCTGAAAGATGGCTCAAAGTCATAGAAAGCAACGGCGAGTACTTTGATTAAAAAATGTAATTTACTTTGTTTTAAAATAAACCTTGAATTTAGCTGAAAAAATTGGATTATTCGTTTGTACACCTAATGTATACAATGTGAAGCTAAATTAGGTGAAAATGTGGGTTTATGGTGCTGTGTGTCGTCGATGGTGTATCGTGTACTGCCTTGTAGATGAGTGACGGTGTGTATAATGTGCTCGTTTTTATACGGATTTCTACAGCTGAAATGTGCCAATCAGAGTACGGAAAAATGTTGGGCTGTGTATTCCTAATGGATAGAACTGTGTGGAAAGTACGTATTTTGGAGAACATGGTGAGGGATGTAGCGGAACGGTTCTCGGTCGATGATGGTTTATTAGAGATAAGGTTGTAAAACGGTGGGTGGAATAGAAGGTGGTGATTACAGGTAAGAAAATGGATAGGGTTATTAGCGCACTTCAGCTGATGTGATGAGGTTCGGTGTATGAAAGAATGCATGTGTTGTTTTGAATGTGGTGTCGGTTCTATGGCCTATCGAGATTAAAGTTTTTAATGTCCGGTGGTTTGCGCGTCATAACAGTGGGTTTTCAAAACATTTTCATGTTCTGTGTTATTTCTATATTCTGATAATCTTATGAAAATGGTAGAATAATGTTGATGTCGCGTTTTCTGAGGTTTTTACGTAATCGGACGAGTAGCAGCCTGGTTCAGGCAATATAGATTAATTTGCTTGCACATGTTTGGGACAAGGCAAAGTAGAATGCCGATCGTTAGGATTTACTAACAATAATAATGTTAGACTAGAGACTGCTTACACTGAAAGAGATCTCGGCTTACGCTCTTGTAATCGCCATGTGATTCTTTTAATTTGCACTCTTCATACACACACTCTCGCACCGGGATGTGGCATACCACGCAGTATGTCCATCCTTTCGTTCTCCTTGAATATCTCTTACATGTGTGATAAATGGAAATAAATGTTCACAGGATGCAATCTATACAGAATTACAGCTTCTGTCGAAAAGTTGAACATTATTGTATGATAGCGAACGCTCGATATCTGAGTTCTCAAGCCATTGTCACGTTACTGCGGAAAAGAAGGGTTTGTGCGTAGCAACACCCTCCACTATGGTATTTTAGTAAAATCGCACAAAACCTACGATATGTGGTGCGTATGTGCAAACCGAACATCTTTCACTTTGTCATTACGATTGCTGTTTGCATCGTCCTGTCTTTCCTTTTATCGGATATGGATTTTTCCGGTGTCACTTTTCCAAGTAATTCCGCGAGCTTACCCGCGAGTAAGGAAGACGTAAAGAAAATGGCGGCGATACACTTACAAAGTATAATACATGTGACCTTAATCCTTTAACACGATTACAGCATGTAAACGCACCGGTGTTCCCTCCGGTGCCCACACTCTTATCGTGACCTGCAATTAACCGCAATGCACGCGTATTTCATCGTCATGAATCAATTCGTTATGTCGGTAAAAACATAATCACGGCCATTTAGACTTTACAGGTGCACGTTTGCGGAATCTTGTACACCAGCAATCCGCGGCGGACGGCGAAGTGCCTAATAAACAGCGTGCACTTCACCTGCGATCTTGTCATCGTAATGGCTTTCCTTGTTGCATTTATTCCTTTGCGAAGAGTAAGAGCTACTGGTTCCGGATTCTCGGACGTTACCGTGTTCTAACTGCGATCATAAAGGCCGCGCAGCGAGGAAAGATTATACAGAGACGTGCGCGCAGCTAACTTCTTTACGCGGTCACGCACGACTTGAAGAGGATGGAAAGGGCAAGGCTGTTTACGATTTCTCTCGATGAACCGCTTTCGAGCAAAAGGCTCGACGAATGCTCGCCGCAGCAACTGGGTCAAGGGACTGAAGGAAGAGAGATCGCTGGCTTTCTTCCATTCATTCCTCTCTCCCTGCTCCTTCCTACAGTTTTCTTTCCTCTTCCGGTTTACGCATCGTTTTCATTACTCGGTCGTTAAGGTTAACTGCGGATCTCGTTGGCTCTTTATGGCGCCCTGCATAAAACTGCATGCTGCGCGCGTCCACGCATAAAATCCTTGCATAACTCTCGCGAGGAGTGCTCTGAATCTTTAAATTCCCAGCCATGCCGGGCGCGATTTCGCTGGACCAGGAGGTTCTTGCCGCCCTGCGGTGTAATGCGGAATTCAAATAGCTTAACCCCTTAGCTACGCCGCGACTGCCCAAGGAGATGTACAGTTGTACAGATAGCTTTGCCGCAGAGAGCGTGTAAACGATACATGTACCACTATGGCAGATATTTTTATCTGCCAGCATATCAAAGATTAAAAAGAACTATAATGATGTAATATATACACTACTGGATTAACAACTGAGCCCGTTGAGCGAAGCCACTGTAGCGGTGTTCCAGTAAAAAAAAGAAAGATTAAGGGAGAAACTGCTTTGGCGGCGTATAGTGTTTAATCCTTTGGCTGCTATGGACGTATATGTGCGTCCGCCGAAATCTGTCATTGTCGACTATGGGCGCATATATGCATCCTTAATCATTCCGATTTCTTACCTATTGCCGTCACAATTATCGATGTACGAGATTAATACAAATGCGTTCCTTATCAAATAATTTCTTTGTATTGTTCAATTTGGCGTAAAAGAAGAGTTCTCATTAGAATTTAGTTGGGTCTTACATAATCAATCAATAGAGTTCACACTAGCGAAAAGTGTTTCGTCATCAGCGAACGCTTCGGCCGGAAGTGTTCAGCAGTCAGAGGGCTGAAGGATTGAATGCATGGCACTGGTGATTCGTTCAGTTATTATTTATTCGACTTCATTTCTGCACTCACTATTACTATAACGCTCAACTTTCAGTTTAGATGGCAGTGTCAACTTGAAGAGACGATAATTTATAAATTATAAAATATTAAAAAATTTGTTGATACCATTTCATAAGTTTTACTGAAACGTTTCATATAAAAGTGGTATTTCTTGCTCTTTGTCTTTTATTTGTACGCAGACGCGTTTTCTGTATCTACACACCGTCTAATCGGAAAAGTCAAATAATATCGGCCCCGCGTTTAACGTGTCGTTATCTGAGCGTATTTTTACTTGACAATTGAGAGTAAATTGACATTCCATCGTGTATATACATTTGGAGACTCTCGACTATAGTCAATCTTTGGCCGCCATATACTCAACCGTTTGAATCCCAGGAGTCATTGGAAACATTTTGTCGAGAAATGCTAAGCGATATGACGGTACTTGTTTTAACCCTTTTGAGACCAAGAACATAGCATATGGGTCGTTTAATATATCTCCAGGTGGACCGATGACTCAGGATATGGGTCATGTACCGATCACTATTATCAGATGGTTATCAGACAGCAATAAGGAAACTGACACAACTGAAGATATAATATTTATATCAAAGTATGTAGCAAGTCATTTTGTCATTGGTTTTATCTGCAAGTTATATAAAAATGTAAACGTAATGAAAAAAGTGACCTGCATATGCATTATTCGCCTCTGAGGATAGTTCTGTTAGAAAACGTCAGTCTCGAAAGGGTTAACTTATGGCGAAAAAAGCAAAGCAGCGCGATTTGCGCTTGCGTGCAATAAATAAAAATAATTTGAAATAATGGCAACTATAAAGAAAATATACTATCTATATGATTTACATGATAGAGAAAGTAACAATACGAAAAACGATCATCAGTAAATCTGAGTGCACAGACTTCAGCCGAATCCAAATGCATCGTGATTTGCACATTGCGGTCAGATGTAGTGTTACCTTTCTGACATGAAATTTTAACTGCATAACTGCGTATCATTCAAACGCTTAAGATGGTCGTACTGAAAACATCGGGACCTGGACTTCGCAGGACGTGTCGAGAAATATGTTAAGAAAGGCAATCCAATCGTCTTGTGCAAAGTTGCGATTTGAAACTAGACTAAGTACACAAAGCTTCCGGAGTTTTCCGTTATCACTACTTATCGATTCGCTTTGTTGTCTTAAGTTCGAATAACGTAAACACAGTAATATGCACTACCGACGATACAGCAGTCCGCAGTAAACAGCGGCGAACGAAGTGGCGGATCGGGCCACGAGGTTCAGCTGGATGCCAACTCGAGCAGAGTCGGGAAACAAATTTTCACGCTTTCGAAAACGTACCTTTTCACCCATCTCGAACCGGGAACGGAAATGTTAATGTGAAACGCAATTCCAGTCGGCCCGCTCAAGCGTGGAAATGTTCTCGTCTGATACACGTTTATTAGCACGCCTGCACGCCGTTATAATGCACGACTCGTAGTTACGAAATTGCGCGTCTCCCAACGTAATTTCGTAAAAGCTCTCTAATATGGAAAAAGTTGGCCGTCGCCATGAGGGGTGCGCAAGGGTGGAAGAATACGCGCGCGCACGACAGAGAAAAAGGGCGAGAGGAAGTACCGAAAGCGGGCGTACTGGAAAATGCTATTGTTCATTAACGAGTTCTATTTTCTGGCCGTCCCGACGTATGTGCGCGTCGTAGGCTGAATGTCACGTCACACATTCATGTTAATTCATGGACCGGGGATACGAACGCGCCGGAGTCTCGCTGTTTTCCAAGTCGCGTCGGGGTGCGTGCGCGGAAATAATTAATGAGTTTTCTGGAAAATTCTTCTATCAGAAAGGTACCGGGAACTCGTCGATGCGCGTCGGCTTTCTCGTAGTCACTCTCGACGGTCGGTCGGGGATCGATTTGGCTTCCGGGTACAGCTCACAATTACTATCATCGCCGTCACTGTTACTACCACCAATGCGATCACGAGCACCCGGCCAATGCAGAAGACCATTGTCCGTCAGTGATCAGATTTAACGATAATGCCAGATAATTAGATTCCACCTCTAATTCCCGTTACCAATGAAGGTATTATCAGCGGCCGGTAATTACCGGCCAAAATTACCTATTCTCTACAAATATCTCCATCTGCCTTCCACCCCTTTATTGGCGCCCGGGTTTACTCATTGCGGGGGTACACTGCTCCTCCTTTTGCTCCTTGCCCCGATTCCCCATTCCTTCTGATATTGTCTCTTTATCTCGGCGACGATCGCCTCCCACTTTGCACTGTTCCAGTCTTTGTATGCCAGCTCAACACATTGAAAGCCGTGCGATGTTTACAAATGCATTGTTCGAGGCCACGCTATTACAATAACTTCAGCATTGTGTCATCGTCCATTACTAACTTTGTTGCGACTGAAGATATCTTAAGCTCACATCTGGTCAAGCATTCTTTTATTATTTTATTCACGTTTTCAATAACATACATAATCGACAACACATCCAGATTGTGATCCACCGAAAACACTTGGCACGCTATACCTTTTTTAAGCCATAGTGGCAATGCAGTTTTTCCTCATCACCAAATTTTTACTTCTACCGTTCCAGTAATTTTCCATTTTCAACACCGTATATGAAAATCGAGAATTCTTTTGATATACTTGCAGTACTCAAGTCATATGTTATATCACAAGGTTGCACAATACAATATAAGACGACGGTTATACAATATATACTCTACAAGGTGTTCACTTACAGTAGCCACAAATATTCCAATAAAGATAAATTGAAAATGGGAAGGTGTGAAATCCAATATATGAAAGATTATTTTGAACAACTAGTCGTTGGCTTATTCATTTAAATAAAGAGCATAACGTGCATAAAGACGTATTTCAACAATCTTCCCTGCCTTCATCCCGTTAAAAATAAGTGGAAAATGATCGGAAATGCCGTCTGCGTAGGAAGTTACGCGGTGATAATTAACTTTCGATTCTATTTGCGATGCATTCAAATTACCGGCGAATATGAAGAGCGGTATCAGTTGAGATATTTCAATTTATTCACATTTTTCCGTCATCCGAAATAATTAGTATCAATTCACCGTGCAGCGGCTTTGACGTTGTTTTACTTTCTTGTTTTGCGCCGTGTGATTGATCATGTATGTATTCACGGTACGTCATCTATGCAACAAATGTAGCGCATTCTGGCCGGGCGCGACGCGGCGACAATAATTATTTCCCTCGCGCTGTTTATTCGCGGCGCGCGCGTTGCTGGGATAAAGGCCGAGGGCAGGCAACGGACAGGCAACGTGTAGGCAACGTGTAGGCAACGGACGCGCGGCTTCTCTCGCATTCCACCGTTTCCTACATTTTTGCAGCGGCGGCTTAATGCGGTGTAACCCGTGAAAAATTGTCGCGCATGCCAGGCTGCGCGCGATGTTTTGCATACCTTGTAAAATGCTCGAAGAACCGGATAATTAAGACCGACCCCGAGTCTGCTCTAGATCGGCATGAAAAGGTGCTGGGGAGACCGCGAGAAGATTTGTAGGTCCAGCTTATTTTAATTACCGCGGGCGCGCCGCGCAGCGAATATATGACATCTTGAGGCTCACATTATTCTCCACCACGTAACTCGGCACCGCGGCATATACGCTGCCGCAGGAGTGCACTCTAGGGTAATTTTAATTCGTGTCATCTTATCTTTATTGGAGAACACGACGCTGCCGTTTACGCCCGGATCCCAGCTGGCGCGCGGCGATTACGTAAGCGGCAAGCATTGGCCGGACTTTGAGCGTTTTCCGTTCAACCCGCAGAAACTTCTAGATGAGATGTACACACACGGGCCCGGCGCATTTACCGCTCGGCTCAATTTAAATAGTTCAGCCTTTGACACGCGAAGCGTCAACGGTTTCCTTTCACAGGCACTGCGGCCGGTGCAATTATGCACGCCTGTCTCGTATAGACGAAGTCGCGACGCTTTCTGAGACGTCAGGAACGCGCTGCTCCGTCGGGAATGCGAAACCCAAATGTAATCGCGCCGCTGCGTTCGTAGTCAGGGGTACCTAGCCACTTCGCGATTCGGTTAAGTACACTTTATTACGCATGCCGTCTGCATGTCGCGCGTCGTCCACTTACGTGGTAAATGGAATTACAAACGCATCCCTAAGCATTTGAATTTCCGGTGGCGCATGACACCTTGCGCTTCCAGGTTCCTCGTACGCGCTCACAAGCGCACGTTATGTAACCTACGTTAATCCAGCGATCATAGTCGGGTCACGAGTGAGCGATTGTTCTCGGCAAGCCAAGTGCGGCGTCGTGACACTTCCGAAATTGCGGTTCCTAATTCGCGGATGTCGGCGTTGAAAATTGTTCGAGCAATACCGCGATGCTACTGTTTCTGAAGAAACGTGTTCCGCGGGGATTATTGAAAGTGTGCACGTGAGTTTTTATTAACCCTTTGCAATCGGTGTCTCCGTAGCGGAAATGTTTAAATCGTCGTAAAAGTTAGTATCCCGCAGCGGGAACCTCTGAAAATGCAATTTATTATTGGGTCATGGAGATGAGCGTCATTAACTCATACATACTGTATAAAATAACGAAACAATAGAACAACGAAAAGTCACTAACACAAATTTCCGGCACCAACCGGTATCTACACCGCAACCTTTAGCGTCATTCGTAGACATTCAATTAAATAATCAATTTCATACAATTCGTTCAGGAGACAAGAAAGACTGTGCAGTATGTTCTGACAGGAAAATTGCGGGAAAAAGACGACAAACACATACGTACTGTGATACTTGTACACGAAAGCCAGGACTTCATATCGGTCATTGTTTCGCGAAATATCATACTTTAGAACATTACAGAGATTAAAAATGTGTATTCTTACGTATTACAAGTAGTAATAAACACAACAAATCAGTTTCAACCAATCCTGTGTGCTTTAATATCCACATATTGACTTCAAATTCCGTACGGAAAAGTAACTATGAAATACCAGATTTCATCCGACCTGTTGGTACTCTTAAGAGCAAAATCTGCCGCAAAATCATCGCAAAGGGTTAACAGATAGGTTTGTGTCTCATCGCTTAATGGCGGAGACCATTTAAATAGAGAGGCAAGTGTCGGCTAAAACGTTGTATAAAATTCTCGTTATAGTACCCATAATCGTTTTCGCGAACTGCGTCCGATCTAACAAAGGCTTCGACACGCTGAGAAACATTTCTACGTCTTAACAGCGACTGTTTATAAGCGTTTGCTTGCAACATACTATGTAGTCAGAAAGTTTTGTTTACGCACGACTGTATGTACATCAGTTATTCGAATCGCATCGCATCTAACCTCATAGCAACAGCATTGGAATTATTGGAACTGCTTTTAAACATCCATTGGTAAACATCGCGCATAACCACTTCCTGAACAATAGCCTTGGCGACGCCATTGTTACTATCAATCGTCATACTTATACTTCTTGTTTTCGGAACTACACGTATTTATATTCTATAAGATACTGTATTATATTGTGTCACACTTAAAATAACTGTTCCAATACACGAAGACAAACGATCGTGATAATAAATTTGAACGAAACAGCTCGCGATAATCAAATGTATAACTTTGTTACTGCGAATCGAAAGTACTGAAATACTTCGAACGCGGCCTACCCCAACCAGAACACACATATGTCATCGATGGAAAATTGTCGAATAAAAACCGAGACATGAAGCGTGAATATAAAAATATTATTTCTAATGAAAGTTAAACATTGTAAACCATGTCGGAACCGCGTGCGATGAACAAAGTCAACCGTTTCTCCTATTAAGTGAACCGAACGCCATTCGCGACCAGGGAACGAATGGGTAAATTTATCAAGCGCGTTTGAGGTGAGCTCGGAAGCGCCGTACCTGCGTTTCGCACGGCAAAGTCGGTGACAATTTATTCGACCAGAGTGGAGCCCGTTTATCAAATTCAACTCGGATGGGGCTGCATCAAAGGCAGATACGTTGATTTATTAAATTGCGGCCGAACAAACTGGAACGCGCGTACCGGGTTCGTGGACACGCGGATCTATTAACAGAGCGAATTCGACAAACACGACACCATGACGTTACTGGGAATGTCGACAATCGAAGGACAAAGTTATTACTACCGCGCGCATTCGATCATCGCACGAGCTTTTCCTACCCTTCGCTTCTCCCACTTTTCTACGACCTCCTGCCGCCTAACGATGGCCCACCCGACGTTTCTTAGAGTTTGCCCACCGTAGCAAGAGTGTACGTACCTCTGGTAAATACGTAGACGTCCACCGAAGCTGATGAAAAGCGACTTGTTTGCCTCGTCGTTGCAACGTCACAGACTTCCGTAGCGTTGGGAGAGAAGTTTTTCGCGGCGGGTAAGAGAAGGTGGAAGGGAAGAAGGTGCAACCCCGCTAAGGGACCCGTCTACTTGAGGCAGAGCTCCGTAGACCGAGAATCAACCATCCTTTTGCAGAAAGCTTGGCAAACTTCACTCCTTCGATTAAAATAAAAAGTTCATCGGTGTATCGATGTGCTGCGATGAACGTAGCTTCTGTCCATGCTTGTGCGTTACGTAACCACATGCGCGTTACAGAAGGATGTGCGTATATGTCTCAGCAAACGTGGACGGCAAGTCGTTGTGCCCTCTTCTTCTTCTATAAATATCCAAATTTCGCTTTACACACCTTTCGCGTACTATTATATACGGTTGAACTATATATCTTTTCTTTGTTAGTTCTATAATTTGTTGGCGGCACGCTGTCGACATCGAAAATGGAATTATAGGTATGTTAGCGGAAAAATATTTTGAGACGAAATTGAGAGGGGCCCTAGGTCATTGTCCGGCACTAAAGTAGTCATTGTTGTGCGGAATGCGATGAGTCATAATCAAAATACCTGTGATGCGCACCTTTCGCGAGAGGCCTCCGTCGCTACGGATTTTTGTTTGGGAAAAAAGGAAGGCGAATAAAGGGGTGTGAGATCGTCGCATTTCTCTGTACCGCGACACATTACCTGAGCATTGTAAAGAGTACGGACGTGTTGGTGTAAAATAAAAATTTCTCGAGTTTTGCCTTGATTATTTCTAACAGGTGCATACACGGACAATATATAGGTACGACGATATACGACAATTACAGTGTTCATGTATGCGTTGAGTCTCTTAAATATTTTTCGTACCTATTATGGTCAGTAATATTTGCGATGAAAACATACGAAAAAATTTTGCTGGAAAAATCTATTTTTCTTTAGCCCTGAGATAAATGCCTAAAATGTTTCGATTTGTTCTGCCGGTGCATGTGTAGTTTGTCTTAGCAAACGTGGATTCTGGACCCGCCATTTTCTGACTACGCCTTACACCAAGTCGTTCGGTACTTCTGCTCCAAAGTCTTTCAATTTCCTCTTATTGCCCGGTCATCGCTGCTCGCATAGTATGTATGAGTGAACTGCGTATATTTTATTTGTTGGGGGTCCTATAATTGGTTAGTGGTTCGCTATCGTAATCACCAATGGGACTAAAATTGTACGTATGCACAATATATGCGTCAGTGCACAATCGCAGTATTCGCGCATGTGTAAGAGCCTCTTGACCGTTTCGATCGTAACGGTGACTATAGTTACCCACTGACGAGTACTCGCTGTCTACTGCCAGTGACTATAATCATCCGTCAAAATGCCACATCATCTCCAAAATAATCGATGTTATTTTGCTTCGTTGTTTCAACAACTTCTTATAAACATGACATAAAAATATGTTTTGTTCACGGAGAAATGTACGTTCACGTTTCGATTACTCTGTACATATAGTAGCAGTATATTCGTATAAAAATCCACCATAGTGAAAAGGTTAAGTATTTTCCCTACCTTTTATATTATATGATCATTAATAAATAGAGTGAGAAAATACGAAAAAATGTCTGCAGTATTGCTTATGCTATACTTGTGTTTTCGCTGAGATCAAGGTTTAAGATGTTTTGATTTTCTCAACCGGTATATATAGTAGTCGGTTTTCTCAGGCGAGTTCTTTATCTTTCGAAGAACAAAAACATCAAAATACGCGTGGAGGAGGGGTACTGATTGCTTCATGTAATACCTTCTTTGCCACTTCTCCCAAAACGGCCAGGGTCCACGTTTGGTCGGTCAGACTATAACTTCGCGGCCGCCGCTGCTTTTCTACGTATTTGTTCGTTGCATAAACTAACACGCACACTTCAGAAAAACGCGGACGTCCTGGCACACAGCGGAGCGGATAAACGAGGCGATTTGACAAACAACACGACGTTCGGCCCTCAACTTCGCGACTGCCTGCGCAAATTTATGCTCAAGAAATATTCAACTTTTACCCCAGGAGTCTTTCAGGAGTCTTTTAATATCGAACTTTTCGGGTAATTCCGGGCTTTGGAATTTCTCAGGCGGACGACAGCAAGGCTTCGCGCTTCTTAATTCGGAAAATAAATGCAGAAATCGACGAACGACTGCGCGCCACCCCTGGCGCGAGCGATGGGATCTGGGATAATTTAGTTTTCAGCGGGCATGTCTTCGTTGAACGGCGCTGCGATAATAGACCGCGACGGGGTACACGGAAGGGGAGAGTAACGTCAGCTAGTGGCGGCAGCTTCTGAAACAATAATTAATTAGCCTTGCCGTGAAGCACACGATGGGGCGGGTGGCCGCGAAAGTCGATAGAGAGAAAGAACGGTCGCAGCGGTCGTCAGTCCGTAATGACGATTCCCTGGAACAAAGAAGACACAGTCGGACTCTTTTCGCTGTGAGAAATAAATCGGCAGTACGTCCTGCTGCCTCTCTACCAGAAATGAAGCCTATGGAGAACAATTTCCGGTCAAAGAGGTCCGCGCACTTTTAATTCAGCACACTTTAAATAATATTCACCCTCGTATATACCTTCTGGTCAACGTATACGTGTGAGCACTACTCCACAGGAACGTCACATGCTTTGTTCATAGAAAACCGCACGTCGACGGTTTTTGGGCGTGGTACTGTAAATAATACTCGCGTAAAGTGACTTTGCCTGACGTCGCTCGGCGGATAAGTAAGTGGCTGCGGTATAAAGTTTGTCTTACGATGCGGCTTCAACAGGAACTTCTTCGAAGAAGACACAACGGCGGTTCGATGGTAGTGTGGTTCATCCTCGTCGAGTCCTCGATCGAGTATGTTAACGACAGGCCAATCGGCCATTAAGGTATATATACAGAGGCTACAGTAAAAAAAACGGGTGATAGGTCATCAATCTTCTATAAGCCGAAGACTGTCGAGGTGAAGCGCGCTCTGGTTAAGGCAATGAGCTCTTGCACAATGGATTGGGTGTCACGGATGAGTCTAGTCGGTGAGATGCAAAAAATACGTCGGACAATGATATGATAATCGATTGTGCGCATATGACTCTATCCGAGTATTTCTTGGCGTGACTATTTATCGAATTGACGCGAGCGCGTATAATGTTCTTTGCATCTACAGCCTCGTTCTCTTTTCGTTGCAGGTAGTAGCGAAGAATCGAGACTTGGCGCAGGCGACCCCGGGAAGCTGGGCGTAAAAAAACCGAGACCAAAGGCCTCCTCGCCCAACAGGCAGGGACCACAGCAATGTCAGGTGAGATTACTCACTACCTCGTAGCATCAGACACTACACGAGTATGAACAACACTGCTTTTCTGTAGACCCCCTCGTACATTCAAGATTTAATTGCAACTGCTCGGCCTTGGCGGTATTTTTTGCGGGTGACGTCGCCTAGTTTGCGATCCGTAAAAACACGTTTCGGGGCGACAAACAGCGCGCTGCCGTAATAGAAAAGAACGGAGGGAGAGTTCGTTAGCGGCGGTCGGGCAATCGAGTTAGATGGTTGATCAATGATCAAGGACTGTACACGAAAACCGTACCGCGAGTCCACAAAAATCGTGCTGGCTGACCCTACCTCCCCTGCCACCCTTTCCATCCATCCTATCTTTTACAGCACCCCTGTTCTCTATGTAAACGGATACGCACACACCTACTCTCTCTTTCTCGCACGCGCGCTCCCCATCCTTTCTCCGGTGGCCAAACGAATCGAAATGGCGCTATTGAACGTTAACGACGCTGACCCAATTTTCGACACGCGCCTGCGCCACGTTCATTTCCAAAAGCCACGGCGCGGACGTACTTGGCACATGCCATGCAGTTGCAAAGACAAATTCACGCACACGTATGCATACGATTTTACGTACAGCTCGATCGATCCATAAATACGCTCGAAGTACATCGACACGCGCGCATAGTTGCAAACTTGCGAATCGCGTCACGACCCAATTCTGGTAATGTCAGGTTTCTGCACTACGGACTATGCCCGTATAAACGCGTGGCGCAAAGTGACATATGTCGACATACGGAGATCGTTATCTTTCCTTTGGCGAGATTTTTGATTAACTGCTAAATCAGAAGAGTCCGACTAGCTGCAACGCTGATCGCGTATCTTTACACTTGCGACCTGCGGAGCTTTCTTGGGTTCCGTGCACAAATGGCGCAAGAGTTCAAGGTGAGTTTGCGAGGCAACCGGTAAATTTCACTTACCTCGGATACGCGCGAAACGCTGCCTTTTTGCAACAAAAACTCCGACTTTTTGTTGGACTCTGACGTTCTAGTTTCGCTTCCCTGTTCCTCCTCCCTCGCGTTTTCGTTGTTCGTTTCTCTCTCTCCACTGTCAATGTACAATTGATAAATGGAAAGAAAACAGAAGATTAACAGAACATCAGCGCGCCGTGCCAGATATCATGTTTCACTTGAAACGCTATCGCTCGAAAAATGCGCAGCTCGCGGTTGACGAAAATAATATTCTGCCGAAGAAAAATCTCACGCTCCGACAGTCACGGGACATTTTTCTAAGATCTCGCAGCGGCTCAGGCACACGGACGTGTGACCCACCGAGACAACCGCCGGCACACAGTCAAAATGTAAAATGTATTATTTACGAAGAAGAAAAAGCGCGACAGCGGATGGTGCCGGCCGAGCGCCAAAAAGCGGGCCTGGATTTCTGCCAAGTGTATACGCGTTCCTCGAATCGCCGGGCGCATTAGTCGAATTACCAAGCGGGACGTCATCTTCGTATTTACGAGAGTTATCAGGAATGTCGCGCGATTTACACCGACGGTAAACGCGTCTCCATTCCGATAACGCCAGCTACCGCCTTCTCCCCCAGTCCACCGGAGACAATTCGGAATATCGCCGAGCGGTAATTCCTCCTTCCAACTTCGGTGCGTTCTTGTCGGTAACTCCCCTACTTCAGCGAACTTAACGTCTTAAACCGGCACGGCCCGAAACAAAGGAGCAGCTCGGCGAGATTAGCGCCTGCTGCGCAGAGCGTGTACTCCTCGCTCGTGACCCATTTTCAGGTAGGGCGACGTCGTATAGACGCTAAAGCGTCACCTTCGGCGCGGCAATGTGCACACACATGCGCCCACGGACACAGCGACGTCGCCCGCCAACGTGTGTGCGCGTTTGCGAACGCGCAACCTTCTGTGTTACGCAGAAAAGCTGTTGAATATTCAGGCACCGCGACCCTTGAGTGCGCAAGGCGAACACGGCGCGCTGTAATGTTACATACGAACGCAATACCGTCAACCATCCCCGCGAGCAATTGAACCCACCCTTTGCTCCACCTTTTCGTGGCTCGTCATGTTTAGGAGTGGTCTTCTCGGTAAACGGCTGTGCCGTGTTCTTTAGCGTCGCAGCCGGATGTGGGGAGGGCTGTTGATGGCCGCGTCTTCGTGTATCACCCGTTCTTCGATCTCCCGTGCTTCGTGTTTCCTCAACGCCCACGAAGAACGACCCTTGCCATCGTCCCGTACACTGCTCCCCATCCGTCCTGTTACGTAATTAAATGATGGCCTGCTCGACTTGTTGACAAGTCCCGTCGATATATCGAGTTAGCTACGAATTAAGCTCGTCCTCCGCTACTCGATTATGGTTCGGATATCGGTGTGATCCAAAAATGAAAGCTGAAAGGCGTGCTCAAGAGCGCAGAACGAAGGGGACGGGGCTGTGCGATAAAGTGGCGGGTATCGTTCCGGTGACGTCGTAAAGAATAGCTAATTATTCACTTCCTTCGTTCCTCGTCGCCGCCGTCGTTTGTCAATGAATTATTAATGTGAGAGATAACCTCCGTAGGATCATCATTCATTATTATCTCGCTCGCGAGTCTCTTAATTTTAAAAGTATTTTTTCTGGGTCCGGGGGTTAAGGGTAATTTTGCCGGTTACGTCGGAGACTTTTTAAGGACGATAAACGAGCTTGATGGCGTGGTTGATTTTTGATGTCTGTAAACATGGATCTTGGCCTACAATGAAGCCGACTGATTGAACTGGGAGCTGTTGATAAACGGCTTCATATCGACGCCCTAATAGGTTGAGCTGCTGTTCCTTTGTTCATTCCACGATCACGTGTTAAAATTAACTTCTCAGCAGCCACGTGTTAACCCATCATAGTAACCACCCACTGTACTTCCCGACATCATCTGCTGATGCTCTACCTGCAAATTTTAAATATCAATCTAAAAACGTTGGGAAAGCCACGATGCTTCAATACCGTCCTCGCCGCGATCATTGCTCGGCTGTACGTCTCTTCCGGCGCTTCCATCATTCACCATGGACCGGCAACGACGCTTTTCGAATCCCCAGTCGGCAAGCGAACGAACGAACGACTCCACGACAATCTGCAATGAGCGTTCCAGGCAGTAACGCGATTTCCTGCATTACATCCATCTCCCTTTCGCCAGGGGTGTGCTACTCTCTTCGTTCGCATATTTCTCTCGCTCGTCTTGAGTGTTCCGCGAATAATATTCTTCCCCCACCAACGTGACGGCCCACTTTTGTGTCTCTGCAGCGCACCGAGAGCACTTCCTCGCAGACTCCCTTTCTCATTATTTACGCGAGCGCGAGTTTCTCGTACTCCTTGCTCCCCCATTTACCCCCTGCGTCGCTCCCACCGCCCTTGGTCGTGTCATAGTAATAAGGATGCACTTCTTTAAAGGACTCCGTCTTCTCGGAAGCAACAAATTGCATTCCCTCCCTGCCGGGACCCCCCATCGCTACCCCCTCTGTCTACTACTTTTCCATCCCAATGCTGCCCCCCGTCTCCTCTCGCGAGATCTGCGGCGCAGTTAGCGCATTGACGTCACACCATCTAAATTTATCGCGGAATATATTTCGAAATTGTTCGCGCACCGGTTCTCAGAAATATTAAATTTTAATTAAGCCGTGCGCAGTGCGCGCTGTTAAAAATGAGTCGCACCAGTCTCGTTTCCCTTTGTAATTGACGTGAATAATGGAGGATCGCGAATGTATTGCCACGGGAAAGAACAGCTGCTCGGTAGTTTCACCGCGCTTAAATATTTATCTATGGCAAAAGCCCACCGCCGTGTCTTTTTGCGAACGCGTCGATGCATCGGAGATCAGCTGGCGTATCGGCCGGATCGAAGTAAAAATAACATCGGAGACCCGAAGGAACGAAAGTGCATCAGGCGCATTTCACATTCTGTCGAGAATGTCGAGATAGATATCCTGTAACCAAAGTATCCTTCCTCCATCCATCACCACTGTCCTACCGGTTCACGCACTCATCTTCGCGCACACACATGTGTGCATTCACACACATACTCGGCCGCTCGAGAGTACGCGCGCGCGCAGCCTTTGGAGCAAACTCGTCGAGACGAACGTGGTTAGCCGGAACAAATGTTAACCGAATCGGGCTGGCAGACACGCTTTAACCACGAATCGCCAGTCTCTTCCTCCCACTCTGTGAATCGAAAGCAACCGACCGGCAGAGTATCCCTCCGGCGCCTTCTCTTCGTCCAAGCCGTGCCGGTTCCCTCTTAACGAAGTATCAATGTTGCCACCGATGGATTACGTATTCAGGGCCGGTGTTGGTTGGTGTACACTGGCGGGACGGGCATGGTCGAAGGCTGCAGACGAGAATCCTGAGGGTGTTGGAACAGGGACAGGAGCGGAGAGTGGGGGCGGGAATGGGAGGCGGGAGTGCGCCTAGTGAAGAGGGACGTAGAAAGGCCAGGAGTAATGATGTTTGTTTAGCTCTTGAGGAAAGACTGTCGGGAGGGGGGCGGAAGATCCGGGTTTTGGCACGAAGATGATGGGCAGGGAGGAACGAGAGGAATGGAAGGACCAGGAAGGCTGTCGGGACTTTTCGCTCCTGCGGAGCAATGTCTCTGTCCCGTTCGCTGTTCCACTCTGTCTCTTTATCTTTCGCGTTCCCCACCACGCTCCCACTACTGGAGACTCAGGCCTCGTAAATTGAAACTCCCATGTGTTGGCGTCCGTGCATCTGGAGCTCCTTAGGAATTAAGCTACGCAAATTAGATTTTCTGCTTAGGAGCCAGGAGTACAACTCTGCCACTCGTCCCCCCGCTGTGTCCTTGTGAGGCCTCGTCGTTCCGCACATAGATTCTTCCTCACAGACACGCGCGTCACTTCACATGCCCCAAATACGCTTGCTCGCGCCACTTCTCCTAACTCTTCCACTTTTCTGCCCGCCACCCTGCCCATCCTCGCTTGGCAGTGATATTCCAGTAACTCTCGGAATGTTTTTATTTCTTTACCATTTAACCCGAATTTTTCTGCTAAAGGGACGCGAGTTCTGATTTAGTGTATACTGGAAACGTGCTTTTTCACAGAACTGCGACCGTTGGTACTCTAGACTCTCCGTTTACTCACCAACGAAGCTTTCTTAGAGATTAAAAATGTCAGTCGGACCTGACAATTTTCAATCTTCGATTAAGAACTGCTTTCCATTCGGCGGATCTACGAAACTAACTGAACGAGTAATTTACCCCATTCAATGCTTTTGTTTCATGCCCCTGCATTTCTCACCGCCTTTCTTCTCGTCCCACTCTTTTACTTGTCTCCCTCGGTCGACATCGCAAAAGACGCAACTTTCAGCGAAAAAAAACTTTCTTCTTTGTCGATTTTTTTTCTTCGCCGCCTGGAATCCGAGGCAAAAGGAAATTTCTTCTAGGCCACGCCGCTGGGTCGACTTATTCGCATCACTGAAGTCGACTCCAATCGGGCACCGCGCCGCGTATACGTATCTGCGGCACGAACGAATGGAAATAACAGAGAAACGGAAAGTGGAAAAGACTTTTCCGATAATGGAGCCAGGAATCGTGCCGTCACACACTCTCATGTACTCGTGCACTCTAACACAGTCAGCCACCCTCCCGCAACGCATCCTCGACGAAGAGGCGACGAATACAGGTGCGGTGGAAATTAATTTCGACTTAGTACCTGAGCGAAACCGAAGTCAGTGGAGATGGCCGCGCGGTTGAGAGTTCTCCGATGTGACGATGAATTCGCTTACTTGATCGAAAACATGAGATACGAGCTAAAGGAAAATCGTACAAATAGTGAGTGCCGAGGGGATGCAATATCAGCGCGAACCGGTGATAGTAGTGACTTCCTCGAATAGTTTTCCTAATTCTTGGCGAAGCAACCCTTACAATAAATTCAATCTCATCTAGTTAATGGGTACGCGTAATGGTATATCTTTACTGCATGAGCAATTACTATTTGTTCATGGAATTTTAGAGTTCGCATTTCGCACATACCTGCCATTCTACTTCTGAAATACGCGAATATGCTTATAGTTCTAACTCGAAGTTACTTCGCAAGGAGTTGCGTCACGTAATCTAGGATAAAAAAATCATTCGTGAATCCTGCTTCCTACCCGTAACAGCCGTGTCCCCGCGGCATTATTCGCAATATGGTAGCTGGTGAATGCAACGCTTATGTGCGAAGCCTCATGGCACATGCGGCTTAGGATTTCGCAATGTCGCCTTTATCGGTGCTCTAATGCCTCTCGTAAAACAACGCCAGACCGCCCTGATCATTTTACGATAATGGCACACATCTCTTGAAATTAAGGCACATTTGCTAACTACATTTTCTCGAACATGTTTACGGTTCATTTAGATGAAGGAAAATAATGTTTGTTTATCTAACCAAGTGTCATAAAACCTTGCCGCCTTGCCTAGTGATTTCTCATAGTCGGAATGATGAACAGCCTGTTTTTTTGATTATATATATATGTATATTTATAAATGTACAATCTTCGTGTTCTGTGATTTGTGTATGTTGATCATTTTATTTCCTGGACCTTTGAACACGCTATCTAGGATGTGTGGTAAGTGGGTGAGAAGGGTGTACATTGCACTTATATTTCTTAGTACAATTTAGTCATCGTCACTAGCATTGTTTAATTAACTCCTGCAACAATTGAGTGCTTCAACAGCGTGTTAATGATTTCTCCTACAATAAACATTAGTGTGTGTCGTGAAACCCTTGATGAGTCGAGCAGCTTTCGATCACAGTAGTCACAACATTGTTTAATTAATACTGCAACCGCTCACCTTATCAACTTTACAATTCAATACCTTTCCTAAAAAAGCATTGACTTACCAATGACGGCCAAATTTCTCCCGTTCACTAACCACGGGTATGCAAAATAACAACAAATAATCGGAACCATTAGAAACTTCTTTTCATCCGCCACTACCCTCTACTTAGTAACTACTCAACTTTCCTTATAAGACATGCATATCCAGTACAATTTATTTTTTATTTCTTCTGTACGCCTCACCGTGCAAAGTAATACGATGCATTTATATTTAATAATTAATACTTAATAATAAATTAAATAATAAATTATATTTTGAACATAAATTATGATCTGTATTAAAAACAGTTCACACCTCTCAATAACTTGAAATACACACTTGAAATAGAACGGAATAAGAAATAACTGTGAAGTTCGAGCGGATCCCTCTTTTAGTAAACATTCTCAGTTGTCGAGTAAACATGTTGATAACATACAGCTTCCGTTGTCCCCTACTTCTAAATTCGCCAACTGATTCACTGCAACAAGCAATTGCACACATTAAGCCAATATTTCTCATTTCAGCGTGACAATTTCACGACATTCGCCCACACTGCACTCATCCGTTTCTGTTGCAGGTCTGCGGGAAGGTGTTCAACAACGCATCGGCGCTCACGAAGCACAAGCTGACGCACAGTGACGAGAGGAAATACGTGTGCACGATGTGCGGCAAGGCGTTCAAGCGGCAGGACCACTTGTGAGTATGCACAAATACAGATGCTCTTGAATGCCTACGAACGTCCCGGCGCATCGCCGTCGCCATCGTTGTCGTCGTCCCGACGTCCTGTGTGCCGCGCATCTGCGTAACTCCGTTCTCAAGCGATTACCAAAATCTCTTTGCCTAAGCTCAATTTCGTCGCGGCGCAATTAGCAAGATCACTGGCTCCATTCGTCTTTTGCAAATTCACTTTCGGCCGCATGCATCATCATACGTACACGTTGCAGTTTGATCTCTGGCTCTGCCTACTTCTCATCATCATCGTCCCGGAGATGACGCACTCGAGGCATAAAACGCACGCGCCAACAACACTCGACTTTTTAAACGAAAACGCTTCGGTTCAGAACGCTCATACGGTTCGTTACACTCGTCAAAGCTTCTCGACAGTTCATTCTGCTACGTTGTTGTCATGCACGATATGTCAATGCGTATGCAACCCTTGCAACAGCTACGGTCACGTTCCTACCCCTCAAGATGGCAGCGGTCGTTGACGCAGTCACCCGCTATCGACAAGAACGCGCAGGATCGAATGAGTGATTCAGCACAGCTACACTTGCAAAGAGTTCTTGCGTTAACGCTCGATGCACTTGTCAGAACGCACCCCATCCGCTGCCGTCTTTAGGTACCTTTCATTAGAGACTGCGCGATTGTTAAGAAATGTTGCTGAGCGAACGAACGTTCCGGTCCAACGAGTTCGTTGACTGTGATCATCGGAAACGCTCGATGCCGATGATTCGCGAAAGGATCGAATAAGTCGCGCTTTGATAAGTGCGATCTGAAATATCTGCCGGAGAATTGTGCGCGGGGGTCGCCGATGGGGAGCAGTCGAAATGGGTGGGGAATGAGAGGCAGGAGAGAGAAAGGCAGGTGGCGGAACTGTGGAAGCGTACTATGGGGACTAAGGATTCAATTCATCTTGAGAATGGGAAAAAGAATAAGAAGGAATCAATAGCGGAGGTCGGTCTTGCGAGCTAGTTGGCTTGGCCGGTTCCTGGCTTACCCGATGGCGGTGAGCTAGCCGGGTGGGCGGTTGCCTGGGGTCGGACTCGTATTTTCCTCAAAGACGGATCTCGAAATCCTCCCCTGCCCACGCTACCCGCCACCCCCTTTCCCGCGTACTTTATGCTGCTAGGGATTCGCCACGTACCCTTGGTCCATTCCGAGCGGACAGTATTTTTCTTTTTCCCCGCTTCTTTCTTTTTCCTCTTTTTTCTTTATTCGTCTTCCTTTCTCCGCGGCCTCATACTTATACTTTCTCCGCCATCGTTTCCGTCCTTCCGCTCGTTCCCGCTTTCTATCCCTCACTCCCGTCTTTTGTCTCCGAACGCTTTATTCGCGGCCCGTCGGAAAGTCAAACGGCGCCGCGTTCGACGTAAGCTGACGAAGGACGAGGGCCGAATTACTTATATTTCATCCTGACATGCGTCGCGGTTTTCAGATGGACCGCCGCGGAATCCAATAAGCCGATTGTTCCACTTCAATTACTCCCGCTGCCTCGAACTCGCCCGTCATCCGTTGAACATCGCCGGCTGATCCACTTAATCGGCGAACCCGCAATGTAACTTTGCAGTTTTTCAAGTTTTCCTGCGGTCTGGTTCGCTGATTTGGCGTCCCGCTCCCAATCCCGTATTTTCGTCGCGGTTTACGCTCCAAGTACTTCACGGTAACGTTCCTCTTTACGCGGCAACTCATCGTCTCGGGAAACTTCCTTCGATGTACAGCGATCAACCTCAACCGCTTATCGTTCCGTGCGCCGTTTCCTTCAGCGCTCCCTTCGCCGTCTCACAGAAATTGCCGCGACGAGTACGTAGGGCTGCTTACGATTCGTCGAAGAGCACTCCACGTTTCCTGGCGAGAAAGTCTCTGCAAAGTAGCGCAACGACTGCCGATGTTCCGGAAGTCGGTATTTTCGCGAAAGCTGGAAAGCCGAATTCATTGCTATTTCCTTGCGACTGCCCCGTCGATATTTACAATTTGATTTTCGTAATTCCTTTTGTCAGAACGGGAAATCAGGGTGCGTCGGGAGAGAAGTTTCTCGTAGGTCAGCCAGACGTTATTGCCGGCTGCTCCGCTTATCTCTTGTGCGAGTCCTGCCCATTTCCGTTTCTGAGGCCAGTTTTCAAGGACGCGCACACCAGCGGAGGAAACGAACGACGTTATCCGATCGACGACGAATACAAAATCTTTGGCCTTGCATCCACAGTGTCGCAGGAACCTTTCGCATTTAGATACCAAACAAATTATCGGGACAGCGTGCGTGCAAATGTTTTCATCTTGTAAAAGGGAGTTTGCCTTCCCGCTTTCCAAAACGAAACATGCGATCGCGGACTGTATTATTATTCGCACTGATATGGGAAACAACCTCACAACTGTCGTTTTCTGCGTTGTTGGGTAACACCACGTATTTGACGTAATAACAGAACAATGACTTGCGTGCCTTGATATCGACCACTCAGTAATATACAATTTGCGACAGAACTTCAAAATCATAGGTACAGACAGTGGTTATAGCTATTTGATACAAAAATTATTATATTCAACTAAATTAGTTGCCCCCAGAGGCATGCCCACATTGCCTATCCCTTCTTGCAGGACCGATTCTATGTAAGCACAGATACAGTGAGTTACAAAAGTCTTCATACATCCAACAATTTACAATGATTGACCTTTACAAAAGAAATGAAAGTTTTACGTTATTCCAGAATCATCTATGGTTTCAAAACAACACATAATGGTTTTCATTTTCTCTCAAATATTCACGTACTTCTGGAAGACATGAAAAGGACGCAAATATGTAGTCTGCAGAAGATCATAATAAAAAATTTTCTGATTTGCTTTGGAAATAAAGATAATGAAAAATTTTTGCTTTTGATTTGAAGTTTCTTGTAATCGATTGTACGGTTGCCTAGCTTGTATTAACAATTCTAGCAAGTTCAACGTATGATTTCCGCTCATTATCCATTGTACAGGAATTTCTTTTCTTTCAGTGAAGCTAAAGCTGTGAAACCGATATCCCATATTTATATGATATAATACATTACAATAACATAACGTATTTCTAGAGTAGCCGAACTGTTCGTAGACTTTTACGACTATAATATCTACGTTTTTTTATTTTTTATTTATCATTGAAATACGTGAATATACGAAGCAAAATCAACATCATAACGTGTTGTTGTGAAAGCATAAACGTTTCTATAACAACGTGGAACTTTCGTTTCATTTGGTATGTAAAATATTTACAATTTGATGGGTGTATGGAGACTTCAGTGGCTGACTATATACATAACACCAAGGTCCGGTCATTGTTTGACCCTTATTTGAAAACATCGAAACATAAAGTATCGTTCAAATTTTTTATATTTTTCAACGTTCTGTGAGTATTAGTTTTAACATCCATACTATTCACATACAGGTTTTTTCATTAGTGTACCGATAGTTCTCAACGTATCAGTAGCGATCCATTATTAAGGAAATATAGTTCATTAAATGTTGATCACATTTACCAATAGTTATGTGACCAATAATTTGCCCACACAGTAAGTGTTGTGCCATTTGATACATTGGGTGTGACATCTGGCAGAAGTGGGCCACGCACAACTTCCTTCATCGGACCTGTCTTCCAAAAACGGGAGACGATATTTTTTACTTAAAGGGAAAAGGTTTTCGTGTATCTTTGTATATACGTTGACCACAATATATGAAATAATTAATTCAAGAACCAACAATTCTGCAAAAAAATGTGAATTTGATGATTTTTTTAATCGCAGTTTTAGAATCTATGAATGCATTTAAATAATTCATTTTAAATAAATTGAAACAAGCAACTTTCGAGCAAGTGTTGCTACATAAGAAATAGGTTCATTAGGAAAATCAATCGCACCCTTTCTTCGTGAACGTGTTAAAGGAAAAAGGTTTTCGTATGTCTTTGTATATACGTTGAATACAATATATGAAATAATTAACTGAAGAACCAACGATTCTATAAAAAAAAAAATCGGGCGTGAACATTTTTTTCAATTGCTCACCATCAAAAATATATGAATGCATTTGACAAAATATTCGTATAGTTAAATTTAAATAATTTTTTTAAATAATTGAAACAAGAAATCGTGTTCCACCAAAAAATCAATCGCACCCTTTCTTCTATTGTAATTTAACATAAGCGACGGCTCCAGTTTGCGTGAATTAAGACGACATTTAATATAGATAAGGTAATGGCAAAGTATAAGATAATATAGGAATTAATTAAGTTTATTAATATATTAATTAATATTTACATATATAGTCATTAATATATTAATAAATTAAGTATAAAATAATAAAGGATAAAATAATAGTAATAATAATCGCATATGAATTGCGATCTATGCACGAGCGCAGAGAATCGTTGACTTTTCGACCTCGCAGGAAATAAAGCCAAAGACGCTTGGCACAGAAAGTGTTAATCCAATAAACAGAAGATTTAGCCAGCAACACATCCAACATTCTACTCGCTGCCCCAGACGTTAACGGTCTGCCGCGCTTGATAAAACGACGGACCTTGAGAGATCGTTTTCAGCGATTCTGCGAGACCGATCGTTTTCTGCGCGCACCGTAAGTAATATCAAACCCTTCTGACGAAAAAAGGCGACGGCGACTATCAAGGGCGCACTTGTAACTTCTGGGGAAACTGAAGGCAGTGAGAAACGGGAATTACTTTTACGGAGGAACGTATTTCCGGAATGGCGTCTGCTTCCCTTTATCTTCCCACCCGTTAGGTTCCCAACCCGTCCCCGTTCAACAAAATAAATCCACGCGACCTTGCGTTCCGCCTCAACCTCACCTGCTTAAAATGAAACAGCAAGTGGCCATTACTTACGCGAATCACTTTTCACTTTTCTATGACACTCGGTACGTAGACATGGGATTCGTGAGTTCGCCATACGTCGGCGCTAAACTTTCAGTCAGACGGGTGAAGTAACAGGAGATATTCTGTGTTCAGCGAAACCAGCGCGAAGCTACTTACGCTTGTTCGAAAGAAATCTGTAACTTCGTAGGAACCTTAAAGAAACGCTTGAACTTTGGCGAATTCGTTTTTTCTGTAGAACCGTACTTTTCTGACTGCGTGCCGCCCTTTCGCGCTTTTTCCAGAAAGAGCGACTAAAGCAGCTTTTTCGGCGTCTTTCGGGTAATGGGTACTTTCAGTAAAAAAGATGAGGAGCGTCAATTACCCTCTTACCATTTTGCGACACTATCTGCTCGTTGTATTAAAATTTTGAAAGGTACTTTTTCAGAATGAAAAGGCGTTAGTGGATTTTCCTCGTTCGTAACGCTTGCGAAGGAATTACAAATTGTTTGAAATGTTATAAAACGTTCGATCGCGAGGGCTATTTTTCGGAACGTTAACACATTGCGGACGGATGACGAGATATCTCGTCATTGTTATTTCGTCGTTCGGGGCCATTGACGAAATATATCGTCTTGCGTATTTCGTCATTCTGGGCCACTGATGAGATATATCGTCTTGCATATTCTGTCGTTCGAGGCAGGTGACGAGATATCACACAGTTGCTACGTGATTGTTAACCGCAGTTTTTCGTAATTTGTGTTGCGAATTAATTATTTGAAGCTTTGAAATATGGATAGCGACAAAACGATTGGCAATGTTACAGAAATATTTGCGGACAGTTTAACGGATACCTCAAGTGAATATTTGTGAAGACTTTGTCGTGTTCCACTCCACTTAGTGTCATGTTTTACGAAATATCATATTTTAAAAAATGTTTAGTTTTAACACATTTTTACCTATTCAAAAATATTAAAAAAACATTTATTTTTAAAGTTGTTAAAAATAAATATTTCACGGGACAATGATTTTTAACACGTTGACTGCCAAACGTATTTTGCTCTATTAGAATGCACCGATCCAATAGAAATTGCTTTTACAAGATTCCAAACAGGCTTCATTGTGAATTTTTTGCATTTTTAGTCAAATCTTTTGCACCGGTCACCGGTGATCACCGTGGCAGGCAACGTGTTAACTACTAACAAATCATCACTAATTTAAAGATATTTGACGCAAAAAAATACCCGGCCACTGGGTACGATTAGCAATAGAATGCCCGGTCCGCAAAGTGTTAAGAAAACGATACCTTCCGCGTGGCTGTGACAAACAGATGGTTACTGTAACGTCCTTAATTGGTTTCTATTAGCGACTCTCCCAGGTCAATCGGCTCTTATTCTACTGATACGCATAAAGAGAGTCGCGTATCGAAAAACTCTGATTTTACTTTACAGGAACTTTTCTCTTATACAATATCATTTTCGTGCGAATCTTATACAATCGTCGTACATGCTCTGGCGCGGCATCTGTACCTCAATTGAAACGACTTGGAAAATGTCGCCACGTCGCAGGCAGCGATCTCCTTCTTTTTCGCACGAATTATATCGCCGCCCTTCGCCAACGTCTCCTTTTCTCCCTCCGGCGAACGCGCCATTGTAAGTTTCTCAGCGTATCTCTGTTATCGAAGTAAATCCACGTAGTCCTTTTCCCGAGGTTCGGCCTTGGACGGTTGCAGTGCCGCGCGAAATAAGGAAGAAGGGCGAAAGGAAGCGCTTATACCTCGAGAAGTATTCTCTTCGAGAGCTTTTCTCCGAGGAAAGGTATGGGAGGGTTCCCACCTCGTCGCCCGAAAAGGATTTGCGACAACGTCGAGACAAGAGAAAGAAAGGGACGGGAGACTGTCCTCGTCGTTCTGGAAACAGTGACTGAACGTGTGTATGTGCGATAGTCCAGAGCCAGAAAGAGGCAGAGAGAGGGAGCGAACTCTTTATCGCCTCGGCGCTCTTCTCGCGATGAAGACTCGCTTTTCCCACCACGACAGCGTCGATACTCTTTTTGTCCGTAACGTGCACCCTCCTCATACCACTCCCTTCATTTTTCCCTCGCCGTCGTTGCATTAAGGACGCTTCAGCGCCGACGGTAGAGGAAGGAGACAAAGTGAGAGGAAAAAGGCGATATGCCTCTCTGCCCGGGTAGTCTCGCGGCTCGTTGATTAGAGGGTCGGCTGAAACTAATCGAAAGCTGATAATTAACGTGGATTTAATCCGAAACTTTTACCAGACGAGCCGTCTTCTTCGGTGTACGTGTGCGCGCGGACCGACCATGGAAAACAGTCGCGGGGAATTCATTGTAGTTCGAGGTAACTTTGTTAAATAACGGAGATTGCGGTAATTATCTTCTTTACGGAGGGTACTCGTGAATTACGTATACGTCCGTTTCACCTAAATGTTTCCGGCCAGCGCGCAAAGCTGATTGTCCGGGCGTCGTGTAATATTTAAATCGCGGCGGTGACGGCAAAAATTGCATTAACTCCCGATATACGCACTCACGTTTCAGTATGCAGGCATACTGACCATAGAAGACGGGATTTTTGTAATGGAATTCAGTGGCCCACTTCGCCAGGCGCGTCCACGAATTCGCATATAATTTCGTAAGAGGACGACGGTGAGTCTGCCATTTTACCTCGGGCATTATTACATCCCGTCCCTTTTTAACCGTCTCTCGACCCACTTTGCTCAGCGATATCGGAATCATAATTTGTGGGGGAATGGATTGCGGCCTGAGCCACGGCGTAGCTCGCGTTTCGCGGAAAAAAGAGAAAATCGAGTAGTTTAGAAGAAGAAAGTAAAGGAGCGAGCAGCGAGAGGTCGGCACGTTAAAAGTTCGACAAATTAGCTTTTACAAATTAAACCCGACTGCTCTCAAATCGAACTTTACATGAGGGACTTTAAGAGAATCAGTTCGTATATCGATGGACTATAAAACTTCACCAACTCGGAGGCAAGGTAAGAGGACTCCTCGACTCGTTGGAAAATTTACTGGAAACGATATCCGCTCGTGCAAAAGTCCACCGTGTACGGACGACTCCCTCTCGCAATCCACCGGAGGATCCTTCCCCGAAGGAGACCTGGATCCATGTCCACGTCCGAGATCTCGTTAAAGTTTCAAAGGACAAGCGCCCGGCCCACGTCCGATCGCCGAAAAAAATAAATCTCATGCGCTAGGGTAGACCGGAGAGAAGGGTAGAAAGAGGGAATGAAAATGAATACCCCTATAATCAGCAATTTCCTAACCGTCTCGGATATTGATTTATAAAGCTTTCCACGTAAACCAGGAGTCACTAACGACCATGTAATAATTATAAAAGACTATTGTGTAGGAAATTTATTAGCACGGCTGACTGGCGACAATTTGGCAATAAAAGACATGCCAACATAGTAATGAGTGTTAATCAATATTGATCTATTATTAAAATATACCGTTTCTCAATATGGCACTTACAAATTCTCAAAACCACTCGATATCATACTTACACACATTCTCAAATTACCTTTTTGTGGAGATTTCAATTTTCACTCGTTCGCAACTTCTCTCTAATGTTTTCTCAAACCGCTGTGCTCGCTGTACAAAATGCTCGTCCTTAATAGTATATATTCACATACTCGCGCATACCCACTCTCAGTATACATTTCAGGCCACACTCCTCACTCGCATTTCTGAAGTCACACTTTACACGCGGAACGAAATGCACTCTTTGCATTGCACCGCGCTTACACTTGCACATGCCCGCATACGATCAATTATCAACATACTTCCGCAGACTATCCTCCACCGACCATTCTCTCATACGTTTATTCGCGCATTCTCGGAACCACATTGCACAATTCCTTTATTGCTTTTTTCACACCTTCATAATGTAAAGTTTAACACAAACAGACCATTTCAGAACCGCATCACAAAGCGTATCCTGACAATTGACCAAACTAATTTTAGTTAGTGGTCTGTGGAAATAGTATCGTGTATTTTCATATTGATTCATGATAGCCTCCGAGCAACCACTGGTTCGTAGTCGTAATGTGGTTCTAGAATAGTTTATCCAAGTGAAGTTTTAAACCAGATGGATCAACTGGCATTAGTCAGTATACCAGTGACAAAAAAAAAACGACTGTATAAAATACTTTTTTTATTTATATTCGTGACATTAATATAACTATATAACTTATATATAAATATATAACATATATTATCTACATCTGATTTAATATTTAATGAATATCGTTTATTAGAAGTTGATCATCGTTCAGTTTTACCTATAATGATCTTTATTCGTAATATTATTTCTTCTGTTGATGTAATTCATTCTTGAACAGTACCTACTTTAGGTTTAAAGGTTGATGCTATTCCTGGACGTTTAAATCAATTAGTTTTAAATTGTATACGTTCAGGTGTATATTATAGTCAATGTTCTGAAATTTATGGAATAAATCACACCTTTATACCAATTGTTGTTGATGTTACATATTATTTGTATTTTAAAAAGTGATTACTTTTAATAAATAGAGATTAAAAACTATTTTTTTAGTATTTAATCTATCTTCAGATGGCCGAAGAATGAGCGTAGATTTGTTAAATCTAATTATAATACGAATTATATTATAATTCGTGATTTATTATTTATAGTCGCAGACACGCGCTGCGTTGCATGTTACTTATGTCGGATTTTAAATACGTGAAACTAGAGAGTATAATATTTATAAACAATAACAACACAATCAAGACACTTTCGTCTTATTTCCTAATCTTTCGTCGTTTCGTCGTTTTGCCTTTACGCCGTTTCGTCTTTACGGCTTATCGTGAACTGACTACTAAGCAACCAAATAACACGATTCAACAAACTCGTCACCTATGATACATCAATATAATAATTGAGGATCATAGGTGACCTTTCATTGCCAATTAGAGGACCCTGTATTTGAGATCCCACACTTAACCTCTGTGCCATTAGGAGTATACCGTTGACAAAATCACCATAATGAAAATTACCGTTTAGCGCCATTCGCTTTCGTTACACACGGAAAGCGACTTGCACTCGCGGACACTCGCCGAGATGCGTTATCCTTAACCTCCCTTTTCGACCCTCATCACAAGGGTGCTAGAGATCGGTTAGCTCGCTCTTTTCCGAGCAAAGTCCACGGGCAGCCTATTGGAGCGTCTCCACAAGCACGTTAAGTGCACGTTTTGCCGCGCCAGTGTCCCTTGGATATCGGCCAAATGGGGTGGATAAGTCTTAGGTGGCCGGGAGCACAAAGACGCGATGGAAGGACGGAGGATGCACGCTTGTGCGCTGCCCTCGCTGCACAGCCGATTGGGGGTGGGTTTAGATTCTGCTCCAAGATAGGTCGCCGCCGATCTCTGTACGAGACGGTATATGGGATTTTCGGGGTTAGAGTTAGATCGTCGATATAGATAGCCATATAATCGCGGTACCATAATTTCGCTTGCTTTTCTTGCGTGAGTCATGGGACTCCATCAAATTTTGCGGCGGCCCTGTCCCCAGTCGCGTGTATTACGATCTGAGTTTTATGGTCTGATTTTTTGTTGCAGGAATGGCCACATGCTGACACATAGAAATAAGAAGCCGTATGAGTGTAAAGCGGAGGGATGCGGCAAGTCGTATTGCGATGCGCGGAGCCTAAGGAGGCACACGGAAAATCACCATGCGGGGAGTAAGGTCAACGAAAGCGTCAGTCCTAGTAGTCCCACGACCGGTCCCCATACACCTAACACGCCCGGAAGTAATCCCAGTACGCCAAGTACACCCGGCACAACGTCCACGCCAAACGGTCACGGACACACGGCCCTCAAGCAGCTTTTAGCAACGGAACCCACGCAAACACAACAGCAAAAGGTAAGTTTGCGAGCTCTTGTGCATTCTCGACCACCTTAACCCTTGGCGGTGCGCTTGACTTGCGCAACCTCGTTTCAGCCGATCCGCGCGATATTTGCTGTCTGCTTTATATGCTTCAAACAGTGATACTGTGAGAAATGTTATTGGGAATAATTAGCGTCACTTTTCGATATGCAATAGTTTATATAGGAAAATGTGATATCGAGTTACCCTTGACATGAGACTGCAAAGAGTTACCTTTTGCGGTCGGCAGATTTTGCTGTTAACACGTTGACTGCCATGGGGGTCATCAGTGACCAGCACAAAAGGTCTCACGAAAAATTCAAAAATACCTAATTGATAGCATCTATAATTTTGTAAATGCAATTAATATTAAACGGTGATTCAATTCTTTGGTTTCCGACACCTTCGCATTATTTTCATTTTACACAATTCAATCATATTCTGTAGTACCTCATCACGTTGCGGTTTTAATATAGTAAAATACGCACGGCAGTCAACGTGTTAAGAGTACCAGCAGGTCGGATAAAATCTAGCATTTCGCAGAATACTTTCCCGTACAGAATTTAAAATCAACATATGGATATTAAAACATACAGAATTTGTTGAAACTGATTTGTTGTGTTTATTACTACTTGTAATACGTAAGAATACAAATTTTTAATCTCTCTAATGTTCTAATGTATGATACTTCGCGAAACAATCGCCGGTATGAAGTTCTGGTTTTCGTGTACAAGTATCACAGTACGTGTTTGTTTGTAATCTTTTTTTTCGCAGTTTTCCTGTTGGAACATAATGCACAGTCTTTCTTTCTTTCTTAAAGAATTATATGAAATTGATTATTTAATCTAATGTCTACGAATGACGCTAAAGGTTGCGGTGTAGATAACGTTTGGTACCGGAAATTTCCTACTAACTGATCGACTAAACATTTCACAAAATTTAAGTGTGTTGGTGGCTTTTCGTTGTTCTGTTGTGTTATTTTATACAATATGTATGAGTTGATAACGCACATCTCCATGCCCCAAAAAATAATTGCATTTTCGGAGGTTCCCGCTGCGGGGATATCGACTTCTACGACGATTTAAAAATGTCTCTGCTACGGGGGCACCGATCGCAAAGGGTTAAGTTAGCGCATTCGCAAAATGAACACTGTAGCACTGCTTGGCTTGCTTCATCTGTACGTTGATTTCGATGCTATATAACGAAGATTTAACGGGAATTCGTTGTGGTCGGCCACAACAAAAGAGCGTCAAATTTATTTTTGTGGGATGTATATTTGAAACTCAAATATGGAATAAAATTATGTAGAACAAGAAATGTATGGAATGCGTGTAAAAGCATACACATCATTATTATATGTGCTTAATTACACGGTTAAATCTAAAGAAAGTCAAATGAGCTTCCGTGGAGCGTGTATTTTACCAATTTAAACAACGAATTAAACGTCTTCGCATGAAAAACGTATGAAATGCGAACAAAAGCATACATATAATTATCTGCGTTTAGTTGAAATCGCTTGGATGGTCCGTTCATGTTCCGAATATTCTGAATCACATCTTAGTGAGTTAGGCAATGCCATTGTGTTCAGTTACATTCTCGGCGTTTCTGATCGCACAGACTATGAATGCAGTTGTTACACGATTTGCTGGGGCGATCGATGCGACTCTAAACGTATCTGATATTTTTCTTCGACACAATGCAGGCCGTAATGCCCGATCATACGATATTGTCGGTCGTTATAGCAATGAATCAGTTGTCATCTATTCTTCAATTTGGAAATGTACCCCGATATCACAGAAAACCTATATAAGGCCTCGCCGCACATCAATCGGTCGTGACAGCTTTTTCTCGAAATTGGTCTGCAATACTAGTTCGCTTGAGATAGCTTTAAGGATTTAGGGGGTAGACCATGAATCCGTTGGTCAACGTAGGTCGCAAGATTCAAGAACGTAAGAGGATTACAAGGCTTTTCTCAATTGCCGAGTATGTTGGCAGTACTCGTAAATACGACGTGATTAGTTATTTCATTATCCGTGTCTTCAATTTGTCGACCCTACGGAGACTCTTTCTTTCGTCCGTTTCGCCGAATCAAATTACTCGGTTCATGTTACCATCGAGCAGTAGAAAGATCCTTGCCCTTTGCTGCTGAGCTTGACATTTCTCACCTAATTAATTCATCGCGAAGCTTTCCGCTATTTTCCCCCGTACCCCTGTAAACCTTAAGTCGATTCATCAGTAAATACGTCCGGAAGCGAAGTCCCTATGGTCTCTGCACTGTCGCCGGCGCAATTCGTCTCGACGTTCGCCCGCATATTTCTGAATTTCCCGAATTTGCACGAGAATACTTCGTTCGCGACGCATTCGAAAATCGTTCCGTGCCCCGTCGAGATCATTCTCTGGAAGGAGATATTAATCCCAATCTCGCCGTGTCACAACGAGCAGTAATCCCCGGTAGAAATGCGGCGAATTCAGAAAATCCTGACGCTTTGCCTCTCTTCACCGCCTTTCCGAGCGGCCGGTTTGCCTCCAGCAAGCTTTATTGGCTACGACCGTTGGGAATGGCACAGCCCGTCCTTTGCCCTCCCCCGTGGACCACCCGACTATTGTCGAGCGATAAAAGGGTGCGAGGGAAAACGTACTGCCTGTGAGAGGAATGAAGAATCGAAGAAGGCGCGAGGACAGACGATGAGAAGAGTGAGGGCCAGGGGTTCGGGGGTTGTAGCGATGGCGGCTGCTACTGCTGGTGATAGTCTGCCAGAGGTAAAGCATACCCTTCATCTTTCTCGCTCCTCCACGCCTTGGTCTTCTACCTCACCGGCCACCTTCCTGCTCTTCTCCAACACCGTCATCACCATCACCGCCATCACGGGCACCTACCACCTACTGCCACCACCGACGAACCCACCCCTCGGGCCTGGTGGAAATTAGTTCTTGCCCGTAGAGCACGGAATTATTGCTGCTTTCAAAGTCGCTGGAGTTCTCCTGCCGCGCTTACATCGGAGATCGGTGTAGTGGGATGAGAAAGGGTGGACGGGGTGAGGTTCGACGAAGAGGAGAAGACGGCAGCGGAGGAAGAAAGCGCAAGGGCGAGGACTGGCTGAACGGAAGAAACGACGGAGGGAGAAAGGAATGAGAAAGACGACGCCCGTGTGTATGTGGGGTCGCGCGAAAGAGAGAGAAGGAATTAGACGAGGTGGGGGTAGTCTGCGCGAGGGCGGGTAGTTAAACCGAGACTACGAATCTACGATATTGAGTTAGAAGTAAGCCCCCCTCCCCCCCTGAAGTGGGGGCTAATAAAATTTGATGACCGGGAACTTCGTAATGAGAATGAGACGCGGAAAGAGGAGGAGGAACCGTGGTGAAGCGAGGAGGGCGAGAAGGAATGAGTGGTGAGAAGAGAGCGACGAAACGGGTCGAAGCGGCTGAGCTATGAAAACTTCTCAGACACGGCGACCCCGTGATTTATGATATTTTGTCGGGCACAGTGGCCTCGAAGAAAGCAAGAGGGGGCTGGGAACGGGCGTGGGTGGTCGGGAGACTACACTGGTGCACCCTTCATAATTATTAACAACCCCTGCGGGCCCGCTACCTCGAGAAACTCTAACTTTCGCCTCGCGCCATATCGTGGATTGTGAGGAAATCGAATGATTCGACCAGATTTCCCCTTTGCCGCTTAATTTTGCCCGACGATCGTTTTACCACGCTCAGCGATGGAACTCATTTCGGCCGGCAGCCTGACTGTAAACTGAAACAAGCAGCGGAGTGGTACACAAGGCAGTGAATCCGTTCGCTGCGTACTTCAATCGCGTTAATAGTCCCCGAATTATTTCTACTCGTCTCTTGACGCCTAAATCCAATCTCGTCGCTTCTCTTCATTGCACGCGTTCGCGAACGTGCGCCGGTTCAAGATTCTACAAAAGTAAACTCGTAAATTCGTCAGAACAGAATCGCGCGCGCGAGATCGAGGTAAACGTACGCGGCAGAAAATAGACACTGAAAGGAACGGTGTGAAAAGCGGCGGAAAAACAAAGAGCAAAGCCAGTTGACGGAAAAGGCAACGCGCGTATCGGCACGGAGAATAAAAGCGCGAAGAAGAGTGCCTAGCCGACTCACGGGTGGCTGGTCGCGATTTTCTTGTTACGTCAATTCGCAGGCACGATCGGTCGACGATCGAATTTATCGGCGAATCCGAAATTGCTCGCACGGCGAATGGAATGGAGGAGAAAATGGAAAGAGAGCGGAATGTGTGCGGGCAGGCCTCTTAGTTCCGATTCTTCGACAAGTAGGGACATACCTCGTCGTGGCTTGGGCAAAGAGCTTGAGGATAGAGCAAGGTGAGGTGACGAGTCACGAGGAAAAGAAGCGTGGAGGTGATGGAAGAGTGAACAAGGGCAAAGAGGAAATTCAACATCAAAAGTCGTCTGCAGGTCTTTCAATCGTCTCCGGATCGGGACGGCGGGGCATGACGCATCTGAAAATCACGGTTATCGTGGCAGAAAATCACCGTCTCGCTCGTGGAAGAGTGTTGCGTCGGCAAAGATGGAGGGAGAGGAAACTCAAATGTGCCACAGTGCAAACGCAGTCACCCTCGAACGTTAAGACGCCGTTGTACGGCACAGGCCACCTGTCTGGCGGTGGGAAGAACATTTTTGATGACGGCTGATGAAATGTCTTGCATGAAACGAGAAACGCCCTGCCCTTGGATTAAAGTTACATCTACCGGAAAATTCTTTTAGGCGAACGATTTTTTCCGGACGGCGTATAAGGAGGCGTTTACCTTCTTGTAATATCGCGCTTATGCGCTTTTCTCGTGACGTTCTTTAAACCTTAGTTTAAATTGCTTTTTGTTCGAGAAGATGTACTACAGAAGCGAAGACTGTCGGGGACAAGAAGCGAGCAGGTGCATGAAGAACCGAGGCTGCGCGGAAACTCCTGCAGGTTGAACGTTAAAGCTACATTGTTTGTTCGAGACACCTGCGTCTCCGGAAAAGCATGAAATTGTGGTATGTTCTAAGGAATATAATACCAGCGCATTTCATCCAGATTTCGCAAAGTTTCGAAAGTTCATTCGAACACATCTGAATCTATATCGTCCGCGAGTTCAATATAAAAGCGCGCTTCGGCCCCGGGCACTGAAACAGTCATTCTTGCATCATTTCATCTCGAATCGGTTCTTCACGAGAAACTCAAAGAACAGTTTTCATCTTCCCTACCACGTCCATGTTTCAGTACGCTTTGTCCCATCCAACCAGAAACGTAGTCTCGTAAGTTCTCAAAACGCGACCCTGTTCGAGACACCTGCGTCTCCGGAAAAGCATGAAATTGTGGTATGTTTTAAGGAATATAATTCCAGCGTATTTCATCCAGATTTCGCAAAGTTTCGAAAGTTCATTCGAACACATCTGAATCTATATCGTCCGCGAGTTCAATATAAAAGCGCGCTTGGGCCCCGGGCACTAAAACAGTCATGCTTGCATCATTTCATCTCGAATCGGTTCTTCACGAGTAACTCAAAGAACAGTTTTCATCTTTCCTACGACGTCCATGTTTCAGTACGCTTTGTCCCATCCAACCAGAAACGTAGTCTCGTAAGTTCTCAAAACGCGACCCTGTTCGAGACACCTGCGTCTCCGGAAAAGCATGAAATTGTGGTATGTTTTAAGGAATATAATTCCAGCGTATTTCATCCAGATTTCGCAAAGTTTCGAAAGTTCATTCGAACACATCTGAATCTATATCGTCCGCGAGTTCAATATAAAAGCGCGCTTGGGCCCCGGGCACTAAAACAGTCATGCTTGCATCATTTCATCTCGAATTGGTTCTTCACGAGTAACTCAAAGAACAGTTTTCATCTTCCCTACGACGTCCATGTTTCAGTACGCTTTGTCCCATCCAACCAGAAACGTAGTCTCGTAAGTTCTCAAAACGCGACCCTTCTCAGTAACTGCACTTAATGCAACCGGTGAGTGCAATCCCACACGAGGGTGTGATTCAAGCACTAGTGGAAGAACGACGAAGAACATACATATAGATAGATCGGCAAGGAAGATGCGAAGAGGGAATCAGTATGGTAAAGACGACAGAAGGGACGAAGGCGTGTGTTTGGCGACATGCATTCGAGACGCGATGGAATTACCTTCTTACCGCTAAGACATCGGAAAGTGGGTCAGACGAATCTCGAACACAATCACACGTACGTGTGCAACATTTTCGCGACTGTGCAGACAGAACGCGCACAGGCGTTTGTACAGAACGAACAGCCCTGTTTGCACAGCTTTAGTCTCTCCGATCGAGATCAGAACCCGAGTCCCCAAGTACCCGATCTGCTCGGAGTACCGCGAAGTTTGCAAATTACGTTCGACCATGTTCAGACTAGTTCCCCTGTCCCTCTACTCTCGTTTCCCTCTCAATCTCGTTCGCTTCTCCATCTACATATTTGTCTATCTGGCGTACCCGCGCGTCCGCTCCTAGCACTTCTCTCATTTCTGGCTCGCACACGCTCTCATTGTGTGCCACCGCCGCGGAACTTGCGACCACACAGTCATTGCACTTTGCAAACAAAATAAACGTCGCCCCGCGCGTTAACTCGATGAATAAATCGTCACGTTGATCGATCAAGAAGTTCAATTTGATTTCTCCCGCTGCCTGATACCGGTCGCAATTTCCGTCGAGGCTCGTGTGGGTCGTGCCAAATGTGCGTTTATTCGGTCGAATCTGCTTCGTATTCCGTGCCGAGGTAGAGTATACTTTGTCCCAACAAACGCGGGCCCTGGATGCGCCATTTTCCAACTATGGCTTATGTTAAGTCATCGTGCCCTTTTCCCGCATAAATCTTCCCATTTCCACGGACTTACCCGTGGAAACCGCACTTATTCTTTCTCTGTTGGCAGTCATCCAATTGGTTAGCAGCTCACTTATAAAATCGCCAATAGGGCGATAATCGCACATACCGACAATGTATGCGAAGTATGCGATATATGTGTTAGAGTTTCTTAAGGTATGTCTCGCCCCCATAAATTTGTATGGTCAGTAATATGCAGGAAGATGAAATACAGAAAGGTGTTTCACGAAAAAGTTAGTTATCAGTATTACTGAAATAAAAATAAAATTTTCAGTGTAAATTATCGTTCTTATTCTTGGTTGAGGTTTATTTTATTATTAAAAAACTTAGAAACTCAGGGTTCCATAACGTGTAGAGTGTTCGAATGATAAAATAAAGCCAACCGAGAACAAGGGAAATTATTTATAGTAAAAATGAATGAGTAAGGTCGAGCCATTTTTATTTTAATGGAAAAAAATCTGAAATGTTCCCATTTGTTCACTCGGTATATGTACATGGTCTAATTAGGTAGGGTTTTTACCGCCGGAAGAGGAAAAATAATAGCAAAACACGCATGTGGAGGAGGTGCAAATCGTTTCGCGTAGGACCTCCTTTGCCAATGCCCCGGAAACTGTCAAGATGAGAAAAACTGCAGTTTTGTTTTGAAATGAGCAATATAGAATGAGCGAGGAGCTTGAAATATACGTACGTACATAAAGTCACATCAGTGAAAAGCTCCGATTAACTAATTCCCAACCATAATCGCTCCTATTTTTTATAATAATTGAAACATGATTACATAACTGTATATATTGCTCCTTTGCTGTAATAAACGATATTTCTGCGACATACAAATACCAACATTCTCAAAGCAAAGTCTCCAAATTGCAGTCATTCTGAAGAATATTTTTATATTCTGCGTTCAGGAATAATGCTGATATATAATATTTCATGTTTATATGAATGCAGAGCGTGTGTGCATGTTTTATTATAATACATGTACTATCGTAGTAGTATTTTAATATGTTCATATAATAATACGAACGTGTTAGATGACAGGATCGCTAATACTAGAATTATACATACTTTCAAAGCATAGTTTCTTCTACTACACGACTCCACTGTTCATTCAACCATAAAAATGTATACCTTTTTGCCTTGATGAATCTGTCACTCTCCGGGTGGCTTCAAAGAAAGAGAAAGGGGGGAGTAGTGAATTGCTTATTTCTGATCGACACTGTATATGCAACATCCCACCGCGCAGCGTAGAACGAGGGTGCTTCATCTAACGTAAATGGACGGTGTCTAGATTACCAAACGACCGCGACACGACACGCTTGGCGGCGACTTTTAATTTCCACGCTTATAAAACTTTTTAACTTACGATAAACAACCCCCGCAAGACGTCCGCCGCGTCTCGTTTCCGCTTACGCATCGTGACTTCCCGCCGTTGTTAATTTTTTCGAAACTTCGCCGCGTGTGATAGCCGCCCACACGCCGTTGCCGACACTTCATCGTCCGCTGGAAGTGGACCATCTTTTACCTACATCACCGCTATCGCCCGACGCCACGTAATTTACTGCATAACGAGAAAGAAATTGTAGTTCACCAGTGCTATTTGTAAACTCGCAATTCCGCATGCGCGGATAGAAGGAAACGGCCTCATCGCTAAATTCCCGGTCGGCGTTTCATAGGGCGCCATTAACGGTTCTTAATTATTCAGGGTATTTAACGGATATTCCGTGAGAGATAAATTCGCAATTCGCCGATTTCTTCGAGACACGTAATCGTACAGCGGAGAAAGAGACTCGCGTGCCATCGATTAATCCCCCGCGATAATCCCGGTCTTTCCTCGTCGTCTAATACCCTCAGATTTTCCGGCGAAATTGTCGCTAGAGCGGAGCAGCGTTTTCATTTCGCCGTGGAAATGCATATACATGCACACGCGACCGTATTCTCGTACGTACGAGATGATTTACTGATGAGTACACCGCGCTTTAATGGGAAGCGGTAATGGGAGTTTTTGTTTCTTTCGTACTTGTACTATTCGACGGAGAGTAATTTATGCTGGGAATAAAACACTGTCCGCAGGGCGAACTATCAATAGTTACGCAAATGCGGTAATTCTTCGGAGATAAAAACAGAATTTCTTTAATCGCAAACGTTGGCGATTCAGCGTAATTGTAGACCTACAATCATACCTGAGAATAAAACACTGTCCGCAGGGTGAACTATCAATAGTGACACAAGTGCGGTAATTCTTTGGAGATAAAAGCAGGATTTCTTTAAATGCAAACGTTGGTGATTTGGCGGAAGTGAAGACTTACAATCATACCTGAGAATAAAACACTATCCACAGGATGAATTATCAATAGTTACGCAAGTGCGGTAATTCTTTGGAGATAAGAACAGAATTCCTTTAAACCCGAACGTTGGTGATGTAGCGTAATTAAAGAGCTACGATCATACCTTAGTTGTGTCTTGTACAATCAATCAACAGAATTCAACAAGTACCATCCGCACGGAGCCTTTCGGCCAAGAGTATTCCGCATTAAAACGTTTAATCCGCTGATCCCCAAAAACTAACAAAGCAATAAGTGCACGCGGAGAAAGTCGGATGCAGCATCGAACAAGCATCGTTCAATACATTTTATAGTGAATCCTGGAGGCAAGGTTGCGTCCCACGCGATATGCTGCTCTACAGATGCGCCTGTGCGAGAAAGAGACAGAAAGAGGGAGCAAGCGAGCGCAAGCGCTCGCGGTTTGCTCGACGAATCGTCGAAGCAAACGAAAATTGACGTCCATTCCCGGAGGAGCTTTGGGGACGAAGCAAAAGCGGTTCGATCACGGCTGAGGGAACCTTCGCCGAAAGTGTATCCGATTAGCGACGATTCGGACGTTCGCCTGTGGGAGAGGCAGCCGCGCTTGGCTTTCCTTCTCGTGAAACTCTAACGGCGTTACGCCAGTCCTCCACCTCCGCTTCCACCTCCTGTGCCACGTCCCGCTCCACCCGAGAACCTTTCGTATGTGCACACACCTTAGGTATTATGGCATCCCGTGTATGTACCTGGATATGTAATTTGCGGAGCCCCGTGTGCGCGTGCACGATCAGCAAACTCCCGAGGGAACGGTTAAGCGACTTACACTTTTACGAGCACGGTATTGCACGTAAAGAAGAGTAATTCGCCAAAGGGAAATGCTCCAAACTGAACAGTAAAGAAATAATTACAGCTTTCATATTTCAAGCTGAAATTGCGCTGGGATGTGACAAGCGTATAGTAGGGGTGCATTCGAGTGAACTAGGCGTGTTTAGTAGTTTTTTGCCGAATCGCTATTTAATTAAGTCGCAGATATTTCGATTTTCACACCGTGTAAAGGAGAGTAATTCGTCAAAGAGATGTAATTGTATCTTTTATGCTTGAAGTACAAATTGCGCTAGAATGTTACACATCTAAGAACGCAGTTGTTTATTGCGCAGAACAATTGCAGTCGAATGAGCTGTCTATGTTAGAAGTTCTTCACAAATTTGATTAAATTTATATGTAATCAGCTCACAAAGATTTCGATTTTCATGCTCTTGTTTCCGAATAAGGCCACTCGCAAAGAGATAGCACCCCTCCCCTCGCCGCGAATATCGTTTCTAATCAAGACAAATTCGTCGAAATTGGACCCTGTGACATCATCCCTCCTCAAAACCACATTTTTCCGAATGCAAGTGTGCGTGGAAAATAAACGAACCCGAGTAACATGGCGCACCAACGACCCCAAGCATTAACCGTGCGCAAATGCGGATTTGCTGCACGTGCACTCACATCTACTAGAGAAGGAGCTCAGAGCCATTTCCTTCTCCATCCTTCGCTCATCTAGCCTGAAGGCTTTCGATACTCCAGCGCCGTGAGGAAAAAGTCTAAGCACTGCGGTTATTGATGACCGTCGTGTCGGATGGTCCACGTTGATTTATCGGTCGGCAAGAAAGAAATATTTCTCCGACGGATGTGGACGGTAGCCGAGCGAAGAAGAACGAAAAACGAAGTGCAGATAACGAATAGAGAAGAACATTAGGTGAGGCGCGCGCACGAAAATTTACGACAACATCTGCCAGATTACGGCGAACGCAGGAGTAAAATTTCATTCTCCGTACTACAGATTTCCTCACAAGCCCCTTATGCGCTCTTACTCTTTCTTCGTTTTTAACGTTGAACACAAACGCCCAAGGAGAATTTTTCCATTTACCCGGCGGATATGATGTCAGCAGAGGAATCGCCGTTAATGAAAAAAAGATAACATTCGCAAGCGACAAGTTTTGAATGCTCCAGCGCAAGACCAACACAGGAAGCGGGCAACATCGGAAAAGTCGTGTGCATCTTTTTTGAGGAACGAAAACTGATCGAATTTGCTCGCTATCCCCCTGTTCCCGGATAGAAACCTCGCCGCGAGAGTTTAATCACAAGGGTACCGGCTCCCGCCTGGAAGTTACACCTTAACTCCGGATAGTGGTTACCGGTTATCGAGCTCTCACGAGTTGTGTCTATGTTTTCAGTAGCACAAGAGCGCGACGCGATTACCGTGACATGTTACGCACGACTAAAACCACCGGCATACAATATCCGGCGCTTGTACATCCACCACACTGACGACCGTTTCTGACGACACGTTCGCATATAGATACATTTACTTGGATAAATCAGCGAAGAGTGGTGGGTAAAGGAAAAGAGGACGGCGTGGAGAGAGGAGGACTGCGAGCGAGTGAGACGGAAAGAGACTCTCGGCAGAAACTTGTTAACCGTCTACGGGCTTAAGCCACTCGAAGGCTCGCCTTCCAATTTCAGGCTGTCATGTTCGTCGTTTTCGTGGACTTCGTCGTACTGCTATTCGTCCCTCTCGAGTTCGTCAACGATCGACGAGAGCGAGGAAGCCGACCGCCCCTGTAGCCAGGAAGGTACGGCCCTTTTGCGAATTTATGTCGCGCCAGCTGATGACGCGACGAGGTTGGTTGAAAGTAGACGATAAAAAAGTAGCTGACGCGAGGCGCGCAGATCCCTTCTGTGCGAACGTGTTCATAAACTTTCGCGTGACGCAGGTGGGTACCGACCCGTGGCGTTGCGACGTCGGTCAGGGAAAGGGCCCTCGATGAAAATTGCATCCGCGACGCTAAAAATTTGAATGCCGATGATATCGCGCGAGGACCCTATACGCGGGAGTTGTTCCCGGCGGTCCCGATGGCAAATGTCCCCTCGCCAAGCTACCGACGCCCGGCATCGCACACGACGCTTCGCGTATTTTTAGCGCAACACGCGCAAATCAGCGACGGCTTACTTTGTACCCGACGATTATGCTAAATCCATAGTTCTAACCATGCACTTGCCTCAATTGAGCTACACGTACATCAGTGACGACTCGCGATGCGGCGACCCCACAAACACGAGCGAACGAGCGCGCGACGACGCATAGTCATCGCAACGTTAATGAGCACGGGCCGGTGGAAGGTCCAGTCTCGCGAAAATTGTTAATCATCCGCCGATCTCGAATATCGAGGCTCCGTCTGGCCTTCCGTCTGTTCGTGGGGCTGTTCGTCCGCTGGTTCGTCCGCTCGTTCGCCCGTCGGCTGATTGCGGCGTGCACGAGTTACAAATCAAAGTCAGTTAGCCTCGCCGACTCGCACGCGTATGTACGCACGTGTACGACAAATGGGTGGACAGAGGCAAGCGGTACGGTGTGGTGCCGCGACGTCTGCGGAATGAGGAAGACGCAGAGCCGTAGAAACCGAGGCGGACAGAGATGAAGTGCACGCTAGTCGAGGTTCGTACAAACCGAATTCGCGTAGGATGGCGAGACACGCATGAACGGACACGTGCATGCGCAAACACGCGCGCACACACGTCCCCACGCGTCCGGATACGATGCGCGTATACGTGCATGTCGTGGAACGACAGTAGCGCACCGGTATTCTCTGTTCATAGTTCAACAGCGGAGTGGATTCGGGCGAACGCGTTCATTTGATATACAGCTAATTAGAGATCGAAATCTCGGCTGGCCGACGCAGGAGGGTGGCGGGCTGCACGGGCGTGTAGATGCATAAAACGATCCTGCAGTGCCGTTCCTCGTGTACGAGGGTCGCCTTCTCTCCCCTGGCGCAAGGGTGGGCACGCTCGTATACCAGTTACGCACCAACGTGTGGGTACGAACGTGTGTGCGGGTGACGGGTTGTAAATTGCAGTCCACCGGGCGCAAAACATGCCCGTGATTTCTGCATTAATGAAAGGGACGATAAGGGGATTAAAGTATCCCGGGCGGCGCGCGACCCAGCGCGCAACTTTTTTACGTACTTTACGCGCCTGTAGCTTCGTTTTCCAGTCTTACGCCTTTTAAGCGGAGGTGTTTTCCTTACGGGAGATGTGTGTTGACGTGTACACGGCGCTTAACCCGTTTGAAACTAAGAGAAGAGCGTGCGTGTATTATTAGTTGATTATCAGATAGCAATGAGGAAAGCACAATGTGAGGTGTAATATTTACAATAAAGTATATGTTTTGTTTGATTTATTCCAATCTTTGACAATATGAAAGATTCGTGAGGCTCTTGTACTGGCTGAAGTATATTTATTGTTATTACCGTTAATTGATAAACGAAGCGAGTGCGAGTCAGACGAAACCAGAAATAATTGTAAACAGAAGCTAACGCCGGCAGATACATACATGCGATCACAAAATTTCCATCCACAATTCAGTCGTATAAAAACAGGATAAAGCCCAGCCAAAAACTAAATTACAAAGTAAATTATAAAGGTGAGATTGGGACTGTACCGGGGCAACACCCCTTGTATAATTCAACATAAACAAGTTGTAAGAAGACATGTACAAATTTTATATGTTATAACACAATGTAACACAGCGAAAAAAACGTATATTCTGAAGAGGGGACACAAGAGTCCCAGTCATGTTGAGTTTCTGAAAAACAGAAATACACATACTTCAACCTGAATAAGGGATTTAAAATTCTGTTTTAGTAAAGTATATAGGAAATAAAAATTATCAGTGATATTACAGTCAAGTCGTATGAAAATATAAATAGTGATGACGAAAGTAAGCTGCATTGGCGTTGCCGTCACTGAAGATACTTTTGTTATAAAATTTTCAAGTACAGGTCAAGTATAATATATGAGACAAAGGCAAAATGCAATTGGCACTCAAAGTGTTAAGCAGAGCAAGAGAAGTGTCGGACTGTAAGAGGGCTTTGCTTTTGAAGATGACCAGGTGTATCGATCAGGTGACTGAGACAAAAGGAAAACAGATATATTCGGAAACTCACAATAGCACATGTCTGACACCGTACACTTTTATCACAGGTTCCATCACATTGCTTATCTAAACACATTAAGAATCAGTTAAAACTCCAAACGATAGTACTCACCGTTTTCAATCAAAGACCTGTGACCTTTCGCACGCTATTATTTACAGCAGTTATTTCAGGCACTTCCTACCCCCATGTCCAGCTTGAGAGCTGCACGTGCATACGCTCGTTTGATTTACAGCTAATTAGAGATCGAAATCATCTGGCACGCTCCGTAGCAATGGCACTTGCAGCAATAGAAGCAAATTCAGCTGTTGTACAAAGCGCCAGCTATCCCACTTCTACGTTTCCCATCCCCTTTATCTCTCCTTTCAAACAGCGACACTTATTCCCACCGCGATGGGACCCGCCACCTGTAGTTTCGCGCGAAACACATCAGTTTTCCGCGATCCTTTCGTCGCACGCAATTCAGCGGCGTATGAGGTGGCCGTCGGACTACCAGTTTAGATGGAAGCGTCGCTGCGAAATGGAAAGGCTCGTCGCACTGGCAACTATAACTAAAGTACCACCGTGCAGGAATACTGCCCTATAAATTATATAATATCAAGCCGGAGCTGGTCGGACGCGCCATTCCGTGTCTGAGTAATATATTATATTTCTGCCTGTCACCGCAAGAGTGAGCGAAGAACGCGACAGAAAGAGAAACAACATCATGGGCGCCGTCCTTTCGCGTGGCTCCGTTTTCCAGGCATGCAAACCCTCTGCCACCCCACAGTCGTTCATCTCACTCCCTTTCTGCCGGATGGCCCATAAAGCCTCGACGAGTCGAGGCGAATCTTCGAATCCGATTCCGTAATGCGTTCTCTCGTTTCGCTCTGCGCCGTTGCGGCATTCCGGCCTTCGTTATGCCCCCAACCCGGGCTATCGTAGCACCTCCTGCTCGCTTCCATCCATCCCGCTATCTGTCCGACTACTCTACGTCATTTCCCGCTCTCCTTTTCTCCCGGATGCGCGGTAACGCGATGGTCCCGGTGTTACGACGAATTAATAGAAAACGTCGGCGTATCTCGAAATTTAAATAACTATTCGAATGGCGGACGATCCTCGGGGGAGCGGGACAGAGAGTGGGCGGGGTGAATAAACGGAGGAAGGGGTGGGGGATAAATGTAGCAGATACTAAGCGGATTGAAATGCGACAGGGATACGTTTGCAGGAAACGCGCATAATCACGCTGTCTAAACTATTTGCGCGAGTTCGGGAGGGTTTTAATTAGTTTTATTTGCGTCGGGGCACGGCGTATGGTGATTCTAGGAAAGGTCAACAAGTTCGTCTCTCCAACCTGCGGAATAACGTGATCGTGCTCCGGTCGGGGCAATCCAATAGAAAATGTCGAGGTACCTCGAAATTTAAATATCTGACGGAATATTTCTGTTTCTCTTGGAGGGGGAGCGGGGATTCGCAGAAGCGGAGCGAAATGAATGAAGGACTTTGTTTAGTCAGAGATAGAGCAAATAGAAGGGACGCGGGCGTGTTTGCGGATGAGTTAAAAATATATTTGGCGGGGCTATGAACGATTAGGATAGTCTATCGACTATCAATATCGCAGTGGATATCACGGCTGGTCTTCGAAACGTTTAAGTCAGTTCGCATAATTGATTTCTGTTGAGTCGTTCGATAGATTATACAATTCTTCCGTTCTACAAAGATTCATGTAATTACACATTCCAGTGTTATCTTACCCTCTCGCAATATTTGGCCGCACAGGTTTATTATTTACAATAACCTGTACTTCTTTGGAAGAAAATCCTGCCCTCCTCCAAAAAAAGTTCCATTCCCAAACTCTGTTTTTTGCTTGACAGAAACTCTAATTCCGCCAAAGGGACGTCAGTTGAACACCTGATGTCGCGATAAACACTTCGTCGAGTTGCAAGCATCCTTTGAGAAAATAAAGCATTACGCCGAAAAGTCTAAAGATTTTGTGAGCGTTAATTTTTTTCATAATGACGTGCCGGGTCGGATTAGATCCGCAACATATTCAGTCAGTATATATATCAAGGATCTATATCGGCTCCTGTGTCCTCGAAGCACGCGTATCGTGTTTCAACAATTTCCGTAAATCGAACTACAATATAAACTTGCGCTCACTAAGTATCGCTGTTAAATTTACAGATAGTACATGAGGCATATTCGATAATTTACTTGTTTGCGCATTCCTACGCTATCGTATGCCAAGGTAGAGATTATTATACTGTATTTTTGTTAATAAATGCGTACGGTGTTCCGCTCGCCCAATGTACTTCCAAGCCCGCACATTTTTAAACGCATCAAAAAATTCAGTACAATGCATACAAGCATTTTTTGAATTCACATTTGTAAATTCTTAAGTATTATTATATATTTTTCCCAACTCATGTTTCGCTAAACGTCATCGGGTACATTTGATAAATCATTAAACAATAACGCATACTAGTTTTTTCAGAATCAGTTTCCCCCTTATAAACTAATACAAAAATTATTTCTTCAAAAATTGGAACGATTGCTTTTAAATAATAAAATGTTGTATCACAATAAATTGAATAAAATTCTTTATACAGTACAATACGCAATCGGACCGGATTCTTGCAAATGTAGAGTAAAAGTAGCCGATTCTTTTGTCATTAGTTACCACAAGGTTTCCTTGCCTTGTTAATCTAATAATCAGATCAGATTATTTTCAATTATTCAAGTCATCGATATGAGGCGTACAAAAAAACATTAAAGCGAGGTATCTCGTAAGCTGGCTCAATGTTCGATTTACTGTGTACAATATCTCATGACTTGTACGAAATCTGTTAATAGGATAACGATTTTTACGTGAAGGTAAAATAGTAAACGAATTATGCGTTTCGCAAACTGCTGCTAACGAACTGGGCTCCGATCTCAGCGAGCTCTCAATAAGTACCTTCTATTTCTGTCTTTTTGTGGCAAAAAGTCAGAAGCCTAGAAATTGGCGGGTCACTCGGACATACGAGGTCTCTACCGGCTAAATTAATTAATCCCACTTTTAGGATTTTTTAAATTGTAGTAGATATTGTAGAAGAACGTGATTAATGATAACCTTTAACTTTGTATTGAAGATAACTTTGGTTACTTGATTATTGATTGAAATGTTGATTATTGAGATTTTGATAGGTTTGTAATGATAACTTTGACTACTTTATTATTGATTGAATTTTTGATCATTGATGATAACTTTATATTGAAGAACGTGATTACTGATAACCTTTCAATATTTGTAATACATTTAATACTTTCTGTTTTGGATGTTAATCAATTTGGCAAATGCGGCCCATATAACTACGCATCCCTCGCATAAGTAATGATAATCACAGTAGTACCGAAGTACATGTGACGTCAGTCCAGATCGAGCATGTGACTAAACATTATTGCAGATCCCCTTCTTTGACGGTGAACAAATACCTCAGTTTATGCGATTCGAATCTCGTCATTGGACTCTCTTGAGTTATTTCTTGCGTGGTCGCCATTAATGTAAATGGCTTCTACGCAGAGACACGCCGAGTTCGAGCAGTTCGGAACGGCGAATGCAGTCGCGTATGGCACATCCGCCGATGCAGAATTACGTCTGCACACCATGCGTATCACCCGGCGACTGCGAAATCATCGTGAGGTTAATAAAGCAGCTACGACAATTGTGTCTTTCCACGTTACCGAGAGGGAATATGTTGCGTCTCTGTGCACAAACGCAGCCACGGAACTGTGCTTTTAACAAAGCCTACACACGATCTGGGTCATCCTCGACAACAGCATGCGCAGATAAACGCACAGAAAGCAGATTCGCAATTAAACGCTGGGACGACGCAGCCTCACGGCAGAACTTTCCAAGAGCCGGCTCTGTAGTTTTTCAAAGTTTTTCCGTTTCCTCGTAACCATTATCAAAGCATGCCCACTGCGCGGCTTCACATTGAACCCCGCTGGTCGACCAGTGTACATCCAAAGCCCAGAACGATTTTTTGCCCTGCCTCACTTTTTTTCTTGGGCAACGCCGGGTTGATATCGTTACTGCGATTTTGCACGTCCACTCTGCACATCATTGAATCAACGGACGCGCGCCGACCATTTAATCGCATTAGTCTATTCCTCATATTTTATTATACGGGTATCTGTTGACCCCGGAGCGCGCGCGCACTAATGCGCACACCGCTCAACGTCCAGTTCCGTATGGAAAATCCGGCAAAATATTTTATATCGTCCGTACGTCGGCGTTTATTTTCCCAGTTTTCCCGTTTTTTTCAGCGTGCGCCCCCGACGGGAATACCGAACGTATTTGCGCGCACGAAATAAACCGTTCTCTGTTGAGGTTGCCGCAAAATTCTCCTGTCTCGATGGAGCGTTTTTTGTCACACTCGCCATTTTGTTTCCTCCGCGGGAGTATCTGCGAAATAAAGGCCACCCATCGCAGATTTCGTCCCGCGGGCTTTTGCGCGCAAGCCTCAAATCTCCCGTTTTTAAACTTTCAGGCGACAGGATGCGCGTGGGTCTGGAGGGACCTTGTCGAATATTCGTGCGCCCGTGTTTCGCGTGTCGGGGCACGCTCGCGAACCCAAGGGGCGGCGGGACGAATAGGAAAGGACGAAGGCTCAAAGTACCTGAAACATTTGCTTTCCAAATCCGCGCGTACGTTTCGCCGGATTTCGCATGTGGCATAATCTCGGCGAGTAGGATGTTTGCCACCGACGATCGTGTTTCATTTTCTATTGTTTTTCATGTAGTTTGATACGTTGGCAACGGGGCATTCCTGTCAATTGCATTACGTTAAAAGAACTCCTGTCACTTTTTAACTGATTAACACGTTGGCTGCCGTGGGGGTCACCGGTGACCGGCGCAAGACATTTAACTGAAGATCCAAAATATTCGCAATGGGTAGTAATTATTATTGTATAAACGCAGTTATTGTTATAAAGACTTGCACATTATTTGCATTTTGCATAATTCAGTCAAACGCTGTAGTATTTCATAGCATTTTATACGGCAAAATGATTAATATTTTTCAAATAAATTTTGAAGAAATTGGTACATTAGTACTTTGCGTAATAGTCTACGTCTCTGCACCAACTATTATCCGTCTTTATGAATTTCTTTGTGCATAATGTTGAAAATGACCATTTCAGTAATGGTGTCGTGTTACTAAAGTTAATAATTTTTTTGCATAATATGTTTGAGAACAATCGTCAGCAAATCGTTGAACATCACAACATTTATGCATGGGAAAAATTACTCGACGGGTTTTAAAGCAAAGCCTAAGCGTCAGCTCGTATTTTATCGCTGTAGTATATATGTAGGTCTAGTGTCGATAATTCCGAAATGAAACAAGAAGTTCCACACAGATTATAATATTTTATTTCACAAAACGTCTGTTATGAAATCTTTGAAGAAAAATTTGACTATTTATATCGCTTTATCCATTTATTTTAAGAATGTGAAAAGTCCAAAAACGTATATATGCGTTATTCAGCATAAATGTGTTAATATACCGTACTGCACGTCTGCGATACAAGGAATTGTACGGTGGACATTTCGATCGTCGTACACATAGATTAAGGAAATGGACAGAGAATGAATATAAAACGTCAGTAGTGCTAGATTAGCTCGACAAGACAGCCAAACAATAATAATAAGTGTGCAGGTATGAGTACAGATATATCGTCGTGCACTAACGCATTGTAAAATATGAAGGAAATCACTCTTCGTTAATTCAAAATAAGGTTCTCTCATTATGCCGCTTTTCGAAGCGGTTGATAAATAGCTAATTATTGAAATGCCATATGTGAATTACATTCATACATTAACAGATGACTAACTATTGACCATTACGGAAGTAGCATGCAATGTTGATCGTGTGGTAATGGTTTATATTCATCGGCGATGAAGATTTCCGTGAAAGCAACTTTGCAGGAGCATGCGTGTCTCAATCCGTAGTTATTTATACTCAAATTGAAGTTTCTTCAGTCCCCGTGTGGAGAAAAAGTTTGGCCTTCAAACCCACTTATTTAAAATAGTTGCAAAGCAAAAATTTGCGCTGATAAACAATAGACGGAATTGTTCAAAACGACTAAGTACAAGATCGTTTACATAAATGTTTGGCGTTTTGGACACCTGACAATTTGCCACTATGCTAATCAATATCAACTACCTAAAACCCAAGATTGTATACGCAGCCCAAATATACACCTTGCAACGTTCCTGAGAAAAAATAAACAAATGTTTTAAAACATAAATGGCTAGCAAAGCGACGGAACAAAAGGGGCACGATGAAGATTGCAGCTGCAGCCAGTCGAAACGGTATTCCGCTTTAACGGTAGCTTCGGATGCCAAACACCCGCCGATATTGCAATTAGACCCGTGACAGTCGATCGAGCAGACTTGTACATGTGCAGCCTCCTAGCAGAAACCACCTACGCGTGATCGCGTCACAGACCTGATTTAAGCAATTTACCGAAAGGCGCTTCAAGCTCGATGCTTCGGCCCTGGAATATCAGGACGCAATATGAAAGCAAATCGACGATGTGAAATGGTCGGAGAATTCGAAGCGGCGATTATTACCGCGTACTGACCAAAACACTGTTTCTGGTCATCGTCACAAATATCATCAAGTGTCGCGCAGCTACTATCACATGTTTTGTCAAATTTTAGAAATTAGTCACGGATTACTCGTTATTATCTGCACACAAAAATTCTATGTGGACCCACTCTTCTTGCATAGATCCAACCAGTTATATTACTGCATACAATTTATTAGGTCAACTGTGCCCATAATTATGAAAGTGGTCTAAGTCATATATTTCTTGTTTCGAGATATTTAATGAATTGCATTTGAATAAATTAAAAAATATTTTTACATTATGCGACATTTTAATTTATAATTTTATTAGTCTTAATTAATGGAAATTTACTATGAATATGAAATTTTGTGTGAATTTTATACGATAATATTATTTTTAAAGATTGAATTGACTTAGACCATTTTCAAAATTAACTGAATGTCCTATAAATGACTTAAAGCAATAAAGAACTTTGAGTTTTATTTGAAACAATAATTTGATTGAAATAATTCGTGAACATTTATTACATTTATTAATTATTTTTAAACAGTAATCCATTTTTATCATTATTGCGAGTATTTAAGATTCTTAAAATGTTCCTGAAAAACTGGAGGGATGTACGGTAGTAAACTCATAATATCTTTATGTTTTTCTTCCGATACTGGTCTAATGGTGGTGTATAATGGAAGTAATTTAATATTTCCATATATTTTTGGTCTTCCTTTTTTAGGTGAAAGATCCAAAACGTGAAATTTAGAATCATCTAAAGATGTTTTATAGAACATTTTATAAGGTTCATTTTTCAAGAATCTCATCCATTGAATTTGTAGCCAAGAGACAGATTCACCCGCGGTATTTTTACTCTTCTTGTTATTGATATAAACCGGAATGAAGTTGTCGTTATTATTAACATTTGATTGTCATTTATTTTATTATATAGTTCAGAAACCGCGTCAAAGAAGGCCACGTGCCATTTTCAAGTTGTTTATATAATTTATTTAAATTTTGGCTTAGACCACTTTCATAATTAAAACTAAATGAATTCCATATAATGTTGAAATTACAACCACTATCTAATGGTTCATTTTTGACAATTTCGTAAAAATTACATTGAATAAATTTAGTTAAAAATAATGTGGTATGAAATAACTGATAAACTCATTTTTTTTAAATTTTGACTTAGACCACTTTCATAATTATGGGCACAACTATCGATACTGTTACCCGAGTGTAATACGAGTTGTTTCGATATGTTCCTTATTATTCTCTATAGAACAGACGCGCAACGCATTCATTTTGAAACTACAAATCGACAAATTTTACAGTACAAGTTTCTAGTTAGTCTTAGGTTAGTCGTTCAGATACAGCATTATGAGAAAAATTTAATTTACTTGTACTGTTTTTTTTAATGTATTAAAAGAATTCCTACCTGATTATTTCACGGTACGAGCGTACATTGATTAATTCTGAAAGAAGACCAACATAACGATCGAAGCAAAAAGTTAAGTGTTCTGTAGACGTGTTATGTAACAACTATTCTACAGTCCGACATATGATCTTTTATGGGACGTTACGTACTTCGAGGCGTACTATTCTCATTAATGAGATTTGGGTATACGTGATTCCGAACAAGAGTGGAATTCAAAGAGAAATGGGCGCACGGTAGTATCTTTTTAGTGACTTGACTAGTGATTTTTGCATTTCTAAGGTGCATGAGGACATTGAGACGAAAAGTGGGAAGAAGTGGTAGGATAAATGTAGATAATCTAAAATATGCTATATTGGAAGACTTTGGAATTTAGGAGTAGGTCCATGTGTGGATTTTATTCTTTTAAAAAATAAGATGTTGATGATTTACAGCTTTCTATGACCCGTATGCAAAGTCATGAAAGGACAATTTTAAAGATATTGAAACTCTTGTTATGGTTGAAGGTTATTTATTATTATGTTTTCAAAAAGAATTCTACACGTTTTGGGATGGTTCGCTCCTGTCTTCAGGAGTATATATTCGTTGTGAAAATGGCCTTCCTCGAATAACCTTTCACGCGCCCCAGCACCTATTTTATAATTTATACAATGGTACAATATTTCTGTAATTTCTATAAATTACTAATAACTAAAGCCGTGGGGAAGGTTGTTCGAGGGAAGAATTCTCAAAACGAATACATACTCGTGACGCCTCTCATGTTTATTGAGCGTGCGATTTTAAATTTAAAACACACGATTATTAAACAAGGTTCAACCATAACAAGGGCATAACAATCTTTAAACCTGAAAATCTTTCAGTGTTTCCGGTTAGGTTTTATGGCCAACCGAACAATCTCAATGAATATGCTCAGTTTTGTGTAAAACCCCCAGAGGGGAGATCGAGTGCAAAGGGTTAAGCCAGCGCACGAACGGCCGACAGTAAACCTTTACGCGTTTGCGGCTGTCTTTCGCTTACGCGATGCCGTAGTGTGGCAATCACGTCAGAGCGTGCAATTTGCTTTGTGTCGCGGAATGTGTCGCGGTGGAGCGCAATCCGCGATAAATCCTAAAAACGAAAAACAGAATCAATAGCGTCGCGTGTTGGCATTAAACGCTTGATAGGAGATCTCTATTTCCCTGGATTTGCCGAGGAAATCTGCGCCCTATTTTGCGACGCTTTAGTGGCCCGGCCGGTATGCAAATACACTAATCTCAACGATAAACGAACAATCCCGGCGTAAGTATTCGCCGGTGTTTATCGACCTATCGAAATAACTCCCCTTCCGGCCATCGTACGCTTGCCAGAAAACAGGCAATGCGACGACAAAAATTGTCTTGTCGCAATACGCCGCCTATAATTTGTGAGAAATTGTGCATAGGTAAAGAAATGTAAGACTAAAAGCATTGTTACTGTGACTTTCGATATATAACTGTAGGTTCCAGGTATTAATTAAATAATTCTAATCAAACTTGGATAAGATATAATTAAAAAAGAGTCAAAATACAATTCCACACACACACACACACAACCGAACTTCTTACAAGCGCGTCTGCCAAAAGTGCGTCTTTCGTCCTTGCTGGTCCGGCTACGACTGTCCGTATGAAACAACAGCATCTTCAATCTTCTTTTGTTATATGCGTCGTCGCTCACGCTACATATCACACATACATCAAACTCTAACTTATGCGCATTCGATACGGCGCATTATTCTTTCGCGAATCTTCTAGTATTCGGTCCTACATAACTATATAAGTATGTGGGAATTGTCTTAACACTTAGCCGACCGATTGGGGAGATCTCCCCATTTTAAAAGAAATCGGTGCACGACCGATGGAGATCACACTTTAACTAAAGCAACGCGTTCCCTTCTTTCTGTTATTATCAGTTGCCTTTATCTGCAGTTTTTCACAATTATTGACGAGCTGTTTCCATAAAGCACAGTATATAATAAAATCCACCCATTTAGTGCTGAAAATTACTTAAAAAGTTACACGACCGTTGGGACTAAATAAAGTTGTAGCGGTATGGGGTGTGACAAGTAAATATTAAAAAATGCACAACCCACTGTATAAACTGGCATGCTGTGAACGATATACACTATAAAAATATATTAAAACTTATAATAAAATATATTCATGTTTGGGATAAGATATAATTATCTTTAGTCATCTTAAATGCTTTTAATTTCACACTTTATTGCCCATACTTTTTTTAACAGCCTGCCAAAAATTGTTGTTATATACTTTTAATTTCATGTTTTGTTTAAACAATACTTGAAATCGTTAAACGTCGTGTTACTGCAAGATATAATTGACCACTTAAATAATTTTCAGGCTTTTTTAATGGCAAATAGTGAATATCAGTACGCGTTACTTGTAAAAAATGCGTGGTGGAAACCGTACAGTTCGTTTAGGCGCGCGCGGTCGGCTAAGTGTTAAGATGGTAATAAAGATTCGTGAAAAGTGAAATGTGAATATATTTGTATACGGAAAAGGGGGAAGAAACGAACAGTATGAATTACAATCACGCACAACGCAAAACTAAGCCCAGCTCAAAACTACGCAAAAACTCCCGGACACCCTTGCTGATACTCTTAACCACTTGACATATAAATAAAATGCGCGTCGACGCGTCCGTAGGATACCATTTAATTTAACGCTTTCGCTGCGGCGGTCCTGTCCACAATTTGGACTTATGCTTACGCTTAAAAATGTTTCGATAACAAATTGTTGAGGAAAAGAACATTTCTGACGGAAAGCACGATTGATTGTGAATAGACGCGTGCAACGATGCTATGCTCTCTAAAAAAAAGGCAACATACGGGAGAACAGGTCCATAGTAAATGTGCCAGGATATATATAAGTAGCGTATCGTAGAGGGCGACTATAGTCGTCCACAGTAACAAAAGGGTTAAAGACCGATAACATTCAATAAGGTACTGTTGAAAGGCGAAAGGCATCTTCAACAGTCTAAACAAAACAGCATCGATGCACGACCGAAACAGATAATCTAATAGTATACTTCCCAGTCTTCGCCGAAGATAATTCTTGACATCTCGGAGACATCAAAGTCTACAATGGCATATGAGATAAATGACGTTTCCGAGACGTCATTGTATGTCAAGTGGTTAAAATTCACCAAGAGAAGAAGACTCGCTCCTTTCTCGGTCCCCCTTATATACTGTTTTGGTCTCCATGACAACAGTTTTGTTTGAGAACCTTCTCGTTACCACATACATACTCATGCATACGTTTTACAGGAAAATATCAGACAGTCGAAACCCGGCGTCTCTCTTTTCTTTCATCATGCATTCTCTCTCTCTCCCTCATACGTACACTCTCTCATTGCCCATTCGCACTAAATCGCACATCCCACACGTATAACTCCAATACCTTTCTCTTTATGTATTTTTATTTTTTTTTTATATAATTATTTCATATAGAGTCCCTTACATCCCATTCTGTCAAAGTCGCCAGCTCGCCCAGCCTGAAACTATCGCTCGCCACCGAACGCCCGGTATCGGTCGTTTATTAAAATTGCACAGTCACTCAATGTAAAGTGCAGTATCGTGTAACGTCGTAATCTCGCGCGCATTTTCAATATCTAATCGCGTAGCGTCGGAGCTCAGTTCTGCCGTTCGCGTACCCACACGCCTCCGAATAATCTGCGCAGTTGCGCACACACGCACATGCACGCGCGTAACTATAATTGACGAAGCAGAAGAGGGTGAGGAGGCGAGAAAAGTTCTACTGAAGTGCGTCAGCTCTAGAGGAAGAGAGGCTCCTCATCGTCGCTGAGGAGTACGAGGCATGAAGAGCGTCGGGACGCAGAATGCATGGCTTGGGAAGGGTCGGAGCGCAATAGGAGACAACATGCCAAGAGAGGAAGATCGGCTGGGCCCGTAAAAAAGAAAGAGACAGGCGGGAGGGCGGGCAAGATGGCCGAGAAGAAGGGAAGGAAAAACTTTCAAATGAAAATTGACGGCCGGCGAGGAAAATATGTGAGCACAGGGAGATCTTAACACTTGCCTTCACCTTAATAAGCCGACGTCGGTCTTAAAGCAGTTCCTGTGCGCCTAAGCGAATTAAAAGTATGAGAGCCGACCTCTCCACCTTTCCCCCACGACGCTTCCTTCTCGTCTTCCGCCGCGTCCGCTCTTCGTACTTCTTACACCGTCGTTCTCGTCTATGACGGTGAACGACCTGGAAGTGGCAAAGTTGGCCGCCTACGTCGTTCGTATTGAACTTTTTTACATTCGTCGAGATAACCTGGCTTAATTAATTTAACTTTAGAAGAGCGAAGACGATTCCCCCGGAATACGTAACCTTTCCTTTATCCAGCCGCCTTCGACGTGGATCGCGCGCTCCTAGGGTCGTTTCGTTAAAAAACTTAACTGCGCAAATGATTAAGAACGTAACTTGCAAATGAGCACGGCGGATGAATAAACATGTCTACAACACGGTACACTTCGATCGATCCCTTACCGCAGGCGAGCAGGGACTCTGCTGCGGACAGATATAAACCGCCGCTCTCACGGAGGCGCTGAAATAATAAAATAACGACGTGCGAAGATGTCAGCCGGTATATTTCGGACGGGGCGAGTCGTATAAGGAAAGTTCCCGTGTAGGCGCGTACACGTACATAAATAATAAGTGCGCGCGGGTGTGTCATCCGTATGACAAGAACCGCTGTGGAAAAAGTGGGTCGATGGTGGGAACGGGAGATGCTGGACGAGGTGGGACAACGTGGGCGACGAGAGAAAGAGAGAGACGCGCGGAAGAAGAATAAAACAGGGAAAAATGTAGTGGAGGCGGATGGCGAGGGAAGAGTGCGACGAAGGGGGGAAATAATGCGATTCTCGCGTGAGGACGAAGACGCGGAAAGGCGAGAGTTTGCTGACAGCGAAAGGGAGACGAAGAGGGAAAGTCGTGAGAGAACGAAAACGGCTCCGAGTGCTCCTACGTCTTCCCGCTTCGTCCTGTACCTCCTGCTTTTCTTCTGGCGGCGGCTATTTGTCAAGGAAGCGCACCCTCGACCAGAGATAACGTCGGGCTTTCGGAGACGTTCTGCAGGAAACATGAGCCTGCGGCTAGCAGGTTAACAAATGCAGGATCGTCCCAAACCTTGTCAGGTATCATTTTGTATGTTCGCAAATGGTTATTGTGGACACGCGCGATAAGAGTGACAGAACGCGTGGAACTACATTTTGTTTGGCACACTACGAAACTATCGGCGTACGAAAAAGGGCACCGTGTAAGATTTTTTTTGGCAATTTACTGTAAAAGTGTATCCATATATTTCGAGTAACGTGCGTTCGATAAATCCGTGGTAACGGGGCCTTTGGGAATACGAAAATGTAGTCTGAAAATGTAGTCAAAATATTTAACCTGTTAAAAGAGCGTGAACGACCCAACGGTACCGGGTTTTCAGCGATCGATAATCTTTTTCAACGAATGTTGCTCTTTCTTAGTATAGGAACCCATTCACCACACTAACGTGGATGCGGGAACTTAGACATTTTAATCATGTTTGTACAACTAGAATGTTAATTGGCCAGTGGCAAGGTGAGTTGGTTGATTTATCATAGGACAGGGATTAAAAAAAAACCGGCAGAGAGATAATTTAATGCGGTTCCCTTGGCCAAGCAAAAAAAAAAAATTGGAATCTTCTCTCGGGGGAGGGTGAAAAAGCGGAGAAAGGTTGGAAAACAGAGGTCGCCGAGCCGGAAGGGGTAGGAAAGAGAGGTGTACTCGTACGAATACGCGTCCAGGAAACGACTGCCCACTGATTACGACGATGACAAATGGCAACGTGGGAATTACGAAATGAAGGATTAATAAAGTATGAGTTGGATCGAGGGATGGTGACCGCCCATCACCGTCTCCCACTACCAGCACCACTGCCACTGCTGCATTCCCTGCAGTAATTAACAAATCCAATTTTAATCGACAGTCCAATACGTGTTGTATCGCGGGCCTGTCTGTGCTAGAATTCTCCATACGTGCATACCAGAGCGTGGGTGTGCAAAGGCACGTGCATACATCTTCCCACCCTCACGCACGCCTATACATACGGCCATCGTGTAAAACTAATTAGTCCCGCAATCTAATTATTTTGCTCCCGAAATGGGTGCGGCGGACCAATTTTTCCACCAAGTGAATTTTCGCCACATAATCGCGAATAACGGAAAGGAAGAATAAGGAGAGGGCCGATTGACTTCACGCATCAATGTTGCCACGATTTCGGGAGCGTTCGAAGATTATAGATCGAACTGTCGTGCCGGCCTATTAGCACTAACGTTTTACTTAAAGATACACCGGAACAACGCGAGGTGAACAGACTAGAAAGCTTTTAACAGCAAAAATAGTATTATATAAGTTTTATTATATACAACAACGGGAGAGGTCCTTCTTGCAACTTCGGAGTCGGGAATCTATCTGAGGGCGCGGAGCCAAGACGTTGGGTTTTATGTGGGATGGTTTTTGGGTAGAATCGTGAGTGGGGAATACGCGGGAGAGTTTGGAAAAAGGACGTTTTCGGGCGGGAACAGTACTAGGATCGGTGTTGCACAGCTGCGTGCAGTATATCTGCGTTTTCGTTTATGTCCTTAAGGATAAGATAGCGGGATGATTTGAAGCGGTCGGGCTCGAAGGCTACGCTGGGTGGTCAGGTCAAAACTAGAGCCTGAGAAATAACAGACGCATGACAGAACGAATGAAAATTAGCCGAATAAAATTCTCGTCGCAGCATCAGTGACCAGTGTACAACAAAAAAAATGCGTAATGCACAGCTGAGTCCTCGTCGTACCGCGTGCTGCAAAAAAGCGGCAAAACGTCCGAGCGTAACATCCAGCGCAAGCTGCGTCTGGGATTCCGACATGCTCGAGAGCCAACGCGTGGCATGGAGAGAGAAAGAGTGAGAGAGAGCGAACTATGGAAGTGCCAGTGTTGGGATGAGGTCGCGATCGAAAAATTGCCAATAACACGTGGAACGACGCAGATAAAGCACTACCTATGCCACGGGGATTGCTGGACTGTAAAACAAAGTGCATTTGCAGGGTCGTGCCCACGCACGCAGGTGCGAGCGCGAGTGCAGGTGCCGCTTTATGGTTTGTATCTGCGTTTTATTGTCGCTTATACCGACGCTTACGCGTGTACATTCACGGGCACGCATGCTCAAAGCCGGCAGTTGCATGTTTGCGCGCCGTTCTCGCGGTACCACGCACATATATACGTTTTATCAGGGTGGAAAGATTGATTAACGTGTATAGTGTGACCGGCACGCACACGCATCACGCACAATCATCGCGCACACATGCCCGTTTAATGGTATTATCGAGAGAATGGATGCATGCACGTTTTATTCCGCTGCGCTTACACGACCGGACTGCGGAGTGCACATTTTAAATGACGGCGCTCCGGAAAATTTCATCGGTATTTTACGTAGGTGTGGGGCCCGCGGAGGAGTAACAGTGTCTGCGAAGTGCAGATACTGTACGGACGGACAACAGATTTTCACTTTGCGCGAATTTTCACTCTCATTGTCGCGTCTAATAGGCACCGGCAACCGTCACGACGGCGGCGTATGTGAAATACACGGACAATAAACATGACGTGCCGGCTGCACAAGGAAAATCAATACCATTGTTGCCGCAGATTGACTTTATTACTCAAATTTCTTTAATTGTTTTCGAACTTTGGTAGGTTTTCGGATTTGTGAAGGCCGGTTATTTGTCAAAGTTGTATACTGTTAACACTTTAAGGACCGTTCATGAGTTTTGTCATGTTCTTCACGCTGTCTTTAGATGTCATTTACTTTGAAACATTGTATATATTTTGTCTATTTACGTATTTACATCAATATTCAATGGAAAACGAAGCGAATCACAACAAATATGTAAATTTTCTGTGGTTCCTCTTCATAGAGCAAAATGCTTCACGCAATTACATAATTAAAAAACCTACTGGCAACTTTGATAAATTTGACTTTTAAATAAAATTTTATGATAATTTCTGTAAATAATTTTTTAAACATTTTTTTTTAAATAATACCTAAAAATGCATCCTATTTTAAAATTTCTATAAATTCCATACAAATTTATTTTTAAGTAAAAAAGTTTTCTTTTTATTTATAATGCAATCGCGCGATTAGAGAAGGTTTATCGTTGATTGAATATTTTCGGCTGCATGACAAATAGGTACGACCAATACATAAGAATTCCTCTAGGTAATTCACCGATAGGATACCCTTCTTACGTAGAACGTTTGCTACGGCTTTCAAGCCTTTATGAATATCAATGGTGCTGCAGACAAGCCAAACGGCAGGCGGACAACTATAATTACTCTGCTAAACGAAACCTGAGAAGTTTTCTGCTCTTCTCGTGAATCGGAGTCAAAAAATTTGAGTCTGAAGGTCCACATGGGCCATATAGTCTCCTTGAGAAACCAGTTTCGATGCCCATCTAATAACTTCTAATTCGAAATGTTACGTCCTAATATAATCATTCAGTTTTCTCAGATTTAATACAAACCTTTTCGTTCCGTCTGGCTTGTCCACTAAAAAGGAGGGCGAGACAATTGGGCCCTCTTCATAATGGCAAGGGTGAATAGCACCAATATTCAATAACTTTTTAACGACTTCCTTAAAATCCTCCAGGCTCATTAATCCTTCTGTCGGTGATCCGTGTTGTAGCGAGATGTTCTGGAATGGCTCTGGTAGGACGAATATCTCGAGTTCCCTTTGGGCCCTCTCATCGAGCTGTTCTGGAAAATTTTAGGTTTGACGGCTATTTGTTTCCCATCTTCGAAAGAACAGTGCTCTTCGAAGATGGGGGTTTTCAGTTTAAATGATTAATAGATCTTAATGGGACTTTTTTTTTGGAACCACTGTAGGCCACCAAATTAAAGCGACCTTCTCAATCGACTTTTCCCTTTTTCTTTTATGTTTTTCCATACTCAAACAACCACTTATCGCGCACAAAAAACGTTATGACAATAGATTGCGGGATGACTAGAGAGGTAGGGATATCTCTTTTTTTTTACTCTGAATGTGTGGCGACATCGTAGTGCAACTAGCGATACTACGTTTTGTAATACCGAGAGCAAGACGTCATATAATTATTTCTAAGTGGTTGAACGTTGTGATGTTTCAGAGTGCCACGTCTCCCGGTGCCAGCAACGATGGCCTCACAAAGCAACAATTGGAACTCATTCAGCAGATCATGCAGCAAACCCAGCAACAGCAGCAACAACAGCAGCAGACTACGACGCAACAGCAACAGCAGCAGCAACAACAGCAGCACCGTGCCAACTCGTCGACGGCGATCGGTGCTCAGATACAAAAGACCCAAAAACCGTCCGCCAAAACTACCACGTCGCCCGGCAGCATCACTAGCAATGCCGGAAACACGAACGCCGGCAGTAACGCGAGATCCAGCCCGAAGCCAAAAGTCTGGAACCACGCGCAGGTCAGTTTTCACAATGTTCATACCGATATCTGACAGCATATATAGTACATCTGACATCGTACATATGCGTGCACTAACAATGAAAGCAGAAACAGGCTTTATATCAAAGTTCAACGTGGCACGATATGCCACTCATCTTTACTTCCGGAAATTTCATTGTTCTGTATCCTTAGCCTAGTCATTATTCTCGATCATTAGTAGACCGTTATCGATGTATCGAGGTCGAGGTCGAAAGCGTTCGCTTGCGATGCTAATCTTCTTGCTGTCCAAGCTATTGGAAGAAGCTCTCTTTTTTGACCCTTCGCGGTTCGTGAAATTTTCTTAACCCTTTGACTGCTATGGACGCACATATAGATCCGCCGAAATCTATAGACTATGGGCGCATATTTGCGCTTTCCAATCATTTAAATTTCTTACCTACTGCAGTCACAATTGTACACGTATGAGATTCTGTACAGATACAGCACATTCTATTGCAGTCACAATTGTACACGTTCTTTATCAAATCTTTTTCTTGCATTATTTAATTTGGTGTAAATGGAGAATTACCAGAACTTCTAGAACTACGTCGCGTTTACAAAACTACTAGAATTTCGTCGCGTTTTGCATAATCAATCAATAGTGTTCAAATTATCGAAAAGTATTTCGACCTCAGCGAAAGCTTCGGTCAAGAGTATTCAGGAGTCAAAGGGTTAACGAAGACCCTTATTTCTATGGTGCTGAAGACTCGTCCGACTTCTGCGAGTCGTTTATAATTGCCCTCTATATCTCGTCGTCCCAGTGACTACAGGCGTTATGCATACATAAACAAACGCATCGGCGATGTGTGCTGAGAATGCAAAAATAGTTATGCACGATAACGGAACTCTTTCGCCGATTGCGCTTCTCGGCACTCGACAAATTTCGCCTGTCCCCCCGATGCGTCGGTACTACAAATATTTTCATCGCTCGGTACGAGCGGCGTTGAGTCTCTGGTTGCGAGCGGCCGAGAGAGATTCGAAGGAGAGAGGAAATATCGAGAGGTCGACTGTAATTTTATCGAACGTGATTGGAGAGCCGCGTTAAAATGGCGGCTGTTCGATTTTAAATGATCCTCTAAATCCGACTGACAGAATATCAACGAGTAGGGATTAAGCGTGCCATCGTCGAGCTAGGAACGCGCTTTAGTTGTCCGCCCTCCCTCGCCATCTCTTCTCACCCTCCTACCTTCTTGCCACCCTCTTTCGGTCTCTTTTTACCCCTGATCGGATTATGACGACTCTGGTCTGATAAGATCATGCGAATCGCTAATTGACCGGCCAGCTCCTTTCCTCGCCCCTATATTTTTCTGCCCCATTTTTTCTGGCAGGTTTTTCTTCGAACGAGGTCGCAGAAAATCCATCCATTTCGCTCCCTTCCCTACTACTGGACTGTGTGACAGGGAAGCTCCTGATTAACGGCTGACACCAATCCGTGAATTCGAGTGAATTCTGTCAAACTCGTTCGTTATCTCTCTTTGGCAAACTCTTCCGGTTTAGCACAGACTGTCAGGTGGAATCTCATAATGCTTGGTTACGGTAAATAAGGATACAGTGAAATAATGACTTATTAAGCCGCAGACGTTTTTCTTTGACGTTTTGTCAAGTTATGGAGAAGGGCGAATATGTATGAAATTATGACGTATTTAAACTGCACACGAAATATTTTGTTGACTAATATGGTTGGTTTACTTATACGCGGTATAAAGTTGGCGCATTTATAATGCTTAACAAAGACGGTAATAAACAAAACATTCACAGTTTTTGATTAGCACCGAATAAATGAACAAACGTCGTATTATCAAATACATTTCATCAGAAGAACTGTCTGTACTTTTTGTTAAATTGTTTTTTACAATAAGAATAACAGAAGAGCGGGTAAAAGAATTCAACACATTTTGCTCGGTGCTTGTATTATTCGATGGAAGGTAATTTAATACTGAGAATAAACTATTGTTCGCTGAGCTCGTAATAATTTCGGAAGTATCACCAAAAATTTGTTAAAAGCTAGTAAAAAATGATCCGTGAATTAATTTTAAATAACAAAGGCCTTTTAGTCCCGTTATCTTATTGAGATGTAAAATAATATATATAAAATGGGATTGAAATATACTGGGAAGGATTACTTAATAAACTGTACATCGAAAAATACATAAAGTCGTCAAAACCTAAGACTTCTACTTACAATATAACAGACAACTCGTGCCGCTTGGGTTCAGTATACTAACAGCACTTTCGTTTAGCACGTCCTGCAGTGTGCTAAGAATATAATTCAACCGAATCACCCGACGAAAGCATATCGTATATATTGAACGTCATCTCAAAGCATATACCGAGAGGCCGTCAAGCGAGTTTGCTTCCTCGGCACAAATTGTTTGTCGAAGGAAACCAATTGCCGAATATGTATCCGCGTCAATTGTTGGCACGAGAAATATGATTGTGGACCGTCCAATCATATTAGCTACATCACACGTACCGTACCGGTGCGTGATCCGATAATAGTCCCCGCGTCTACGAGTTTCCTGTTGCGTTAAATTGTTTGTATCGCCTGCCAAAGTATTCGCAAACCGTGCGTGTTAATTGTAAAATCGCGCGGGCGCGAAAATCGAACATTCGCGCGCGGGGTGTTCGAAAACTCACTCGTTCACCTTGACACATGCAAGCGTAGTTGATGTACGCGCGCGCGGGAGTGTTCGAAAACTCACTCGTTCACCTTGACACATGCAAGCGTAGTTAATGAAAAATACGCGCGCGCGATTAAGCATTTACAGAGAGAGAGGGATAGAGTGCAGTGCGAGGAGAGAACCCCGACGTCTTCTGTACGACAAACCGTGCGTGTTAATTGCCGCGCGCACATTCGCGCGGTGGGCTGTACGAAAACACTGTGACACGCAGCGTAGTTGATGAAAAATACGCGCGCGCGATTAAGCATTTACCGTCCGACACTGCTTTTGCCCGCGCACACACTCGTACGGAACACTGTGCCGCACATATGTGCAACGACGTTTGCGGTTTCATCTATTAATTATGAAGTTGACATGTGCATGCGTGAGCAGCCGCGCTCACAAACGCAAAAATTGTTACCTGGCTTTGCCATTATAGCGAAGGGACCCTTTTTTTTTACATACACGTTTGTTCGTGGTGTCGCGCACTGCATCTACTCACTACACTGCCACTCCCTTTACGGACAGAGAGAGGGATAGAGTGCGAGGGAGAGAACCCCGACGTCTTCTGTACGACAAACCGTGCGTGTTAATTGTAAAATCGCGCGGGCGCGAAAATCGAACATTCGCGCGGTGGGCTGTGCGCCGGGAGTGTTCGAAAACTCACTCGTTCACCTTGACACATGCAAGCGTAGTTAATGAAAAATACGCGCGCGCGATTAAGCATTTACCGTCCGACACTGCTTTTGCCCGCGCACACCCTCGTACGGAACACTGTGCCGCACATATGTGCAACGACGTTTGCGGTTTCATCTATTAATTATGAAGTTGACATGTGCATGCGTGAGCAGCCGCGCTCACAAACGCAAAAATTGTTACCTGGCTTTGCCATTATAGCGAGGGGACACTTTTTTTTACATACACGTTTGTTCGTGGTGTCGCGCACTGCATCTACTCACTACACTGCCACTCCCTTTACGCAGAGAGAGGGATAGAGTGCGAGGGAGAGAACCCCGACGTCTTCTGTACGACAAACCGTGCGTGTTAATTGTAAAATCGCGCGGGCGCGAAAATCGAACATTCGCGCGGTGGGCTGTGCGCCGGGAGTGTTCGAAAACTCACCCGTTCACCTTGACACATGCAAGCGTAGTTAATGAAAAATACGCGCGCGCGATTAAGCATTTACCGTCCGACACTGCTTTTGCCCGCGCACACCCTCGTACGAAACACTGTGCCACACATATGTGCAGCCACGTTTGCGGTTTCATCTATTAATTATGAAGTTGACATGTGCATGCGTGAGCAGCCGCGCTCACAAACGCAAAAATTGTTACCTGGCTTTGCCATTATAGCGAAGGGACACTTTTTTTACATACACGTTTGTTCGTGGTGTCGCGCACTGCATCTACTCACTACACTGCCATTCCCTTTACGGACAGAGAGAGGGATAGAGTGCGAGGGAGAGAACCCCGACGTCTTCTGTACGACAAACCGTGCGTGTTAATTGTAAAATCGCGCGGGCGCGAAAATCGAACATTCGCGCGGTGGGCTGTGCGCCGGGGTGTTCGAAAACTCACTCGTTCACCTTGACACATGCAAGCGTAGTTAATGAAAAATACGCGCGCGCGATTAAGCATTTACCGTCCGACACTGCTTTTGCCCGCGCACACCCTCGTACGGAACACTGTGCCGCACATATGTGCAGCGACGTTTGCGGTTTCATCTATTAATTATGAAGTTGACATGTGCATGCGTGAGCAGCCGCGCTCACAAACGCAAAAATTGTTACCTGGCTTTGCCATTATAGCGAAGGGACACTTTTTTTTACATACACGTTTGTTCGTGGTGTCGCGCACTGCATCTACTCACTACACTGCCGCTCCCTTTACGGGCAGAGAGAGGGATAGAGTGCGAGGGAGAGAACCCCGACGTCTTCTGTACGACAAACCGTGCGTGTTAACTGTAAAATCGCGCGGGCGCGAAAATCGAACATTCGCGCGGTGGGCAGTGCGCCGGGAGTGTTCGAAAACTCACTCGTTCACCTTGACACATGCAAGCGTAGTTAATGAAAAATACGCGCGCGCGATTAAGCATTTACCGTCCGACACTGCTTTTGCCCGCGCACACCCTCGTACGGAACACTGTGCCGCACATATGTGCAACGACGTTTGCGGTTTCATCTATTAATTATGAAGTTGACATGTGCATGCGTGAGCAGCCGCGCTCACAAACGCAAAAATTGTTACCTGGCTTTGCCATTATAGCGAAGGGACACTTTTTTTACATACACGTTTGTTCGTGGTGTCGCGCACTGCATCTACTCACTACACTGCCACTCCCTTTACGGACAGAGAGAGGGATAGAGTGCGAGGGAGAGAACCCCGACGTCTTCTGTACGACAAACCGTGCGTGTTAATTGTAAAATCGCGCGGGCGCGAAAATCGAACATTCGCGCGGTGGGCAGTGCGCTGGGAGTGTTCGAAAACTCACTCGTTCACCTTGACACATGCAAGCGTAGTTAATGAAAAATACGCGCGCGCGATTAAGCATTTACCGTCCGACACTGCTTTTGCCCGCGCACACCCTCGTACGAAACACTGTGCCGCACATATGTGCAGCGACGTTTGCGGTTTCATCTATTAATTATGAAGTTGACATGTGCATGCGTGAGCAGCCGCGCTCACAAACGCAAAAATTGTTACCTGGCTTTGCCATTACAGCGAGGGGACACTTTTTTTTACATACACGTTTGTTCGTGGTGTCGCGCACTGCATCTACTCACTACACTGCCACTCCCTTTACGGACAGAGAGAGGGATAGAGTGGGAGGGAGAGAACCCCGACGTCTTCTGTACGACAAACCGTGCGTGTTAATTGTAAAATCGCGCGGGCGCGAAAATCGAACATTCGCGCGGTGGGCTGTGCGCCGGGGAGTGTTCGAAAACTCACTCGTTCACCTTGACACATGCAAGCGTAGTTAATGAAAAATACGCGCGCGCGATTAAGCATTTACCGTCCGACACTGCTTTTGCCCGCGCACACCCTCGTACGGAACACTGTGCCGCACATATGTGCAACGACGTTTGCGGTTTCATCTATTAATTATGAAGTTGACATGTGCATGCGTGAGCAGCCGCGCTCACAAACGCAAAAATTGTTACCTGGCTTTGCCATTATAGCGAAGGGACACTTTTTTTACATACACGTTTGTTCGTGGTGTCGCTCACTGCATCTACTCACTACACTGCCACTCCCTTTACGGGCAGAGAGAGGGATAGAGTGCGAGGGAGAGAACCCCGACGTCTTCTGTACGACAAACCGTGCGTGTTAATTGTAAAATCGCGCGGGCGCGAAAATCGAACATTCGCGCGGTGGGCTGTGCGCCGGGAGTGTTCGAAAACTCACTCGTTCACCTTGACACATGCAAGCGTAGTTAATGAAAAATACGCGCGCGCGATTAAGCATTTACCGTCCGACACTGCTTTTGCCCGCGCACACCCTCGTACGAAACACTGTGCCGCACATATGTGCAACGACGTTTGCGGTTTCATCTATTAATTATGAAGTTGACATGTGCATGCGTGAGCAGCCGCGCTCACAAACGCAAAAATTGTTACCTGGCTTTGCCATTATAGCGAAGGGACACTTTTTTTTACATACACGTTTGTTCGTGGTGTCGCGCACTGCATCTACTCACTACACTGCCACTCCCTTTACGGACAGAGAGAGGGATAGAGTGCGAGGGAGAGAACCCCGACGTCTTCTGTACGACAAACCCCCACGGAACGTTCTCCTGTGCCTAACTTCATTACGTTAATGGCATAATAACCATTGTGGGCGGTGGAAGAGCTTATGCGCCCGAAACATCGATGTCCCCAAATAGAGCAAGAAGCGAGAGCGGGCTGAAATCGATCGAGTCGCCATTAATATGTATGAGATCTTTGCCGATACTTCCCCATATTACGACGACGAAAACGACGCCCTGCTCATGACCACCAAACCCTGTAGAAGTATGGCGTAATTGGTTCGAAACCGAAATGCAAATAGATTTCTTTAAATAACGACGAAATCGATATAAATGGAGAAGCAAAAAATGCGTCATTTCACTCTGCTTGAAATCCTTTTAAGCGACAATGTCAACCTTGAGAGATGATAAATTGTAGGATATTCAAAAATTGTGTACATTTTTTTAAACGATTTTGGTTGAAAGGTGTTAAGTAGATGTGAAATTTTATGCTCATTGCCTTCTGTTGATATACTGGCGCGTTTTCCCTGTTTGCAAGCAGCTTCAACGAAAGATCAAACAATATCATCTCCGCATTTAACATGTTCACATATTAAGCGTTGATCAATGAACAGTGGCTGATGATACAAAATGAAAAACACTACATTCTTATATCATAATTAACACTTTGACTGCCGTGATGGTCACTGCTGACCAACGCAAGCGACTTTACTGAAGATCCAAAATATTTGCAATGGGTAGCAATAATTATTTTATAAATGCAGTTATTGTTAGAATAGTGATGCGATACTTTTGTCTCCAATACCTACACATTACTTACATTTTGCATAATTCAGTCAAACGCTGTAGTATTCCATAGCATCGCCGTTCTGACACAGCAAAACACGCTTGGCAGACAACGTGTTAAATAGTTTGAACATTATAAAAATGATCTTTGTCTGTGCGGCATTTGGCACCATCAAAGAAAGCGAACATGGCCGCTGCGGTATTCAACAAACAACGGCCGTATGCACGATAGTCTCATGTTTGGTGATGAAACGGCGATCGTGCTCGTTTTCTTCTATTGTGTCAAATGCGCCGCGCAGATAAAGATACCACATATAAATTATGTATTTATTTGCCTGACTGACAGTATATCGCGGCATGAATGGGAAAGGAAACAAAGTATGCGTCGCGCTGAACATGTTAACACATTACACGCGGGAAACGTACTTTTACGTTTTCTACAGTCTGTCATTGAAGCGCGGGTCACGCAAAAGTGTGTATTTGGTAGATTCGCGCTGGACAGCGGGTATCGTGTAAATACGATGGGCATTGTATGCGCGGTGTTTGTATTGCTAGGCAACGGTTTGCATTGTTTCTTTCTTAAAGTTCAGTTTCAGACAAAAAAACACTCGCTACACGCGAAAGTCCATGACGAAATATACCTGCATGCAATGTGTTAACGTGTTGACTACCGCGGTGGTCACCGGTGACCGACGCAAAAGATTTTACTAAAAATGCGAAAAATTTGCAATAAAACCTATTTGCAATCTTGTAAAAGCAATTGATATTGGAACGGTGCTTCAATGCTTTGGCTTCCAACAACTCTGCGTTACACTCATTTTGCACGATTTAATTATACTCTGCAATATTTCATCGCATTACATTTCCAAATGTATCACACCGTATTCTTTAACACATTGACTGCCACGTTGGTCACCGGTGACCAGCGCAAAAGATTTTACTAAAAATGCAAAAAATTCGCAATGAAGCTTATTTGCAATCTTGTAAAAGCAATTGATATTGGAACGGTGCATCAATACTTTGGCTTCTAACAACTCTGCGTTACATTCATTTTGCACGATTTAATTGTACTCTGCAGTATTTCATCACAACGTAGTTCTAACGTAACAAAATATGCTTGGCAGTCAACATGTTAATAAAATGTGGCGGGACAAACATTAACGTGGATTCAAATGTAACTTCAGCTGTCAAGTTCCGCAACGTATCACACATTGTACCTTCACGCAAAAATTGAAGAGAAGGCGAGGAGAATAAATAGCAGGAATCTTGGCCACACATCGCAGTGTACCGAGACAGGCTTTTAGTCAGGACGGTCTTTCTGGCAAACGAAACTTTCGGGTACGCAAATAGTGGCTTTCGCTTCCGTACACGGTCCACACTTTACTATGCACGATCTCAGGATACTCCAACCGTGTCGTCGGCGTCCCTCTTCTATGCCCGTCCTGTACAGCGTGAATACCCTCAGTCACGCGACATTTGAGTCCTCACACGCTCGGTTACACACCGATTCATTCATCTAACCAGACGTCATGATTTTTTTCCCGCGATCCCACGTCACTTTTCGCCAAACGATGATGTCTACCGGCGCGTTTACCTACTTCATTGAGACTCAACGTAGCGCGACTCTACAAGGCATACCCCGAAACAGACACGGCTTTATCTTCAACTCAAGTGCGCGACGGCTACGAGTACGCCACTTCTGTAAATCATCAGATTGTTTATTTTCACTTTTCTACGTTGGCAAACGATCAGAGAACCATATAACGTTTCACACGAATTTTCAGAGACCGAAGTCTAAGCAAAGCTCATCGTGTAGCAATCTGTACATCGGTGAGATCGTTTGAGAAGTCTTTAAACCGTGGATTATACCGTCCGTCAGATACATACGGGGGTATTGTTGCGATTTCCGATCGATACGAGGTAATAACACTTACGGTTGGTGAATGTGCGTGTGCGTATGCCTGGTCTATATGCGCCCGCGTACAACCTTCGGCAAGAGGCACTCGACTCTCCTATTGGTGTATTATAGGCACTCGCATAAGCTCCGATGCTCTCGAGGTCGGCCCATCTTCATTACGTTTACGATATAATACCTTCGAACCAGCTAGTAGAGTGGGCTTATACGACCATACGATGGTCCAATGAAAGAGAACGTTCGATTCTAAGTAGAGGACGAGAAGTAAAAATGAAGAAGTGTAGTAGAGGGGAAGACGGAAAGGAGAAAGGACAGAAGAGGCAAAGTAGAGAAATAAAGAGGGAGCGAGGCAGCTGAACTTGCGATCACTCGGTTACATTGATATGTATGGATTCTGCCCAGCTATCTTCGACGACGGAGCTTGAAGTTAGGTCAGAAACTCCGTCGAGAAAGTTTCCCTTGTAAATAAACTGTCAGCAATGGCCGGTGATAATAATAAATAAGCTCGTGGCAGATTGCTAGCGAACGGCGACATTTCCCCTCATCACGAGGGAGTAGAAAGACACACGCAGGAAAAAGGAAGGCAATGGATTGGTCAGGAGAAACGTCGTCGCATAAAGTTGGCAAAAACCACTCGACACGACGATCACGCAGCCGCGCGACTTTGTCTTGTAGTCGCTCTCGTCTTCTCCCGAAAGCTATAAAACGTAGCCCCATTTGTAACGGCGGTATCGACAAAATTAATACGAACGGCCGTGTACGTGGGCAGCGAGTCGAATAATGATGACCGAACGGAGCTACCGTCAGCTGGAAGTTTGCGAGCAATCGTTGTGGTTGACGGGGCATGCCTCCGTTTGTTTCGTGCGATGAAATGTAGGCATACGCGTCCCCAACAACCACTATAGATTACCAATTATACGCCGTGATACAATTACCGCAATAACGATATGATTTCTAACGATATCGCCGAAACGCAATTGTGCTGTGCCACTGCGCTTGACAACTCTGTTATCCGGGCAAAAGTGAATTTATCCAACAGCGGCAAGAACTATCCATCTCACGAGTGCCATCCCACCGCCGACACCGGCGGTCGTGCGCAAACGTAACGTTTGCGTTTTGCGTCGGACGCGGGAGAAGCATTTCGCCATTCGTCTCGTTCACCGAACAAAACGCAATTTCGTATGTATGCACGGTTTTACGTGGGCGGAGTGCGACAGGCAGCGCAAATAAGAATTACTGTCGGTCGTTACGGCCCTACGAATGCTCGTGAACGCGCACACGCTTTGCGTTCGTTACACGTCAGCACGGATATGCTGGCATACACGTAAGTCCGGAGGAGTAGGACTGGCTCCCGTGTCGCGGTCGTTTGCACTATCGTAAGTTTATGTCGTTGGTTGCAAGCTAACCCATGCCGTCAACCCCCACGGCCAGCCCCGCAACCACCCCCTCGGCCTCACGCTCCCACCCCTCTTTATACGACACGATAGTTACATCGCGAAACTGCTACCGTTCACATCTGTTGCCTTTCCCATTACCGTGCGAGCATATACCAGCCCATTTACCGCCCGGTAAACTGAAGTACCCTCTCAATTTCTCTCTGCTTCTCTCTGTTTCGCGTTCTCTCTGCTTCCAAGCACATATTATTCTTTCCCGCCTTCGGAAGCTCGTTTGTAGCCCGATCTTCGGTGCTCCAACACCCCCGTCTGTTTTTAATAATCCCTGGCGTGACATTTATATCCTGCCTTCCGTTGAAACTTCCGGCACGTCCGTACGCTCGTTAAAACGTTAGAAGTTCGCTGCGCTTAAACGATACAATTTGTTGACCGTCGCGCGGCGGAAGTGAAAAGCAGTGTCCTATTTAAATAACCCAGCATCAAGGGTGTCTTCCTCGGGTCTTTCTTCGCAGGGGTCGAAGGGTCCCTTCGAGGGGGTCGTTGTGGGCACAGGGGTGTGAGAGGCGGAAGACTGTGATCGCCGTGAGTGGAAGGAGTAAGGGGAAAGACGAGGGAAAGAAATAGAGTGAGAGCAGGTCCCGAAAATCTTCACGGGGGAACATTGGTCGTCAAAGGCGTTCAACGTATCTTCCCACAGTAGGCAAGCCCGCCGAACCGGTGCATCACGTCCACCCCGTTAACTGGAAAGAATTCCACCAGCCCGTTCCACCGGCTGAGAGGACCCCCGGTAGTTCGCGACCCCCAGCAAACGCGCTGCGCGCCTCGTCATCCCTTTCTTGCCGGAAGAAAATTGCCCACCTTGAGCCGCGGGCCCAATGACGCGGCGCGTTTTCGTTGACACGATGAAAAATCGCGCGGTCTCGACCAATCGCTGACTTTACGTGACCCACATCCACCGGCGGTTGCGAGGACGGCACCCCACGTGTCCCCGAAAAATCGTGAGCACGCGTTGTCCTAGCCTCCGGATGCTTCTCTATTATTATTGTTGCTTTTAACATCCCGAAGACTTGAAAATCGGGACGTGCAGCTGCCGAGTGGTCACTGGCGCCTTCCGTTTCTTTTACTTCTTTGTTGCCGCCTTACGGTTCTTTCGAGGCCCTGGTGTGTCAAGCCGTTCCCTTTCGATATTTTCACTGTTCATTCCGCGTCGATCTCCCTTCCGCCGACGGTGGCCGAGATTCGCGTACGTTGGGAAGTCGTTTTTAAAGGGACTCGGACGCTTCCTGGTCCCATCATTTCTGCTGCGCGACCGCAGTCAGGGATTTAAATTTTCAACTGCGCGCTCGAAGATGCAGATTGCCGAGTATGCCGGAGCTTGTCATGGACTCCGTTGTCCTCGCTCACTGGGTCACGGAAAACCGTTTACCACTCCCTCCCGCTCTTCGTGGTGGTCGTTCGTGAACATGTGAACGGTAGAGTTGTCGGCAACGAGTTGACCAAAACGCTGGCTCGCTGTTTTTCGTGAAACCTCTCTCACGTGCCAGGCACCAGGTGCGAAAATATCCCGGTAATGCACTTCGGCGATGCTTGCGGTAGATATCATTTTGTCAACGCAGCGCCGAGTTAATTTGAATAAACGGACCTTTCTGATTTAATGTCCAACGTGACGTATGAGAGACTTTCGCAGGCATGTCGCGCATCAAGACGTTGTTCGCAAAGATGGATCCGTAATTGACGTTTAATTAACCGTGAAGTAATTGTTTATTAGGCTCCACAAGGTAATTGCAGAAGTTTTCTGTCGGCGCAAAATTCTTCGACGCCCCGCACGCGAGGCCAGAATTCAACTTAGACCCTGCGTACACGGGAGGGAGATCTTTAACGGAAGATGTAATTGGAAAATAGTTGGCGTGCCTTCGTTCAATTCGCCTCCGTGTTTGTTTGCGATACGAGCCCTACCGCGGCGAGTTATTGCAAGAATCCCGGTTCTACCGTGCGCCATAATCCTACTCGGTGTATAAACTTTGTGCACGCCTCTTCGTCGTCGTCGACGTCGTCGTAGTGTCGTCATCGTCAACACCGCTCTCTTGCTTGAGGACATCGGCATGATTGTCGTTGCACGAGAGTGGGCCGTCGGCGAACGAAGATCGATTCGGCAATCGGATGCCCTTGTATAAACAGCGCCGTTTAATCGTTTCCTAATAACGTCCATTATCGTTATTTCGTACAAACAGAAACAAAACACCATGCTCGAAATACTCTCTGAAACAACTGACATCTGATTCGTCGACAGACGCCCGCGCGCGTCGGAATTGACGACGGCAAATTTGAAATTCCATTGTTGCCTTTTCCATAATTGTCGTTGATTAGAGGATAAGGCCGCTGTAACCTAATCGTGATAATTCAACCAAACGCATCGTGACGAGAAAGGAACGTCACGCAAGCAGCCAATAATAATCATTGTTAATATCGTTATTATTCACGGTACGTCCGCGCTCGTAATTCAGTCATATCCACATCGAAGCTACAGCGCTTCGACCGGCACGATAGGCGAACAATATCGGAGGGCCGACGTCACGCTGATGGAGAATACGTCCTTCCTTTTCCCGTGCCCATAAGCGGCTTACTGTCTTCCGCTAATTACGAATCCGAATTCGCAGGACGAGCCGTTATGCGGATTCGAGACGCCTCCACGCTCGGTTGGAACTGCTTCTAGAGCGTAGTTCCGATTTCAGAATGGAGAGAGAATAATGTTGAACGGGGAAACACGTTCGACACTGAGGGACCTTCTGAGATTCTGCTGTGTGCGCCAACGTGTATGGTAAAGAGACAGACAGGCGACGAGCAGGGACTTGCACGTGGGCGGCTACAAAGCGAGCCGAGAATACTCTTGAAAATGAATACCAGTATCCAATTGCAATTACCACCCGCGTCTCCAGTTGTTCAAAGTGTGTATAACGGGTAGGAGGGGTAAGAACTAATTGGCAGGTTGCTCTCAAGAACATAAACGCGCCACGAGGATCGGGACACCAGAAACGAAAGAGGGAGTGTACGGGGGGTGGTAGGAGCGGAGAGAGAAGAAAGAACAGGCTTTTAGAGAGAAGTGAAATACAAGGCCTCCGGGGAGTAGTCTCCTTGTCAACACGTTGGACGTGCACAAGCTTTGAACTCCGCCAGTTTCGTTAACTTGACGACAAACGATGCGTACTGACACCGGATACGTTGCGTGAACGTGGGTAAATTGATAACCTTGTTTCGAGAAAAACTTCGGCAGGGGAGTGGATACCAAGAAATTTTGCAGATTCAATGGCCATTCGGCACTTGTACTCTGATCAGTAATTATGATATTTTGAACTCTGCAACCTTGTACATTTCTCTGCGCTTTATTCTCATTGCGTCTTTCAATTTGATGAATTAAAATAACGTGGTTTTAGCATAATTCGATATTTTCACTTCGCTTCGCTTCTTTTAATTACACAGTCCTGTTCCGTGCGCAGTGGGATTAAACAAGCGAGGAACTGTAGAAGGTTCCTCTCGCTTCTTTTACTCATCGTGTGTGCGATTGCAGAAAAGAATTTTTCTAACGTTTCCCGTCCTGGACCCACTCAGCACTTGGCTGAATTCGTCGTCAGTAATGCTATGCCGAGTGAAGCGAGAACATTTGCGAGAAAGTTCTAACTCGCTCTAACGTCTAGCGGCAGATAGGCAGAGGTCGTTACAGGATGTTGGGAAGCGCGTGGACGTTGAAAGGGTGAAATAGTCGAAGGGCACAACGGACTGTCTTCGTCGTTGGATGAAAAATTGCACGTGGCTGGAGGGACAAAAGCCGACGACGGAAATGCGTATTTGCACGAGGTGCAATTAACGGAGAAGCAGACCGGATGAAAAGCTGCTACCTGTGTACAATCGGAGCAGACTTCGATAAATTCCGACCTATTACAATCACTGCTTTATGAATTCACCGAACGATGGCGCCGTTGCAATTATTTCTGCTTCGAATTTATAAACGCAAGAACCCCCCGACGTCCTTTAATTTTCTCTCAGGCACCGTCGTGCAGATTCTCGCCTCTGTCGGACGAGTCAGCGGATTGTCGCAGAGCTTATTACGATTTCACAAAATTGATTTGGAGAAATGCGGGAGATCGCGTTTGGTGCGGCGCTGTGGTCTTCATTTCCACAAAACTTCTTCGGTTCGTCGAGAAAAGGTCGACTAACCGCACCAAAGTAAAGCTTCGATCGAACCTCAATTAAGTAACAAAAAAATGAGAGAAGCAAAATATGCAATCGAAAGCAGGTTGAGAGACGCACAGAGAGAAAACGGGTGAAATGTAAGGTCGGAAAGCTCTTTAAACTTTGCCGCAGAGAAACGTGCGGGGTTTCTCTTGCGGCAAATATCATCCGTTCTCATTACTGCTTCTTTAATCGTTCACCGACAACTACTCGCAATAGTAACCAGTACTAGCATATTCAGCCCGTGTATCCATTGTACGTGCCGGTGGGCGTGTAGCATTGCCCAGAAGAGGGTTTGTTTCATCGATGCAACGTCCACGTTTCTTTCTCACCCTCTCTTTTTTTGCGGTTGCGGGATTCGAGCCGCTCTCTTCGAGTCGCTGTGATTGGAAGCGCAAAAGCGTCCTCCTCGACGATTTTCAATTCACCGGGTTTGAAATTCGCCTCGCCTACCCTACCACTCAGGAGCACTCGCTCGGCTCGTGCTTTTTGCTCCGTGCAAAGCTTTGAATTTTTCACCCGCCCTTACCCTCTCACGCCTCCCCCTCGCCTGCTCTCTATCCCTCGCACTCACCTTCCTCTTTCTCCCACTCCCTCGGTCGCTCAAATACACGTAGAGACCTGCCCACGTACACTCACACATTTTTCCCCCTCCAGGTACGTTCGACCTCGCTTCTATTCGGCGAATACACGCTTCCCGTGTACTTACCATCGCGTTATCCGTATTGGACTTTTGCGACCCGCGAGCTACAGTGGGAGAGAACCCAGCAGGGCTTCGCGGGACAATGGGATAGGATGGAACTAGGTCGAGCGCACTGGTAACGTCAGCTTTCGAATGTCATTCGATGACCACGTACTATGGGACGCGATCCTGCGAGATGCTAACCTGAAATGCGACGCGTGCTGGACGACCCGGCACAATTTGATATGCGGCAACGAATTTTTCTCTGATTTCATTCAACGCGAGCGCTGGTTCTTGCCGTTCGCCGTTCGGGTGTTGCGTGGATCAGCCGCAGGTTCTTATTCGCCGAGCGAGAGACCTGTAGGGGTGTTAATGCAATTCGTGGAACGCTCACAATGAGAAAAAATGAAATTTTGCCGGACGTAATGCGCCTTTGTGAGAAATAACAGTTGTCCGCTGTTTTGCGTCTGCTAAAAGCGAACGAGTGTTTTGATAAGCAACAGAGAGAATTTTAGAGCATCTTTGCCAATTTCGCGACCGAAGCTGAATGCCATACTCGAGTCACTGTAAATTGGATTTTTCCGTACCTCTTTTTTGGAAGCGAATACGACACTTGTCACCACAACTGCGAATATTTCGCAGAGGGTCGTGGGTCGGCATTATTAGATTTACCCATTTGAACTTGGCGAAGGGGTTGACCGAAGCGGAATTCTCTGCCTCTCTTTGCCCTTCCCCTTCTACTATACTCGCCACTGGTGGGCCCTCGGGGTATGCATTGGTCGATCCCAGAATAACCTGTTTATACATGAACCGGTCGATCGAAGAAGAAAACGAAGAAAGGAGGAGATGAACCCTTTCCCGAACATGAGAAGTAAAACAATTTTCCTAGACGCTGCCAATAATTCTTCTATCGCTTCCCTTCCCATACTTTCCGAGATTTTTCAAATTCCCGCAGTGAAGTCCGCCGCAATTTGTAATGGCTCTAAAAATACTTGGTAAAAAACTGCCAAGCAGCAGCCATGCGATGAACGTTTTCTCAAGCCAAGTTAGACAGCGAAAGAAGTAATGGCTTGTCTGGCAACTATCTTAATTCCACTCACGTCGTTCTCTTTGCCAAATGGATAGAACAGAGAGGGAAGATCAACTATCTCAACCGAATAGACTCACGGTATCGATGGTCACAGTCCGCCCGAGCCAAAAGTTAGGACCGTATGGAGGTGGAAAGTTGTCTCCGCGTCTCTTGGGAATTTAATTCAACGCACGTCGTTCCATTCGGTGAACCGAGGAGACAAAACTTCAGTCATCAGAACCTCAAGACGGAGGTTCAGCCGATCTTGGCAGTCTATTCGTAAATAGAAAGAGTCAACAGAAACAATTTCGGAATTACGCGGACTGCTTCCGGTATTCGTCGTTTCTTGTCGTCCTTGCAAAGAACAGAAGTTGCCCTCTACAAGAAGAAAGAACGTGGATCCGACTTGCCTCCTGAGAATTCGATTCGATTCGCGTTACATCGCTAGCGGCGATGCTCGGAGAAAAGAAGAAGAGACGTGCGAGATCCAACCGATCAGGAATAGGAAGTCTTGGCAGGTTTTCAGGTCCAGAGGAATTCCCCCGTGAAGTGTCAGTCACCCCTTTCTTCCTGATGCGCGCCACCTTTTCACAGTGTCGTTTCTCATTCCTCTTTAGGAAACCAAAACGACCGAGACCGGTCTAGTTCAAAGTATGAAAGGAGAAAGAGTGACATGGGGAGAGTAAAGGTGAAATGAGAGATTCCATAAGAGGCGAATAATAATGCTCCATGGGGGTCAAGCGAGGTGGGGAGTGGACCACCAGCGACGACTCGTGATTTCGAAATTTTGTCGCGAAGCTTAGTCGGTCCACGATCATCACCTAGTGTGCAATACGAGACTTGTAAGAAGTACAAGTGCCGAAGTTCGTAAGAACGCATTCGCAGTTTTCGCTACTGTACGAAAGAGATTTTATGACATAAGTTTTCCACAACGCAACTGATCTTTTAAAGCGCACCAAAAGAGTTTGATCCGTTTCCGCGATATATCTTCGGGAAATAACCCCTTTAATACGTCACCCGCGGTGGATGGGAGTTCCGTTTGACACAAACGAGCACAGACAGTGATCGGCATTGAGATGCCGAGGGTTTCGGGCGGCACAGCATTCGAAATACGGCTTACGAACACCCGCGGCCTATCGGCAGATGATTGATATGTTCGCCATTCGGGTAGCATTGCTTTTTCCCCGTCGCCCCGTCAGTGCGGTCGAGGCGGTAGAGCGTGAACGTGACATCGGTGTGACATGGAAGGATACAATCATGGCTGGTACCATCTACATCATCAGCAGCATCAGCAGCACCAGCATCAGTTGCATCAGCAGCATCACCAACACCATCAGCAGTCGCAGCAACAACTGCAGCAGGTACAATATTCGCACCAACACCAGGGTGCTCAGCAGCTACTGCAGCAAAATCAGCAGTTGCAACAACATAACCAACAGATGCAGCACAATCAACAACCTCAGCATGTCCAGCAAAACTCGCCGCATCTTCAGCAATACACCCATCAGCATCAACAGCACTATCAGCCGCAGTATCAGCCGGATTATCTCTATCGGTTTTCTCTACAGGTAAATCCTAAACTATATGTCTCTGTCTCGTACGATGAGGAACGATAGCGCACCAAAAATCGGGGATAACGCAGGGACGGAATCTCTTGGTAGCGGGTCATTTTGTTGTCGGGGCTGTTTTCGGTTCGAAGCGATACCGAGCCAGTCGCACCCCTCGATTGACCTGAAGCACTCATCTTGCCTTATCGCAAGCGCCGCAGCTGATACACTGAACGAGTTAATTCTAGGCACGAATTAATCAAACTGGATGCGCTTCAGTCGGACGTACGTTTGATTTTATAGCGCCCACTCCCGAGTCACTGGCAGCATGAGTAATCGCATATCAAAGCGGGAGCGAGAGGGTGACTCGTGTACAGACGTGTGATAGGAGAATGCGGGAGTGATAGAGCGAGAAATATAGACAGTGCGCCGGACGGAAAACGATAGTGGGATGCATATAAACTGTGCGAGTACGAGGAACAGAGACAGAAGATGAAACCCATCTCCGCATATATGCGAAGCAGAGAATTCAACGTCCAGCGTCGACCCGAATACGTTGAGGCGTGCCTTATCTGACGGATAGGTACTGTCGGAGTTATGTGTTACCTGCGCCAAATTATGCTTCCGCTACCCTGCGCAACGACATACACTACGCCAACTCACGTAGCGATTCGCCAAACTCGTCCTTCGGGTGCCTCACGAGAGAACCAACACGCTACCCGCTTTGCGCGCCGCGCGATTTCAAAGTTACGACTCGCGTCGACCCTGTCCGTGTCGCGTGAAGGAAGTTGCGTTTGGAATGCAACTGACGCAAGTACACGTCAATCGATGTCTTTCTATTCACTGCCAGCGTCATCGCATTTCAAGCTTCAACTGAATCATGCTTATAATGGTGCCTGATTGCCTCTTGACGAAGTACGCGTAAACGAAATTATAGCCGCACAGTCATATGGGTTTAACACGTTAAGTAACATTCTATTATATATTCTATTTAAGCGATAACGTCAACCTTGAGAGATGGTACTTTATGAATCTTTGGAGTATTCTGGATATAAAGATCGGTAATGCCGGATCTGTTTTGTAAGGAAATTTTATTTACACGGGCTTTCACTTTTCGCGGATTTTAACCCTTAGCGCTCCGGCACATTTTCACAGCGGAACGAGTGAAATGGAGTTTTATTTTAAGTGAGAAGAATTACACGTGCTATAAAAAAAGGTCAAAAAATGGCTTAATCGTGACAGTGCAGAGACTGATCACGTTTTAACTACAGTTATCAATTGCCAACGCTGACGATACCGCAGCATTTTAAGCGCATCATGTTAAAAATATTCGGCTCCGCAGCGGAACCTACGGAGCGCTAAAGGTTAATATACGTAAGTTGCACGTTGGGGGTCTCAGAGAATACTATGTGTGTCGTCCGTTCAGACTCGCCGTTAAATATCCCACCGATATGTAAAGAATAGGAGATTCGGTGGAAAGGATGGTGTCCGGTGGAAAATTACCACCGGCAGGCCCAGGACAAGCTATATGCATGATATGGCCACAACATGCGTTTACGCCACAAATCAAACAATGCTAATAAATTTGTTTACAGTTTTAGTAGGTTTTACTGAGACATTTAAAATAAAAGTGAGATTTTCGGCTCATTGCATTTGTTTATGCACAGACGCGTTTTCTGTACTCACACGCTGCGTAGACGGGGGGTCAAATCAAATCGACTGCGCGTTTAACCCGTTAAACAATCGTTTGCCATCGTTCAAAGCAAGAGACGCATCGCGCTGAAATATTTTACGTCTTCATCCGTGTCGATTTGACCCAGAAGGGTGCTGTGACGAAAAATATTCTATAAACTCGCTGCCGGATGTACGAATTCGCGCGTTTAGCGTGCAGGAACGGAAATATCGTGAGGTGTAAAAGCCAAATGGGGTAGACGAATAAAAAGCCAAGAGGCGTTGAAGGTACCAAGTCGTTCCGCGTCAAATAGATACTTACCAAGTTACGTGTGTCGTACGAGCAAAATTATGTCCCGCTTCTGGCGCGCTGTGTATATCGGAAGGATATGTATATTGTGGAGAGACGACGGGAGTGCTCGTCCACCAGCAATGCTCGACGCTATCGCGCGCCATCGGATTTACGATTCGTCAGACAACGAGTTGTTCCGCCGAATGAAACGACGCAAAATTTCTGAGTACCGGCGGCCGAAATTCCTCCCGATCGTGAAACGTGTGTCACCCGGCGCGGGAGTAAAAATTGCACCCTCGCCGATTGGCTTCTTCACACGTAAAAAAACGCCATACCTGGAACGCGGACGAGAGCACGCTCTTCGTTTCCACTTCCGATGCAGGATGCTCGAAATACTTTCTACAACTGAACGACGCTTCGCGATTTTTTCAAAAAACGTTCTCGGACCCCTTACGACTGGAATTGGAATAGGACGGACGCAATGACACGGGCAAATAGGAAACGTGAGATCAGCCGACGCGTTGCAAATTGAAAATGGTACCTTGTCACGACGTGTAGGTACAAATGAAAGGAGGCCTAAACAGAGGTAGTAATTCGTTCACTGACAAAAGGCCTGTCCAGGACAATGACAACGACTTTTGTCGGTGTGCCCCGACGATGCGCGTGTCTGCGTACTTTTCGTTTCAACCTGTTTTCCAGCGGATTTTCGTTTGCGTTAGACCGATCGACTGTCGAGTGTACGCGCAACGCATTGGAGAATTAAATAGGAAGGAGCGAGAAAGACGGATATCGATCGAAAAGAGAAGAAGCGAGAAATTAAAGGCCAGAAAGTGAAGAGCAATTAATACCGATTTGCGTTATCACATTAGACGTTTTTATCGGACATTTTAACAGCTCGCAAACACTGTCATAGTTTGAACTATTTGCTGAGCCGTTATCACATACATATTCCTGACGTCCAGTAAAATCCCAAGGCTGGGTTGCTGTCAGCCTGTCATGTCGCATCTTCCGAAGCGAAATTTATTACCTACAGAACCGCACTGAAAATTGATATTTCAGCGCATTCAGTTTGCGCGCGCTGTCGTAAGAATAACAAACGTTTGTAAAGAGAGACATAAATTGTTCTGCGCGAAATACCTTTGAGAATGCGCGACGTTGACAGCCAGCGACGGTCAGAAATCGATTCTTGTTGACGATCAAACGTATCGTCGCGGAAAGTGTCTCCTCTGTTACCGCTGCGTTGTGATTTACCACCTCAGTCACGGTACATTGCTCTGCAATGACGATTCAGCAGTTCCAAGTTGCAATTCGAGCGCATCGCGGGTAACAATCGCATCACCATTCTGATATCGGAAAAGCGATTCGAGTTCTTCATTAGCGGGCCTGTTGTTGTGGAATTCCAATCGGATTTATTTGGCGACTCGGCTTCGATTTAACACATTTGCCTACGGCACAGTGCGCCCGTTAACTTGGCAATGCCGCATTGCGTACAAAATTTCGTGTTACCGCGGTTGATCCCTTCGAACCGATTTGTCGACGTTGCTCAAAACATTTTCTTCGACACGCGGATGCTATGCAGATGACCCTGTCGTGTGGCCATACGGGGCATCTGGTGTCGGAGCCATGTCTGGCACTTCTGCCCTTGCCTTCCTGGCGAGATTGAGCCGTGAGCCGAATGTTTATGGAGCTGCTGTAATTACGGAGCGGAGGAGCTCGACGCACGGGTGGGAGTAAAAGCTGCGTCGACGTCAGAAGTGGAGCAGGTGACAAACAGAGATGGAGATAGGCAGAGATACGCAGAGCGAGAGACCAGCTTGAACAAGGCAAAAGGCGGATGGCATAGAGTGGGAAGCGAGAGCACTGGTGGTTATTGTTCATAAGGCTGGTGCCATGTGTTCGAAGAATTTATGTTCTGGCTGAGCTAGTGGCATGCTACGCCACAGGGGCACTTAAAACGAAAGGTAGCTTCTGGCGAAAGGGGCGGGCGGCAGGCGGGAACGACAGGTTAGACATGGATTTGCTTCTCCCCTGTCGATAATGCTGCTGAACATCGATTTTATTCGGCAAATTAACACCATCATGCCTAACCACCCTCCCGCGTGACGCTGTCCTGCTGCGGGACGAATTGCTCGACTCCTCCTACGGATACGAGTCACTCGGCGCGGATCTTTGAAACGCCGTAAAGTGCGGCGGAAACATTGAATTTTCGCAACATCCATTTCCACCGGGGCCGGATTTCAACTAGCGGAAATAGAATTTTCTAACGACGTTTCACCCCTGAAAAATTCTCGCGATAGGTCGATACGCGGAAAGGTACGCGACGGCCGATTGAACGCGTAGAAAGGCGGACCTTCGGCCGTCGATTCTTTGATCCCCCTTAATCGACCACCCCCGATTCTCCCCTTTTTTCGAGACCTTTCATCCTGCAGATACCGTCCGTATCGTTTATTCGATCTTACGGCTGTTTTCTGAGTCAATAAGCGACTCCCGTCCCGGGTAAACGATAGGGTCGCGGAAATGAGACTCAGGACGGAGACTTCGTCAGGGTGCTGTTCAGTGGACAAAGAGCGACGAAAGCAGGAATGTGACAGACAGAACAGTCGCAGTTTGTTTTCAGTAGAGAAACCAGCTGTGCCCTCTCGTTGAAATGCTTTTGTTGTCTGTCGTCAGCGTCAGCAGGGAAAACCAGGAGCAGGGGTGGTAGTAGGACAGCGCGATCCGTAACTGAATCTCTCCTTCTCGAGACTTTTATGACTTTCCCGGATTTCCACGGACGCGCGCAAGACTCCCTCGTTATCGCCGATGGGAAGTTGCCCGTCATCTTCCTGTCCTCTCGCTTTCAACTCCTCCTCCTGACCTTCTGTCTGTCGCTCGCGATTCGCTTTACGCTACGCGTTCAATTTCCACACCTTTCGACGTCACGTCTTTGGCGATAATTATTTCGCTAACGAGAGCCCAGGTAGCAGTGGAACTGTTATTTTCACGTCGCAGTGCGAGGCACGTGATTGGTTCGACGCAGATATCAAATTGGGAGCGTTAATAAATTGACTGCCACGTTGCTCACCTGAGACCGAATATTCTTTCTTCGATGGGTCCGAGGTGGTCATCAATAATCGGAACGTCTCAAATGTTTAAAATAATAAAAATGAAATGAATATCGTAAACCAAAAAACGTTTCATATCACAGCTAACTAGACAATATTATGAAATACAAAGTCATATAATATCAACGATTTAAGATTTTAAATAAAACTTTATGTATTATAAAAATTGAGTATGGTGCGCAGTATTAAAATATTTTAAGCATAAACGAAGCCGGCCAACACGATCTTTGTAATTCGTAATTGATAGTAAATCGTTTTTTATTACATTTTTAGCACTTATAGCTGTTTAGCATTTCGAGCAGTTATATTTAATGGGGCTAGGGTCTGCATATTATCATTTAGTACGCTCGATGCGATACTCTTTGCCGTGGATAGTAGATAATCATTTTCTTATAGTTATAAGAAAATGTTCAAGGGCAATTATTGAGAGTAATTAGGTGCACTAACGGAGCACATTGGTCACCCATAACCAGAAGCGAAATAAACGCATCACGATTAAGGGCATGATTTTTTATAACTGTAAGTGTCATTATTTTGTCATTATGTTTCTGGAATAATGAAAAATATTTTATGCCCCCCCCCCCCCCCCCCCCCCCCCCCCAACATCATGTAAATCTGACATGCCAGTCAACGTGGTAACAAATATCAACAAGCTTGTCAGCTGAGGATATAAAACGTATACTTTCAAACCGGGAGTGACATTTAGGACATTATGAAACGTGTAAATACTGAAAACTTCCATGTGTAAACAAAAGACAATGAGCAAAAAATCTCACTTTTATCTGGATCTGACAGGATGTTTGCGTTGCAGAAAAGTAAATCAATCGAAGATAAAGAACTAAATATTTATTTTAAACTTTGATGAAGACAAAAGCATATCGGTTTCTGCAATGATAGACAGCAAACTGGATGGTAAAAAAAACTGATTATGTGCCATTTTGATCGTATCTTCGTAATTTCACCTCGATATAATCAGTTGGGGCTCGCATTGATTATCACGCTCTAACAAAAACATTTCAACAAAACATTAAAAAAGGGTAAACAAATGTTTTAATATTACATCGTTTGTAAGGTATTGTCTCCGAAACTTGATACTGCTCCGTAAATGGAAAGTTTTGTACCGCTTCCCATAAACCTATATACCGCTTAACGTGTTAATTGTAAAAGAATTTCAGGGTAGAGTACATCATTCCGTTGCAGAAATTCGCGTCGTTCGATGATGCGTCGCATGAATGCGAGGGGATTTACTTTCGCTGATGGATAGGGAGACGATCAATTGCAGCCGTCCGTTAGTACTATCGGATCAGACGTGGTCGCGGAGAAACGAATTATACATCGTACCGTTGGTGCTCAACCGCATTCCCCGTGTTTCTTCGTTCGACTGTAATTTCTACGTGGCACTAAACTCGACGTGGAGTTCGGACTCAGTACGAGGGTGGACACCGAGGTGAAGTGGATAGGGTGGGAAGAGGCGGAGGAAGGACGAGATTTCCTAATCGGTATGAGAGTTTCCACCAGCCGGCTCTCAATTCGTACCAAAGCAATTCAGCGAGCTCAGTCGACGAGAGGAGAAGCGGACTCAAGAGAACGACTCGAAGACAATGCAATTATTCGCAATTACCACGTCCGTCCGCGGCTCGCGGAATTATCCCATTCTGTTTCCATTACTGGTCCCACCAGCCTGTCCCTCCCTATTTTCTCCCCCATCCGGTCTCCGTCTCTTTCGCTTTCGTTATACATGTATATTCATACGTATGCACACCATCGTAAGATGCCATATCCCGTGGAAGCATCTCTATCGAACAATTAACGGACGATAAATCTGAATATCCTCGCACTCTTTTGTATGTTCGATTCGACAACCCCGCCGAAAGTTTCAAACGCTGGGTGCAGCTGAAGTTTGAAATTCGTAGTCGGTCCGAGAATTGACTAGTTGAAAGAACGCGGATTACGTGCCGGTAGCTGCAAACTTTAAAGGGTCTGCATTAACTCCTTCGAAGGTACCTACTGAAGTTGGGAATTCTCGTTGTCGTTTAGAACACTGAGTAGATTATGAACTAACCGCTGATGCATGTTCTGCATATATTATATTTGGTTGCGCATGTATATAGCGCTTAATCCGAGTGGACGCAAGTCTCCGGTTAGATGACGCTATTATGTGGTGCTCTGACCACGCGTAAACTGGATCAGCCCTGACGACAGCAGGGTCCCACTGAAAAGAGACCGGACAGGGTTCGATCACAAAGCGACTTCTCTATCCGTAGATCGCATTCTACGTGCGTGCGTATTGAAGGCACGGATGAGAAAGCGAAGAGTATGTCGAAAAAAATATTAAAGAGCGTTAAAGGGAGACGAGAGGAGAAGAAATGTGCTGACACACGCGCAGCGAAAAGTTTTACGAGCTTACATTGTCGTTCTCTCATGTGGGCTGCCGCGCTCACTCGCTTCAACGCGATCTCGGTGTATTCAGATCGTTAAAGATTAACGGCATTCTCGTCCCGACGTCGTACTCCGAGATCGTGTGCCGTAGGATAGGGGACCGGCTAATGTAATAAAGAAAATCCGGGCGACGAGCGACGAAACGTAATTACGCACTACTCGCTCTCTTCTTCTCGATCTCCACCCTCGTTTCGACTTCAACCTCGTCCTCGTCCGTGCGCTTCTGACCACAGGACACACTCGTCGTCTTACATTTCTCGAATGTCATGCACTGCTTGTTCCGTAATGTGCGTCGGTGCGCAAACTTGGCGGGTGTACGTAAAGAGAGACATAATTACGCAGCTTTATTAAGATTTATACAATTGAAATGTGCTTACCATTGGTAGCCGCGCTTTTTCTCTTTGTCGCCCCTCCGGAGGCTGAAATGGAAAATGTCGGTACTGCGAATGTTTTATGACGAATCACCGCCGATGCTGAAGAATTTATCGACCCTCTTTCGCGAAGCCGAAGGACCAGACTTAATATTGCAAGTGGCAGTCGGAGTTATTACTCGGGCAACATTTCGTCCGTCTTTAATCTGCTTTGAGGTATTTTAGAAGCTTCAGTCTGAGTGAGCTTTGAAGTTGGTGAGGATTCCTTGCCCACCCTTACGCGACCTTGCGATGCATTAGTCGAGAGTAGTCTGCCTTGTACATACTTTTTTCTGCTTCGCGTTCACGTCGCCGTCTCCTTTTACGATTTTCCTCAGCGTGCGTGCGCGAGATTACATGCTTCTTCTTTTATCGTCGTTCTTTGTCCCGTAAAAATAGCTGTTACGCCAGTGCATCCCGATCACTGCGAAAGAAGGACGGATGTGATGACAATGGATTTACATCGCTCGATTTCCATTACAGACTCTAGTTATGATCGCCGTTACAAATTCTACCGCCGTCTGCCGTAAGATGCCATTAGTTTTATCGGCTTCCGTAAAGAATTCCTGAACATTATCGTACGATTTGACCATTATGCTGAAACAAGCATAGATGTAATGACAACCGATTTACATCGCTTAACTTCTGTTAAAGACTGTAATTATGAACATATCGTTAAGAATTCTACTGACGTCTACCGAATGACGCTATTCATTTTACGTCTACCTTCGTAAAGTCCCCCAACATCGGCGCGCGATTTAACCATGGCGGTGAGGAAAAGACTGACGACAGTGGATTTATATCACATGCATTTTATACATTTACCATAAATAGTTGATTCACTTTTATAAAGACTCCAACATAAGGTTTAATCATCGCGGTGAGGGAAAGACATAATAATGTCGCTTAATTTATGTCATACAGCTTTAATTACAAGTTCTACTTGTGAACGTATTGTTACGCCGTCTACTGTATGGCGCCATTCATTTAATCTACATTCATAAAGAATTCCTCAACTTCAACGCACGATTTAACTATCGCACTGCTGTATACACGGCGCAAGCAATCCTTGTTAAGACGAACATTGCGACGCACAGGAATTCATGCACACTAAGCCCGAGCATTGTGCACCGTTGTAAACCATTCTGCTTGTCTATAACAGCATTTCTCTGTGGAAGCCACGAGTATCGTGGTAGGAACGGTTGGTATGTACTGCACCAACGAACACGACTAGTGCCGTGGACGAGGACGATGGCGATCCTTTTAATAGACTTTAACAGATACCATCGGCTGCCCTCGTGCCGGTAAGCTGCCGCAGAAGTTGGTTATGTAGTTGAAAAATTAATATGAACTTTCGCAAAGTGCACTTCCTATCCCTGTCGTCCTACGTTTGTCCCCTTTAGTCTTGAAAGCCATTCACACGACGGCTGTGGTAAGTTTTACGCCCACCGTCGCGCGCTTCTGACCGCGACACCCCTTTCCATTCCCTCAGGGTCCACACCCGGGGACCCGGTAAAATCGAGCGGAAATTCTAATAGATCGTGCCAGTATAATATTCGGCTTGTGGTCGGTGGAAGTTGGGCGAGCTTTCGACGCTAAATGAACGTGCGGAATCGTCCCTTTCGAACTGAACTAAATTCACCCGATATGCTTTTCCAGACAGTTTTACCCCTGACGCATTTAGCACGCCGACGGCAACAATTTACGTTGTCGTAAATTGACATCAGCGCAACAATTAACTTGTCGACAATGTAACAACGTCGCGGCAAGTGTCTATACAATCGCCTGAAGCGCGGAATTGCCTGTACCGGGTATATGCGGGAACAAGAACGGGTTGTGAAATACAAAGATAGTCAGAAGAGAGAGGGGAAGAGAAAGACCGAGGGAGACGATGTACAACAGGCAAGTTTCTGAACTACTGGCGTCTAATAAGTGGTAAACTGGCGGACTGCAGGCTGTACGAGTAGAAGGGCGAGCACGAGGATGAGACAGAGTGCGGCAAGTTATGCCGGCATTGTTCTAATTTAATCATACATGCCAGGACCAACCAAGATACCGGCTCACCGAGCAACCCCCATAGTAACGAACTCCTCGCGCAATCCACCGTCTTTGGCACTTAGATCTTTCACCCTGAAGCCAACCCGCTCTTTCGTATTGACCCGTCTATCTCTTTCCGCACGTCTTTGTCGTCCGTCTCTTTCTACGCCTCCCACGGCACGTTCAAACCCGGCGGCAAGGACAACGATGCCGACAGAAGCGGACGACAGGTCTCGTGAATTTCCACCCTTTCCTACCCTACCGGGTTCGTCCACCCGGAAACGGATCGTAATTTCGTGCCAGTCGTAGCTTAACGGGTTAAGTCGTCGAGTAGGGAAGCGTCGAGACGACTAACGCTTTCCTTAACGGGGCGCGTCGCGCAAATCCGCGGACAATTACAACCCCGACAATGAAACGGTCAATGGATGAACATTAGGAACCCCTAGCTCCCATGCTCATTCTCGCAATTTTGCGAGATTCTTGGAATTTGTCGTGTCCACCATGCAATATTGGGTGCTCCAATGATTACGATACGTTGTTACCGCTGAATTTCCCTGGATATGGCAAGTCTGGGAGGATAAGCGCTTGACAGAGGAGTAGGGCGAAGCACGTTGTCACCGATAAATATCAAGGAGTGTAGGCATACAATACAACGGTGTATATTGTGTCGGGAAATATGGAGGCTGGCCATTTTAGAGACGGTGACGAAGGAGGTCCTAGGTGGATGCGATCAGTATACGTACCACATACACGCGTATTCTAATGTTTTCGCTTTTCGGGAGATAATATATATTGGGTGATCGTGTCGAAATGTTATACTCTTATCTCAGCGCTTTTTGTATTTTCTCATCCGGTATATTTTATGTTCATCCAATGTTAACTTTTTTTATATTAACTGCAATTAAAGTCACCCGAAAAAAGTTCACTCTATTCCCATATTATTATGTTTCAATGTTTTAGCAACTATCATAGTGACGATATGAGAATTCGTAAGAGAACTGGTGACATTGTACAAAATGTTACACTTTGTTCGCGAGGTAGTGCACTTTTTTATTATTGCGTGCAACAGTAGCATATTTGCATCAAAATCCGCCGTAGCGAAAAGGTTCCCATTTAAGCGCCACGGGCTTTTACAAAAATTCGCTCGAAAAATGCTAAGCTGCGTGATCGCACTTTTTTCATTTTACAACAGCGAAGACAAGAGCATTCGCAGTTTCAATAACAGTAAAGATACGCGTCGACAAAATCCCAATGCGCAATCAATTCGATTTTCCTAACCGATTAGCGAGCAGTTTTAGTCACTGAACTGAAGAAGCACGATCGTGCCAGTTGGTGCTCAAACGATTAACCCTTTCTGTATGGCTTCTTCTTTACTCACTCCGCTTCCACTGTACGGACAGTCAAATCGCGAGTACACTACGCCTGAATAAGACTACTACAACACGATTACCACTTCTAAGAAGTCATACTTTAATACGCTTTATTGTAATAACACTATAAAATAACACTTTAACCCTTTGCGGACGACCACTTTTTCGGTTGGGTAAATTAGCACGCCGAGACAATTTTCGCAGATGTGTCGAATGTCTTACTGCGAACAATAAAATTATCTTATGTACAAATTTTCTTACAAAAACGTTCTATTTTGATAGTTTTTCTATTTTATACCTTTCAAAAATATAACCTTGCAAAAATTACCGCCGTCCATGAATTTGGTATAATTCGTGATAGCATTGGGTTTTCTAATCACAGTTTGAACACCATGCCGGAGTACTCGTTCAACACTACTTCATTTCTGCATTGTAATAATTTGTCAACAGCGTGCTGATTTTCTTATCTTTCCACGCCAAAATCACATTATTATTTCTATGATAGACTACCATTGATTTTCCTTTTGGAAGTTGCCGTTTTTTTATTGCATCTGACAATTCTTTTCTATTAATTATTATTGTCCCAGTCAAATAACATTTCAATTTATGTAATTCATTGGCTAAAAAGTAATTGGTGTAATACCGCCTTTCTATCAGTTAGAGGTAATGAAATCTAACATAAACATTGTAGCTTCTTATTTGCCTCTCGTCCTGCTGGAACGCCGTGGCGACCGAGAGTCGCCTCTCGTCCGCAAAGGGTTAAAACTTGAGTATTCAACGATGGACGATTATAGTCGTCGTAGAACGACAATAGTTGTCATTAGTATTTCAAGGTTTCAAGGTCAAATTTTTAATTTTTGGGGGAAGGGGGCATGACAACTTGATATAAAATGTGCTCTAAAATTCAAGAGAATTTTAGACCACATACGCGACATTAGTCTCAGCAAAGAATGTCAAATTAATCTGTTGTGTTGTGATGGAAGGCGAGCGAGAAAAAACACGCTGCGAAAGGGAGGAATGATACAAAGAGCAACGCGATATCGTCGGGAAATAGATTCAGGAAAGCCGCAAAAGTGGAGACTGTTTGCGGAAATTGATGAGATCTCAACTGGTAATTGAGTACCTTCTTACGATCTGGCTAAAGGATGGGCAGGAAATCGTCATAGGCGACGTTCCATAGGATCGATACCAAGTCGGCCGATTTATCAACGGTCCTTTTCGATCGCTTAGAGCCAGGAACGCCATAGGGGTCGAATTACAGTGCCGCAAAATAGTAGAATTATTGGATCCGTGCTCGTATAAAAATAGAGAAGGATTTCACAATTTGTTTTCCTCATTTGTAGCATTCCACGGAAAACTATTTGCACGAGAAAGAAATCGTTGTTCCGCTATTGAACCTCCAATAGCTCCGAATATATGACAGTTATTCGGCAATTTAAACAACTTTTATAATTGCCCATCAGCGGCAAGTCCGCAAAAACATATTGACAGAATTTTAAAAAACATTTTATGAATTAAAAGTTTGCATTACTAGTTTGAATACCGCCCAATGCAGACATCGCAATTTTGGGTAAACAAAATTAACAATTCACGGTAAATTGGGCAATTTCAAGATTCACAGAGATTTGAAAGAACATTTAAAATTGTGCAATGATAATTACGAAACTGACAAAAATATAGAAGATATGACCAAAAGTTGTTGGAAACGGCCGACGTCTTCAATTCTTAACAGAAGACACAAGTTGCAACGTTGCCAATAAACTCACTACACCGCCGGTGATTTTTGGGTGATGCAGCAGTCAATGTGCTAAATCGATTTCATCGACACGACACTCCGTGAGTCGAGTTTTAAATTAAACTCGCCCGTTTCCGAACACTGACACCGAGACACCACCACTACTGCCATGAGCATGCGGCTACCATCACTGCTGGGTACTACAAACGAGCCACGATTACCGCGGATCGACTGGATTACGTATTTGATGGGGCAAAGGGAGGAAGAAAACGAATCGGGACTCCCCTTCCACCCTTCGACGCCACTGGAACGTTAATCGAAATCCAGCCCGCGAATAATGACTGTAAAGTATTATGGGAAACGATTGGACGAGGCGTCCGATTTTGATTCAGAAGGTCCAATCTCGTCGCGTCGCAGAACGATATTTTAACAAGTGAATCTAACCCGGTGTTAATTCACCTGTATACGTTAAATTTCTGGCTTCGTGCTTCCGCGAGGCCAAGAGCGAAACCATTATCATCGGGTAAGATCTTTTGCACAAACACACCGACGTTTCTGATGCCATTTAAAAGCTGCGGTCGAGCGGTTAATTGCGCGCTAATAGAGAACGTCCTTTGATTGCTGCCATGGTATCTGGCATTTCTCGTGCGTCCTGCGATTCTCTCGCAGGTAATTACGTAAACCGTGCCGTAGGTGATCAAGCTTTACAAAGACGCCCACGCTATCTCGTCCTCCGCTTTCGTCAGCTGTTCTTGTTTTTCGCACTTTCTGATATTCCTTTTTCTTCAGCGAAGTAACGAAAAGTGTGTCTTTCCAACTCATACAGCTTCCGCGCCCATTTGACATTTGTGCATTACTTAAGATAAATCTACAGCACGGCTTCATGTACTACCTATCTAATTTCATATTTCCAATTCGCCTACTCACGAAGTCATAAATCTTCTGCTCTCATTTGACATTTGTGCATTACTTAAGATAAATCTGGAACACGCTTTCGTATAGTTTCTAACTTCATATTTCTAACTCGCCTATCCTCTGTCACAGAGCTTTCGCGCTCATTTGACATCCATTCGTTACTTAAGATAAATCTGGAGTACGCTTTCATATACCTTCACTATAGTTCCATATTCCTAACTCGCCTAACGACTTTTAATCAGAATGTGCCCAGTCAAGCGCGTACGGCAACAATGTGAGTAAGACACGGAATAAGTTGCACAAATACGTTTGGCCCTGCCGCATAGTCGGTAGGTGAGTATGTGATTTTGACTTTAAATGTCCTTTCAATTACGGGATGACTCTGGCGATGGTACTATACGTTCCCTTTTCCAATTTCACGAAAACGTGTAACGTGCTTTCGCGCACAGCTACTCCGCAAGCTCTCTCTACATTTAATATAGCCTTTTTTCGCGTCGCACATACACAGGTAAAACGGTACGCCATGGGTCCAGAGGAAATCGTATCGAAAGTGCCTTACCTCCGCGCATTTTCTTGAGTATCTCGACCTCCGCAGCGCCAGTCATTAAGCCGCTGCTTTCACGATATTTGCAACGGGGAGGTCACCGCGGAGTGATTCAAAAGGAGAGCTTCGAGATCGTGAGTATGTGACCTGAAAGAAAATGTCGGAAAATTCTTTCTTGGCGCAAAATAACTCGGAAAAGATGAGAAGCGAGAGCGAGAGCGGAGTAGGGAAAGGGAACGGCTAGATATGGGATAGATGAGGAAAAGAGGATGTACGAAGATGAAGGGACGAGGAAAATGGTAGGAGATGCAATATACTATAGGTTCGTGTACACGTACGAGTGTGAACGAGCTTGTGTACTGTGCATTTTCTCTAGCCGATGCCCGTCACGTTCGACGCACGTGCGGCCTCACGTTCAGAACCGAACGATCCTTTGCCGACTTGGAAATCGGGAGAAGCGAACGCTCGGGGTCACGAACCGACGATTGTGCCCTGAATGAGAACGAGTACGCCCGATTTTGCAAAAAAAAAAAAAAAGAACAGAAGCGACCGCCTAACGACACTTTGTCGAAAGGTTCAAAACAGTCGTTATCTGGCATCTCCCGGCACCGTGTCCTACCAAAGCGTCATGCCGCGCACCGACATCATCCCATAACGACGTGCACGTATCTACTTTACCATCCCAACGTTTTGCAGAGTCAAAACTCTCAGGACCTCAATCTCGCGAAGTAGCAACGCGACGATCGTGCATCGTCGACAGCCATAATAGCAGCAACAAGATCGATAGTCTCGCGTCGCGTAGAAATTTCCGAAGCTTTTCTCTCGGTATTCCCTCGGAGGCGAGCATCGAGTGCGTGCTTTTCACCGGGACCTTAGAATCCTCGTATATCCAGAAGGATCTGAAGCGGCGACGGAGGGTGGATGAGAGAACTTCGCTCTTACAGCAGTCTTCTAACTTATACAACCGACAGGAGTTCTGGCTAGAGTGCAAGGAAGCTCTGGGAGTTCTCATTTTATTTGAGGAGGAAGCACGACGACGGGCGGACCTGGGCGAGCAGGAGAAAGACTTGGGAAGGAGAGGAGGCGGATATGCGCTGGAGAGAGGGAATGATACCTACCTACCTGTCTTACGTGCATCCAGTGCGCTCTTCGCGTACACATAAAACCGCATTGCCTCGAAAGCGTGCATATTACGCCGTGCTGTGCCCCGTCACGCCGTGAGACTGAGCATCGTGACGTCTTCTTGTTAGTGCGACGCATAAAGGAGAGCATCTTCCCGTCGCAGCTCTGTCAGAGGACTTATCGTCGACAAAAATGTGGGAGGGAGCGAAGTAAGAATTGAGAACCGTTATTTCGGGGCTGGGTCGATTCTAAAATGCCGAGAAGGGGTGAAGTCGAAGAATGGTGACAATGTATGGGCGACCCAGAACGGCACGGGCGCTTTGTGGACGAGATTTACAAAGTTCGGGGGACGCACTATGCTATATTGAAAGGAGTTAAACGTATTTGTTAGAGAACGAAGAGTTGGGGGATCGAATTAAAATACCCTTACCTTTATCGGAGTTTTCTTTATGAAGGCGGAAGAGGTTTCACGTCTTTGCGTTACTTTATTATTACGAAACGCAGACTTTGATCCTTTGTCCATGAGCCTGAAATATTTTCCGTCGGTAAATGCGCGAAAGCTGTAGGAGAGGGAATTTGTGTTGCGGAAGAGGAAGAGGCACGCCATCGGTGAATACTGATTTATTTTCACGTTTTTCAGTTTCCGCTCGGGGCTTGTATTACGCGTTGAAACACTTAAAAATGTATCTATATTATCCTCCTTTCCGATTGAATTGTTATCCCTCTCTTCACGAAGGAATTATCGCAATAAGATTGACAATGAATAACTCACGTTTTACCTTTTATTAGTAATCTCCAATTTTACACCGATCAATTTACGTTTTGCTTTTCTGACTTTCCTATTCGCATTTTCCATTATACATCTCCATAATTAATAGCTTATTATTATTCCATTATAATTTCAAATATATCATATCCATAATTTCGCCCTGCCAATCATCTGCTGACCCAGTCAGCCTGAAACCTTCATCTTGATAAGACATTTCAGTTCGTTCATCGCTGTATTTCAACCTGCGTGTAATTCGCTCGGTGCAAAGGAGACGGCAGGCAACTACCACTTTGATCACTCCCACATTACCATACGCGCCTGTTTCAAAGAAAACGCCAACAATTTCAACGCCACTTTCTTGAATTTCCTTTTCACAGTTGCCGTGCCGCAGTATCGTTAAATAATCAACAATATAATTCCGACCGTGAACGCTACGCGTAGGCAGATTGAGACATAATCGGTCCTTCGGGTAGGAAACTGAAGGAATGCCTTTTGTATCGTCTGCGTCGCTATTTTATTATCATTTTCCTTAACAGTGCTCCTTCATAAGCAGCATTCAGTATTCCTTCACGCCACTCGGAAAGGCTCAGAATTACGATGAAGCGTCGCTCGATACCCATTTAAGATACCTCTCTCTTTCCTGTTCCATTCACCCCCGGAACAATGTAATTCCGGAATTTGCTCCTCGATGCTGGGGGAGTAGGCAGATCAAGAGTAGTCTCGCCGAAAGAGCAGAACAAGAGAGAAAATAGAAGCGAAGATGAGAGAATTCCCCGTTCTACATCGCTATATTATTATCTTTCCCTCCAGTTCCTCTGTCACTCACTCCATGTCCCGACTTTCCAGAGGGAGGTAATTCTTCGGCATGTGAAAATGACGGTATAAGGGATGGCGAGAAAGACAGAAAACGAGAGTACGGCGACGGAAAGTGCGTGGCTGCGAGATCCCTCTTTGACGAGATAAGAAGGGCGGAAAGGGGCGGAAATACTCGACGAAAGCGAGTATCTCTTATTAGCGTCGGAAAGGTGGGCTGCAGGGAGGGAAAGAACGTTGAGAAGACGAGACCGAACTATCTTCAAAGGGACCGAAACGACTTCGAAACGATAAACTGTTAGTTACGAGCCGTGTCTTTTTTTAACATCGGCTCAATCACCCTCGTTTGGCGTAATGACGTCGTTTTCCACGGAAAGGCGATCGCATGGGGCAAGAGGACGACTGCTACCGGAAAAGGAAGCTGTAGATGTAGAAAAATTCTGATCCGCAGCCGGCGGCTTACGCACTGGTGGAACGTTTTGACTGAAAAAAAATAAGACCCGGTATTGCAGGGCATGCAGTTTTCGAAACGTTTCTTGTACTCGAAAGTAGCACTGCACTTCTTAAATTCTATTTTCTAAACACTTCTGGAGTCTGTACAAAACGTATCAGAAAAACAGTTGTCGAATGATGCAATCGTATTTTGCTAAAAAGTAAAACTTTTTATTACCATAATCTTAATGGCCATTCCATTTAGAAAGCGTTTTTATATAGTATAAGTATGGTATTATATCATATAGTATAAGTATCATATATCTCATCCCTAACATATGTTTCAAAATGTACATTACATTAACACTTGAATATACATTCAAAATAGTATAGTATCTACGTAGAAAGCACGCGCTAACAGGACGTACGATGTTCCACGGTGCAATATTGACTATTAGTGACGCCATCCCAATAGGGTTAAACTGATGCAACTTTTCTCTGGTTATGATTACAGCAGCAACAACAGCAGGCGCAACAGCAAGCGCAGCAGCAGGCGCAACAGCAGCAACAACAGCAGCAGCAACAGCAAGCTAATTCACCAGCAGGCGGAAATGTGGGCAAGAGCAGTCCTTCGCCAGGGAACTCGGCCTCTCCCAATACTGTCGCGACCACCAACAAGTCCCAGACCGAGCCGAAGCCGGTCGAGTGCAATTTATGCCATCGAAAATTCAAAAACATCCCCGCCCTCAACGGTCACATGAGACTGCACGGTGGTTATTTCAAAAAGGTAATATAACCGATAGCAAATTGAAGCCATTTAAAATTTTCAATCTGCAGCGTATTCTCTCCGCGATCCGCCGAACGATTATGATTTGCGGACAGAGATTCCGCAGTGACGTAAAGTCCGATAGCGAACGTCAATGTACATTTTCCAGGGACGGTGAAATATATTTTCGCGGGAAGTAGTCGTATGCGCCAGTACCATACCATAGTTCCGTAATCGCTGTCGAAGTTCGATCTTCGACAAGAGTTCCGACGAGAATCCCATTCGCTCTGCCGACGAGCGCGCCCCAACAGCATTACCATGTGAATCCGTAATCGGGGAAACTCGTACAGAATATCTGTGCAATCAACCGGTGATTCTCTGAAAATCTCATCAAGGCTCCACCGTCCTAGAGGCAGCGGCAAAAGATATCGCCGTTCTCGAGAACGCGTTCGGAGGTGATAATCGCTGCGGCGGGTGGGAGGAGCGGGATAGGAACAGAGGAGGAAAGATGCAAAATATCCGCAAAGATCTACCTACGCGACTTCAGCACACTTTGTCCTCCGCCCACTCTCACTGTCTCCTCCTCCATCCCGACTTCCACTCCCGTCTTCAAGAACCCCTTCCATCATCGACTTCAGCCTTTTACCCTCTCAAGTTTCTCACCCCGCTCGTTTTCCGCAACCTCCTCAGCCTCCCCTCGACTGGAAAGTCCGAACACTGGAGCTCATAATAAGGTCAGAGAGGGAGTCTGGATGTTGCAGCCGTTGAAATAGAAAGATCAGCGATTCCGTGGCCTCCTACTCCTCCGTCTCCTGTTCCTACTCTGCCCCCAGCCTCGCTTTCCGATCCTCTGCGTCGCCCGCTTCTCGTCCATCTACCTACTGAAGCTCCTCCTCCCGCTGATTAAAAATGTCTTAACGAAGATCGCACCGTTTATAGAAAAGTGCTGAAAGACCCGTTCGTGGAAAAGTTTCTTCCCGCCTTCTCTTCCTTCGTCTTCTCTGTGTTCCCCCTCGTTTACCGCCTTTTTCATGCGAATCCAGGATACGGAGGGTCAAGCGGAACAGCGGCGCCGGTACTTATTTCACGCCGCGCTGATAGAAAATCCATGTTCCGCCGAGACGTGAGCATTCATCCGCAGACAGTGCACATTCCGCAGCCGTAATTTCGTAACAAGGTCGTTAATCAATGTCCCGCAAGTTTTTGTCACATCCACGGTCAGAGTAATTTTCGCCGAAAGTATAGTTCCATGATTCCGCGTGGCTGTATGAATCTTTCACGAGGCGGCATATTTTTATACACCGTCGGCAAAAACGGAGAGTGTAACTGACGTCAATGTAATTCCTCACGTATTCTGTCAGCGGGACATTAATTGCTTTGCGAAGTTGGCTACATGTCGATCGAGTAATAAATTAATCGGTTCTCTTTATGAAGGTTGACACACGTTATCCGTCATCCGATCCTTCTCCAATTTCCTGAGTAAGCGGTTTCGTTCGACGCACGACCAGTCTGCATCACTGGCCGGACGGAAACATGCGCAACGGGGACAAGTCGGCAGGAATAAAAACTCAAATAGACCCGGAGGTGGAGTGAACAAGGGCGTGGAACGCAAAACGGCCGAACGCAGGGGCAAACGGGAAAGAACGAAGGAACGAGAGGAAGTCGAAGGAGGATACGAGTAGATGGAAAGATAAGGCGATGATCGAATCCAAATGAACCCATTAACAAGCTCTTTCGCCCCGCCCAAGCCTCGAACCAATCCGCACCGAATCAGCGAGAGAAAGAGGATGAATCGGCCGAGAGGGACAGAGATCGAGCGAGGGAGGGAACACTAGTGCAAGCGAAAAGCCCCATGCAAACATTGTCTCGAGCTTTCTCCATTATGCAGATTGAATCTGACTGGTTACGGTCGGGGTTTTCAACGGTGGTGCTCTCGCTTCGAGCACCCGAGTTTTCACCGCGGTACCATTGCCCCCCGACCCATCCTTTCGCACCCCCTTTTACCTACTCTCATCCGTCCGCACCCACGCCATCCTCTACCACTCACCACGTAAAGAGAATCATAGTCCCTGCTAGCTCCGCCACGTCCTTCCACCGCTCTATGGAATCTGGCCGGGCTTTTCGTTCGCAATTTTCGACAGTGGAATGACAAGAGGGAGGGAGGCAGTGACGCATGACCGGCATGAGAATTATTGAAAAGTTTTGGTGGTCCTTCGTCCTCCTATATCCGGATCAATGCGCGTCATACACTTTTTTACGTGGTATTGTTTTACCACCAGCAATGAACCGAGATAACAAATGATCTAATGTCCACGCAAATAAGCATCCGCATCTTTTAATCTAGACTTCAATGGGACATCATCTGATGTCAGCACAGATAAGCATTCGCGTTTTTTATTTTACAGTTTAATGGAAAATTGCGGTCGACTAGGAATAATAGTCAAAAAACTGGAAAACCTTCGATCGCGACCCGCATATCGCCAGTGCAATCGACACCGATCGAATTGATGAGTCGGACATGGTGGACGGGTTGCAATCAATTCCACACATTAACGGTCGTTGATCAATATTCATGAAGCGCTCGCGGTGCGCCACGTCAAAGACAGAGTTCAATTTCGTGGATAGTGATATATACACGCCAGGGCAAACGCAAATGCAAACGCACACTTAGCCGAGCGTGTTACATATCGAAGTTTCAGATAGGAAATTGAGGGCAGCGCGAGGACGATCACGATTGCCGGCGTCCACGGGCCATTAAGGACTGATGACGATGACGACGATGGGACATCTGTGGCATGTTAGGACGCGTACGAAATACGCGGGGAGGTTATCGGCACAAACCGTTTCGCCAGAAGCAAAATTTTCGTTGCGCTCATAAAGCAACCGTTAGCGAGTATCCAATTTCTATATGGAGATTTCTCACGTCAACAATTACACTGATTTCATCTTACACCCGACAACATCCACGATCGCTACGATTATAGACACAACGGACGTGTCGATGGGACTGCGTCCTGGCTATAAATTACGACAAGCAAACAGGAAAGACAGACGGACAAACAGACGAAGATGAGAAGGGCCGTGAATGAAGGAAGATCGTGCGACGGGCGTGTGCGGCGGATACAAAATCGTCGGGGGGGGGGGGGGGGGGGGGGGGGGGGGGGGGGGGGGGGGTTATACTTGGTCGGATCACACGAGGCTTTTGTGAAAGGATCCATGTTGGTAGTGGTTCGTGACCCTGCATCCTGCAGAATGGTGTATCACACACGCCAGAGATTCCATCACGAGATAATCGAATGGGCGCCTCAATTAGCCTCGCTCGGTGATTAGCGTGCCTCTCTATCCCCATCTGTCCCCTTTCTCCCTTTCTCTGTTACCTCGCTGCCTCGGCCGCTCTTCCGTTCTCCTCCACGATTCTCTTCATATCGCGCAGACATTTCTATCCACCCGCACATCTACGCACACCCACACGGCCCAACCACCGGTCCAGCGATCCTTCTGGCGTGGCGCATCAATTTACTCGCGATGCAGGCTTTTAATCCGACGATCTCTCCTCACGAATCCTCTGTGGCCCCTCTCGAGCGAGAAATCCCGAATTGGGATGAGTCCCCATGGCTGACCTCAAGTACAAGCGATCCTTTCGCGATCCACTCCACTAGGGTCCCTCTTCCTTATCCTCGCCGCCCGACCGGGATTCTTGGCTAACGAGATTTTCGAGATGCCTGTCGTGTCGTCATCGTTGCGACAAAGGAGACACCGGGGGATATAGCCTGTGCATCTGCCTCTGCCCCTACGTCTGCCCGGGAGGCAGCTTCAACGGCCGTCCCGATGGGATATCGATTTATGCGATCTACCTTCGCGTCCTTCGAGAAGGGACGTGGAGATCAAATTTGCCTGGGACGTCCTCGACATTTTCGAATCTCGCGGTATCGCGCCGCGGATCCAGAGCATCGCTCTCGAAAGCGACGTTTCGTTTGCATATTGATGATGATTTTCGATCCGCAGAGTGGGTTCGCGGGGTAACCGGATAGATGCGCTGACATCACTTTTCCATTTTTCTGTTTCAGGACGCGGAGAACAAGAAGAGCGAGAAGAAGGAGGTGGTTGGGCCGCCGTTGCAAACGGCGTCGGTGAGCGTGAGGGCTCTCATAGAGGAGAAGATCATTCAAAAGCGGACAACAGGTGCGTTGCAAATATTGGCAATATGGGTATTATCTGTACAGCCGCACGTAATAGCGCAATTATCAATTACGTCGTTCATCGACTGTGCCACTCCGTGCGCCGCGATAATAATAATATTAGCACCACAAACATCGGCGCGCATTTTCGATAATTCACGTGGATATTATAACGAACGCACGAGCCATTCGGCGGAAGCGAATTATCCGTCCGTCCGGCATTATTCATCCGCCGACAAAGATGTTGTTGTGAAAGAAGACGTTCAGCGCTCGCCGCTTGAATCAATAGCAAGTTGTTAATACAGCGGATCGTAGCAACTCGATGCAGAGATAACACAACCATTCACGAAAGCATTTTCGACGATTTTGTATTCTTCCCACCGCGTGTCTCAATTCAGCAGCTACTTCTCTCTCCATGACGCTCTGCCATTTCGTTTTTTCTCCGTTCCGCCCGCGCGTGAACATTTACCAAAGTTTCGCATGATATTTCACGAAATCCGAGGCTTTCTCTATAGCACAGCGGCGATGGCTATGGACTGCCGAAGAAGCATTATTTACGAAGCGAGCACGCTGGAATATTTCTCGCATTGTCCACGTTGGTTCAATAAATCAACTCGTGCCGGTGGGTGGAAGTGAACGGTTCCGGGGCGAAAAGGATGTGCGAAGGGTTATGGTGGCGGGACGCGAATCAGAGGGAACCCCGAGGCGCGCCTTTGTAACAAAGTGTGCGTCGTTAACGATTTATGCGCGATTTCGCCTCGGTATCTGCCAAGAGTGCGAGGAATGGTCCACGAAACGCGCTTACGACACCGCTCGCGAATGTAGCGGAAAAGAGAGAAAAAGGGAAAGACTTAAGGCAGAGTTAAAACATCGGAAAATGTCAACGTTTCTCAAATGCTTTCGCGTTACTCTGTGAAACGAATTGCGAATGTTGCGGTGCGGTTTGCGTTTTTCTGGGTCACTTTGGATTTTCTTTCATTGCGTAAAAGGGGATGTTAATCGAAATACTTTCATGGGTAATGGCATACTTTGTCGCGAAGTACCATTTATCGAATGGTGCACATCGAAAGGAGAAACATTGAAGTAATAACGTTCTGCTTTCGCACAGATTGGATGGGGATAAGTTATTTTTAACTGCATTTAAGACATTATATCGAGTCATAGTAAAAGTTAAAGCTTCCAGAATGTTATCTTCCAGCAGAAATAATATCCCGAGGTAGAAGATAATGTGGCAGAGAAGTTTTTGTCGACCAGCTGTATTCCCTGAGGATTATTCTAAATTTTTAACGGCCCTTAAATCGTTTTATCGCGTTACCATGTATCATCCCATTACAACTCACGATAGGGCGCTCAGAACTTACGAACCATCATTACCATCCATTGAAGACGATCGCGTGGCTGTGTCCACTATTTAACGACTCGCTAAGAGAAAACGTTTCTTCTCTTCACGTCTATTGCGCACGTACTTTTCGAAGGAAAACCCGCAAACGTTTCTACATGAAGCACGCGATCGCACACGACGCAAGTCTGTAACAACTATAGCCAACTCTCTTACATTGTCCCTATTGATTCACCCTCACAGTGTCCATCTTGGTATCCCTTGGCCTATGTAAATATTATCCCTGCGCCTAGTTATCTTAATAAGAGACGGTCAAGCATACGATGTATTCAACGCGGTATACAACGCAATTCCTTTGATAAGTGTTCACGATTTAACAAAACAATAATATCCCTTCTTCCAATTGCATTTGTTATTTAAAAATATTCATAACACGCTTACTGATGATCATATTAACTTGTTTAATACTGAGTATGAAATAAGTTACTTGATAAATACGTAGAAGTAAATGTGGGTCCAATTATATCACGTTTGGTCAAGTTTTAAAGACGACAGTATCAATAATGGATTATACGCATATCCAAACAGGAACAGTTAAAAACACAATACGTTAAGTATTGGTTTCGCTGTAGCATTGGTATGCTGGCTTTTAAGTGCCTCGATTGCCCCGACTCTCATTTCATCGCATTTTTCCCCAGCATTCTTATCCCAGTTTAAAATACGAAGGTGAACTGCGTCTCCAGAGAAACACCGTCTCTGTTCCAAGCTGACCCAATTCGTTGCCATCTATAGGGAGAACGTGAGAAAGTTTACTGCAGTAGTAGAACTAGTACCGCGTCATTCATCGCACCGACTTTCGTCCATAGAACTGCCGAAAACGCAGCGTCCGCTAGCTTTACGCCGCACTCGCCCATATTATCTCGCGCGGACGTTAACAGGCGTATCGGCCGTTCGATCGGCGTCGAAATCGGTTTGCTGGTCATTTAACGGACCGCGCCACGGGGTCGGCCATTATTTTTTGAAAGCCAGCGGACCGCCTCTGAAGTCGCGGGCACAACCGCGATGAGATCGATCGATAAATAATTTGCTGGGAGCGCTCGTCGTGCACAGGGTCTCTGCTCTCTGGTGCTGATGATGCACTACCAATGCGGGACAGTCGGTCTGTCGTGGCGTTTTCAGTTTTTGTAGTGCAACGATGCATCGACGTGCTGGGTGCCTGCTGCCGGTAGCGGTATCGATGCCGTCGCTCGTACTGACCTGCGATACGAGGGGACGGGGATGGTCGATGGTGAAAGAGGGTGGTACCGCGTCGATGGCTTGCTGCGATGGCACTGCTGATCGCGGAGGACCGATGAAATATCGCGCCGTCCTCGCGCAGAAAAAAGTCACGTCGACGCTGAGCTGATTGCGCACGTGTATAGCACATATATGTGCGCGATGCGGGCGGGCGATCTCCGTTTATTAATATTCCGGGAAAACTAATCGCCGAGCGGCGAACGCACCGCGAGGCGGTTTATTATGCGCTATCGGCCAGCACGATATTTTGCGGACTTTTAACATTTTTCAGCGGTTCGCCGGATATACTAATGAAAATTGAATTGAATGCGTGGAAGACTGGCACGTGTCCGTCTTGTTGAAAGCAATTTGGCTGGCCTACAATCGATGATTGGCAATTTGTAAAAATCCCTTGTGGTTAAACCACAACGAGAACGCACGCGTACGTGTGCCAGCGCGACACGCGTGTATGCCTCTCACATTCGAACGTGCGGTTTCACCGTGTAATCCGGTTAGTTAGATTGTTCGGCGCTACGCGCCTCAGTCTCGACAGGGTGACAGCGGAAATTCTTTCTTACTTTCGATTACGGAAGTCGTATTTACTTTATCAGCTATTTCATGCCAATTTCATTAACGCGATACAGATGTATCGATCGGCGATACACCTTAATTTCGCAATTTACCTGTACGCATCGAAATAGTCGCAGTTGGCTAAAAAAAGTCTAGTTAGCGACATTTTCACAGTTACGCACTGCTGCGTTGTTTATCTATTGACTATCAGTGCAAACGAAGCTTACCCGCACACGAGCTTTTTCCTCGGTGCACCACCGTGATTTCCATCAGTTGTCAGGCAGGATAGACCGGAGACAGGCACGCGTCTGCCTCGTTGAAAGCAATTTGCCTGGCCACGATCGATGATTGCCAATTTGTAAAAATCCCTTGCGGTTTAACGGCGATGAGCGTACGAAGATACACGTCCGTGTACCGAACACGCGTGTATGCGCGTATGCCTGGACGAACATGATATATTCCAATGTTGAATGGTCTTGGGAACGATGTCAGTAGTCTGTTAACCAATTTCACGCAATCGCTCAAAGGCAAGTGGTACGTGGTGATGGCAAAGAAGGCAGCAAAAAAATGTATAGATCGCAACTCGTAGGCAGATGAAAAGTTTTCGATACCGCGTACAGACGGCTTAAAATTAATCATCGCCGGCTCGAACGATAAAGAGAAGCGAGAGACGATGTAATCGTAATGCATGTATCATTCGGTGGAAGAAGAGGGTATGTTGCGTGGTCCGGGCTTGAAGCCAGAATGCAGACCAGGTATTCATAAAACCGTCGTGGAAAAGTTTCGGTCGCGATACAGCTGTAGTCTGTACGTGTGTATCCCATTTCCTTCTTTTCGCCACGGCCAGGCGCCCAGGATATGCACGCATTTGTATACGCCGCGAGTATGGCACCAGGCCGGACTGTGAACGATGGCATATATGCCTTGAAAATATATGTTTCAGCAAACCGATGCGACGTTTCCGCGCGATGAGTTACCGAACGACGGTGCCAAACGAAAAGTGAAAAGTCGGAAGCGGTTATTTCTTATTCCATTTAAAATGAAATAGCACGTCCGCGGTGACGAACAGGAGATAGTTTTCGTTCTATATTACCGATCTAATTAATACTGAAACAGCAGTACTTGATTCATTGATTCCCTACTGTTGTTTCATTTAAGTCCGAAGCTGTCGGTGCAATGCTCGGCACATACTACTGACAATCGTAAACTTCCTCGAGAAAGTGCGGTTGAAAACTTTGTCATTCGCAAAATGACTTCATCATCAAAGATTTCGTTTAATCCGAATGCCAAATGCCATTTGGCAGTCGAATATCCATTTCCTCTATACATCTTCGTCATTAGTCGCAATTATAATACACAAGAGGATATTGCGAGAGTCGTCATTAATATTTAGCCCAGTATCGCTTACACGTAACGTTAAAATTTGTCTCCATCGCCAGCTCAGTGTGCTTCTCTTTTTCATATTACTTTCCTGTATTCTCGTCTACAAGCTCTACGAAAAAAAGGCAGAGAGACTAGGACGTATGTACAGTGTCCAGTCAAAGAGTGCGGCGAATTAGTGTCCTCTGTCAGCTGAAGGACGAGCTGAGTGGTAATACAACGAGGGATCGTATTTATTTCCAACGCATATACCCCCGACCGTGCATACATGAACGCCGCGTCGCTTTTCCATTCTCCGTTTCACGATTTTCCGTGAGCGCGTTGATGTTCATTCCACTCGGAAAAATGAAGCGAGGTGTGTCCGCTATTCGCACGGTAAAAAAAATACCTTACCGCCCATCGGTTCTCATGGAAACGAGTGATTTCTGCAAATATTTTGAACACAATGCCTTCCGAAAATAAATGGCGCCTCGCTTGCTGTCCATAAAATACACAATCGGCGAGCGACTAATTGCGCCGCAAGAAAAGCGTTGGCGAGAAATGACCGAGGCGAAACTTAACGAGGGAAAATAAAATGCCAGAGGTATTGATTCCCGAAATTATTACTGTAGCAGCGGATGCGAGCACCAATCAACAGCAGCCACGTACAAATACAACGGTGTTCACAACGCAAGTTGACGGCGGCGTTTCCCAAATTGCGGGCAAAACTAGTTTCGCCGTCCCGGCACCTCCACCTTTGGCAGCTGGTGAGAAAGTGCGTAGGCTTTCCGATGGCGAGCATTTCCGTCAGCCCAACGTCACCGTGGGAGGACACGCGACGGTGCAAAAACAGCTCCAGGAAGCACAAACCCAGGCACAGGCACAAGCATTGGCAGACATGATTTTAAAAGTGAGTTTCACTTTCAAAGCACCATTTATGACTTTGATGGAAATTTGCAGTATCCACACAGCCACAGACTGCACCCTCACCCACACACATACACACTGTTCGTAAATGGCTTATGGGAAATCTTTCTTTTGCAGGGTACCACAAAAGTAGCTGTTAAAAGAACGACCTCGGACCCGGGACAGCGATTGCATCTAACGTATCAATCGCCGATACCGCCTGCGACGAGCAATCAACACCAGCAACAAAATAATCAGCCGCAGCCTCAAGCGCAGCCTGCCGTTACGGAAAGTTTCACGATGACGGGCTACTCTGAGGACGGTGGCTACTTTAGTCCCAGTCTGCAGGATGAAGTGTTCCAGCAGGTCACCGCGGTACCAGACAGTGTGCTCCTTCACGCCACCCAATTGGACTCCATCCAGGTGAGTGCTCCTTCAATCAACTGCGGTTCTTCGTCGTGCCCTTTCTTCTTCCTTTCCCGTTCTTTCCGCCCTTTCTCCCGTCTTTATCCTGTCTAAAGTCGGTCAAGTCAACGGGACAATTCTAAGAATTATACCGAGGAACTGCTAACGAGGCCGCCAGTCGAGGATACGCCAAAGCACTTTTTCTCATTCTCGCCGATCTTTCTCTTGCATTTCGCTTGCGCAAAGTCGGGAGGTATAACTTCACTAATGACGGAAGAAGAACAGCCATCGGCAAGGACTGAAACGAGAACGATAGAGACCGGAGAAAAAAGCATTTGCATGTTCACCAGGCATATTAAGACGCGATATTTCACATCCTTTGACGCCCTAATTAGCCTCCAAGCTTCGTTATACATTCCATGTCGAACGTTGAAAACGCTTTAGTTTCGATTACGTCACGGCGCCAGCGGCGGCCGTAGCGACATAAAATCTAATAAGGGAAATTATCTAAGTTGTTGGCACCGACTGCGCCGTGCGACGAGACGCTTGCGATGCTTGCAATGCTGCTTCGCGTCGTTTGAAAAGCACCGCTCTTCTTCCGTACGGACGTTCTCTTTTTCTCGTTTTCTTTGGCTTTCAAAACGTTTCCTTCTCTCCCTTTTCTCCTGAACGGCACAGCCTGCCGTCAAGTAACTGTGGAATAATCGTCCTGTAGGTACTGGATATTCTCGGGCTAACAGCAACATATACCTATTTACTCTTGTTACCCTACATGCTCCTCTATCAATCTCTTCATCCTACGGACTAACCTAAATCACGATTCGAAGTAGTTACGCGCTTACCTAATCTCTGCTTACCATAAATTAATGGAAATGTCGTCTAGGACAAAATCGATTTCGGAATGAACGTAGACCAATGACAGAAAGGTCGTGCCGTGTTATTGAAATGTTATAACAATCAATCAATATTTGTTGTACTCTACTGAACAACATACAGCATCGCTTTCGGGAAGCATTGACTAGCCAATCTTCTTGGCAACCAATTTTCAGATGTTGTATGTTAGCCGAATAAAACAGAACATCCATTCCTCCACAGTTTCAAACAACAAGCTTACTCCAAGAGCAATCTTCAGAACAACTACCAGACATCACATTGGAGGACCGATATTCGTCTCAGCACACCGTCAACCCGGATCTCCAAGCTTTGGTGAACTCACCTTTGCCAGATTCCTTAGCCGAGTTCAGCACATACGGAGCTCAATACACGGAGAGTCCTCACACCCTGCCTACTCAGTCTCCGCTCCCGTCACCTTTGACTCGACACGACAGTCCAAGTTTCACCTATCCCACCCCGCCAGCTAGTCAAGAGGGTTTGCTCACTGGAACCCTCCCGCTCCTAAGTCCTCAAGAGGACCCGGAGTCTGTGCGGCAAGTCTCGTCACCTTTATCGGCAGCCTTCTACACGTCCACCATGTCGTCAGCTGCCGCCGTCGAGGATGCGTTGAACGAAGTACTTCCGGGAGAAGCCGACGCTGATGCCGATCTCTACGGATCAGGTTCGCCAAATCCACACTCGCCACTGCCAAGCCCGTTATCGGCGACTCCGGCACCGTCGCCACTCTCCTCGTTGCCACCGTCCTCCGTTTCGTCACCTGGACCAGTCACATTCTCAGGCACAAGTTTCCCCGTGTCGCCGCATCACGCGCTGCAAAATCAGATGATGCCGAACTCCGAAGATCCGCTTCTGTCCTCCACACCTAAGGACTTCACCACAGGTGGACGACGGAGATTTGAGTTTCAGTCTTACAAACTTATTACGAGTCAGAATCTCGTGGACTTCGGTCTCGGGAACGGAAGTCTCGCTGGCATTGTTGTTGACAATAACGGCGAGTTTAAGCTCATTCAAACAGCAGGCTTGCAAAAGGCGAATGTTCTGGTGCAAGCCGGCTCCTTGAGTCCAGCATTGGCTTTCAAGAAGGAGATTCGGTTAGCAACGCCAAAAGTCGAGCCGGTTACAGTGAACCTTGGTCTGAATGTGCAGACCCAGTACCAGACGGGACAATTCCCCCAACAGCAGCTAGTCAATCCGGCGAAATTCCTTGTGCAAACGAGTCACGCGTCTTTGAAGAACAACGGGCTCAGACATAAGGGTTGTGCTGGAAGTCTACCTGTTCCAATAGAACAGATCAAGGAAGAGTTGTTGGACGAGGATGTGTTTCTGAGTCCAAGCAGTATACCGGCCGGAAGTCCAGTTCGTCAGTGCAGGAAGAGGCCGCGAATGGATGGCGTAGCGGGAAGTCAGTACGCCAATAGCAATTCGTATCCATCGAGATTGAGAAAAGCTTGTGATCGTCATTGGGACAGCAGCTACACACCGCCACCGATACTGGATCCTTCTCGTCCTGGTCCAGGGCTCTATGCCCGTCTGCATCAATATGAAAGAGATTCGGACTTTAGTTCAGATGATTCTCAAGGAAATGACGGCCCACCGCCAAGAATTAATATTGGTACTAGATACCAGGCCACAATACCGCCTGTAGGTTGCGATGGAGACAGAGGAAAGGGTGGGCCGGAAGGTGATCATCTGCTTTGGGATCCGGGTATAAACAACGTTCTCACCGACAATGAACGTAAGTTACTGCTTACGGCACCTACGAAGGAATACAATTAGAAATAAATGTGAATATCAGTTAATGTAAACGTTCTTCAATGATACAGTGGAGATGTACCTGCAGTTCGCTTGCTGCGCCGCCGTTCCTGGTGGTGGCAGAAACAAAGAATATGCTCTTCATCTCTTGCATATGTGTAAAGGAAATATTCATGTAAGGATCTCTACCATTATTATAGGACAACTATATAGATTTTACTTCTCGGTATCTTACACTTGACTCTTTGTCTTCATAGGAAGCGATGTTGAAATTAATGAGACCGACTCCAGTTTTACCCTTGGAGCATCCATTGCTCAGCTATGAGTGCCACGAATCCGATCGTTGGACATCGCACGAAATGGATGTTTTCTATCAAGGACTTCTAAAGTACAACAAGGACTTCCCGGCAATCTCACGCGACGTGGGCGCCAAGTCCGCGAAACAATGCGTGCAATTCTACTACCTCTGGAAGAGGCTCTGTCCCGACGAGTACAAGAGACTGCGTGCTCGTCACGGAAAACCAAAGATTAAGAGCGAGAGTAAAGATTGCAAGGATACAAGGGAACTTCGCGACGCCATTGCGTCTGTAACAGAGATGGACTTTGGCGAGGAGAAATCGATACTTCATCGAACACTGGTAAGTTAGGCGCCAAAGACAGAACATTTCAAATTGTTTATACTACAGAAGTTGCTCAAATATATTATACAATTGCTCTAATTTGCGTGTGTGTCTTGTTGCTTCAGTTACAGACAAATGAGAGGGAAAATTCAGCGACACTTACGACGAGCGAGGGAGAACTGAGATTGTTCGCATACGACTGTCCTGATGTGAGTTACGATGTCTTGTTTGTCGATGCTAAATGTTACCGTTACAGTTTTACATTTTCGAGCCCGTTTATTCGTATTAAAGTGTAATACTTTGATAGCAGGAGACGTTTAGTAATATGTCAAGAAATATTACTCAAATAGTTACTTTGTGCGCTTACAAACCTGTATCTATATGAAATTTGTCTAATGATGGTACTAAAAGAATATCGTCGATAGAATGCACCGAGTACGAAGCACTCAGTGACGCGAAATTATTGCGCGAACCATTGAGAAGAAATTTGATAATTGCAAACGCGTATCGTCAGCCCGCTTCGTTGCGACCAGCATGCGATACACACAAGTATCGGAACAATCGTACTCGGCGTAGGTACGACGTGTATACACGAAACTATTATACATGCGTACATACGTGTGAACGTTAAGTGTCGCATGTGATTTGTTTGTTAACCCGTCGTTTCTTCTCACGCTTACTTTTACAAGGACCGAAAATACCGTGTGCCGTTATGCGTTGTGTGAACTTTACGTTACTTATCTGTCTTCCTCGTCGTCATCGTCGCCGTCACCGCCGTCGTCTTCTTCTTCGTCATCGTTGTTGTTTGTTTGTGTTGTTTATTTTGGCTTTGTGTTTTCTTTGTGTTGTCAGAGCTTTAGCGGAAGTGTAACAGTAACGATGGCCGGGAGCACCCAAACTGCCCAAACCGGCAAAACCGGCCACGCCACAGTCAACACCAACTCACAAACTCACACTAGTTCTGAGCAACAACTACCCGTGCCCACCCCACTTCACTACCCCTGCAAGATTTGCGGGAAGTAAGTCTCCAATCTCTAATCTAAATCATCCACAATTTCCGATAATTAACTGCGAGTGAGACCTATACACGTGCCTCCTTAACTAACGAACAATGGCGAGGGAGGGGGGAGAGAGAGAGGGAGAGAGGGAACAGGAAGTATCGATGCAGCACGTATAGTAACCTCGCTTTTACAGAGAGAGAGAGAAAGAGAGCCTTCCTGCATTTGGTTTCCAAGTCTAAGTAGAGAAACGATGCTCGACATAGCTTCGAACTTGGAAATACGTACATAGTACTACATACATACATGACGTACATTACAGGAGTACACTTTATTACGTCTTACTGATATAATTATGCTTTCTGCTTAACTGTATTGACCCTAATAAATATATTGTGACACTAAAGACGTTATGCGACCCTCAATGCACACAAATACCAATGGTGCAGTGAGCAGTAAAACATCTTACCAAGCTTGTAACTTTTTATACACTATTACGTATTAATACAAGAAACGATGACTGACATACGAATGCGTTGACTTTGTGTTCATGTGATTTAGCAGATCTGTTCACGATTACACATTTTGTGCTACTGTCGATTGATTCGTTTCTCGTGCTTGATGTTATATTTAATCTCGATTTAATTGCATCCCAGTTTGCAGGCGAGTTTAATTACATTACGTTTACTCTTTTGCCATAGATCACTACAGATAAAAATCAATATGATACATACACTAGAATGCTTGTGTACTATAATTTCCACTATTGTCAATCTACAACCTACGATATGAGCATGAAACCTTTTTAGCTAATCTACTACTTGTGATTTGTATACAAATATGATATACATCAAGTCGACATGTTTCCGTTATCAAAATTAAAATGGCAGACGCTATTACGTTAATACACGATACAAGGATTACTGAGTCGATGTATGTTCGATATCTGACATTGCACGTTGCGTATCGTGTATCAACAGTAGAGACGAAACGAACCGGCGCAGCGCAAAGTCCCTAACAAGCTGACCATACTTTCCTTGCAGAGTTTTCAACAAAGTGAAAAGCAGAAGTGCACACATGAAGTCTCACAGGCCGATACCCTCGCCCGATTCAACGGGTCAGGAATCTAAGCGACCAACCCAACAGCAACAGCAGCAGCAATCAAAGTCACAAACAACGCTACATCAACCGCAACAACAACGGCAACAACAGCAACAACAACAGCCGCAGCAGCAGCAACAAAGCAGCGTATCACCTGCCCAGACCCAAGATTACCAACAGCAACAACTGCCTTCGAGCAACGGGGATTCCACCTTGGCTCAAAGTGCGACACATTTATGGCACAACCCCACAAGGCTCAGGCCACCATAGGAGGAGTTCCGACTAGTTGAACTTAAGTTACCTTAACGAAGGCTGTAACGGTACGGTAGGGAAGAATTACGGTCACGTGATAGATGGGCTCTAACCGCAATGATAGCGACCGTCGCGTGAAATAGTGTCAGTTAAAGGGCACGCCACCAAGAGAACTCCGCCTGGAAAAAACGAGCGGAAGCGTCCTTGGGAGGAGGGCGAGTGCGTAAACAAGACGCGCGCTGTGACTTTCCAAAATATAGATAGTTCCGAAAGGAGAGTACCTCTTCTGCGCGTGAGAGGTACGCAAGCTCGACAAGAGTTAGGGAGCCCACATTAATTAGACAAACGAGAGTAAAGGCAAATGTGTGTAGCGATCGATCGATCATCCGTTCGAAAGCCTAATTGCGCCTATTATTCTATGGAAAAAAAAACTTGGCGCAATCAGTTTCCGGCCTGATCATGCTGGACGGAATTGTACTTTAGTCGGTTAAGTTCTCTTAAAGCTCGCAATCACGGTTCATACTCTGTTCGACGTGGAAACAGGGTAATCACCGGTCATGAATGTCGTTCGCAAATGGAACGAAAAGTGGATGTTATGACGGTGTTAATAATACGGTCATTGTTGACGGGGAAGGAGGTGAATGCACATGATATTCGCATTTCTATTGAATGCGAATACAGGAAATACTTCATCAATAAATATGGCCTAGAAAGATGTGGCGCGCAATGCAAGAACACAAAGAAATGCACGGCATATTGGTTTAACGATTGAAGTTGGCGTTATATATAGGAAGTAATGAGACTAACCGTGCTCCTACATTGAGTGGTTGTAATGTTGAATGACGATCGCGATTTCGATGATAAATGTGTACCTATTTATTATTATGCACGTGAAATGTTCCCAGACTGTGCCACAAGACATTACTGTTACCTGTTGCCTCTTTATCTTTTTTTAAGTATTTTAGATTGTTTTTTTTCTCTTTAATTTCTTACACTCGAGCATTGCCTTATGAACCATCTCTTTCGATTCATAAAAATTTGAAACCGGAATCCTCGAAATTATTGAGATACTAAATCTGAACTCGACCGGTATATAAATGTAAATTTAATGTACTACGCTGAAATTATGTTGAAACGATCGCAATTGCAACGTTCGGAAACTAATGTACATTAATTTCAGTGCACGTTGTTCTTAGTACAGTGGTTCATAAGTAGATTCTGGTGTGTAATTTTACCACTTGTTGCGCGTTCGCTTTAACTACCTATTTAGTTCGATTATTATTAGCATAGTTAATCATCGATGAATAACTGATTCTTGTCAGGCGTACGTAGATTTATTGGATCTCCCTGGTTTCGTTACTTCTGTTATTTAATATATTGATAATATTCAATTTAATACTTTTTAATATATGTATATATATATACAAACATATATAATATACATATGTAAAAATAAATTGATGTAATTAAATATAATTTGTAGTCTAGGAAAGCAGTTCTCTAGGTAGAACATTGTTCAAGTTTCACTTCGGTGACGTAATTCTACGTAACCGAAACTGAATGTAACATAATGACTATACATATGCTCATACATACACACATACATACTATACATACGTGCACCCAACACAAACACAAACGTAGGGAACTTTTATTAAATATTACTTGAGTAACGATCATGGAATCACTATGTGTACATAATCTGTGTACATGCCTGTACATATATACATCAGTGTCTGTCTGTACAATTAAAAAATGGATTTAATGAAATTAAGTAGTATAGGTTTTAGATTGTTTTAGGAGGGATATCTATGTAAACTTAAAATTAAGTATGTACACTTCGCTTGATTTTCTACCTTACAAAGATCTACGTGGCGAGACTCTTGCAAAAACAATGATGGGGTACGCACGTCTTTTATCGATCGACGAAAGGATTTCTTTATTACTCAAAAGAGCACTGTATCGATGTTCCTATATGCACATACACCTATGTTACTATACACATATACACCTAAAAAAAGGTGCCTTAAACAATGCTCGATCTGATTTCCCCCGATTTATATTTACATATTTCTTTCTTTCTCACTTTTATCCCGCGTTGTTACCGTAGTAAAACGTACATCTTGCTTTAAGCAAAGAATCGCAAAAGACGTTCTACATTTTAACTGTTTCTTTTTTATCCGTTAACACGTATGTTTAGTTACCTTCCTGCGCATTTCGGTTGTATTAAGTGTACCGTCCAGTTTTTCGTAAATATAGGAACATCCTTTCTAATAGTTTTGTATGTTTGATAAACGGAACGGATAATGCATTACTTTCTAACGCGAATGTTGCAATGTTCTAAGCTTCTCTAAACAATAAAATATATTTATATCAAGTTTCATTTACTGAAACTCTAAATTGTTATTCAAGAGAGTTGCCAATCGTAGACGCTCTAATTCTACCTTAAAAACATTGTTATTGTTAACACTCTTCTTCTTATTAACTTTTACCATTAAATAAATCACGGTATACATTTTAACTTTTTAAACTTTTCTCGTGTAATTGCAAGTGACGGAGGACGCTTTAAGGAATCTGCCAAGTCTCAATAATTCTTCAATATGGCTTTCAAACTTCCACTCATTTCTCCGTGTAGAAAAGATCGCAATTGTAAATGGAAGTCGAACGCCAGAAGCGGAATGAACTTCTTCATAACGTTCGACGTTCAGAGAAATGTCGGGTTTGAATTTCCGATCAACTAGTTTTATGTATGCTTTATTTCTGAATCTCCCTCGCTTATGAATTATATAATGCATATACTAGACGTCAAACGTTCCGGCCACGGTATCTCCGTTGTTTTGTTCATTTTCGGACGAAAATTGAATGTACAAGGTGCGACATCGAAGGGCATCCATAAGTCTTGCTTTCATAATACGCTTAATACAGGCTTACAGAATAAGTGCTTCAACTCAGCTTCCCCACTTTCGCGTGCTTCCTCTAAATAGGACGTGACGTATAAACTATTTCTTTTCCCTTGCTTCGATTACTTATGTGTAGGCCTGTTCGGCATACCACGAACCACGCAATGCCCACGAAAGCACCTTTGCGACCATAGAAACGTTCATGATTTTGTAATGTCTGAGTGATAGCCTCCAGCACGAATGGCAGAAAATAGGACTAGAGATCTATAATACTATACATAAGATTATAGAACATTGAATCTTAAAGTTAGTTCTTTTAAGGAGTAAAATTGTTACGAATTCCGACCACAGGCTCGGGGCATAGGTCGAATGCAACAAAATTAGCAGACATATCATTTAAGACAATACACTTGTTACGGAAACTAAGTTTCTACTAATGTAATTATTATTGTACGTAATGTAACTCCTAAACAGTCTTAGAGATTCAGGGGCAATGGCGTAGTTAGTGATAAATGGAATGAAATTATGAAAATGTGCCGACTGATCAAATCCAGAAAAGCCCATTTGACAGCCGATCATAGAAACACGAAAATTTATTCGATGTTCGCGCTCAGTTTTGTCTTCGTACCACTAAAGGTATTAATATTATAGTGACAATATCTGCGACAGATAGATCCCTTCGCATTTTTCTTTACATTACCGTTTCTGTACTCTGGATTTGAAGCAGTAGGGATACGGAATATATTGGTGTGTGCTGGGGGCTATTTACTCAGAAAATGGAGAAGGCATGATAAACGAAGCAATGAAACCGTAACGAAGATATGCATGAATTGTACAAACGAGTCCCTCCACGTCACAGAAAAGAATGAAATATATGCATACATACATATTTATATGTATACATACATATATATAAATATATATATATACGAAGAATATATATATAGAACAAAATGATAAATATGTGATGTATTTAAATGGTATGTGGTATATGGTATTACATATTTGTACATAGGCGGACCCGTGCCATCAACTAGTGAGTTGTACCGATATTGTACTGCCACCAGTTGAATTGCAATAACATCGAGTTGAATGGATTTGAATTGAAATTGCAAAAAAAAAACATTTACAGAGCAGAAAGTATTTTCGTTTTTCATTCTTTCAACAATTTCACAAGGTAATTGAAAATGAATCTAACTATTGTTAACAATATATTGCAGATTCTATAGCTTATTAACACTTAACTTTCAACTCACTCAGCTCTAACAAATCTTTTCTAATAACCACGAGTAAGAAAAGTTTCCGATGTGACGGGAAGCATCTCTTGTATCTACAAATTTCCAATCCTAAATGAAAAGGTTGTGGCTTATGCTTTTCAAAAGGAGAACGACTTAATCAAAAGGCGATATGCTATGTACAAACAGACATCAAAACTAGTAATGCAATGAAGTATATTCAACTTTTTTAGCATCCATATTCTGCGTTTTTCATATTTCCGTATGATCACGAGTGTTTATTATACACACTTCACATCAGGACTAACGTAATATTCTCATGTTCTCTGGAATCTTCCTAATCGTTTATTAGTATCGGTAAAGCATAAATATTTTGTGGGATATATTGGTACAACTCGATGAAGAAAGTGTAGCATGGTTATACACCTGAGGAATGTGCTCAAAATACTGTATTAAAGAGAAAAAAGTCTACTAAATGATCGTCAACGTTTATGCAAAATTACTCTAAACAAGCGAAAAGTTATTACGGATTATTAATATCGTAATCTATTGTCCTCTTACCTATTACCTACTTTAATGTCTATCTCTATACACCAGCATGGTTCTTTATACTCTTCTATTTGATGTTATACTATTCTCTATTAACTTTTACTACAAAGCGTATTGTTAATAGCGTTTTTAATGTACTAGAACATGGTCAGCTGTAGAAGCGCCACGAGTATGTCGTGTCGAGTTCTACATGAGAACTGATATGATAATTAAGAGGGGAGGTGAACTCAGATGTTCCATCGTCATGCAAGAGTGTAAGCTAACAATCTCGTTCGCACAAAATCACATTATTATTTATTCATACGCAAACCGGTCATATTAATCTCACTATGAAACGTTTAGTTTCCCCAGTTCCATCAATAAGATAAAAAATTACCCAACCCTTCTCAGTTACACTTAGCATGAATTTTCGAAGTGACTTGTTTGTGCGATGCACTTCATATAATTTATAATGTACCTAGTCACTTTGATGACGTGCGCGCGCGCGCACGTAGTCGAAAGTACAGCATACATTATTGATGTTCAACGTAAGCGTCATCCTCTGAACGAATCATTGCAATAATAATCGTGAAGACTCCTGTTCTAGGTAGCAATATACACGTTCGCACTGTCGCTAGTTTTTCCCACCTGTCTGCTCAACTAGTTAACTACCGATAAGTATATCTGTACGTTTAGCCTTCTCGTCACACTTAGTCATTTATCGAACTCTAATCAGACTCTAGTTATCTTGCTCAAAAGGAAAGGGCGGGCTCCGACTATCATCAGACGACACTCTCGTACCCGAACTGTGTAATATAAAAATCGCTCAAAAAGTTGGTGCCATAAGCAATATGGACAATATATTACTAATTGCGTTAGTATACGTGTGCGCCGACTACAGCTGGCCGACAACGTTCTGCTTTAAGGTATCGACGATAAAAAGCACCTCGCGGTTGTCTCCCGAGTTTGATAACGACACGTCTGTTCGTTGTCGAAAATACCTGTAAATATCTCATGATCGGTCCAACGATCGTGAATGGCACTAATTCCGTCATCGCGACTGACAGGGGCGATTTTATTTTCACACACGACGTGTCGCGATTAACACTTCTGGCAGGTAACTGTAACCGCGTGGCTCTACATACATAAGCACAGTTCAGTCAATTTCAAGTGCGATGTGGTATCGAGTTACCGACGAAGCCAGGGCCTAATTTAACATTAGCCTAAAATGTACGATTTTTGCTCCACTAACGAAACGCACGATGGGTAAGAAGTATGGTCATCCGTTAAGGTAGCCTCCAAATAAAAGAAAAAGAGAAACTATTTATAGAGAATACAAAAGCGAAACATCTCACTGTGAACGCACATCTTCAGCGAGGACTTTCATCGCGAGTACGGCTCACGCGTGTTTGTTCACGAAAAGAAAAAAAAGAGCGCGAAAATCTTTCTCTGTTAAGCGAGTACTTGCCAGCTTATCGATCCTCGGAGGCTCGTAAAAGCGTCGCTGCATACAAAAAGTTACGTCCTTTCGGCAACGTCAGTCAGAATTCTTTCTCGGAGTGAAACAGACAAGGTTTTCGCCGCCCTTCTTCCCCCTGGAAACCGAGCCGAAATCGTGAGCTCGGAGTTCGGCGAGGAGTGACTTTAGTAGGTGCGAATAATCAGAAACAACAACGGGCATATAATGAAAATCAAACAGCGAAGAAGAATGGTCGGAAGCAAGCAAATTGCAAAATCAAACGGCTTAGCCAGGACAACGAGCGTCTGCGCGTCAGTATTACATTAAATAAAGTGACATATACATATACGTATTATATACACACAGATATACACAAGCGCGTGCATACGTTTTATTTAACGTATATATATTAAATACGACAAACGGTTTATTGATATTATTGCAATTAGTTCTATTCTTATTCTTCTTATGATTGCTGTTATCGCTATCATCGTACACATACATTGCATATAGGCTGAGAGTAAAAGTGTATGTATTTAAATATTCATGCCGCGTGGGCGTGTGTACAGTTTTCATGTGCGTACGTTTTTATGTATGTGCACACGTAAAATCGAGTATGAACGGGCAGTTTAGAACGTACGTCGAGTCGCCCTTACGCACTCGCACTGCGTTATATTTCGATGTTGTTCGTTACAAAATAAGACCCTCGCTTCTTCTATAAAGACCGTGAGTGATGGGAGTTCGGTACATTCATCGACGATAAGTTACTCGCCACAGTTCAAAAATAAACGTCGCTCCTATCCTCCGAAGTGGACAAACTCAGAAACAATTTGTTTCGAGCGCGAACGAATGAAAACGATTCTGCGAACGTAAAAATAAATTATCACGTGGTACGATGTCAAACACCGGTATCAGCCGCTTTCGCGTCGCATATAAATAATGATATAAATAAACGAAATTGCGTCCACTTGAACATCCATCTGGACACATTATCACGTCAAACAGATATCGAAGAAGTCAGAGTCAAGAACATAGTGGTACCGAAAATCCTGTCTCGCGAAAATGAATAATCGAGTACGCAGTTACAAGCGCTGTTTCGATGCTCATTTACAAAGAACCGACAGAAAGGGGCAGAGGAAGCGCGTGAGAGTGAAGGGAGAAAGATTTTAATACTGAGATATAATAAATAATCTAACCGTCGTTTATAAATGAGTATATAAGATGAATACTGAATGTATAAAGTGAATATATTATATATATTATTACTGCATTGTGTACGTAGTATATATATTTATATAGAGACAAACTATACACGTATGTGCACACGTACATATGTATATGCATATATTTGTACTTGTATAAATATATATACGTATGTACGGCGATATATATATATACATACATATATAACTATTTTCTTCTATGAATATTGTGAATGCCAGGTGCGTGTTAATTCTCATCAATGTTTCGTTGGGACGCACCGCAATGCAAGGCTTGCCCGATCAACTCCAACTTTCTCACCTACCACCATTTCCACACGAACACTGTTCTGTCCACGGACAAATCCATAAATCTACCGCCCTATAGTATTCTTCTAGACGATCGACTTGTCCTCTGCCATTCTTCTTCCATTATCATCTGAGCAGAATACTATTTTTCAGTATCCTCCCTTAAGAAACTGCAAGCGACATTACAACAAAGATGCTCGTAACTTCCATCCTTAGCAATGCGGCGCGTCTTGCGTGGGCTATCTCAACACCGAGCTATACTAAAAGAAGTGAATAACAAAAAAAATTAAAAAAAAGAACTGTATGATGTGTAAGCCAAGTGCCTTGTGTTCTGGTAACTAATCGTTGACTCATAACTACGATACTAAAGGGGAATGGGTGAGAGAGAAAACGAAACGACAGGAGAGGAGCTGAGAAAAGCAATCGTGATAATCACGAGACACTGAATGCAAACTTGCCAAAATCTATGTAGAAGATATATCAAGAGTGCTCTTCGGTAGGAAACGGGTTTAACGAATCTTTCTTTCAATCCGCCCATTGGTACACCTCACGCCAACGGCTAATGCGTTTCTGACAAGACGAAGAAATTTGTTTCGTTCCTCGCAATGACACGTACGTTATTATTTTCCCACGGAAGGCGTATTAAAGTGGTCTCATTTCGCAAGCAGAAAGCGACGTACGCATAAATATCGTGTGCATCGCCAAGCTGTCGGCACTCAGGCATTTGACAAGGACCCTCTTATGGATACGATGGAGAAATTTCTGTAAATGCACAATCGATAATGTTTTCCTGCCGTACGTCGTTTAAGCCAAACATAAAATCGATCTCACGTAATGACACTCGCCGTTTGTACAGAATCTGACATAATGTGCCAAAGCGGATTTTGGTGAAGCCGCCAACTATGCGTACCTTTCACTCTGAGTCCCTAAAATGATCTTACGATCTAAGCGACTCGTTTCCCTCCATTTCCACTGCCCGAGTTCAATGAATGGTTAACGTCCGATGTTACCGTGAAGAAACGTATTTCACTTGGAGAGTAGAATTGCGCAGTTTCTTCGTCGTGTCCTGAGCGCGCTGATTAAAGTCAAACGATAATTAAGTCTCGCTCGTTCTCCGGCACTCTGGTAGACTTCAAATTAAACGCATTCTAAGTTTGACGAGACGAAAGTTCCGATTTCGCGCGTTTGCTTTTAAAGGCAGAAAAGGCCCTACCGCATTGCACCTTGCGACCCCCAGCTCCCGGGGTCCTTTTCACTCGAAACAGGAATTGTTCGGCGTTTACGACGAAGGGCAAGGAGGTAGAAAATGGATGTGAATCTACGCATAATGCCTGCATGTGTATGTGTGTACGCGCGTGCGTGCGGAACGAATGCGCGTGTCGATGAAGGAAATGTGAGTTCGTGTATGCGTGCGCACGTCTGTCTTTTTAGCGGTTCTACATTTAAATATATCTTCTAACTATAAAGTATTATCTATGTCTACAAGGAATTGATGTACATAGAGGATCTCGGTAGATAGTAAAAATGTCGTGGCCGAGGGAGCTCTGAATCCGTGAGACATAAATGGTCGAGTTCGAATTGCTTTGCCACCATCCAATCCCGCCGAACGCGCATGTGACAGCCTTTTGCATGAAGCACAGTGAAAAAAGTCGACCGACCGTATCGCGGTTACGCGTGGCAAATGAAAAAGATCCTGAGCAGACAATCCCCCGTTAGCAAGCCCTCAGAAATCGCGCACGTCTTGCATGTCTTCGCGTCAATGCCCGCGGAAAGTATTAATCTGTAAGAAAGCATGCCAGAGAGAAAGTTCTCCCGATGACACAACAGATTTCCTCCCTCTCTCTCTTCCGCTCTCGCGACGATCAATGCTTCCCGTCAGCCCTGAGTCTCTTCGCCCCGCAATCGAAGAAGACCCACGTGCAAATAATGTCGTGTTTCAGTGGACCGTGAGCGCGAAGTAAAAACACTGTCAGAACGGAATCTAATTGGGCGCAAGAGCATAATCGTCGAATTTATCTCCCTCGCCACTTGTTCGTGTTGCTCTAGCATTGTTAAAGATTATCCTTCTTCCTGCGTGATCTCCTATGCGCCCATGCGTTGCGAGCGTACACAGTTGGATCGTAGTCGGCGCTGTAAATAAAGACATAAGCAGAGATGTATTTCATTGTCGTGTGACGGTCTTCTTGACGCCTAGAGAGTGTCATCGTCATAACTGCAGCACCGATTGTCAATGCAGTGAGCGTTACCGTACTTCCGACGGCAGCATGCCGTAGAGCAATTTGCGTACGAGGAGTTTAGTTATTACGGTACTGCGTTAAATGACGAGTTATTATTGTTACCGTTATCATTATTGTCATTACTATGATTATTCTAACGTCATCGCTACTATTACTACTTCCACTACTTACTATCATAATTATTCTAACGCTGCTACCGCTTAACTACTATTATTACTGTTACTATTACTACCACTACGACTATTACTACCACTTTTACTCTATGACTACAGGTACTATTACTAGATGGGATTAATTGATCCGCTATGAGTCTTAATGCACAATCATTGTAATCGGAAGTGTGACACTCATTTGTAAGCTTGGTTTTTCGTGCCCTCAGCGATTGAGAAGCTCGTGTGTAACTCGTGTGTGATTACGATTCGAGTCGCGCTTTGAAAGTTTTTCGCCACGCGTTGACGAGGTGCCGACAGTTTGTGTAGCTACACCCCCACCCGGTCCTATTTTGAAGAACGACATCCAGCTTCGTACGTTCTCGACGAGAGCGTGAAAAACGCTTAACAATAAACACTGTGCCAAATCCTGTCGAACCTATAATCAATTCCCTCAATCAAATCATTCTGCGACCTCGGTCCCGTGGGTGCCGGGGACGCACGTCGGAGCGACCGTTTCAAAGGAGAAACTAAGAGAATTATATCAAAAAACAAAAAAAAAGAGAGAGAGAAAAAGACACTCGTCATAGCTCTCGGTGTATCGTTTTATCAACGTTCTTTGTTGCACATTTTCCTGGTCGAGGCAAAAGAGTTTCCGCGATTCTTCTTGTCTCCTGGCCGCATCCTTTTAAACGACAGACACTTTTTCAAAGAGACGAAGAGGGGCAACTCCAAGGCCCACTGCGGCAAACGTGTAGTATGCAATAATGTGTATAAAGAGCATGAATTTTATATGTGTCATACTCGTACGTAAAAAGACGCGAAAACCTACCTCCTGTTTGCCCTTCCCCCTTGCCAACAGCATCAACGCAACATAAACCTATCTATACACGATCACTCCAGTTGTGGGTAATATGTATTCGAACTACGTGTATAAACGTTAACTACCGTTTGTCGTGTGTATAACGCGCGATCAATCTCGGGAGGCGTGTGAATTTGAACGAACGGAAACAGCCAAAAAATGTCAATTGTACTTGCTACGCGAATCGCCCGGCCCTTAACGATACTACAAATTGTTATGGGAAGCGGCGGACAGATTGCCACGAACCAATTTGTTCACGACTCTCGAGCCGGTCGCGCAGAAAGGAAGTGCAACGTATATTACATTTAAAAAAAGACCGAACGAAGAATTGCTGGTGCACTTTCAGTGTCCGTGTACCTCGCTGTGTTGTGTATTCATAAACGTAAACGAATAATAAAAATGGAGAGGAAACAGGCGAGTATTTTAAGTAAATGCACTTATGGCTCGAGCTTCGAATAAAAAGTACGGCGGTCTAGAAGAAGTTATAAAATGTTAGTACTAAAAGCGAAGCGAACAGAACCTGTGAGCTTTCGTGGGTGGTGACATTTCGCGTTTACTTTGTGTACCTTTAAGTGACGTTGTAAAGAACAGTATTAAAGGGCAGAAGGGAATATGTTCTTGCGGACTGAGCTCTGCGAACGTCTTCGATACTTTTACAATGAACGATGAACGAACATAAATCCGTACGGTGTTGCATTGGGCCATGCGACGAAAAGATTCTTAACGTGACGAAAAGGCCATCCAGTATCACGATTGTGAAAGTATTAGGAGACTTCATAATGCAGTCAAAAGATGAGCTGTATGCGTTCTGCGGAGGGTGGATCGAAAAACGAAGCGGAAACTTTTCCAGTCGCACGTTTAGACTCTCTAGGACTGGACGACATATTTCTTACGATGTCCCAACAATACCAACTTTCCGTACTTCCCTCCATTTTTCATAATCGTACACAGCTGTAATTACTGAACAAGTATCGAGCGTGTTAATGCGTATTTTTGTGTATCAGTGAAATTTTATCAGCATGTACAGATCGATCGGTGTGTCATTGTTGTTCTCGATGTTTCCCTTTGTGTTTGTTCGTCCTCACGAACTCACTCGGAATCGTGCGAATGTACTTTCGCCTCGAGAAAGAAGAATATAGTGTATGTACATAACTAAAGTAAGATTCATAATCAACCTACCGTGCGTTCAGTCCTGAGCTAAGGACTTTCTACATTTTGTTGCGGCACTGTTGCACCATCATTTTTCTCTCTCAGTGATAACGAACGACGAATATACAATAACATACAGTGTGGGTCGAACGTGTAAAGATATACGAAAGCAAATAGAATGGAGAGGATGAGGGAGAGCAAGAGAGAGTGAGAGAGAGAGAGAGAGAGTGAGAAAGAACGGGGCGAGATAATCGTCTGACATATCAAAAGACAAAATTCTTCTCGACAAACAACCACACAGCAATACCTTCCGCTCAATCCGGATAACAAGGAGTGAAAAAAGTATAACAATCTATTGCAAAGTTTTTAAGTCCCCGGACTTGGCGGAATCACACTTTTAACGACTATCTTGCAGAAACGAACGGAGCGTAAAGGGGATCGATTTAGACAGAGAAGCGTAATTTAAGATAAAATTCTCCGGCGAACATCAAACACCTTCATTCGAGCGAACCTTGTTGATAAAAGGTTTCTCGGCTGGCGGGTACAGGTTACGAAAAAACATCGTAATTTCTTCCTACGAAGATCCAGTAAAGTGACTTACGTTGCCCAATCAATTTACGTTTATATCACCGACTAGTAGATGACACGCGCGTACGAGAATAATCGATGAACTTCGCGATCTAAGCTAATATCGAAATATATCTAGCGGGTAAATGCAATTGTCAAAAAAGGCGACGACGGAGGTGGCGATAAACTTGTACCCAATTAAAAAAATGTGCAGAGATATGCTATATATATAGGTATATATGTATCATATATATATTCACACTTATATGTCCCGTTGACGATGTGTCGAAGGAAAATAAAGAGAAAAACGAAAAAAATTGCACACGGTACTCGTGGCCCGAGAGAGCGGAACAGGAAATAACGAAGAGAAATTGCGAGCCAATCAAAAAGGAGGTATAGCTAAAAAACACACACGCTCCACACTTGCCGAAACGAGACGACAAAAAAACTGTTCGGTAGAGCAAGAATACGTACAACAGTACAAGATAGACAAAGTGTTTGTAAGATAATCGATTAAGTTCTGGTAAAAAAATCACATAAATAAGTAGTACGGCAAAGACAATGTAAATGTATAAAAAAAATTCTATCCCCCGTCCCCCACGACGTCCTCGTCCTGTCTTGAGCCTCCTTGCCACCCCTTTCCTCCCCTCTGTATGACGAGTATATAAAAAAAAAATATCATGTAATTAACACACTGATATTAATATGTATACGCGGATGCGTGCGATAGTACGCGTCCGCTTATACATATTGCGACAAATGATTGATTGTGAGTCATTTAAATAATTGTTATATGTATTTTCTATATATTATGACAACTAATACAATGATATATATTGAGATGACATTACGGTACTATTAACTAAGTGTAGTTAATTTTAGGTAAGTGTGAGATTCGCGTTGTAAGGCAGAGAGATGACGAAGTTGGATCGTTCTAGTCCACTTTTTCTATGAATCTCACTTATCGCGGGCCAAAGAGCTCGCGCGACACGTATGAGCGAAACACTCGAGACGAATCCCTCGCATCTCCAACGACATTGCTCTCCTTTTTTTCCTCCCCAAAATTCAAAGAGGCGTATCAGAGGCGAATAATAAAAATTGAACGCGGTCGTATGCCAGCATCGATTCGAGTGTTTCCGTTGAAGGTTGCAAAAAACACTGAGTGAAGAAATCAATGTGGAATTTGCAAAAAAAAATGTATTTTCTCACTCCCACTGCGAGGTGTATGTTCATCGCTACATCTTATTTGGAACGAAAACCTAAATATTATATTATTATATAAAATTACTGTATAATTGTAACGAAAATTGTTTTTCAAACGATGTGGTATTTTTATTGTAGATATTATTATATAACAAATAAAATCATGATTCATTGTACGTACGGCTTGTGATCCTGTACCTCATGCTGGTTTGAAAGTGAATATACGTATAAGATTTAATGGATACTGTCATTATTACCAGACCAAATTCTATTAACACTACATTGCCCAAGGCAGTCATTTTGACTGTTTTTTCATTTCAATTAGAAAAACAATTATGAAATTGATGACACAATTTCTTAGAATTTGGTGACTTTTTCTATAACATATAAATGGGTTTATGAATAATTGTAGTTACTTCCGCCCTCCTTTACTTCCGTATATATATATGTGTTATACCTATATTGCCCAGAAGCAGTCATTTTGACTGCTTGGTAAATTTTAAATAATCAAAAGATTTTTATTTATTGAATTGAGTAAATTTCTTATATGACCTGTCCGGCTTTGTATTGAAATATGATGCATGATAAATTGTCGATTTGGGCGTATACTTGATAAGTGTCAGTTGCTCAATAAGCTAAAGTAGTACTAGTTATTCGAATCTTTATAAAGTGTTGTTCTAACAAGTTGTTTATTTTATTTCTTTTGCGCCCTAACTTTGTGAAAAAAATGTCGAACAGAAATGAGTTCTTGGAAAAGCTAACGAACATAAGTGAAAAGTGCTCCGATATAGAATCAAATGCAACAAATTCTGAACTATCATCTGAAGATGAAGCGGATTATATTCAAAGTGAAACATCTGACGCTGAAGATAGTGATGAAGAGTCGATCACCAATGATGAAAATGAAAGTGTCATCAATATGCCTAGGAAAAGGTGTAGGGTGCTAACTAGTTCAGATTCCGATGAAGAAACTGAAAATACGTTTCAGGAGGTCGAAACAGCTGCTGATGGTACTGTGTGGACAAAAATTGACGAAGGTGGTATTCCTGGAAGGATACCATCTGCTTGTACAGATAACCCTCCTATAACACGGTAGTTAGGTTCCTAGAAAATGCCGTGTTGTGTGAAACCGTGTTGCATGAGACCCTGACCTAGTATAAAAAGGGGGGTTACGTTCCAAAAACTTATTAAAAACAAATTTTTTTTTTTAATTCGACATAAACAACTTAATTTTTATTAAAAATATAAATGTATGTACAACACAAAGTAAACAAAAAAATTTAATCTAACGCCACCATAATTTAATGAATTTATTGGTCGTCACTGCTCAGTATAATCAACCGAGAACGTTTTTTCGGTGGAATGACATTGCTTTCACTTTCAGAACTTTTTTCTCTATTTAAAGTTTTTGTATGTTTTCCCCTCTTAAAAAAAATCTGTAATCGAACTTTGCTTGCTGGTTCTAACTAGGTCATTGTAAATTTCGCGGTATGGAGCTAAACAGTTTTGCAGCTCCCTTTTGAATTTTCGACTTCTTTCCGTGGAAGGGTCTGTATTCAAGAAAAATGACACGAGATTTTCCACTAAGCATAGGCCTTCTTGTATTTTTTTAATGTTAAATTCTTAACTGCACAATCTTCATCAGAGCTAGCGTCCTCAAAATCGATTTGATTTGCATCTGGGGATGCCATTTCCATCAAATCAGCTTCGTCAACTTCTTCTTCCACTAATAAATCTTGAATGTCTTTGGTAGCTATATCCACAAAACCTTCGCCTCCGATTGATTTAGCGAGTTCTAATATGGCACCAATTTCATTTTCTGATGTTTCACGCATGTTTTCTGTTTCAACTGAAGAGGGCCATATCTTCTTCCAACAGACATTTAAGGTTGATGTTTTTATTTCTTTCAGCTACGAGGATATGTCCCCAATGTCCTACGGGGGCCACAGGCCCCGATAAGAGGAACAACCGTGTTATAGGATGCCGTGTTGTAGGAGTGTTCCCGCAATTTACGAATCGTGTTATAGCGAAACCGTGTTATAAGATACCGTGCTATAGGAGGGTTACCTGTATTTTCAAGAGTGTGAAAGGGCCAACAGGCTACGCAAAAAGGAACATTGTGGCAGATAATCTTATCAGTGCATTATCGTCGATAATAGATAACTATATTATCAAACATATAAGAAAGTGCACAGAAGAATGTCGCCGAATTTTGCGGAACGGTTGGACAATATCATTACCGGAAATACGTGCATTTATTGGGATTCTATATGCTCGTGGAGCTTACGAGACAACGAATTTTTAATTGAGTTATTTATGGTCAGCGAAGTGGGTTCCCGAATCTTTTATAAAAACTATGGCCAGAGAAAAGGTCAAGCAAATCCTACGATTTATTCATTTTGACAAAAGAACCGAATGCAGTAGGCGCCTACAATCAAATAAATTTGCCTTGCTTTCGGAAATATGGGTTAAGTTCATTGAAAACAGTCAATATGTACAGTTAATATTTACTAATAAACTGTTATATAACTGTAAATAACATAAAAAATATTAAAAATTAATTTTAAACAAATTTCTTTACATATTTGTTATTTTTTCACAATGCAGTCATTTTGACTGTTTTTGGGCAATATAGGTATACAAGAAATCTCGGGCGTCTGAAACATCTGACGCTGAAGGTAGTGATGAAGAGTCGATCACCAATGATGAAAATGAAAGTGTCATCAATATGCCTAGGAAAAGGTGTAGGGTGCTAACTAGTTCAGATTCCGATGAAGAAACTGAAAATACGTTTCAGGAGGTCGAAACAGCTGCTGATGGTACTGTGTGGACAAAAATTGACGAAGGTGGTATTCCTGGAAGGATACCATCTGCTTGTATTTTCAAGAGTGTGAAAGGGCCAACAGGCCACGCAAAAAGGAACATTGTGGCAGATAATCTTATCAGTGCATTGTCGTCGATAATAGATAACTATATTATCAAACATATAAGAAAGTGCACAGAAGAATGTCGCCGAATTTTGCGGAACGGTTGGACAATATCATTACCGAAAATACGTGCATTTATTGGGATTCTATATGCTCGTGGAGCTTACGAGGCAACAAATTTTAAATTGAGTTATTTATGGTCAGCGAAGTGGGGTCCCGAATCTTTTAGAAAAACTATGGCCAGAGAAAAGGTCAAGCAAATCCTACGATTTATTCATTTTGACAAAAGAACCGAATGCAGTAGGCGCCTACAATCAAATAAATTTGCCTTGCTTTCGGAAATATGGGTTAAGTTCATTGAAAACAGTCAATATGTACAGTTAATATTTACTAATAACCTGTTATATAACTGTAAATAACATAAAAAATATTAAAAATTAATTTTAAACAAATTTCTTTACATATTTGTTATTTTTTCACAATGCAGTCATTTTGACTGTTTTTGGGCAATATAGGTATACAAGAAATCTCGGGCGTCTGAAACATCTGACGCTGAAGGTAGTGATGACGAATCGATCACCAATGATGAAAATGAAAGTGTCATCAATATGTTCAGGAAAAGGTGTAGGGTGCTAACTAGTTCAGATTCCGATGAAGAAACTGAAAATACGTTTCAGGAGGTCGAAACAGCTGCTGATGGTACTGTGTGGACAAAAATTGACGAAGGTGGTATTCCTGGAAGGATACCATCTGCTTGTATTTTCAAGAGTGTGAAAGGGCCAACAGGCTACGCAAAAAGGAACATTGTGGCAGATAATCTTATCAGTGCATTATCGTCGATAATAGATAACTATATTATCAAACATATAAGAAAGTGCACAGAAGAATGTCGCCGAATTTTGCGGAACGGTTGGACAATATCATTACCGGAAATACGTGCATTTATTGGGATTCTATATGCTCGTGGAGCTTACGAGGCAACAAATTTTAAATTGAGTTATTTATGGTCAGCGAAGTGGGGTCCCGAATCTTTTAGAAAAACTATGGCCAGAGAAAAGGTCAAGCAAATCCTACGATTAATTCATTTTGACAAAAGAACCGAATGCAGTAGGCGCCTACAATCAAATTAATTTGCCTTGCTTTCGGAAATATGGGTTAAGTTCATTGAAAACAGTCAATATGTACAGTTAATATTTACTAATAACCTGTTATATAACTGTAAATAACATAAAAAATATTAAAAATTAATTTTAAACAAATTTCTTTACATATTTGTTATTTTTTCACAATGCAGTCATTTTGACTGTTTTTGGGCAATATAGGTATACAAGAAATCTCGGGCGTCTGAAACATCTGACGCTGAAGGTAGTGATGAAGAATCGATCACCAATGATGAAAATGAAAGTGTCATCGATATGCCTAGGAAAAGGTGTAGGGTGCTAACTAGTTCAGATTCCGATAAAGAAACTGAAAATACGTTTCAGGAGGTCGAAACAGCTGCTGATGGTACTGTGTGGACAAAAATTGACGAAGGTGGTATTCCTGGAAGGATACCATCTGCTTGTATTTTCAAGAGTGTGAAAGGACCAACAGGCTACGCAAAAAGGAACATTGTGGCAGATAATCTTATCAGTGCATTATCGTCGATAATAGATAACTATATTATCAAACATATAAGAAAGTGCACAGAAGAATGTCGCCGAATTTTGCGGAACGGTTGGACAATATCATTACCGGAAATACGTGCATTTATTGGGATTCTATATGCTCGTAGAGCTTACGAGGCAACAAATTTTAAATTGAGTTATTTATGGTCAGCGAAGTGGGGTCCCGAATCTTTTAGAAAAACTATGGCCAGAGAAAAGGTCAAGCAAATCCTACGATTTATTCATTTTGACAAAAGAACCGAATGCAGTAGGCGCCTACAATCAAATAAATTTGCCTTGCTTTCGGAAATATGGGTTAAGTTCATTGAAAACAATCAATATGTACAGTTAATATTTACTAATAACCTGTTACATAACTGTAAATAACATAAAAAATATTAAAAATTAATTTTAAACAAATTTCTTTACATATTTGTTATTTTTTCACAATGCAGTCATTTTGACTGTTTTTGGGCAATATAGGTATACAAGGAATCTCGGGCAATCTAGTGTTAATGTGGGTTAGATTTCGAAAAACGTGGCATATTTTTCCAAGGAGAAAAGTATTTTTTAAAAGTCATAAAGAAAAATACAATAATGCACATTCGTACCAACGATCGCATTTCCTATAACCGGAAACTGAACTTTACAGTACGCAATATGACTTCAGTGGTTGCACTGGCGAAGTCATTTGACCGCGGACAAACTTCCTTTCCACGACGTGCTAGCCAAAATGCAGAAGGTGAGGATGTTACTGTCTCTGTACTTTGAGTTGTTCTCGCCATTAGGCAGCAAAAGTGTAATTTAGTACTACTACAGTGTGTAATATGTTTTCCAGAAACAAAAGGAACCGATCCACTCCGTGCAGGTCTTCGGACGCAAGGTTAGTCTGAATCGCCAAACCCGAATGAGGTTATGTAGAAGCGTGTTGTCCGGTTCAATATACGTACTTGTTTGTACTTTATAGAAAAGCGCTACCGCGGTCGCCTACTGCAAACGTGGCCGTGGAAATCTTCGAGTAAATGGCCGTCCCCTAGAACTGGTCGAACCCCGCGTACTTCAGTACAAATTGCAGGAACCCATTCTGCTCCTGGGCAAGGTAAGCTTCAAAACAACACTCCCTTGACATTTTGGCATGCAACCATCTGTACGTAACCCTAAAATATACTTCTCCATTTTTTCCAACAAGTAATATTTCTGCAATTCTTTCACAGGAAAAATTTTCAGGAGTTGACATTAGGGTAAGGGTAAACGGCGGTGGTCACGTTGCACAAATATATGCCATTCGGCAAGCAATCTCCAAAGCGCTTGTTGCGTACTACCAAAAGTGTAAGTATTCATGATGGTTGAGGTATGACAAACGAGAAATTATTGATACATTAAATGATATTGTAACAGATGTCGACGAGGCCAGCAAGAAAGAAGTAAAAGACATCCTTATTCAGTATGACCGTACTCTCCTCGTTGCTGATCCAAGACGGTGCGAACCAAAGAAGTTTGGTGGTCCAGGAGCCAGAGCACGATACCAGAAATCTTATCGTTAATTGCCACCTACTTCACATTACATTTTATTCATATTATTGAATAAAAAACAGAAAATCCAATTTTTGTCATTTCTTCTCCCAAGTGTGCACAATTATATATGTTCAAAATGTTTCAATAGTAATTTAAATTGTTTTTTCAAATATGCATTCCAACTATGTACATGTGACATAGTAAATTCAATGTGCATACATTTTCTTGTTATCTGGATAGCAAATATTTTAGGTTTACTCACTTTACTGCTTAACACTTTGACTGCCACGCGTATTTTACTATATTAAAACCGCAACGGGATGAAGTACTACAGAATATGATTGAATTGTGCAAAATGAAAATAATGCGAAGGTATCGGAAGCCAAAGAATTGAATCACTATTCAATATTAATTGCATCTTCAAAATTATAAATGCGACCGATTGGGTATTTTTTGAAGTTTTCGTGAGACTTTTTGCGCCGGTCACCGATGACCACCATGGCAGTCAAAGTATTAAAAATAAGAAATTAAGATTACATAAAAATGATGGCAGAAGTGATTACGAGAATATATATGGAGAAAACTTGAATTAACCACATTATAATTGCATAAAATAAGGAATAGATGTTTACAGTTTCATTGAACAATATATTGTGTACAAGATATAAATATTCAACCACAGCAGAGTCAATGGTATTGTAATGATAAAATCACTCTTAACAGACAACATGAACATGCAAATCAATACCACAAGTTTATGCAATTTTGATTACACAAAAAATGAGAGCGATATATACTCATTTTTTTAATATAAGTACAGGGATGGTTCATTAATAAATACGTAAATAAATTATATGTAAAAAATAATGCTGTTTATGCTCGATAATGCGAATCACAGTCATAACACGTGTACTTTACGGCACATTTAACATACCCGCAGAGTACGTTATATTAATCATCGAACATGTCCTCGCTGGAGGCACTAACATTAACTGTTTCTATTGTATCTTTATTTTTTTTAGCTGACGATGGAGTTAAACGATTTGCAGCACGCGTCCGTGTTCCCCTTGATATTATCTCTTCCTCAGATTCGCTGGACGGTTCGTTGGTGTGATTCATTTTCGCTTTTGACTGATATTTAGCTTTAGCTTTGGGCTTCGGTTTCGGTTTTGTTTTTTTAACAATTTTAATATCGTATTCCTCATCTGAATTCATATCTTTCAACACTTGCTTTACATTCTGCATCCTACCACGTTTGATATCAAGGACTGTTCCGGCATCACTGTCGTTGAGTCCTTTATTTTGCGCTAGACTAGTGCTGTTTTCTCCGTCTAGACGTGGCTTCAGTGCAGGGCGATCTACAATTTTTCTTTTATTCGGTTTCGCCGCTTTAGGAGTAACAGAATTAGTCGTGCTCATTTTAAATTCTAACTTTCCTCTTGGTTCGTGCCCTAACTTTTTTAATCCATCCACTAGAATCTTTTTAAATTTTTTGTAGTCTGGTTCCTCATTGAATTTCATAGTACTTAATAAGCTCATATATTTCTCTACTGGTTCAGGTACAGATTCGGGAAAGCAGGTTTTTAGAAATTGTGAGGTATCATTGAAAGCTTCTTCCTTTTGTCGCTGCACTTTAGTGGGAACAGTTAAATCCTTTTCCCATGGAAGAGTGCTGCATAACCAGTGAATAATATTATACGCTAAAATTTCCATGTCTCCCCGCATTGTAGGCACTAGAACATAGAAATAATAACAGTGGTTGTTTTCTTGCAATTATTATATACGTGTGATATGATATATTACCTCCCATATGAGCATCTCTACTTGTATACTCAATAGTTCCATTATGAGCCTTTTTTGGATTTAGCTCGTAATTTGGCTTTGTGGTGTAACGACAAGCAAGGCCAAAATCAACTAAGTACACTTGATCTGAATCTTTTAAATCTAATAGTAAATTTCCACCTTTTATATCAGCATGAACGTAGGTTCTGTGATGCATATATTCTAGCACATCTATCTGAAAATGATTAATTATATTGCTTCACACACTGACATACTTAAATACGTATAATAATGCAGTACTGCATGAAGTCACTTGAAGCAGAAAAATAAATACTTATTCACCATGTCCTTACAATTTGTAAAGCTAATTTATACACTGTGTGTTCTGGAAATCTTTTGTTATTTTCTTCAAATAGTGTTGACAAATCCATACCATAACGGTCCATTACTACAAACCTATACTTTGCCTGATTATATTCGTGGCTACCCGAGCTAATATATCGAGGCATACCAAGTGCTGAAAGCTTTTTCTCTTTCTTCCAAGCATTAACTAAAATAAGGAACGTAACATTCTCTTTTTGGATATACATTGAAAAACATGTTTAGTATAACACACTACACAAGAGGCAAGAATAGACATTAAGAGGAAAACTGAAATTTAGCGAAATATAGGTTAAAGATTTATCCGTCAACTTACTATCTTCGGGTTTAGCATTTCTCATATAAAAATGCATTTCAACAAATAATGGTCCATTCCCATGCGGTTCCTGAAAAATACCATAGTAACACAGACCTGAATGAACCTGAAGTAGACTGTCAATACTTACAATTTTTATGACATTGGTATAATCTTTTGGAGCTTTTCCAGTGGAAGGTGCAGCTGAAATATTATTATTGATAATTCCACATTGCTCAACACAAATAGCAGTTATAAGGAAAGGATATGAACAATACCACAGTAAACTTCTCCGAAACCACCGACACCGATTGAATGTCCTAGAATCCATTGGTTTTTCATCAAATCCGTTAAAACTTCCCCCTTTTGTATAGGCTCGGGGAATTTATATGATTTTGCACCTCTTTTAGGCGCTTTTTTCGCCGGTTTTGTCACTTTGGCAGCCATTTTAAGCTCCCAATAAAATGCGTCCCGCACAACACTAAATCCTGTATGATTACCTGATACAAAAATTTTTTTGCTCACTTAACATATTTTTCAAGCAATGCGTAAGAAACAATTATCATGTAACGAGGGTACTAGTCATAAACACATGTACTTCGACTGACTTCGGAAAACCTTCTTTGCAGGGTATTCGTAATGAAACGGATTATGCGATTCAAACGCGGGAACTAATGCCAAACGATATATCACGATGACATAAAGTCACTACAAGGACGAAACATCAGTATTGTTGTCAATACTGTCTCATTCATAGTTTGGCACTAGATTAATATATCAATATTGATTATAAGTCTGGGTTACATTTAAATGTTCCTCTATTGCTGGTTCATTGTCATAATAATTAAACCTATTTTTGGTTATATCTTATAAACTATTAACTAGCCCTCATGTTTCCCTCCATTTCTATTGGAGCTTATACTGTTCAACTGAACAATGTGAACTTGTAACGCATACGGAGATGTCTCATTTGTTTAAAGTAATTTAATATGTAATAAGCTTTAACGCTCGGTTTTAAAACAATTTTTATTGCCTATTGCTCTCTAACGAATATTAGAGGCCGAACAAAAAAGTTCTTAAGTTTTCATCTATTTTCGGCCATATCGCTGAGTTTAATTCCTGTACTTGGAGATATAATAAACCCATTGTGACCTGGACTTTAATCTGTTTTTCGATTTTTTTTCGATTTTTTACATCAGTATCGAATCTGATAAAGAAATTATCTTAACAGCACAACATATAACCATAGACGAAGTAGAAAAAACATCATCACGTCGGTATGAGATTACAGCGCTGCTCCTGGGGAAAACTGACATTAAATAAATTAACACTTTGCGGACCCAGCATTCTATTGCTATATTGATTATAAGTCTGGGTCACATTTAAATGTTCCTCTATTGCTGTTTCATTGTCATAATAATTAAACCTATTTTTGGTTATATCTTATAAACTATTAACTAGCCCTCATGTTTCCCTCCATTTCTATTGGAGCTTATACTATTCAACTGAACAATGTTAACTTGTAACGTATACGGAGATGTCTCATTTGTTTAAAGTAATTTAATATGTAATAAGCTTTAACGCTCGGTTTTAAAACAATTTTTATTGCCTATTGCTCTCTAACGAATATTAGAGGCCGAACAAAAAAGTTCTTAAGTTTTCATCTATTTTCGGCCATATCGCGGAGTTTAATTCCTGTACTTGGAGATATAATAAACCCATTGTGACCTGGACTTTAATCTGTTTTTCGATTTTTTTTCGATTTTTTACGTCAGTATCGAATCTGATAAAGAAATTATCTTAACAGCACAACATATAACCATAGACGAAGTAGAAAAAACATCGTCACGTCGGTATGAGATTACAGCGCTGCTCCTGGGGAAAACTGACATTAAATAAATTAAGTCTACCGGAAAGTTCTGTCCGTTCTTGAATTAATATGTATTCTCAGGTACAGAGTGCGCTGAACACGCTCAATTACAAAATAAGTTGATAGTTGAAATTGTGCAACTATTGAATATCGAAGATGTTGAATATCTCGTCTTTGATACGATTATCGCAGTTAGCTGTTGTATTAGCCCAATTATTTAACCGCTGACACGTTTTATGCGAAGCACTTGCTAAATACTATGGAATAACATGTATTACTTTCGTTGCATATTGATTTCACAGTTATTATACCAGGAAAAAGTTATGTAGCACTAGTATAATCTGCAATATGGATTATGGTTAAATAAAAACAATTGATGCTTTACACAATTTTACTACAGGCAATACCATGTGAGGAATGAGAAACGAGATAAAAGCTAAAATGTGTATTTATTTAACACTGACTGCCAAGCGTATTTTGCTATATTAGAACCGCGATGGGATGCAATACTACAGAATATGATTAACACTTTGACTGCCATGGTGGTCATCGGTGACCGACGCAAATAGTCGCACGAAAAATTCAAAAAATACCCAATCGGTCGCATTTATAATTTTGAAAATGCAATTAATATTAAATAGTGATTCAATTCTTTGGTTTCCGATACCTTTGCATTATTTTCATTTTGCACAATTCAATCATATTCTGTAGTACTTCATCCCGTTGCGGTTTTAATATAGTAAAATACGCGTGGCAGTCAACGTGTTAAATCATGCAAAATGAAAATAACGCAGAGTTGTTAGAACCCAAAGTATTGAAGCACCATTCCAATATCAACTGCTTCTACAAGATTGCAAATAGGCTTGATGTCGAATTTTTTTGCATTTATAGTAAAATATGTTGCGCCGGTCACCGGTGACCACCGTGGCAGTCAACGTGTTAACACTTGGCATGCGTGCATGCGGAGAAAAACCAATGCTGGCGCGCAAAGTGATCTCGCAATGTGTTTGAGATTTTTTGCACGTCTCAAGCGGACAAACCACAAGATTGTAAAGAAATTTTAACACATTGAACGCCACGTCACCCAGATATGGGTGACGGGTATGTTTCCACAGGGGCCCAGTCACCCGTAAACGGGTGGCAGTATTCTGCTTCTAATTGAAACAGATTTTTGAACAATAAACTATAAAATAAACAAAAAGAAACATTAAAAATATGCTTATATTTACACTTTTGCGCTGTCTAACAAAGATTTTAGGGATCATGATATAAATAAAGATGTTAAAAATATGCAAAAACTACTGCACGATTAAATGAATTGAAGAAACTGAAAAGTCTGAGGAGACTGAAAGTTCTGGTGCAACGAGATCTCTCATAGTGTTTTTTCGGAACGCTTATCACATTTCCCAGTTCGAGGTCCTTTATACTTTGTAAGCATCTTCTACAAAAGTCCCTTTTAACACTTAGCGTGCGGGCATACTTCGCCGCCGAATTTCGCGTGCAGTGGGCGTTTCTTCTTGAATCGCGTGGAAGTTTGGTTATTCAGAAAAATCGCAGTAAATCGAAAACTACTTCGTTTTTAGGAACGAAACTTTTTTTATTTCACACTTAAATATATACTGTATGATTATTTAACAAAAAACAAACGATATTTTCACGAAATCATAAAAATAAGCGATTTTTAAAGTTTTCCACACTATCATACGAAAAGTCCGATAATTTGTCAGCGCATATCTCTTCATCACTATCTTTGTCACAACGGCTCATTTGATCAATTTTGTAATCAATAATAAAAAATCAAGCTTCAAATTGATAAAACACGTTCTGGAGCTAAGAATTCGATTGAAGACGAAATAACTCAGCAAAAGATCGAGTAACTCAACAATCATAACTTATGGGGAAAAAAATGCAAAGCGTTGCCTAGCAACGCAAATAACACGCATTAATGTCACACATTCATGTAATTATACGTATTTAGTAGATTTGTGGTGGATATCACTAACAACACCAAATCAACTAAATACGTATTTTTACGTGACCCGCGCTCCAGTGACAGACTACAAAAAACGTAAAAATACATTGCTCGCATGCCAAGTGTTAATGTGGGTCGTATTATCTTTAGTTCTTATTCAAGACGGTGCAAAACAAAGAAGTTTGGGCTCTCGGCCGTATAAGGCACTTTATTCGATATGCAATCGCTAATTGCCAATTTCAGCATATTCAATTTCACTTATGGCATTGAATTAAAAATACACGAAACAACAATCTCTTATACATTCACATTGTAGATTACACGTGTTCAAAAATTTTATCGCTAATTTCAAGTAACTCTTTTCCAAAGATTATGACAGTTTTAAGCCACATACAGTTGTCATGTTAATTTCAGTGCCTGCAATATAACGATACCTAAGTAAACTGGGATATACCTGTTGAAATTATGTCATTATATATTATTGTTTAATTTAATTCTTCGAATATGTGACGAACATTCCGCAGAGATTTATTCGTCTATATATTACAGTAACTGTATAATACTTCAGTGCAGACTGTTATCAGTTGTAATGGCTACGCCGAAATATGTCAGAGCTAATTGTATTATTTTTATTTTGAAGTAAATAATCGTAAAAATGAAGCTGCAATTTAGTTCATACGATGTTGCGTGTTCCGTAACGGAACTGCAAAAGTACGTACAAATATTTTAATCTAACATGTATATTTTAACATGCGGATTTGTAGAGAGGTTATATGCTGCTTACTATTTTACATAAAATGTTGCATATTGGTTCCATATGCATGAAATCATTGAGTCGGAATTTTGACCGATGATTTTACGGTAAATATTAATTTTTTTAGGCTGATCGGTATGCGTGTCAATAAAATTTATGACATTGATCACCGTACTTATTTGATACGCTTACATCGCAGTGAGGAAAAATGTATGCTGCTTATAGAGTCTGGTATTAGAATCCATACCACAGATTTCGAATGGCAGAAAAATGTAGCGCCTTCCAGTTTCTCTATGAAGGTATGTATATAAGACAAACGAATCTCTGGGTGAGAATAAAAGAAACAATGTGTTATTTTGTAGATGCGTAAACATCTTAAGAACAAACGTTTGGAAAGTCTCAGGCAACTTGGGGTGGACAGAATCATAGATTTGCAGTTTGGGTCTCAAGAAGCTGCTTATCACATTGTTTTGGAATTATATGATCATGGCAATATAGTGCTTACAGATCATGAAATGATGACTTTAAATATTTTAAGGCACCATACGGATTCTGATAAGATTAGGTAACATTAACTCTAAAGTTAGATCATTAATAACTAGTTTAAACAATTATTAACAAAAATGTGATAAAATAGGTATGCAGTTAAGGAAAAGTATCCTGTTCACTGTGCTCGCACTAAAACAATGCCTCCTTTGGAGGATATTCAGACTCGTGTACAAAGCGCTAAAACAGGGGAGACTTTGAAAAAAGTTTTAAATCCTCTTTTAGAATTTGGTTCAGCTATTATTGATCATGTTCTATTGAAAGCTGGCTTTCCAGTGGGTTGTAAAATTGGTAAAGACTTTAATGTAGTTGAAGACATGCCAAGACTGGCTGCGGCACTTGAAACTGCGAATGAAATGTTGGAAAATGCTAAGAAAAACAATTCTGAAGGGTACATTATTCAGAGAAAAGAAATTAAGAAATCATTGGATGGGAAAGAAGACACTTTGTACGCAAATATAGAGTTCCATCCGTTCTTGTTCGAACAACATAAAGATAAACCATACAAGAAATTTGATTCTTTTGATGCTGCCGTCGATGAATACTTTTCATCCATGGAAGGTCAAAAATTAGATATGAAAGCACTGCAACAAGAGAGAGACGCCTTGAAGAAATTGGAAAATGTAAAAAAAGATCATGGACAGAGATTAGAAGCGCTGGAAAACACGCAAGAGGAGGATAAGCAAAAGGCAGATTTAATTTCCAGAAACCAGCAATTAGTGGATAATGCAATCTTGGCCATTCAGACTGCTCTGGCCAATCAAATGTCATGGCCAGACATTCTAGAGCTTCTGAAAGAAGCAAGAGAAAGCAGGGATCCAGTGGCAACAGCTATTAAGCACTTGAAATTAGAAAAAAATCATATATCTTTGTTGTTGCACGACCCATATGAGGATGAACTGCCTCCAATGATCGTTGACATTGATTTGGCTTATACAGCTTTTGGAAATGCCAGAAAGTATTATGACCAAAAGAGATCAGCAGCTAAAAAACATCAGAAGACCATAGAATCACAAGACAAGGCCCTCAAATCGGCAGAAAGGAAGACAAAACTAACATTAAAAGAGGTTCAGGCTATACACAGCATTAATAAAGTAAGAAAGACTTACTGGTTTGAAAAATTCTACTGGTTCATTAGTTCGGAAAACTATCTTGGTAAGTTGCGTTACTTGATGCAATAATTACTCAGTGATGCGGAGGATTCTATCATATTGATTTTCCAGTAATTGGTGGAAGGGACCAGCAACAAAATGAATTGATTGTCAAAAGGTACCTTAAAGCGGGGGATCTGTACGTGCACGCTGATTTAACCGGTGCAAGTTCTATAGTAATTAAAAATCCTACTGGCAAGCCAGTTCCTCCGAAAACATTAGCAGAGGCTGGTTCAATCGCCATTGCATACAGGTAGACAATTAACAATATCTACATTTTCTGGATCCTATGTTAGAAAGTTTTATGCTCTGATGTCTATAATGTCTCATTGTCCATCTAATGTCTAATTTTGTATACAGTAATGCATGGGAAGCTAAAGTAGTTTCCGGTGCTTGGTGGGTACATCATGATCAAGTTTCAAAAACTGCACCGACCGGTGAATATCTTACGACAGGATCGTTCATGATTCGTGGGAAAAAAAATTATTTGCCACCAAGTCAACTGATAGTGGGATTAGGCATCCTGTTCCGTTTAGAAGAAAGTTCGATAGAGCGGCATCAGAATGAAAGAAGAGTGAGAATCATAGGTGAAGAAAACGAGAATGAGCAAGTAGAAGTAGCTGGGACGGATAAAGAAATAGAGATCAACGATTCAGATGAAGGTGAATTAAACTTTAACATATGGAAGTATTATATTCCAATAGCATACCTAATGACGCTAAACTTTCTGATATTTAGGCGAGAATATGGATGATAAAGATCAATTAAACCCAATTCAGGAAGAATCAAATGTAGAAGCACATATTTCGGAAGATGATGACCATGATAAAGACATTGAAAATAGAAAAACTGTACCAGAATTTCCAGATACTCAAATTAAAATTGATCTCTCCGGGCCAACGTATGTTTCATTCAGAGTCTTTGATGCATTGGACGCCATTTTATTTAATTATAAACGGCAGCTTTATTATCAGGACCCAATATGGCCTAAAGTTTGATAATGGGATTAATTTTACATTATACAACGTTATAACGTTACGAATATTGAAACGTTTTCGGCTGTTACCTCGGGTATACCATTACTAAATTTGACATGGCATTCGATGTATTAGCATATACCTTTTTTAGAATATCACATCTTATATGAACTGTTTTTAAATCTCAGAATGAAACTTCGCGTTGAAAACGCTGAACCATTAATAACGAAAAGAGAGGATGAAGAGAATATCGTGTTTCTTGGCGATGACAAACCTGTAATAATCACAAGTAGTCAGAGAAAAAAGAACACAAAGGATAAGCCACACGTCCAAATCACTGAACAGAATAATAAGAATGATAAGAACAACAAGGAGACAGATCAAATCAATAAAACTGAGCAAGTCGGGTTGAAAAGAGGACAGAGAGGACGACTAAAGAAAATGAAGGAGAAATATAAGGATCAGGACGAAGAAGATAGGCGTCTCTCAATGGCAGTTTTACAGGTCATTCCACCAATGTATTATGAACTACTTTAGATGAATTTAATTTGACATGATAATTTGTTATGTAGTCGGCAGGTGCAGCGAAGGAGGATAAACGAAAGACTAAAAACAAAGATCCATCGGGGCCAAAGCAGCAGACGAAATGGAAAGCACCTGTTACATCTAAACCAGTGCAACAAGATAATCAGATATTAGACCGTGATGAGGATACAGGACCAGGACCTGAAGTAGATATGCTCGATCAGTTGACAGGAAGACCAGTTTCGGAAGATGAATTGTTATTTGCTGTCCCAGTCATCGCACCTTACAATACTTTGTTAAACTATAAGTACGTTATGCACGTGTCTATTGCAATTAGTACATCCACTCTATTTCTGTATAATTTTTTAGGTTCAAAGTAAAGTTGACCCCGGGTACTGGTAAGGCGGGAAAAGCTGCCAAAACCGCAATTGCCGTATTCCTTAAAGACAAGGAAGTAACATCCCGCGAAAGGGATCTCTTGAAAGCAATTAAGGAAGAAATTATTGCAAGGAATATGCCGGGGAAAGTGAAATTAAGCACGCCGCAGTTGCAGAAAGTAAAGAAGTAAAGGTACTCATGATTGTTTGGAACGATTTATTGCGTAATGTGTAATTACATAAATATTGTCAGGTCGTTAATTTGCTTATAAATTTAAGAGCTGAAATAAATATTGCAAAAAAAATCCACTGTTAAGAGTATTTAAGGTTGGTAAGTATTTTATCTGATGCGTGAAGTACGTGATTTTACATTTAATTACCGATCTTTTTGTAACATTAGAAAATAAATGTTGACAAATTCGCAAAAATGAATATTATTTATACAATTTGATTACGTAAAAAGTAAGTGGCATATAAATTCCTCTTTTTATTTTTACATATTACTATGTATGTAAAACAATACTGTTTATGCTCGGCATTATTAACACTTTGACTGCCATGACCGGCGCAAAAGATTTTACTAGAAATGCAAAAAATTCGCAATGAAGCTTATTTGGAATCTTGTAAGTGCAATTGATATTGAAACGATGCTTCAATACTTTGGCTTCTAACAACTTTGCGTTATTTTTATTTTGCACGATTTAATCATACTCTGCAGTATTTTATCGCATCGCGGTCCTAACATAGCAAAATACGCTTGGCAGTCAAAGTGTTAATAGCAATCATAAGACGTGCACTTTATGATCATTCTCCACAAACCCAAACAGGCGATTAAGTTGGTTATGAAACGTGTCCCTATTCGATGTAGCGAAATTATAAGATTCTTCCACTCTGGTGGCTGACTATGAGTTTGTACAGTAAAGCCTGTTTTTGTGCGGTCCTTTTTTATGCGATTTTTTTTGTGCGATTCTTTTTTAAGCGGTATATGAATTTAAGCGGCGTTAGCACCAGTTTAATGTTTCCTATCAATGTACACATACATGTTGTGGACGAAATATATGAACGTGTAATTAATCGAAACGTTACCGAAAACGCGTCAACGTTATTATCTGAAATTAGTGCGCTCGCACATAAAATCGGCGGAGAAGGCTTTGATTCTTTCGGCGATAATGACCTGAACGAGATGATTGAGGACCAAACTGTCGATGATAGTGACATTATCAATAGTTTGATAGATTATGAAAATGGACAAGAAGAACCGGAATCTATTACAGCAGATAAAATATATGCAGGGATCCAGATTTCGAAAAAATTGGAAACGCATTTTCTTAAAATAGATACCAATGCGGAAAGACGCTTAAAATTCCAAAAAGAGCTGAGATCGTGCATGTCTCACTATCGTGGCGTTTACAAGCAATTGACCAGTCGACCGTCGTCACAAAAACTGATCACTGAGTTTATGGTACCAAAAAACAAATCAATTGAAATCCTATCTTCAAGCGACGAAAGCGATTTTCAACCAATTCATCACAAGAAGATGCGCGTTTTGGATTACGACGAGTAGCAGCAAACTATTTAATGTACAATTTGAAAATTTCTCCATATATATGTACAATGAAGAATTAAATATTTTTACAATTTTTTTAGGTCTAATTTAGTTATTTAATTTAATTGAAAGCATTCTCTCATCTATTTCATAAATCATTGATGTACTTTCTAAGTCCGACTTTTTTATGCGGTCCCTATCCACCGCATAAAAAAATGTTAGGTACTATATCGTACAAAATTGTTTATTATATGTAAGAATTTATCAAATTTTCGAATATTTTTTTGTCCGATTTCTTTTATGCGGTATATGAATCTAAGCGGCGTTAGCACCAGTTCAATGTTTCCTATCAATGTACATATACATGTTGTGGACGAAATATATGAACGTGTAATTAATCGAAACGTTACCGAAAACGCGTCAACGTTATTATCTAAAATTAGTGCGCTCGCACATAAAATCGGCGCAGAAGGCTTTGATTCTTTCGGCGATAATGACCTGGACGAGATGATTGAGGACCAAACTGTCGATGATAGTGACATTATCAATAGTTTGATAGATTATGAAAATGGACAAGAAGAACCGGAATCTATTACAGCAGATAAAATATATGCAGGGATCCAGATTTCGAAAAAATTGGAAACGCATTTTCTTAAAATAGATACCAATGCGGAAAGACGCTTAAAATTCCAAAAAGAGCTGAGATCATGCATGTCTCAATATCGTGGCGTTTACAAGCAATTGACCAGTCGACCGTCGTCGCAAAAACTGATCACTGAGTTTATGGTACCAAAAAACAAATCAATTGAAATCCTATGTTCAAGCGACGAAAGCGATTTTCAACCAATTCATCACAAGAAGATGCGCGTTTTGGATTACGACGAGTAGCAGGAAACTATTTAATGTACAATTTGAGAATTTCTCCATATATATGTACAATGAAGAATTAAATATTTTTACAATTTTTTTAGGTCTAATTTAGTTATTTAATTTAATTGAAAGCATTCTCTCATCTATTTCATAAATCATTGATGTACTTTCTAAGTCCGACTTTTTTTATGCGGTCCCTATCCACCGCATAAAAAAAATGTTAGGTACTATATCAACAAAATTGTTTATTATATGTAAGAATTTATCAAATTTTCGAATATTTTTTTGTACGATTTCTTTTATGCGGTCCCTCTCCACCGCACAAAAACAGGTTTTACTGTATAATGTATAAATTGCAATAGCAGTCTTTTATATTAAGTCACGTTACCGATTCTGTGGTCGCGTTGATTATAAATAAGTTTCAGTCACAATTTTAAGTTAAAGTTTTTTTTTCGGCGATAATGATTCTAATATCGTACTCTTCATGAATACATATTTTTCAATACTTGTTTTAAATGGACAAGTAATTTGAACCGCGCTTTTTATCAATGATAAAATATATCTGTATCATTATCGAAAAAAGAAACGCATTTTCTTAAAATAGTCCAATGGGGACGCGATTCTCTCGATTTGTATCTCACTATCACAGCAGTATCAATAATTTGTCTTTTGTGTCACAAAAACGATCTCGTTTAGGTACCAAAAGTAATTGAATTGGTCATACTTGTCTTAAATTCATAAGATGCGCGTTTTGGATTGATGTCCAAACTATTTAATGTACAATTTTTAGTCCATATATATCTACAATAGAATTAAATTTTTTACAACTTTTTTAGGTCTAATTTAGTTATTTAATTTAATTAAACTTCATTCTCTCATCTATTTCATAAATCATTGATGTATTTTTGTCCGACTTTTTTTTCAGGTCCCTATCCACCGCATAAAAAAAAGCAAGTATATATACAAAATTGTTATTAATGTTATCAAATTTTCGAATATTTTTTTGTACGATTTCTTTTATGCGGTCCCTCTCCACCGCACAAAAACAGGTTTTACTGTATAATGTATAAATTGCAATAGCAGTCTTTTATATTAAGTCAGCTTCAGATTGTGTGGGCGCGTTGACCTTATAAATAAGTTTCAGTCACAATTTTAAGTTAAAGTTTTTTTTTCCTAATGATTCTAATATCGTACTCTTCATCTGAATACATATTTTTCAATACTTGTTTTACATCCCGTAATTTGCCGCGCTTTTTATCAATGATTACTATATCTGTATCATTATCGCTAAGTACGTTATTTCGTCCAGGGGTTACCCGATTCTCTCGATTTGTATCCGGACTTTGCACAGCAGTATCTATAATTTGTCTTTTGTGTGCCCGATCTCGTTTAGGAGTAATTGAATTGGTCATACTTGTCTTAAATTCCAATTTTCCTTCTGGTTGATGTCCCAATTTTTTTAGTCCATCTACTAGAATTTTTTTAAAACTGTTATACTTCGGTACCTCATTAAACTTCAATGTGCTTAATAAGCTCATGTATTTTTGTACTGGTTCAGGTACAGATGCAGAAAAGCAAGTATTTAGAAATTGTGAAATGTTCTCAAATGCTTTTTCCTTTTGCTGTTGTACTTTGGTAGGAACAGTTAAATTGTTTTCCCATGGAAGAGTACTACACAACCATTGGATAATGTTGTATCCCAAAATTTCCAGGTCTCCACGCATTGTTGGGACTATAATGTAAGAATAATAGTTATAGTTGTTTTTTCCAATTAATTATATCTACCCAGCATGTCATATTACCTCCCATATGAGCATCTCTGCTTGTATATTCAATAGTTCCATCATGAGCCTTTTTCGGATTCAGCTCATAATTTGTTTTGGTTGTATAACGACAAGCAAGCCCAAAATCAACCAGGTACACTTGATCTTGATTTTTTAAGTCTAATAATAAATTTGCACCTTTGATATCTCCATGAACATAGGTTTTGTGATGGATATATTCTAGTATCTCTATCTGTTAAATATAAATATCATTATTTCACAATTTCACATACTTACAAGAGTATAATAATTCTACATAATTTGAAATAACATAAAAAGAAAAACAAATAGCTCCACACATCCTTACAATTTGTAAAGCTATTTTATACACTGTGTGTTCTGGAAACTTTTTGTTATTTTCTTGAAATAGCGTTGACAGATCCGTACCATACCGATCCATTACTACAAATCTATACTTTGCTTGATTATATTCGTGGCTACCTGAGCTAATATATTGAGGCATACCAAGTGCTGAAAGCTTTTTCTGTTTCTTCCAAGCATTAACTAAAATAAGAAGTATAGCATTCTCTTTTCTCATATATGTTCAAGATACGTTACAGGCAACATATTTTGGAAAAAATAAGAAATGAATATAAAGAAAAAATTTCAAATTTAATAGAACATAAATTAAACTTTGAACTTACTGTCTTCAGGTTTAGCATTTCTCATGTAAAAATGCATTTCCACAAATAATGGCCCATTTCCATGTGGTTCCTGGAAAGTGTTTTGGTAACAAGCAGATCTAATGGGCTTTAAAATGACTGTCAATACTTACGATTTTTATAACATTGGGATAATTTTTTGGAGTTTTTCCAGTATAAGGCGCAGCTGTAATATTATTATTATTATTTATAGCTCAATGTCACTCGACGTACGAAAGTTATAAAGGAAAAATAATGAAAGTACCGCAATAAATTTCTCCGAATCCGCCGACACCTATTGAATGACCAAGAATCCATTGTTTTTTCGTCATATCGGATAATATTTCTCCCTTTTGAATAGGAGTCGGCAATTTATATGTTTTCGCACCTCTTTTAGGTGTCCTTTTTGCTGGTTTTATGACTTTTGGAGACATTTTGAGGTTATTATAAAAAGCCTTTAGAGCAATCACTAGCACGATATGATTCAATGTTTTACGAATTTTTATAACTTTACTTCTTGTTCAAATGGCGCACAGCAAACGATTAATGTATGACAAGTGTATATTTGTTAAAGGCATTAACATTAACCAACTGTACTAGAACTGCCCGACAAAGTATTTGTAATGGAACGGATTGCGAGATTTCATGGCGGGAATTTGATGGTGTTTTATAAGGGAAGAAAGTCCCTATAAGAAGGAAATGTCACTATTTTTTTTTAATGACAAGTAATTCGCGCTTGCTACTAAAATGATGCGTGAATATTAATTAAAAGTACGGGGCAAATGTAAATAATATTTTCGTTTCTCTATATTAACATGTTAGGTTCTTTCGATCTTAAGTTGAAGTTCGCGACAATTATTATGCGAAATTTATAGCGAAGTCAACTGGTGTACGACATGTACATAAGTTGACACCGAAAAGTGTCAAGTAGCCGTTAAGTCAATTTAGCGCATAATCTGCATAGGGTATTGTGTTATTAAGCAGAAACGATGAATGAAACTCTGCCGGTTTTACGTTGCAAAAGTGTCTTATGATAATAGATCTGCCAAAAATACGTTGCACCCAATTCCTTAGGAGATTGTGTTTGAAGTGTTTAGGTTACATTTTTTTTAAAAAGGATCGGTGACTAAGTCACCGGACTCGCGAGAAGATGATCAGCAGTACGACAATCTTAATAAATCGCTCGATGCTGCAAATAATGTTCAGGAGACATGTTTTGGAAAAAAATAAGAAATCAATATGAAGAAAAAATTTCAAACTTAACAGAACATAAATTAAACTTTGAACTTACTGTCTTCAGGTTTAGCATTTCTCATGTAAAAATGCATTTCCACAAATAATGGCCCATTTCCATGTGGTTCCTGGAAAGTGTTTTGGTAACAAGCAGATCTAATGAACTTTAAAATGACTGTAATACTTACGATTTTTATAACATTAGGATAAGTTTTTGGAGTTTTTCCAGTATAAGGCGCAGCTGTAATATTATTATTATTATTATTTATAGCTCAATGTCACTCGACGTACGAAATAGTTATAAAGGAAAATAATGAAAGTACCGCAATAAATTTCTCCGAATCCGCCGACACCTATTGAATGACCAAGAATCCATTGTTTTTTCGTCATATCGGATAATATTTCTCCCTTTTGAATAGGACCCGGTAGTTTATATGTTTTCGCACCTCTTTTAGGTGTCCTTTTTGCTGGTTTTATGACTTTTGGAGACATTTTGAGGTTATTATAAAAAGCGTTTAGAGCAATCACTAGTACGATATGATTCAATGTTTTACGAATTTTGTATAACTTTACTTCTTGTTCAAATGGCGCACAGCAAACGATTCATGTATGACAAGTGTATATTTGTTAAAGGCATTAACATTAACCAACTGTACTAGAACTGCCCGACAAAGTATTTGTAATGGAACGGATTACGAGATTTCATGGCGGGAATTCGATGGTGTTTTATAAGGGAAGAAAGTCCCTATAAGAAGGAAATGTCACTATTTTTTTTAATGACACCTAATTCGCGCTTGCTACTAAAATGATGCGTGAATATTAATTAAAAGTACGGGGCAAATGTAAATAATATTTTCGTTTCTCTATATTAACATGTTAGGTTCTTTCGATCTTAAGTTGAAGTTCGCGACAATTACACTGCGAAACACTCCGAAGTCAACTGGTGTACGACATGTACATAAGTTGACACCAAAAAGTGTCAAGTAGCCGTTAAGTCAATTTAGCGCATAATCTGCATAGGGTATTGTGTTATTAAGCAGAAACGATGAATGAAACTCTGCCGGTTTTACGTTGCAAAAGTGTCTTATGATAATAGATCTGCCAAAAACCACGTTGCACCCAATTCCTTGGAGATTGTGTTTGAAGTGTTTAGGTTACTTTTTTAAATGGAAGGATCGGTGACTAAGTCACCGGACTCGCGAGAAGATGATCAGCAGTACGACAATCTTAATAAATCGCTCGATGCTGCAAATAATGTTCAGGAGACAGAACTGCAACCAGAAGTCCCCGATGGGGGATGTACGCCTCAACAATCATCAGAGAACAGACACATTGACAATACAATTTTCAATACTATCTCGAAAATTGTTAATCCCACTGCCAAGGTATGTTAACACTTTCACTGCCGCGGTGGTCACCGCTGACCGGTGCAAAAGATTTTACTAAAAATGCAAAAAAGTCGTAATAAAGTCTATTTGCAATCTTGCAAGAGCAATTGATATCAGAACGGTGCTTCAATACTTTTGGCTACTAACAACTCTGCGATACCTTTATTTTGAACGATTTAATTATACTCTGCAGTATTTCACGGCATCATGGTTCGAACATAGCAAAATATGCTTGGCAGTCAAAGTGTTAAACGATAGTAACTTTCTTCCACAATATTCAGATGATTTCCTGCATTGATCGTTGCTGTTCCCTTAGGTACCTGATATACAAGATTTCAAGATTGTGAAACCTATAAGCAGAGGCGCATTTGGAAAGGTATTTCTTGGATACAAGAAGACAAACTCTCAACAAGTATATGCAATCAAAGTGATGAAGAAGAATGAAATGATAAATAAGAATATGGCATCCCAGGTGGTCATAGAGAGAAACGCTTTGGCTCTAACACGTAGTCCCTACTGTGTGCAACTTTTTTATTCACTTCAGACAGTCAGTAATGTCTATTTAGTTATGGAATACATGGTAGGAGGGGATCTTAAGAGTCTGTTGGGATTTTACGGCTATATGGAAGAGGCTATGGCAGCTTTTTATACTGCGGAAGTGTCTTTGGCTCTAGAATATCTCCATTCTCATGGGATAGTCCATAGGGATCTCAAGCCGGATAATATGCTTCTCTCAAGGGAGGGACATGTTAAGCTAACAGATTTTGGACTCAGTAAAATAACGTCCTTCCATAGGGATCTTGAAATATCAGACTTGGTGAACTGTACACCGAGTCTTTGTGCAAGAACGCCTGGCCAGCTTCTGTCACTTACTTCGCATCTATCTTTCGGTTCTGGGCAGAGATCTACCAGCGAATCGAATTTGAGCGACAGAAGTACGACCGCAGTTAATTTGTTACCGTGTCTCCAGCAAAACCGGACGAAATCGGTATCGCCACATTCTGTTATTTCGTCAGCTGCATCGGGCGATTATTCTCGCGTATCGGGCATTACACCATTTCAATCTGCTGAGGATATTCAGCTCGGCAGTAGATTAGAAGAAGTAGATGTAATCACTGACAAACAACAAGAGGAGCGAAGTAATAGTAGTTCAGGCAGTTACCATACCTGTGAAGCATCTTCCGTCCACACAAACAGCCAGCTTAGCCAAATCAACCCCAACGGGGATGAGGAGGATGAATCAACGTTGGAAGCTGTTGATCATTCCCAGCAAGCACTCTTACATACTAGTCCGTTAAGCACTTGTGTGAATTCGTTCGCCAGGGGCACCAAGAGGAAACGACAGAACCCTCCGAATATGGCGACTGGACTAACAAGAGAAATTCATCTGATGGAGCTGGAGGGCGACAAGACTCCAAAAAGAAAGAACCGCGGTCAGATATTCTCTTACCGAAGTCCCGAAGAAGCGACTATATCTGACTGTACTAGGAGAGTAAGTTTAGGAAACGAAAGAGGAGGTTCCCACAGCAATGAATCTTCAAGTGGTAGAGTTGCATTCAGCACGCCAGTATCGTCGATGAAACAACGGAATGGCCCGAACGAAATCCAACAGAAGTGTCAAGAAGAAAAGATAGCTCTTGTAAAAACGACACGGTTTCGTCTTCCGCCAGCTTCGACATCGCATTCTGCGCCAGATCTGTCTCACGTCGAGAATATGCATGTAGAGTATCGATCGCCCCAGGGAATCTCGCCTATTAAAACGCCAGCCACATCTAGCAACAGTTACACACCATATAGGACACCAAAATCAGTAAGGAGAGGTGGTCAGAATGGCGTTAATCGTTCGGACGAACGAATATTGGGAACACCGGATTATCTGGCACCAGAATTGCTTCTCCGTCAAGGCCATGGGTCAGCAGTTGATTGGTGGGCCTTGGGCGTTTGCCTCTTCGAATTCTGTACAGGGGTTCCACCTTTCAACGACGAAACACCACAGGCGGTATTTGCGAACATTCTTGCGAGAGATGTACCTTGGCCAGAAGGTAACGAGGCTCTTTCCGCCTCAGCCGTGGAAGCCATTGACGCTCTCCTCACATTGGATCAGTCTTTGCGACCCTCCGCGAAGGAGGTTCGATTGATGACACTTTTCAAAGATTTTCCATGGGACGAACCACTCAAAGCGGTGCCACCCTTCATTCCACAGCCTGACGATAATTATGATACATGCTATTTCCAAGGTAATTGCTCGTATTTTTATTTCAAAATTTATATAAAGAAATTTTTTATGTAAGTTAGGATAAATGATTAAATCCTTGTGCAAGGTAGTATACAGAAAACTATTTGGTCTTTCTTTCAGCGCGAAATATCATGCAGCATCTCAACGTGAGTAATTGTGAGACATAATTTATGGCATTACACATCGATGAAAGTTACAGACACTTGACACGTGCAACGTGTTGGCAGAGGTAGAAATCTATTATATATATATATAGCAGATACGATTCAATGTACAACTTTATTTTTTATATACTTGTGTATGTATTGTAATATAAAATATTTTGTTACGACTAGTAGTCGTCATGTGTCAATATATCATAAAAACGAGGATGGTTTCAATGACGCTTAAGATTAAGGATACATTTGATGATTCGCGTGGTTTAAGTAGTACTAAATACGATATTATTCTTAATACAGACTATTCTTCTACAAGAGATGGTACTCTTATTACTATCACGTTAACTCTCGCCTCTGCCGCGTTAAGCAGGTACAATCTAGCTGGCGAGAAGTTTGTTTATCAGAGTACACGAAGCTAAGTTCCGTGATAAAGAATTATGTGGATGAACTATGTGCATTACAATAGGTTTCTATTTGAGATTTTTGTAAATCCAGGGTAAGAAATGCGTAACTCTTGTGTATACACCAGGATACTGTCCTTTACCGCATCCAATACCCCAACTAACGATACCTACTTGTGTCCAGCGACCGTCGTTCACCATAAGTGGTCCACCGCTGTCACCCTGTAAAAGTAACGATTTTAAACATGCTCTTATTTCGGTTACAAAAACTTATAAATGTATTTGAACAAACCGAGCAGGAATCCATGGCAGCTTGACCAGCGCACACAAAACTATCGACGATACCGCCAGGTGCTGCAGCACCGTACTTCGACTTGCATTCGTTATTTGACCAGATTGGGACGGATACTTCTTGAAGAATCGCTGGTTGCGGTCCACCTTAAAAATAATTTGTGCCCATACAAGACTGCCCAAATTCAAACGTAAAATTGATCATACATATTGCGTGTATATGTTACAGTGAAACACCGAAATCTGGAGAATGTCGACTTTCACCGGTGAATATCAACATTCGCATAATCGCTTGGTGTATGTCCGAAATATTTGCTAAATACACTTATCTCTGACTTACACCGATAAATGTTGACATTCACCATGCACTAATGGTCGACACACACCGGAGAGGGTCCGAATGTACAACAATGTAATGAAATATTCGATCTTTCACCGACGTATTTGGTATCTGTCGACATTCACCGGTGAAAGACATTCTCCAATTGCGGTCATTCACGGTAACATATGTACGTCTAAATTTCTTACTTTCGCGCAAAGATCCCCAACCGATAACTGTGCCTAGTTTGCCGGAATACAATTGCGATCCACTCGGCATGCAGATGGGACGTATCTGCTCCGTGAATGGGACTGGTTCGTTAAGTGTAAGAATCGCTACATCATTATATAAAGTCCGCGAATTAAAACCTCTGTGTCTGACAACGCGTTTTACTCGTCGTTCAACATGCTGTATCTCATATTTCGACTTGATATTGTGATCGCCGAGATGAACTGTCAGTCTTGCCACATCCCAGGAATTCATGCTGTGGACAATATATAAATGTAATTTATGCAATGATGGAAATTGATCGATAGGCGGGAAACTAAAGGGTCGCACGTACTTTGCAACACAGTGAGCTGCTGTGAGAATGTGCTTATCGTCAATGAGCGATCCACCGCAAAATTGTCGTCCAGCGTTGAAGAGGGCGACTATCCAAGGCCATTCTCCGGGATCCGCATCCTTTCCTCCAACTATCCTCTTCTGGCCTTGATCACCATTTTTGGCGCCGCATTGGGAAGGGTTTGAAACCGATGTAGTAGAAGTTGGTCTACTGGTTGTTGATGTAGTTGGTGCGCCTGGCCACCATGCAGGTTTCTTCGTCGGCCATGTAGTAGCAACGCCAGGTTTCTTTGAGCTCGTGATAGTTGGTTTTGGACTAGTGGATCCTGATGTAATATGCGGATACGATGGATGCGTGGGTAAAGGTGGTATCGTTTGTTCAACAGCATGAGTGGGTAGTGGCGGTGGCCAGCCCCCGTATGGTTTCTGTTTCCCTGGATCGTTTCTGTTCCCAATGTCCTCCTAAAACGTTATTCCCGCTTTTTACGTATTTTTATAAGCCAAAAAGTGCGACAATCGCGGAAGGGGTAAAAGAATGCTCGCTGGCGAGGTAATAAAGATCGCTCGTAAAGAGACCGTTTGCGAAATCTTATTTTTTGGTAGACTTTCCATCGATCAATTTTACTAACCGGCAATTCGTATCACGTATCGTGTTTACGAGTTCGTAGGAACGATATCGATTTCTACGCATAGCGGCCGACTCGCGTCACGAGCTCTCGTTCCGTAAAGTTTCTCCTGAGATTCGTAATGTGACACAGATTTGCTAGAATGAGACTTTGTCACGGTACCTCCAGCAGGACAGTGTTGTGCGATGCCTTAAGCTCACTCACCTGAGGGTCCTCCACTATAGTATCGTGACAATCATCAGAAGGTGGAGGGGTAGGGATGGGAGTGTAATTTGCGCAGCAAATTCCAAATCCTCGACGACCATCTTCGCGAATGTAACTGCAGGTATCATAAACTCCCAGAACCCATCCGTCAAGTGCACCGAGATCAGGAATCTTGAAGTATGGATAACACTCCTTGAAGGTCGTGCAACGGCCTACTTCACCCTTTGAAGTTAAACAAGTCTCACGAGCAGTAGCTGCGTTCCACAAGATTTCACGACTGCTCCTGGATTGGGCATCGCTATCTGGCAATACTGCAGCTGCAAATCAAAAGAAGAAAATATTGCACTGATCAAAATTATTAGCGTTTACATTCAATACTGTATTCCGTTACTGGCTTGCACTGCCTTTTCGTTTTTTCATTGTTAGTCGCTCATACAGTATCTGCATGTTGTTTTGTTTACCACCGTTGGGCCGCGACATATTGAGAATACTTGCGTTGACACGTACATAGAGGCGATGGAAAGAAATCTTGAAGTACATTGTGTATCTTTTGTACTTGCGATTAAACAGGAGTGAATACAAGTTTTATAGACTCGCTGTAGGCTTTTTTGGAAAAACTATTCGTCGTTCAAGATAATTAATACATATTATAACGTGTTCTTCTTTTTACGCCTATGCATCTACAAGTATGAATTACCTAAACCCGTTTGTATGGAAGACGGTAACACTGTCAGTGAGGTTACTTCAATAAAAGTTTCTTTAAGTACTAATAATTCGATGAAACACCGGCTGATGATAATGGAATTCCACTGGGATACGTAACAGTAAGTTCGGTGACCCTAAGGCACGACTATGCACGTACATCGGTGACGAGGCTGGTACGCGCCTGGAGGACTTCCGTTTGCCGTGTATGGAACGAACGAATGGTTGATCGATAATCCGTGTTCACCTTCAATAACGACTGCAACAGTCATTCTATCGGCTTATGGTCCCACGGACCTTGAGAATCGCGCTTGAAGATCTGTGACGTGACTGAGACCGTAACCACCAGGGCGAATGTAAATTAGAGATAGAATGTGCGGTCGCATCCTTAATCCAGAAACTCCCTAACAAACAACTCCGACAACATCCTCGATAATCAAAGGATGTATGATACAAGTGCCATGTTACTATCCACCAGGATAGATGTTACCAGCGGAGTGCAATCACAAACAACGTGAGAATACGTTGTAAGAAATTAGTAGTACGATTTACAGAACCTATGGAAGGAAGAAGCTCGTGTTTGCTTCTAACACATACTGATTCTACATATTCATTAGTCTGTTACAGAAATGAAAATAAACCGGTGCTATAAACTGAATTTTCTTCAACGCAAACCCGTACAACCGGCATGTTATCTAGTTCATGTGTAAACGTCAAATAGCCACTTTTCTGCTTGATCCGGTAATCTCAACTGCTCTGTGCCTATCGTTCGAAGGATACACGAAAACTATTAGCACCATAATCGATGAGTATCTTCTGATATATCACGCTTCGAAGCATTGCTGAAGCGAGGCACGGTGCGTGCAATCAAAATTATGTTTGTTATCTCACCTTCGATAGTGATACTGTCGTCTGACTCCGCAGTGTTTGTCAACTCTTCTGCTGATCTGGTTTCTCTCCCATTGGACGTCCCGGTCAACGATAATGCAATAACGCACACTAACATGTACGACGACACTCTGTATCGCTGCCTCATCTTCGGCTTTTGACTTTGACTATTGCGATTTCGGGAAATATAGAGTGAAGAAGTTTTTGATCGCGGATGGACGTGCAAACACGAGGAGGAAAACGTGGGGAACCGACAGCTACCACGAGGTAGGGACCCTGGGACCGGCGCTAAGCCCGCTAGGCTGCTCAATAGTCGCTGCTCGAGCTTATAACGGGCTCGCCCTTCCCTTCTTTGATACCGAGCTCCTCTTTGCCCCCAGCGGGTTCCTTCGGCGCCGAGCAGTCGATTCACGCCGATCTACGAGTTCTCTCCTTCGTGCCCTTTTATCGCTGACCAGATCTCGATAGGCGTTCGCCATCGATGGATGATAGTGCAAACGGTGGGAAGAGTCAAATGGGATCATAGAAAACGGGAAATATTGAAATCGTACCATCGGGTTGGCAGTGATTTCTATGTATTCGAATGAAGATCCTGGTACATAGGGTGTCAGGATGCTGTCAATTTGGCATGATGTTTGATGCTTTTTCATCATTTGAAGCACTTTGTATATGGTTAACAATTGGGAAATTGTTTGTATGCAACCAAATATTTGATGCTTTTTCACCACTTGGAACACTTTGTTCATGGTTAACAATTGGGAAATTGTTTGTATGCAACCAAATGTTTGATGCTTTTTTACCGCTTCGAACACTTTGTTCATGGTTAACAATTGGAAAATTGTTTGTATGCAACCAAATGTTTGATGCTTTTTTACCACTTCGAACACTTTGGTCATGGTTTACAAGTGGGAAATTGTTTGTACGCAACCAAATTTTTTCGTTTTAGTTTGATTTTGTAGGTAGTCAGATTTCGTTCCTTTGAGAAGAATTAAGTTAAATACATGCAGTTTATTGCGTGATGCAAATGCAGTTAGTAGAAGTAAAGCATTTCCTGCGCTTGTCCTTGAGGAAGGCCGTGAACTTACTCCGCGTGATCTCGATGCGGTCCGCATTTGCACTTCCGTTCTTCGTGTATTCAAGATACCTCTCAATTGCGTAGTGACTAAACCACAATATGGCTATCCTTGACAGACACCTTTACAGCTTTCTTACTCAACTACGTTTTACTGATTATCATATCTACCTATTTTCATTCTGGATGCTTACTCCACAAATCTTAAAAATTGTCATAAAGTCATTTGTCATCTTCTTGACTACTCTTGTGTTAAGAAGAAATTTGGATAGCAGTTTTTCAAGTCATCTGTGGCTTTGGGGTGTTATTTATATGAGCTATGAGATGCAACTAGATCACGTTCAATGGGCCGCTAAGAGAGGTCCCTTTTAGTATACATCGTTTTAGCATAAGACGCGAGGTCGTTTGCATAGAGAGCACGCCTCTCAACTTGGCCTTGAAGAAGCCAAGAGAACGTTGCACGGAAGGGACGGCCGCGTGCTTGTTTTCTGCGTCTAGGATACTATCATGCATTTCCTACACATTGAGTTCAATGTAACCTGTTGTTTTCACGGTTGCAGAAGTGCGGTTCACATCAGCACTGTATGAATCACTTCTAATAAGAGATTCTTTCCCGTCGTTATAAGAGTACTGTTGGGATAAAAGGGCCTAGACCTTGAAAAACACGCGAAACCCGTGCTCCGAGGGTTAACGAACCCTGTCATAAGGGTTAAAAGAGTGTCAGACAAGGATGAAGATAAGATTTTAACTGCTACGTTCTTCTGGTAGGTCTTTTAATGCTTTCTTAGTCGTTGCCATCACTGACGAAGCCTTTTTCTTGCCTGGCAAAAGGCAGTCCAATAATCGAAAAAGAGAGCACTACTTAACCTGTCAAACCGGACTCAACCGAAAATACTCTGGCGTTTATTAGCAAAGCAGTTTTTGGACCAGTCCGTTTGGCGATCGTCGATGATGGCGCCCGGAACTTCGGTCGTCCGTAAAAATCGTGGTTTTCGTTATCGTCATAAACTGCACGAACGACCTTGCGTCCTTGATTCCCTCTCATGCAGTTGGCCAGTGCAAGATGCAAAGGTATTTTTAAATTCCGGTACACCAGAGTTTGCTTCCGTTTCGCATCCGTCTTGCGAATAAATAATGTACTGCGCAAATCGAGAAAGTTTTTCCGTATCTGCACACTAGTCTTTAGTCGCCACGAAAGAGTTATATTTTACATTTGTTGTGTGACCACCTACCTGTCCATATCGAGCGTTCCTATTTAATATAAACGAGTATTATTATGCAAGCAAGGGGATGGTATTATAAATACATTTACTTTATCAGATCGGCAGTAATCGTTTATTAGCAGGAGAAGAAACCTTATCTTTGGATCGTGAGTCGAAGGAACGGGCAGGGTCTGATAATCTAAATAGTGTCACCGACTCTTTGTCAATTCGCGAGCATGGTTTATCTTGTAATAGTCCCGTGCATACGCAGAATTTGATTCTGGAATTCGTTCTGGCGCCACCGTAACATCTCCGCCTTTTCAGGGTACCCCTGCCAAAACGTGCAAACCGGTTGGGGCAGCAATGTTATTAGCCATGTTGATTTTGATGCAGAGTTCGTCGTTCTTCCAACGATGGACCGAGTTCTCCCGAGAGGGTGAATTTGTCAGAGCCGGGGAAATATATGACCTCCGTTCATTCTCATCTTCTCTGTTTCGGAGGCAGTAAAGGATGTTTCAGCCGACGACATTCACGTAAATTCTCAGTGGCCCCTGTCACACGACGGTGCTTAGATACGGCATTCTTAGATTATTCTCGAGATCGCCCTTTCGATCCTTCAAGATCTGGCGCCCGAGAGACTGCGGTGTTTAGTCCTCTATTTCCATTCCAGGCATGACCAATTACATGCAGTTTTATCGAAAATCAGCCCGTGCGCCGTGGTTACTGCGTAGGATCTGATTTCATTACGTTGTGAAGTAATGAAGGTATACGTGACGTTGCCGCGAAATAATTAGCGGTGCTATGCACGCAAGAAGGCAGCGGTACGCGTATAAAGAAAACCGGAGCGTAATGATCGTCAATTATAAGGTCGTTAATCAAAGGATACATTCGTCTGTAGTACAGTTTCGTGCTGCCAAAACGAAAAGGACTCGGCGCAGATATATCTAAGGAACTGTAACTTACGTCAGGGCCACTGTCCCCCTACAAGGTCGATTCACACACGACTGCCATCGTTCTCATATACACAACTATCACGCCTAAGTATCTTACATCTCCACTTACGCTCCTCTTCGTCGTCTCCTTTGCCTCCCTCTTGCTCGCACACGTTCGCCGCGTCGAGAAGTACGCGAGTTGCATCCCATATTTAAGATACCAATTAATCCCACATCTCAGGTATAAGCTTTTCTTCGCGAATAATCGTTATCCCCGGCGACTGAATGGCGATTCGTTTGAGGTCGGCGAAAAAACTATTTCTTAGAAAGCATTTTTCAGCCGAACGCTTTCTCGGAACATTCATAAGATTCGTCTCGAAAGAACGCAGCGTTCATTAGCGGCGGTTCATAAATGCGTCAGGCAATAAATTCGGAACAACGATATCGGTTAAATTCCATTCCGCGTGCGCTAGTTCCGTGACGTGTTGATCTGATTTAGAAACTGGCACCTAAGATATGGAAATTTAATCTGGCCCCGTGACGCATTTGCGAATTAACGTGACATGTCGATGACACCGCTGGCGATAACGACAGCTAAGTAACGCTACGACTAAGAGTAGCTGAATAAATCATGATTGCGGCCCGTTAATCGATGTTACTCGGAATAATGACGCGCTCGGCCTCCTGCCGAATAACGTGCCGCTCAATTCGGGTATTGGACTGGGACCCGCCGAAAATTTCTGTCAGAGCGGGTTGTCAGCGAAGTGCGTCGACCGTGAAACCACACGTCGATCCGCTGAAGAATGCGTTCGTTCAATGCCTTTTCGTTCGATCTCACAATGCGCCTTTCGAGAGAGGTCGAACACTTCGTTGTTTATCTTCCCTTACGCACTGCCCCGTTGCATTTTTCCTTTTTCTTTTCCGACGCGAGGTGTCCGCATACGAAGCACCGACGACTCACTCAACAGAATAGAGTAAAAAGAAAAGGAATTTTTGCATGCATACGAAGGTTTGAAAGGAAACAAAGTCTCAACTGCATTGGAGACTGTTAGGCAAGAATGAGAACAATGATCGGTGCAGGTCGACATCATTATTATGGAGTGAGATAATGTCTCTATTCTTGGTGATAATTATTCACGGATATAGATAATATAGATTGAGCTTAAATCCAAGTCAGTTATTGTCCGAATATGATTATATGAAATATAATTGGGATTTTACGTACTGAAAATGACGTTAGTTGATGTTGGGTGGATTAATTACTGATACAATTGGGGCAACTGATTGATGCTGGTAAGGGATTCTTAGATACTAATCTGTTTGTGAAACTAGACCGATTAAGAGACGAGGAACTTATGATTGGTATATTGAGGTGAAGTGTCTTAAGAGGCTGTAAATGATTTATCGCGAGCGAGATCTCGTCATGCCAGTAATACGTATAACGGTTTATGAATTTGTAATTTTTTGCAGCCTCACCTCTGTTATATTTGAAACATTTTGTGTAGACGCGCTGAGTGTATTTACGTTTTGAAGTGTAATATGGTCAAACGAAGAGGAGGAAATATATTGTCGAGGAGTAAATTAAAGGGCCGCTGAATATGTTGGTTTGGCGATATTTCAATTAAGCAATTACAGTGTCCGGAATGAGCAACAGCGTTATATTTTATGATTGTTATGAAGACGATAACACATTGATAGACAGTGATAGCAAGTACCAATTAAAAACAACGAACAGCAGCAATAATAATAATGACATACGATTTATAAAACGTACTAATATAATATTTATTGTTGCAATAAACATTGTAATAATATAATATCACCTCTGGCACAATCTCACGATGGCAAGACAACGCGACGAATGAGAAAAAAAAGAAAAACGTATATATTCGGCATTCTCACAATCTTTAACCATTTCTTTCTCTCTCTCGCTCTCTCTCTCTCTCCCTCTCTTTCATTCCCACTCTATTTCATTTACTCTCTCTTATTCTTCCTCTATTTCCTCTATCCTCTTAACTTCACAATAATTTGTTACGGTCCGGTGACCGATAACAGTTAAAACATTCCTATATAAAGGATACGCTTCTAACAAGTAAGTCTAAACTTAGGGGTTCACCCCACATCGTCGTCGTTTACACCGTTTTATAAGTACGAAATCGACGTGGCTTAAAGTCACCGCGAGGAAACGGCAAACGAAGATCTATGTTCCACTAATTAACTTTATGTCGATTCCAAAGAAATAGAAAGAATAATATATCAGTTTAGATAGATGGATCTATGTCATTCTATGTAAAAATCGTCTGCATTTGATGTCTCCTTGTGGTGTTAACAGGTCTATTCTTCACGACACAGTAATAATAGTAATATTAATAATCGTAAGAATAATAAAGGTGATACAATAGTAATTATAAAAATGGCTCATCGACACCGCCAAATATATTCACAAAGCGAGTAATACGTTCTGTCACGTGTTTCTTGCTTCGAGAATCAAAGACGGCGACTTGCGGGTTGCAGGACTGCTGAGGTGAGGATTGGGGGACAAGGTTCGTAATGATTATACCTAAAAATGTCATGGACCAGCGCTAACAATTCGGATCTAAAGACCCGTCTCTCCCTTTTTCCACGTCTGCAAACACACGTGAGAATACATTCACTCATTATCTTTCTCTCCCATAAAATCTACTCGCACTCTGCACGAACACTCATGCTATGTATTAAAAAAAAAAGAAATAATAATATAATAATAATTAATGATAATAATAATATACGTATTACGTAGTTCTAGTCAATAGAATCAATAATATTAATAATATCAATCTATATGCTGTTTGCAAATAAATGTAACAAAATATAGTACTCATTAATAATATGCATTTTACAAGCGTATTTTGATCGTTGCTTTGATATCGGTATCGACATTACGTTTCTCTCTGATAAACGTAAAAGAAAACGAAGGATAGAAGTAAAAAGGGGTATGTCGTGATCGTGGAATGTTCCTATCCTAGACTAACGTAAAATTAACAACAATTTGTGCGCGTTATAGGCACTACGGGGCTGGTCATCGTCATTGTGACAAGTGACAAATGGCTCTACGTATACAGTAGATCGTTTTAAAAACAACTTTACCAACGGTCATTGGTACTGGTATTATCTCGATCGTCCGATAAATTCTATTGCGGCAAAAATCGGACTTCCGCACTCATTTCTCGTGAATTTAATGTTTTCCTCTTTCTTTTCAATTGCGCGTCTCTGCTTCAAGCGTGCCGCGAAGAGATCGGTGCTGTAAGCGCGTCGATATCGAACGAGATAACTCTAATACGCCAGTCTTGAGACTCGGGAGAATCCGCCGCAGCTTGTTTCCCGTTGCACTAGTGTGCATTCAAAGTCGATCGCGGCTTCTTAATCAAGTGCTTACGCGATCGACACGGATGATTAACTCTATGTTCGCCGTTACGAAATTGTGGAATGCTTGGAACCTTTGGAATGACGCGAGGGGTGGTTAAGCTACATGCAAATGAGCGGTTATCGTTATTTCGTTAGCCGTGCATCGGGAATCGGACGGCGCGTATACTAGAAATGTTTTTGTTTGAAAGCGAACTTAGTGTGGCAGGCGGCAATATCGACTGAACTGGTTTTATTGCTCTCTAACTTCCAACCTTGCCTTTGCACGGTGAGAACCAATGGCACAGTGATTAGGTAGTCAAACTGTCGTTTTAATTGTCAAGTTAAAATGGGCATGATTTTAAAAACGTGGATGAGGTCATATATAGCGATCGCGTAAGAAATTCTATTCCGCAGTCGTTGGAACGATGCTCGTTCGATTAATGTAGAGAGTAATAAAGAGCGCTGCATTACTTATATGTGTACTACAAGTTTATCCGCTAAAGATTGACGATACGATAGATTACAAATGATAATGTCATGTACATTTATACGTTATACGTATACTTAACACATAACGACTGCCTTAAATCAATTTTGATTGATTTATACATAACGATCGTACTTGATTATTACGATACGTCGGTATACTAGCTTGATGTCGATATAGACAAGGGATAAGCAGTGTACATCGCATTTTCTTCTTCCATTTCACAGGCGATGCACATCGTCACTCTCGCTTTATACTCCCAAACGAAGTACATACGTGTATACATACGTGTATAATAATACGTCCAACGGCACACATCATTTTCCGTCATCCATCGACAGTAATTACACGAATTGACCATATGTTTCGTGGCCACATAGCAGATCCATAAATATTTTAATGGATTTAGAATCCATATTCCTTCTGTGCCAAGATTTTAATATGGAATGTTTCGTCCTGGCCCGTATGATGATTTGCACTATCAAAGCTTGTCTTTCTCGAAGTCTTCATAGCCGATGTACCGCTGTGTCTGCTAACTCCCTTGAAAGCGTCACTGAGATTCCTTATTCACAGTCATCGAGGTGATATTCCACCTTCTTGTACCACGACCGTTAGCGTGAATTTTCGTTATATCGCCACACGTAAATCGCACTGCGGACCTTATCCTTTGTCACTCTTATTTACACGAACACGTGAGAACTCTTCATTGAACATCTTTTCACGTGTTGCCGCTATCGTGGACGTGCGCATGAGCATGGGTTGAGTTCGAAAGGGGTGAGTGGGCCAGATGGGCGGGTGATGAAGGTAGCTCGATAAGTGTGACGTCGTATCCCACAGGAGGATCGCCAGGATCGCCAGGATCATCAGGCGACCCCGGATTGTTTGGATTACGATCGCCGGTCTGATTGGGATTAACCCGCGAATGGCTCACCTCTAACAGGAAGAGGTCTTCGTCGACGTAGTAGCGAACCATGTCGTCATCAATTTTCGCTGTAATTCTGCAACAGACCACAAGAAAATGTCGTTCAATGTCCCACGATCAGAGATGCATTTTTATCAAGAGTGGGATGTAAGATAATGAGGAGGACTGAGAATGAGTGAGTTGCGCGCCGAGGCATGTCAAGCCCTCGTCCCTATGTTAAAGCTCATTAATGTCTCTTCACTGCTATATCGACAGAATCAAATCGTTTCGTTGCAAGTACAACATCCATTGTGAATCTAAGATAAACGCTGAAAACGAAGACCTGGAATGATGTACGAAATGAAGTATTACGAAACAAGAATATCCTCAGTGTATCCGATTTACATTCAGCTTGTAAAAGTTTTATATTTTCAAACAGTTTCCGTATCGACCCGTGATCATCGGGCAACATTTTAAGCAACAAAGAACAATAAATGCAGATTTGAGTCGGAGAAAGTTAATCGGACATTATCGTTTGCGGTGGGAGCTTATCAAGACCAAAAGATCGAAAGAGAAGATCGACGAAACCTTGTCGGGCTCGATGGACATGGAAAGGAAAGAGAAACGAGTTTTCCTACGAAGAATCGGGTAGATCAGACGTATGATGCGTGCGAGGATGCAACCTTGGATGTGTTAGGCGAAGCAAGGCAGGCAGGCAGGCAGACAGACAGGCAACGTAGGCAGGCAACGCAAGCAAGCTTGGCTGGCAGGCAAAACAGGCAAACAAGCGGATAGACGGACATGCAGGCAAGCGTGCGTGAATAACTCATGACAGAAGAAAAGGAAGGGAGAGCAGGATTAGTGGATTAGTCGGATATCTCCGATGTAGTCTTTGCAACGGACGCGCGTGCCTTGCAATCAGTGCAATCGCGACCGGGGGACATGCCAGAAGAGAGAGAGACAGAGGGAAAGCTTCGGACTAAAACCTTTAACTACATCTACGTTCGACACGATTTCTCGCCCACTGACAAAATTTCGTAATCCCAGAGTGGAAATCGCGCTGGCCCGAGAAATATGACACGGCGTATGTTGAGAGAAGAAGAGGCTCTTGGGCTTAAGAGGACAAAAAGGGAAGGAGACAGAGAGACCAAGAGAGAAAGAGAGAAGGCAGAGAAAGAGACAGACGGAGAAGACTACCAAACCAGTACGGAGAGAGTCAGGCAATGTCACCGTTATGGCATGCACTACGTTAAGGCCGTGCATGCAAGTAAAGATGACACTCTACTAAACTTACCCCTTTGTGTTTTTGCGATAGAGGTTATTAATACTCGAGGATGCAATTTTGTACTTTGACTCAATCTGTAAAATAGAAAAAAGTAGAACATTAGAATTTTGACAGTAGTTAACGGACCATCGTTCTCTTTCGTGCTGCTCGCTTTTGAGAGACAGAAAGAAGAAAGAGAAAAAGACGGAAAAAGAGGTGATCAAAGGAGCATTGTACAGCTGAAAAAGAGTCAAGTAGAGAGATAGAAGATCTAAACCGCATCACGTAACTAAACATTTACGTTAGACAGGGAGAGGGAAGCTGATATAGAGAAAAAAGAAACAGAGAAAAACTGAGGAAGGATAGGATAGAACAGAGATGTCGCGATGCTGCTTGTGCAGAGGATGCCGTAAAGACCGATAAATCATTTTTAGTACGATTGTCCAAATTGCGAAAGAATAGAATGCGAGAGAGACCGCATTCAACTTCCCACTTTTTTCTTTTACCGTTAGTCGTCTGTTAAAACGTGTGCTTCCGAACGTTGCGTCCTCGAGCGACACGGTCTTAAGAAGGGCTACATACGTATCGATCGTTGCACAGTTATCGTGCAAGAGGTAATGGTTGCGCTCCTTCCTCTCGATATTAACGAGGGATCTTGGATAATTGCGACGCATGCCCGGTTAATATTAATTAGCCAATGGAACGGTGTTTGATGTGAGGGAGCATTGATATTACGGCACAACACTTTGCTTTTTGCATGCATGCGTACACTAACGAGCTCGTTCCCGCAATAATGTCCTCGCGTTATGCATTTGCGCGTTACATACTCGTACAAACTGACGACATATTTTCAACAGAACCTTTTAATCGAGGGCAGAAACACCCGGCTGTTTTCTACTACAAGCTTATGTCACAATGCATCTTTATGCGCGAAACGCGACAGCAACGACACAAAACTCAGACATCTATTCGCGCGACGCAACAATTCCCTGATCGAATTTATCCGAACGTAAATGACCGTTGAGTCATAAAATGACAATCGACAATGATAATCGTGAGACCATGAACTACGTCATCGCCGTTAAAGCGACCCATTGTGAGTGGAATTTCTTACAGCATTAAGAAGTCCCTGGACCGTGGGCGGCGTGACATGCAGCGGCGTATAGACGTCCTCTGACTCCTGACGAACGTAGAGCATAACGCGCTCTTCAGCGTCGGTGGGTCTTAAGTGCGGTGGCTGCTGCTGCAGATGTAATCGATTTCCAACGCCGGAGACCACGGTCCCAGTCAGCCCAGCTTGCTGGACGCCTTGGAGAACCGAACCTTGGAGCTCCTGGACCTGCATCAGCAACGAGTCCTTCTTGTCGTGAAGGTTACTCAGATTGTCGGGCGGGAAGTGATTGTGGAACTTGAGGGCCGGCAGGCTCGGTCTGCCGCACGCAGGATATGGACTGCTGCCTCCCGCCTTCAATCCTCCGCCCTCACCGTTACTGAGGGACGAGGTGTCGGTGTCGCCACCTCCACCGCCGCCTCCACCCCCGTAGAAGCCCGACAACTCCATCGTCGAGAACTGTACGTGAAAGAGACAGAAAAATATCGAAGTCGTTCTCGATGCGATTCGCCGCGCTTCCTATCTCCTGTCCTTCATTGCTTGCTTATCTACATTTATTGCAAAGTTGTAAATGAATCTGACTGTTATGTCCTCTTCACTTCATCCTGTTATTAGAAGAATACTTTAAGCAACAGTGCATAGTATGACTGAAAGACAGGAGACGGATTAACGCTTGCTTGTTTCTACCAACGTTTCTATCTGTTTTACGATGCAAGAGCTGCGATTAGTTGAGGGGGAGGGGGGGTTTTGACGAAGTTGAGAGCAGAGGATCGCGGGTACTACGCATAGCCACTACCGTTTGTCCGACGATGATAATTACTTTATTTTAGTATTTTTGTTCCTATCTAATCGGGCTCGAGGTATATGAACCTCTTCTATAGGAAACTTTTCTACGGGGTGATAAGTGGGACGGTACCTTGTCGATGGCGTGTTCCGCAGGTGGTGAAAACAGAACCGGTGGTTTATGAAGATCGACCATGGAGTAGAACTCGCTGCGTTCCGTGACAGAGTGATAAAGCTCGTCCAGTTTCTTCCTACCTGTCGCCGTCATCTTCCTTTTAGCCGCCCGCCTTTCTTCATCGCGGGTCTTTCTTTCTGCACCCTAAAATTTCCAACGCACTTGTTTTATAAGTTCTCGCATATCGCGCTGATAACGTCGAGCGGATGCATATGAGGCCCATTGAGGCCAATGCAGAGATTCAAGTAGGCCAAAGGAGACCTATCGCGATAAGCAAGAAGGTGATTACCTTGTCGCAAAAGACTTTGATCTGACAATAACCACGATGGGATGGTGGTGTATAAGTATGCGAGTGCGGCGGCGGTTCTTCGTATGTGTCCACTTGGATGTGCAGCGGCAGACCTTTCACGCCTTTTTGACTCGAGAAGTCTGTGCTCAAACATTGTACGGCCACGTTTATCTAAAGCAGAAATTTCAAGTGTGCACGTTAAATTTAACATGTTCCGACGGGGGTAAACATTTGGAATGAAACGTTTAGGCTATGGAAAGGGATCGCCATGTTTTGATCTTAACGAAGTAACAGCGTAACGCTGCAGATATCGTTTGATGTATGGAAAAATACCTTTGCCGATGATTCCAGGGGATTCCAGTAGACGGCGATCGCATTGTGCGCCACTTCTTCGATGAGGCCCACCAGACCGACGCTGTTCTTTGTGTCTGCAACAACCAACCGATATTATAATCTCCCGCGGTCCATAGTTGTCAGCAAAGTCGAACGTCGAGATCGCTCCTTTTCAGCGCATTAAGACGGAAAGGATTTGTAACGTTATCTTACCCCATGTTCGCCGTCTGGTCGGGTAGCTTGCGAAAAAAATGACACACGGCTCTGACTCAGCTGATTACTATACTTAATAGCGAGATACGTGCAATCGCTCTACGAGGCACGTGCACGTACCCGTAAGCAATTTTGTTAGATACTTTCTTCGACGCGATTATTATTAAACGGCGCGCACGCCACTCACCGGCATCGAGAATGCGTTGCTTCACGGAATGTTGCCTGCCATGCCAGAACTGCCAAGCCTTGATCTCGTCTTCGGGGCTCTTCTCCTCTCGGAACATCAACATCACCACGCTCTAAAGGACAGAATATTAAGCTGTGCTCAGTATGTAATTGACGTGACACAAGTGTGCCATGCAATACTGCATATCCATTAAAGAGTACTACTCTCTAGAGGGTACATGTGTGTACTCGCTCTCAAGACTCGCATTGTCAAGTGGATACAGAGCACTGCTTCACTGGCGGGACTGTGAAACGAGTGTGTGCGTTGAAAAGAAGACAAGTTGATATTAAGAATGACCTATTGGCTCTGTATTAAGATCCACTCGAAAGGCGAGCTGCGCTCAGGCAAACGCAATTTGCACCCCCGCTGTTTCTCTTTCCTAGCTGCACGTCTGATTAAGTTGCCATTAACACACGCAAAGTGAAAACCTAAGTCGCGGTACCGAGAAATGTTCCGCATATGCGGGATAATTAGAACTCCCCGATTACGATTGAAATAAAATTCCGCCGGCTCTAATGGACGGCGTTCCGCGCAAGCCGCGGGATAAGCATTTATCGGGGAACGTCTGGATAATTTGTCGTTCCTGTCTAGATATTGGATAGAGCGTTTCTCGATATTGCGGTGGCGGAACGAGAGCATGGATTTGGCGCGACAGACGCACGCATGAATTGAGCTCGTCACTGTGTATGTGCGAGTATATGTAAGTTGCGAGTGTCGGGCCCGACGGGGGAAGGGATTTTTCGTGATTCGGGTGAACGGACGAAGAATTACGCGCTCAGAGAAAATATGGAGTGCGAGCGAGGGAGAGCGAGAGTGGGAGGTGGAAGGAAGGAGGAGAGAAGGAGAGAGACGTGTCGTGAATACGTCGCGGTTGCGCGACTACACTTACATCTCGCGATCTCTCGCTCCGGCTTAAGCGAGTAGCGAATATACCGTTCGAATCGCCACACGCCTGGACGGTCGATTAGCAATTAACGAGGAAGTCGTAACTCGTTCGATCGGGCAGCCATCGGCGCGGGATGGGGGAGGAAGCGAACGGAAGGGTGGCGAGGGGAGAAAGATCTGCACCTTTATCAGAATGGAAATTGCTAACGGTGCGCCGGCGCTGGCAATTAGAGTCGCGAGAACAAACGACCTCGTCCGACTTCTTTCGACGAGAACGCGCCGCGTCGACGAAGGGAGTGAATATTCTATCGATATGTAGGAGTTGTCGGACCAGTACGGAATGATATCGCGAGCTTCACGGCTATCAATAAGCTAATATGCCAGCTACTGCCGAATTCATATTACAATTGATGATGCTGCGAAAATCTATGGTTGACGTCTTCGCTCTGTTTCCGGTGAAACGATTTCTAACTGGCTCGGTTACGAAGTATGAATCAGTTAGAATCGGCAAGCTTAAGGTCGCTCGTAAAATTGAAAGATAAGAGCAAAGTGGCTGTCTTAGGAGGGTAGTGATAATATCCGCGATGAAAGAGACAGTTTACACTTTTACCTTAACAGTTTGTCCAGCCTTGAGGAGCGGTTTATCGGGATCTGGCACGTAGTCCAACGTGATGCCGTAAAACTGGCCCTTGTTAATGTACGTTATTCTATCGTCCTCACGCCGCTGTGACGTGCTGATCGGCGACTCGAGGTGATACTTAAATCCGTAGGCCGAGAAGCTGAAAGACGAGAAGGCAGAAGGTGTCGAATTAGGCATTTGATTACAGTCTCTTTGAGACGGCAGCGTGTTACTCATGGGAGAAAGAAGCGGCGGTATTAATAGACGCAAGAATGGAAGTCACCGGTGAACGGAATATTAAAAACTGCTATCTGTCGTTATCCAAGGGTATACTTCTGACGGTTTCTCCTTTCCGTGAGTTGTTCGATTATTCCACCGCCGTCAGCGGTCAGCGAGCCATTTGTCGCCGCATCGCATTACATGCTTCCATTTGTCTCTATATCGGCCCGCGGAGATCTCTCGGCGATTTTATATCCGTCATTGCGATTCGTATGACTGCAGCACAGGGAAAAACTAAACTCCGTAAAAATGTCGTTCCACCAAAGCTGTCCGTCTCAAGAAAGCCGCGTTGTATTGTTCATCCGTCGCGTCGCGCAAAAGTGTCGAGTCTCGAGTGTCTGACCTACAACGGAGGTTTTCCCTTCCACGGCTTCGCGTTATCGCCAACGAGACTTTCTTTCGGTCTATCGCGTGGCACGGCTCTATTTATCTCTATCGTCTCGACGTGGGGCACTTTCGTATTTGTGCTTTTTATCGTGCGTCGCATGCCGTCGATAGAGAACTGCGGAGCAACGCGTACATTGCGATAACCTGGCATGGCGGGTGAACGCCCTGCGCGCCTCTGCTCTGTGCTCCTGTTGTTGGTTGCCTTGCCGCCTACCCGGTGTGCCTTATTATAACTCCTGTGTAGGTTACATGCGGCTACTGGACCGCCCGACGTGGATAGAAAGAAAGAGAGAAACGCGAATATTTGTCCCGGTAGTAGAAGCCGGTTGCGAATGTTTAATTGCTCGGTGTTAACCACGATATTCCGCTGATTACTCATATTTGTTTACGATACAATAATTATTCCATGCATGCCACTGTTAATGAATGAGTGACTGACTTGTCGTCTTTTGGCGCATTGAGCTCTGCGTTGCTAAAATATGTATACGCGTGACATCGAACAGGCTACGTTTTGTTTTTGGCGAAGCAACGGTGGTTTTCATACATTGCGCGAAGTATGAAGTGCAGATGTTAATGTCGCACAATTCGGTCCCCGAACAATGCTATTTTGTTCGCCTTCACACATGTTTATGGACCTATCCGAACGTTTCGATCCCAGGTACGAATCCTTCTTAATGGAAAACGTAAGAGTGTAATTAAAGGTGTTTGTAGAAGTACTGTCCCGTGTTCTCGAAGGGTAAAAAGAAAAATAATCAATTTCTAAATGTTCATTTCCGAAGAGCAGTGTCAAATTCGACTTTTTGAAAAATTAAAACTAATGAAACAGATACTTTTTTTCACCACAATTTAACTTTACTCTCTACTCTAAAAAAATGTTTCTACAAAATTGGGGAGATCTACGTTTAACCTTCTGGAACATTAGGCATTACTTCTATAAACAGCTTTCACTATATTCGTACATTTTCCGTTGAGGAAAATCCGCACCTGGGATTGAAATATCCGAATAGGCTTATAATCAAGTAAAGGTGAATAAAACAGAATTGTCCAGCGATCGAATTGTGCACTATTAATATCTACACTTCATATTATATTAGATACACACTGTCATAACATTTTTCTCTATTTTTAGTGCCCGAAGCATGGCAAATTTTAATATGTGCTCGCATTTTTTGCTAAATTGAATTCATTTTCATCCTTTAGAGGATAGAATTTTTCTCGCGACGTTCACTTCTTTGTTCGAATATAGCATTTATGGAATTCTGTCACGTTTTTAAGATTTCTTTTAAGATCTGTACCGGTCAAACTGGTGACGCAAACTTATAATATCGATGCTGTTCCATAAGGCTCTTTAGACGTACTTTTTCGTCTATCATAACAGAATTAAGTAAGCTTATGCTCATATTGATCAACCGACGTGTCTAATAACTTACATTTTTGGGATTTGGATCTTGTCTGCATCGTTTTGTCTACCGAAGTCATGCCAAGGCCGCGATCTCGGTGGATTCGGATTAGGATTTTGATTTGTTGCACCTGCGGACACTAGACCACTGCGTTGCACTTGCGCCTGTGCATGACTCTGTTGTAGCTGCAGCTGCAAGGGTTGATGGTGTATAACTGCTCCGCTCTCGAGGACAACCGCTGCTCCCGCTGCGGTTCCTCCAGGACATAGTTCCGTATAATCGAAGGATGACTGTAAACACATACGTTATTGAAGAAACTGTAATCACTATAACGTAACCAGTTATATAAAGAAAGTTTACAGCATCAGAAAACCAATGACATTGTGTTTGTTTCGATTGATTCTCTTCGTCCATATTCAATAACATCATGTAAGGCTAAATTGTCGTGACTTGGTCCAGCTTGCATGGCGTGTGCTAGACTTTTGTCGACCACTGAATTTTGAAAGATCAAATGCCCAGAAGATGGGGGAACGACAGCATGGAAGTCCTGTGGTCTCGTAAAGTTAACCGCACGACTCGATTGACGTTAAAGTGTCAATGAACGATCTGCCGAATGTTCTATCCTCGTTCGTGCACGCTAATAGGCGAAATACGGGAGGCGGACGGCGTAAAGCCAGACTTATGTTACCGCACCGCTCATTATGCAGGGGGCGACAATTTGTGAAATATAAGGGAAATCATGTACGCGGAGCGGGTTCGTAAAGTGAAACGAAACGCGATCGGCCACGGCGTGAAAAAGTCGCTTCTCCTTGCTAAAGTGGCCTCCCCTTTCTACGCGTATCGACATTTTAATTGCGCCTCATAACGTAAACTAGCAGATCGTATGTGCGATTTACAGTAACATTTACATTTCCACCCGATACCGGGCTCTCGAACTGTCGTGCGCATGTACATTTTGCATTTCATTCCTCCGGATAGCTCGAGCGTGCGCTTTCCGTGCAAGCGGAGCAGAACGAGCGCATGCTTTCTAATTCGTAATGTCAACTGTAATGCTAATGACTTACTCTTGCGGAGTGAACAAGAGTGTTGTACGATTAATGCTTCCGGAAGCGAACGATCACGTCTATCTGCCGGGTACATGTGTAAGGATGAGAAATTGGTAGTCGCCGCGAGAGTATTGTTTACAGCGTCACGCCTCGCGAGATGCAATTAAGACGAAAGCTGAGACACATCGCGAGACATCGTCAACAATTTCCGCGTACACGAGTACTGAAAACTCATAAGAACCAATTGATGAAGTTAATTTCTTGCGACATACCGCAACCTAATCTAACTTCTGAGCTAATACCGAAAAATCTAGCATGACAAAGAAGTATTGTAAAGAATTTATAAATCTTTATATTTGGATTTTCCCGGCCAGAATTTAGTAAATTATTGACTGCTGCACGGTTGCCACGTTTAAATTTTCATGCCGACCTTACGCAGAACTTATAAAGTTATATTCATTGCAAACAATATTCGCGATAAATGTAATAGTTATTTATAGCGGTGCGCTCAGGGTACTTTGGTTAGTTCCGCAGTTAAAAAGTTAAGCCTCTATGAGACAGGCGTAGAATTTGAGTGACAGTATTAGACGACACTAACCTGATGAAGTGCTGTGGGCGGGTGGTGATCTTGCCTGGGCGTGACAGCGTCGGCGCCGATGCCGGAGTCAGGGCTGGGAAGATCAACGGTCAGGACTTTGCTGCTGCTAGACGACGAGCGTATCGCGTGTGTCGTAGCATAAGAGCTGGGCACAACCTCGTACCTCGTGTACGAAGCCGTCGTCGTCGACAGGGAGGACGAGCTGGACGAGGCGAGTGGTGGCAGAGCATCGCCGGCAACGTAAACCGCCGTCGTCTCCTGATGAAGTCCGGCCTGGTTCCCGGCATTCGTCGCCCCTGTTCCGGATGTTGACGTATACGCAGTTGACTGCAGTCGTGGGCTGCACGATGTGTACGGATCGTAGGGGCTACCATACTGCTGCACCTAAACAAAAAAGTCTCTCGTCTCATCGCCTTCCTGCACCGGACGTCGTTTACCCCGATTAATCGTTTCCTCTCGCATCTTTTCTTCAGCGCGCGAAGATATGGCAAGAACAATATTCCCCCGGGTGAGAAGCAAACGGTTTTGTCTTTGCCTCGAAGGAACTTTCTATCGCGATAATGCGAGTTAACTAACGCTCGCCTGTAAATTACGAGCGTAAGGAGTGCCCGAAGTTAAGCGCAGGACTGGATAATGGCTTTGTGCATTATCAGATTCGAGTATCGACAATCCATCAGCCTGTATCCTTATATTCTCAGATTACCGACTTTCGGCGTACCTTATTCACACCGAACGAATTAGGAATTTCGTCACATGAGAAACGGCTTCCGGCCGAACCCGTTAAAGTTCCTGCGGCACGCGGAATAAATCGGCTGTGTCAGATGTTTCCTGATATCTAGGATCTGGCGTGCTTTGCCGCGAAGTAGAACAGGTCGCCATGATACGGTAAATGCATGAAGAATTTTTCGATAAGCAAAGGCAGCCTGTAAGTTACCTGTAACTGATGCTGATGGTGATGGTACATGCCAGGTGGCGTGGGGCTGTCGGGTTGGGCCTGTTTGTGGCGTTTGCTTGGTTGTTGGGCCCCGCGCGACGAACTGAGGTCCTCGGGCTCCCTCTTGACCCCAGTGAGGCCGCCGCTCGAGGAACCGTCGTGTCTGAGGGACTGCGGGCTGAGCGGAAGTGGAAGGCCACCCTGGAGACTCTGGCCCGGACTGTGGGATTGTTGGTTGTACTGGTGAAGGAAGTGATGCAGTTCCCCTCCTCCGGCGCCTTCGCCGCCTTCCATCCGATTCGCTGAGCCGGAACCTGAGCCGGGCGCCTCCTGCACCAGCAACTTCTGGCCCATCACACCCCTTCAACAGTCCGTGGAGAATCGACCTTTAGTGGCAACCCTTTCATGTCCCCCGCTTCGTCACCCGAGATCGGTATCGATCCCGACTCGACAAAGCGCGCGAATCGAATTTATTGTAGCGACAATGAAGACCGACTGCGGAAATTCCATTTAGCGTTGCTTGTCTTTCATGGCTTCATCGCAGATATGAGTGCGCTTTTCTTACGCGTGACGATTAACGTCAGGCATATGCAAACGTGGGCAAGTTACGAGAGTGAAGCATGAACGGTGAGTTAAAATGCAGATTCCACGACGTAACGAGCGTTGACGAGCATTGAGACGTTAGCGTATGCGAGGTTATATGGTTGTCGAACACATTGTTCTGCCGCTATCGTTTACTCGCGTATGTGGTGCGTCGACTGTGAGGGAAGTAAGAACGCGCTGCTTGAAAATTGATATTCATCGAGTTTAAATCTTCTGCGCCGTCGCGACGCCCCAAAACAGGCGACGCATCTGTCGAAACGGCGGCAATAAAATTTGCCGGGTCGGAATGCCGGCGGAGGAAGTGCGATTCACGATGCGCCGAGATGAATCGAGAGGATCCGCGTATTATGCGAAGTAGTTAACATGTTATATTTAGCATGATAATACGTATCCACAATACGGGGGACCCTTATAAACTGCCAACGCTCTCGGTGCATGCGAAGCTTTCTTTTTATTTTTTCTCCCTTTCTCCGTTCCATCGCGAAGGATCCCCTTCTCTCTCGTCCTTGTCGACGTGTCACGGCCATCCCGCTCCCTCCTTCTGTCCCTTTTCTTCGTCAAAAAGTGCATCTCCCGCTCGCTCTCCGTCCCTCTCTTTCTCTCTCTCTCTTTCTTTATGCCTGCCAAACACCGCCACTGTGGTACCTACCCTACGGTCAGATGCTTCCGTACAATGGACCTTTTTTTACACTTGATACCTGATCTCTCTCTCGCCGCCTCTCTCGCTCCCGCGGCTCAACGTTTTCACTTTTTCTCTCTCGTCTCCCGAAGGTCTGCGCTGCAATACGACGAAAAGGGTGGCGACGGGAGCAGACGAGAAGAGAAGAAACGCGAAGCGGGAGGGGCTGCTGCGGCACGTCGTCGCCTCGGCACACTTGTGCTTGAAGAGGCGAGGACGGATGGGTACGATCCGCGGCAGAAAAAGGACCGGTACCTTACTACGAAATTCCTGAGCTCGCTCTGCGGCGCAACACTTTCCGTCGACGGAGGGAGAGTTCGGAAAAAATTTATCATAACCCAGGGCGATGAGCTGAGAGCAGTCTCATGAATTCGGCTTATGTGAAATGGATACGCGCCTCCTTTTTCGGGTAAACTTCCTTCCGCGTCGGGGACTGAGTAATGCGATGCTAATCCGTCGTGATTCGAACGAGGACCGTTGAGTAGCATGCACAATTCAGGCAAACGTTTGCATACGGAATAACGGGGAAGCACCGGTGTACGAATACTGGATCAAGAAAATGCTGGTTTTGGTACGAGGCCAATAGTCGCGTTACTTTTATTCCCCCCGAAAGGGTCATCTTGGTCACTCCTACGAAATACCGGTCGTCATAACCATACATTTCTCTGAATTTAGACGCGCGACTGCTTCTCAAATAAATTCCGTGACGGTGCGCGCATGAATGTTTCATAAAAAGTCTGTTTCTTATGGGCAACGACAAGGCGCGAACGTTAATATGATAACGTGCAGCGCAAATACCGACAAATTAACACTACGGGGGCCTATTAAAACGGTATGTATATTCCAATGTCGAGAATGGCGTGGAAATACAAAGTGTGCCGGTGGCCGGCAACGGTGGAACAAAAGAAAAACGTTAAACGACAGCGGGTCATCGGACTCTTTCGTTCGATTAGGTGTTGCCTTCGCGTATGCAACCAGACATTCCTTCGGCAAGAGCAGGAAATCGTTTTCACGACTTGGCGGGACTTTTCTGCTCTCAAGACGGCTCTGCTTTTAAGTCATGTCAAATTTTTAAAAATGGTCGAGCGTTACCATATCGAATCTATTTGCACGGCTTCATCCAATTTCAACAACTTTGTGCCGTAACTTTTGCGCCCAAAAAGAAACAGTAACCCAGAGGCAGGGAGTCTTACGTTGCGCTCCCTGATTTCAGCCTGCAATTTAATCGTGCGGTCGCGGTCATAAATAAACATTTTTCGCGGTCCGTACCGGATGATATCTTCCTTATCATTCTCGCGCGATTCAAGTGCCAATATGAATCAGAAATAATTTGCTGCTTAAGTGGCACGCACACGCTGCTTCAATCCGATCGCCAATTTACTCTCATTCACCGGATGCCCGTTCCGTTATTCTCCACGAAGTTTTCTATCATTTTCATGTTTTCCCGCGGGTGAGTAACCGGTTCGGCGTATTTTCATCCATCGCGCAACATTTCCACGACATTATGCCGCGCGACTGAAGTATCGTCGTCGCGATTTTGATTATTACTTAAGCAAACATTATCGCGAAGACGTCGAGCACATAGAAATTTCAATTTACGAGACGCTAACAAAATAATTGTACAAGTCACTCATAGCGTTTGAAACTTATTAGACAAACACCATTTGTTCCATTTACTCCAGACGCTTAGTATCGCGCACCTGGTCATCTTACCACATATAATTATACATTTATCGCGTCAACGCTAGCCTGTGATTTTCTTTACCTCATTAGACGCTTCGCGGGTTCTATCCATGCGACTCAGCAGTGTTTCCAACTCTAATCCATTTACCGAATGCGACGTGACGCATCTCCTTTCGAAAATCACACTTCGCCCGCGCCAATTTATCGACCGCGTCATCGGGACATTGAGAACACTGGTGTGGTGGTGAGCATCGGGCGAGGAGTAAATTGTTCAGGCCACGTACGGTAGACACGGCCGCGCATTCTCCGAATATTTCTTTAGGGTCGTCGGGATGACCGCGGACTTAACGCACACGTAACCGCACAACCGTACGGTGTACCGTGTATTTACGCAGATGCAATTACGCGCTTACGGTGCGGCATTATCGACACGGCGGGGACTCGTACACACAGGCTTGTCGGCGGCTAGGTACGTAGGCGCACGTGAACTTGGAGGTCGCGAGGTCATTGCGGGGGTCACGAAACGCGGACGCACTCGTGCGTAGGCTCCGGCTGGCTCAGACTCGCGCAGACTCACTCACGGCGGACGGAGAATCGACGACGACGAGGAGGAAAAGAGGATGAGTCGCGCACGTATATAAACATCCCGTCCGGTAACCTGCGGCGCTCGCTCGCACCGGCTTGCGGTACTAACTGGCCTCGTAGGACCCGTTCGGAACCGGAATCGGCATTTCTCAAACCGGAAATCAGCGCTGCCGCTCGTAGAGGAACGGAAGAGTGTGTATGGCCGGATTTGCGGGCGTGCGGGTTTGTGCGTGCGTGTGCGTGTCATAACAGAGCTCGTTTGTGGCACGAGTTGCCCGACGCGACGAAACTCGAAAGACAGGTCCGACAAAGTGGCGCTCTACCGGCCTCACTGTCGTCGAGTCGCTCCTTTCATTATTGTCGTTAGTCCGCTTCTGTTGTCCATTTCTCTCTCTCTCGCGCCTTCTCTCTCGTGCCTCCCATTTTTTCCCTGCATCTTCGCCTCTCGTTTATACCCGTCTATGTTTCTTCTACGTTTATGAGCATGCACGAGAGCACCTGTGTGCCTGGTACAGCACGTGCCCAGAGCCGTCGTCGCGGCAAAATGTGCACACACCAGTTCCTTTAACTACGCGTGCACGCACGAAACGCATTTAAATGCGCGAGCGCGTGGCTCCCGCGACTTCTGCCACTTCTCACGCGGCCGCGCCGTCTTACGATTGCGAGATCCATTTTTCGGTGACTCGTTATGTTCGCCGCACGAGCTTCCGAGAAACCGACCATTATTGGCTGCGTTACCGTGTTTCGGCTGCTTTTGGAAATTATGACGCGCCGTGCATGCGTTATGCTACACGTTCGTAAGGGGTCGTTAATACGTGTGCCCCCTACTGCCTATCTGATCCGCATTCTCTCGTTCACCGGTTATTGTCCGTGGTACAATTGTATCCTTATGATTTTGCTGTCGTGCAGCCGTCCGCGGTAATTGTCTATTGCCAGAACGCCGCATGAATATGAAATGAAGTGACGCGTCGGTGTCTTGTTACATTTTTGCTGCCGAATAATTTGTCTATTCTCACCTCGTCGCTTAAAACGACACGTGATTTCGTCTAATGGCTGCCGTGAGACAGTAGTCGCACAGTGCTCGAAGGTTACGCTTTTTGTTAACCTTTTAGATGTTCTCAGAAAATAATGAGATTCGCACCTGCATTCCATGTTACGTTAAATCCGGTTTCCGTGAACCTCAGGATCCTTGCGAAAACGTGCACGTTGTATGTTGTACAACTCCGTAACGAGTTCTACGGAGGGAGGAAGCAATGTCTACTAACCCCACGATCTCTATGGCCGGTTCCTCGACTCTGTCCGCAGCCACTTGCCACGTTTCCGCGGTCGTGGAGGTGACGGCATTAACGGTTAACGTTCCCACAGGTGACAACGTCAACACGTACAGTGAGAAAAGCTTTGACGGAGAAATGTCTGAGGTGCGTTATTAAACGCGTCAACTACCTCATCGCACGTAGCATCAGAAAATGAAAAAAATGTATCACTTTGTACCAGGACATGTATTTCTCACAGATAAATTCTAAAATACAAAAGAATTGCTCGACTTAGTGATCATAAATTGTATATACTGAACATATTGTTATCGACAAGTATGCTACACGCGCCTACCTCGTGTTAACTCTCCTTGGCCTTCGTTCGGACTTAAAAATGTCCAACAATGCAAGCATGTGAAATTTCGTTGACGCGCTCGACCCCGTGACACTCGCTCGCGACCAGTTCCAGGGCAGTTTCGACGACCATTTCATAGCTTACGACACGTCGCATTTCTAAGCAGCTGGAAAATAGAGCCGAGGGAAATAAAGGGAGCAAACTACGAGGGTAAAAGGGCGTTGTCGGCGGCCGACGGCGCAGAGGAGCATTGCGGCGTTTTGTATAATCGTAAATTCAAATAAACGAGAACGCGCTCGCGCCGACGCTACGTGACAGGCATAAAAAGACGGATAAGTTGACCGGCGAAAACGGGCTGTGCCACTCGTATCGCGTATTGCCCGACCGCTCTCTTAGTTGCCTCCTTCTGGTTCTACAGGTCCGTTTCGTTTTACGACACAGGGGCAGACTCTTCGCCTGGACTCGTCAGCTGAGGTCAGAAGTCGACACCACCGTGAGCAGCCGTGATCGCCTTCGCGTCTCGCGATCTTACTCATTTTTCCCCACTAAGTAGATCTCCACGGAATGATATAAGCGCGTAAGGCGAAGACGGCGCTGAGAGACGTTCTCGACGACGTCGTCTTCATCCTCGACCCGCGGCCAGTAAGCATTGACCCCCTGGTGTGGAAAGTGCCATTATCTATCCGTCACTTTATCGTGGCTCGTTCGAAACAAACGCCATAACGAACTCGCGTGGCGCTACAATTTTTACGCCCCATCGCAAACTCCTGCGCAACGCCTTCGTAACACTCTTGCTACGCGTTAACCCTTTGACTGGATGGACGCATATACATGTTCGCCGAAAGCTATCGGAGCGAGTGTTTCTATCTTATACACCCGATGAAAGTAAAAATCATCAAATTGAAAGATAAAGACCTTTACATTGCGTAGCAACGGGAGTAAGCAGAATTTATTCTTTGTTGCTCTAAGAGTTATTTCTTTTCACAGTAAACGATTGCGATAGTTGGTAGTAACACGTCATAATACTGCCCTTCAAGCAAATTTAATTTGTTATACTATTTTTTTTTAGGGTGAAACCTTAAAAATGTCGAATAGTTTCGAATAATTAGGAGATGTTATTCAGCTAGGTGAAAAGCCAAATTTGTGCGACGATTGTAATGGAGAAATAGGAAGAATGCATCGGTGTGCAAAAAAGTATTCTGTTCTCAGCAATCAGAATTGCGTACCATGCGCTATATACACAGAGCGTTTAGCCTTTTAACTCGTCCAGCAACTTCGAAGACAGAGGCTATACATTCGAATATGATGGACACAATATTCAAGTAATTAACATATTAGGGCAGTGTCGTCGAAAATGGATAAAGTTGTGTCAGTTGCAAACAATATCCGTGGTAAATGTAAATGTTATTTATAGCGGCCGAGACAAAATCAGGAGCGTCAGTAAACTTACTGTTCATGCAGTAATATTAACTTTGTGAGATGATCTTTTACAAATCATATAATATTAAAAACTGTGCTTGAACACTTTTCATGAGTTTTACGAGAATGTTTTAAATAAAAGTGAGTTTTCCCGCTCGTTGCCTTTTGTTTGTATACAAACGCATTATTTGTATCTAAGCACTGCCGCAACAGACAATCAAATAATATCGGCTCCGCGTTTAACGTGTTAATCCGGCTTGCGAGGGTCGCGAAGTAAAAATTGACCGAAACGTCGGCTTTACCCGAAGGCTCGTTACATCCGCAGCGAAAAACCACAGGTAATATCCTCGACAAAGTTGTTCCCCTGTGCACTCGTTCGGCATCGCATGCTCAGCGAGATGAAATCCCTCGGCATCGACGAGCTGAGGTCGTCTCGAATTCCAATTTCCCAATACGTAATGCATCCGCGCTACTATGTAGCCGTGCGTAATGATACACTATTGCGTGCCGGCGGACAAGAAAGAATCGACAAAAAGTGCCACTGCAACGTCCCCCCTCCCCGTATCCTCCTTCTTTCTTGGCCGATGCACGGGCGTTACGGCCTGCGCCCGGGATATTGCAAAAAGGATTAACGGTGTGCCACCATGGTTTGCCGTGCAGCACAACCACCACGACGGACGGTAATAATACCGCATGCCAATGCGAGCACAATATAATATATCGGGGAGCAACGATTTAATGCTCGGCCACTCTCATTTACATTTCGGACGTGCGAATCGTAATTTGCGAGTCGCGTTAATTGCGCAACGCGCATCTCCCGGTAAATCGCATAATCGACGACGGAGCGATTAATCGCCAGCTTCTACGTACCGAATGCCTCGCAAGCGAGAAGACGTGTGCGAGTGTATTTACGTTGACGCGCTCGATGGCAACGTAATAACGCGTTCGTCGTAACGCGCCAACGATTTATTTGTACCTCCGCTGCATGCGCCGCATATTATGATCTTTAATATCGTGGTAGCGCTGAGTAAACGAGCGAAGCGGAATTTTTATTTCGCGCCTTAGATTTTCTCCTCGCGCTCTCGCTGTCGTTTCCGCCGTATCTATATAGCGGCAGGCGAAATTCACGTAACAGTACATTCGTCTTTGCCACATTGCCAATTAGTTCGTATGAAAAGTAATCGTTATGATACATTTCATAAATCCGGTTTTTGCGCAGGTGCAATTATCGACATATGCACCTTGGCTATAATTAGAACGCGGAATGGTATTGACTTAAAAATATTCATAGAAAAATCGGCCCACTCGTTGGCGTGCAATTACACCCGAGTCGGCGAAAATGTAACTTCGTCAAGTAAATCCGCGGTAGGTATATTGGGTATTTATCTACGAACGCGCGGAAATAATTTCTCCATTCACTGCGAAGCTAGCGTCCACTCCATTGAACCACGAACATGCGTCGATGTGAACGCGAGGCGAAACTATACTCGCGCCCTATCTCGCGGTCTATGCACGCTTCTTGCTTCTGCATTTGGAAGGCGGATATATCGTGGTTGTCACTTATGCGCGGAAGAGGTGTTTAGATTAAGGCAGCGATCTTAGAGTGGCTGGAAGTCCGGCTTTACGGCGGCGGCTTGCTGTGAAACCATATGCCGATTCGAGGCTTTGCGCCATCATCCTACCACCCCGTGGAGAACCTTAAGTGACTGGTGTCCGTGTAAGAGTGTGGCGCGCAAAACTTCATTCCTCCTTCTTACGTCGACGGCATGCATGTTATACGGCTTTCGCGTCCGGAATCGGCTTTGCGACGGCCTCTAAGAATGTTCAGTCATTTAGAATCTCTGTGTTGTTCTTAACGTTATAATACGTCCGTCATTTCCATAGCGACCTTCGTTGCCTTTCAACTCTTCGTCCGACTTACTGTGAAATTAACACTCGAGGGAGTTGCGCGTGACGGCAACTTTGTTCCGCGCGCACATTCAACACACACGACGATCTCTAAATCCGAATGCTAATTCTTTAATTTTACGAGATGCAATATCGTTTACTAATGCGTAGGTTGTGTGCCAATCGTGATTGCGAGAGGCTGCGGGTGGTTTCACGTTGTCAAAGCTCCGTGAGTAGTGACACGATATCTTGACAAGGTCTCGTGTCATGATCCCGTGACAAGAGGTCCTGTCACGACGTCTCGATGTCGTCGAGGACTAATGGTTGGGCAATTTAATGTTTAGACAAGTTTCACTCGACAGCGCGTCCGCACATTTCTAACCTCGTCAACGGACTCTTTCACGCGCGGCTTATTCCAAGGGAAATTTAGATTTAATTAACGCGCAAAGGATCCCAGGGATCTTCGGCTTCGAAATCGCTCAGCCGTGAAAAACAAACGAACAATTCCGGCCGTCGCCGGTGTCACGGATACCCTGCGCGCGGATCACGTACAGCTTCCTTTTTTTCTTCATTTTTCATTCCGCGATCACTGCCACGGAGATAGGCTGATCCCCTGAGTGGCTACGACACAATGAAATTGGATTAAAATCGTGCCCTCGGCTCTCTCCCGTACCCTCCCTTTTTCGCTCGATGCGAGCGAGAGAAGTTTTAGCGATCCACCACCGTACAAATTGTCGAGATGCTATCATCTCTCGGTCGGGAGAGAAGGAAGAGAAACGATAGCGTGGAGCGGGGCAACGAGGAAGAATGAGAGAGAGAGGAGGGAGGAGAGGAGAAGATGCGAGGGAAGATTAGGGCGGCATCTCCCCACGGCGAGGTCGGTAACAGAAACTGTTGCTGCTGATGCTGCCGCTTCTGTTGCCGTCTGATACCGCCATGCTCGCCGATTCGTACGTTGAGGATTCTCAACAGTAAATTACGAAATATGCTAAGCGGCCGATATAAATCAAAAGTCGGTCCGGGGCCGGAGCTGTGGGGATGGGCAAAGAAGGAAGGAAGGGGGTGAAAGGAGCGAGTGAAATAGGGAGTCCTCGTACCCATCGCCTTATTGCATTCTGCCGCGGCAAAAGGGGCCTGCACTTCCCGATACCGGAGCCAAAATATGAGAAGAGCCTTTGAGCCCCCTCACGAATTTCCGAACGAGGGACAGGCTCTCTCACGATACACCGCAGACACTGCTGTCGGTGGAGTTTGCAAACCGAGTAAATGGACCGGAAGGCACATACGACATGCCCAAATAAGCATAGGCAAGAGCGTCTATCGAACCTTCCGAGTCTCTTTTGCGAGCGGTAACTCGGAAAAATACGCGCGATTCGGTGAGCCTTCGCCTCGAAAGAATTTTAAAGTCGCCACACGCGCGCATATTCAGCTTGCAATGAGCGGCGATCGTAATCACGTTTACATTAATCACGGCCTGACCGTATTAATCCCGATGCAAAGAAAACAGAGATGCTGACGGGATTACGCGTTGACTCCTGCGTCGTTTGTAATACGAATTACACGTGACCGTACGCGTATCCGTATATCTTATTAAGCCCGAGCGTTCCACCTACGTAGAAGCGTGCGCCGTGACTAAGCATTCGCGAATTAACGCATAAAAAGCAACACGTTGGATCGATGTTTCTGAAATCGCCGTTCGAAAAAAACCCTGGAGGCGCGGTGGTTCAAATTGACAGGTGATTAGAATAAATTGAATCATCCGTAACGTACGCTTATTAACGACGATTTATATGGTAATAACAAACCCCAATAATTCACGTCATAGTTAATCGGATCTAATAATATTTTAAACGTCATACATGTATTATTGCGTTTATACATAATTTATCTGTTGTGGTGTCCTTTGCACATCTTGTACAATGTGTTTTGTCGCAGACAAGGAAACTTCTTGGACGTTATCAGCAGGTCATTCTGACACAAAGACGTCAGAAACGTATTGGATATTTTCCGGGACACCTTCATTAAAACTGCGCGCAAGGTCTATTTATGAACCGGTGCACTCCTTCGGGCGAGTGCTTTGTTTTTCAGTAATCTTTTTCTGAGTTAGGTGAGCGAGTGCGACTGTATATACTTCGCCTTGGTATCCGCAATTTGCTTCATTCAGGTGAAGATCGCCTTTGACGCAGTCCAATTATTCTTTTGGCAGAATTTCCCGTAACCGCATTAACTTGATTATTGTGCAAGCTTCCGTTTAACGGCGCGTAACGATTATCACGCGCGAAAGGAGAGTTGTCATAATGCGCTCGTGTTGGAACTAAACGGCGTTTGCACGCGAACGTTTCTCAGTCCGTAAATTTATCCTTGCGTGCCTGCGTTGTTACTTGACCCCAGTTAAATTAAGATATAATCTGCGTGCAAATTTATCGAAACAAAGAGGTCGATACTGATGCGTGAATGAGAGAGATAAGATTAATAACTCACGTAAGTTATATGTAAATTTGCATATTCGGCGAAATCGAGTACACGAGATGCACCCGGTATGCATGTTTGTGGCGTACACGCGTGTTTATGAATTTGCGTACTCACGTACTCATGTACAGGCGCCTCAAGTACTTCTAAATTAAGTGCGCGAGGAAAAGACCGAGTACATAAAGCTGCACATGTGCTACGTGCCCGTACGTCGCGCTGGAATCGAAGTAAGCTAAGGATGCGTTTATGAATTATTGAAACGCGCATGCCTACGTTACGTTGCACGTGAGATACGCGGAGTTCTTCCTGCACATGCGTCCCGTCGCCGGTAGATTAATCGTAGAAAATCGGTATTTTTCTTTTCTCACATTCGCGTACGCTGACGTCGATAAGCGATGTAAATATGGGACTCCGGGTGGAAACAGCCAATCGCGCAGCTGCGTCGCTTATGAATATATATAGAAAATAACGACGGCCGAGCCAAGCAACGCAAGACGCGTACAGTGTAAAAAACTGATGAATCGTATAATGGCTGAGATTGCAAGCAAAAGGCGTAAGAGGAAAGAGAGAACTCACGTGGACCAGAGCTCGTGCGTCGGCGGCAGTTTGACGTCCGCCGCGGTCTTTTCAGGCAGCTTGTAATACTCGTAGACGTAGGACGCAGCGGGGTCGTCGCCGTGGCTGGCGACCGCCGATACTTGATGCTGTTGCTGAAGATTAAGCATCGCCGCGGTTGCGACGGAGAGCGGATGCTCGCAGTAGGCGCGCCAGTCGCCCTCCATACCCTGCACCTGCACCTGCACGGCAGCAACCCTCTTGTGTACTTCAGGGTCGGAGCCCTCGGCGCTGTTCTGCAGGGACTGAGCCGCCTGCGCCGCCGCTTCTTCCGCCCCCAGTTCCTCGTCCTCTTCTGCCTCTCGTTGGTCCGCCGATACGTAACTCGGTTGCTGTTGCTGCGCCGTTTGCTGCTGCTGTTGCTGCTGAGAATCCTCTCCGACAACTGCGCCGCCGTTCGCGTCTTCCTCGCCGCGGCTGCGTCGCCTGAAATTAATGAAATTGCCAGAGATGAGTATAGTGTCAGCGCCTTCGATGTTGCACATCAAACGCGAACGACAGCTACCTTGCGGAGAAGGACGGAGCTTAGGGCTGACGCGAATGGATCTAAAGACAGAGGACGGACGGCGTCACTGTTCGCAGATTGCGTAATATGGAATACGCATGTTCCCAAGTATGGGACGAGATTTTACGACGCTTTCGCGTACTGGATACTGCGACGATAAGCGATTTACGCAAGCGGCCGGGATTTACAATTCGCGATTGCCGCCGTGGATAGAAGCGGTAGTGGAAATGTGGCACTTCTCCTAGGCAAGTCAGTGTGCGCTGTGCACCGAATACAAAGATGCGCGCACCATCGGGCAAAAGGCTAAGCCGGTCGTTTGAAAAGATGCTCGACGAAGGTCACGGTAATGTATGTGACAAGAAGTAACTGTTAGAAATAACCGGACAGACGGTGCGTAATAAATAACGACGGACCCATCGAATTTATCAATTAACGATAATCGCGGCACATAAGCCGCGCTGATGATTCCTCAATTTAGCGGTGACCACCTTGGTGGAAGTCTGTGCGAGCGAATGGACGCGCACACGCCTGCGTGCGCGCATAGTTACAGCAATAATTTATCGGCGGCATGTACATCACGATATCTAATCGCTCGCCGGAATAGTGTGTATATACCGTACAGTCGCTTCCCACCACTCGCACCACCGCGAGCCACCTGAATATTTGTCACTGGTCGTTATTTCCCGTCGAAGTAATATCTTCCGGCAAAGGTAGGATCTACGATGATGGGATTCGTGAGAAGTACTCGAAAGAAGAGTGAAAATCGAAGACCTAAAGGCAACGGGGATGAGGAAAGATGGAACCGGCAGAGGAACGAAAACCCTAGACAACGCGATTTCGAGACACTCTTCTTCCCATAATGTACAGCCGCGCAGTACAAGATGTGTGCTCGAAAGAAGACAGCTTTGCTATTGATATAGACGAACGCCACAGTAGAGGTAAATACGTGGAGAGAGATGCAGGCAGAAGGAGGGAGGCGAGTGGAGGGGTTCCGCACATGTACGCACGAAGATTAATTATTATAAACCCCTGCCTTTTGCCTACAGTCATCAATTTATACTCTTCTCTCGCACATCCCAATTCCAATCCCAATCCCGAACCCGTGCGTCGCGCACGGAATAAAGGCTCATCCTCTCTAATATATGCATATCGAATCAATCTCCCTTTTCCCTCCTTCTTTTAGTCGATGTCTCTCCTCCTCGCTCCTTCATTCGCCTGGCACCTTCACCTCTTTTCTTGCATCTCGCGCACCTCTGCACCTGGACAACCGTTGATCCTGAGAGCAACGCTACCTCGATAATAAGGGCCTGAGTTATCCTGTGCAAATATTTTCCTCGACGACTGTTTGCACAGGCATGAACCGAATGAATCAATGCGTAAGATCCGTCGCTGAGAGAGTTCAACGTTAGCTCTTAAGAGACACCGAGTACCCGAGATCCTTACTATGAGGTCTAAACAATCGAATCATCCGTAATCGTTCAGGCGAGAGTTTTGCACCGGGAAAAGCTTTAAACGAACACCCGATTGCGGTTTGCGATACTGAACGCTCAACGCGTGTATATAGTTTGTCTGCGCTTTCCTCCGTTCACCTACCAATGGTCACTCTTCCACGGACAGAAGACTCTTCTGTAGACAGAATCCTCGGCACATAGAAACGGCGTACAAGAAATATGCGAAGGAAAAGCCGGCAACCGTCGTCAGCGGCTACGGTGAAAAGTGGAGTCGGAAATTTACTCGATTCCTCGGCGAGTGTCGAAGTGTCAAGCGGTCGGCGAAACTTTTTACCTTCTGCTCCCGGGCTGGCGGCTGTATCAGCGCGATTAATCATCGGCATCTTCGCGGAAACTTTGTTTACGCGACACGATAAATTTTTCGCCCGGCAGTAAATCTTCCCTCTCATCTCGACGAGTAGTCGCATACCCGCGAACGTGGTTGAGGCTCTCGTCGATTAAATTAAATACGCTGCTACCGTACTTCGGGCTGGCACAAAGTACGGGACGCAAGTACTCGCGAACATTGAATTGCATCGATTGACCATATTAAGGTACTCTCGATGATCCCGGCATAATGCATGGCACTCTGGTCGATTCAGACTGGAGCAATAAGGGGACGAGCAGCTTTTTCTCCAGGCTCGTAACCGCGTGTATTTTCGATACTGGAAATTTCCGTCTCCCCCCGCTCCTCCTTTTTGAGCCCAGGGGAGCCCTTTCGCATTCTGCGAGGAAAAAGCCCGGCTACCAGCGACGACTTCTCGTCCCGTTCAAGAAAAACATGCATCTCGCCAACGCAGCATCTTCTCGTTCGTGCGCGGGGTAAAAGGAGGGGCAGGGCAGATCGAGGAACCCGCGGTTCGACGAACGAATTTTGGAATAATGCGAGCACGTATAAACGCACGTTGCGTGAGCCTCTGAGTACGTGACCGGTGTACAAGGCAGGTATCGAGAGGAAAAGATGAAAAAGAAGGACAGAGGGTGAACTCAAAGAAAGAAGAGAGAACGCGAGAAAGGGAGAGACAGGCATCGAGTAGCAGACTCTCTAGCTCGTAGGCAAAGACACGTTCTAAGGATTCCCTGCGTCCTTAACACACGTGAACGAAGCTTAGCGCACGCACACGATAACACAGGATACATATGCAAATTTATAGCAACCCCTATTTCACGAGACTTCACCTGCGCATCCGGTTTTTGCATGCTCCTTTGATTTCGTCCTTGTACCCAGGATTTCTATCCAATTTTTTGATCGCACGTTGGGCATGCGTATGGTTGTGTACGTACACAAACCTACATTTCTCGGAGGGGGGTTTAGATTACAGGCTATCAAATGCGTGGTACATTGGCCTTTGGAAGCAGTTAATTGAATAACGTGTGATCTTGACGCTGCATTGTTAGGCACACTCGAGAATCAATTATTTTCTAGGTTGTTAGTGTAAGGGGCTATCTGTCGGAAGACAGATTTCGGCTAGCGGATACCTACCTGCAGCAAAATAGCTGCCAATTTATGCTAGCGCACGATCCTAAACTCGCGTTTATCTATAACGCCTTTTGGCAGTTACGGGTCACCAATACGCGCGTATAGGTGGCTGAGAGCGTGACCGGAGGGTGGTGAGAGAGTTCGACGCCTCGGTACCCGCACAAGAAGGTACCTGATCAAGCAGATGCCGTCCCGCCAATATTCCGATGCAAATCGTGAAAAAGGAATATTACTACCCCTTCAACGTTTTGCAGAAATGAAATTTGAATGTGTGCTGGCTCAAGTTTGGGTGTTCTATAAGTCCCATTTAAACGTTTCCATTCAAGAAAATGTAGAAGACTTCCAGACGGCGCCGCTAAAGGAATAAATTAGCAGTAAGAAAGCGTGTAAAAAAATTCGAAAATGTCGGATATCGAATGCCTGCAATTCATCTGAAGCGTTGCTCGTTATACAGTGTTTGAAATAAAATAACCTCAAAGTCCGTACACGCAAACGATGACATATGAAATTACGGCAGGCTAAGGATCACAGAAATCATCACGGACTATTCAGGCCGGTCGATAGAATCTTGGCTCGAGTCGATATATCTTCGGCGTTCACCCGTCGATCGGAGTCTTGTTACCGCGGCCATTCGTCTTGAGCAATGCGACGATCGTGTTCGAGGAAACGTTCCACTAACAAATACTCAAACGACGGTTCACCCGTTATATACGTTACGACGGTGCAATTGCCGGCGCATTCGGAATGCATTAGCTGCGCGGAACATCGTAATACGACCCTGCGCTGACATGCACTGTGACTCGTATGCACCTACCTCAATACGTAAATGTTGCAGGTAGGTGGAACGCATAAAACCCGAAGCGATGAAGAGAGAAGAAGGAAGCACGGAAGACAGAGAAATCCGACCGGGAGAGAGAAGGAGACAAGGGAGAGTCGCTTAATATTCCGCTGGAGTATTGTCCACGCGACCTGACAACCCACCCTGTTGCTCCCTCGTACGCATTTCAATAAAGCCGCCTCCGCTCGACTGCACATACTTAACCTGGCCACTTAACTTGGCAGCCGGCAACTTTTATGCGAGCGTATTAATCATCCGAAAAATCCGAATGCTTAAACGATCCGTCGCGTTCGCCGTGTCTAGTAATTTTCTGCCTGGTGTCGCGAGCGGGCGATTTGTCCGGCAATTATCGGTAAATGGCAACTTTTTCGGAAGCCGGCACGTGGAAACTCACGTGAGACGACGCGGAAAATGTGGTACACCATCGCACTGAAGGCTTTCTCCTCTACTGATAGATATATCAATATAATGTCATCCCGTCCGGCTCACACGTTCCTGTCGTTTACTCGACCGGCAGATGTGCGGCGTGCATACTAATTTCATGCACTAAATTTATGTCTCCCGGCTGGGGGGATAGCATGCATACGACTAAGGGGTTAATCGATTTCCGGGAAAAGCTGCCGGGGCGACGATGATGCCACCGCAGAGATGCGATGTTTCGTTGAACCATTACACGAGACCGTGTTTATCCAAACCTGAGAGGAATGCCAACGCACAGTACTCACGAAATTCTTTGAAACCGCGATTGCGGCGCGGCGCAGCCTGCAGAATGCAGAAAAAAATTGATGGTGCGTTCGGTAATTCGTAAGACATCATTCCGTCCGCCTTTAAACTAACAAATTCTGCGGCGCGTGAACTGACTCCGGATAGGCTCCACGATAAATTTTCTTGCTTTTGTCGCGACCACGCGCGACTGCCGACCGATCAATCGATCGATCGATCAATTATCGCGCGCAATTTCGAGCCGTATAAAATGTTAACGCGTGTCGGGGTACTCGGCACTCGCATAAAAATGTTATAATGGCCGGTCGTTGGTAAGGAGTCACTTCCACGCACTCCCTTCGATTGCGTCCTTTTGTCGTGAAGAACGACCGCTCTGTATAATCATTATACCACCGTTCTCGTGCCTCTATCTGCGCGAATAACCGGCCACTTCCGGCGGTGGTCGGGGCACCACCCAGATACGAAAATAGAAAAGACAGACTGTTTCGTGCGTTTTCTACCGCTTACTCGGTGTCTCTCTTTACCTCGCCTCGTTTATTTGTTTCTTGTTCGTCGCATTTTATAGGTGGGCATGTTCGTCGTGCATAGTGCGTCTACGATAAGGCAGTTCATGTTCATTTTTTCCCTAGTTCGTGCTGTCTTGGTAAACAAGAAGAAGGATGTGTCCTGACGCAGAGCGTTTGTGTTCCTCATCGAACTGCATTTATTTATTACGCGCGAGATGTCTCGAATGAAAGCCAACCCCTGGGGTCGTGTCGTAACGTATTCTTCTAGGACATTGGTCACGCTTGTAAAAATGTAATCGTCCGCGGCAGTTCGCACAGGGCCGAGAGAGAAATATTTTAGGGTACGAAAGGATGGAAAGAGATCTATGCATCGCGTTCCGCTTGACTTTGATGGATCGGAGAGATCCTCGTCAACCCCTCCTACCCCCGTTTTTTTACACTGAACCGCTCGATGGTGGTTGTTTGTTCTTCATTTTTCCACGGATACAGAGCAGCGTCCGACAAGTTACTCTCTCACGCTGCACGAGTAGATCAATGAGCCGCGCAGTTGTGTATGTGCATCTGTATGTACTTGCATTCGTTATAGATGGCAAATTCGCCCAAGATCGAACAGATAGGATGCAGCTGCACTTGCGTTTGATGTATTAGCTCGCCGCTAATGATACCGGTAATAAAGAAACAATTGTCTGCCTCCGAAAATATCGTCACACTGCACCAGATACACTTTATGACATTGTGCAACTGCGGGTCTATGTAATTTTGCCTCCGCCGCTCATTACCGGGGCTTGCACTTTGTACGCACCAGACAAGGAAAGGATTCGTGTAACAATGAAAGAAATCGAATAATCTTACGGAAGCTGTGCAGCGGTAGCAACCTCATACTCACGCAAGTGTGTACTAAGACGTTCACGCGCCTATGCGCGCGCTATCTCAGTGGAGCCTTTTTGAAAGGCAGGCGCGCTCCAATTACGGGTCCGTTCGAATTTTTGCTCGTTGGCAGGACATTATCGTATTAGGCAATGTCGGTTGCAGATAGGCTTGCGCTATCTGCTCTTTCAATGTGCCCCGTATCTCCTCCGGGCTCTCGTTTCCATGTCCTCGCACAGTGTGCCTCCTATCTAGAGGGGGTACGAACGTGACTACCCACCGTGACGGCTGGTGATAGGATAAGAGGTGCCCCGGACTTCCTACACCGCTTTAAAATTACGCCGACAGGACGAGAACAATTAACATTGCTTGTATCGGTGCACATAGCTTCACTTGTGCTGCCCTGCAGCGTACTCCATAGTATTACACTGTACTCACATCGGCATCGGCCCCAAGGGGTGCCGGCAGAAGAAAAGGAATGATAGAACGAACCGCGGCCTAAGCTGATCATGAGAAAAGTAAAACTAGATCTGCGCTCGCAATTCATTTCGCCGTCCGGCTTGCGGAAGCGCGAATAATCGCGGCGGAGAGGAAATCCATCGGTTTGTTTCGAAGGCGGAACAATGGCAGGCGAGCATTTCTATTCAGGGAACGTGATGCTTGCGTACGTATTTGCATTATTACCGATTACGTATTCACGATATCCAGACTATTACCAAACCGATAAATAATTATATGCGTGCATACGAGTAACGCGACCTTTCGCCAAGCTCCATTTGACGTGCCGCGAGAAAGATGCAAAGGTCGCCATGAAAATTCATGCCAATTCATGAAAATTCATGTCATGGCGATGTGCCCGTGAGCAACGCGACACGCTTGGAGATGATTTCTGGAGAAGCTGTAGGTACGCATTTAAATATATATTTATAGAAAGATGGGGTGTCATACGCGAGGACTTTCAAAGGATTGATGGACACTTAAGAACCGTTCCGTTCGCAGGAAAGTAACCTATGCACTTTAAGAAGTCACACGGCATTCCTGCGTATAACGTAATTAAGGCGCTAAGCACTCCTGTCATGATTGAGATCTAAACGACACAATGTATTCCAAAACTTTTTCGTCTCGCATATTCAGCGGCAAATGCTTTCAATCGAAAACAAGAAGAAGGTTCCTATTTGTGAGAGTTGCGGTCGAGACAAAAGTTCGTTACACCTCCTCTGACTCCCCCGTCTGGGTTCCTCGTATCGTCACGGTGGCATATTCCTCTCGTGTTTCCTCTCGCGAAAAGGTCGACGAGGAAACGCGTACCCTTTCCGCGGTGATACCCTTTCCGTGTGCGCAAGCGTGTGTCAGCGCGTCATAATGAGACGAAATTCGTTTTTCAGCCCAGGGACGTCCCGTGGCGAGGAACTGTCGGCAATTCTTCGAGGCGCTGGACCGGAGAGCAGGAAGAGAAAAGAGACACGCGAGAGGCAGAGGGGAACGCGAGAGTGGAAGGAACAATGCAGACGCTAAGGGGACCTGAATGTATCGATATGAAACATACCGCGCGGTTGGTTGCTGCGCCCCACAGCCCCGAACAATTCTTATGAAATTTAGTCAATCCTTTGCGACAGAACTCTCCGAGGCGCGTGTATCAGGTAGCTGTGTTCGAGGCGACGAGACTATTGGGGCGAGTGGATATTGACGAGTATTACATAATACCGCGTATGATAATACTATACGTGTTCTTCTATGCTGAGGTCATTGCATAGCTTTAGACTACTACTAGTGGTTCGATAAGACTAAACGTTCGATAAGTCCCAACGAAACTGAACTTGCGCGACAAGTTCAGAACAGGAGATGTCTCGAAGAGTGCAGTGGCGAAGAAAAAGTGCGGAGGTATTGGCGGGAAATCGTTAAAGACATGGATTATTTACCCGAACGGATGACGTTTCGCGCTTGCATTCAGTGCCGGGGACGTCCCACAGCGAAAGGCATCGGCTGGTCGGAGGCGCTGGACCTTCGAATAGATAGAGAAAAGAGAACCACGCGCACGGAAGAATGGACGGAAAAAGGAGATGATGAGCTGCATAAGGGAGAAAGCGATCGTGTGCGCGTGCGTGGAGAGGGCCGACATGAAATATTCCTGTGCGCTCGTGACGTCTAGATAGTAACTCTATATTATTATCCTCTTTCACACCTCCCTGCACCTCAATGCGCGTGAAAAACCTCAGCACAATCAACAAGAGGCCCCCATTGTCTCTGATTGTCGTGCCCCGTGCGTGGATGCAGGCACCACGGTGACAGACAAGGAGGGATGTGGAGAGAATAGACTCGGTCCACACCGCTTGTTGCGCGACGAAGAAATTGTTATTCGTCTCCACGGACGCCCGCCCCGCTCGTGGGCTCGCTGGAATTAATTAGCCCCGACGTGGGGCCCTAATTAATAAATCGACGTGCCTCGTCGTGCCTCCATACGCCATGATCTGCCTCGATGTGCCTCAATGTGCACGGGGAATTCGATACTCTCACGAGGGATGGAAACTCGAGACCGGGGCGCGGCTTGGCTGATGATGGAGAATCCTTCACGTACCCTCGCCGTATCGAACAGACACGGTCGAATTCATCGAACCTCGGCGAAATCGAATTTCTGAGTGCATTCTCGCGGATTCTTGATCAAATCCTTGAAAAGCGATGATAGTTAATTAACGACGATGTCTTTAACGGGAATTAATGAGACGAGCAGCGGCTGGATTTATTACCGATTCTGCCATTAGCCTCGCGTTGACATAAATATTCTACAAGATGCGGCGCTGAGTAAATAAAATTTCAATAAATTTACATCATCACTGTTAGTCGAAATGGGAGTTTGTTAAAAGAACGGTGTGAGTTTGACAGGGATGACTTCATGATTCTGTAATGCATTTATGGTATTTTTTTTCTCTAAACATTTGCGATTATGAAATGTAGAAAATATTTTTTTCTCCCTCTGCTACATCTGAAATCGGCAATTATTTGGAAGGCTTTCGAATGGCATGGGGCCTAATTTTATTAAATTATGCCCAAGTTCAACCTTTCGCACATGATAAGAACATGGACTCAAACTTCCGAGGAGTATCATTCACTGTCACCTTTCAAGACACATTACCGAAATTCGGGTGCCAATCAATGAGACGCGTCAGCGCAAACAAGTGCGGGGGCACACAGAAAACAAAGAGGCGGGGGCGTCGCAGAAGAAGAGAAGAAAGTTGCGGATATTCAGGCACGATTACGCGCGCCCTGAAGTGATTCGATGCGTGACATCGCTCGTTTATGCCACAAGCCGTCGACTGTGTCCATCTCCCCCTTTATCGTTCGCACAGTGCAATGCCAGCGAGCACTGCTTTCGACCAACGTGTTCTTCGGTCTCGGCCACGTTTATGGGACATTAGACCAACGTGTCGTCGACCCGAATAATCAGCGGGAGCGGTAACGACCCGATAACAACAATACGTCCGAATCGCATTAAGATTAAGTTGTAAAGCGCTAGATTACTGTACTCTTAACGGAGTTTGTCTACCGGACTGGCCCTTGCGAGACAATTAAAAGCTAACCTCCCTCCTGTCTGACTCCGAACGTTGCTGGGAACGTTTCAATCGGTTGGACCCTTAAAACCCTAATAAATTAATCGTCCGGCGCGATACGGATCAAATGTTATCGTCTACGTATTTGAGGAGTTTATCTGGTGAAGGCGCTAGCACGCTGACGTATCGTACCGAAGTTTCCTCGCTCGAAAATTTCTCTGTTGGAGCCCTTATCTTTACATCAGCTGACCACGATGACAAATGCTTATAATGCAGCGGCGGAATATCAAATTCAGAGATCTCGAGTACATGTGCGCCGGCACGGATGTGGGTCTTTAGTCTTTACATAACGATCAATGGTAATGATAGCCTGAAATTTATACCACCCGTTCCACCTGGTTTGAAGAGTTTATACAATCCTTCTTACGAGCGCTGCGTTTGCGTGGACGTTATCGCTTATTAGGAGTGGACGGTAAGAGGAAGAGCGCAACGTTGATATCGCATCTAACCATCGATCTTTCGTTATTCCACCGTTTCTGGCTACTTCTATTTTTTTCGCAATTAACCGGCCTCTAACAGGTTCTACCTGGATGCGCCACGATTCTACGCGCTTGGCGCCATTGAACTACAATACTATAAATTTCGCGAGAGGTCGTAAATTTCTCTGACTCGCGGCGCGATACATTCCTTTCAGGAAACTTCCTCTCTTTACCGAACGAGGACAGAACAGAAGGTTTCCTTCCCGCACGAGAATGAGAAACAGCAGTGACACGCAGCACGTGCACACGCGAGAGAGGTAGATGGTAAATGGTAAATGGGAAATTATAAATGGTAGACCGCTAGTACGCTATGAACATGAATGAATGGAACCTGCTTCGCCACTTGCATACCCATTATAGGAACTCGAGCTACGTGTATCTACGTACGAGGCATTGGGATATACTTAGGAGGTGGCTCTCCGCGTACGACCAATTCATACAGAGAAAGAGAGGCTAGTCCGCACGCACGTGAATACACTTGCACATACGTAAAATCGACGTGTATGAACCTCGATACACAATGCTGCGATCTGTTTATCCACCTATTATCTGTGTGAGAGAACACGACGGTATGAGAGAGTTAGCCTACTCTGCTGGTTAATGGACATTCGCGCGGAGTGCGTGAGGTACGGCTATATCAAGAAATCGAATCGTCAAGGTCACGGTTCGACGACGATGGTCGCGAGCAACGGACCGCTGCCGACGAACAGGGAATTCTTAACGGGCAATGTGTCCCTTGGAATATAACACGTGGAAATTCAAGATAATCGATGATCATGAACAGTTCACGGTGCATCTGAATATTCCAAATTACTACTCGTTTGGACGTACCAATCATGTCAGCTAACAGTCCGACGTTGGCGAGTTGTAATCGACTATTCGTGCTGAAAGGTGGTAAAATTCACGGAGGGAAACTATAAATGCAACCAGGAAGAAAATCGCGTTGGGCCAAGGATCGGTTGCACGTCTACGGCGCGGACTTTTTCAACGAAATTTCGTAAGGGCCGTTGCACGTACCGTCACGAGGCTTCCCAATTACGCGTTCCGAAACTGGCCATAAGTAATTGGGGAGATCGATTTTCGAGCGATCTACTGAATACCCTTTCGTCAAGACCGAAGAGACGGGGAGAAAAGTAGAGGAATTGAAATGGAAGATCATCCAGAGCAGTGTTCATCGTCAAACGCAACCGCGCGCACGTCAGCGAAGCGCCTCGTTAATTTCGAATCGTACCGATGATTATTACCGCGTTTAGTGGACCGATGAAATTTACTGACCAATATATTACTCCTGCCACGTCTTGGGATCCGTCGACGTAATGGTTTCATTTGCGCCCCGTGATGAAAAGTGACCGGCCCGGCATGCGTGTGCGTACGGACATGTAAATGCGCGAGGATACTTAAGGGAATACGCGTGCATATTCGCACGCACGTCCGCGAGGTCCAGCTTCGCCGGCAACGCGTACAGCCGCATGGCAAAAGTCAAGCGTCCTGCCACGGTTCGAAATTATTACATAACGCGGTGATCGTCCGAACGAACGAACGTGACGTTGCCTTAAGAGGAAAGTTCAACCATCGTGCGCGTCTCCGGCACCGTACAATCGCAATTACTCGGAGTATCCCGTTCGACCATCCTTTACTCTTTCCGCGGAGTCTTCCCAATATAACTGATGCCTCGATATTTCAGTGCACCGAGTTGGTATAAGTCGTGTACGACTCGCGCGCGAAGGGGCCAGGAACCCTTTTGCCTGTTTGTTTTACGCAATAGGTCGCCACTGGATTCCGTCAACAGCGACCCGTTTCGCCTTCAAGATTTACTGCCAAATTACGTACGCGGAATCACGTGTATAATTATCTAATTCGCGGTAATGGGCCGACAATTTCTTTGTCTCACATATGGTAAGCTCTTCTCGAGTGATCGGCCGATGCATCGGGAGTGCGTGGACGCGTACGACTTTTTTCCGGCTAGCAGGATGTTGCGAGATCGATTTGCGGGTGACTATTTGCGAGTAACGATTTGCTCGGTGCGATCGACGGAAGCGACGCCACTTAACGCGTCAGAAGTTGTGCGTCTGTCATCACGAGTTGCCGCACGTTGCTGCGAGTCGCTGTAAAGGGGGACGTGAAACGCGCGGGTCTCGTGAATATTGCCTATCGATCCTGGGGATCCAAGGACGCGGAGCTCGTTAACTTTCGTTGGGAACGGTAACGCGCGGTTTAAATAATTATCATATAGGTACACGGCCAAGAAGGGAAGTCGAATGAACTGCTTGTACACACGAAAGGACGTCCGAGATGGAGAAGCGGAGGCCCGTGTAACGAGAGTCCTCGTAATTTGTGCCGCGCAACCGAATGATCTATAGTTATAGAGAACCGGCTGTCAAATTGAAACGTTTGCGCCGGTGCCCATAATGGCCCGGTGTCAGTCAATTTGTTATTCGATATGTGTGCGTTCGGCAGATCTCGAATATCCGAAAAATTATCCCCCTTGCACGAATTGCATGAGAAGTAATACTGTTCTAGTGCCCACAGTTTTATGTGATTAATCGCTCACTTACGACTCGGAGATCGTTTTTGTTAATTTTCTTCAGTCCCGTTATACGAACCATGACGCATTTTTTTCTCGCTAAACACTGCGCATTCCTGTCGGTCTCATGAAAATTGATTTACAAAATTCTTGCGCCTCAGACGTTAAGCTACTCTGTCGTACGAACACTCGCCACGAATGTTTATCGCACGTTACAGCAAACGGTTTGCCATAGAGTTTCTCTCGTACCACATCGTGCATGAACTGCAGACGTAAATTCATTAGACACACCCCACGCATTTCCGGTATAACAGTATATATTTATGACATAAAGTGACGACGTTATCCTATCAATTGGTGCGCACGATACCCGTAATGTTCGTACCGCGAATAGCGTAAGATTAGAATTATACCAAACATCAATTACTCTTTCAACGTTGCTGTAATTATTAGTCAGCGTCATGTCTCCGTCTCTTCCGCCATCGTAATTTCACCCTCGCTCTTTCCCCACCCCCGTATACCGATGTAATTGTAACTCACGACCCAGCGGAATATCTTAACGAGCACCATCGACACAACTAGAAAGCCTACTTTGCTCGATCGGCACCGTTTTGCAATACAACATATTAGCCAGACGTTCGTCGCACGACATTTCGCCAATAACAAGGCGTATCGATAAGCGATAAAAAGATTCTTATCTGGCCGTGTATTCTAGTTTCTTCGGACTCTCGTAAACTGACCCACCTATACCTTGGTCGCGACAAAAATGTCGACATAGTTGTAACGGATACGTTACGCCTGTCTCTGCGTAAAATCGTAACGGGACGAGGCGAGACGACAGAGAAAAAAGCGAGTCGTTCACGGGTCTTATCAATCGATACGTGTCCGCGTATAATATGTCAAGCAAAAGGGGTTCCTGAATGTTTGCCCACGGGGGCAATCGTGCTCCGGATTCCGTCCCTGCATGTTCGTACGTCGTCTCTCTCTCTCTTTCTCTCTCGCGTCTGTATATCGTGGCCCGCCTCGTCGTCGGCCACCTTCAGTCCCAGCCTCAGCCTTCGTAAACCAGTTCGAAGTCAGTGAAGCATTATGATTCCGAATAACACATCCGTGGCCCGTTAACTAATCTCCCTATGGCGACCTTCCATTAGCTCGATTCCATGCGCAATGCATCATCGCGCCACGAAGAAGTCTCCCATTGGCCGCGCGCCCGCGCGCACGCTATCGTCCCAGGGGAAGATATTCCAATAAGGGGCGACACGAAAAATGCACAGAAACGCGGATGGCTAGGCGATTGTGGGCCTGCTAGTTTTCGTCGCGAAGTGCATGCGGTTGCAATGCGTGGACGATTGTGTTGGCGGTCGATATCCACTACACGTGTGGCCGGCGTATTCTTGTCGGGCGATTCGTACAAACGTGTTAGCGTATTCTTGCCGTGGGTCGCCTGCACAGAAGGAAAAGGGTGCGTCCGCGTGCACGCATATATATCGCCTCCGTAATTCTTGCGTCTAGCCTCCAGCTACTAGAGGGACGCAGATCGCTCGACAAATCATTCCTCGTTAAGAATGACTTTTTATTGACTGGAAAAAATAATCATTTGCGCCGTCTCTCGTTTACGGCCGCCCGATCCCAACGATTGGATAACGGTCAGTTCGTCCCCAGGGTTAATATTTCTCGTGTGCCTACTTATGCTCCGCTTGCCGATCTTCCGCAGAGATACATTTCCGTTGATAATAATCCCAACAAATCGATAGATCATTGATTGGGATCATTCTTGAATAATATAATACAGCACCTACTTCATTAAACTTTGCGTCAAAATGCGTGTGGAAAAACTCTTTTCTATAAACGTCAATAGAACCAAATAATACTGCGTGTGAGTTGTTGCGTTATTTTAGTCACGTGTTCAATGGATGGAATTTAAAAATTGCACCTTATTATCTTGAGTGTCTGCATATTCCCACTTATATCTCTTCGGATGTCTAATGGTCTTCCCTTCTCGCTGCGTTATCTTTTCTCTCTTCCTTCATCGCATCCCGCATCTTACCCACATGTGCAGACTTTTCACAAGTTTCCTCACACTTTTCTAAATTGAACTGATAACTACGACGGGTTTTCCCGGCGGCAAGTTACAGTGCAGTTAAAGGTACCACGATCACTGACTTCGGCCTGTTTGCAGGAAACGGTTTAAGAATTCAACTGACAGCATGTGATAGTAGTACATATGGTATGTACAACACGATGACGATATTAATTCAATTTACTATGCACAACGGTACGTATACGTTGGCTTATGGTAAAAACAGAAGAAGTCATTAGCGTAACAATATCAGAAATACCGGATACCACCATGCACAGAACAATTTACACTGGTGAACGTGTCATTTCACATTCTGAAAAATAACGGACTAAACACTGCACATTTGACAGGGCGTCATTCTGATATATTATGGGAACAGATACGCGATGACGGAGGAAAATCTCAATTGACCTCAATGATTTTGCATTTACCACGTATATTCTAGATACCCATTTTCTCCGAATTTTCTTCAGGTCATCATTCGCGCACCGGTTCTACTTTTTTTTAATACGACTTCCATAATTATTCTCTTCGCATGTCCATTTGCTTCTAATTTACCTGCATTACATTCGCTTCACTACTTTCTTCAATTCATCATTCGCGCAATCTGTTCAATACTTTCGATGCGATTTCCATAACTATGCTCTTTGGACATCCATTTCATCGTAATCTTATTTAACTACATTCCCGTCACTGCTTTTCCATAACTCTTTTCCTTGGATGCCTCTTTGAAACGGGCCCTGTAGCGCTCCTCTCCAACGTCCCATAGTTTCAACAACGCGGGGCATCTGCAGGAAAGAATGCGTGCGAGTGTTGCCGCGTATTATGAAAGTGCCTATTTCGATGGAGCGCGAATTCTACGTCGCGTAGAGAAAGAGAAAAAGTAAGAGTGAGCCCGTGTACACAGTAAGTAGCGAGAGTCGGCAACAATACGCTACGGGAGTGCTTTTACCTCTCGGGTTCTCTACCCTCCTTCCCTCTTTCCTTTACCATTCAGCGAAAATGGCCTGCCATTATTGGCATTGTGGCGCCGACAAGAAAAGCGAAGAAGCCCAAGAGAAGTAAACGCACCGTTTGACTCCTCGCCGTGGGCTACTGATCGTGTTATTAGCGCAAATCAAATTGGCGACTGTCTCACGGCACAACAAACGCACGGAGGACAAACAGAATGAGCGAGCGGGAGAAGGAGAGAGAATGAAAGGCGAGAAAATAGGGAAGGGGTAAGATGCCATTCCTCTTAACCAATTTACTCACGGCACACAAAACGACGCGTTAATTTGCATATCGAAATCGAACAAACACGCCCTACAATAATTATTTCATTTTCTAGGCCACGACGGCAGTGGCTCACAAGCCGCGCCGGAAAAAAGACTTTTGGCAGCAGTCATTTTATGGCGTGTGAAACTTTGCATTGTGTCATAAGTGCTGTAAGGCCACTAAAGCCGTGCGTAATATTGAACACGCATTAAGTCTTTTACGGAGGGTTATTATTATAACGTATAAATTGCAAGTACGTTTTTGCTTCAGCATGACCGCTCGCCACGATTTACTCCTTAAATGTCGTCACATTCTCTGCATTTTTTGGATAGCCACAAGAACCATGCACAAGATACATGATCGGCAGACCTGCTATTATCGGGCGTGTGGCAGGAAAAATCTGATTAATCGACTTTCGTCAAGGCTGTCCGCAACACCGTGCTAATTAGACATTTTCCATCCCGCCCGCTTTCACGAAACATGGATGCAGCGTCGCGATAAGTCCCCGAGAGCACGTCTGTCCATTTTCACTTATAATTTTACGAACGAACATTGAATCGCTAATTCGTGGTATGATTTTACGTTTCGCACAAACGGTACCTAACAATTTTATTATTCAATCGATCGAACCTATCATTTTTCGCTGACCTGGCCTCCTCTTACCGCGCCTTTCGGCACCTCAAGTCGGCATATCCACATGCACGACACACTGTCAACCCGTCACTAATGATACACTCTAGACCCGCGACTCTAATCCTAATCCATATACTTGTGTAATTCTTCCGTCGCCGAGACGTTGTCGCGCGGTAAATGTAGTGCGGGGTTTATAGTTAATCTCAATATGGTTTTATGGCTCCATTAGCTGTCCGCGCGCGTTATATCGGCCTTAAAAGAAAACCGTGCGGCCGACTGAGTCGAGAGCGTACGAGATTCGAAAAGCGCCGGTCGCCGGGGCTAATTGTCGATTTAATCGACGTCCGTCGATCGTACGTGCATTTTCGCTCCCGAAGACGCCGAGCGGATTCGAAGCGGAGTCAGCCGGCGCGCTCTTTTTTTCTCTGATCTTTTCCCGCAGCACCAAGCGTGTCTTCGCATGCGACATCACGAATTACATTTTTACCGAGCCGCCGCCTGAAAGCTTCAACGGCCGTTTACCGGACTCGCAGGACCTTGCGCGCGTTTTGCCGCATACAGGGTGCCCCATTAGTACTCATTAAACTTTCCCGCATGAGTAACCTGGCCTCTTCGCCGGCCCCCCTTGTCCTTCCTCTGTCCATAACGGGACCGTCGCAGCGCCGAAAGTACGAATATGTACGGCGAAATAGCCAATTTGTCGCCAAGTGCAGAGGCTATCTCTTGCGAATGATCTCGGACTGCGAAACTTATGGTGCAATTCACTTTATAATGCATCACCTACCATTATGCGTATGAGCGCGGGCAGTCGCTTATCTAATGATAGTTCGTTGGTATAATCTAACTACGTCCCCCGTTATTATAAATAATATTTTGTTCGTTGCGTAAACGACTGCACTAATGTCAGGGGAATTTGTGAAATTTTCAGCAGGAGTTTTACGTTGGTCGAGAACGATGCGTGCGAAACACCCTGTACAGAAGGACAGACAGGGTCGATGGAGACGCGGGTACGGGGATGATAGTCACGGAAAGTGTCCGGCCTGGCCGACCGTCCACAAGCGGTCACCCGTCCAGAGGGTCATCCATTCGTTCAGTCTCTCACTTAGCATAAAAGGGTAACTAGCAAATGCTCAATGCGGCCGGCATAATGGAACGAGTGTCCCTTAGACATAATTAGGCGTAGACCATGGGAAATTCGGACCCCAGTTTTGCTCTGCGTTCTGAGCACTGGACGTAAGCCGGACCAGAGTAGGGTCATCGTAGACATTGTGTTCGGTGGACGACGGTGAATGCATAGGATACGAGGCGAACGTTAGAATCGCGAGGCTTAAAAAATTGGCGGATACAAACGCTGTTGTCGCAGCCAATTGTTGGAGTTGGTCACATGTTATCGCGCTGGATAAACGTTGAAGATGCTAAGAACATTGAGATATGGACGAACGCTAATGGGAAATAACTTCGTCAAAAATGTTTATACGGCGCTAAGGAGAAGCTTTGAGATTTCGCGCGAAATACACTGACTAGGCGGCGCTCTGAATCGTTAAGGAAATTAATTGCGCTAAGCGCGCGTCACGTCATGAAGTTAGACATAACAAACTTTGCCACGATAACCGTGTCTCGCACTCGCTTGCTCAGTTGACAATTTGCATACCTGACGGATTCATCGATACTTGGTATAAGAAAAAAAGTGCGAGTGTACGCATGGGCACACAACCGTGCGGAGAATCGCTCCATTAAAAATTATGAGTCCCGATGAACGCGCCTACGCGAGTCGCTTCGAATATATATAAAGTGAAAACTTTTTACATATACCTAAGGAGGAATTCACGTATGCGCGTAAACCCGGACTGGAAACGACGAGTTTCGCGGCCCCCACGAGTCCGAGTCGTTTTTAACGAGCGGACTTCTTGCGCCGTAAAATCGTACCGATTCGGGAGCCACTTTCGAGTTTGGGGTTATTTCAGAAACTTGGAAGTCAAGGTCAAATGACGTGGCGACGGGATTGTTCGCGATTTCGCCTTGCGAAAAAGTTCCTGAGTGTGAACTTATTAAGCGTTATCATTTGACACTTTCAATATTGATGTGCCTATTTGTAAGCTTTCGGCTGCATGTCACGGTAATTGAATTCCTACACGGGCTTGCAGAACTTGTGTAGCGGGATTCGAAGATGACTATTTACATACGCTCGCACGAGGTAGCACTGAATGTAGCTTTAAAGTATATCGAGCGTGTTTGATACGCAAAAAGATCTGTGTCCAATGCCTATTACATTAGACAGCGGCCATCGGGCGGCTGGCAAAAAAGACGAATTGGCGCAATCACACAATTCATTCGATTGTAAAGGGACAATCGCAAATACGAAAAATGCCGGGTAAAAAATGAGACTCACGAGTACACTATTCGTCGTTGTCAGAGAACGTATCAGCGATCGAGGAACATCATTGCTGGCAGAAGCTTATCCAATCGTACGTCAGTCATGTTCCATCTACGATCGGAAACAACTCCTCTGACGAATTTGACTTGGTGAAAAACAACGGCACACACTCTCCCGTTAGCGTTCCACACTCTGGTATCGAACACCGCGTCACTCTTATTTTTCCCCTTTGGCAAGGAGCACTTTCGCGTGGCGCTGCAGTCTTATACTTTTATTAAAGCGATCGCGGGGTCGATTGAAAGCAATCGATTACTTGAGATGGTAGTTCGGTGGCTGACGGTATCTCGAGAGCTTTCAATGATGGATTTTCGAACTGGTACCGATACGGGGCTCGACGTTGGCGATCGTGCGGGACTGGCTGTTCCAGCCCTGGCGCGCCTTCATTAATATGATAATCGTCCAATACGTATACGGTGCCTCTCAATGTTCGTCGCCATCATCATCATCATTCTCGTCGCCGTTGTCGTCGTAGTCCAGGTTGTGAGCGAGGCAGAACCGCGGCCAAGCATCATCGTAAATCTGTCGCTGCGTGCGAAGCAAGAACGCGCCTGTCGGATGTGCCAGAGTCACGAAACCGAACGTGTCATGGTCGCACGGCGTTATCGCGGACGACTCCCGTTCACTGGATCGGCAATCGCGCGTAAGTCGATGTCGTCGCGTTGTCAACGTCGCGGCGAAGTGACACTCCTCGAGGGGTAGATCCGTGCTATGTGAATTTTTCCGCTGCCGATTCGACGGCCGTTCTTCTCTTTCGTACAAACGCACTTTTCTACCTTCCCTGAAACGCGCGCGCTGTCCGTTCCGCGGTCTCGGTAGGTTTTCACGTATCTCCGCTCATTTCGTTATCGTGCCTCCGCCTTCACCATTGCCTCCTCCCTTCTTCGCGTCCTCGTCCTCCTCCTCCTGCTGCCGGTCGTCGCCGTCGTCGTCGTCGTCCTCTTCCTCCACTTCGCTCTCCTCCTCCTCCTCCCCCTCCTCGCCCTCTTCCTCCACCACCACCTCCAGCTTCTCCACCCTCCTTGCGTAAAGGCTCACCGCTGCTGCACTGCCCTTGCCGTCGTTTCTCTCTTGCTCGCTCTCTCCGCTTCCTCTTCTTCCACCTTTTCGCCCGTGTCTTCGTCTTCTACTTTAGAGTGCGGGCGCGCTTCTACTCGCGGACACCACCGTTCTTCCTTTTCTCCGTCCGCCACCCGCCGCTGTCTTATTCCGCCTTCGCCGCCGGACTCCAAACCGGAGGTGTATCGCGCGTCAAGACGACTAATTTTCGGGACGAACTTTCCGGTTCGGTGTCTTGTATTGGACTGTGCAGAAGTGGCACCTTCCAGTTTCTGAACTTACACCTTGTCAGGTAAGTGTGAGCTTTACCCGTGTGGCCCGGAGGCGGGTGAGCGTACGTGCATGTGTGCGCGCGGTGCCTACACACTGGTGTCACACACTGGCGTCACACACGGGCGTTACGCGCTCGCGTCTCACACGCCTGTACGCATGGCGTACGCGTGTGACACGCACATAGAGCGACGCACACCTAGAGCATGCGGAGCATGCACGTGACTGCCTTTGTGTGTGAGTGCGTGCATGGCCCACGACGAAGGCAGACCCGCCTCTCTCCCCACTCATTCTCCGTATATCCGTCTCGTTCCCTCTCTCGTGTGGGCTCCACGGAACGCCGCCATATGTGTGATAGCGGACCTGGTTCTACGTGTGCGCGCGCCTATGCGTATGCCTCTGTGCTACTAGAATCGCGTGTGCGTGCGTGCGTGCACGACTCATGAGGAACACGCGGGAGCGGGGAGCTGGAGTATCCCCGTGTGTCGCCCGCAGTCCTCCACTGGTAGCTTCGTTCAGGTACGCGGATAGACGTTGTCTCTCTTGCTCCCCTTCTGTCTGTCCCTCTTCGTTTCATCCTTTCCCCCTATTTCGCTGTCTGCTCTCGCATCTCGCTCCTCCTCGCCTTTTCGTTCTTCTCACTCCTGCGCGCTCTCCTATTCTTTTCTCCGCTCTGAGTCTCTCTAGATGCGTGAGTGCGTGATTCTGGATACGCGGTGGGTTTGTTTAATGTGACGTGATTGCGTTCTACCCCTACCTTATTCCCTTCGTTCATAGCAAGAGAGAGGGACGACAGACAGGATGTGGCACAATGGACAGGGCTAGATTGCGGAAGCTAGCACTCCAAAATTTTCAGCGAGTTGACGTGTAACCGAACACGTTTGGCTTGCTGAAGAATCTCCGAACTTTCAGTGGCAAGAGTGGAGTAGCAGACGTTTCATCTTAGAACTCAGAGGGCGGTCTCTGGATTTCTTAACGAGGTTGATACGCGGTATCGACCGATACTTGTTTCAATCATAAAATCTGCGCGGACACAATGTTTAATTGACCCACGATTTCTTTGCGTGCATAGAAGGGAGCACAGGGTGTACGATGTCGATCTTTCTAATACACTTTGCCAGAAGAAATCAAGATGGATCAGTATGTTTTACGATATCGACAGAGGCATACAGCAAGAAGACGTTCGCATCAATCTTCCGCCATCCAGTCTGAGAGTGCATGTAGCCAGATCGTGTCGCGAATAATTCAGCCGCTCGAAAGGAACCTCGGGCGTGGAAAACATCGATCTCCATTATGCCTGCGCACTTTTTCACGATGGAAACCCGTTGAACGTTTCACCGCCGACGGCCCGTTTTTCGCGGGGGGCCTCCGAAGTACGAAGACGCGTTAACAAGCACGCGTCCACGTCGCCTGTCCTCATGGCAGGTCCATTTCTGTATCAGTACTTTTCCATTCGCTCGAAAAAATTCTCCCGTCACGACATCGTCAGACATCCCGCTTTCGTCTTGGTTTCTAACGCCCAAGTGCTAATTCAATATTAGGATATTTGTTTTGGAAATTACACGATCGCTATATAGAGTACCGAGTTTTACCTAATCAGCTGCATAAAGTATATGGACGTTACACTTCGGGTAAACTGCGCCAATACCGGAATAAGCCTAAACCCGGAGTGCAAAATTATTCGTAAAGTGTCTCCTCGTCCGAGAACCTGTAAGCATCGCCGCCATGTTTGACAAGAAAGCGCGACAGGGCAGTTCTCACCGATCCACCGACGATCGTAGCAAGGACTCACCACGATATTCGTCGACGTTCCCGATACTACAATAATTAATTCGCCCGTTTGAGGAGATCCTCGGGCGTGGAAAACACGGATCTCCGTTTCACATGCCGTTTCTTCTTTTTTTTCCTGTTTGTGAGGACGACGACGACGACGACGACGACGCCGACACTGCGAGGAGAACTCGGTCGGTGCGAGTTTCACCGCTGGCGTCTCCATTGGCTATTTTAACGAAGTCGCCGGTGCTCCGGGACGTTCGAGAGCAAGAGGAGAGCGGGCGTATGCGCCCCGAAGTTCGCAGGCGCAAATAAGAGATAGTTTCTCTGACCGGATCGTCGCGCGCGACGCATTTTTCCATGTTGGTCGTTCGCGGTACGCCCATAAGCGATTTCAAGTGTCGATCTCGTACCTATAACGAGGCCTGATTGGGGATCGAGAGCAGCCGGTAGCACGGCTGACTCTCCCGGCGCGCAGCGGGCAAGAAAAAAGACGGGGAGGTGAGGGACGGAGAGCGGGAAAAAAGAAAAGATCGAAGCCATGGAACGTCGATACTGTTAATCCAAAGTAAAATCGCACTTTTCGAACCAGTCTCGTTTAATGAAACGGGGCGACTCACCGCCTCGTCGCTCCACGATGATCTTATCGGCGAGATTATATTGTCAACGCGGCGCGCATCGACGAACGATCGGCTCGGTCGATTAGCGGAGAGGCCTTCTAGAAATTTCGGCGCGAGTCTTCGGACTCGAGCGTGGCCCTTTCCCCGAGGCTGCGCAACGTTATAGCCGATTTAATGAGCCGCCACGTTCTATAATATTTTCCGGTAACGAGCGTTCGCGCCTGGTTGATCAGCCTGCCACGGGCGCCGAAGGATGATCGTAAAAGTTAGGCGGCGGGAAAAAATTTGGCATTGCGCGGTTACGTCAACCCACGACTCTCCGACTCACGTGCGTGATACTTCGTAACGAGAAGCTATCGGGTGCCACCCTCGATAAATAAAACTGTCAAAAGTCGAAAGCGGGCGAATGTACGACGCGTGCGTTTCGTACACATTACACCTATAACTTATTGCGTAAGAACGGTGGTACGGAGAGACGAGAAACATTGGCACTCGAGTAACGCGCGCCGACGAAAGACAGCGCGATTTATCGGATCTCTTTCCGAATTCTTATCGTGCTCCGTAAAAACGATGTAACGCGACGTTATAATGCGCCACGATGCTGGAGCACGTATACCCGTGAATCGTCGTTACGTTTGTCATTGCCGTTGTAAATAAAAGGACCGCGGCATCGTATCTACACCGGTGCCGCCGAGAAAGAGAGATCTACCGCAGATATGCGCCGGCAAACGAGGATCCCTTCGCGTCTGCAACGACAGTAATGTCAGGGCGAGTTCTTTTATTGCGCCTCGCTTCTTCTTCGACCCTACACGGCTTGACCCGCTCTACGAATCTCTACCCTTTCTCCGTGAAAACTCTTTTCCTGCCCGGCGTTCGCCGAAAGCAGCTCCCCCATCGGGGCATTAATCTACGGAAACTTATCAATGCAGATCGAGAGCGCGTTTTTCGGAACGTAACGAGGGAGTGCGGACCGTGGCGCAGACATAAATCTAATGAAAGTGCCGCGATGGAGAAGTGAAGTCGGAAGTATTAATATTCCGTGCACGTAGGTGTACACGTCCAGATCGCCTAGGGGCAATGTCATTTCTCGACCGACGAGCATCGGCATCAGACACGGGGCGCGCACGCGTAGGGAAAGGCAACTTTCGGGCTTGCCGGAAAAAATCCTGCAGCCACGTGTCGCCTATCATCTGACGCCGTACAGGTGCAGTAAATATCACCGCGATGCTAGTGCACAGAACCGAATCCGCTCAGCCGATGTTAATTCGCCCGCCGTTAAGCGTTCTAGATATGAAACATAACGTTGGCGGGAAACGACATTTGGAACTCTCACTACCGGTACACGCACGCTGGCGCACAAACGAGACTATTTAGTTACCAGCAGGGCAACATTTCACGCCACAACGACGTGCCGAGTCTAACGATTCGATAAACGCGAACGGGCATGATCGATGCGTTTTTACGGCGGACGCGACACCTACAAGTCAGTGTCGGCTAGAAAAGTCGACTATTTTTGGTTCACGCCTATGCGTTCGCCGAATACACGGCGATTATATCACGCGTCGAAGGGAATGAGCGTATTGACGATCGGGTGTTGTCTGAAAGTGGTTGGAAGGCGCAGGACACGTCCACCCACGCGGGACTTTGTTATTAGTCTATCAGAGCGCAACGAGCTTCGTACCTCTTGATCCAAGCGGTCACGATAAGACATCCGCAGAAGATCGCAGCGCCAATGGCAGGAGGGTACATAACACGTAGCCAATTTAGTGTTCCACTTTAACGCGCACATACCGCCGTAATACTGTGCCGCTGTTTTTCTTTTTCTATCTATCGCGACCGTGCGCATTAGTTGCCCCTCGTGGATCCCCCCGTGTTTATACGCTCAATACTCGTCCTCTCTTCTTCCTCTTCTTTCTTACTCCGCATTTATATAAATACGTGCAAACAGCGTCGATGGCCAAGACCAGGGTGTGTGCCGCTCTTTTAATGGACCAACGCCATCGACGAGTCAGGGAATCGAGCATTAAAACAAATCTCTGCTGAGAACGACGACGATAGCCGGCGACGGTCCTTCGGAACTTCACTCGATGTTCGAACACAAATGTTCCATTGACTATATAAGCGAAGCGAACCGACATTATAGAGTTGTATAATTACAATAGAACATCGCCGTATCGCCTAACCAGCTCTTCACGTTCGACAGAATAATTTCGACAAGCAAGAATATCTTCCGCACACCGCGCTGAGACGTATTAAAAACATTTGCTCGTGTTCCTTGCATCTCACCAATGACAAAATTTTACTACTTGTAGCTGTGAGTATACATGGACATCGCAGAACAAGACTGATATTGACGTTGGACATACATGCGTTTAATATGCAATTTAACACAGAATCAATTGTGTGTGTGTACCCTCGTGGGCATACGATCGCTTGAATCTCGAGTGCTTCGTAAACCTCGACAAGACAGGTAAATTATCATTGTTATGCGTTCGTCATCTTGGTACTTTGTTGGAAATAGGAAATACCTGCCTGTACTGGTCACACGCCGCTATCGGTCAAACTGTCGATCGGTACTTACGAATTACTTAAGTGAATGATACGTCATTGGGCGTGAATGAACGAGGTGTCAACCCTCCATAACAGTGTACCAGCACACATACGGTGCTATACATGGCCTATAGTCGCGCCTGCTCTTATTAATGTTACATGCGGTACCTCTTAATGGACCTGCACCATTGGCGTGTCGGCCGAACATTATAAGAAATCTCCCTCTTCCCTTTTTCTTCCCACTGCAGCCTGAACAACGACAATTCCCGTATACGATGGGTTCGCTCGCAATCTACGGATGCATCATGAGAGGATCTGCATAATCGTAAAGTTCGAAACGGATATCGCGGATCATTGTCTCTGACGTTACCGGGCGTCGTGTAAATTTAACCTCCAATGCGATTTACCGCGCGAGTGTCGCGTACGCGTTTATGCTTAACTGCCGGCGCGCATTTTAGCTGGAAATTATAATTATATAAACAACCCTGTCGCGGTAGATTAGATTCTAGCCTACCCCTCGTTCCAAGTCAACCGCTCGAAAGAATTATGCCGACGAATTTTGAAAGGCGCATGGCATACGCATAACGAGTTATTGAATGGGCGAACGGATTAACGAGGCTGAATTTTCTGATAACGGTATCAGAAAAAATATCGATAAGTTTTGCCGCATAATTAGATTTGCTCTTGTTAATTGCAGTTTAATCCGCGGAAACATTCTGCACTGAGAGTTATCGGCGAATCAACGGCATTAACATAATTCTCTCTGCTTGGGGACCATGGTGATGCCCATCGACGATCGTTGCCCCGTATGCGCGGTCTATGAATGTCCTGCAAATGGATCCGCATAACGTTAAATCACGGCGGGAATGGCGAGGTCATTTCATCGCCAGCGTTAACGAGGTTCAATGAAAAAATCGAACATACGTTTCACGAACGTTTCGACTGTTAAGCTTGAGCGTTGCGCTATCGGATATGCCGCGAGATAGATTGTATTTGTTGATATAGCATGTAATATCGCAGTATTAAAAATGGCGAACAGCCGCCGCGATATAATATCGTCGCATCTCCGACTACCCAGTTACACTCCTGTCAGGCGTATTAATTGCGTCCGTTTACACCTTCAGCACATTGATTGCCACGTAAAATTCAATAATTGCTCCTCCGGGGGCTACGACTGATAATACTTCTCATTGTACTTGTTGTAACGTTATTACTGAAGTCAGCATCACTTCACTTAATTGGTTCGCTGATGCTGAAGAAAGAGTTAGTGCCAAAAACTGGTGAAAACTCTTAAAAATCCGTTTTCCTTCGTATCTGAACCACTCGATCGAAGGTAACTTTCGTCGCAACACGCCACCGTGTGTCTGTTGAACTCTCAATGCCACATAACTAGCTGAAACTCTAGCCGATGCCAAAGCGACACAAACGGACAACAAAGCGATAAAAACGGAGGTGCTAATACTAGGTTTACGAAGAAATATATAGATGTACAACATCATCTGAAGAAATCTGTAGGTGTAGGTCATAAAAAATTCGGAAATTGAAAGCCTGAGGAGGAAGTGAACTTTCATACATATTCGTACCATTACATTAATGCAAATCAGCAAAACTTGCCAGAAAAGTATTAATTTATTCTGTAATTTTGCGAAATTCGCAAACCATTTAATTGGCGAGTTCCGTACATCTAGTGTTAACGATTTTTTAGTGACGTCACGCTGAATGTGTTAATAACGCTGACGTGCAGGGTTAATCCGCTGAGATGATTTTTTCGTGAATTACTGCGACACACCTGGATCGTTGCACGTGATTTACGAACGCGATACAAACAGATCTGCATAAACATATACCACGGCAGCACTCAATGTAGCTGACGTTGTACGGCTGTAACGTGAACGTATGGGGCGTATCGTATCGTGCGGATAGAGACGCGTTCGTTGATAACTATAATCTTTACGTAGAGATCTTATCCGAGAGCGCTGTACTCTCGCGATCGCGCGAGCAACATTTTGAATGACTTTCGTGCAGACTCCCGGGAAGCTTCGTTCGTAATACCCGCTAAGTTACGAGAGCAACTAAGGTATTATTGCTCGTAAATTAGCGGCGATTATTTTTAGTTACCCTATCGAGCGGACATTAATAACGCGCGACAACTTTCGTAGGATACGGTCACTTTCACGTTTAATTATCACGCATCGGGACAAGTAAATGCCTTTGCTGAGGCCGATCGCGTTTGGTTCGCTAATTGCATTAAAGCAGTGTGAACGACTGCCGGTAGCGCCGAGTTGCATCTCCTTGCCTCGCAACCAGGATGTTAACCGGCCAGCCAATTTCCACGCATCTACGTCGAACGGATGTCGGGTAACGCATAAAAAATCTTCACCTAAATGAGGCAGCGTCGTCATAGACTCGCAATGAGCATAATCGGAGATTTCACCGTTGGGTTAGCGCAACGATTCGAATTACATTCGTGTAAATAAGCGTGCCGATGAAATATCGACGACCGTAAATTAGCGGGAAGGCGTCTTTTACGTTCAGCGGCGTCTCGTGCGGAATCGATGAAAAATCTCCGTATTGCGGGTTAATAGCGCTCGCCTTTACCCTTCATTACGGAGGCGCATTTTTCCTCGTCACCTTCATTGACTTTACGGCCGCGAGTGAATATTTGATGCACACTCGATCGGGACGCATTCGATACGGTTGAGTTGGAGGAACGTTTATGTGTGAATGCAGTGGGTATACCACGCGACAGGTCGTTCAGACGTCCTTGCCCTTTACATCATTCACTGGTCTCTTCGCCTCTCTCTTTCTCTAACTCGGTCGTCTCTCCTTTTGTTACGGGCACTGCCTCTCCTATTTGAACAGCTCGCGTGTCCTTCTGCCTGGTCGTTTAAGACTTAACGGCTTATCGTTTAAAGCGATCTTACTGCACTTTTAATAAAGTCTTATCTGTGGCTCGTTGCGTCACTTCTTTTTTGTCCAGCAGCCCGCGCAACGTTTTCATCAGTGCGGCGCGAATTTTCCTTTTTTTTTATCGTCTCGTTAATAAATCGTTTTTGCGCCGGTTTATCGTTTGAAAAAGCGCGCGCATGGTCATTATGAGTTTATCAGACGTATTAGCATTCGATACTCGCCGTCTATTAAACTTTCTGTTTCGCGCTAAGTCGATTGATCTGAAGGTGGCAAAAAATGTAATTCGCCGAACGGGACGATGATTTAGAAAAACGAAGGCCTTTCCCTCACCGAACGAATGGGTGCAAAACTCTCTTACTTAATAATATCGATGAATAAAAAAGTCACATGCAACGAGTTCGAAGTGTAATGGACGAAAAAGATTTACAAGGTGCGTGCCGTAGTTTTTTTCGCCGGGCATTACGTATTCGAGAGCGTTGAGGTTAAATTACTTAAGAGCGTTGCAGGAAAAATGGGATTGTTTCAAATCGCGCGTTTTACTGTCACTGCGCGCAGAGTGAATGGCGAACGAAAGGTCGCGAGTCGATTAATCGTTAGATCTGCAATAAACACTTGTATATCTTTGTGCGCGATAGATTTCAATAACTGCGCGCCAGCCATTCCCTTTTCCATTGTAAACGACCGAGACCCACGCGAGCTTCTCACCTGATAATAAAGCCCGCGGTTATGGACCTTTGCGCATGGCACATATTTCGGTACAATGCCGTGGAAGAAACATACTCTGCGGCTGCCGCGCCAGCGATAATCGTTCGATAGGTCTCGCATCATCAAAGTGCAACATCGAAGCATGTTTCAATAATCGTATCGTGTTTCCGCTAACTACCTCAGCCGTTCTCTTTCTCATTGTATAATGCTAAACTGCTGTCAACGAGCCTACGCAACAGCCAGTTGTATATCTGGTGTATTAAATTACCCCGCTCGGTGAGCGTCGTCACGAGGGTCGGTTCATCAATATTAAGCGAGCATCAGCAGCCGGGCAACTGACAGTGCGCGCAGGCGAAAGAAAGTACGATTAACTTTGATTGCTTATCAACTTTTACCATTTAGATCGTTCGAAGTTTGTGCATATTGCACGGTGGCCGCTTGAAAGGTCACGCGTTGCACTAATGGCACGACATGATAAAAACATTAATATACCGTCTGGCGGAGTACGCGCACGTACCGTATGGACGTTCGAAAGGTTCTACAGTTCTGCAGTTCTGCAGCGTGGTCGCGACGATAAAAAGTACTGATATACCGCCAACGTTCGAAAGGCCTTTAGAAAATACGTCTGCATGCGCACGTGGGCGCTCGCCGTGGTTCGCGCTGCGCGTTATCTTGCGTGAAACGCGCATTATTTCGCGTATCGAGGTCCGATCGCGACTTCGACGCTTCGTGACGTTTTTGCAGGAACGCTCAAAGCGGAACTTGCGCACACGATGACGACTTACGTTAACGCGAATTCGAGGCGCGATGAACGAGTTTAATTCCATACTTTCGCGACACGGGACAATAATTGACAGTCCCGTTACTTTGTATGTTATCATACTAGATAGGCCAGCGACAGTATGCGCAGACCGCTTCAATTATTATAATGAATTCAAATGAATTCAAAATTTAATTGTGTTCATGTCTATCCATGCGTACAGGAGTCACGCGGTATGCCGACGTATTTACATGCGAAGCGTGTATATAGAACCGCTTCTTCCTACATTTTTCTTTCTTAACGGAAAATCCCATAAAGCTCCCGTTTGCTCGCACCCTTTTGCGGCTCTAAGGGAATCGGCCCGTCACTGCTTGCATTAAAGCGAACACAACTATGTCTCGGCATACCACTCAAAGTCGACATCGGTGTCCCGTAACACAAGCACGCCTGCACGCTCGGCCCGACGACGTTGCGTGTGTAAAGCTTTAAGGCCCCTGTCACGTATTACATTTGAGCAACGGATTAAAATATCAAAGGTAGCCCGCGGCCGCCTGCCTTGAATCACGCGGAAGTCAACCGCGATCGAACGAAATAGCGAAACGTTCCTACGTGAATCCGTCAACGAAACGTGGAAGGAACGGAGCAAAAACGGAAAACACTCTTTGAGCGTGTGTAGAATACCGCCGATTGTTAGAGGCTGCTTTCTACGAAATTTCTAGACGCGTTCGCTCGGTCTCTTCGCGTTATTATTTTGAAGTGCACTTCCGGCTCGTGACTTACCACGAAGAGAGCCCATGGGCGCAGAACGTTACGTTCAGGTATCGCGTTACGCGATGGATCAAAATATCATAGGCGCGTATCGGTTGGCGATTGCCGAGGGAAGAAAGACACGGGCAATTGGACTTGCAAGGACATGGGGTCTGAGGTGCGAGGCTCCGAGGGTCCGGACATCAGTGCGGGACAAGGGAGTAAAGGGACAGAGAAAGGGCGACACGCTGAAAGAAAGATGAGAAGGCACGAAGGAGTGACGGGGCGAGAGGGAATCGATTGGTCATTACCATAATTTGTATATGAGTATCACCTGGAACGGTTGCAGTACCCCATGGTCAACGCACACACCCTCCTGCGTCTTTCCTAGCTCTAGCGATTGCCAGGACTATTTATCCTCCTCATCGCCCCTCGGCCTTCTCTCGTGAAGGTATGTATTCCGCGATGTGCGTCTTCGTGCATCCGATTATGCGCTCTGCCGGTGAAAAAGAAGGACGCACGAAAACGCGCGGTCGAAGACCCGACCATTAGTTCGGTGGACCTTTTGCTTTCATTCGCTGCAGTTTAAATATTTTCCCCGTCGTTTGCTCCGCGACGTTGCATAAGCGAGCAGGAACAAACGCTAGGTGCGTAGTACTGAATCATGAACGTCATGTTTGTGCTTGTCTTTTCATTATACGCTCGACTTCGATTCACGAGTTGCAAGTCATACCAATTGGAACGGCGTTACATTTTCCATTATATACTTCAGGTGATTTCGTCCCATAAGACTGTCTCGGCGCACTTGAATAACTCGGCTGTCTCGATAGATCATGCGGACTGATAGATCGCTGTATTTAAAAGGTCAAGGCAGAGTTTATTTCGTGCAGCTACATTTGAATATTTGCTCTCGGAAATAAAGACAACGATTTTTGTAAACGGGGCGTTCGAGGCGGCTTAACGTTCGCGATTTTGCTTTTACACGTGGCCGCCGGGATACATCGGTGATCTCGCCTACAAAACGACGTATCGCCGAAATGATGCACTCTAACATTTTTGCACGATGACCGTACATCGTTCCTCGTCGTCGTGGTAAGCCGAGTCCTCGGCGCAATCGTATATCAATGGCTATAGGTACGTATATTGCACGAATAAATATAATTATAAGTAAGAGCAAGGCTGGGCCACGCCCTGTCTCCGCTCTACTCTCTTTCTCTCTTTCCTACCCTCTCTCCGCAAATGTCACACGCAAGCACGCGCATGCTATGACACAAGTACAGAGGCGTATATACATTCACGCTTCATATACGTGCAACGCAGCCTGTGTACCCTCTCTCTCTCTCTCTCTTTCTCTCCCTCTCCTCAGCGTACGGTGCCCCACACGATAGATGGGTTTAGCTCCAACTAGGTATGCTTCCTTTTCTCCTGTTCGTCGTGTATACACACTCCCCTACATGCGTGCATATGCACGTCTGCATTGCGCGTGTCTCTATTCCATGCGTGTACATTGCTGGCGATGCCCGAAGGCGGATCGAGCGAATTCCTGAGGAGGACGTCGCAAAATCCACAGTCAGGACGATCGACCTCGATCGTCGATGACAGAGAGAAAGAGAAAGGCCGCCGTCTGGGATATACTGAAAGGAAAAAAACTTTGGCGACGTCCTATTATTTTTCGGTGGGCCTCTTCTGTACGTGCGTTTGGCTTGTAGGGTGGACGCGTTGGTATGTTTTGTAGGGTACTTTGCTAGTGCGCGCAGAACACGCGTGATTGTAAAATAAGAGGAACATCACGGTCCACGCGGGGAGGGCGTTGGAATTGAAGTAGTGGGAGCAATCATGTGGTTATTTCTGAGAAAAATTTTTGACTGTTGAAAATAGAACCTATCGCGGGATCATAATCGAGAAATTTCACCGCGAGTTACACCGCGTGGCGGTCGTTAGGCGTAACTGACGTTGCCATTGTTAAACATCGGTATTAGCATTCTTTGATTTTGCAGAGAAACGTAATGCGGCGGGGAAACTTGTATCAAGCAATCGCATTGTACTACCTGACAACGTATGTATAAGTGAGAACAGGCGTACAGGAGTCTTCGTGTATGCTTGAAAATCTGTTAGTGCAAATACTTGATTTGTTCTTCCTTTTATCATAGATCATCCAACAGTCAGGAAGAGCATTCATCGGTATTGTGTCTGTTTAAACCAAGTTTTTGAGAGAATAACTCAGCTGCATTATTACGACTTCCCAGAACTTAGAAGAAAAATGTCTACCACGTTGACAAACAAGTTTCATATGTGAAAATGGCCGGAGCAGTCACCTCGAGGCATCAAGAGATATAATCCGCGACGCGCGAAGGCAGGGGTTATCGCGACATCATCTCGCGAAGCCATCTTAGCATCGGCTACACCGCGAGCGATCGTTAGGCTAATCTGACGAGTTTAACGGCGCACCGCGAAATCCAAGGAAGCGTCGTTCGTCGCAAACGAAGAGCAGACCTTTGCACTGTTCAAGCCACGGCAGACGTAGCGCGATTACTAAATCGACGAAAAGATGCTGAGTGGCTTGATAACCAGCTGATTAAAGCGGGCGCCCCGCTGTCCGAACCATTCGAAGAAACCGTCGGCCCGTAGCTGATCGTGAGAACAGAACGATCGACAGCCGTTTTTAACGATAACGTAAAATCCTCGGCCCGTTTCGAGCGACGCCTATTAGCCAGTCGTGAAAGCGGTTAATTATGCAAGCTTTCTTCCCAAAGGGAAAGCACGTGGAGTTTGTAGGTGTCTCCGAAACAGGCAGGTAAAAGGAGCAAAGCACGTTGCCACCTTTTTAATATCAAAGATTGCGTTTCCGCAAAACCGCCGCTTATCGCACTATTAAAAGCGTATCCATCCGCGCGCGCATTAACCAACCCGGAATTAAAAGGGAACGGTGAATTATATCGGCTCTCGAATTCCACGCAATTACACCGAGACGACGTATCACCCCGCAGGATAACGAGAGGATATCTGGGTGCACAAAGCCGAGAAAAAGTGCTTCCACGCCCTTGTTCGCGCGCTTGTCTGTGCATGCGAGAACGCAATTGTCGCGGGGTCCACGTGTGTGCGTATGAGCAACCGTCATAAATCAAAAGCATTCCTCTCGGTGACGTAAGAAAAACAGCTGCTTGCACGATGTCCGAAGGCGTGAGCCAATATGCATGAGCATACAGCGAGAGGCAGGGGTCTTAAAGCGTACGTACGTCCGCGTAATACACGCGTACTTACTACCCCGTCACGGACAATGTAGGAGATAGCACAAGGCTCGCTAATTTCAGCCGATTGTACTCTCCTCTCCGCTGTCGTTCAACGTGCCGACGGAAAAAAAGGAACCTGACCATGGATTTACCTGGACAGCTGCCTTCTCTCTCCTCCTCTTTCCGTCTCTTTGCCGCGCGTCCTACCCATAACACTTTTTCTCCTTGCTCTCGCTTCCTCTTTTCACCGAGAATCCGCTCATCGGCGGAGGATGAAGTACATTCAAATGGATTTTTTGTCACTGAGAATTGGGGAATCGTGACCTCCCTCTGAAACGTCGTCGGAGAGACGTTTGGTTGAAAGATGGATGCCGCATATTATATTAGAACCTGATCCGGAAGCTTGCAAATGTATGCGCGTAGCGGCGCGCAGGCGAAAGCGTCCTTAACCTTTCAACTGCGGAATATAATTTAGCAAAAGCGCAATTTGAGCGACTCACTGCGAATGAGGATTATATTTATACGAGTATTGTTTGCAGTGGTTTCGATTTTATGAATTTTGGGCGACACTGCTAAATGTGTTGAATACTTCAATAATGAATCAGGGTGACACAAAAAAAGTTTTTTATGCCTAAATTTATCGGGGTCGTTTTTTAAGTTCTATGACGTGTTAAATCGCCTTGTGCGTCAGAGAAGCATGTGCCATTGACGAGTTAACTCGTCATTCTTACGAAAACGGTTAATCGTTTAGTTACGGCGTGACTCGCCGCGGAGGTGTATATTTGTACAGATAGCTTTGCTGCGTAAAGCATGTAAATGATATTTGCACCGCGATGGTAAAAAAAGAATGAAAACAACCATAACTATATAATATGCACGCTGTGGAATTAACAAGCTAACCACTACAGTGATTTTGACAGCTAAAATACGCCACTTAGAGGGAAGTTACTCTAGTGGTGCGTATTAGCTGAAAGGTTTAGCTAGGACGTAATTGGCCCCGGCGATGTACAGTTATACAGACAGCTTTACGTGAGCACATAAATAATACCCCCGACGAATATTTGAATTCATTAACACTTTGACTGCCGTAATGGTCACCGCTGACCGGCGCACGAATTTTACTGCAGATCCAAAATTTCGCAATGGTTAGCAATAATTATATTATAAATGCAGTTATTGGACATTATTTACATTTTGGATAATTCAGTCAAACGCTATAGTATTTCATAGCATCGTCGTCCTAATACAGCAAAATTCGCACGACAGTCAACGTGTTAATATATATATAAAAAAAAATGCAAACAGCCATAAGAATATAATATACGCACTCCCACATTAGCAAGTGAGCTACTATAATGATTTTCTGCTAAAAAACGCCACTTAAAGCACAGCAGCCGCACTAGTGACGCTTTGTCCCAAAAACTGACAGATTGAAGTACTTTAATGGCACCTAGTACCGAAAAGGTGAAACGTTTTGCATTGCGACATGCGGTATTAACAAGGACGACGTGCAGTGAAGGATTGGTATTCGTTTGGCATGTAGGAAGACGGATGAAGTTAGCAGCGGGGAGAGAACGACGGATTCTCGGCCAAAGAATTTCTTCAATGATCGGGGTGAGGTAGAAACACACCCATGCGAGTATGAATAGATAGATACTCGCATAGAGCACCGGTACGCCACGAGAGCACACATAGCTGCCATGCGTGTATAATACGCGAGTACACACACGCGGCGAACGTGCCGGTGACGCTCGGATAGTCGTGTCGGTTAAAGCTTTCTCCATTCTCTGATGGGAGTCAACGGAGAGAACCAGTACAGAACTGGGTATCCGGTGTCTCCTTGTCTCCTTCTCTGTCTCTCGCGAGCTGTTGCCTCGTCTCCTCTCTTGTTTGTACAACCCACGGTCTCTCGTTCCATCTTTCTTTCCACGCTCGTCATGAAGCCAAAGACTACATGCACACAATCTGGTCCAGCTCGCGTCTTCGGTTAAACGGATCGCCAATCACGTCGTTCACACTCGTACACGAGTCAACATATGCGCGCGCGTATTCGCAAGTGTGCGCTCAACCGCGGGCTATGGAGTCTTCTAGTGTGTCGTGTGGGTAGCGTTTCAGAAGAGAGTACGAGAAAGAGAGAGACGCTATGCACGCGTATTCGTGGTATCGACGTTCGTTTCGCGTGTTCGCACGCGTAAACGCGTGTACGTGCACATGCTCCGCATCTGTCCTTACACACGGCGATCTTTTTCTCTTTCTCCTTCTCTCTTTTTCTTTCTCTCTTTCTCCCAAGTATGGCTGAAGTCCGAAGTGCCGGCGTTCGAGTCTACCTCTCGCGACCCGCGGTAAGCAAAGCAAACGACCTTCCGTGGAATCTGGACAACCTGTCTGCCCGCCTGCAGCCGCCGAGACCAGGCCTGCACTTGTTCTGCGCACGAGTCTCTCTCTCTCGCTCTTTTTCTCCGTCGTCTCTCCATCTTTCTCCCTCTCTCTCCGTCTATCTTTCTGCCATCCGTCTCGTTCCAGAGCGCAGTGGCAATTGCACCAAGGGTGTTTAGTGCGACCTTTCGATTATCGTTAACCGCACCGAGACTCGTTTCAGGTAATCATTTATAGGCGCTAACCTGGCTGTTCTGCTACTGAACCGATGGAGACCAGTGGTTTAGACGTTAAAGGCCTCGCTCGTGAATTTGATCTAATTCTGAGATCACGCATAATTCAGATCACGCGCGGGCGCTGCTATCGCGTACCTTTCCATCGTAGTCAGAGGTTGAATGAGCGACCACGAAAGCGTACCGGTGAATTTTTCGAATACCCACGGTATGTTCGTGGGTCGGCAATTAACGCAATGCAAAAGATTTAAGAGCGAAACCCAACAAATCACGGCGGAGCATCATTTCTATTTTCAGGTCGCCGATGAATCAGGCGCCTTAACCATCCTGACATGGCATGTTTTCGAAACTTCGTTGACTAACGTTTATTGCCCCGCACAATACGCTTCGTTCGCGTCTCAAAGCGCACACTTTTTCCCTTTTTTCTTTCAGACCCGTCTCCGTTTTTTCTCGCTCGTGCGTTCTCCAGTTACAGCACAGTTCTGCGTTCCAATCTCTGACTTTCTTCCTCCAGTATGACTAGTATCTGCATATCCGTTTGCAATCTCATTCGCTGTGTGAGTAAATGTGCCACGAAAAACATCGATATCTCCTTAAAACATCCTGATAGCTGGAAGTGATACAGTGATCCACGCATTCCTCAGACACTATCGCGCGAATATTGGCGCGTCCATCATCGACCAATTACTCCAGTTGAACACATTTTTCCCGACATGAATGTGGTTCATTGAGGTGTCCTTTCGCCGACTCCGTCAATCGAGTTTTCCTTGAATTTCGTTTTTCGCGCGCAGCCCACGTTGCACTCCATTAGAAAACGGACCAATTTAGATACTCCTCATTGGATGCGTGCTTATTTCAGCGCTAATTTTTTTTGAAGCGCAGATACCGTTAGCGTTGCGCAAAAGGAGATCCACGTGTGACCACCAGAAGGAGTTTCATGCTCGCGCGATCTTGGGCGATCGTATCGATGTTCGGGTCCGATTTTATTAATTACAGCCCCGCGTTATGAAAAGCCCGTTTGCGCGTCGTATCCACCTTCATTCATTAATTACACGGATAATTGCATTGGCAATCGCGCGGTAGTCGTAAAGTATCGCGGGACGTTACAACGACCGGCGATAATTATCACCGAGCGATGGATATCGATCGGCGATATATCGATGAGGTATCGCGGTGAACGGTTGTCGCGAAATGCTGGTAAATGGAGGGTAACGCGTTGCTTCGTTAACGAAGCGATTTCGAATCGTACCGATTACCGCGGTGCTCATTAACGAATCGCGGACATTTTTCACCGGCGCCCCCGTTAGTGTTTCGCGTCGTGAGTCGCTTGATCTTTCGCGCAGGAATCGTGAGACTTCGCGAAGAACCGACAAATACTAATGTCATGGAGGCAGTGCTGACCGTTACGATCGTTTAACACGGCGGATGTCTATTAATTTACACTTGTAGGCGCCCACCGCGGTAGTATATAAATTAATGTAAAAACTGCGAACATGCAAGGAGTGCGGGCCGTTACTGATATTGTTGCGCTAAATTAAGTAATTATTACGCGGAAGGCTTCGTGGCGGCGCGGAATTCATGGAGCCGTTTCTTGTTACTTTACGACTATGTCATCTGCAGCGATAATATTTATGCGTAATGTTATATTGCTTCGGGAGCCTCCGAATCGCGTCGTTTACGATCTTTGTCCGTGGAAAACTTTCCATCAAGGCAGGTTCCTGCCACGCTAGTACACGCGCGTGGCAAATCATTATTTCATCATCGTCGACGAAATAAAAGACACCCGTGGAAAACAACCGGGATTAATGAAAATATGCGAGATCCGAAACGACATTGACGTCACGAATTAAGGAAACGACCCGGTGTTTATTGAAGGCAAAGTCGCGTTAAATAAAGCTAACGCCCATGCGTCATCAACTCGAACGATTTCCTGTCTCTACCATGGCGGAATGCACACACTCTGCATATCCCGAAAAAAGGAGAGGGACGATTTTCGCCTTAATCGTCGTGTCGGACGATAAAATTTGCTGCGCGTCGGTATTGTTGCCGTGAAATCACTTATTGGCCGGTCCGTACAGTGACGGACCATATCTCCTGCGCCGTGTTAGCCTGCCGGTTCCAATGCATTGCAACATTATTACTAAGCTGCATGCTGCCCAGTTTCAAGGGTATTATTACGACGTATCGTACAGCCTGGTGGCGGCGCGAAGCTTGTGGATTGCACCTAGACAGGACGTCGGTCTGCTTTTTGGACGGAATAAAAAAGCTGTCTCGATCAAACCTTCTAGATAAAGCGTTTAGAATCGTATACGGAGAGGTGATTATCCGTTCTCGTCCCACGTGCCAGATCGAAATTGCACGAATTAATACACGATCGTCCAACGGCTTTTCCCAGTACTTAGTCTTCTCGAACAACCTCGCGACAGTTTCTTGTTGTCCGTTTTTACGCATATCCGCGCTGGAAGACCGAAGACGTGAGAATCGTTACATGGCGACCGACTGTGGTATCCCCTATTCGCTCTGATGCGCGAGGGACGTCGATAAAAACATAAGAGTGCTGTCTTTCATTGAAACTCCGACGGCGCAATGGCGCAACGTCTCGGAATTTCCTCCCGGGTCATAAAAGCGTAAACGAATTCGTCGGAGGCTGGCATCGAGATGTTTCCTTCTCGATTCAGTCCCTTATCTACGAGTCGATCACTCCAGATCTCAGGATCGCAGCGAGTCTTCATCCTTTTCCATTGAGATCGGAGAAATGAAAGGAATGATACGAAATACTAGATTGAGAGCGGGAGAAATAATTGGACAGTCGGAGACGGTAAGCTAGTGAGAGCGGTTCTGTCGGGATCGAATCCACTGGGCACCATCGTAATTCGATAAACGTACGGATCGCCGATTTTGCGCCGGTTTTCTGGGTAGTCGCTCGCATAAAACGCCTAACGCTTGCCGATCACGTGGCATCATGGCGATCGGTCGGAGAAGAGAGGAAGGGAGAGCTTACGCCGGAGGAATGGAACACGAGAATCTATGCAGTGAGAGGGAACGAAAAGGAGAGACGCTGAGAATCGACGGAGAGGCAGTTTGCGGTGTGAGACAGAGACGAGGCGAATGAACATCGGAAAGAGAGAGGCGCGCAAAAGAAGCGGGATAGAGAGAAGAGACGAGACTGCGAGGAGGACGGAGGAAGGAGGCATCGAGAACGGACGAAGGACAGCGGTGGGAATTAAAAGGAGAGACGGACGATGCGGAGGTCCGACGCTTTTCTCTATAGAGGACTGGACCGCGGCGGCCATCGTGCTCTCAACGACCTCCTCCTCCTTCTTCTCCTCCTCTTTCCTCTCTCCCTACCTCGCGTCGGTTCTCTCACTCATTTCCCTCTCTTTCTCTCTCTTTCTCTCTCTCGCTCGCTCGCCATCTCTTGTTCCCACTTGCGCACAATCTTTCTCTCCGCCGTTCACCACCGCCTCGTTTTCCACACTGAACGATCCGTGTGTTAGGTGCACGTATGCGTCCGGACACAGCCACATACGCGTTGTCCTATCGTCTTACCTTATATCTTACTTCCTCACCTACGCTCGTCTATGCGTGTACACTCGTGCCCACTGTTCTCTACACCGCGAGTTTCTTCGCTCACATTAAATCCGACAGGATTTGAATGAATTCCTTTTTTACGTACGGGTCTAACTACCCGACGCATAGTGTGCCTGGAAATTGCTTGGCCATTCGGAAAGCTTTGCATTTGTTATTCAACGCAGCGGGACGATGGATTACGGTATTGGTTACGTCAACCCTTTGAAGAGAGAGTGAGAGAAAGTGCGGTGTTAGTTGACGCATATGTGACACATAGACAATGTAAAGGCATAGATATAGTCTATATGTCGTGCGTGGTTTTGTAAGATTTCTTGATGAATCGAATTGGGATGATAGAAGATTGTTATGGTTGGGTAAGCGACGCGTTCGGTCGTCTATTTGCCGAATTTTCTTCGTGTTTGCGATTTCGTTACGTTTATTATTATCTGGACAGGAAAACCCACGCGCTTGTACGAAACCACGCGTATGAGGTTATTTACGGTTCCATCAGGAAAAGACTGACGATGTTCTTTGGAACCGTACATTATTCGAACACACGAGTTCTTCGGCCTGCGTCTCGACCGCGACATGAGTAATATGCTCAGCAATGTATGCATGTAGTGAAGAAAAATTCTTACGAACTCGCCAGCTCGAATATTTGCGCCCGTTGAATGACCGTGCTTAGATACAACGATATGGCTGTGAGTATTAAAGAAAGAAGTGAGGAAATCGATATCAGTCCAATTACCGTACGCTCAATTCTGATCGTAATTGCGCGAGTGGCGCGAATATAATTGATACAAATGCGGTAGATACATGGAGGATTGTATCATTTGATTGGCACCGCAGATACTCAGCCTTATCGCCGTTCCAATTCTGATTATTTCTGTGTTTCAACTTCGGCAGTTAGTCCGTAATGCTAATCTTTATGACGTTCGGATTGAGGCTTTATTTGCATTAGCAGTGTGACCGGCGGATGTGCTCCTTCTTTCTCGTTTCCAATGAAAATTGCAACACGTTGGACATAATTGATGCGAAGCTCATCATTAAGGTTGGTCCATTAAAAGAGATTTGATGAAGAAGGCTAGCTGGTGTCGAACGCTCGGAAATTTCCGTATGGCATTCAGTAGACTCGTTTTCGTAGTAGAAAGAAGACGGTCTACTGTAAGAGTATACGGAACCCGCCTGAAGAAAATATGTCGGCTTTCATACTCTCGCTCTCGGGAGGCGGTCCTTCGTACACACTATGATCATTATTGTACTGTACCATAATCATTCACCGGTGCAAACAGAATTTGTCTTTACGTCAGCCGATTTCCATTTGTGAGTGATTACGATATACCGTCGCTAGCACGGTGGCACGCTTATCCGCACGAACGCCATGTTTTATATCGATCGTGTGTCGAGCCAGCTACTGGTCAGGGCGGCGAAAAATCTAATTCGATTGCGAAATCACCCGGAGGAGTTTCTAATTTTACACGTGGACCGCACTTTCGAACACCAACGTTATCGGTATCAATTCGAGCGTAAACGCCGTCGAGGGTAGTTTGTCTACGATTCGGTCAAGCGCCTATGAGTGCGATTATGAGTATTTTCCTCACGCGCGCCTTCGCTCGACTTCGCTGGGCTCGTTACGCAACAACTCGCCCATCGAAAAGCTCCCTCCCGATTCTACATACTGCGAGACTACCAATCAATCGTACCGTACAAGTATTTTCATCTTCTTGCGAGCCTTCTTCGGCTCACATGTCCGGAGGGCGCAAGAAGTCGAAGAGGCGTATGCGCGTATCCTGGTAGCTAAGTTTCAAGACTGAAAACGCGAAGGATCAAAGGCGCCTCCGCGAGTCGAACAAGAAACCGATGCGGATACGAGATGGATGAAGGGACGGATCGACAGCAAGGAAAGAAGACGGTGGCAGAGAGCCAAAAGGGTCCCTTGAGAAAAAGTGAGACAGAGAAAGACTGAGGGGCGGGGACTTGGCTTACATTCTCGTTTCCACGAACGGAACGGTTTTTACGTCGGTGCATCGTCATTACGGCAATTTGGCGCGCATATGAAACGCGGCCTGTGGTAATCCAAAAATTCGCGAGATGAAGCCGCTTTTACGGGTCGAACGGGCGAGACACGATTGGTAGACATTTCATGTGCAGATGGAATAAGTGCGGGCTTAAAGATGTACCCCGAACATAGGCGGCCGACTAACCTTCCAATTTCAGTCCCACTCAACGCGATGCGTTAAATACGCCCACCGCGTGCTCTCGCGCGCAACTAAACGCTCCCGTTCGCGCAACGGCCCTTCAATTGAAACGTCGGCGCAAATAGAAGGGAAGCGAAAATTAATTTTAATGTTAGCACGCGCTTAAAACAGACACGTGACTTCTCTTAAATAATTGATGTAATTAGCGGCTGGCGGGACCTGCAGCGTGTTAGGTACTACTCTAGTGGTAATCTGTCTCCCCCTGCAGCTGCATACACGCCAGCGCGAACTTTGGATACGCGTTTGGGGGAATCGTTCAGAACCGTATACACACGTACACATGCACCCACGAAACGGATCTCGGAGGATAGCCGCGCGGAAGGTAATGGGTGCTTCATGACGCTCCTACACCGCCATTAATAGGCCACGGATATGGTGTTCCAAACGTTCCCACATCGATGGTCTACTCGTCTACGCACATATTATCCGACGTATACAACCAGAATGGCCGAACGTTATATGCCGGTTATAAATGCACGAGATGACCCGTAGGAAAATCTGTCAAATAAATAATCAGCCGAAAGCGTGCGCGCCTCTTTCGTTCAGCGAAGCTTTGTGTACGCTTGGCTACGGTGTATGTGCGCCCGTGTGTGACGTCATCTTTGAAATAACTATTATTATACCTCGCGCTCACCCACCTCCATCGCATTAACATAGATTACGTGCACGACCCTCCGAGCGCTTTGGTCTTCGCCATTAGGCGATCACCATTGTGGTTACCGGCGTACGTGGACACATGCGATGCGCACTGCGGAAATGGCGGAACTCGCGCGCGTGTGGGAGCACGTTTCCCCTTGTCGGAAAATATAGTGTTTGAACTACGCGCGTGTAAAGCTGTCGTGATTTTGTAATTTTCTGCCCGCTGTCGGAGAAGTGGAAACCGTGACTGTCGAAGGACTGTCGTTCATTCAATCGCGCGCCGAGAATCTGACTCATTAAATTTGATCAGATTTCTAGGAGCACTTACGTTCGTGGTCGGCACGCGTTCGACGATAAGGCAAATTGAGTTAATTGGAGCGATTGTAGCAAATGGATTTATTTAAATCATTTGTAGCGGCATCTGCAACTGTGCTCATTTTTGAAGCTGTTTCCGGCGTTCTAAATTTCTACGGACCAGTTTTTCTGTTCTAAATCAGCACGGCTTTTAGCGGAAAATAACAAGGTAAGACTTTCTTGATTTTATATAGACTGCGATATTGAAGCTACTGGTATAAATCGATAACGTATGTAGTATTTCCCAAAGGTCTTGGGACGCACTTTTACATGAAATATACTTGAATACACAATTTTGAACAAAACATTATTTTGGCTTTGAAACTATTCAGAGTTCAGGAGATAGATAGTGGTATACGTTCAGGGCAAATTATGTTCCATTGAATGATACTTATTCTGAGGAGATAAAAAAGGTTCATGTTTTCCGCCTATTACCGGCCATATACCGAAGACAACGTTTTGTTTCAATTGCTCTGATTTAGTCTGCAGATGCAGTTTTGACCACAGCGTAGTTTCTCAATGGGGCATATTAGAGTTCCTTATTGCAATGCCAGCGAAAAGCAATGTTACGTGGCAATGCCTGTGAAGGCATTAAAATGAAAATTGAACACTAACAATTGACTACTAACGATACTCTGCTTATATCTTGACGGAAATAATATACCATGGGCTTAAACATGCGCATGATTGGATTAAACCTCAATTCCGAGTAATCGGTATTTTCAACTTTTCAAGAAATAGGCAGATTGCGAGAAATCTGGCAGGTGTTGGGAAAATGTGCAAAATACGGAGATACGTTCGTCATACGAATACCCACATAAAAAACATCAAAACCCTTGTAAAAGATACTCCTTTTAAAATATTTTGCGAAATACCCGTTGAGAATCAATTATCTACGACCATCTGCGGTGACATGAGTATACCATTTGTCAAGCGCTACTTCGACGTAAAAAGAAATTTGAATGTTTGAAGGTGGAAGGCAGTGCCGAGAATCTTCCCTTTCCTTTTCGCTCTCGAGCCGGTCCGATAGCCATACAGCTAACTGGACCTCCGAACGAGCGGAGGACAAAGGAAAAGAACGATGGAGTAAAAGAAACAAAATGAGCGCGAAAGGCGTTTTATCTTGACGACAATTCGGCGCAGATCGGTGAATCCGCGCGAAAACACGCGGAGTTCGTAATAATCGCCAGCAAGGGAAGAGCGAAAAATAAATATTGGTGTGTCGTGAAAAGAGAGGTAATCTTGAGATGAGAAAAGATAGAGAAACAGAGAGCGTGCGCCGAAGCGAGACGGTGAAATAGATGGAGGAAGAGAGAAAGAGACAGAGAGAGAGAAGCAGAAGGAGAGAGACAGTTGTTTTCGAGGCTACCAAGGTCTCAGCGTGCATATCTTACCGCCGATTAATTGCAGCTGATTTTTTATTTATTGCAAAAGAGCAAGGTGGCGGTTAGTGTGTGCTAGTAACGGGGAGCACGTGTGTGTGAGCGTTCGTCAAGCGGAGTACACGAAGGAGGGCGAGCGTATGTAGTTAATGGTTATTGGCTCGCGATTATCCCATGTTGCGTATCGGTGTATCTCCCGCCAACTATAATACGCGAGTAACGCAGCGTAAGTACAGCGCATACGTGGGTCGACTACGTAGGTACGTCAGTACGTGTGTACAGGATAAAGGCGTCGTAATAATAAATTCTACGTTGGCAACGTGACTTATTCCGCGGCACTGCTCGCGGATAGGTGTGCGCAATAATTGTTAATTGTCAGCACTGATATACGCGCCTGATAGCGGTACGCTCGTGCGCCACGTTTTCCTGCGCGAGAGATTTCTCGACGGTAAAGTGGGCTACCGGCGATATACGTGACTGTACACGTAGTTATATCGGCGTATGACTTATCTCATCGCTGCATCGGAGTTTTTCTGCGTTCGCAGTAATCCGAGCGTGTTCGCCACGAAATTTTTACCGCTCCTACGTTTGAATCGCATCAAACAGCGAACAATAGTCTGACGACGCTTTATCTCAGATTCAGCAGCCGGCTAACACCGCGCCCTCGATGCATAACATTCGGCAATAAAGAACTTTCCACGTCTGGCCGCGTTACATAACCCCGCGCCTAACAAGTTGTACTTTAATTAGCGATTAATTATCCGCTCCCGTGAAAGCGGGGCGCGCGACAAAAAGTACGCGACACGTAACAGGCCGCATGCTCCGGGGAGAAGCGTTTTGCGGACGGAAAGTGCACGCATACGTACTTAGAAATGCTCACTTACCCAGCTCGGAGAGACGCTGCGGCCGCCGTGAGGGTGAGCTGCTGCGCTGCCGCTCCGGCTGCGGTCGGATCTGCGGCCACGAGTTCCGAAAGCACCAGGACCGTCGTCGTAGTCGTCGCCGTGCCGCCATTCGGCACGCTGACAGCGTGACGAACCGTCGTCGGCAGCTCCTCGTCATGCTGCAACTGCAGCTGGGGATAATGGTGCAGATGAAGGGCCGCCGCCGAGGCCGATCTCGGAGTAATACACGTGGGTGCCAGCAAAGCCGCCCTGGTCACGGCGGAAGGTGGCGAGGGTGACGGCGGTGAAGGCGGAGGTGGCGGGTACTCGACCACCTGAACGCGATCGGCCTCGTTTTCATAGATAATCTCCTTGTCGTGAGTGTACATCACCGTCTTCTGGCCGTCGTTGTAGATTAAATCGATCATCTTATGTTCTGCCCCCGCGGTTTCCGCGCCAGGGGTCACTCTGCCGTCCGGATCGTCGGCGGCTGTCCGTTGCACGTCGTCCGGGTCGCCCTGAATGTGGGGAGCGGGCGTCTGAGCCTGTTGCTGCTGATGATGCTGGTGATGATGATGATGGTGATGACGATGATGATGGTGATGATACTTCGGATGGATCTGATGGTGAACGTTCGGAGGCTCATGCAGGTCCAAAACGCTTACAGGCTGCATCGTCGCCAACAGGACCTGCTGCTCGCTGTCATTTTGATTTTGATTGCTCAGAGAGGAGGACGCCGGCGACACGGGGCCCTCCTGCACCTGCGGATTTGCGCACACTCAGAGAAAGTCCCGTGTGGGAATATTTCATGTCTACGTCGTAGACGCGGTACGTTCTAAGTGGACGCTTGTAAGGAGACGTCGGTGATATATTAATCGTTTGCCTGAAGTATAATTTTCCTATCGAGTTTTTCGCGTTAAGCTAGCGTAGCGGTTAATTATGGGAATGTTAATTTCTTAATTGCTGAATCAATAGGCGCACAGCTTGGGATGTGCACGATTTATGCGGTCGACTGCATGCGGGTGCAGCATCCCGATGCAGCGTATACTTATGTCGCAACGGCTTAACATTTTCGAATGCTAATAACGGCGCAATAGAAATTATATTAATAACTTCGCGACTGCGCGGCTGCCACGTCGCGAGGCGCGAAGTGTTACGTGCCGCCAAGCACTTCTTCATAATAATTAATCGTCGTTTGCCTGTAACACGTCGAGTAATTCTTCTGATATACGCAAAAGATCAAACGATCATAAGAGCCTCGTCGGATAAGTGCCTTCCATTTGACTTTCTATGCCGATTACGGGGCTTCGTTGCGCGTAAGTGATCCTTTTTCGTAACGAAATTCAGGAAAGAACACCGAGTGTACTTTCGATTTCGAGAATATGGCGATTGGCATCTACGATGGTTAGCTCGACTATATTTATATCTGCGGGAACTGAACGACGTTCGGTGACTGTCTGAGGCACCGAATAGCGGGTAAATACAAGTGCCGTAAACGGTTGACCTTTCGAGGTTCCCGTTTTTCAGGAAGGTACCAACCGAGGTCAAACTGTGCTCAAGGGAGTTGATTGATATCGGCGTGTTTCCTTCGGGTTGGCAGAAAATCCGAATGACACGACCTTTCATTCGTAATTGACGATAGGAGCCAGTTGTACGTGCTGCGTCTTCGATGAAGCATGCCTCGATCAAACGTGTAATATAGTTGAAATTTTCGAAGCAGTCATGGGTACAGGATAGCAGTAGCTTTATGGTAAGTAATTAACGGCATCATGAAATATGGCATCGTGAAATACGACTCGGTCAATCGCGAGATATCATGGAAACCAATGATTCTCTCATCGAATTTATGCGATGGAGCCAGGGACTAATAATAATCTTGGTCTACTACAGTAAAAGTCAATTTACGTTTGATATAACTACCTTCGGGAATTCTCGTCGGAGAACCAAATTCGTGTTATTACTCCTTGGACGTCACTTTTCCGATAAAATATACGATATCCGTTGTACCGAAGCTTAGGAACTCGGGGTTTCACTGTACCGCCTACATGATTGAAATGATTAATCGTTCGGGTACACCTCTATGAAAATACTTAGTCGCTCATAGAAATCCTCGAAATCTCGTGAACAATGGCACGGCGTACATTTACTGCGTCCTTAAAAATTTCTTACGTGCCACGCGTTCATCCTGCTTTGTAACAACCGTGAGTAACGTAGGCTCTCTCTAATGTTTTCTCTTCACTTCTTCTAGTCCTTCGAGAGTGCGAGGAACTGCCCGATCGTAGTATGTACAACAGTGCAGAGAGGAGTCCCCACAATCTGTTCGTTCGTAACTCACGGACGAAGGACCCGACAGCACCATTAAGCTTCGTGCACATTACATGGGCATTACGGCATTGAAGAGAAGTGAGCGTCGCGGATGACGACGACGATAGAAGACCGCTAAGATGACGACGCGCATCTTACCGATTAACATAATTAACAATGTTATGAATCATCTTCGTAATAACAGCACTGTACAGCGTTGAGGCGCGAATTACGCGCACGCTGTCGATCAGCATCGAAGCTCATTGCTTTTTTTCCGCATTTTTCCCTCTCCTCGCCAGAGATTTAATCTTAGCCCGTCGTCGCTCGCCAGACGTTTTTCCGACGAACATCGATAAATTCTGGAATCGGCATCGATGATTAATGAACTCTCTCGGTCGTTTGGCCGACCCACAGGGATTAACACCGTGACCGTTGGTCGGGGATTATCTTAGTATGTACGTGACTATGAGCAATATGAATTTCTTTGATGGAACGCCATGTGCGCGCCACCAATTTCATATCAAAATGAATATACACATTCCACGTCTTTCTTTCCATTGATGATCGGTAAGACGCAAGAACGCTAATAAGAAATGATCGCGTTGGGAATTCTAGTTTATACGTGCGTAAAAAAAGCGCTGATGAGGTGCAATAATCCTTGACATCGCGTATGCGTACCATGCAAGTCGTCATACGCGGCGTGTGTCAGAGGTCTCCGGATTGCCCCAAGATATATTAATCAACCGGCATATGATGAGCCGCAGTTGCGACGGCTAACCACCCGCCGTTCGCTACAAGACGTTAAGTACTCCTAGATGCGAGTACGCGATCGTGTACTGACTTAATTCGAAATCTAATCCCACTCTCGTTGAGATTTATCACGATCGGCCGGCACAGGCAAGAGTGGCCGACGTAGAGAGGGATAAGCAACGGCCAGTGTCGATTCCCGGGGACTGGAACCGAACCTATTAAATTTTATTGCTATCTTAAGCCTGCCGGCGAGACGACGACGTTCGGCCGAACGTTTAGCGTTATTTACATATAAACGCGCCGCGTTGTGCTTTTATTGTCGTCGCAGTTGTTATCTCGCGGTTTATCAAAGAATATGCAGCGCGTCCGTTTCCACGCGCGCTCGTTTTCTGGAGTTAATGAAAGCGTTCACTCGCGAAAGAAACGCCGCCCCGTTACTTACACTTACGCGAGGTGAGTACAGTTTTCCGTTACTGATACTCGCCACCGCGAAATTGCCCGGTTTAATCGCACTATTTACCCCCTGATAGAAGGAGAAGATATATAACGCCACCGCCGCCATCGTCCCCATCCGCCGACGAGTCCCGCGAGTCCACAGTTACGCTACTGCTCTGGCATTTCATCGCGGCCCCGTGAATTCTCGCGATCCTCTAACGAGTGCGCGCGACCCGCGCAAAACCTAAATTCATCGGCCCAAACGGAAGGACTTTATCGTCATCGACATTCTAGTCACGTCTATTAATTGATTTACTCCTCGCAGCGCGGCAGGGGAAAAAAGTTCGAGTCCGCGCGGACACGTTCGGCTCGAATAAACGGCGGTACCCGAACGGATACCGCGAATGCTGTCGACGTCCATACGTCCTCTTAGTTAGGCTGACAATGACGCCAACTACGACGAACGCGACGTATGATCACAACAACTCGCATCCTCGCGCCGTGCGCACTACTCGTAAGAACGCTTTCATAATAACAGTTAATTGGCCTGTTGGTCCGTGGTCGTGCGAGTCCAGGCCGGTAGTCCAGACATGTCTGTCGGCCGAACGATCTTCTTCGGACGAGACTTACGCTCGAACGCAGCGATTCCCCTCGTTTCTTACCGTAGTTGAGCCTCGCACATTGTCACCGTTGCTCATTGCTGCCACTACCCTCTTGGCCGCCACTCGTTATTCGTCGCTTGCTACCGCTCTGCGGCTCAGCTCGCGACTCCCGCATGCTTCTTCCCCTGACCCCTCGTCTTCCCTTCCAGCTCGAAGGCGCGGCGTACGTGCAGTCATTGCCGATCACGAGCTGCACGCAGCTGCACGCTAGCAGCCCGGCCCCAGAAGATACGTGGAATCGTTAGGGACGTTTTTTTCGAGACGCCGCTTACGTCGGGCGCCCGATGTTCACCGACGTCGTCGTGCGTTTATCGGGCGTTCGTCGCGCGACCATCCTGCGCGTACGCCGCAGTGCAAACGGCCACGTTTATTGTGAACTGCGCAACGACGTTCGCGTTCAAGGATGATGCGCTTTTTGCCGATCATCCGGCTGAATGTGCGCGCCGGTTCGGCGTTTCGTTTTCGACGATTTTACTGTGTGTATTGCTGGGACTCCTGCGTCGACGATTCTTCCTTCTCGCTTCATCACAATGTTCGTATGTTTGGCCGTTTCTATGCGGCATCTCTCGTATGCCGAGAACAATTGGTTAAGTTCTTGTGCGTTTGCGGAGACAGCAATCGGTGATCGCGCGGCTGTGTGCCGTATGAAATTTTCTTTGCCGGCTTTAAGTGCGATAACTTGTACCATGAGAAGTGCCGCGTGCCCTTCTCCCTCTTGCATGCTCAGTTGCAATCGTTGTGAGAATTGGGAAAATAATTACAGCGCGTCACGGGGTTCTTCCTTTATCATAATAGCAGACACTGGTCGGTTGAACAAAGAAGTTGATGAAGACGCAGGGTAACGATTCTTTCGAATTTTATTAAAGAGCCCTTACCTATTACCTTGATAATGAACAGCGCGACCATCGAAGAGGGTTCTCGACGTTTTTCCCGTAGGTATGAGAAATCTGAAGAGTCATCGCAAAACCTTTCTCCACTCCCCCCGTCTTTCTCCTCGTCTGGGACTTGCCCACGGGTAGGTTCGTATACAGCGCCGAGACGAATGGACTGCCAACGTACCGTTGGTTTAATGTGGACGAAAGAATGTCGACATTTGATGGGGACGTATAATCTCATCGATAGAAAACTCAAATGGCTACCCACGTTTGGATTAACGAACGACGTTGGTGCGTTATGTTAGGAGATTCAAGCCGCTGATAAAGTGTCCGTATTTAACGGACGGACGGGGCCAATTCGGTGTACGATGCCTTTTTTCAAGTTGCGTGGCACCGTTATACCGTGATCGCCGACGACGCAGTTATAAATAAAGTGCAGAAGCCTTTGTGGATACTTTACGAACGTCTATTTGAGTTTCTGTCTTTTCCCATGCGAGTAGCTTTTCTAACGTGTCAAGGATACGCATGACTGTTCACTGACGTATGGACTGGAGACGAAATATCGACGGTGTGAGGAGTTTAATGTTATCGCGCAAGTACAACGGATCGGCGAAGAAAGTGGCACGAATTACATCACGTTGAATCACAACGTTATTCATCCGTATAATCAACGACTGCCATGTAACAAGCAAATTGGATCGTAATAGATTCTCCAGGGAACTGTAGCCGTAATACTTTGGTCGTTGGGATGTCTATGGAAATGGCACATATGGCTTACGGTTTTCGTTGTGCTACGGCATAGACGGCGCACATAACGGCATCGATTGGAGAGTTTCACTTTTACGTAGCAGGCACGGTGTTACAGAGCCCGATAGAAAATTGCCGCTGTCTGGAATTGTTACCGGCTAGTATTAAAGAGCGACCTCACTTACTACCCGTATTTTCGCAGTACGTTCGCGGAAGATTGACTGAAAGATTGTCGATCGTTTGATTGTGGCAAACTCGTACATCACCAGAACCTTGGCATCTCAGGGTCGTCCCAGAAGTTCCAAATGGAACAACACAACTGGCAATAATCTCGCGGTCGGTCATTCTCGTTATATCACTCAACGGGTGGTATGGGTGAAGAAGAGATAGAAAGAGAAGCGGGCGGGTGGTAGGAGGGTGGGGAAGCAGGGGGCTGCGGGGGACTGAAGAATGAGAGAAAACGAAGGGAGGTCAACCGATGACCTGCGCGAAAGAGCGGCCGTGAAGTATGATTGCATTCCGTGAAATGTCGAAGTAAAAAAGAGGCGTTGCAATAAGGCACCGTTCCTATATAGATCGTCAAATTGTGCCGTGGTCCCAAACTTATTTACAAATGAACGCAATACCTTTGCGGCTTATCGCGAATAGTTTTATTACAATTCTCGCGACGTGTGAGCACGATGCGAGATTATCAAGCAACATGAATGTAACATACATTCTTCCGTTAGTTCGTACTTCCATTTCATACTTAATCCTAGATATGACCGTTTTATTTGGAGCCTTTATGTAAGACCGAGCTACTGTATACTGTCGGAGCGTGTCTATCATGATGACTGTTTCTTAACGTGTACCGTATATCTAGAATACCAATCATACTGAGTATTCATGCTATCGTTCTGAGAAATATCAACGACCTATTTGACTCAGGCCTTTTTTGGCATCTGAACAATGTGCGCGTGCGATTCGCTGTGGCCTATGTCGTGATACGGAATATAATATGAAAAGAATGGTGTAACTAACCGGAGACAGAGCCTCCTGCATGTGCATGGGTCCACTGTCAGCCTCGTCGGTGCACGTCGACATTCTCCTACGCAGCCTTCCGGTTCTCTTTCCTCGACGTATCGTGGCGTCCGGTTTATGTCCGGTCCAAACGATTCCTCTTCTGGAATCAGAAGTCTTCCCAATACTCCTTCAGTTATTGGGCTCCGCCACGATTCTATTCTTGGCTAGTCCACGACTCTACGTCTCTACGTCTACGCGAACGAATAGTTTGAAGCATGGGGCGGTGTATCACAGGCTGCTGAACGTTGTATGGCACATCATTAGTGGAAGAATAGGAATAGGCGAGGAAACCTGCGAACAAAAACGGTGAAAGCCTACTTGCAGCATGAGAGCAAAGAAGATTTTTTTGACGCTGACATTAATTATTACTATTGCTGGTATTATGGCGGGGATTAAAGGTATCATTAAAGAGTTGCGTAAATAGTTTTTAAAGACATAAGTCGGTACAAATGTCAAATACGTTACCAAGCATAAATACGTTGCTAATTGGTTTACTTGGTATCGTCCGGACTCCTAGATACAATTTGCGGATTAGTCAACTATTCTGGAGTCTATTACTCAGAGCGCAAAAAAATGGTTCAATGTAGAAAAAATCGAATGACCTGAAGTAAAATATACGCACCACCCGCAATGAGTCGGTTCGTAGATAGCGAATGATAACGGAGGAACCAACCGACAGCTAATACGTCATGTCGATACCTCGTACGTTCGCTTCGTCTTACCGAGAGCAACGAAAGTCGAAACAAAGACTCAAACTAGCCTAACCAAATGCGAATAGGGTCGGAAGCTGTACAGACTGACGGGTAATGGATAGCCGGTTCAATATTTTCCATATAGCAGGTACATATAAAAATGTAAACGAGTAGAGAATGAATGAAGCACGAGCGGAAGGCTCGAGAACGGAAGTTCAAAAGGTGACATGACTGGAGGAGTGAGCCCGGCTCTGGATCGAAAACGAGAATCCGGAGGCTTTAGAGCAGGTTTCGTGTTATTCACTTATCACGCGGATGACAGACAAGAATCCGCTGCACGTTTCGTTCGGTCAAACCAGTCAGACGCCACGAATTCTACATCTTCGGCTTTGGTCTGTTAGGAAAACCAGTTGGTACGCTCTTCTCCATCTCCTTCGCCTCCTCCTACTACTTCACGTCCACGCGACGTCGCAGGACGACCACGAGAGAGAGAAAGAGAGAGAGAGAGGGCGCGCGCGCGTAAAACTGGCATACAACTCGCGGGCGCGTTGTGGCTCGGACGACAGGTGTAATAATAGATGTAACAAGGAAGCCGGATGATCGAGAGTCTATGCCGGAGACTGGATGATGCTTGGGTGAGCTGGAGAAACGAGACAAACCAGCTGCCGCAAGAGAAGACTCAACATAATGGTGGGTAGCGAACGGAGGTTAACGTTTTCTGCGTAACAGGTCGTCTGCGAGGACGAACAAGGAGATTCAAGAGGTGTACTCAGTGGGAAGTGCAAATTAGAATGGGCGCAGAAGAGACGGGGAAACAAGTTTATGATTATCGTGGCGTCACTTCGCGAATGATAGTGAGTCAAGTCAGTAAGCGATGAAGAGTGCGTCCCTACAGTGTCGTTAGCAAACACGGTTACTTGTTGGTTTTCCATTTTACCGACGACCAACCCCTTCAAGTTAAAGGACACGGTGTGCGTAATAGGATGAGATTGTAAAGTTCACGAAGCTGACTTTCCCATGTTTTTCTGAAAGATGCAAGGTCGCTTGCTTATCAAGAAAGAAACTGCTGAACACTGAAACAAGCCGGTAACATGTGAATAGCGACGATTTCTAAACCACTGACGACGAGTCGGAGTATACTTTGAAGAGAATTTGATGAGAAAAGAGTGGAGTGAAGTGGAGTATGAGAGACATGAAATCTCAAAGCGTGTTGACTAGTGTTTACTCGACACGTGGCTGGTAGACAACGATCAGCCAATGTTATTGGCCAAACTAGTCTGTCGCGACGAATTCTATACGATCGGTGTTCGTTGGCCAGGTGAACATTAGTAAAACCAGTCAGTTCGCTCTTCTCTAGTTTTCTCGTCATCACGCCTCCTCTTACTACGCTCGCAACATGCTTGCAACACGGTTGGATCACGCTGGTAGGACGGTCGCACAAGGTCGGAGGAGGGCGCGCGTGCGTAAAACTGGAATTCAGCTCGCGGGCGCCGCTCTGACCGATAGACAGGTGTAATAATAGACGTAACGAGGAAGCTGGACGATCTAGAGTGAACACACGGGATACGTTTTCTTTCTCCTTTCCTCTCGTTGTCTCTCTTTCGTATCGGCTCTCCGTCAACGCCAGGAGACATGCCGTGATGGCTCGCGCATGGAGGAACAAGATGAACCGGCTACAAGGAAAGGAAGAGAGAGAGAGAAAGAAGCTGAACAAGGTGGCGGGAAGTAGGTAGGTAGGTAGGTAGGTAGGTAGGTACCTACCTACTACGCGGAAGAAGGAGATTGGGGCAACTGGGGAGAAGGAGTAGGTACATCGGGGGCCGGTATACAACCGCGGACCGGAGACGAGAAGCCAGAGAAGCAGGTTCGGCCGGTCTAACCTGATTCTCAAAGGGAACCCTGCATCAGATTGGACCCACCTCCGTGGGTCCGTTTGTATTTCAAGTACCTGTACGCCCTCGCCTCGCGTCAGTGGACGTTGCCTCTGGAGACGGAGGCGACTCCAGACGCACGAGTAGTACAAAGTGGAAGAAGCTCCTCTGGACGGGTACCGGAGATGGTATGCGCGAACCACAGTTGCGAACGACAGTTGCGAGCTCGATGCTCGTCACTTCGAACACTGCCACCTTTCCCCGAGATGTCTCGAGTGCGTCCGGCTCCGCGAGTAAGCGCGACTCCGGGAGTAACAAATCAACCCAAGATTAAGATTCGGTATAACACGCGTTTCTGTTCAGTGTGCGTAGAGTGAATTTTTGAGATATTCAGTGCGGAGGTGATTGCGTCGCGTGAGAAGCACTCAGAGCTATTGGGAGGTCAGTCTCTTAATGTTTAGGGGAAAATCGTTGGCTTTGAGAACTCTGGAATGCTCGGCAACGATCTACCAAACCCTAACGACTTCACCTTCACTACCTGGGCTTTCGAAGGGTTCTTCTTAGGATGTATCCTTCGCTCAGTGCTTCGGGAGTGAGAATTAGTGCCGAGTTCGGCTGTGGGAAACACCTTTAGATCGATGGGCACGGCACGGTTCACGGGAGAAACGATTAACGTGCATTTTCGGGAACTGAAACTGAAAGAGGCGAGAGCCAGCGAAGTGGAATGAATCCGTAAAGCACACTACTCCTCGTAAGGAAGATAACGCATTAAGGGACATCCAGAAAGCCGACACCAAACTGTATAACGATTGGTACGAAATCCAAACCTGGTCGGCGCGTTATCTTGCCCCAACTTTCCTGTAATCCAGCCCCGCGATAATCTGCCACTCAAACACGAAAGAGGAGAGAGAGAGAGAGAGGGGGGAGGGGGGAGAGAAAGCGATCATCGGTTAAGTAGTATTACGAATAATCTCCTCGTGGCTTCACGTCCTGGAATCTACCTGTCTGCCGGTACTGAGCCCACCTGCCCGTCACCTGTGCGTCATCGCGCAGGTAGTCTTCACCGCCGCCTATGGCGGAAAAGAAGCAACCGAAGCAGATCTGGTAAAACACGACGCAACGACAGCGTAAAGCGCGCGCTGAATAGGAAATCCACATGAATACTCACTTGCTGGGGTCGCATTAGAAGAGAGGGGGGAGTCGGAGGTGAAGGGTGGCTGTTCGTTTGGTCGGCACATCCGAGAGAAAAGCCGCTGACGATCCGCAAAGTGGTGGCTCTACACCGGTGGCGGCGAGGTGACGGCGAGGTGGATGATCATCTCTACGTACACGCGTATAAAGACATCTGTGCGTGCGCGTCCGTGTATGGAGGGAGAAAGGTGGTAGGTGGTGGTGTCGGTGGTAGCAGAGGGGGATGGCTCGCGGGCGACTGGAGGGCGACTCGAGGGGGTCAAAGGAAGTAGAGAAGGAGGGGACCAACTACAAACTACCGAGCATCCCTCCTGTGTTCCGGATCACATCTCAGCGAATGATAGTGTCACCACCTACGGCCGAATGACACCGAGGCGCCCGACTTTCCGGCGATTTTTCCTCGCTTCCAGGCCTCCTCCGGGCGAGAACACCCTCGAGGAAGCGGGCCCCTGCGGCAGCGCGCGTCTTCGTCGGTGTCTTTTCCGGGAAAAGAGGTGTCCTCGTCTGTGGAGGACCGCGGAGGAGAGGATCTCTCACCGAACGGTCAACGAAACCGAACAACTTGGACCGAATTCACACCCGATGCGCAAGAAAGATTCGTTCACTACGTGCACGTCATTGTTGTTGATTTGCGTCCGGTGATCGCGTTATCAGTCATTCGATCGGTACCGTATCGTCTCTCCTTCACTCATCACACGAGCGGCGGGGAAACCACGAGGTGGCAAACTCCTGTGCGGCCAACGCGACGTCCTTTCCTTGCGGTTTCCAGTCCTCGTCTTACGCGGTCGAATCCTTCACCTTTGCGACACAACCGGCTTGGGACCCGCGCGCGCGCGCGCACGCTGACGTAGAAAACGCGTTGTTGACGAGGAACAGGCAACGACGTGGGTGATGATGACGGCGGTGACGGCGGCGTCGCGTCGCTGTTTCGGCGATGTTACGGGAACGCGTATCACAATTTTTACAACAGATCACCGCACGGTGACGTCGACCACTACGCTGCCGATACGCAACGTCGATGCTGGTCACTCTCTCACGGGATGGCAATGAGACTCGACGACGAGGGTTGATCGCACGTATATATCACTACCCCGAACTGCGCAGTCTAGCAGATAGAATTAAACCGCCCAAAGTTTTGGACCGCCGCCTGCAAGCAACAAACGAAGCAGCCTCACGGTGCTCTCTCGGATCGTTCTCTCTTCTCTCGGCATACGGCAACATGGCCGCCGCCGCCGCCGCCTCCCAGCATCCCGCTCTTAGCTTCGTGTCTCGAGCTCCCCTCTCCTTCTGTTACGTGTACACACACGCACCCACACGAGAACGTTCACGAGATGCTTGTCTCTTTTGCTCTCTCGGCCGGTCTTTCTCCCTCGCACTGTCATTTCTCTTTCCTCATTCAGCCTCCCTCGCTGCTGAGTCATCTCACTCCATCCTTCCCGCTCTCTCCGTTTTACCTGCGCACCCTGTAACGCCTCCCCCTACGTTTCGTCTCTCTTGAACTACCTTACTCGGTCTCTCTCTGTCCTTCTACGTAGCTCTGACATCGTCTCTCCGCGTCCTCCCACTCCGCGTTGAGAGGTCCAGGTTGTGGGCCCCGGGTGAGGAGGAGTAGTGGCGAGAGAGCCTCAAGCTCCTCCGATCGGGCCTTCTCTCTTCCTCGTCTCTCTTCGTTCTCCTTTTGCAACCTCTCCGTTCCGCTGGTACCTGGGTGAGAGTGCTCACGCGCAAGACAGGAACCGGCACGTTGAGAAAGGGAGACAGAAGCGCGCTGGTGGGAGGAGAAGCTGGAGGGTCCAGAAGACAGGAGAGTCGACGTACAGGTAGCCAACGCCAGAGAGGGACGTCGAGACGGAACATAGCTATTGGCGCGAGCAAGAGAGGACGATTCAGTCTTAACGGCGACCTGCACGGATACAAACAGAGCATCGAGTCATCGACGAGGCAGCCAGGCAGCCGGGGTCCTGGCCACCCGGCATTATCGTGTCTCTACTCCTCTCACCGTTCCTCCAGAGTGTCTTACGATCTGCGTCCTCCTCTTGCCACCTTGAAAAGGATGTCTACGCGGCACTGCGGGAGAAACGAGGAAGGACGGCGGGCAGCAGATACACACACGTACCGTGAATCTCGATGAAGCTGTCTGTCTCTTTCTCTCGTTCTTTGCCTTTCTGTCTATCTCGGTCTGGCTGTCCATTTCGCTCATTCTCTCCTCTTTGCTCTCTCTGGCTCGGTACCTTTCTTTCCCTCTCTCTCTTCCTCCATTCGTCTCCGGGTACAGATCTTCGGAGTTTGCCCGTCCTCGTCTGGCTGCCTTGAGAAGGATACCTGCGGAGCACAGTGCGACAGGATAAAAGCAGTAGACACATATACGCCGCTTATCGTGCGTCTACGTCTCGCTTCTTCTTTCAATTCACTTCATTTTCACAATTTTTCTTCTGCTTATTTTGTTACTCTGTAGAGAGTGTCCACAACAGATGCTTGACATCCAAAGGATACGTAAATATACCGAATGTTAAATGATTGTTTGGAACAATCCAGAAAGTAACGAAGGTACGAGAAGAAAAATATATATTTTGCCCGCATTGCTGTATCCCAGACATATCGAGATTTTCCATCTTGTGATTCTTTATCCTAAACTTCAGTTTCGAAAGAATAGGCTCTGAGAGTTAGCGAAGTACACGAAACTCACGCGTGACCACGTGCATCTCTTTCGTCGACTTTCTCTCGTAGCGGCACACACACGAAAAGCATGCCCAGAAGTATTTCTATGTCAGACGTAGGCGCCGATCGTCTAACGCCTCTCTCATATGATTTTTGTAATTGTCTTTATTCTTATAGAGCTTTCAGACGAGTACCTGCGGCGGCGCATTGAGAAGACGGAGAGTGTATGTACGGATGCAAAAATGCACCGGTGCACAAACGATTTTCCCTCTCCCCTGTGTACGCGTGTGCACGCGTATGCACGCGACGCACACGATAAGAGGTTCCTATATAGACGTGAACGCCGACGAAGCTGCCGTTGCTGCTGTAGCTGCCGCTGACTGCCGGTGAATTCGCCGCCACGGAACGGAGATAGACTCGGATCGAAAGAGTGAGAAGAAGTTTAACGAGAGAGGCGGCGGAGGATCGGAGGGATAGAGTGCGTGTGTTACGAATGGAGAGAGTCGGTGAGGAGAGTGCGAAGGAGTGATAAAGAGGGCCCGAGAGAAGGGAAGAGAAGAAAAAAGGGTGGGAGAGCGAAGGAGAAGGAGCGCACTACTTGCGCACGAAGGGAGATTAAAAGAAGAAAAAGGTGGAGATGGAATTAAAAGAGGAAAAAAAGATTGAGAAACAGAGGGGGAGGAAGAGCAAGGGAGCGAGAGGAAGAGAGGAAGAGAGGGAAAGAGAGAGAAAGAGAGAGAAAGCGAGTTGTGAAAAATGGGCACCCAGCGAGAGAAGACAGCCTCGAGCTACGTCGCACGACGCGACCCTGCTCAGGGAAGAATTCGACGTAACGTGTACGAACTTTTAGTACGCCCGATCTCGCGCCGAGTCATGCGATTTTTTTTTACAAATAATACCCTTGGACGAATTTCGGCCACGCTCATTAGCGTCGCGCGAAATTCGTCCGTTGTATTTTTAATGCACGACGCCGTTTCCGTGGGAATCGTCGCGCGAGATCGTTGCGCACGTTTATGCCGCGTGGGTGGCTGCACACAAGTGCGTGGGCGGATCGAGAACTGGAGGAAGAGAGGGAGGACATGATGGAGGAGAAGGAGGACGAAAGAAGGTGGAGAGAACGACGATTTCCGAGGGAAGGGTCTCAGCGCGTCGAGATGTTCTTTTCCTGCGTCGGTTTCTACGATTCTTTTTCGTTCGCCGCTTTCTACGGTTCGATTTGTGAAAACAAGCGTTCGCGCCGAGTACGATAGTACGACGCTGGAGCCGAAGGTATCGAAGGAGGAAACTCGAGATTTCGGTTTCTCGAGACAATTCGGTTGCCGCAGGGGATTGATAGGAAGAAGCACGAATGTTAGGGTGTGCGCAAATAGGGTATCATTCCAATTATCGGTTCTTTTCCTGCTCTAGACGTACGTTTGCTGGGAAGAGTAACAAAATATTATTCGTGGGCCAGAAATAGCGTGGGAGAGGAGCGGGAAAAGGAAGAATATCCTTTTGAATGATCCGCTTCGAGATGGATAATAAAATATTCCCTGCAATTGAAAAATGGGAAAGGATATTGTTAGAATGGCCTCGCCGTGTGGCAGTTGTGCGGTCGTTTGCCAGAAGCATCCGTAGGGGACTCTGTCGTAGGTCGTGTCTTCAGTAATTGCGTGCATCCGTCTGGATGTTCTGTCGACAAGTTATTATCGACGAAATACGCGTCCTCCTCCCGATTCAAGTGCTCATTTGTCATCATTTACACTGCACGAAAAGTTTCCTTTACTTATTGCCATGTCTATCTCGCGTTCCACTTCCACCGGGAATTTAATGGAAACTCGTAATCCAGACTCGAACCCCCAACGCTTTTTCGTCCTTGCGTTCGAGGTCGACGAGACTTTCGATGTCCTGGAGTGAAATTCAATGTCCCCGCGAAACTGTATCACAAAGTCAATTGATCGATCAGTAATCGGTTCATCGCTTCGTTAAGATCGGTCTAATCGATCCGCGTTGCCACTGAGAAAGTCCAGGTGTATACGGCGGAAAACATTATTTGATACAGATACCATTAATTAGTTAATTGCGGAATATTCTAATTAATAAATGTGAAAGCTGCCCATTCCACCGTATGCCACTGCATGATCTTAGTATCTAAAATGTAAACACGCGCGCTTTAATCGCCTACAAAGTGAAACAAGCTGTATCATAAATTTGACAACAAAAATGCCCATTACGTTACGAACGAATCTATCGACGATACTGATTACACTTTTCCGCTGAAACTGCTTCAAAATAACACGAAAGTTTACTCTGCGCGGCGAAGAAGTGCGTTTGTTAATGTGGATTTTGAGGAGACTTGAACGCAAGCGAAAGCACTGCTGGGTGAAACCTCGATCGATAAGTACGGCACTAATGCAGGCGTCGAAATCACCGGAGAGAGATTCGTGGCACACTCATTGCGCGGGCGTCGAAGTCTCCGTGTGTAGCGCAGGCCACGAGCGCCCGATCGCTCGCGCAAACGGTTCTCAACCCGTCCGCAGACTTTCATTCACCCAGCCGCGTCTATTCATATGTATGAGTATTCCTCTGGTTTAGGAGTTCACATACATAGCTCGACAAACTCGTATCATTGCCAAGAAGTAAACACGCGTCGGTGAACGCTCGTAAACGGTTCTGTCGCGATCCTTAATCGTTTCTCGGAGCCAACCCGACTATCGGTCCTCCAATAACAATGCCCTCGAGTGTCGCTTCTTGACTCCACCCAACAACAATCGCGCCAACGGTATTGGCGTTTAGGCGTTGACATCTAAATTCCTCCGTTGATTTTTCGCACAAGTGTTGGATATCAGCGAAATAAAGGGCCGCGCGAGGTGCCAGTAGGAAGTGCAGCCATGACGTTCGTGATAACGGTATTGAAAGTGTTACGCACATATATACGTACTAGCGGCGGCTTAAAGAAGCGCATGTGCGAACGAACCATACCAGCGCGCTTCGTATATGTGAGGTTATCGGTGGTTAAATGCGCGACTCGATGACACGTATACAATGTGCGCTATTCGTCCATGTTTGCCTGGTGTAGGCGCGTAAGAGCGTGTAAGAACGCACACGTGAGTCGTCGCAATTGCGGATTGATCTGCTGACAGACACGGTCCTCTCTAATACACCGCAGCACCACTAATCAATCTCGAGAGGATATTTACATTAGTGGGTATTGACGTATTCATCAAGCGAGTCGGCGCCATTGATGATGTTTGTATGTTATCTCATTATGAATTATGCAGAACGATTGCTTTCACGGAATTCCGTGCTGCGATCTGATATTCAACTAGCTAGCGATGATCTGTGTATTGTGAAAGGAAATGAGCAGATTCTGTCAGCGACTGATTTTTAATGAGTCGCTGCGCATTGGAATAAGTGGTCCCGATTTCCTTATGCGCTTAATAATCGTGCAACGCCGGGTCTATTTGGGTGCAGGGAGGAAAAAGCTGCCCCAGCTTGCCCAAATCTGTAGCGTTTAATCGAGTCACGATTAATGGACGTAATTAGTCTTACGGCGGAGACATCTCGTTGTACCGATGGAGGTGGACGAAGAGTTGGTAGGGGAGGAGGGTGGCCGGCGAAATCAGGTTGTCGACGCAACCTCGCTGAACCAGACATAAAGAACGGAGGAATGAAAAGGGACGAAAAAAAGACGAAACTTTCCACCGTGCAACGTCGATGCATTCACCGGTGTCTGAATATTTTCGCCAACAAAACGTAACGCGGGAGACCATCAAGTTGCTTAGTGCGCAAGTCTAAAATAAACTGGAGAAAATAGTACAATTAATTTAATCGCCGTTGCGCAATGTTCCGTTTAAGTGGTGAGTACTTAACGATCGTTCGTGCGCTATCAACGGCATTTATCAGCGTTGTTTCCGCAAGCGATTACGCCGTACGCCGGTGTAAAAGAATACCATAACGCCTCCGTCCTCGTCATGCACGGGATCTATTGACTTCGTGCCGGAAAATTATACGTTTAATCGACCGGCGTGAAAAGGCTCCACACCGTCATTTACGCGTGAACGTATTTGTGACAATCGAATTACAGTTGTTAACGAGATTGGCTCCCCGAATACAACATAGACGCGAGACTCCAAAGTTTGCAGAGCACCACCCCACACCGGCTGCAGTTTCGTTGTAATGCAGATTGAATATTTGCGCAACCATACTTTCGTAGTTGCAAACTATAATCCGACTGATCATGGTTTACGACCGATCGGGAACTATACTTCACCATACGTTACCGAGTGATTTTTCGATTTGTAATATAGCGTTGCGTCCGCCATAACTTGGGTACGGTCTACGCTAAATAATGGTTGTCTCACCGGCAACGTGATTAATGCGATAATAACCATGCGCACGCGGTTTCTGCAATTCTTTCGAACTTGTTCCACCGTGATCACCCGTAACGTTCGTCAGCATTTTTTTCTTTCCGAATAGTGACCGCGTTGAGTTTACTGATATCGCCCACCTACACTATTTACGAAGTCGCCCGAAAATTATTCATAATTATTCAGCCGACCGGAGTAGTCAATGAAATCGATCCGCAATGGATGACTTCGTCGAAGGTGCTCGATCGATCGTTCGCTCAGACAGTTCCGATCGGGTTGTCCGATAAATCGATCGCCGACAAATTAAAGCCGCGCTTGCGTAACGGTACAGTGAAAATTGCGTGGCTGCTCGGCTTGCATGACAATGATGACCGTGAAGAGGCGGAGGAGTTGAACGTCTAACCAATGCTATTACGTTGCGTATATCGTTCGCTACTCGATGTCGACTTCCTATAAGTCGGCAAAATTGCAGGGTTCTCTTTTCTCCAATTGCGTCTTCCTCTCTCGTCGTTGCTCCGTTCCTCCGTTCCCTGCACTGTCGCCGTCTCTTTCTCACTTTGGCATGGGACCACAACCGGCTGTGGGCCGTTAACTTTTCGCAAGAACAGAAAACAGTTACGCCGTTCAGACGTACGCACCCTCGCGACGGAGGAAGGAGAGCGTTGTTTCATTGACTCGAGAGTCGAGAGAGTTTAATGGGTGCCACCGCGATATACGGCTATATGCTCTCGCGTTGAGGCATGCCTGATCAAAGCGCACATTTCGTCTCGATTTCATCGACTCGCGTCTTTCGCGCCGCACTGAAACGATCCTTGGGAAATAATTACACCGCAACGATGGACATCGCGACAGGCCAGCAACGCGCGTGTAATTACGGACGATATTTAGTATCGAAATTTTCAACGAATTAAAACGTCCCCCCATCGTCGTCGTGGCCATCGTCAACGCTGCCGACGCCGTGCGCTTGTATCGCATTAAAACAGTTCTCCTCCCGTGCAGCTCGATTTTTTTCTCGTTTTTCGTAATGCGCGCAATTTAAATTCCACGAGCAATACTCTTGGCACTGTAAGTTCTCCTTGGTATCACACCGACTATTATTCGTTATTTATTTCGATCGTAATTACCGCTACGAGGTAATGGGCGGGCGTAACGCACGTTCAATTCAGTGCCTCGCGTGTACACACACGACTACACGCGTGTACCGGTAACGTAGTCTACATACGATCGAATGTCTCTCGAGATTAGATTGAGAATCGTGTCTCGGAGACTTAAGGGAAGCGGTAAAAGCTGCAAGTTCGTAAAAAAATCCGAAGGACGTCGCGGGGGATGGGACGGGGTAACAGAGACGGCAAGAAATTTGCATTCTTTTCGCTAGAATGTCTTCACGAGTCTGAAGTCTCCTCTGCGGCACTCCTCTGCGGCACGTTCGACGAAACTTCGATACGCCCAATCAACGTTCACAAACGAAGTGCGAACGTATATGCGTTCACGGTCTTCTCTGAACACATCGGTGTGAGTGGCATTGCGTCTGTGGGTACGTCCGTACGAGCCCGTATACTGAACTTATATGTCGCCCCGTGGACACGGGCAGCCCCGACCGACCAGCCATCGTGGATTGGTGAACAGCCATTGGGGTCCCGCCATCGAGGATCCACAGGACTGCCGCGAGGAGGTTGTTAGGCACGTTAGATTTAATGCACGGCATTACGGTTAATTAAAAACTGGACGCGTTCGACGTACCCGGCGTAAAATCAACGGCGAACGTCGACGCTGGGCGTCGATGAATAACACTGATATCGCGCTGTGGTATTGATGATTCTGGAATGAGAATTAATTATGAACAGGGAATGAGGGGCAAATGAGTTATGAAGCGGCAACCGCGCGTCATGAGTCCGTAACAAGAGATTCAGTGCATTCGTGTACCGAGGTTGTTAAGCGACGTTAAAATGTAGACATGACGTTGTACTGAGGACAAACGACGTGCGATTGGTATGCGGTAACATAGTCAGTGTTCGAAGATGATTGGCGACATAGATAAGGTATGACTTCTAATACTGCTGGGTAAAGACAGAATTTTAGCGTTCGGCACTGGGTATGTATAGTGCGTGTGTGTTTGTCTAGGAACGATGTATATATGCTATCGCGATATCAGTGATGTAGACATTAATTTTAATTAAACGGCAAAGAGTAGGTAAGTTATGATCCGGTGTGCATGCGTTCTGCGTAATCAGAATTTCATCGGATATTTACGTGGACGCATCCTGAAAAAGGGAGCGACAGACCGATAGCAGCGAAATCCTCAGAGAAGCGAAAACTTGACAGAACGAGCGTGCACCGGGATATTTGATAAGTTAATGTCGCGATTTGTAATCAAAAATGTTGATGGCAGTAACGAATCGCGGACCGTTGCACGATGAGTAGAGATAGGCCCACGTGATCCACTGGCCTGTCGACGTACGGAGCTTGTTAAACACGTTAGATTTAATGTGCAGTATTTACATGCGGTTAATTAAAAACTGGAAATACGACATCGATGAGTAATATCGATAACATGCTTCAGTACAGAGTAAGAAAACGAAAATTAGTTATGAACAACGCGCCAACGGAAAAGTAAATATGAACCGTTGAACGTCTCTCGCAATCCCGTAATTAGAGAATAACTATGCTCCCGCATTCCGAATGTTCATGGTAGTCGATTTAAAGCTACGATCAAAAACATTCGATTGTAATGCGTATATATGTGAATTGATTGCTATTGATTGACGGCTAATTACGATAGGCAAGTACTATGGTCCACATTAAACTTCAAGCAATTACGTCAGTGTAAAAGCACAAAAACCGACGTAACAAAGACTGTTTGATCATCGAAATAATTTTTTTCTGCGGGACAGGACGTTACTCGCCGATATCTTGCCGGAATTGAACGGCAAGAAATCAATTACAGCGATCGATGGATCACCTCGACCGAGAACTTCAACGAGATCTACTGTGAATGTTGCCGTCCATGAGAAGGTCATTCGACACAGCTGCCGGTGAATAGTCACGAGGAGGATTGTACCCAGTCCAAAGATAATCGCAATCGTTCTTTGATCATGAAATCGTATCGTCCCAGATTAATATGGCGTCGTCAGTAGACCGTAATTTTGTTGTAAATCGATCGATTACGTATAAAGTAGTATTCGATCAAGCAACGGCCGGCAAGAGATTAAGCCTGTATCCCTCGAGCAAGAATGGCAATGAAATGAAAGAATGGCATTCTTCGTTCCTTCTATGCGCGAGTTGATAAACAGACAGGCAGATTATTTATCAATCAATGTTAAGCAATTAGCGGTGATTGCGTGTTCACACAGGTTTAAACATACTGAATTTCAAATATCTCCCATTGGCAATTTGGTCAGGCGGTACTGACTATCTGACGATCATGACATAATCAAACGATTAATTGTGAGCGCATGTAAGTAGAAGCAAAGCTTAAACAGAATCACGATATTTTGCCTGGATACAAAGCCTATTCAAAACACACGGAAAAACAGTGTTCGAAGTGCATCGATTTGATCGCAGGATAATAGCTAATTACGGAACATAATTCCGCATAGGTCCTCATAAAACTGTGCCATGGTAAAAATTATTCTTGCCCGATTGCACGGCGATTTACGCACGAAAACGAATAGAAAACGAAAACGAACGCTATCTGAAGAATGCGGAATACGATTCAGCAATTTGGATTTACATATCCTTCCACTCACGAGAAACACGTTTTACTACCCTTGTAGGGCATTACGGGCAGAAGGATATAGGGTACCGGGATTCAGAGATTTTTCATCTCGTTTCGTTTCCCCCTCGACTTTTTCTTTATCCTCGGCAGGGCATTACAACGCAGACAATCTTTTTCTCTTGGACATCTCCAGTGACCTCAGGTAAGGACTAACATATATGGGACTCTTTTCTACCTGCCTGTCTTCGTTGCTGACGGTGCCCTTGCACGTTATATGCCTAAAGTACATGGTCGTGGTATATTTATCTCCACCTATATACGTACGCATACGACTGCATCGGCTTGACTCAGCATGCGCTTGTGGATACACCGACGTTCCTGATGGTGTTCCATAGAAAACTTTAAGAGACGAGAGATGCACCTGTCAGGTCGAGGAACACCCCCATCAGGGCTTTACCTGCCGGAGCGTAAAAAGCCAAAAAACCTTTACCACCTCGACGTAGGGAAGGTTTCCCCTCGCATAATCCGGCACCATTACTTTTTCATTGTCCCAGCCAGGCGCGGGTGTTGCATGTGCATGTGTCCAGTATATAAGAACATTCCACGGATAAATACGTAAAATTCGTACCTTCAGGGCGGCACCACGAGCCCGACCAACAAAAATGTTTCAATCCCAATTACACGTTCTTGATTACCGAAATACTGGCAACCTAATTCCAGCCTAACACGTTCCGAATTCGCGCAGGTCGGGTGGAATTGATCCAGACACTAAATTAGCGAAGCTGTTTGTAAGCCGAGCGAAGAAGAAATTAAATTTAGACATATAGACGTGTCGAGATAAACGATAATAATTATGCAACGCCGTATTTGCATATCGTTCGCGGGCAACAGCGCGGTGAGCTGTTCTGACCTAATAATTCTTGCGACTAAATCTCGATAGGGGCCGCCGATGAAACATATATCATGGTTCTGGCGAAAACTGAAATTGTCAATTACCGGTGTCCGTGTAACGCTATATTGAACGCGGAAAGGAATCGAGCCAGGCGACATTAATCAGAACAAGTGCTGTTAGGGGCGTCTGTAAAAACTGCCATATTATTAATTACACTGTATCACAACGTTTCTGAATTTGTAATAACCACTTCGGCCGCTGGCGTGACGGAGTGGAAAGGGCAGGATTTGTGTAAATGCGCGTGTCTCTCGATGTTACGCTGCGTTGAACGGGCGTCGGCGTTTTCATTAGTTCGACTATCGAGCGATAAAAATGCCCTTTATGGCGGTACCCTCGCGTGTCCGAGCCGGACAATCTTTTTCTCGCTGGCGCAAAAACCGCTTTCGGACCAGCTTTACGATACGCTCTCTGGCGAAATACGATTTTTCGCGAGTGCTTAATGGGTCCCCTTTATGTCGCTGTCGGTGTCGGCAAAAAATGAGCGTACGGAGATTAAAAGCGCGCTGCTTAATTTCTGACCGCGTGTGGACAATTAGCCTGTTGTGCAGGTATTCATGATACATCTATGAAGATTAACAGGAATCATACCACCGAGTAATCTGCGTCAGGCAACCAATACTTTACATCATTAGTATTGTATACTCACCGTACGTTTTCGCGATACAGCCAGCAAGGAATACATGCACCGAGGAATTGAATTTCCAGTGTGCTTTTTTCGTGAGTGTCCCAGCCGTATGGGAGTCCCGTATGACGAAACGAAGGTTGACGGGCGGAAAACCAACCGTCCAGTTTCATTTTCTGCCCAAGTCGCCAACCCTTTTTAACTTTTTAGTTGGGGATGACTAACTCGTCATTAGAAACTACTTCTTCAGGGCGCGAAACGAGTTAGGTCATCGTGGAACTTCGAAGACGACGCCTGGAAATTTAACACGATCAATTATTTGTTATGTCATACTGGTACCATATCGAAATATTCAATACGTTAAAGCAGTTTCGTCAAAAACGCATAAAATTGAAGCGATTGAAAACAATATTTATGATAAATGTAATCTGCATTTACACCGACACATCCGGGGTGCACTTTTGATAAGTTAGTTTCGCAATTAAAAGGTTAAAAGCAGCGTTTCTTGAGCTTTCTCGATCTCCCCCGTACAAGAAATCCCATTGACCTTAATAAGTATCACCCAGGTACTTTTGAGAACACCCGGTTTTAAGCGGCCCACTCTCCGTATGCTGTTGTTACATATGCGTGTACTGCCTTGCACAAGAAGAACTGACTCCATTGCGTGGATTCATTTCTTCCAAACGGGTCGGTAACCTTTAGCGACTTCGCGTGATCGCGCTACATACAGAAGGTACTTTGAGCGATATCAAGAGACCAGTTCGAACCTCGATAAGCTCCGATAAGATCTGTACCGTATAAAACGATGCCAGGCCATACGATCATTACTGAACAAATTAGCGTTTACCTCGCAACCGTATTTTCATATCGCTCTCGTTAACGTAGTACAATCTTAAGTGCGCCACTTCTCAGTTTTATTAGTCAATAGTTTTTCCATTTACCTTAGCGCCTCATCACCTGAATCATCAATTGTCGCATTCCCGTAGCATTTCGTATTCATATCGATTAATTTAATTTCCCTGCCGGGCAGTCTTTCTTTCGCTCTCGGTCCTACGCTCTCGGCCGTATCATAAATCTGTTATACAGTTACAGGAAATATTATCTCGCGCATAGACAAGATCTGAATGCGTAACGCGGAGGACCAGGTAGCCGGCTATCAAGTCGAGCGCCTGCAATGCAAGGATAAGGGAGAAAAAGAGAAGTGCGTAAGATGGTGGGCGGTTGACGGGATCAAAAAGAGGCAAAAAGGCAGACACGGCAGTTCGCACGCTTTGCAAAAAACGCCTGCACGTATAAGCCGCACGCAGCATAGGAGTTTCCTGTTGCCTATCAGCAAATTGCAATTTCCCTTCCCGTTTACTTCTCTCCTCACGCCTCCGCTACTCCTCGTCGCCGCTTGACAGCTTTGTGGGCGCCTTTTACATTATTAATTACAATCAGGCATGCGAGACGATTCGTACAGCAGGGTTCTCTGCGAAACAGGCTACCGATCATAATTATTACGCCAATAATGATCGGTCCAGTGCTTCGTCCACGCTCGCGCGGAGTCAGAGCGACAGGGAAAGAACGAGTGGGGACCCGTAAAGAGCGAAAAGGAAGGAATAGGGGCTCTCACACGCGCAGACAACTTGTTACTATGAGCGTCGAATCAGGATTTATGGATTTGTCGAACGCAGCGTGTGTAAACAACCGCGACGCCGTTATATTTATGCCGCGACGGTTAGAAAAGTTCCTCGTGTATGTCGGGCGACGTAACCTGAAGTCTGCAGAGATTATTTCGTCAGTGTTTTTTACAGACTTTCTTTCGCCGCGGAAAGTTTAGCTCGATGATGTCTTGCTATTACGTAAGAGTACGCGTATGTAAATTTTGTATCAGCAAACGATGTCGACGTCATGCGACAAGTCGGTTGGTAAATGCATATCTTTTTGATAATCGACGTAAAACGAAACTCATACTCACATTTTTCATAACGAGAACGATCTGACAGCGTACAGAAAGTATGCGTGACTGCGGGATATTACTTGCGCACGTCCTATTCGTGATGCCAATGGAATTAAAATGCGATGAACACGAAAGTGGGTTTAGCTAATAATACGTGCCGTGGGTGCGGTTAAAATCGCACTGGCAATAATGCTCTACAAATTTTCATCAGCGGCACCGTTATAAAGACAAAATACGACATCAGAAGCTTGATTTATACGTGCGCGTGACTTCGCGGTATAATGCGCTTTATGAAGTGAATTTTATTTACGCATCGCAAAGGGAAGTATGTACGTCCCATCAGAGACACTTCTGAACCGGTCTCGAATAAAAGACGGATAAATCGCGATCCTTCTTAAAACAGAAATTATATACGGCAATGCGAAATTATCTGCAAAACGTAATATAAACTCTCCTGCCAGTAGATAATTAGCAGGAGACATAATCGATGACGGAGCATCCAACGGCGAGTTTGAACATTTCGAAAAAATCGCATAAAGTCTTATTAGTCGCGTGATTCAATTGAATAGACAGGATACAATCTGAATATCAATGCCGTGAAAGATGAATTGTCATGCTTGCGTGTAACGAAAAAGGCTCTTACTCAACGATTAAAGACAAAAAAGTCGTGTTGAATTATGCATCCCCTATGATTCTGCACGCCGAAATAAAACAAATCTGAATATCAATACACCTAGAGCAACGGAAATCACATTGTGCATTAAGCATCGTCCAGAAAACTCTCTATCGCCTCGTGTCGGATCTAAATTCTGCACAAGAATCTATGTGCCATACCTTCCGCTTATCTAGATCAATCGTTCTTTTCTTGTCCGCACTTACGTAAAATGAATTGATCCTCTTATTCTACGCGTAAATTTAATGTCTTGCGGAAAGTCATGCCAGCACCGACTACACTACGTATGTATCAAGCAGATCAGGTCTCTGATACGTTCAACGTTCATCTACTGTGTTTCAGAGATGACTTGAACCGACTTCAGAATCGAAAAATGCCGACTCGCCGGCTACGCGTGTCTGCAGATACGGGTCTGAAGAGTAGGTTCGAAGGTTCGTCTTCCTCGATTCACTCTCATAGATCCTTTTGCGTCCGTGGAGTGACTTCTGGCTGCGGGCTGCACCGTAACGCCGTCGATTTACAGTATCTTCCGCGTCGGATCTGCATTGCAAAATTCTGGCGTCTACTCTTTCTGTCTCGGCGGCACGTATCGCGTCGCGCATCTGAATCGACGCTATCAGTCGCGGATGCACGCATCAGGGTCGACTAAGATAGCAGAAGGATTTAACGGGCCCGGACGCACATCGTGCTGGAATGCATATGCATACGTGCCTACGTCTATGCTAACGCAACGAGTCGCGTTTGCGCTCTGCACGACGCTTGAGAACAACTTATGCGGCCTGTCATAATTCCCCGACGCGCGCGCCTTACGAAATTTTTATAATCGTGCGAAATGATAATCAAATTAACATAATTGCGCGAACGTTTTTATTGGCTCCGGCGGATGGAGTATCGCGCGAAGGATCTTCGCGCGCATTATCCCTGACAACTTTTCAGAGTCGTCTTCCATCTTACGCTGTCTCCCACCGCGTCCCTTCCGTCTCGCGGTACTCGGTATTATACAGTGGCGGCTTATCGCAATATGCTCGACCTCCGTAATGAGTGCAATTAATTTCGCATTTTATTCGATTGCCGGCTGTAATTTTTCTAAACGACCAGGTAGCGCGCTAATTGATAAGAATCCTTCCGGACGATTAGAATGCATGGAATCGATTTTTACAGGCACGTAAATTGACGATTAAATGACAAAGCAGATAACTTTTGAGTCACCGCTCTTTCAAGCATTGGACGCCGCGTCAGTTAAAACTGAGTAGACTCGCTATTATCGGGGGACGACGTTATTTAAAAATACATGGTGGACGTAATTTTGTCTGTAATTGCAAGACCCGAAAATTGAGAACGTGGAATGTAATTTGATATCAACACTGAAGTTCTGCTTCAAAAATACGTATAAATTGAGAACGTAGAATTTAATTTGATATCAACACTGAAGTTCTGCTTCTAAAATATGTATAAAGTAAGTCTGTGAAACTATTATAAACAACAAGGTATGGATTGCGTTTCCTGAATCTTTATCAAATTTCTTCCATTACAAAATAGCAAGAGGGGATTCGTTATGATTTTCTCAAGTTCTCTTAGAACCCTATACTATACCCTATAATAACGCTTCAATTACCGATATATATATGTGTAACATATCGTACTTTCTACCGTGTATTGTATATTTAAATGCAACACAAATTCGATTTTTTTTCACGGATTTTAGGCTATATGCCTAGAGGCTATGTATTTAATAGAAATCTACATTTCATATCAATGACTCTAGCTTGATTGGAAGATGGAACTTTGAAATCATCAGCAGACATCAGTTCAACGTACATTAAAACCTATGAATAATAAGTGGAGAATAAATTCAAAAGTATCACTCTACTATGACCTGTCATAAAGTATTAACAAATTTCACCTGGCAATCGATGCATTAAGAAGTTATTAGTAACCATCCAAGAATTTTTTAATTACATCAACTGTGGCGTGCGTGCTACGTAGAGATATAAAGGCACGCACAAGGATAACTGAAACGTAGTCGACAGTGGTAATTAAAACTTCTGCGTCTGCCTCTTCGATGATAGAACATACCCGCGGCTTGCACGTCCCTGAAGTTAATTTTCCTTCCGTCCGGTGCAACTTCAAGAAGCTCCACTCGGCGAACATTTACGCGGCCAATAATCAGACATTGTAATAAACCAATATCCACGTGTGATAGCAACATTAACACGTTGACTGCCAAGAGTATTTTACTATACTAGAACGGCGATGCTACGAAATACTACAGCGTTTGACTGAATTAGTGTCAGTATATAGTATATAGTACAGGTATTGGAGACCAAAGATTCGCATCACTATTCTAACAACAACTGCATTTATAAAATAATAATTGCTACCCATTCCAACTATTTTGGATCTTCAGTAAAATCTCTTGCGTCGGTCACCAGTGATTATCATAGCAGTCAAACTGTTAATGCCTACGGAGAGTTCGGAATGGAAAGAGACACAATTCCTTGTTAGTGCGACGGTCATCGATCGATCGTAAGCAGCGTTGATGTTTTAACACGTTAACTGCCACGGTAGTCACTCGGGACCGGCGCAAAAGATTTTACTAAAAATGCAAAAAATTTGCAATGAAGCCTATTCGCAATCTTGTAAGAGCAATTGATATTGGAACAGTACTTCAATACTTTGGCTTCTAACAACTCTGCGTTACCTTTATTTTGCACGATTTAATTATACTCTGCAGTATTTCATCGCATTACATTTCTAAATGTAAAACACCGTATTCTTTAACACATTGACTGCCACTGTGGTCACCGTTGACCGGCGCAGAAAATTTTAATAAAAACGCAAAAAATTCGCAATAAAGCTTATTTGCAATCTTGTAAAAGCAATTGATATTCGAACGGTGCTTCAATACTTTGGCTTCCAACAACTCTGCGTTACCTTTATTTTTCACGATTTAATTATGCTCTGCAGTATTTCATCGCATTACATTTCTAAATGTACCACACCGTATTCTTTAACACATTGACTGCCACGGTGGTCACCGTTGACCGGCGCAAAAGATTTTACTAAAAATGCAAAAAATTCGCAATGAAACCTATTTGCAATCTTGTAAAAGCAATTGATATTGGAACAGTACTTCAATACTTTGGCTTCTAACAACTCTGCGTTACCTTTATTTTGCACGATTTAATTATACTCTGCAATATTTCATCGCATTACATTTCCAAATGTATCACACCGTATTCTTTAACACGTTGACTGCAACGGTGGTCATCGGTAACTGGCGCAAAAGATTTTACTAAAAATGCAAAAAATTCGCAATGAAGCCTATTTGCAATCTTGTAAAAGCAATTGATATTGGAACAGTACTTCAATACTTTGGCTTCCAACAACTCTGCGTTACCTTTATTTTGCACGATTTAATTATACTCTACAGTATTTCATCGCATTACATTTCCAAATGTATCACACCGTATTCTTTAACACGTTGACTGCAACGGTGGTCACCGTTGACCGGCGCAGAAAATTTTACTAAAAACGCAAAAAATTCGCAATAAAGCTTATTTGCAATCTTGTAAAAGCAATCGATATTGGAACGGTGCTTCAATACTTTGGCTTCCAACAACTCTGCGTTACCTTTATTTTTCACGATTTAATTATACTCTGCAATATTTCATCGCATTACATTTCCAAATGTATCACACCGTATTCTTTAACACGTTGACTGCAACGGTGGTCATCGGTAACTGGCGCAAAAAATTTTACTAAAAATGCAAAAAATTCGCAATGAAGCCTACTTGCAATCTTGTAAAAGCAATTGATATTGGAACGGTACTTCAATACTTTGGCTTCCAACAACTCTGCGTTACCTTTATTTTTCACGATTTAATTATACTCTGCAGTATTTCATCGCATTACATTTCTAAATGTACCAAACTGTATTCTTTAACACATTGACTGCCACGGTGGTCATCGGTAACTGGGGCAAAAGATTTTACTAAAAATGCAAAAAATTCGCAATGAAGTCTATTTGCAATCTTGTAAAAGCAATTGATATTGGAACGGTGTTTCAATACTTTGGCTTCCAACAACTCTGCGTTACCTTTATTTTGCACGATTTAATTATACTCTGCAATATTTCATCGCATTACATTTCCAAATGTATCACACCGTATTCTTTAACACGTTGACTGCAACGGTGGTCATCGGTAGCTGGCGCAAAAGATTTGACTAAAAATGCAAAAAATTCGCAATGAAACCTATTTGCAATCTTGTAAAAGCAATTGATATTGGAACGGTGCTTCAATACTTTGGCTTCCAACAACTCTGCGTTACCTTTATTTTTCACGATTTAATTATGCTCTGCAGTATTTCATCGCATTACATTTCTAAATGTACCACACCGTATTCTTTAACACGTTGACTGCAACGGTGGTCATCGGTAACTGACGCAAAAGATTTTACTAAAAATGCAAAAAATTCGCAATGAAGCCTATTTGCAATCTTGTAAAAGCAATTGATATTGGAACGGTGCTTCAATACTTTGGCTTCCAACAACACTGCGTTACCTTCATTTGACACGATTTAATCATACTTTGCAGTATTTTATCACATCGCGGTTCTAACGTAGCAAAATACGCTTGGCAGTGAATGTGTTAACAGATGCCATTGTAAATTAATAAGGAATACAAAAGCGACGTAACGCGTGCATGCATTCCTGAGGAAAATATGCGTGTCTGCTTTCCACCTCGTCCGTCGTCCCCATCTAGTAGCTAAGTTCAGTGACAACTTACCGCAATATCGCTGACGTCGCTGTATCGTGCGTTCACTCACGCAGGACGCTACATACAGTGTGGCCAATGGGTTGCAACCGCGGCCAATGCGTGCGAACGTAAATCATAATGCATAACCATTCCGAGGCAGGCTCCACCTTCCGATATGCATGCGTGTAAGGGACCGTTCGCACACTGACGCCTTTTTATTATCGCTATTTCTAAGTTCACTCGCTACTTCGCGCCCCTAGCATCGTCCATATTTTCGCGCGTCGTCTTACACGTGGAGACTCGTGCATCGGATTGATATAATTTTCTAAATATTCGGTAACCTGTACATGTACAGAGTTGAGCGATTTGCGGGAAACTAAGATCGATGGATTATCGAATGAAGCGTCGCACGTCGTCGTTGATGTCTGATCCGCGAATGCGCTGGATCACTCCTGGGGCGGGACTCGCTGGCAAAAGAACGAGAAAGCCTTTTCTTGCATTGCGTGCCACTTGCCGGGCAGTTCTCGTGATTGAAGGGCAACGCAGGTGTGCCCTATAGCAACGAAAGATTATCGATTGTACCGCTACAATATGTGGTTCTAAGCTGTTCAAGCAACGGTCAACTGTAAACTTTCCGCGTAATCGGAAAGCATTTTCGATCGATCGGCTGATCGTTCATTATCTCATCTGCGAAGCTTGTCGCGTGAGCAATAGCTCAAGAGGGTTCCGTAGATTTTCCTTGTAATGCATGGGGTGAAGACGATCCCACGGAAATGTATTTGGTATGGTCGTTACCGTTTACGAGTAAAAATAGCTGATAAGCCGCGCGACGGCGCTGCGAGTTTAAAATCAACGTTATATCGGACGACGATACAATTTATCTCTGATCCGACAAGAATTATTGCCAACGATGTAAGTAACATTTATTGGTATGAGAGCACTGATAACGCCTTTACATCGTAATTTAGAGTACATTAATGTGGTAGAGCGGTCGGCCGACGATATTTTAAGGAATATTTCATTTAATAATCCGCCGCCACTTTGCGCCAAGCTCGCTCACAGTGCGCGCTCTCTTCTTGGTGCTTCCGGCCGTAAGTACGGCGTTTACAATTATCATAAATTTAATTACGCCGCTCGACGCAATGAAACGGGAGAGCGCCAGCGAAGCGCTTCTTTTCTTTCCCTTTTTCTTTTGTCAGCCGCGGCGCTATAATTCCCGACTTTCCTGCAATAATTTCACGGCGTCAATGTAGCTTTAATTTCTAACGCGTTCGAGAAAATCGTCGCTCGCATCGAGCATCGCGAATAAATAAACGAACGAAAGGCAAGAAGGCAAGTCTGCCGCGGGGACATTCAACTAGTCACGATAAATCATATTTAACTTCACGGAAAACGTATGTAACTCGCTGCTCCGCACGTAACCCGGCGAAAGACGCTGAAAAGACTCTACTGGCGTGTATGAGTATCGGTGGGTATCATTGATTTATGATACCTGCAATTCAGCCGCATTCGATCGAACGCCAGGCACGAAACTTTGAACGGATGCATACATATGTATAGCTGTGATCAAGAGTAGATTTTTACTCGAAGCCTCCCTGTTTCTCTTTTCTTCTCCCTCCTTTTCACTCTTCGGCAGCGTCGCAGCATATATACACCCGCGTGCGGTGCAAAGTGAGGAGATGAGAGTGAGCCGCGCGGAGAGAGAAAGAGAGAGCTACGGTCTGGAAATGCCACAAACCGCTTGGAATCTCGAGGCGGGGCACACGGACGTTGCACGGTATTTTTAGGCATTAAAATCGCTCCATAAATTAAATCCGCAAAAGGACGAAGTAGCCCACCGGAATGGGACAGCGCCGGCCGAACCGTTTTGGGACCTTCTTGAGTTTCTCTACGTCCACGTTGCACATCGTGAGAGATAAGGCCATAACATGACCTGACTTAACGCGCCCCGCGGCCAGACGATCTTATTATAAGGGAGAATGCCCCGGACCTCCAAACGTTCCGGCGTGTTGATGCGTAAGTGTGTGGCCGATACTTTCAAATCGTTCCGAGGAGGGAAAGAAATTATGTGGATAAGCGCGAGTAATCTTGAGAATGGAAATGAGATGAAGAAATCAATGAGATCATCGTGCGTTCCGAGAGTGTTTCGATGTCCGTGATACGGGGCTACGTTCGAGACGATTCTCACTCCATCGATATATATTACGCCGGCCGTTTATTGTATTTAAAATAACTTTAACACCGGTTTTCGCGAGTGCAAAATGTGCAGCTTCAAAGCGTCTAATTTTTTAATGATCCGATCAAGCGTATGCCGCAAGTTAAGTGGGCTCATTATCTCAGTCTTGAGAATGCGTATACAATCGAACAGCCACGTCTAGTTAATTCTTCACCGGGGATATTATGTTACACGCATGAGTACGGTTCTCGGGAATGAATTTGGAACGGAGGAGGCTCCGGCGGCCAGATCTCGCTGTAGAAGGAAGTATATTGAACTACGGATACATAAACCAGGGTTTTAATGAAGATCCCGAAATTTGTACTCGCAAAAGCGAAAAGGTGCCGCCCGGATGATTGACGAAGGACGTAACGCGGACGAATGTTCTTAAATGTTAATGTTTTACAGTGAACAAAGGTCCTCTGAGGGATAACTACGGTCATTTAAATCGCGACTGTGCGCGAGTGTCAACGGAAGGACATTCAGTCGATAAAAATACAATTTTTATTGCATACACCGGCGCTATCTCTACCGTTTCTGCGGCCGTGTTCCATCTATCTTCCACGCAATTAACGCAGGTGTTGCACCACCGAAAATAGTCAGCGCGTTATGGCGAGGGATGTCCTGTCGCGCTGATAACAGCGATCACTAATACACACCCATATTTTTTGTCGTAAATGTTCCCGGACGATTCGTACTGCGACGGCGTTTTTAGATGAATTTGAGGATATCGTTAAACCCTGACGGACAAAATCGCTAATAAATTTTCGGGCGGCTTATGCAATGACAGAAACGACGTGTGTGCTTCGTAGCCACGGCCGTCGTTTAGATTTAATTACCGGTCTCCACTGATTTACAATGGATTACACGCAACATCGCCTGTGAGTGCAGTCTGTGCGGAAACGGCGTCCCTCTCATTCGTCGTATCCACGGAGATGAAATGGATTCGCCCATTACGAACAGAAACTTGCGATTGGACCCGGCTGCCATAAAACACCGACTTTGGGCATACAATTTAGATAGCAATAAAAATCGTAACGGATTATCCTATGGAGAAACTTGACATTTGGTCGTCGTTTCGAGCATGGTACGCCGTAAAATTCCGTTTACTATTTTTTTTTACTGACATGACTTTGCGATCGAAACGACACCGACCGCGGAAAACTAACAGTCATGATACTCCAACGTAACACGGGACCGTTGGGTCATTTGAATGCGTGAAGTATAATCTCAAGAAACTTAGCAGTTTATTTTAGCAATGAATGGAGATGAACTTAGCGTTCGCTGTCGATCGTCTTATAAACATTTCGTGGAAGAATGCATCCCCAAATGAAACTCGAGAAACGATACGTCTTAACGCGAGGAGTGCCAAAGCGAAAACAGATCCTAGCGCCCGTAAAATTCCATTGACCGTTAAGATTCTACTCCGAAAGGAAAAAACCAATGTCAGAAAAACGTGCGCACGCAACGGACGCGCAAAAATAACCAGCAGTCCGAGTGTGAGCACATGGTCATGGACACCGGTGGCGATTTATAAAGAGCCATCGTATCCGCATGAAACAGACTACAGACAATGCGAATCTCGACGGTTCTGAGAGTGCACCCGATGTCCAGTTCTCACCGACTGGAGAAATGGCATACAGCCGAAACTGCACCCATCCAGATAAACGCAAGCGTGTACGAACGTAGTAGATCAGACGTGTATGCAGGTAGACGCGCAGGTAGATGTGTGGCAGACAGGTGAGCCATGAATTGCGCGAGGCTTCCGAGTGTAAAGCACGCTCAATACCCTCGGACACGGATGAAGAATGAAAGATCAAGAAGAGGGGAAACAAGGAGGAAGAGGGTAGAGCCCGTAAGACACGTGAAACTGACCAATAGATCCGGTTTAGCGAGTTTCCGGATTCCGTGGGTCATCAGGGTGGGACCCCCTTTTACAGCGGTATCGTCGTTAGCCCTCGTCTCTGTCCTTCCTTCGCCTCGATATGTTGACAGAGAGGGGAAGATTGTCCGATCGTAGGACCTATAACCCCTTTCCTCTGCCTACCGTACTACGCTCCGTCCATCCGCATACATTATTACACCACGGATGGTCCGCAAAGAAATCCGGTTTTTGACAATACCTGAAGCGCGGCCCCCACTGGCCCGTTTATGCTGGCCAGATCGTAGGTCAACCCTCTTGTCCGTTCCAATGAGGAAGCGGCGATCGCCAGAGGTCGACCGGCAACCTGTCGCACGGAGTGTGAGACCGTGACATTCTGCTTAATGTAAGGACTATTTCGAACATCCGCCTTTTGCAATCAAACAGTGCTGTTGGATATGGAGAAATTATCTGACATGATAATCGGCGAGTATCGAATGGTACAATCTTGCGATCACTCCGATGCTATCGTGTACGGTGTATTTATATAGAAATGCGCAATTTGAGATTTGCCATTAAACCACGACGACACATTCACGAAATATTTGTTATGTATCGACCAGTAGAAGAGACGTGCTCTTTCTCACAGATAACTCGCGCATCGCCATTTTATTTCGCTAGTCCATCACGCTATTCCCACACCCCTTCTTGACATAGTTGCCGCACTGTCCATTCGTATACATTATCACCGTCCATTTCAGGCGATATCCGGTTTTCGACAATACGGAGATGATGCGTCGTGGAGGTACGGTTCTGGCCTCAATTATGTGGCATCCCTTTATGTCACCCCACGAAGAAGGCAAAGGAAGGCCGGACAACCTGCCTCAAGCGATGTATGAGACCACGACGAAGGAGTGCGGACTCTGAGGGTGACCAATAGGAGGGAGCCTGCGCGAAAAAATAAGGGATAGTAACTACGCGCCCTCTGTCCAATGTCAGAAGGTGAAATTTCCTTTGGGGATGACCATCGATGACCAAGGGTCGCGCTACTTCATTTTTTCGATTTTTTTCGCTCGCTGTCCACCGGTTTGGTGGGAACGAAAACCTGATCGGGGGAGTCTTTCGTCCACTCTGTCGTTCCGTTGTACTTCTTTGAGGACGGTGGCGAAACGGAGCTAGACAATCGACGCGCAGGATTACGCAATCCGCCGTAACGACCGGTAAGATCGTTGCGAAGCTTCGTACGTTGAGCTTCGTCAGGTCATGGGAAAAACCTGATGTACCGGACACTGGTCAGGAGCGGAACTCGTTTTGATAACTCGGAACACTCCGTAAACTCACACGTTGATTTTTTACGTTTTACGAGCGTATCGTGTGTGCGGATAACTGTTGGTGCGTGAATGTTTATCGTCCCCCCTCCCCAAGAAGAGAAATATGAAACATTGCCGGCTGCGCCTGGGTCTTCTTATGGCTTAGACTGAGGGACGGTTACACTTCGAGATTAACTGTCCAACTCCTAACTTCCGCTGCGTATCGTTGACCAAACGTTTTTTTGCCAAGACTGTTAGAAGAAATCTTAACGATCTCTACTACGAAACAATACCATCGGTTAGGACGGTTAAACGTTCACGGCGATTGAATTAATTTATGAAAATGTGCGCTAAGCTTACGGATTAAGTTTGAAGAACCTACGTCACGGAGTTTTCAAAGGATAGAAGCGATAAGAAGGCTGTCATTGCCTACAAGGATACAGATCAGTGCCCTTGGTAAAACAGGATGCGAGGCAGTGAGGCAGCTATTAAGGAAATTACATTTTTTTAATACTCTGATAATCGCCCGTAGTAGAGCCATCCTAGTAGATAACCGCAGCCTACCGTAGTTCGAAATAAAGAGACCACATCGCTTGCCACTTTCAAATAGAAGAAAAGGGAGTACCCTGAACTAAAATATTAATCCTTTTCATTGGTGCTTTCGCCTGCGGCAGAATGAGGGACGCGAAAAGGATAAAACGATCGTGGAAATTGCATTCTTTCATAACACACTCTGACAGCCGGCCGTCATAAATGTCCTGAGCAAAAAAGCGAACATAATGCCCGCATCGCAGTAGCGTATACAAACTGTCCAATTTTCATCGCGATACCTTAACGCCGTTCTAGTAGCCGAGAACGAAGAATAACAACGGAAATGTAATCAGACACTGACGCAGAGCACACCTGGAAAGGTGTCGGAAGTCATCAGCGTGGAAAAGAGAAACGACTGGATCGGAGCCCTTTTGCCTTCGACGGCAGGATGTACTACAAAGCGACGAGCAAGGAAATTGCACTCTTTTCGAGCTCGCGCTCCGACATTGCCGGGCGGTAATGAACGCACCGACGTGGTAGGTAAAGACGATCACAGCTAGCACGTTGCGGTAGACATATCTTCCTGCGCACACGCACCCGACGTAACGTCGTCATCGTCAGTAGCCGTCCGACTTCGCATCGACGCCTATTAGGGCGTACGAGATAAACGTTGGGGTAATTGTTGGCGGCGAGCAAAAAACTGTGATTTTCAACGAATACCGCAATACCATACGCCGACCATACGAAGTTCCAACGTGCACGCCACACGCACCTTCGTGACTTTTCAGTACGAGAGTTACACGTACCCCGGCTCCTCGAGTAACCAACTCGAGTGCACAGATACGGAGCGACATGCAAGCGCACGGTGTACGGGGCGACCGGATAGTAGCTGGTCGCTCGTCCGTGTCGACCTATTCAATCAAACTGCCGACATTTATCATTCCTTCGACGTTCCCCTTCCGTCATCCTTCTCGTCGACGTCCGACGACGATCTGCTTTTTGTATCTCTTCTCCGCGCTTCCCCCTTCCCCTCGCCCATCGAGTCGAGACGCGATTAAACATTCCGGAACGACGAGGAGAGAAATACAGGTGTACATTCAAACACGCTTTCTCATAAAGGGAGACGAGGCAAGAGCCAGGATATAGGTATAGATTGAGTGCGCTAATTGGATGAGTCAATATTGAGTTATAGGGGCTCAATTTCATTTGCCCATCTTATCATTCGCTGTCCAGACGGTACAGCATGATGCAAAGCACCAATATCATCGACTCTTAACGACCGTAATATCGTTTTGATGGAGAAACAATAATTCTTGTACGAAATTCCGTGTCTGCTATATCGTAGAATCATCAATGACACTTGCAATAATGTCGCCTGGCGATACGATCTGAATTATTCCGACGGAAGCTATAAACCCGCTATTGTTACTAGCGCTCACTCGCAATTACATTTTTTTACAGTAGTCCGACAGGACATTTATCAAACAGGCAATTTTGCAACAAGCTCACGAACGTAGACGACAACGATTGTATTTCACCCCGGAAAACGTAATGACTGCTTAGAACTATTGCTCCGGACGAGATACGATATGATCTGAGGCAGTATTATGCACGTCATCGGTGCTGTGCGAGAAATTCCCGCGTCAATGGGTAATTATGAATTCCACGGGATTGTCGAATAATCGGCAGCTCCGATATACCGCAGCAACGATTACGGCCGCTTATCCACGTGATCCTTTCTCCGACGCTCGCTATACACGTGACATCTTGGGGGCATAATTATATTTAATTTTTTCCAAACAACGAATCCGGTTCCCATTATTTTCTTCGTCGGCCCGTATTGTCAATGATCTCTTCATCACCGTACTACCCCTCTCCTACACCGTGGCCATTGTTGCATTCTTAATCTGTTAATAACACGTCATTATAATATTGAATCGTCTTCCGCATTTCATCGACCAGAAATTTGCATATAACGGCGTTGCATTTATGTGCGATTGATTTTTCATAATTTATCGGATAATGCAGGAAAGTTTATCCTCTAACTTAATGAATACCCAGCATAGATTGCACGACGTTCGGCACATACTATGGTCTCAGCGCAATTAAGATCCAGCCACATAAGCAGAAAGTACGCATAAGTACAAGGTAATGTACGTAGAGTCTAATTAAAGACAGATCGGGTGAGCACATACACGCACGCCTCGCACTCGCGGTAAGCCGATTTTCCGTTTCGATCGCGTTTCGCCCGGCATACGAAGCGAGAGGAGGCCATTACAGACGCGTCCATTCATAATCCATACATAAATTAACTTGGGCAAAGGATAATGGTATAGAGTGGCCGGTAAGGATGCTCTCTTGACCTGCGAACCGGTCAATACCGAGGAAGAGAAGATGATAGACGAGGAAAGAGAATACTGCCCTGTGCCCTCACGTGCGTGCGACGGAAAGAGGTGAAGCGGGAATGGGTGACGGATTAAGTGGGCAAGGAGAGGAATGGAGAAGGAGAAAGAGAAAAGAAGATCGGTTACAATCCACGGCAATTCCGTTCGTCCAGGCGGATCGTCGCGGCGTGCTGGCGGAATTTATGCGTTTAGGCGTCGGCTGAATGCTGATGTATACGGCCTCGTATAATGTTGCTATCGTGGCCAACGGGATAATGGCCTTCGTTCGGCGGCGCGAATGACGCCGTATACCCATGCGCTCGTCCGACACGATGTGGCGAAATATCGGTAATTATTTATCGCGTCCCAATCCCTCGAACAAACGTCTCACAGACGTAACGCGTTTCGCGGACATCCCTATTGGTATTCAAGAGTGCACCATAGTGTCTTCCAGAGGGACTTTTATGGTCCTCGCGGAGTGCTCTAAAACGACTCGTACCGGGTATAGTGGTCCACAAATATGGGCCTGAAGAAGCAACATCGTATCGTGCCTTTCAACGGCATGTTTCCGATTGGCGTAATGTGTTGTTGTAATTTCATTAAGAGTCCCCGATACCGCTAAAGTGTATTCGGCAAAATCGTAGGATACGGATAGCGTAAAAGCTCGTAACTCGAATCTACGGAAGTCGAATGCAGGGACATTGAGGTTCGAAGATCGGTTTAACAGGTAATTTAACTCGATTAAATGAATAACAAGTCGCGTACGTTTAATATTGTTTGGTTCAACGAGAATCGCAACTCTCGAAACTGTACTCGAAAACCGTGGCTGAAATCAGTTAGCGCTGCTGAGATTATTTGTCACCTACTAATCTTCTCTGATTATCTGTGTTCCCTTTCTCACCTCCGGTGTTACAATCGCGCAAGCCCATCGACACACCGGGTGTTACAATGTTGCATGCGGTCTAACGGGCCTCGTCGGCCCGCAATTTCATTTGTCCTGATCGTATCGCAGAATTTATACGGCCAACCAACGGAAATACGTCGTGGAAACCGATAAAGTGGCTAAACGGGCCTACATAATGTAACCATCGTTGCCGTGCGATATAATGGACCGGTGTGCATCGTGTTTCTCCTCCGCGACGGCATCGGGACGTCGATCAACCAACGCCGTCACTCTATACGGCTGGGAGCCGATCAGTAATTATTTATCGGTCGATCCCGAATGACGGTCACGTATACACGCTCGAGAAAGGATTGAAAAGAGGGGGGCCTTCGCTCCATCTCTTTCATCGGCGATGCATCGGCATTCGGTATATTAGAGGCGATCTCAGAACAACTCTAACCCTTCCAAACGCGCTCATACGCGGGGTGAACGTACAAAGAATCCATTGCTCAAACCGTCCTTTGATCGCTTCGGGTAGAATCGCGCGCCGGCATCCCAAGGAATTCTACGCATCTCGGATAAATGAGCATATTTCCAGATAACTGAACGCGACTAGCGGGAGTGTTATGGAAGTTATCATGAAGCGGCACTGAGACCACAAAGTCCGCCGTAGGCGTATAATTTTGTAATTATAAAAATCGACTGCATGCCGTGCGTAGGCTTCTCATGATCTACGACTACGATCTTGATCGTTTCAACGTTGATATTATCTCTTCTAATCGCCATTCTTTCTCAAAATCAACAAAGAACCGATAAGCGGCCTGCGCGCGTTTGACATTCGGGATATCGCACGGCCGCAACGGATCTGAATTACCATTAGCACTTGGTCAAATCGATATGACACCGGTCTGGTACGCGAAAAAAACCGCACCCCCGACCGCTAGGAAGACGAGCGACGTGATTGAAAAAGAAATCGAGCGATTTCGCGTGGCGCGCGCCGATTACGGTGGCTGACTCGCATCGCGACGAGACTTTATGCGTCGTCGATAGTCCCGCTGCACCAGGAGGCGGCGCCGCTATGTGCAACGGCCAGAGCCTACCTACCAGTCAAGAAGTCGGGGACCCATTGGCCACCGCAATGACCAATCATCATTTGACATTCTTTCACCTTGGTCGTTGTGTGCGGTAACCCACACTCGCCGTGAGCGTGGCTGCATGCACGCACATCTCCTCGTGCACGTGTGCAGTCGACGTTGTTGTTGGACAGCACATGCACGATGAAACTGCAGGACCGCCACCGGCGCACTATCACGTGCAACAGAGATGCGTCGGGGCGACGGTGTGGCTGAACATGCAGCAGACAGCACGCATCGTGCAAAAGGCGACAGCGGCGACGGCGGCTCGTTGCATCTACGCAGGGCCGTATCTACACTGGCGAACGCCCGTCGCATCATTTTAGCCCATGGCACGTATTACATCTGATTTCGTAATAAATGCAAATTCGGTGGCTTCGTGAATTATCTGCATTTTTGAGTGAATATGAATTCCTCTGACGACGCACTGCCACCTCTGGATATTGATTGACTCGCCACTGCCAGGCTGCAGAAAGTGCGCTTTGATGTATAGTGACCGTAACCATATGCGCCGATAAGCGTTCGTATTATGACGCTGACGTTGTTTCATGATAGACTGGAACTGTCACATATCGCCGTGGCCAGTTCTAAGTGAAGCAGTAAAGTGGCCCGAGTAATTGCTGCAACAGGAAGTCCCGGATGCCTTGCGCGGATAGATTTCGGGTAATGCAGTCTTTGCGTTATGGGTGTGTTCCTTTCCATTTCGCGGACTGAACACGAGCGCCTTTCGCCGACGCCTTTCGCCGACGCCTTTCGCACACGCCTGTAGAGGAATGTCGCGCCGATCTCCTTGTTGTTGATCGGCGATCCTTGGACTCGGGCTGCGGAATTTCATTGACCGTCATCGTCGAGAATCGTTTTGGCCTTCAAACTGCTACCGAAGTTTCAACTGGGTTTGATTGGAAGTCGAGAATGCCAATGATCGCACAAGTCGTTCAATTCCTATGCCCCTTCTATTTCCTTTTCGTCAATCGTACATTGATCCTTATGCAAACAGGTAGATTCGCTGACTGAACCATTGGTCGCGCGATTGCATCCAAGTGGAAAACCTCCCGAGGAATGATTGAAATAAACGAGTTGGGGTATATATGATTAGACCGTCAGAGACACTAAGTATCTAAATGTTTCCTGGAATCTCGTCGCACCACGTTGCCTGCTATTCGAGCAACTGGAGCCAGGTCTCGATGTTCGTAAGGAGGTACCCACAGTACTTTCAGCGTCACGGGACAGTTGACACGGGCCACTGAAGTGTAATTTATATTCAATATCCGATTGTAACAAATCCAAGTTATTTACGTATTAAAATACTTATATTACGAGCGTGTAACATCTTGCATTTAAAAGGACACGCGCACGGCCCCTTCCCATATTACCGAATAAACGTTGCTTCTACGAAACGAAAATCCTTGAAAACGATTGTAGCACAGTAATTACATTCGCTGACATTTTTAAGTCAATTCCGCTCACAACGAATGAGTGAACACTGACAGCTGAATATTCTGATACTCTTAAAGCGTCACCCGTTTTTGTCAAAGGAGAAGAGAAATACCAGGTCCTAAAGTAATACATACGAAGATGACATATACCTGAATGTCTATCACGCGTGCCGGATGCAAATCATCAACGCGCCGCAACCTGATCTTGAATTTGAGAGAGTGTCGTACGTACGGCTCAATAACTTGTCACGGGACTTAGGGCACCAGGGACACGAGGGTTGTTGACTCGATCCGCACACGCACATATACGCGTGGAAAAACGTCGACTTAGGCATTCAACGTCGGTTACGATCGATTCCGTGGTAGCACACGCCAGACCAGTTCATCGAATTGAGTAGCTCCACTTGCCATATCCTGCCACATCCTGCAGACATTTTCCTACCTATTACGGCCTCAGGTGGATCGGTCTTTGGACGTAGAACTGTTCAATGAAATTCTCGGATACGAAAAGTGAACGGGCCGGCGGCGATCGGCGTGATTCTAACACCGGAAAGCGAGTCGTGGAATTCGCTTCCGCTTCCTTATTTACACTAAATTCTACGAGGATCGCGGTATCGCGAAATGAGGCTAATTAAGTAAGGAATTAATGGACCCGTCCTGCGCACGTCGATTGCCGAGGGAAATGCGTAATAGTCGCAGCGTTCCAATTCGAATTTCTCAGAGAAGGGTATCACCGACTATTACGCTGATGTAAAAGCCAAGATACAGTTCACCCGATAAAGTGTGTAGAAACGTTCTATCTATCAAGCGCGACAAATAGCGCGATTTCATGCGCGGCCTCGCACAACAATAGTGCTCTTATCATCGAGCGTTAGGAAATTTTCCATAAAGCGTGACGAAACAAAGGTGCGAATGCTGTGGAATAAACCCGTACTTTTAACTGCTTCCAGCGTCACGGTTCACCGGAGAAATAACAATCCCATGAAAAATGCTCATCGTGTTATGCGCAGAAGGCCGCGCTTGTATCTGAACGACAGATCGACACGTTAAAGTGATCCAATGAATCTCGACACGGTGAAACGCTCTATGGCTCTGGCCTAAGAGAAGCACGCGAGGCGCTAGATTGTCTTCGTCCATCCGAGATCCTCCTCGTCAACAATTATTTGATAAAACTCGTTTTCGGTACATCGACTTTTCCCGCCTATGTGCTCGTCGCTGCATGTCCGCGCTCGTTGGCAGTATTCACCATCCGCACTCCCTTACGCCAAGACCTACGCACATTGGCACTCTTCTCCGTGCATTCGCATTTGCATTCGTTTCTACTCGTCCGCGCTTGTCCACAATCATTTCCCGATCGTACACGATCTTCCACGACCGTCCTGCGGATCGCGGGGCTGTCGCTAAGTGGCAACGCGACCGGAGTATTAGTTACGGTCGGCCGGTAATGACGTTTTCATTCTAATAAATGGTGCGCGTGTACGGAGACGAAGAGGTGAGTCGCAGAGGACAAGAGAGGGAGAGAGGCGTGGGTCGTTGTCCAGAGATGCTGTGCACCTTGTCCATCCCCCTCCATTCTCTTCCCACCTTCCTCTCGCTCTGCCACTCTTTCCCCCCACGTTCCCCCGTTTTGGTGGCCTCTCTTCTACACACGTTTCTTTCATCTTACTTCTTCTGCTGCGTGACGTTGCCTCCCTCGACGGAGGATTTTCTCACCATGGTGGACGGTTTGGTTTCTCCAAAGGCGCCCTTGGTCCTCCCTGGACCTCGGAGGCGTCTCCACGCACGCTGGTCACACGTGAAGGTTTCGACTCTCGTGTGCGTGTTTATCGTACACGCCGCGCTCTCCCTTTCTCCGCGGCTTCACGTACGTGCGGGCAAATGCGCGTGTACGCGATCGCATACGCACGGGAACGTACACGTCTTCCTTTCTCTCTAAAAGCTAAAGGAAGGCCAAGCGACAGGGAAGAAGACAGGGCGTGGCCGCGATCTCCCGCGCCGCAAAACGCGTTTATTTGGTCGAGAAATCTCGCGCTCTCCCTCGATTCTTCTCTTTCTCCTTTCCTGCGTCCTTCTCGCCGCCGCCGTCTCACCTCTTTCGCTTTCCTCTCTTCGCTCTTTGTATTTTCTCCGGTCGCCCACTTCGGTTATCCGTCGATCTGTCTCGCTCGATCTACCCGCGTCTTCCCTTTCATCCTTACGGACGTGTCGATACTAGTGGCCCTCTCGCTGTGCTTCTCCCTCTCTCTACCCGTTCATCCTTGTCTCGCCCGTTGCCCTTTCTTCGTCTCCTTTCCACGATTTTCAATCGGCGAGCTAGAGAGCACGGATGAGCGAGTGCGTGTGTCCACTCGCATCGGAACGCGCATCACGCGCTCACGAAGAGTTTGCGGTCGCTGTTCTTCGTCTCGTGCGAGAGTAGCCGCGACGAATGTGGAGAGCGAAGAGTAAAAACGACGAGTAACCCAAGCACGAAGGGGGAGACCGAGAGACGGAGACAAAGTTACGATTACGGTGGAACGAGAGCAAGGAACATACGGTAAAGCGGAGCAAAAACAGCCCCCTTGCTACTCTACACTCGAGACTCTACTCTCTAGGGAGACATATCCACGGGTCTCGTGTCAAGCCGAGAATGACGAGGCGCAGAAGCAAGGGAGAAGCGAGCAAAGGGAAGGAGTCGTGGAAATTTACGCCCCACCGATTGCCGATCGATACGTCTCGATCGGGTTACATATGTGTAGTCTTAGATTTAATTGCAACATCGAGATCGACTCGGCGTGTCTCATTGCAAATCGAACGAATTAACACTCGTCACAGTCTGGACGATCACTTGAAGGCAGGAAGGCTCGTGAGAATTTATGTCCAGCCTTCCACGTAAATAACTCACGCATCGATCGATTTCCTCGGTCAATCGACTCGGCCGATCTATCGATACACGCGTTAATTACATATTGAGCGCCGCGATTTAATTGCGAAAAATACGACTGGTTCTTTAACTCACCGGTGCTAGTCTCGTCGAACCCTAAGGAAACTGCGAGATGGAGAGCTTACGCCTGGATCAGGGATGTGCAGGAAGCGCTCCATCGCTGTTATCGATTGACCAATTCCCAGGTAGCGACGTTACTTAATGGATCGATTTAATTAAACGTTGTCATCTAAATCTGACGACGTCCGATGCACTGGAATCCATGGTAATTCTTGAATGACAAAATACATGTAGAGTTAAGCAAAAATTAATGAGAGGCACAACTTTGATAATTGTATGACGTGGTTATACTGTACAATTTGGAGTACAAAATTAATAGAAAACTAAATGCGCGGTCACCAATTTTTAGTCAATCGAAATAATAAGAATACGTGCAGTACGTTCAGTATGCTAACCCGTTTTCATTTCATGACAATTATCGCGCTACCGTAGACAACCGTCTTGCCTTTCATAGGGAAATTAATGCACATCGATTACTGTATATTGTCTTTGCCACAGTACTTTGTAGACATTCAATCAACCTTGTTCCATCGACGAGATATTTGTCATGTTGTTTATTTGTTTGTACACAGTATTACAAAGCTATTCAGTACAGTGTATACGTAACACAGATATAATTATTTGACACAACGTTCATTGAAGTTCAAAATAATGAAGCTCAACGAATGATGTGAAACCTAGTAGCAATGTCTAACCTACACTTCATTATGAAAGTCCTTGGTACGACAGATCAATCGGTTCGTACAACGACCGCTCATGGACGACGACGGTCGTGAGTCTAAAAATGACCCCAATTTGATGCGGCTTATCGAGTATGGCATCTCTTCAAGGCCACAAATACCAGAATAAAGTATCATATGTCTCATGAAACTCGAACGAGATTCTTGAACTTGGGAGAAATCTCCATCTGTCACCTTCTTCTCTTTCTATTTAATTTTGACCGCCTTCCGCTTTCACTAATTTCCAAACAGTAGTGAGCTTGCGTTATTCATCAGACAATCGTATTTGACGGAGTACATACGAAATCTTTTTCTCGCCATTGCTGGACCATAAACATGCTGTTACTTACTTAATCTGATACGTTATGTCGCGACGAGGGAAAATGCAAGGCAATTCTTTACCCGAACAATCCCTCGACTACGTCCTCAGCGATAAATTTTAGTCTTTCCGAGATTCCAAATCCCTTTGAAGTTTCATTACCACGGAGGGCAATGATCGACTTGACCTCCGATCCCTAACCTTCGAACTACGACGCGCATCTTAAACTTTGCGCATCGCACATCGGATAAATCGGATAAATAACCGAAGGTGCGAATATATTGAAACGGCCAGGTCGAGGAGGGAGGTTCGCTCAGCGCTAAAGCCTCAAATTGGTTTCATTCACACCTTACGGCCACTTTTTTTTGCTCCGTCCGCTTTGCCGGCCAAGCGCGTAATTCGGCACTCAGCGGCGAATAAATATAGTCGACAAAATAAAGGTCAGCGTGTAATCGAGAGAGTAAGTTTAATCGCGATTATCGCGGAGGTAATAAAGGCAATAATGAGGGGTCTTTATAGCCGCTCAGATCGGTGAAGATGCATACGCAGGCGTACAGCGCAAGAAGGAGGAAGAACCCTGCAGTGCCGATCCAGTCTCAATATTATAACCCCGAATTACTGTGAATACCTTATTTCGCGTCTGTTACACGCGCGGCGGTAAACAAAACAGTATGCGCGTCCACATGCGAAAGGAGGATAAAGGCCGGAGGGGGCGCTCATTACCGATTTCCGAGCCAGAGTGTATTTGATTACTGCGCAGCGATAACAAATTTTCAGCAACGCGCCGCAGAGAGTACGAGAAGATAATTAATATCATCGGACACTCGAGTCACTTATAAAGTCTGTTGACAAGCAACTCTGCGCAACTGGAAGCTGAACAACATGCTACGGGCAAGACCTACGATTCATTCTGAAGAAAGGACTGACGCTGTACGTAGTGTGCCTCCGGAAAATCAATACGTTCTATGGCTGCGATTCAGCGAAATGAGAAAACAATCGAACGCATTGGTCTGAGAACGCTGACGTCACTGGGACAATAAACGGCAGAACGGTGTCGATATCCGTCGCCGTGTGTTCTAGGCATTTTACCACTAGGAACCTGTTTGTCACAAGTCGATTGTAGTTCGTACTACACCCAACATCGGGCGTATAATAGCGGACGCGAGTCTCCTGTCGACATAAGAACAGATCAGGACGTAATTGAAAATCCTTCTTTTTTCGAGTTGATGCTAAAAATACCACTTTGCACGTTTTATTTTAGTAAGCGGAAATAACGGTATAGGGACGGGTAAGAGGCGTTGGAAGAGAAATGAAGGTGAATGGAGATGGAAAAGGAAAGGGACGGGATGAGGAAATGAGATCCTGGAAGTCCATGAAAATGATGTCAGTGCAACGAAAACAATACAATGTAGACAAACAGGGATGGTACGACTGACTCTTCTCTTTTCTCTCATCGCACGTCCTTTGCAGTTTTCTACCCCCCCCCCCCCCCCCCCCTCACTACCTCTTTTTCTACGTTATCCTTGCTCTGTATTCGAGAGAATTTAACTGAGTTCGGTATTCTCCTCAGTCTGTAGACCGCAATCGTTTCTACTCAAGGGAATGGGAGAATAGACGAAGAATCGGTTGAAGTAGGATAGGTTCTGGGATAGGGATTGAAAGGGACGAACGAGCAGGAGTCTAAGGAGAGCTGAGTAAAAACGTTGAACAGAGGCGATGCTACTCATGCCGTGAACGAATTTTTATATCGTTCACGTACACACCTGCACCTGTTTGTCAAGACGCGCGTACAATGACTCGCAGAAACGCATGCCGTCCACGGGAACGATTGATAAAGCGCAAGTTTTGTGTGGAAGAACTGGCCCGTGGAAATAGCGGCAACATTAATAGTGAATGATTTCATTGAGAGTTAACACATTAAGGACCGCTCACGAGTTCTCTCGTGTTTTCTACACGCTGTCTTTAGATGTTACTTATTTTGATACATTGTATCTATTTTGTCTATTTAAGTGTTTACATCAATGTTCTATGCATTAAACTCGATTGCCTTTATGTTTTTGTCGTATTTTCATTTTTTAGTAAAAAACTTATCATAATTATCAAAAAATATTATTTTTTTAATAATACCTAAACTACTTCCAATTATATAATTTCTAAAAGTTTCACAAAAATTCCTTCATAAATAACAAAGTTATGATTTTTGTAACGTATAAGTTTCCCCAAATCAGGCGTATTTCTTACAGACTTCTTAGTGGTCTTTAAAGTGTTAATATCCCACGTGCGATTTTAACAGAATACTGACATGCACAGTCACATTTATTAACCCTTTCGAGAGTGTTGGGACACATACGCCTCAGTCAAATTTAATCATAGATTCTAACTGTTAACCTACTAAAATTTCTTGCACGTTGCTTCATTGTGAATGGGCCTCTCTTGTTACATTCTTTAAAATCTAATATCACAATTTCTTGCTGTCAAAAAGTAAATGCATAAATTCTTCACCAGAAGTATTAGAAATAAAACCTGCCTCTTTTATTTTCTTAACACGTTGACTGCCACGGTGGTCACCGGTGACTGGTGCAAAAGATTTTACCAAAAATGCAAAAAATTTGCAATGAAGCCTAGTTTCAATCTTGTAAAAGCAATTGATATTGGAACGGTGTTTCAATACTTTGGCTTCTAACAAGTTTGCGTTACCTTCATTTTGCACGATTTAATTATACCTTGCAGTATTTCATCGTATCACGGTTCTGACATAGCAAAATACGCTTGGCAGTCAACGTGTTAAAAAGAAATTCGTCTCGAAAGGGTTAGTCATTAAAAATGCAAAAAATTCGCAATGTAGCCTATTTGCAATCTTATAAAAGCAATTGATATTGAAATGGTGCTTCAATACTTTGGCTGCTAACAACTCTGCGTTACTTTTATTTTGCACGATTCAATTATACTCCGCAGTATTTCATCACATCTATTTCTAAATGAGCGAAAGAACTGAAAATGAATGAATGATTTTAACACGTTGACTGCCATGGTGGTCACCGGTGACTGATGCAAAAATTTTTACTATAAATTCAAAAAATACGCAATGTAGCCTATTTGCAATTTTGTAAAAGCAATTGATACTGAAATGGTGCTTCAATACTTGGCTTCTAACAACTCTGCGTTACCTTAATTTTGCACCATTTAATCATACTCTGCAGTATTTCATCGCATCGCAGTTTTAACGTAGCAAAATAGGCTTGGCAGTCAACGTGTTAACACGTTGGAAACCGGTGACCGATGCAAAAGATTTTACTAAAAATGCAGAAAATTCGCAATGTAGCCTATTTGCAATCTTGTAAAAGCAATTGATATTGGAATGGTGCTTCAATACTTGGCTTCTAATAACTCTGCGTTACCTTCACTTTGCACGATTTAATTATACCTTGCAGTATTTCATCGTATCACGGTTCTGACATAGCAAAATACGCTTGGCAGTCAACGTGTTAAAAAGAAATTCGTCTCGAAAGGGTTAGTCATTGAAAATGCAAAAAATTCGCAATGTAGCCTATTTGCAATCTTATAAAAGCAATTGATATTGAAATGGTGCTTCAATACTTTGGCTGCTAACAACTCTGCGTTACTTTTATTTTGCACGATTTAATTATACTCCGCAGTATTTCATCACATCTATTTCTAAATGAGCGAAAGAACTGAAAATGAATGAATGATTTTAACACGTTGACTGCCATGGTGGTCATCGGTGACTGATGCAAAAATTTTTACTATAAATTCAAAAAATACGCAATGTAGCCTATTTGCAATTTTGTAAAAGCAATTGATACTGAAATGGTGCTTCAATACTTGGCTTCTAACAACTCTGCGTTACCTTAATTTTGCACCATTTAATCATACTCTGCAGTATTTCATCGCATCGCAGTTTTAACGTAGCAAAATACGGTTGGCAGTCAACGTGTTAACACGTTGGAAACCGGTGACCGATGCAAAAGATTTTACTAAAAATGCAGAAAATTCGCAATGTAGCCTATTTGCAATCTTGTAAAAGCAATTGATATTGGAATGGTGCTTCAATACTTGGCTTCTAATAACTCTGCGTTACCTTCATTTTGCACGATTTAATTATACCTTGCAGTATTTCATCGTATCACGGTTCTGACATAGCAAAATACGCTTGGCAGTCAACATGTTAAAAAGAAATTCGTCTCGAAAGGGTTAGTCATTAAAAATACAAAAAATCGCAATGTAGCCTATTTGCAATCTTATAAAAGCAATTGATATTGAAATGATGCTTCAATACTTTAGCTTCTAACAACTCTGCGCTACCTTTATTTTGCACGATTTCATTATACTCCGCAGTATTTCATCACATCGCGACTCTAACATAGCAAAATACGCTTGGCAGTCAACGCCTTAGAAAAGAAATTCGTCTCCAAAGGGTTAAAGCAAATAATCTAACTAGATCTATTTTTCATTGGCGGGCGCAAGCATACCGTGTCCGATCTGCGTCGTTGAAACAATATCCAAAATTTTGCGAAACTCATACGCATGTGCTCCGGTAGAGAAAGTTGAAGCACCTTCCGAGGCCCAGAATGCGAGGCTTCCGGCTGATATCGAGTGAAAAATCGTTCAAGTGGGCCGAGAGTGTATCGAGCAGGGTGCACGTGTAAGGTGAAGAAAGCGAATGTGCGTTTCAACAACGGATTCCTCTTTCTGCGAACCCACGTAAGAAGCCGGGGAGGAGGAACAGGGCAAAAGAAGGCGAAAGATGGAACGGCGGGACGTAAGGGGTCCACGATACGCGGGATATACTTTGTCGCGGAGCTGGATACGCGAGGGAGAGGAGGATCACAACGCTGCACGTATCGCATCGGATTTCACGTGGCGTTTGTGGTTCCCTGGGAATGGATACTCGGTTATGGGTTACGGTTACGACCGTTCGCCATCGTCCAGAGAAACCGTGACTCCGGGAGACGATACCAATTTTTACCGTGAATGATGGAAATTACCAGGCACAGTATGCCCTCGACGATCCATACATTTCTGATATCAATGAGAGAAACCGAAAAAAAAACGATGAAAAAGCGAGAAGCCCGAACGTATGGGTGCTGAGTTAAAGGGAGGAAGAATTGTAAGTCATCGCTTCGGGATCGGTCCCTCGTAGAGATTACGCCCACCGTTTGTTGGAGAACAGAAAGATTTGCGTGCACAGGTAAAGTGCAGCTGCAAGTTCGGGATATCGCGTAGGATTAGTCGTGTAAACGCAAAACGCTGGTTCATTCAGCCGACAAGTGAAGCCTACGCCCTGATGCTTCCAGATAGCAGTTTCAACGCTGCGTCATCCAGAAATGGGTGACACCTACTATTCCTAGGAAGTCGCATCGCTCAGATAATAGTCGCATAGCCCACGGGCGTGTTAATTCAAACTTAACGGTTATGTTTTACATTTTCCACATAAGTTTCACGGAGTTGCGGAACCCACCTTTTCATCCAGTATCGAGAGTTACTTTTTTCAATCTTTTGCATGCTTTGTTTTGCGATATCATTGAGACAATTTTGATTTTTACACCTTTGCTTCCGGCCTTCTGGATTTTTCATGTCTACTTTGATATTTCAAAGGAGCACATTTTTTGGAGAGTTCTCATTTTGTAACAAGAATAGAGAGGTGGTATCAAAAGGGGGTTCTGAATATTGATAAGAGATTATAACATTCAAACTAGTAATGCAACATGATAATGTGAACTATGTTTGTTAAAAAATTATTAAAATTTACACACGACGGTTATGTTTTACATTTTCCACATAAGTTTCACGGGGTTGTAGAACCCACCTTTTCATCCAGTATCGAAGGTTACTTTTTTCAATCTTTTGCATGCTTTGTTTTGCGATATCATTGAGACAATTTTGATTTTTACACCTTTGCTTCCGGCCTTCTGGATTTTTCATGTCTAGTTTGATATTTCAAAAGAGCACATTTTTTGGAGAGTTCTCATTTTGTAACAAGAATAGAGAGGTGGTATCAAAAGGGGGTTCTGAATATTGATAAGAGATTATAACATTCAAACTAGTAATGCAACATGATAATGTGAGCTATGTTTGTTAAAAAATGATTAAAATTTACACACGACGGTTATGTTTTACATTTTCCACATAAGTTTCACGGAGTTGTAGAACCCACCTTTTCATCCAGTATCGAAGGTTACTTTTTTCAATCTTTTGCATGCTTTGTTTTGCGATATCATTGAGACAATTTTGATTTTTATACCTTTGTTTCCGGCCGTCTGGATTTTTCATATCTACTTTGATATTTCAAAAGAGCACATTTTTTGGAGAGTTCTCATTTTGTAACAAGAATAGAGAGGTGGTATCAAAAGGGGGTTCTGAATATTGGTAAGAGATTATAACATTCAAACTAATAATGCAACATGATAATGTGAGCTATGTTTGTTAAAAAATTATTAAAATTTACACACGACGGTTATCTTTTACATTTTCCACATAAGTTTCACGGAGTTGTAGAACCCACCTTTTCATCCAGTATCGAAGGTTACTTTTTTCAATCTTTTGCATGCTTTGTTTTGCGATATCATTGAGACAATTTTGATTTTTACACCTTTGCTTCCGGCCTTCTGGATTTTTCATGTCTACTTTGATATTTCAAAAGAGCACATTTTTTGGAGAGTTCTTATTTTGTAACAAGAATAGAGAGGTGGTATCAAAAGGGGGTTCTGAATATTGATAAGAGATTATAACATTCAAACTAGTAATGCAACATGATAATGTGAGCTACGTTTGTTAAAAAATTATTAAAATTTACACACGACGGTTATGTTTTACATTTTCCACATAAGTTTCACGGAGTTGTGGAACCCACCTTTTCATCCAGTATCGAAGGTTACTTTTTTCAATCTTTTGCATGCTTTGTTTTGCGATATCATTGAGACAATTTTGATTTTTACACCTTTGCTTCCGGCCTTCTGGATTTTTCATGTCTACTTTGATATTTCAAAAGAGCACATTTTTTGGAGAGTTCTCATTTTGTGACAAGAATAGAGAGGTGGTATCAAAAGGGGGTTCTGAATATTGATAAGAGATTATAACATTCAAACTAGTAATGCAACATGATAATGTGAGCTATGTTTGTTAAAAAATTATTAAAATTTACACACGACAAAGCCTTTAGTACAATATAGTGTAAATTCGAATGGGATAGTTACGGGTAAAAAAGGGTGTTTTTTCATGTAATTTTTGTTCAAAGCTAGCCAAAGTATTCATGGTTTTTTACTATTCCTTAATCAAACATTCCAATTCTATTCTAATCTAAACAAACATTTCCTTGTTTTATTTATAAATACATTGCGCCATTCAAATTGCTTATTTGAAACAGTTAAAGACTTCGAACTATTATTTCATTCTAACCTCAATTCAAGTAGAATTAAGTATTTTCTTGTTTGCAATGTGGCAAAAGAAAATGGTATCTAACCTCAATCCAAGTAGAATTAAGTATTTTCTTGTTTGCAATGTGGCAAAAGAAAATGGTATCTCAAATCAGAAATATGTTTTTTATACAAATGCTCGCGGTATCGATTTACTTCGGTTAATCAAACAAACTGATATGCATTTCTTTCCTTCCAGAATTGCATACATTAATAACCCTTAAAACATAAACGTAATAGAAATATGGAAATCGTAGTTGTCCATACATTATTACTACCGAATTTACGCTACATACCATTGTTGGCACCCGCCGTTTGTCTGACCGAATATCTTGTAACATGTTCTTGCAAAATTCTTCGAAATTCAACAAACCGCTCGGAGGTAAACAATCGTGCTTGTCGTAGAACGCGGAAAATTCAAACAGAACATTCAGGATACAAGAATTTAACTACCATAGTGACCGTAGGGTGGCGCCAGCAGAAGGTTCAAGTTCACAATTAAAAAATTCGAACTTTCACTGAAACACGTTCATAAAATGTCTTCAATAAATCTCTGTTTTCAATCGAATAAATATGTTATCCAATGAAATAGAAAACCTGGGAGCGAGAATTAATTCAATATAAAACAATCTTAAGAATACCTACGATTGTTAATTAAACATAATAAGTAGAGAAGAACACATGCTAACCCAATCAACAATTGTTTACTAATGTACTGTTATACAGTTACCTGGTCATATGCGTGAATAAGTTAACCTAATTGATATCACGTATGGCCATTTTTGGCCCTTTTTAACCTAATATATTCCGCCGGAAGTGGACGTGGATTTGAACTACTTTAAAGTTTTTCGTAACACTCACAAGCGGCGCTATATTCAGCCGTTTAAGAAGGTCCTATATCTCGAATCAAGTATGAACATATTTTCAGCGTCAGTTTAAATATAATCTTGCGTAGCGTGCATCTGCTATTAATGTAACACGCTAAATTCTCTCAACCCACATATTTTTTTCACTGAAACACGTTCATAAAATGTCTTCATTAAATCTTTGTTTTCAATCGAATAAATATATTATCCAATGAAATAGAAAACTTGGGAGCGAGAATTAATTTAATATAAAACAATCTTAAGGATAACTACGATTGTTAATTAACACGTTGGCTGCCGTGGGGGTCACCGGTGACCGGCGCAAGAGATTTTACTGAAGATCTAAAATATTCGTGATGGGTAGTAATAATTATTTTATAAATGCAGTTATTGTTAGAATACTGATGCGATTCTTTGGTCTCCAATACTTGCACATTATTTACATTTTGCATAATTCAGTCAAACGCTGTAGTATTTCATAGCATCGCCGTTCTAATGGGGAAAATACGCACGGCAGTCAACGTGTTAAACATAATAAGTACTGAAGAGCACATGCTAACCCAATCAATAATTCTTTACTAATGTACTGTTATACAGTTACCTGGTCATATGCGTGAATAGGGTAATTTACTTGATATCACGTATGGCCATTTTTGGCCCTTTTTAACCTAATATATTCCGCCGGAAGTGGACGTGGATTTGAACTACTTTAAAGTTTTTCGTAACACTCACAAGCGGCGCTATATTCAGCCGTTTAAGAAGGTCCTATATCTCGAGTCAAGTATGAACATATTTTCAGCGTCAGTTTAAATATAATCTTGCGTAGTGTCTATCTGCTATTAATGTAACTCGCTAAATTCTCTCAGCCAACTTATTTTTGAAACATACGGATATGAATGTCATTAATGAAGATTTTGGCTATTATAAGTAAGCGACAACGACATTTTGCGTGATTCGGTTTCGAATTAGCGGTTTCTGCGTTTTGCGTTGCAATCTGCAGCACGGCAAATATGGTTAGCTGCAAAGTGCGCTGCCACACATAAACGTAATCAACAATTTTGTCACGACGTTGTTTATTTGCGTCGTCACTCGGCTCACTTGTCATTCGCGATTGGAAACAAAGTTTTTTTCTACCGTTCTTATGAATTTTTTTTAACCCTGTTGGCTCTCTGCGTTTGTTGATTCACATGTTTGGTACTAATGTAATCTTTTTCAATGTTGCGTTCGCCAATTAGCTCCTCGTTTAGCAATAATTATTGTTAGTAAGTAGTGATAAAAAAAGGAAGATATTTATCGAGATTATTCGTTCTACTCGTGACCAGTGTCACCATCTGTAGTTTGGGAGTTACCCTTGCGGCATACTTAAATATTTACCGTTCGTTTTTAAATGTTCGGAAATAGCGAGAAAAGTTGAAATGGGAGCCCTTCGGATATACGCTTTATAATATATACGTGGATAATCGCAAAGATTGCAATATTAGAGCGTTCTTTTGTGAGCGGTATGTTTGTGGAAGTTATACAAAATAGGCTATTTCTAACCTTTAAGCACGGTCTCCGCTACCTAAACATTGAATATCGTAGTCATAAATAAATGTATATTTGTATGTGATGATAATTTAAAAGCAGTGACGCATGTATGTAGGTATTTACGTATCATTTCGCCGCATATACGTGGAAACTTTTGTTTACATACATGTACACCAGTGTCATGCATTTTGACTTTGGACCAAACAAAGCACATCTTCCTTTATATTTACTCTTCTAACATGGTCATTTGTATCGCTTAGTTTGCGTAGTCAATTCTGTGCTCCTCAGATTACATTGCCAGATTATAATATTCATTGTAGGGCGCATAATTTAGCCGTGCTGTATGCAAATCTGAATTTACAGGATACTCGAAGGACAATATGATTACGCTACGTGGAAAGTTGAAGAAGGATAATGATTTAGCAAATTCTAAAAATAATAACCTTAATAAACGTGTTTCTGTCCGTGATAAGCTATTAGTTAAAGAGGTAAGTAGAGAATGCGTGCAAGTTCTTGCCATCGGTGTTTACAAAAACGTTATTCCTTCACATAACCTAGGTACAAGAAATGGAGCAAAATCTTCCTACAAGCTGTCAAGTCAGATTTAACGATCCACACAGGCTACATGAATTCATACTTTTAATCGTTCCTGAAGAGGGATATTGGATCGGCGGAAGATTTTATTTCCAGATATATATAAGTGAAGAATACAACATGGCTGTAACTACATTTTGATGCTGCAAAAATATTTTTAGACTCACCTTGCTTTGTGTATTAATGTTACTGTATTTTAGCCTCCAAAGGTTAAATGTTTAACAAAGCTATGGCATCCTAATATTAGTGAAGACGGTGACGTGTGTCTGTCCATTTTAAGGCAAAGTAGTCTGGATGGGATGGGATGGGCACCTACACGAAAACTTAAGGATGTTGTGTGGGGTCTCAATTCCTTATTTACTGTAAGTTTTCGCCATTTCCATATTTAGCGCATGTAAATACGAATTGGTGACTTTTTTATTCTGCTAAATATAATGTTTCATGTTATTTTTTTCTGCAGGATTTGCTTAATTTTGACGATCCTCTGAACAGAGATGCTGCTGATCTGTTCTTGAAGGATAAGGTGTCATTCCGCAGTAAGGTAAAGGATTACGTTATGCAGTATGCGAAAAGATGATTTTCAGTGCAAAAACATCAAGGGTTCCAAGTCTTAAAACAAAATGAAATTTGACATTTTTAACAGATACTGATTGTTGTACATTTAATATTTTGCTACTAGTCTTCTGGCCTTAGGGATATTGTAATCATAATTTCTTTGGTTTCTGAACAACTTTTGTGAGATCGTTGGCTGTCATGGCTACATTGAATTAATGTTACTATTATGTATGTGATTTATGGGTTATAACTGGAGATACGGAGGAAAGGAGAAATGCAGTGTGTGAAGTGTGAATGTTTGTCTTCTTCGTAAAATATTGTAGCGCTGGGAGAACACACTTTGTAAATAAATTCGCTAACTATATAAGTAAGATCAGAGTTTTGTTAATTGGTATTGTCTTTACAATTAGGATGATAACTTCGGTAAGTTTTAGTGAATAAGTATAGACCCGATTATTTATTTTTTATTTTATTTGACTTTCATTTTGTGTCGCATCAGAATATTATCGATATTCGTAGTGAATAAGTTCGAGAATTTACGTGTTTGTCGACATTTTAACATGGTACATCGTTCAGAATCATGTTCATCGAATCGTAGAATTTAACTCGTTCCGATGGAACCTCTGACTAAACGAGCACAGCACAGTAAAATTCGTTTCAATAATTACAAGTTGTAACATAAATAATAACAAAAAAGAAAACAAGGAAGTAGAACTCGCACGGTTATGTTTCTCTTTCTTGTCGTCCGTTCCTTATCATTCTTTCTTGCTGTCTACAGGATCGACTAGATACGTGTGCGAAATTGTAGAGTTACGAAGATAAAGCTAATTGGAAAATAGCAGTTTCTTTTTAATCATCGTAGTTTAATCGTTAGAACGTTGTGAGCAATTCTTCCTGTATGCTAGTTGATCTGATCAATTTCTTTGTAGCTCCCAACAGAGTTTCGGTCGCCAATGTTTCACTGTCTGACGCTAATTTCGCTTTCTCCTCGTGGTAAGCGTCACTATACTCTTTCAGTCTGTTACCCAGGAAAACTGCCCGTTCACGTTTCTTTACCATGTATTCTGTAGGCATCTGCCATCTGTGCTCATGGCATTCCTCGGCTAGTGGTCTTTTACTGAAACAACAAAGAAAAACATATAAAGCCCTGTGTGGACAACGAATCAAATAAAGCAAAAGGAGGTACTAACTTTGGTGCACGTTTGAAGACCAACATGAGGAACCTTGTAGCCTCTTGACTGAGTTCCTTATAGAGATACTCGAATCTGTATCTCACGAATGAGATGTTCTGCCTTGTCTCATCTGCGTCTTCTCCGCGGAAAGGTGATACACCAGACAAGAGAATATAAGTCAAGACACCGACCATCCATATATCAGTCTGTGGATGTGCTGGTTCTTCATTGTAAACTTCAGGTGCCCTGTATTCCGGATGACCGAGGTTCTTTGACACAATAGTACCCAGCTTAGAAACCTTTTGTGCAGAACCCATATCAACAAGTTTTATCTGTACAGATCTGACGTTGGACATGACAACGTTATCCGGTTGAATGTCCAGATGACAGTATCCTCGCCAATGAAGGTACTGGAGACCATCAAGTATCTGGGAAACTGCTGTAGCCACACAGTTTTCTGTGTATTCGTGTCTGCTTGAGAAATATGTCAGGATGTCTGCTCCTTGAAGTTTCTCCATAATGAACACTGCTACTGGTGAACCAGGTGCCTTATATGCTGCTTGTAACATAGCTATCCTTTCATGCCTCAGAGAACGAAGTACATCGAACTCTCTATTGACCTGTTTCTCTGTATTGGGGTTAAGTTCCATGATCTTCGCAACGATAACATTGTCGTTCTTCTTATCAACGGCTTTTGTAACTACGGAAAATTGTCCCCGCGCCAATTCTGAGATAAAACTGTACATATTCGTTAATTGGGTTTCTGTGGACCACTCGATCGGATGATTCTCTACAGAGTAGTCAATATGAGTCTTATCTTCATCCAACACGATTTCTTGGCCGCTTTCTGTAAGTTCTTGAAGATGCCTCATTGCCCTGGTGATTTGAACTTTCGGACAGCCAACGGGTTTCGTTTTTATTAGTTTCGAGGGAATGCCCTTCTCACTCCAACCGATACGGTTTCGTGCTGCAAGTCTGAAGTTATAGCTCGTATCAGGTTTGAGGTCTCTCACAAGGTAGAACTCGTGGTCGATATTTGAGGCAACGTCAACCCAATTGATTGAGTCACCTTCCTTGTACTGCAGGTTATAGCAAAGGACAGGTGAATTGCCGTCGTATTTAGGCTGTTTCCACCGAAGAAATACTTCATTGTCAGATGTGTCTGTGCATTGTGGTGAATCAGGTCCTGTGGGTACAATTGCTAAAACTACCCTAGTTCTGACCGCCGTTTGACCAACAGAATTCCTTGCGACCACTTTGTATATGCCAATGTCGTGTTCTCTAGCGGGGTTGAAACTGAGTATAGATCTACCTTCTGCGTCTTCAGTTACTTTCACTCTACTTCCTTCTTGAATGACCATTTCGTTCTTAAACCACTGAACCACTGGTTTGGGATTTCCAACTGCCAAGCACATGAGCTGCACTGGTTTCCCTTCCTCTATCGGTCGAATTTGTGGCTTTTCCCTAAAGAACGGTAACTGTCCTTCTTTCTTCGATTCTATCATTGCCTCTGCTTCTGCATAACTATCAAGGCGTGTTCCAAGTTCATTCTTCAATCGCCTTAGCGTGTAAGTATCTGCTGAGCCGTATCGACTAATCCTAGCCCTTCGTTCGTCATCAATCTCTTCGTCCATCACGTCCGTAAACCGACGACGTTCTCGAATTATTGGAGTCTAAAGAAATTAACAATCTGACTATGATGAATATTTACTGTACAAGACAAATGTCATTGTTTACTTACCCTCCAGTCGAAACCATTGTCATCCGCTATTGAACGGGAATATCCCGGACTTCTATTACAGGCAACTTTCATGTATTCACGCAAACGTACTGGGAAGTCAGTATCTCTGAGTTGGAGTAAGTAAGTGTCTGGTCCATTTTGGTAGCTATAAGTAAATACAAATTTTCTATTTTAGATAACAGTTATCGAATAAGAACGTACTTAGTTTATAATCTTCATCAATACTTACTGACTCTCACTCTTAATGAGACCAATTTCCGTGTCAATGGGTTCTCTTGAAAATATTTCATTTTCCCACAATCTAGTCGGTTTTTTAATAGGACTATAGCTTCTGTCGGTACTTGGTTCTGGTGTATATCTATGGCCAGGTGGATATACCATTTTTGAGGGATGTTCGAAGGCACTACTTAACTTGCGTCTGCGGTACCACGTTCGACAGGATGCATTACCGTACCAGTCTCTGCAAGTATACATTAAACATGTAAGTAAATTTACCAAATCTTCTTGTCAACTCTGTATGTTGAACATACCGGAAGAGTTTGTAATAATTCTTCAAATTCTCCGACGGTATCCTATAAAGGTCTGCAGAAGGTGTGTCAATGCAATGCAACCATGGGTGGGAAAGTGCAACTTTCACGTCTATTCGATTGTCAACGTTGTAGACCAACAAACGTCGAATGAAATCTTTCGCTTCATCAGAAATATTCTTCCAGCGATCATCGAAATCCCATGTGCCCTCCCTGATTTTAGTTAGGGTCTCTCGGTCGTTCATGCCCCTGAACGGTGAGATTCCTGATAGAAGAATGTACGTTATGATACCGACGGACCACATGTCAGCGCCGTAGCTAACTCCCTCATTGTTAGCAACTTCTGGGGCGACGTATTCTGGCATGCCGTAAGGTAATGTCATTAGCCTTGTTTGGGAGATTCTTCTTGCCAGGCCGAAGTCACCGATCTTCAGGTCATCACCGCCCGGATGAGAAATCAGAAGATCTCCTAGCTATACATCGAGAAAATGTCATTATTACTTGCGTGAAGGTATATTGCGGTGGATATCTTTACCGTTAAACCAAGATGAGCGTAATGGCTTCCATGTATGTATTCCAATCCCCAAAGTAGTTGTCGTATGTATCCAGCGATGTCTGCCTCAGTATAGTGTGACTGTTTAGTCAAATTATCAACCAGCTCACCACCAGCGGCCCTGTGCAAGACTCGTTAAGGAATTATCGTGAAACAAATTTTATGTCAACTGCTGGTGTAATCAAATTGTGCATAGCATTTTGTATTGGAAAAGGATACAATTCGGTAACAAGTGTCATTGACTTATCAGTTTCGAAGGCATCGTGTAAACGCAACAATTTTCGGTGATTAAGGTTGTTCATAGCGTCCATCTCATTGTACATAAATGGTTTAAGTTCTCCATCACCGTGCATTACTTTAGCAGCATAATTTCTTCCGGTATTTCTTTCTACAGTATGGTATGTAACACCCTGAGTACCACGTCCAAGTTCGTCGCCCAGGTCATAAAGGTCAATAAATGGCTTATCATGGAACTTAACGTCAGTTTTTCTTTTGTATGTTCTGTATCCATATTCGTGCTCGTTTTCTTCTACGTGCAACATAACAGAACATGATACTGAACCAGCCACGTTTCCGGCACTGACTGAGTAGAGACCTTCATCTTTAATAATAGCTTCGTTAATAGTAAGGATCGTTGTATCGGGCTCAACAAATTGTATCTGAAAATTATACATTAACTTCTATTATAAATAGAGCAGGGACAAAAGTTAATACAAGTTGGTAATTATGTTAAACGCTCACCCTAATTCTAGACGATGAAGTAATGGGTTTCCAATCTTTATACCACTTTATTTCCGGATACGGCACACCGATGACTCGAGCTATTAATTGTGCGGTTTTCCTGACCATTACTACAGTTTCCTCAGGCCTTCGAATGATTGTTGGATATTCCGCTATCTGTAGCCGAACTCTCTGTCTGGCTTCGCCGTGTTCATTACTAGCCACTGCTTCATAAATACCCTCGTCTCTTTCTAGCATTCTATTAATAAAGAGAGTGGCTTGTCCATTTCTAGTGTAGCTCTGATCGTACCGTCCACCACTTTGAATTAGTTGGTCATTGAAGTAGTATGTCATCTTTGGTTTGGGATAACCATAAACAAACCAGAACAAGTTACAGTTGTGATTCTTCACTCCATACTGCGTATCAAATTCTTGACGCAAGAATCTGGGTGGTTGGGCATATCCATCGTGAGGCGGTCTTTCAATATCAAAGTCTTTGGGGAAGTACGGGCTAGTTTCCGGTCGGAAATCAATGCCAGGCGGTAGGTACGGGAAGAACTTCGGTGGATCAGGTTCTAGTTTAGCACGATAAGTTTGCGCAAACGGCGAAGGATCACTGATGCCATATTTGTTTTCTACGCGGATGCGGAATTTATAATCGCGGAAAGGTTCTAGGTTGCGAATATCGCAAACACAGCTGCGAATTCCTGAACGGGCTGTGAACCAGTCACCGTCAGGATGCTCGCACATTTCAACTAAATACGTGACGGGTACACGAGGGCCTATCGGTACGGATGGCTTCCAGGAAAGTGTCAAATGTCTGTCCATCATTCGACTAATGATTGGACGGTCAGCCAGCGGCAATGGAATGCCAGATTTTCGGTATTTATCGAAGTCTGTGTATTGATCAGCCAATGGTTTCTTCGGTCGTGTCTCGAGACCTAATATAAAAATATGCATGAATAAGAACTTTGTACTGTAATTGATTTGTATTGTAATTGAAGTTGTTTGCATACTTACATTCGTAAACCATATCAGCGCTGCAAGAATCTTCGCCGTGCGGATTGAATATCTTAAGTACGTATTTGCCGGCATCCATTTCATCTATGTTGGCTATGGTTAAGCGTAACAAACTTCCTTCTTGATCCATTCTTATACGATCTGTCGGCCACAGTCTATCTCCATTGCGATACCATTCGAACTCGGGCTCTGGATACCCTGTGACACACGCTGTGAATTTAGCCGGCATGCCTCTGTACACCTCACAATCGCCAATCCTCTTTAAGAATGCTGGTGGTTCAATCTTCTGCATCTTTTGACTATAATCGAAAGTACTTCTTTATGAATGTGCTATTTACAGTACGAGAAATCATGCAATGATTAGACAATTAATTCGGACTCACATCTTATCCACGACGGCTAATGAAGCAACGCATTCTGCTTCGCCAGCCCTATTGACAGCTCTACACTTATATGTTCCAGAGTCGTCATAGGCGCAGTCCTTGACATACAAACAACATACGTCTCCATCTCTCTTAATCTTATACTTCCCATCGTCGCGAAGAAGAGGTTTATCGTTGAAGGACCAAGTAACGTCTGGTTTGGGAATTCCAGTGATGCGAGCGGAGAACTTGGCGTCAAGTGATGGCAGTTGTTGAAGATCGGTGAATCTCTGCGTGAAATTAGGCGGCAGGTAAATTTGCCTTACGGAAGCGTTGGCCTTTGTACTATCTTCGCCGAGAGGATTTGATAGATGACACTCATAAGCACCCGCGTCCTTAGGTTCACAAGGATTAATTTCAAGCTCCACTTTCTTTCCGTCGCAGGTCGTCATGACACGATCAGACGGTTCCAAAGGTTGACCATCTTTGGTCCAGTTAACGTCCGGTATCGGATTACCAACAATCGCGGCCGATAATGCTAACGGCTCTCCTTCTTCGACTGATGCATCTCGCATTGGACTCGTAAAAGCTGGTTTCGCTTCCGGCTCGTCTGAATTCAGTCTACTGGCTACATCAAGATTGGCTTTGCACGAAGCCGTGCCCTCAGTATTCCCAGCTATCACTTGGTACTCTCCAGCGTCTTCTGGTGTTACCTTGTCGATTATCAGAGCGTGAGTACCATCTGGACCACTGATGAGTTTGATATGTTTGCCGTCAGGAACGATCTAAATTGACGATAAAGTAATTTTTAGGCATTTGTAATATTGTCTGACACGATCTTGTACTTACTTCTTCCCCGTTATGCAACCACTGAAGGGAAGGCACTGGTTTGCCAGTTAATTTCACTTCCATCTTTGCCGGGAAACCTTCCACCACTGTAAGAGGCTGTAGACTTGCTACGAAGTCTGGTCGCTTTTCTCTTTCCTCCACCTCTACTTTAGCAGAGCCAGTAATTTCGCCCAGAGAATTGGACACGACCATGGAGTACGTACCGGCATCTTCTGGACGTACTTTATCGATGGTAAGACCGATCAAACCATTAGGATCGTTGATGAAGTTGATTTCCTTTGATTGCCTTATCGGCACACCATCCTTGAACCACTGGATCTGCGGAGTGGGGAAAGCCACCACCTGGGCTTCCAATTTTAATGGTTCCCCTACAATAGCCTTCGTATCCTGCAGGCCTTTCGTAAATGATGGCCTTCGTCTTTCAGCTGAAAAAAGAAACAAATGTTTTGCCCATATCTGCTTTCCTCGAAACTGCAGTGTTAGACCTTCTTAGTCCAATATTCTAATATACTTACGTGTGATAGCCACAGCACACAAGGCCGAAATTTCTCCGCTAGAATTCTTTGAAACAAGTTTGTAAGCTCCGCAATCTGTTGGTTTAACACAATCGATCGTAAGTTTTGTTAACCCGTCTGAGGATGTTTCTATCTTTACATGATCGTCTGGAACAATTTCTTCTCCGTCTTTGTACCAAGTAGCCTCCGGAATAGGACTTCCATCCAGCTTGGCTTTAAGTTCGAGCGTGTCTCCTTCATCCACTTGCATCGATCTGGGCAAACTTGGATGTCCGAAACTGGGCTCGGTGAGAGTCATCTCTAACTTACAACCCGTTTGAGCTTTTCCAACTGAGTTAGTTGCTTCGCAGGTATACATTCCGATGTCTGATGCAGAGAAAGTCTTAACAGTGAGACAGCTCGATACTATGCCGTCGACATTAGTTTCTATTTCATGCCGTTTATCTTCGGTTATTTCAACACCGTCTTTTAGCCACTTGATACTTGGTTTTGGAATACCGCTTGCGCGTATTTTTAATTCAACGTCCCCACGATCTTTCAGATGGCCGTCTGATAGTTCTTTCACGAAGGTTGGTACTTCGGCTGTGAATGAATAAGGTATACTTGATGCATTAGCCGAAAATTATAGTTGATTAATAATATTTTGTTTGTAGTATTTTGTGTAATAGTATTTTGTTTATAGTTGATTAATAATATTTTGTACTTACTATGTACAGTCAAAGTAGCTTGAGCGCTTACTTCGCCCAAATAATTTTTCGCACCCACAGTATATACGCCACCGTCATTCAAACCGATGTTTTTAACAACAAGCGTATACTTATTATTTCTTCTGTCTTCTTCAAATGCGAACTGTTCACCTGCCTCCAATACTTCTCCGTTTCTCACCCACGTAATCTCTGGTTTTGGATTTCCTTTTACCACGATTACCCAACGAATTGTTTCGTCAAGTGGAGCTGTTATGTCCTTGAACGCTTCAATTTCCGGCTTGAGCAAAAGATTTAGGAAAGCCTGGATGAAAAATAAATTGTTCGTTACTGATACGTTATTGTGATTAAAATGATTAATGTATTAAGGTAAATGATTGTTTACACTAGACTCGGCCTCGCCATATTTGTTCTTCAGTTTCAAAGTGTACTCTCCAGTGTCGTCTTTGGAACAATGAGGTAGTTTTAACGTAACCGTACTCTCTGTCAACTTATCGTTCGCCGGCTTATTGACCATTGTAAATTTAATTCGAGAATCCTCAGCCGAAATCTCCTGACCCTTGAAGCACCTGTTATACAAAAAGATTTTATGTCACGACAAATACATTATTTTATAGAAAATACGTTAGTGAAACAGATGCATACCAGCATTTTCTTATCGACAGGCATAATTCAAAAAGATAATATATGAATTTAGACAAAAAATGATTCAATAAGACAATGTATGAATTTTCCCGTAAATAGTAAGATTACAATAAATTGACATACCAAACTATATCAGGTACAGGATCAGCAGTGAAGACTGCCTTGAATTCTCCCGTGCCATTCTCAGCAACATTAACTTCACTAAGTTCTTCCGAAAACCTTGGCTTGCGTAGATCATCCACCGTGCCAACAGTTAGTTGGCCTTCTACAATTTCTTCTCCCAGTTTGTTTGTGAGTACCAACATATACAGACCGGCATCGTCCAACGTAGCTTTGCTCAATTCCATCTCGTAGGATTCGCCTGACGTTACGATTCGAACCCGTTCTCCGGAACGTACAGGCTTACCGTCTTTGTACCATTTTCCTTCTGGTCTAGGAAGACCAGTAGCCACGACCTCAAAGACGGTAGTTTGCGTTTCGAAGATGATTTTGTCGGTGAGAGTCGCACGAACGACATGAGGGGGAGCTAACGAAAAATCACTTGTATGAATCTATGATCGGACAGAATGGCTGGATGATCGTTATTGCCAAATTAATGTCCTCTAAAAAATATCCGATTCGCTACCGTGCAATAAAAGATCGTTCAATCGCGTGCTATTTTTGTTATACGCATTTACTTCTGCTATGATTTTAGTTGCAAGACTTACCTTGACACGTGAGTACGTTGTCCAGTGCAGCTAAACTGACGTTTGCAATGCAAAGCCATGCGTGTTTAGGTTACGTGCTGAGGCGCAAACCATTATTGTATGTGATTGAACTCTAAGTGTAACAGCGCTTGCCAAGTCCGATAATGTACAGAAGGATATTACAAATAGTGGAAAACACAAGAAACAGAAAAATGCGGTGGTTGATTAGAAGCATTCTCAAGCGAGAAACAATCGCTAAAAATTTAGATGAAATTTGCAGCTGATAAATGACAGTTTGTTCTTCGTTTGAGGAAGTACTTAGAGTTGTTCGTGACCATACCTGATCCCCTGTTTGATTCTTGTTCAAGAATTTCATCGAGTACGCTTCGCTGACGCTTAACGCGACTAAATAATGCTTCGAGTTGCTCATCTACTTCTTCTTCATCCTTGATACTTGCTCTCTGCGAGCTCTGTCTCGAAATTGTTTTAATCGACTTCGCTGATTCCACAGAGTCTCTTCTTTCCACTTTCGAAGTTTGCCGTACTAAGCCGCTGTCATCGGCAGTTGCGTTTTGAGGCTCTGGAAGACCAGTCCCCTTCGCCTTTTCTTCTTTCGCCGATACGGTTTCAACTTTGGCACTTTGCTTAGCCGACTGTGATTGTGCCAAAACCTCCTCTTTCGCTTTCTGCGAAACGGGTTCCTCCAACGAACATTCCTCCATGATCGTCTGTGTCACAATCGACCCCTTTTGAGGTCTACCCGTATCCAGTATCTTTTCTTCAACCGATTTCTTACTTATAATGATTTCTTCGTAGGAACCGTTCACCAGTTTGATATTATCTTCCGTTAGTTCAGCGCATTGCATATCGTCCGTGCTAACATCCCTTGAAATCGCCTTGAGAGTCGACTCATCATCAGATACCGATACAATAGATACGCCACGATTAATGTTCAGTTTCGTTCGATTGTCTTCGCTGGCCTCTGAGAACTCCTCTATCAGCACACCATTTTGTGGGTTCGCACCGCTTTCTTCTTGAATCGTGTAGCTGTAGGAAGCGATTTCTTCAACGCGTGGTTCATCGAAGCCTAGTTCCTGACACTCAACCTTCGTTGCCGTCATCTTGCTTATCGAATGTCTCTCGTCCGGACCTGCGAATGGTCTGCTGTGTCACAATACCTTCAAGCGCTTGATGGAATCATATTATTATGGTAACTGCCACGATGCGACGTTGAACCGCGGGGGTTGATCGAAAGGCTCTTCAGTCTTTATCTTTCGAGTGGTCTCCCGTAACAATTTTATCACACTTTCGTTCGGTGCAACGTATTTACGTGACGCGAAATATGATATTGTGTATATGTGCAGTAGAATTAAAGAAGAATATAAGAGAACCATGACGCGGTAATGATTTTTGTAGTGGGCCGACGGTTCTGTAATGCTTGCAATATTACCTGTCATCAGAGCTTCGTGTGTCGTCGTTGAAGCCACAGAGATGGTTATCATATCACCCTTTCCACGTACTACTTGGATGCTCTGTTTCTCCAGTGTGACCCGACCTAAATTTACCAGACATTTTGTTTTGCTACTAACTACCATTACACTAAGTGCCAATCAGTCTTTATAATGTCATAAGTTACGTTTTCTACGTTTGCGTTTAATCACGCTAATGCAAAATGCTGTGTGCTATATACAAGTGACATCAGATATGTTTCACTCAAAAAATTCAGAAAGGCTGCGCTACTACGTCGTGTAAAAAAACGTTCGTGTATCGTGTTCATCTCGTGTTTGGTTACGTGAAAAAAAAGAAAAATCAGTAAAGCTCGTTAATGTAAATTACGCAAACTCTGGGCCACTAGAAAAACAGATGCTACTGCAAAATATCGTGTGCCAATAATTGCGCGTGCATTGAGCGTGGGCGCAGGTTTGCGTGTGCATGGAAAGTTCTTACCAAACTGGCGTGACTATTATTTTCGGCGCATCGTTGAGCGAGATACTAAGCGTTGTACGTATTATCACTTCCTCTACGTTCAAAGCTCTGTTGCGCTATCTCATGTCGTTAATGACAATTGTGCGCTTTAAATATCAAGGATTACCTTCCGGCCCTGACTCTTCCGCGCGCTGTTTTTGTGCGTCAACGTCTTCAGTTTTCAGTTTCTGCGCTTTCGTTTCTTCCTCATCGGCGGCTACCTTTTCCACCTTCTCCTTCTGAAGTTCTGTTTTTTCTTCGATCTTTTCTTCGGTTTTCGCTACAGAAGTACACATCATCGAATATTTGGCACGACAGTTAGGGATGAACAAAAATCGAATATGGTAAAAAACGTCATCAGTAGAAAAACCCGAGTTAGTACATAATTGCACGTTCGTTCCTTTAAAAAGTTTTCGTGAAACGAACAATCGTACGGAAACAAGGGATAGAAGAACAAACGGGCGAAAATCGTGAGGACAAATAAAAACGTCGGCGTCGTCGATATGACGCGAGTCGCATGAAATGCACAAATGAGGTTTCTGTTCCTCTCGTCAGACGATATCGAGTACAAGGAATTTCGTTAACAACAAATATCTGCGAGTCTTTAGAGGCTCACATGAGGAATAAAAGACACAGTCGAAAATAAATGTGCCCACCTTCATCTCGGTACTTACTCGATACGTTGACAAAATAGAGCTGTCCACTGCAGTGGAACTCGAAAATTAAAAATCTTTATCCGGTCATTGGGTGTAATGATCGCTCCTCAGTTAACAAAGTTCCTCGGAATATGTTATCGCAGTACGACGATGAAAAATTCCGATACAGAGGAACGACCATGGTAAGCACCCGTTGAAGAACTAAAAAAAATGACGGAATACTTACTGAGCACGATGACTTTACTCTTGCTGCTAACCATGCCAAGCTCGTTCTCCGCCCGCACTTCATAGACACCACCATCAGATCCTTTTAGAAGCGTTACAGTCAAATCATAGCTCTCTTTGCGTTGACTGTCCCTTGTAATTTTAATTCTGGCGTCCGCCGATACTTCTTGACCATCCTTGTACCATGTAATGTTAGGATCGGGGGTTCCGGACAACTCGACGGTTAGCTTCAAAGTTTCTCCTTCCTTGACCCTCATGTCAGCTAGCTTTTTGATCAGTTTCGGTCTTGTGTTCACAGTCAACGTCGAACTGCTCTTCGTTTCACCGAACTCGTTTACAACTTTGCAGGTATAGGTTCCCATTACTTGCGTCTTCACCTCTTTGATGACGAGTTTGTAATTATCTCCATCTTCGGTACGCGTGTATTCGGTTTTCTTTTCAGTGATTTCAACGTCACCGATGTACCAGTGGACGCTTGGTTTCGGGCAACCGTCTACTTCCACTACGAATTCTACGTTTTTGTCACCCTCATTTGCTGTGACATCAGACATTTTTGTCTTGAATCTAGGAATACCGCGTACCTGTAATAGACGAATGTTTTCATGATTAAATAGTCGTAGACAACTATACCCTCCATGATACGTTATAGCTACTTACCCTGACTCGCGTTTCGTCCGTTAACGATCCATATTTATTTGTCACCTTAACCTTATAATTCGCTGCATCCGTCGTGACTGTGCCGGTAATTTTGAGTATATAATCATTCCCTTGGCGAGTAATTACAGTACGATCGTTCTGTGTAACTTCTTCGTTGTCCTTAAACCATTGCACAGTTGCCTCAGTTTCAGAGTCGACTCCGACCAACAGAGTCAAAGTGTCTCCTTCATTCAAAATTTGCGGTTCGCCCAATCGCTTTCTTATTTTCGGTGGACTTCTTACAGCAACATTCCACATTTCAGTCGTCTGATTAATCTCATTTCTCGCGACGATGGAATACGATCCCGAATCGCTCATTTGAACGTTTTTCATAGTCAGGTTGTATGTATTGCTTCCCTCTTTAGTAATTGTGACACGATCACTTTCTTCAATTACCTGACCGTCTTTATACCACTTAACATCGGGTGCCGGAGTGGCTTCAACTTGTACAGTCATTGTCACCGTTTCTTCCACAAGGACTGTCATGTCAGTCTGCTTCTTCGTGATCTTTGGTGCAGACTTAACAATTAGTTCGATTTGCGTACTGTCTTCGCCTAGTTCATTCTTCGCTTTGATCGTATAGACACCAGCGTCCTTAGCGGTAACGTGCTTAATGACAAGAGACAATGACTCTTCGTCCTCCCAGAGGTACTTGATCCTACCACCTGCGACAATTTCTTCGCCGTCTTTCGTCCACTTTATGTCTGGCTTCGGGAAACCTTTCACCTGCAGGTCAAGCATCGCTGAACCACCGGCACTTACTTCGGACTGCTTAGATTCTGTTTCTAACTTCGGTTTCTCTGGATCTCTCATCAATTGATGCACCGCACCTTGTACCGTCAGTTCAGCACTGCAACTTATGTTACCTGTACCGGTGAAATTATTGCATTAAAGTAAATGATCGACAATAACTTTTAAATGTAACCATTTATAATTTAATACATTTAACCAGTTAAGCGCGGAATTTAATTTTAGGATTCCCGCACAGGGTGCGGAATTAAAATGAAGCAATGACGTGTATACACGTCGAACGCAGGACAAATGGTCCTATTATAAATTTTGGTACTACTGCTGTCTGAAGGACCCATTTGGAGGGTAAATTTAGCAACTTATTGTATCATCATTATTATTATATTATACATATTTAGCTATTTTTCATACCTTACGCTTTATTTTGATAATACTTGTGAAAATACATGGGTTTCTTTCAGATGCTTTAAAAGCGAGGGAGAGAGAGCTTTTGGATCGAATGCTTCGGATTCTTGTATTCAATTCAAGAATGTCTAGGACTCTGCTTCGTAGATCAAATTACTAACATTGGCCCTGCTAATTATTTACGCAATTTCTCTGCAAATCAACGCTCGCCGTCCAAATCGCAGCTTACGTATATAATTGGTTTCGCAATATAAAACATTTAGCAATTCCGTTGATAACATAAAGGAAACATGCCACCAACTAATATTCTTATTGTATTTTATTATTATTTGGAGTTTTGATAGTCAATGGTAATTTTTTATATTACACGACGAGTATACACGTCATGCGCACCGTAATAGACATTTGGTCCGACGTGTATATGTTACAGTGAAACACCGGAATGTGGAAAATGTTGACTTTCACCGGTGAATGTCAATATTCACATAGTCGCTTAGTGTATGTCCGAAATATTTGCTAAATACCCTTATTTCTGACTTACACCGGTAAATGTTGACATTCACCATGCACTAATGGTCGACACACACCGGAGAGGGTCCGAATGTACAACAATGTAATGAAATATTCGATCTTTCACCAACGTATTTGGTATCTGTTGACATTCACCGGTGAAAGTCGACATTCTCCAATTTCGGTCATTCACGGTAACATATACATGTCAAACGCGCTTAACTGGTTAAGTGTGTGAGAGTTGTCTATTATAGAATATCTTTTATACGTACCTGTGCTAGTCTGAGCCACACATGTGTAAAGTCCAGCATCTTCCGGTTTGACATGCTGAAACACGAGAGCAAGTGTGTCTTCGTTATCCTGGAAGAGCACCTTAAATCTCTCTTCAGGATCAAACGGTTGTCCATCTCTTGTCCACATGAAGTTCGGCTCTTGTCCAGGTTCCAGGAACCCTTCAGGTAGACCGACAAATATCGGTTTCTCATCGGTCACTGTAACTGTAGCTTCGCAAGACGCTTGACCGAAACGATTCATCGCTGTGCACGAATATTTCCCAGCGTCTTCCTTCTTTACATCTGCTATCACCAATTCGTAAAATCCATTCTCTGCCTTCTCGGTTACAATTTTCACCCGTTCGTTTTTGGAATCGATTAACACGTCGTCTTTGAAGCTGTCAAACGAATACATGATCGTCCATTCTTGATTATACTACGAAAGAACGGTCACTGAAATCGAGTACTTACAACTTTAATTCTGGATTCGGATCTCCTTTGACTTTGATCATAAATCGCAGGTACGTGTTTTCTAGAAGTTCTGTGTCTTTGAGGCGTACCAAGAAGATCGGTGCGTTTGCATCGGCTCTTGCCTTCTTTTCTTCGGCAGTTACTGCAACCGAAGATTATATAGAGCAACGATAATAAGCTGACCCCGCGGTCAATTATTCAGATACTCTAGGAGAAATTTTCTTACGTTCTTGTACAACTAACTGAGCTGTGCACGTTGCCTGGTTGTCACCGTTCATGGCCCGGGCGATGTAAATACCAGAGTCAGATTCATGAACGTTCTGAATTTGAAGCTTGAACGTCTTGTCATCGGTAGTCGTCATCACGCGATCAGCCAATTTATCCTCCAGTGGCTTATTGTCTTTCAGCCATTGCATTTTAGTATTTTCATCGGTTGACGTCAAGGTACATTCAAACGTGGCCACTTCCCCAGCTACATAAACAATGAATAAGATATAGCAACGAATATGGGAAAAATCGTGCTTGTAGATGATCTTTGAAAGGACGGAAAAAGCGATGTCTTCGTAAAAAATATCGAGTGGCTTCATGGTCGAATGGGGTGCTGATGTCTCACGTTACACCTTCATATCGAATGATTCGTTCCGGCGTCATATTCAATTTTGTGGAAAGCAACGTTTACGTGGACGGTTATGTGAATCGCAACGTAGTCACCGTGGCGCGATAGTATTTTCATGATTACCTTGATAAAGTCAATCTTTATACATAAAGCATGGAATTGTTTCAGGTCGTACTGTGCGATGTATAACAAATAGTGAGTGTAAGTCGTGAGAATCTGGCATCGTTGATGAAAAGAAATATTGCATACCGTTCGTTGGAATTACATGTATGCAATTTCATGTGACAAGTTTCGGCTGAAAGCGCACATATCGTTATCTTCTATGAAAAATACAGGGATCTACGCAGAGTACTTACAAACGCGTACTGTACGTAAATTGCACTATATAAAAAATTCTACCGGGAACAAAATGCGTTCTAGTCTGTACTAGATGGGATAATACGGTACAACAACTAACTACTTTGTGAAACATGGGTACCTAGGGTGAGATAATCCGTGTAAAGCGTAGAAGTGTTAAGTGTTCTATAAGACGTAATGCCAATTGAAAGTACATTGGATCAGCAAGAAATATTGATGCGTATCAATGTATAGAGTGTGTTGAGTGTAGAGTGTGAAATGGACGACTAGGATTAGAAATAAGCAATGTTCAACCAACAACAATAATAGGACTCTCACGTCTAGAAGCATTTGACTTAGTTGGCCACCAGAGTGAAAAAGAAAATGTTTTCGTTATGCAAGTACGAGAAAATACAGAGAAAATAGCGTAGAAAGAGTAGATGAACATAAAGGCAAATCTCGTGTCACTTTACCTATGGCGTGTATCAATGCCTTTTTTGGTCGATTCGCTAGAACAGTAAAAATGTATCTTATGTCACGTGTTTCGTAGGAACATGTTTCTTCATCGGATCGTCAGTATCGCTCGCAGTGTTTTATCCTTACTAAAACCAACACTCGTGAATCGTGCCGTATATCAGTAAACAATATCCGATGCCCAAACCATATTACAAACCGGTAGTATAAAAATGTAGTGATGTAATGCTGATCGTATTTATAACTTGAAATGTTTTGCAACGCCCGCGTTAGTCTCAACGATTCCCCCCCGACCAATACACAGGGTGAGTCTAACTCAACTAATGAGCCACGTGTCTTCAACACCACGTTCTTTTACTTATCGACTCACCCCGCATACAAGTCTTCTTTCACTAAACGACATTGTACACTGTACATACATTAGCTTCCTAAAACTGACAAATCTTCGTGCCGAATGCGATACTTACGTTCCACCTGGCAACCCTCAATCGTTTTCGAGAACACCGGCTTCCCGGTTTCGTTGGTCGTCAGTGTAATTTTCGCAGTTCTCGTGTCCGCTGCAGAATCAACGCTTCCGCCGGTGATTGCCGTTTCATACGAGCTGGAACTCTCGGTGATTCTCGCCGCACCCTCAACTGCGGACGAAGACGTCCTCATTGCACTGGTTGACATCGATGACGATTCGACGTACGATGATGTGACGCCATTGCGACTGCTTGACACCGTTGACACTTCTACGTTTGTTAGTGGAAAAAAGCGTTTTTGCGGTTAAAGGGTTAATATACGATCCATCGACGTGCTTGATCTTATGATCTGTACTACGAATATCTACATTACGACATTTAAGTGCAACATTGATAGCGACAGATATTACGCGTTTACATGTTTGGAATTCATTGTACAGTAAAGTCTGTTTTTGTGCGGTCTTTTTTTATGCGATTTTGTTTTTGTGCGATTGGTTTTGTGCGATTTTATTTTTGTGCAATTTCTTTTGTGCGATTTATTTTTATGCGGTATATGAATCTTAGCGGCGTTAGCACCAGTTTAACGTTTCCTATCATGTACATATACATGTTGTGGACGAAATATATGAATGTGTAATTAATCGAAACGTTACCGAAAACACGTCAACGTTATTATCTGAAATTAGTGCGCTTGCACATAACATCGGCGGAGAAGGCTTTGATTCTTTCGGCGATAATGACCTAGACGAGATGATTGAGGACCAAACTGTCGATTATAGTGACATTATCAATAGTTTGATAGATTATGAAAATGGACAAGAAGAACCGGAATCTATTACAGCAGATAAAATATATGCAGGGATCCAAATTTCGAAAAAATTGGAAACGCATTTTCTTAAAGTAGATACCAACGCGGAAAGACGCTTAAAATTCGAAAAAGAGCTGAGATCATGCATGTCTCACTATCGTTACGTTTACAAGCAATTGACCAGTCGACCATCGTCACAAAAACTGATCACTGAGTTTATGGTACCAAAAAACAAATCCTTTGAAATCCTATCTTCAAGCGACGGAAGCGATTTTCAACCAATTCGTCACAAGAAAATGCGCGTTTTGGATCACGACGAGTAGCAGCAAACTATTTAATGTACAGTGTAAAAACTTCTCCATGTATATGTACAATGAAGAATTAAATATTTTTACCATTTCTATAGGTCTAATTTAATTATTTAATTTAATTGAAAGCATTCTCTCATCTATTTCATAAATCATTGATGTATTTTCTTAGTCCGACTTTTTTTATGCGGTCCTTATCCACCGCATAAAAAAATGTTTAGGTAGTATATCGCACAAAATTGTTTATTATATGTAAGAATTTATAAAATTTTCGAATATTTTTTTGTACGATTTCTTTTATGCGGTCCCTATCCACCGAACAAAAACAGGTTTTACTGTAAATAAAAGAACATTGTCAGGCGATCTTACCCTCAACGACTTTTGAAGAAGCGCTGTATCTACTGGCTGAATATCTGCGAGACATGTCTGCTGCTGATTGATCTTCGACTTTAGGCTTTTTGCTGTCCTGTACTTCCGGCTTCGGTTCTTCCTTTCTTTTCTCTGCCGCTTTTGGTTCTTCGACTTTGGCTGGTTTAGGAACTTCCTTCGGCTCTTGTTTTGGTTCTGGTTTCGGTGGTTCAGCCTTTGGTTTCGGTTGTTCTTTTGGTTCTGGTTTCGGTGGTTCGGCTTTTGGTTTCACCTCTACCTTTGTTTCTGGTGGAGGCGCTTCAGCCTTTGGTTTGGGCTCTACCTTTGTTTCTGGTTTAGGTGCTTCGGGTTTCGGAGGTTCAACGCTGATGCGTTCCTTCTCTTCTTCTTTAATTTCCGTTACTTCAGTTAATTGTAAATCGTCAGCCGCGTGTTCGGCGAGTGCTACTACGTCACTGGCGTATTGGCGAATTTCTTTTAGCCAATAAGCTTTAACTGGATCCTTGTGGGCTACCAAAGTAATGGGGTAGCCTGGAAGACTTGGATTGTGAAGTTCGAAAGATCGTAGATCCTCTGGATGATCCTTTACTTCTACTTCCGGCAGCTAAAACAAATTATAGTATTTTGAAAATAAAGCTAATCCTATGTTGATAATTTCACGTGCGTGTACACATCAATATTTACATACTCGAATAATATCCTTTAGAACAAAAACTGATCTGTCCTCCGATATGCGTCTGACTTTACACACGAGAATCCGTGCTTTGAAGAGGAATAAGTATCTCTCCTTACTCTTACCGTCCTTGTCAATAACCGTATACCACTCCTACAGTGTAAAACACAGTTAAACCGTTAAAAATATTTTGATCCGTCATATTTCTGCACATAGCAAGTAATACTGACGTGTGTGAGTAATCTTCCAAGCTTATGGATATTTCCTTTATATCCTTCGATATTACTGATAAACTTATTGTCCGTTGCCCTATGAGGGATTCCTAGCATCAACTCCAAAGCTTTCTGGAGGTCGTCGCAGCTTTCGCCTAGCCGGGTCGAATACTTCACCAGCTCCTAGATTCAACAGATAACGAATGATAAGACGTTTACGAATTGGTCCGCGAATCGGGCGACATAAAGAGGGACATTTTTCCACGTCGCGTTTGAGTAGCAACGAAAAGGATAACCTGCCACGAAGATGACCCGTTTTTAGCCTGCTAAATCCGTACGACGCCCACTCGTCCACGCAGCGGCACAAAACATTCTGTCGCAAACTTACGTACGCGCGCGTCTCATGTAAAATGTTACACCTTTCCGTGGGTCTATATCGACCGCGCGTGTTATGGGAACCCGAATTTAACCCGACGCGATAACTTAAGTCTTTGATACAGTTACTCGACGCCACCGTTATGAGAATGTATGTGTTTCGAATAAGCAATCGGCGCATGTGTTTTTTTTGTCTTATGAAGTCCGTCATCTGTCCGAATTTCGTTCTCGAGATAATTGGAAGCGCCGGTTTCTGTCACCTTCGTTCGTCGGGCACGCGGCCCAGGTTTAAATCGACTTAATCTGCTTCTCTAAATCAGACCTGTCTCGGAAATCAAATCCGGCTTATGTATCTGAGCTAAAAAAATCTTTGCTGCACGTCTCGTCGATTATGGAGTGAAACTTTTGATTATGTATAAATGTTATTGGTTATAATGAACCTTTTGGTGACGTTAAGTAATCGCCGACCTTTAAAAATGTGGGGCTGGGCTTCGTCGATATTTGTGAATGAGAGAGACCGTTAATTACGCGGGACGCACTTTTTCAAGGCAACCGGCGAGAAATATTCTAGCGCCGCGCTATTCTGGTCCGACGCAATAAAAGTCAGACAGACATATAGGTCATCTGCGCGTTTCATGGCTTCGCGGCCTATTTATTTGATATCGTTCTGTAATCGTCGAATGTAGCATTTTATCGTTGGATAGAATACGATTACTTTTATGAACTTGTCCGGAGATGTTCGTTTGTTTTTATGTATGTGGATAGATGCAAATTACTTTTTTTATGCGTTTTTCCTTCAGCGTGTGGCTTATTTACTTTCTTGACTCAAGGATCGACTACACTTGGGACGGTTATTAAGGCGTCGACGATAAACATGAAGATGAGGGTGAAGCAAGAAAAAGTTGAAGACGGTACTGCTTGTTTTGTTTCGATGAAAATATCAAGTTTCACTGAAATCAGTAGACGATTGCGTTTGGACATCCGGGTGCTTTCTGCACGCGCGCTGGAATGCTTTCAAGAAGTGTAGTGGTCAGGCAGTATTTCTGTCATATACCCTTGAAATTCGTTTTAAATTTAGATTCCGGAGTTTTGCTAAAAAAAGGGGACGTAAATATCAAATCTACGAGGTGCCACGAGGATTCAGTCTGTGTGGTGGATCTATCGATTTTCCAGATTTCACGTTGCCGCATAAAATACAGTTACGACATAATTAAATCCGTCTTTGCAGAAACAAACTCCCTGCAGAAATTTTTGCGAAACTTCAAGTGGCATCCGTGTAATTTATGGAGTAGGCTAATCATTTATTTTTCTACGACGTAGCGGAATCTTTCTAGTGCCGCGAATCCAAATCATCGATTTCCCAGTGAACTCGAATCCACTAAACAGGGAAAGTCTCGTACAATTAAGGCTGTTTATCATTGTGACAGGTCCAATTCATTTGCGCGGTTGTTCGAAATGAGCCGACAAAATTTCAACTGGCGTTCATTAGTCAGACTTAAGCATGCAGTTTCGCGCGCCCAATCTATTGAAGTTCGAAAAAGCACGTGTTTACAGGGTAACGACTGAACTTTCTGGCGAGTCCATTTATACACGACGTTTTTAGAGCATTCACTTGACACTTCTCTAGACCGCAAATCTATCAAAGGCAGCACGAATGTGAGTCGCGAAGGAATTTCTGGCTGATGTTACCTTCAGTAGGAGCTGGTAGTCGTTTATGCGTTGAATCGGAAGCTTCAAGTGCTCCGATACGCTCTTGTCGTCACCGAGAGTCTGGCTCAGCTCCTGTAAGGAAAATAACGGCTTAGAGGTATCGTCATAGCGAAGCATCCATTAATGCAGTGCGCAGTATGAATTAGCCGATTGACGTTCGACCCCGCGGCGTCACACTTTTGACAAAACTTTATAGTACACATTCAAAACTATAACTTCCAGCACTAATTATATTTTCACGGGCCACTTAAAACTGCTAAAAAATCAGTTGCACCAAACCGCCAAAATTTTCAACCGACTTTTTTCATCCGTCTATACGTAAACACCTTCTCACATTTAGATTCTCTTTCTCTCCCTTCGCACAGGTTAGAGCGTAAAGCCACTTCCGTTTCGCGCGGCAAACGTCTACTGGTCGACATTCACCGCCCAGTCAGGGCGCCCGGATGAAAGATGTCGCGATCCCATTTCGTTGAAAGTCCGAGAGAGAGCGAAAGTGAATACGGAAGACAGTGGCGCGAAGGAAGAGGGCGAGAAGAGAACGCGCGAGAACGTTCGTCACTGTAATTCGACACCGGGAGGATCAGATTTGGCGAGAACACGTGTATTTTTGGATGTGACTGGATCTGACACGCACAAGAAGTGACCGTTGACGATCGGCAATTCGGACACAGCGATCATGAGAAACCGGCTGACACGAGATTGGCAGGTCTCAGCGAGCGAAGAAAACCGCGTCACGATCTAACGTCATGTTCTTCGACACAGGGTACAAGGGCAGATGCTCTAGATCGAGTGAGCTGCAGTTTGCGAGGGGTCCTTTCTGCACTATACCCCCTTTGGCCTTTCTCCACTGACCCACCTTAACGGCGGCCAAGGGACCTAAACACTACTACGAGTCCCGTTACGAGTCGGTGGTTTGGTGTGGTTGCTGTGGCTGGCCGCAGACTAGACCGGGTCTTCGTGCTCTCTTCCCTTCCGCCGATTCTCGTCCGCGGGTGGCTCCATAGTCAGTGGTTACCGAAAAACCCTCGCGCATCTGCGTCCAAGGTAGGAGAGAGACCAATACGGCCACGGCTATACTTAGACACCGGACGGACCGACGGACGGTTAGATGGACTAACAAGCGGACCAACTCGTGGACTGACCACGCGCAAAAACAACAAAACGTTTGGCGGGGTACCTGGCACTTTTATCCTGACGCGCGTTTTCACTTTTGAGGCGTCGGTGTTTCGAAATGCCGGTACTTAGGTGCTTTTCCGGGGTTGTTACTATCGCTAGTTAGAACACGCGGTGTCCAGAAATAAGGTGGAGTCTTCCGGTTCCTGTTTACCGTGACCGTAATTGAAAATGTTCGGATCGATAGATAGATCGATGGATCTAGTACTATAAGCAGGATGGTATCGATAATAAACGTGAAGCGTTCAAATAAAGCACGAAAATACCGGCGGAATATCTAAAGTAATTTGAAAATTGGGTAGAGAAATACCGATGTGTTAAATTGGGACGAGAAAATATGTAATGAAAAAGTGATAGCGTAAACATGATATTTGCAAATTACAGAAATACGACGTTTACAGAGTGCAATGTGGCTCCTCGGCCGTTTCTATTTTGTCCGATGATTCTAGACGCGGAACTACAATGAAACACATTGTTACGGTAGACCATTTATTTTGATAGGGATCAGAGATTCGTACGGATGACGCTAAATGACGCGTCCAACAGATCCAACCCCCACGGCTCGAACCCTAAGAATATCCAGCCGAGTCATGGAAAGAAAATGAAAAGAGGTTCCTGATACAGCAAAAAGTTATGAGCTTGCAATATGAGACGGTCCACCTACACTTTGTTACACACCGGTAGAATGAAAATAATCACGATACACTAGAAAGCACGTTTTGGCGTTTATGAATCACGCCGACAATTATACTAGTATGAAAAGCTGCTATGAAACAATACGAAAAGTACTTCTAAACGATTGCATCCGTATCACCTGTGTCTAATTGTGTCTGCACACGTGAGCATATTACACAGTCGAATTCCGGTCGTCTAACGTCGGACGGTTGCTAAACGTGGGATGCTCAGTCGTCATCATCGTGTAATGACGTAGCGCACGACGTCACAAGCTGATAAAGCAGTGTTTTTTTCCTGTTCTCATCGAAATGCGTTTCTCAACCACGAGACTATTGAGCGTAGGTAAGAGAAACGAAAGATGTTCCGCCCGTCAAGAATAAACCCAGCTATTTCGAGGGCTGGACCCACGCCCGCATGCGCTCGCTCGTTATATAATTGCATCATTTTCTCCGATTCATATGGCGATCGTAGCGATTTAACCCAAATTATGAATATTACAAGTATTCACCGATTCCAGTAAAAAAATCGGCTTTTGAAAGAATAAAGCGCGTGGATGACGCAAATCTTGTAGAAAGAATACAGATCGGTGGCAGGACAAGTTGAGTGAAAGGTGTCATACGCTTGTGGTGGTTGATGAACTGATTTTTGACAGTTGAATCATGACGTCGCCGTATAGCTGAATGCAGACAATAGGAAGTGGACATCAATGAGAAAGATCGAAGACCGAGTTGGCTGAAGGAACGTAGGTAGACGTCTGGGATTAGGCGCCAGACGATACTCGAGGCGCCGAGGAATCTACTTTATCACCGACCTAATTTATCTTTTCGCAAACCGATCTCCTGCATTACCTACTTTATTTTCTGAGTATTTCTTTCATAAATATTTGCTTCCTAAGTTAATATGTTAAATTGTCGTGTCAACGTAGATAAGCTTCCGCCTACAGGCGGAATGTTTTTGCGATTACGGTATTCGTTCTTTCGGGTTGAAAAATTTTATTTGGAGAACTGAACACTCACCTCGAAGTATTCTCGCACTTCGTCGTTTATCTGGAGAAATTCCTGGGCCGCTGGCTCATCTCTGCAGTAAGCCACGTGTTTGTCGAAATCTCTTTCCTGTCACATACGAGAAATTGGTTCTAACAATCGAATGTCGAATAGAGCACGCACGCTTTGACACAGATACAACTTACCAGTCTCAGGAAAGTTTTGCCTAGCATACGTGGTTGGTCCGCATAATATTTGACGCCCTCGATTAACACCCTGCCGAACGATCTAAGTAAGGCCGGAATTAATTGTCATGCCAAACACACTCCACGCCTGCTGCGTGCTAAAGGCATCGAATTTGCCTTCCTGTTTCTGAACTTTAATGCGACATACAGCGATACGAATTGATTACTTATACGGTAAAACGGGACAGAATCCATTCATTGAAAAGGGACATCACTCGGTTATTAATTTCAACGTCTTACGAGTTACACTAGGTGGAAGGGGTACTTACGAGCAAACTGAAATCTGGTTTAATGTTCTAAGTACGCTCGAAAAACGTATTAGAGACGGTCGTTTAATTTGTTCAAACTGAAACCGTTTAATCGGTTTTAAGAGGGAGGCACAAGGCGACGGATCGGAAACTCGACGGAAATGCTCACAAATATTAGGATTAAGAAAGCACACGATCACGCACAATGTGCCTCAAACGTGGACTTACATCGTTGTTCATTGTTTCAACTGTGCTATAGAGAACGTGAATGTACATTGACCAGTGGAAAGTGTATGAGATTGTTTCATTGGTGTAGGATGACTGTATGGGTGCAACTACGAAGGTGAACTGTGCCGTATTGATGTCTGAACGAAATTTCAGTTTGTATCGTGTTTGTACAGATAACTGATGTGACTGTTGTTCAAGTTTGCAAATGAAAGTGGACGTCCACCGTTGCGTCTTTCATTTTAAATCGAATCGCGCCACCTCTCACGGTGTTCCAACTTTTCTCTACATTTTTTTCCTTCATCACAGATTACGTTCATGTCAGACGCATCAATGTTCATCCGTCAAAGTGTCGCAGTGAGCTGAATTATTAATCTTTTTATTACCAACGCACTCGTCGAGTATACATACGTATTGTGAAAGTCAGCTATCTGTTTTAGATTCGTGAAGATTATTTCTTTGTTGTCGCGGACGATGCGCGGTACCCCCGGGTTGTCGAGCGGTTTCAAGTAACGTTCCACGACCAATTGAAGATCTCTGCCGAACTCCTCTTCCGTCTCGACTAGCTCCTTTATCACCGCTCTATGGGAAAAAAATTCTCTGTTACTAACTATCGTTTGAGGCCTAACGAATTCAATCGTTGAACGCTTACTCTCTTCGGTAATGAGAATCTTCCGGTCGGAAGTGGCCAATGTTCGTAGTTTCTTCGCTCAGGGCAGTTTGCATCAAGATGGTCATTGGCAGCCATCCTTCTCTACCGTCGGCTGTGCGAACGTATACCCTAAAACAACAGCGCTTTGTTAACACTTTGCGGACCGGGCATTCTATTGCTAATCGCACCCAGTGGTCGGGTATTTTTTTGCGTCAAATATCTTTAAATTAGTGATGATTTGTTAGTAGTTAACACGTTGACTGCCACGGTGGTCACCGGTGACCGGTGCAAAACATTTGACTAAAAATGCAAAAAATTCGCAATGAAGCCTGTTTGGAATCTTGTAAAAGCAATTTCTATTGGAACGGTGCATTCTAATAGAGCAAAATACGTTTGGCAGTCAACGTGTTAAAAATTATTATCCCGTGAAATATTTATTTTTAACAACTTTAAAAATAAATGTTTTTTTAATATTTTTGAATAGGTAAAAATGTGTTAAAACTAAACATTTTTTAAAGTATGATATTTCGTAAAACATGACACGAAGTGAGGTGGAACACGACAAAGTCCTCACAAATATTCATATTCTCGTCATCGCTTGATGTATCCGTTAAACTGTCCGCAAATATTTCTGTAACATTGCTAATCGTTTTGTCGCTATTCATATTTCAGAGCTTCAAATAATTAATTCGCAACACAAATTACGAAAAACTGCGGCTGACAATCACATAGCAACTGTGTGATATCTCGTCACCTGCCTCAAACGACAGAATACGCAAGACGATATATCTCGTCAATGGCCCCGAACGACGAAATAGCAATGACGAGATATCTCGTCATCCGTCCGCAATGTGTTAATTGTCGTCGAAACAGGAAGTACAGGAATTTCTTTCAAGTTCAAGCTCTGTAATTTTGTGGGCAAGCTAAATTGTTATTGTCATCAGTGCGCCGTTTTCCTGAATACACGTAGATTCGGAACAAAGACTTCTGTTCGAAACGATGTCAAACGAATTTTGTAAAAGGTTGAATGAAAGTTTGCGTAGGTACGTCGTCTTAGTCAGACGTTGCGAATTTAACCGCGCCTCACCCACGCAATCATATATCTACCTATAACAGTAGTTTGACGTAGAGGAGTCGAACATTCCCCTATTCATGTAATAAGTATCATGACGTCATTGAGGTGCCTAAGCGAATTTTAGATACAAAGTCGTTACCAATAAAGTGTTACTAATATTTTGGACACTCTAATTTTCATGTCATTGACGCAACAAGTAAGATTTTCACTTCTACATTCACCTTTACAAATTCAGATATATTCTGTACTCGAAGTGGGACATCTTCAAGAGCGAAAGATTGTGCAAATGTTTTCGTGTGTTTATTTTTTCACAACTTAGACACGTTTGGCACACGGTATTCTTTATTCGAGCTCAGTTACAAACACTGTAAGCAACAGCTTGATGTAGCTGGCAGTAAATGGTTCGCGGCCCATTGAACATTGCCACTGCCAGAATCGTGGCGCGGGTTTCTGCGGGTTTCGAGACTTGAACCTCACCTTTACCCTAAGTTATTTTCAGAACTGGCCGATATTTCTCACAAGTCACTCTTATTGGCAAACCAAAAAGTCGACCATTGTTGCGTAACAGTAAAATTTACTAATAACCGTCCAGCGTGTAAAGTATCATTTGCAAGTGAAGATTCAATGTGTGCACTCCACTTTCGAGTGGTCTAGGTCCAGATGGTAAACGCCATAACATTCAATACTGGGCAACATTAACTCGTCTAACCTAGGTGTAAAGAAAACAAGATGTCTCATTAACTGCTATGTGTTTTGACATGGGGTTGCGATATTTTTGAGTTGTCTTTCATATCCCAAAAAAGTAAGGTAATTGAAACACCTATTTTTGATTATTTCTTCGAAACGATTCCGAATTTTGCCCTTCAGCTTGTTTCATGGAGGTTCCTTTCATTTCTCAAGAGAGTACGTTTTTCTGTAGATTTCGATTTTTTTGGCAAAAATAGCAATTGGTACTTCTCAGGACATCTTCCATCAGACCCTGTCGTTTTTAAACGATGTACAGTATATGTTAATATACTGTATTATAACAAATATTAATAATACGTATTAAACGATGTACATCTTAAAAATCACTAGATATTTTTATGTAGGATGAATGTTAATAGTCGACTAAAAAGGGATCCTTTCTACCCCTAAAAATCGCCGATCTAAAAACCTCTTGAGAGATCAGCTGATAGATGGTAGTGTATCCTCAGTGCAAATAATCCTCTATAAAAATTGCAAATCCGCAACGAACAAAAATATTCAATTTCTTGTGTAAAAGTTTGAAATAACTTATTTTCAATTGTATGCCTCATAGTATTGTATACCGCATAGACTGACATCACTTCCAAAAACATCCCGTTATTACAAATATTGTCAACATTTTCTTCGTCAGTAGACGTTATTAAAACTATTATTGTCTCTGGTTCTTTGTGGTACTATGTGGACGGTAATATCATTCGCAGCGCTATTTATGTTTTTCCATTATCGCCTTGATGCCGACTTGCCACACTGTCGACAACTAGCTATAAAATCACATAGTGAAACGTTTCTAATTTCAAATTTATGAGTCCTCCCATAGCGGTTGTCTGTCGACAAAGCTCGGACGCATGTGCGTGCACACTTTTGTTTCGCAGGGAAAGACAATTCCTTTCCGTACCAATAAATTACGTAACATTGGTTTTGCTCAGATTTTGGCTGACCGCTGATCGCCAGCAGATAACCGACGGGATGTTATTGCCTCGGACATTTATAAACGCTTAGTCTTCATTAGCGTCACCATGCATCACCGAAGCCGAATTTATTTTCGCGCTAACCGTCTAGGAATCTTTGCTTCGTCTGCGTAGAACGATGTAATGGCTCATTTTCAACGGTATTTCCTATTATCATGACCACCCGACTCGCTGATTTCTCGGTCAAGATGACAAGTGTTGGTCGTCTGAGCCAGCAAAATCATTGATCGGCACGATCAATTTCACGAAAAGACTCACTTCATTTCTCCTTTTATCTGACCACATTCATTTTTCCACTTGCCCGCGCACGCAATTAGAATCGAGTGCGATTGCTAAATTATGCTTTTAGCTAGGGCTATACAACATTATATGTACGTCGTATTTGACGGTGGAGAAAGTGTAATCTTGCGGGCGTGAAGTTAGACGGGTTCATTGGCTTCTCGTGGTTAACATAATGTTTGGAGGCTGTACTGTTTGCCGGGCGCACCTGTCGTGACTATATTTCGTTGCGCGGATTTAGTCTAGAGGTTCGACGAAGATCTCTCTACCCGGCGGTCTCGGCAGTTCGATGGATTATGCTTTTTCCCTTTTCCTGGCCTTCCTCCTGCCACCCGGTTCCTGAGATATTCATGGACGGAGGATTAATCGTCGTGCAATATGTCATTCCTGCTCCAGCCATTACTTACGGCTCGGCAAAGAGGTTCGTTCGGCTTTTGTTCTAAGGTTAGTCCTCGTTAGTCTGCAAGCTTCTTCTTTATTAAATTTTACCTTCGAAGGCTGCCATCTGAGCTCGATCTCGAGATGCTTCTCGCGCGCGGATCAGAGTAGTTCCGCCGTGGTCGAATCGATAGTTTGTGTCTGGCAGCCGAATTGTCCAGCATTTCACCGATTGCACCGACTTCCAATTCAGGATTCACTTTCATTTTCCTATAACAATGTCATTCGCGATGTCCCGCTCTTAGTGATGTGAAAGAGTTTCTGTTATATGTAGAAGCACGTTGGTTATGCGGTAATGATACATGAAGAAGCATTTAGATGTACGTGCAGTTTAGACGCCATGTATAACAGTATCGAACATTATTAGTCTGTGGATCCATCAGTTCTGTAGTTAAGTTCTCATAGGCGTCGTTTAGTAGAGTTACTAGGCATTTTGTTCATTAGCCATTATTGCGGTGCAACTAATTTTAGTACGTTTATCTTGTTTCTAATTACGCCGTAATTTAAGTTTGGTTTTATGCTAGAGGCCGTCTTTTGAGCTGGGCACTTGTCGACTCAGCGCCCGTCGTAGATCGTAAACTGACTTTCGGGACGTCTGTAAATCGTTCTTGCGCGTAAAAATATCAGCGGAAAAATAAGCAGAACAACAGTCAACCGATGCCAATAATCGTTCCCCATCTTCTGACACGTTGATTGACCGTTCGCCTTTTCCTTGCTTCTGTCCGTGTCATTTACGTCGAACCCGTTCCGGCAATATCTTTCAAAAAATGTATCCGTCGTAAATTAGCTCGGAGTCGTAACTACGATGCGTGTACTTTGCTATGGTTTCAATAAACAATGATGTAGAAGGACCAGGTCGTTTTGTCCATGGACTCAGTAGCCACTTCAGCAAGCCAATAAATCACCAAAATTTTAGCTAAAGTATGTTGAATGGACCTCGTCGAATATTCTACATTTAAAATTATTTAAAATTTTACGAAAATGTTTGCCAAAAAGAAACTTTCCTATGATTTTCCAATTACATCAGTAGTAAAGGTCAGAATTTGATCAGACGCGCGCAACGATCCGTGCCCGAACATCGGCCAATTGCAATATCGCATCGTGCGCACGATAAAGACATATAACGTCTGGCTTCGCAATCTTTATTCGTCGGCACATATATGTACGGTATACACGCCCGACGGGAAAACTTATTTTTAACTGTTCAAAATCAGCGGCACGCGGAAATAGACCACGCACACCCGCGCGCAAGCATACCAAGTCAACGATCCATCGAATCGATGATATATAGGCAGGAGTAATTTGTTTCCTTTACGTTTTTTAATCGAGCATCTGGAGCATGAAGTCGCTTACTTTGCTGGATCGGCGTATTCGAGCGCCTCGACGATGTCTCCGACGTTCACGGAAAAGCCATTCTCGCTGTAATCCTTCACGACGATGTAGTTATCCAGAGACTTCTGCAACAGGCATAACCATCGATTAAGTCATCACAGCACACTCTTTATTCCGTTCAGCCTATTTCTGCGCGCGTAAACTCAGCGGGCGCGCGTTCTGGCTCGAATCTTCGGCACGATCAAAGTTAAGAATGCGTCGAAACAGTCACACGCCTGACAGCGCAACTTATGATCGGACCAGACAAAACCAAGTGGCCGGCCGCCTGGCTATTCCCCGTAACGCCCCTTCACTCATTATAGAACTGCAATCATTAACTGTCAATCTCGCGCGCAGCGTCTTACGTTACCCGTTCATTGCTATTCTCTTGACAAATGGTGCTGCGTCGCTTGAAACTCGGCGTGTTCTCCCTGCTGGCCGAATAGCCGCACGATCTGTCGGACCTCGACAACGTGACTCCGTTGTTCTCCGCTTTCTGGCCGTTGTCATTGCCGTTTCCGTAATCGTTCCCATAACCGTTTCCAGAACCGTCGAAACTGCTGGCCATCGACGTGGTGCCAGTAAAAGTCGACAGCATTTCGGCATCGAAGTCGTCTTCCTTGGCGACGGGGCAGCAGTACATGGAGAAACGATGAGCGGTAGGTCGTGTCAGTTGTAATGCAGAAAATACGTGCAAGGGTTCAAAGCGATGGATGCCATCTTCGTCGAGCACTGTATATGCTACTTCGCCGGTTAACACTGAGCGAGAAGCCTCTCTGGGTACAACAGCCTGAAGGCCTTGTTTTAAGATCATGAATATCGAGGAAGACCTGTGGCTGCGTCTTAAGAGAAAGTCTTCCATGGCAAGACTGTTTTCCGCTTGGAGCAGCAAAGTTGGCACATCTGCTGATGACTGCAAGGGAGCTTCTTCGGGGACTATCATCAATGCGGCGCTTTCTCTGACGAGAGTTCTTAAACGCGGATCAGTACGCGCGAGTTCAGGGTCACTACATAATTGGTTGAGGGCGCTTGCAAACGGTGGTCTTTCTTCGGCAAGCTTTCTCATGACGGTTAACCTTTTCAATATATCTAACGTTACTCGGTCACTGGCTAAAGCTTGGGTGGATTTCTCGTCACTAATGACAGATAGCAAACTGCTTGCTATCGTAGACATACCCAAAGCTCTGGCGAGTCCAATAGCCTGTAATAACATTTCACGCACGTTTTCTCCGTCATCGTTTAATAGTTCCTTTACACGAATTTCACTGGACTCCCTGACGGCCTGAACGATTGCCTTGTGCACAGTCTCAGCAGCTTCTTTTTCTGTTCCTACGTTACCCACTTCTTCGGATACTTTTTGGAGAACAAGAGAAACTAGTTCCGGGTCGTTTTTAGAGACAGTTCTAAATGCTGGTCCCAAGAGATCGCTACCATGCTCTTCGTCTAACACCATCGATAGTCTGTCTAAGAGCACGTCTTCCTGTAGCGAATGTCCATTGATCGTGGATTTCAAGATGTCCACTTTATTGCTTCGCGAGTCAATCAGTTCGAGCATGGCACTTTGACAAATGGAACTACGATTCTGAGGCACGAGGAGTATTCGAAGAATGGCGTCCACGGATTTGTCAATTTTCACGTCCTTTTGTCGCAGAAGCACATTGAACGCTTCAGTAATGGAGGAATACACATAATCCTGATCATCGTCGCTACTGTTTGAGGAACAATGATCCGTAATCGATATTACCGCTGTCGTCATCGCTGCCTTTATAGCGTCTTGAAGCCAATCATCTTCATTCGCATGGTCTCCGCCGTTGAAAATAATCGGAGACTTTGTGCCATTCGTCAATTTTTCAAGACCCATCTGTTCTTGCTGAGAGGCGATATTTTTCGCCAGCAATCCAACGGTGGAGACAATTTGCGCCATCTTCACTGCTGTATTTCCGTGCAGTCCAAGTTTCTCTGCCATCACCAGCGCATGTTCTAACGCTACTGCCTTTGGATCGACATCGACATCTACAGAAGGCAAGTCAGCTTGAACTTTTCTACCCACCGATAGTCCAGCTTCTGACAATTGTTTCAACATTCTGGCGTCAATGCTCGTTTCTCCGTGATGTTCAGAATGTGGACTGTACTGAAGATGCTGAGGCCTTAGTAAACGGAGCTCCTCGGGCGTTACTTCAAAGCCTTGAACGGAGAATTCTAACTCGCCTTCAGGCGTGTCCGTTAAATCGGGTGCCACGAAACGCGGCCCTTCTTCAGTTTGAACAATCTGGCCCGGAACAAAAGTAACTCCAAGATCTCCGGATTCGACGACTCGACCTGGCACGAACATAGGACCGTCGGGAGTATCCACAACTTGACCAGGCACAAATCGAGAACCCTCATCTTCTGTCAATATAACTTGACCCGGAATAAAAGTTGGGCCAGCTTTCGTGTCCACTATCTGACCGGGCACAAACCGTGGTCCTTCGGGAGTATCGACAGTTTGTCCTGGCACGAATTTGGGGCCTGTTCGAGTTTCAACCATTTGCCCTGGAACGAACTTCGGTCCACTGCTCGTCTCAATTACTTGACCGGGTACAAATTGTTCCCCTTTTTCTGTCGTGACTATCTGCCCCGGCAAGAAACCATCATCTGTCATTACGCCTGGTACAAATCGCGGTCCATCCTTCCCTCCTCGAACAAGTTGGCCAGGCACAATTCTTTTTCCGTCCGGTAATTTCTTCACACTTTCCGGAAAGAATTCCACGCCATTTTCCGTTTGAACCATATGTCCGAAGATTTCTCCTTTTTGAGCAGTAGGAGATATGTTTGCGGTTTTACAATCGATTGGTATACCGACAGGGCCGGCGTCTCTGAAGACTATTTCGTCCAACGTTCGAGCAGCTGCAAACTGAATGCCACCTTCTGTGATTTTCGTTTGTCCAGGGATGAATCTATCACCCTCTGGTGTTTTCACCAATTGTCCTTCAATGAACTTTGTTCCCTTCGGTGTGTCTAATGTCATGCCCGGCAGGAACTTCGGTCCTTCGTCCGACTCGACCTGGATACCGGGCACGAAGTTACTCTCTCCTAACTTTGTGGTGACGTACTGTCCCGGAACAAATTGCGGTCCCTGGGCCGTTAAGATTGTTTGACCAGGAACAAACTTTGCTTCCTCAGGAGGCGATTCAATGCACTGTCCAAGTACGAAATCCCAGGAATCGCCCATTTGCACACTTTGCCCAGGGACAAAAACCTGTTCACCGCGATGATCGATGATTGTTTGACCAGGCATGAAGCGCGAACCATCAGAAGTTACGATCGTTTGCCCAGGAACGAAGCTTCCATCTTCCAGGACTTGACCAGCAACAAATTTCGGGCCTTCCTCCGTTAAGACTGTTTGACCTTCCACAAACCTGGCGCCTTCAGGACTGTGGAACGTCTGACCCTGAATGAAACGTTGACCCTGCTCCGTCGGCAACGTTTGCCCAGCCACAAATACTGGTCTTTCCTTCCCGTCATTTTCTTTAACGCTCAATATTTGTCCCGGTATTAGCAATGGACCGTCAGGCGTGTTTACTGTAAAGCCAGGAACGAAAGCAGGTCCCTGAGGAGTCTGGAGCGTTTGGCCTGGTACAAACACCGATCCACTAGGCGTTTCCACTGTTTGTCCGGCTACAAACCTCTGCGCTGACTTAATGTCCAGCTTTAAACCTTTCACATTGTGCATCACGGTCTTTTCACCATCATTTATATGTTCCGTTATTTTCGGAATCTCTTCGACTCGCGGCAACGCATCTAACGCCTGGATTCCACCTTGCAAAAATTTCATAGCTACGTTCTCCGTGTCTTTCAAATCTTCCGAAGAAATATTCATTATAGCTGCTTGTATTGTTTTTTCAGGCTCAACCGTCAGAGGTGTTAGCGGCTTGATGACGGAAATTGCTTCAAAACCGCCAGTGTCTTCAGAGATTGGCGTGGTGGCCGCGCTTTGCTTCGTTATCACTGGCTCAACCTGTATAGGAGTTGGCATTTTATCAATGATCGGTGTTCCAGCTATTGCCGCAGTATTTTCTTCGAACAAATTCCATTCTAAAATTCCAGGCATCAACTTTGCTGCGTCCTTGCAGGGACTCAAACCGTTCATCAATTCACAGGCATTTTGTCTTGCACTTTCAAGATTCACGTGTTTCCAGTCTTCAACTTTCTTTGCTACTTGCTTGTCTTGTTCCTTGATACTCCTTAACTTAACCTGCTTCGTTCTTCTCATTTCCTCCTCGTCAGCAGCTCTCTCCTTCTCTTCGAAAATTCTCTTCGCATAACTGAGACCAGCTTGTCTCTTTCTTTTCCGTTTCTTAGCTTCCGCCACCTGTTTCTCGCGTTCCTTTAAGACCTCCTCACGTGGTCCCATTCCGTCGAAAAGGTTTTCGAAATCCTCCAGATTCTTAAAATCCACAGAAACGTTCTTCCCTTGTTTCAATCTCAGCAGTACGGTGTCACAATCTCTGGATAACATGACGTCTCTCACGTCACCGTCTCTGACAGCCGCCTCTAATTTGGCGGGAAACACGAGACTGCATCGTCGTTCCTCGACGGTGTACACGAATTTCGAAACTTCTTCTTCAGGCGAAGCTTGTTTCTTGTCCAACAAGTCCCTCAGTGCTCTCTGCTGCTCTCCTTCGCCTTCCAGTATCGGAAACACGTACCGGTAGTCTTTCAGAACGACATGCTTCTTTTTCTCCCCCAAAATTAAGCCTGCCGTATAGTGATGTGGCCCGAGGCCTGATGCATTGGTGATTCTGCATTTTGACTTGTCGGAGCTGTGCACCCCAAGGAGTACCGGAATGTAGTGGTGGGTTGGCAGGCCGTAGGACTTGCCGGTGATGCGGCAGAATCGTTTTGCATCTGCCGGACTAATCGGCGGAAGCAGGGGAAAATAGTTCGGCTTGGGGAGGCCTTTGCTCCTCCCCGTTATCCTGCAGTAAGACATTTTCACCGGCTTCTGGTACCTTCACTCATTCATTAATTGACCTACCGGCATTAAAGTCACACAGTAGCGTAAGACCACGTTACAGTTTGTGAACTCCTGATGCTCGACATTTGTCGTGTCTCGAACGCTTGCAGCGAGAGCGTGGAATTTCGGAGGATGTCGTTTGACGAATGTTCTGTTCTTTTCGCTCGCCTCTCGCTGTCGAGAGTCGTTTTATTGCTCACCAAGCGACCACTGTCAATGGAACAGTGACGACGAAGGCGCGAACAAGTGATAGTTTTGTTAGAATCTTGGCATCCCGACGACGCAATCCGCGGATTCCTGTTTTCTAGCACTCGTGCCTGACTTTCTGCTGGCGTACGCCTCGTCGTGGCCCGACGCGTCCGGTGTCGACGTATTAATTAAACATTGCCACAAGCTGCCAATCGCCATAATTCTTTCCCTCTCTCCCTCTCTTCCTGTCTTACTCGTCCTCCCACCCTCTCACGTACTTTACGATCCACTGCGAAAGTGTCGGGTCCACTTTGATCGGATGAACTTTTTCGTTTCTTCTTCGGTTTCGTACGAACAATCTCCTACCACTGAGAAATGTTTGCCGCGCGGTAAAGATTGCAAAGGCACAATCGTCCATTCACGGCCGTCAGCGACGAGTGTCTGATTATTTTTACGAATGTCGGCGGACCCTCTCCCGTCAAAGTTCAGAACTAATTGGTGGCAAACAAAGTTATTTCGAAGCGCACGACGTCTATTGCGGCCTCCGCGAGCCGTCCGATTATTTTCGTCGTTCGATCCTCATTTCCGGCGGCAATCGCGTTTTTTTTCATCGGGTCACGTCTAGCGCTCGTTAAAAATTTTCGTCGATCCCACTGGACGGTGCCGCGGCAGTATTCAACGGTTTATTTTTACATACGAATGCCTGCGAGGATTCTGTCCGGAGGCCTCTTTCGTCTTTCGGCGCGCTGGTAGCCGTCCAATTCGACGATTTTCTCGTAAGTAAAAAAGAGATCCTTTCTTATCACCTCGCTGGGAAGAGCATTAGTGGACCGGCACAAAAGGTAGCCGAAACAACGCACATGCAGTCTGTCCGATTGGTAACCGCCGAATGAAGAAATTTGCAGGATGTACTACCACATTGTCCAATCGCTTTTGTGTCGAAATTTCCTTTCCTGTACTGCTTCACATGCTGCACACCAGTAATAGGAAGTCAACATTCAAAAAATGCCAATTTTATTAAGTTACTTGTACGTTCAATACCAAATGTAGTTAGGATGCAACTGTCAGTCATGGAAATTTACAGTAGTCGCCGTTCAGTTATGCTTCTTTCCATGGTTTTGTGCCTCCATGGATACTCGTCGGAGTAAGTTTCAATAACCGACGCCTGTGTCCGGTCGTTTCTTGCTATCGACGGGGCACACGTTGCCTGTTTATTTTCATCGAGCGATCGTTCACCCTCACATAACACGTTACAAATTGCTCGCTCCCGGTCGCAAGTCTTTTGCTCGTCGCTCTGCGTCGTCCAGGCTGGCTGGATCTATCCCCGAGTCATCACTTTCACCGATACTCACGAACCACCCACCGCAATCCGTCTATTTTCACGCCAGTGCACTGCACTCTCTAACGGTTTGTGTCAGACATACTCGACGAGAGTCGAAAGAAAGTGAATGAACAGGACAACGGGCGCTGCACATTTATTCTGCCCGAAGAAGATCAAACGTCTAGGAAAGACTCATTACGCGTCAGTATCCAACTTCGTCCAGATATTGATGGCCAAAATCAGATATGTCCCATCGATTCCATCCTTACTACATATTGAATGTTGATTCGCAAACGTACACGTTCTCGCACTCACTGGCGAATGCTAACCCCGTCGTACGTGGACTATACGTGGTCAATTCGTCTACTTTCAATGATCCCCGAATCAAACCGCGTTCACTTCTACAACGCGCCTTGTTCCGTATCAACTTGTGCCCCCATAAAATGCTCTCCTCGCGACGGTGGATTTCTTCGAACGATCGACAATGACGGCGGTCAGCCGCGGTACGTGTTTCTTTCGATCTCTCGTCGACCGCACGTCTGTCGGATCTGCCTAGCCGAAAAGTGTATTACGATACGCGGCGGACGCCAGACTACTCGATGTACGAAGTGGCTAAGAGCCGTTTGCGCGACGAGTCTCTCGACTCCCCACGACCAGAAATAGCTACCCTTCTTACACTTCTCCAATACATCTTTAGAACTGTGTGCACGAACGCGGCCTTCTCTCGCATTGCCTGCTTGCCTCGAAATATGTGTGAAAACCGAGGGCCCAATGTGCATGGACGCTTATTCTCCGGATCCAGCCGCAAGGTATCTTTCCACGCTCGCTGCTCGACTCTCAAGGACGCTGCGATTGGGAAAATTTACTTGACGCCACCGTGCAGGGACCGTTTGTTCTTACCGCTCGTTATTTCGACAACATCCCTCTTAGCGTTCGCAATACATCGTTGACGAACCGCACGTAGCACGCTGCGTGCTACCCGTTTATTTTTCGGTCGAAAATGACGGTCCTCGCGGTTATTCGTAGAAATTAGGTGACGTACGCGTTTCGTTTAACAAAGTGTGTGGAAAGTGCCGCATGAAAATACTTCTTTATGTATATAGTCAATGAGGGACCGGCAAATTGTCGCGGCCTGTTTCGTGCTTTGATAAACGTGTATTATAACGTTGACCTCCTGTTCTTGAGATTTGAATGTTGCAAAAAATATTGGCTCTTAACACACAGTAGGGGTTTTGCAATTATATGTAAATTTTATAATCGCACTTGTTCGGTGATTCTTGAAAATTCAGTTTTCGTGCTCGCATGCCACTGGAATTTAACGAAGCATACATTAGTGCGTCGTTAGTACTTTCAGTCTTCGCCAATTCAAGAATCACAGAGTTTCAGGCGCACTTCTTGATGTCTTAAGAGAGATAAAATTTCGCCAAACTTCGTTTGCTTCTTCGACATGGTACAATGGTACGCAACGTTATACTCAGTCAGTAAAGAAGGTTAAGGAACCTTGCTCTGACCACCCAATCAGCGGGCATGTTTAAACGATTCGCGTATATTTTATCGCTGTCATAATTTTCGTAAACGGTCAGGAGCGAAGAGAATATTGGCATAAAGTATTCCAAACACATTCAATCGTTAGCACGTGCGTTGATTGTGACGACGGCGACCCTTCATTCTTTATATAGCAGCAGCATGCCGTTTGTTTGTATTCCCAGGAATCCAAATCAGCCGAAATATATTCATTGATTCAGGAGTCAGCGATGAACTTTCCGTCTTCAATCTGATATACGCTTATCAGCGTGTGAGAAAATGTAGCTACGATAATTCACCTGTCACCCGCAAACGCGTACTCGTGCCACGTGGGATGACAGGAGGCCAACTGGCGCCGCAAGCAACCGCCCTTATTTATCACGACGCAAATCAGATTGCATAAGTGATGTAGGGTATAATAAATTTGCCCAGCTATTGCGCTACAATTTAATAACAATGACAAATTGTTGCGTTCTCGCCCAGACTAGGATCGAACGATGAGATACAGTTCAATGGGACCAACGTACATTAACACGTTGACTGCAACGGTGGTCACCGTTGACCGGCGCAAAAGATTTGACTAAAAATGCAAAAAATTCGCAATGAAGCTTATTCGCAATCTTGTAAAAGTATTTGATATTGGAACAGTGCTTTAATACTTTGACTTCCAACAACTCTGCGTTATATTTATTTTTCACGATTTAATTATACTCTGCAGTATTTCATCGAATTACGTTTCCAAATGTATCACACCGTATTCTTGAACACATTGACTGCCACGGTAGTCACCGTTGACCAGCGCAAAAGATTTTACTAAAAATTCAACAAAAAATCTGTAGTATTTCATTGGATTATATTTCCAAATGAAATTCCTGTTTGCAAAAGATTTTCTAAAAATGTAAAAGCATTTGATATTGGAATAGTGCTTCAATACTTTGCCTTCCAACAATTCTGTGTTACCTTTATTTTTCACAATTTAATTATACTCTGCAATGTTTCATCGCATTACATTTCCAAATGTATCACATCGTATTCTTTAATACGTTGACTGCCACGGTGGTCACCGGTAACCGACGCAAAAGATTTTACTAAAAATGCAAAAAATTCATAATGAAGCCTATTTGCAATCTTGTAAAAGCAATTGATGTTGAAACAGTGCTTCAATACTTTGGCTTCCAACAACTCTGTGTTACCTTTATTTTGCACGATTTAATTATATTCTGCAATGTTTCATCGCATTACATTTCCAAATGTACCACACCATATTCTTTAACACATTGACTGCCACTTGTAAAAGTATTTGATATTGGAACAGTGCTTTAATACCGTTGACCGGCGTTATATTTATTTTTCACGATTTAATTTACTAAAAATGCAAAAAATTCTCAATGAAGCCTATTTGCAATCTTGTAAAACCAAATGATATTGGAATAGTGCTTCAATACTTTGCCTTCCAACAATTCTGTGTTACCTTTATTTTTCACAATTTAATTATACTCTGCAATGTTTCATCGCATTACATTTCCAAATGTATCACATCGTATTCTTTAATACGTTGACTGCCACGGTGGTCACCGGTAACCGACGCAAAAGATTTTACTAAAAATGCAAAAAATTCATAATGAAGCCTATTTGCAATCTTGTAAAAGCAATTGATGTTGAAACAGTGCTTCAATACTTTGGCTTCCAACAACTCTGTGTTACCTTTATTTTGCACGATTTAATTATATTCTGCAGTATTTCATCGCATTACATTTCCAAATGTACCACACCATATTCTTTAACACATTGACTGCCACGGTGGCCACCGTTGACCGGCGCAAAAGATTTTACTAAAAATTCAAAAAAATCGCAATGAAACCTGTTTGCAATCTTGTAAAAGCATTTGATATTGGAACAGTGCTTTAATACTTTGACTTCCAACAACTCTGCGTTATATTTATTTTTCACGATTTAATTATACTCTGCAGTATTTCATCGAATTACGTTTCCAAATGTATCACACCGTATTCTTGAACACATTGACTGCCACGGTAGTCACCGTTGACCGGCGCAAAAGATTTTACTAAAAATGCAAAAAATTCGCAATGAAGCTTATTCGCAATCTTGTAAAAGTATTTGATATTGGAACAGTGCTTTAATACTTTGACTTCCAACAACTCTGCGTTATATTTATTTTTCACGATTTAATTATACTCTGCAGTATTTCATCGCATTACATTTCCAAATGTACCACACCATATTCTTTAACACATTGACTGCCACGGTGGCCACCGTTGACCGGCGCAAAAGATTTTACTAAAAATGCAAAAAATTCGAAATTAAGCCTATTTGCAATCTTGTAAAACCAAATGATATTGGAATAGTGCTTCAATACTTCGGCTTCCAACAACTCTGCGTTACCTTTATGTTACGATTTAATCATACTCTGCAGTACTTCATCGCATCGCGGTTTTAACGTAGCAAAATACGCTTGGCAGTCAACGTGCCAACGCTGCGTGAAATGCCACGCAATGTAGAAAACTTTAATACAGAAAAAAACATGGAGATGCCGATTTTGGAAGTTTGAGATTGTCGCCTTGAGCGGTAAATTTGCTACAATACCGTGGTTGGCGTGATGGCGCAATATTATGTATATTCATAACCAATTAAGTGCTGGCTGAAGTATCATAAATCATACGGGGGTGCGAGCCCCGTGAGCATTCTACTTTTACGACGACGACTTCATTTCGCGGCGAAGACGCGTAGAATTCTCGCCACAGTGTCGCAGTGCCACGGTACTTTTAGTCCACGAGAGGCAGTTAAATCCCTCTTAAACACACGCGAGCGACGCATTGTTGGCAATGTTGACTGACTGCCGGAACGATAAAGATCACGCTAGAAAACCATGATACCTGTGCAGCCCGGTAATTCGCTGCCAAACGAAAGCATATAGGATTCGAATGAAAAATTGGAAGTGGCAACATGCGTTTTTTGCGCACAAACGAATGTGCGTAAACACGTGCGGATTAAAATGTGAATCAGAAAAGCTGCCATAACAGTATAGCATGAAGTGCGAAAAAAATAGATGTCGTCAATGGAAGGGGAAACGAAATCTATCGACGAATTTCGAAAACTCGTGCACCCGGAAATAACGCAATTGAGAAACGTTTTGTCGCAAAGCAGTTTCTGGTGATTTATAATGACAAAAGCGACCGCGAACGAAAACGGGTGTCAGCCAAGGTTGATGCTGATTTATTAAGTATCATACCGTCATTGAACGCAAACGATATTCTGATTTACTGACTAGAGACCGTCGAGTTTATGTGTAGCGAGCGAGTGAATGGCGCGCGCGCGACTGACGAAATCAAACATTTTGATGTATTACCAGTATGCGGGTTGTAGATTTAATACATTGGATATCGCGTTGTCAAAAACGGGATGACAAAATTCATGACCTGGCAATAAATTTTTCGGTATTCCCCTATATATTTACGGCCGTATATCTGAAACTACTGTGTGCTGAAAAACGCGTTCGCGATTTGTAGAAGTCTCTTTTTACTGCCTTTTATACGTTGCGAAGACAAATCAATGGAGAGGCATTCTATTTTATCTCGCAACTGAAAGTCTATCTTTCATCATTTTTCAACACATTTCCGGGTACATATTTAAAACTATTATAAATGGTACACTTCTGTTTGCGAGTTTTTGCATTTTTTCAAATTCTTTTTCATACCTCCAATGGGCAAATGTTTTGGAAGATTTACACTGTTTACAGAAATAGCATACATCTTCAACGTTTCCACGAGTTTCTCTTAAAGCCTGCATCATCTATATTGCCTGTGTGTTAGTTAAAACTCCATGACTGTTCGATCTGCGGGTTCTGGGATAAGTACTGTGTCCCTTGACAAAGTCCTCTTACCAGAAATTCAAAAGACTCTCCCCACTATGTGGCCAGATCCCTTCTTTAAAATATTGGGTTGGAGGGAAAGTTCTGTCGTATTTTAAAGAAACTATTTGAATTAATTTATAAAAATATGTGTTAAATATTAATCATAATACATTTAATGTGTTGTATGATGAATGCCAAAACTCTTCTGCAATTTCTCGACTTGTTAAATGTGGATTATTTTCCAACATGGATCGTAAAACATGATTATCGATCTTGGATGGTCGTCCAAATCGATCACTTTCTTGGAGGCTCAGATCCCCGAAACGAAATTTGCTAAACCATCTTTGACAAGTACGAACATTTACAATATCTCTCCCACATACAGCACATACATTTTTACATGCAACCGATGCGTTGCTTCCTTTTTGGAATTCACACAAAATGCAGTGTCGTAAATGCACTTTATCTACTGACATGTTTTTCACTTTAAATATCACAAGTAAATGATGAATGGTAAAAAAGGACTCCTTTTATATTATACAGCAGCTATAAAAAACAAAAAAAAATCCGAATGACTCACTAGCCAGATGTTTTTTTATTTACAAGAAAAATTACCTGCCTATTAAAAATACGACAGAACTTTCCCTCCAACCTAATATTTATTCTCTTCCACGCACAACGAAGCATCGATGACGTTGGGTCATCGGCCACGTGTTTGTGGTTCCTCAAGATACTAAACACACCTTCAAGTGACCATCCTTTATATAGTCTCGAATGCTATTAACATTAGATACCGCTATTATTTGTTTCGGTTATCAGAAGGGGTGAACCTTCAATAACCGACTAACACCACCCATAATATTTACCCTGACACGTGCATTGCCTCTTTTTGCGTATTGACCCTAACATGTATACATAGTACCATCTAGTATATATAGCGCTAGCATTACATTTGAATGTATTTTCACATGAAGAAAGATCTATAGTCGAATTTGAGGAAATATGTTTGTGTTCGAAACTGTTAAGAGTTTAGTAAGTAGACATCAACTTATCATTAGCCGAAACTACCCTCTACCCAATCATACAGGTGTGGAATAAAAAAAAATGGTATGCCTATTCCGAGCTGCGTACTGATACATTATTGCTTTTTCACCAATCCCAACGTAGTCGAGTGCCCGATTTTGACCACTTTATGATCTGTGACTTCAAATTATGCTGAAGCTTGTGAAATAGCACATCATTCTGCATTTTTAGCGTCTTTTCTAAAGCTCGAAAATATTCAGTACTTGGCAAATAAGAGAAAAAGATTTTTTAAGTTACACAATTAAAAATGTCTTCCGACACTGCCAACACTCCTCACGGTATGACGTTGATCTGCGAAATGAAAATTTAATGGCTGAGCAGCACCCTCTCGAATTCCATATTTACTTCAAGTTCATTTATGCACTGAATTATTGCGACTGCACTCCGCCAGCGGCGGTAGATCTTTGTGATTTAGTGAGACTAAGCTGATGCTAAACTTCGAGACGAGAAGCGTGCCCCACGGGAGGTATCGGCACTTTGAAACACTGCCGTAATCTACGGGTTTGACGTGCTGCCAAAGTCTGCGATTCCCAACTGGGTGAACGTTGTAGTCACGATATGATTCACGTGCTATCATTGACTCGCGTAACAATATAATGTCGTTATCAATGTACCGTTATGGTCTCATTAACTGATCATATTTGTGCAGGATTTAAACACGTGAAACTGAAGACTATAATATTTATAAGCAATAATAATACGATCAAGACACTTTAGTTTTATTTCCTAATCTTTCGTCTTTACGTCTTATCGTCTTTACGTTTCGTTGTCAACTAACTACTACGCAACCAAACAACATAATTTAACAAAGTCGTCACCTATGATACATCAATATAATAATTGAGGATCGTAGGTGACTTTTCGTCGCAACTAGAGGACCCTGTATTTGAGATCCCATATTTGATCTATGGTCTCTTATGGTCAATCATTGTACGTGATCCACATTAACTCTTGTACAGCCTTTATGGTACAGGATTAACACTTTGGCTGCCAAGCGTATTTTGCTATATTAGAACCGCGATGCGATAAAATTCTGCAAAGTATGATTAAATCGTGCAAAATGAAGGTAACGCAGAGTTATTAGAAGCCAAAGTATTGAAGCATCATTCCAATATCAACGGCTTTTACTAGATTGCAAATAGGCTTCATGGCGAATTTTTTGCATTTAGAATAAAATCTTTTGCGCCCGTCACCGATTACCACCGTGGCGGTCAAAGTGTTAACACTTTGACTGCCGCGATGGTCATCGCTGATCGGCGCAAGAGATTTTACTGAAGATCCAAAATATTCGCAGTGGGTAGTAATAATTATTTTACAAATGCAGTTATTGTTAGAATAATGATGCGAGTCTTTGGTCTCCAATACCCGCTCATTATGTACATTTTGCATAATTCAGTCAAACGCTGCAGTATTTTATAGAATCGCCGTTCTAATACAGCAAAATACGCTCGGCAGTCAACGTGTTAAGGACTTTACTTTCGGTTGCTTTGAAAATTGACAGTTCACAGTTTCCCAAATTGTTGTCTTCTCCTCATTATCGTTGACAACCTACTCTTCGTGACTGAATATTGTTTGTCAGCGCCAAGAATCTTTTAGCAGTCCAGCGTGCAGAGAACTGGATATATGCCGCGTGTTCTTTATACCTTGCATATGCACCGCCCGGCTGATGCTCATTGCGCAGCAGACTAAGCCAAATTTGTTGTCAAGGTTGCAGTAATTTTTAACCAGCTTCGAGCTGCTCTTTGGTCAAGGTTACACGCATACTTGCGCCCGTTCCCTCATTTAGAGGGAAGCGCCATCATTAAGCAATTTGACTTTTCTCCGCAAAATATAGGCCCGTAAGTACGATTATTGGCACGATCGCGCTGCCTTTGACGTATTGCCAGACCTGCGATTCTCAGCTGAATCAGGCGTAATTTCACAGCGCCAACAAATGACTCATCGGCACGATGTAGCGAAAATACTAAAAATTAGATCCTCACGATCGTCCATAGTTCCGGACATAAAGTGTCGCCGTTCCAACTCTAACGTGACAACGTGATTTAATGATTTTACACGTGTCGAAAGAACCGCTTGGAACGACCACTAATTCCATAAACTATAATCCACCCCGGTGCATTCGGCTATATCAATCGTCACTAGAAAATCGTGCGACAGGCGTCAGGACAACGGGTATCTTTTTGGCCAGTCTGGAAGTTTGCTCGTATTAAGCACGCAGTAACCCGAGTAATTAATTAAGACTTAATTACGGGTGAGAACGTGGTGGCTTGAAATTTGGGGAACGCAGCCCGTCAGACGCAATCGACGATAACAAACTGTTCTTCCTGGAAGCGCGAATCGGACAGAATGCTTTTCATATAAGTCACGTCGCGAGAGCGGGTCAGTGAGAAGGACAAATATATACAAAGAGAGACGGGCAGCGTGAGAGAGTGAGAGAGGGAAAGAAGGGAACCGGGAGAGGGAGAAAAGTCGTTGAGAAGAATGAGAAACGTGCCCGTGCATTGCGGGAGTGGTTGGAATGGCGGTGAGTTCTTGGTTGACTTGAAGCTTTGGCATCGAACCAGATATTCTATCTACCTACCCTCGGTGCGATTTCGTTTTAGTTTAATTTAGATGGTGGTATCGTGACGTAACGTATTTAGCGTGGAGGGATGTACGTCTCGTTAGGTTTCCTTTCGGTTAATTGCTCGGAAATGCTCAGGGCGTCAAGTTGTTGCGTTTTGTATCGGTTACGGGTGCGCGCTTATTTTCGTTTGCACGTTCGTCGATTAGACGGAAAACATATTTATACTCACCCGAACCGATGATCGCAAAATCTGCGTCGATGACGTTTCCTGGATCGTCGATCCGCTCCTCGTGGTCACCTGAGTTATTTCCGCGGAGAATTCTACAAAATTAGGAGAGCGCCTGTTAAAATGCTGACTGTCGTAAACGATTTTGGCACGAAAACGGATAGATGACTGATATACTTTGAAAATGATTGATGGTGAATTCGTACTTGATCGTGCGATAATTTATTAGCGGACATACGAAAATTGTTGCACGTTGGACGTGCAAAGGAAATCGTTCGAGGCATAGGGAACTCGCCTTTTTTCCTTTTAGACGTTGAACTCGTGAACGAAGTATTGTAAGCCATCGTGATTCGTTTTACGCTACGTCATTATTCTGAAACTCGGGGGTTGCGCTGAAACAGAAAATAAATACAAAGCATTTCTTGCTATTCCGTACGCACGATGTTCGACGTGACATTGTTCCCCATCTCTATATTCTGACATTAATAAAATTTGTGGTGTCGATTTCGTGGCAAAATGTTAAAAAAAAGGAAATATCGGACCTACAACGTGGCTGAAACAGAAAATAAATACAAAATATCGGACCTACAACGTGGCAAAATGTTAAAAAAAAGGAAATATCGGACCTACAACGTGGCTGAAACAGAAAATAAATACAAAGCATTTCTTGCTATTCCCTACGCACGATGTTCGACGCGACATTGTTCCCCATCTCTATATTCTGACATTAATAAAATTTGTGGTGTCGATTTGGTGGCAAAATGTTAAAAAAAAGGAAATATCAGACCTACAACGCTTAACGTGGCGCCACCTCAAGCCGCTGGCACTAACGTTCAAACGTCAGAATTTCGTATTTCAGTCTAGACGTAAACCTCACGGGAACCTTCATCGTGGCCAGTTCTCTTTCTTGAAAAGACTGGTAACTTATCGGCTTGAAGCGTTCAAGAACGTCGTGTATTACTCATAAAACTATCGCCATGAGAGTTCAGAGCGTGTCCCTCTTTCGTAGAGACAACGAGTTCCATGAAAGTCACGCTTTGTCATGAGCTTGTCGCATGTACGTTACGGGCTTGCTTACAGGCTCAATCAGTACAAGGCGAATAAGACCGTCGTCTCCAACCAATTGCACCGCATTAAATGAAACCTGAGAATTGCCAGCGAGTAATGTCCAAAAACGAAATACCACGTCTTATCACCTAGCTGCTTCATTATCCGTTTGTGCAAGGCCGAGTAACGCGCATTACCGAGTTCTAAGATACAGTTTCACAACCGTAAGGTTCAGGGCCCGGATGCAAGGGTGCAAAAATCGTGACGCTACTATTCACGCGGTTGCAATCGATAGATACAGCGAACGCGCAATAACTATTTCCTTATCGCCCAAACGTTCTATTTCGGAGTCGCTAGCCGGTAAGGCCGTAAATCGCGGGCGATACATCGTACGCGCGTATATAGATGGGTAAAAGTGGCGTCGGTGGATCAACCTTTGGTTTGAGCGAAATCTATTTCCGACGCGCGGCACTGGTATTTGTACATCTGATTGGCTGGCCCGGTAGGCGAGCGCGCGGTTGGCCGCATTTCCTTACATTTCACCGTTAATCGGGACACTTCCGCCATCGATCCCGACAACGGTAAAAAAATCTTTTCAGACAGATGGCAGATCGTTCGCGCACAAATTCGCGCCCCCACTCATCGCACGCAAATAAGTCCGACTGAGTGAGTACGCTCGTCTGCTCACGAAGAATGATCGGCTTATGCAGGACCGGTCGTTTAGCCGCGTCGATGAACGGAGGCATTATCGAATCGGTCCGATAAACAACAAAATTGGCGCTCTTTGATGCAACGTAACGAAAATACACCGGACGACTGAAAACGGCTACATTTGCCTGCTGAATCGTCGAAGAACACAGTACGGCTCCGGTCCAGATGACAACGTCGAACAATTTCTGTGGCTGTTTCATGGATATGGATCATATTAGGGTCGTACAACATCAACCTGTTTCATCGTAGGCGTGATTGCCTTGACAGATTAGTGCGGGAAAGAATGGCAATTATCCGCTCAATTTCTGTTTGATACAACCCCAACACGGTACATTTCGTAGACTATCTATCGTAAATCTGGCGACCCAACGCTAATCGACCGTTGAAAACTCGCGCGAAGCGCACCTTGATCTCAGATTACTGCGGGAAAAAAATGTCCATTACCTGCTGAATTTCTGGTTGATACAACCCCAACGCGGTAGATTTCGTAGAGACTCGCTATCTGTCGTAAATCTGGCGACCCAACGCTAATCGACCGTTGAAAACTCGCGCGAAGCACACCTCGATCTCAGATTAGTGCAGCAAAAAATTCCATTATCTGCTGAATTTCTGGTTGATACAACCCCAACGCGGTAGATTTCGTAGAGCCTAACTATCTGTCGTAAATCTGGCGACCCAACACTAATCGACCGTTGAAAACTCTCGCGAAGCGCATCTCGATCCCAGATTAGTGCGGGAAAAAGTTTCCATTACCCGGTGAATTTCTGTTTGATACAACCCCAACACCGTAGATTTCGTAGAGCCTGACTATCGTAAATCTGGTAACCCAACGCTAATCGACCGTTGAAAACTCGCGCGAAACGCACCTCGATCTCAAATTACTGCGTGAAAAATGTCCATTATCGGCTGAATTTCTATTTGATACAGATCCCAACGCGGCAGATTTCGTAGAGCCTGACTATCTGTCGAAAATCTGGCGACCCAACACTAATCGACTGTTGAAAACTCGCGCGAAGCGCACCTTGATCTCAGATTAGTGCGGGAAAAAATGTCCATTATCCACTGAATTTCTGTTTGATACAACCCCAACGCGGTAGATTTTGTAGACTATCTATCGTAAATCTGGCGACCCAACGCTAATCGACCGTTGAATTCTCGCGCGAAGCGCACCTTGATCTCAGATTAGTGCGGCAAAAAATGTCCATTATCCACTGAATTTCTGTTTGATACAACCCCAACGCGGTAGATTTTGTAGACTATCTATCGTAAATCTGGCGACCCAACGCTAATCGACCGTTGAATTCTCGCGCGAAGCGCACGTCGATCTCAGATTAGTGCGGGAAAAAATGTCCATTATCCACTGAATTTCTGTTTGATACAACCCCAACGCGGTAGATTTTGTAGACTATCTATCGTAAATCTGGCGACCCAACGCTAATCGACCGTTGAATTCTCGCGCGAAGCGCACGTCGATCTCAGATTAGTGCGGCAAAAAATGTCCATTATCTGCTGAATTTCTGTTTGATACAACCCCAACGTGGTAGATTTCGTAGAGCCTGACTATCTGTCGTAAATCTGGCGACCCAACATTAATCGACCGTTGAAAACTCGCGCGAAGCGCACATCGATCCCGGCTTAATGCGGGAAAAATGTCCATTACCCGCTGAATTTCTGTTTGATACAAACCCAACGCGGTAGATTTCGTAAAGCCTAACTATCTGTCGTAAATCTGGCGATCCAACACTAATCGACCGTTGAAAACTCGCGCGAAGCGCACATCGATCTCAGAGTAGTGCGGCAAAAAATATCCATTATCCGCTGAATTTCTGTTTCATAACGACCCCAACGCGGTAGATTTCGTAGAGTTTGACTATCTGTCGTAAATCTGGCGACCCAGCACTAATCGACCGTTGAAAACTCGCGCGAAGCACACCTCGATCTCCAATGACGACGACGACTCCTCGAGCGCGGACATTTACGCGTAGTTAAAAACTTAGCCTTCGCGCCACTGGACCGGGGATCGAGGGGTTTGATTCACTGGACACCCGACTCGCCGAAACTGTGCCAGGAAAATAGCACAGCTATTTCACGAGGCACCTTGAGCACGCAGCACGGTATTTCATTTCGGTGCGAGTTCACAGGCTGTATTTAATATACGAGACGACTGCGCGACCAATGTCATCATTGCGTCACGTTACCGATGCAAGTTGAGGATAAACGAAAGGCGGGCATCCGTGTCCATCGAAGAATCGGTTCTCCAGCTTGGCAGCAATAGGAAGCCGTCGATCGAAAATAAAAACGGCACTACCGACGGGGCAAGCTTTATTTAAACGTCGTCGAGAGACCTCGACGTCGCTATTCTCGTTACTCACCGTGCAAAGGACGCTCAATAAGACGAACGAAAGATTTCCATGCAACGCTGCGTGTCTCGCGATAATGCACAGTGAACACGGAAGTTATCATTCGTCGCTAAGCTTTCGTCGCGCTGAATATTGTCAGGCGACTTCAGATAGCATTATTAGCAGCGGTAGTTTCTGTAACGCGGTTGATAATCACCAAAAGATTAATCCCGCGCTGCCTTCGCGCTTCCGCACGTATGGCTAGCTAAGAAAGTTTCATATCTGTCAAGCACGACAACGAACCAATCGGTAGGAAGTACGTCTTGCCGCGCACCAAATTAATTCATTTTTCCCGGGCGGACTGTCACTGATACTGAGCAAACTTTACTTTCGTCGATATCACTGAGAAGAGCATTCGAAGTCGATTCGTGCTTTGTCAATCTCGTTGTCACATATTGTTGACTCACTCATCCCAGGTAAGACCCATTCAAGGTTGCATCCCCAAATAGTCGTGGTTCTTCGTACCAGTTATCACTTTCCAAGATCAACAGTCGTCAAACAATTTCGCACAAATCAGGCTAATTAAATCCGACGCTGCAGAGGGATGCTTTCTTCAGTTCGACGTAGAGAGGAAGCAAATCAGATCGACGGAAAATAAAACGGAGGAAATAAAAAGAGACAAAGAAAGAGAGAGAGAGAGAGAGGAATCACACGATTTTCAAATGCCACTTTAATGCGTTCGACACTTGCACAACACTCGCGCGAAAATAGCACGACGAGGAGCTGACACGAGATGGGGAGAGAAAGTGCGAGAGAAAGAAATGGCCGGAAAAGACAGCGAGTATGCTGCGCAGCGAGCAAGACACGAAGGGAAGACGAAAAACACTCACCTCCAGGAAGGACCTCGTGAGGTGATGGGAGTCGAGGCGATCAGAGTTGATCTGCCCGCAACTTTCAATATCGATCGATCGAGGCGAGCACGTGGGGGCGAGAGAGAGCGAGAGAGAGAGAAAGAGACAACGAGACAATAGAACGTTCACTCTGCTGGCGATCGATAGATCCGCCGCTGGATTATCGTTCGCCACTTTACGCTCGGAATCCCCGAATAAATCCCCCGAGGCGGTAAGGAAGCCAGCCGACGGCTATCTCGAGACTGCTACCAATGCCAGCAGCAAGGCGTCCCGACGCCCTCCACGCTTCTCTTCTGCCTCTGCTCATTCGTCATTCCCGTCGTTGTAGTCGTCGTGGCCCGTCGTCGTCGTTGTCGTTGTCGTCGTCGACGCAGTTGTCTGCTTCTTCTTCTTCTTCTTCTTCCTCCCCTTCGACACTTCTATCGTTCGTCTCGCGAAAGTCCATCGCGTTGTTCATTTAGTTCACTGTCTTGACTTTCCCCATATTGGTAAGCGTAAGTTGCGACAAATCGATCCTGTTGGAAGTGGCGATTAATGGAACTTAAATATTGCCGAAATAATGGTCATTCGATAAATGGAGGGAACAACATAAGTGTGAAAACATGAGGAGCTGTGTCTAAGGCTGAAACAATTGGAACGTTTGTGCATGTTCGTCTCGTGAGAGTCCATCGCGTTGTTCATTTAGTTCACTGTCTTGACTTTCCCCATATTGGTAAGCGTAAGTTGCGACAAATCGATCCTGTTGGAAGTGGCGATTAATGGAACTTAAATATTGCCGAAATAATGGTCATTCGATAAATGGAGAGGACAACATAAGTGTGAAAACATGAGGAGCTGTGACTAAGGCTGAAACAATTGGAACGTTTGTGCATATTCATATAGTGATGGTCTTGCCAGAAATTCCGGTGAATAATCGAATGACACTGAAATGCAGTAATATGCGGGCGATTACTCGTCTTACGTTTATGTTATTTAGTATTTCATACCTGTCTGCTGTTTGGTGCACTCGCTGCCAAGATGCTTTTAGTGTGTCTTCCGATGGAGGAACATTGTTAATCCATTAGCTGCCAATTGCGTCTAGCATTTTGTTAGCCAGTCAACCGACTCCTTTTGGCAGCTTCTGTCAGTCTGTACACTCGCTAATCATACTTCGTTTGAAACGTAGAATTAATCAGAAGAATATCATGGTCGTCTGAACCTTTGTCGCAAGATCATGACCTTCGACATTTCTTCTCAGTTTCACGACTCGGCATTGCGTTCGCGCCAAGGGTTAATCCTACAATAAGTCAGGATTATTGCACAATTCAAAGTCATCGTTCGGACCGGATACCTCGATGTTTGTGCTCTTCGCTCACACTGTGTATTCATCTGTTGACTATGTTCCGCTTTACTAATCAAACTCCTAAATCTTGCAATCCTGTTAGGGCCCTCATGTAGAACTGTGTAAATGCTAAAAGTTGATCAATTAATTAGCCAGCATTACGCAAACGCCGTCAATGTCGAGTCTTCAAAAACAGGAAGTTGATTCATGGAAATCAATGCTAGTTTCTAGCCGAAATTGGTTAGATCCCATGAGTAATATCTACGTCAATAACCTAATCGCAGCGTAATTACGCCCTGATCGCTCGTTCATTATACGTCTAACGTTTTGGCGCCGTCCAAACAGATAGCGGATAAATATTTGACCGTGTCATTAATTCTCAATATAGTCATGAATTCCCCGCCGATCGAACCATTCAACCAATGCGATGGGCCTGAAAGCTCGACTCATTTTGTAAACGAAACCGCCGTGTGCGAAGAAAGACGCGTTGTCGTCGCGGTGTAAAATTATGCACGGCATTCGTTGCCATTGGCGACTGCGCAGTTTTGTTCCCCGATCGGCGGCAGCCAGTATTCTGGTTCGAAAACGTGAACAACAATTGATATGCGCTGTGGTAAAATTTTAACAATTTTCGTCGCGCTAGATGCTGTCAATTTTCGAATTCACACGAAATAGGGAAACATTAGCACCTCGACCACCTAAATGTCTCCTAACGATTACGATGGCATAAGAAAGGAAGAGAAATATCGGAAGAGCAACGAGCACTAGCAACAATATCTACAACTAACGTTGCTCGTGTATACTTGTAATTTTGTCGTCTGGTGAACCCGATCGGTTGCACTTTAGCTGGTTCTAATAATAATCGATGCCTGCGGGTCTCCAGGGATATCTCTACGGTGGCCAATGGCCGATATTTGTCGTACACACGTTAGTGTCGTAAAGGCCGTAACTTCTTGTGGTTTCGCGAGACTTCAGTTTTCACACTGTACACACTACTGTGACTGAGATCTGTCCTACGCCAATAGTGCTTCGACGAATCGTCGACAATCTATTTCCATTCTAACGAGTGTTTTAATATACACACCGACTGAAACGCACTCAGATACACGCGTGCGAATTTTGTCGTAGGTTCTTTACTCCCACAATTGCTACAATCAATTGATCCATTTAATATCATACCATGTTTGCGCAGAAGTAAATAGTCTAAAATTGTAGAGATCTAGCAATAACCCCGGTGCCGACAACATTTCGGATAGGTTAAACTGTCACATTTAAGTGCGCACGATGTAAAGCACGAAAATAAAATGACTCTCCGTCCACTGTGGTCTCGTGACAACTTTATCGGGCCGCTGGAACCCCTGCCGTTCCACCTGATGAACAATAAATTTAAATTCGTGCCCGCTTCAACATCGAATAAGTTCTCCGCAAGGTCGTTTCACTTTGGCCACTTTAATCCGATAGACGTCTCTAAAATTTGATTACCACAATCGCATTAGATTGAGACACAAACTCCTGACTTTCAAACTGCCCAAGAATCGGTACAATTGAATCTACGGTCGTGAACTGCGTCGGGAAGTTTGATAAGCAAAGAGCGTCATAAAATACGTGGTTTGCAGGAAAGTGCCATGACGCGCACTTATATTCGACGGCAACGTGTTCGCTCACCACACTTGACGATGAGCACGTTCTATTCCCCGAAGTGCAAGTGCGCATTCATAAAATCAATTTGTTCCTGGGCAAGCGTCTTTCTGCCTCGAAGCAGTAAAGAATGAAAGACGCTCCTATGCTGGTGGCAAGGGGTGGCTTAAAGTTCATTTCTGTGTTATTAATGTACGGTACTTGCGTGTAGGACATTCATACGTAATATCCGACTAATTGAGGCCGACGCGTGTACTTGGCCTCCGTCCAAGTCACTTTGATCGCACGTAGATTGGTGGAGGGTCTTGGCAAGGCGCACATATATAAGCATTAAATACACGCGTGTAGCTCATGCGCCGAGATCGTCGCAAAGATGGTGCATAAGAAAGAGCAAGAGAAAGAGAACGAGACGAGATGAGGGTGCGCGACCTCTTCATCGTTTCTTCTTAGCTCCCGACTGACACTTGTAATTTCCATCGAATGATAGCTTAATTCCTGACGCGGTACTCATGCTACATCAGAAGGTACTACCTGAAGCATTGAATACGCGTCTACAATTTAGTCCGGCGACGATCTCGGGGACTTGTCAGTTTATTCGGTGTATCAAGCTAATTTGTAATTTCGAGCGGATGATGCCTTGATTCCCGAACGGGCGCTTACCTTATATCACGGTGTGATAACTGATGAGTCAAATCCGCGTCTACAATTTCATTCCATAATGATCTCAAATGACTTGTCACTTTAACCCTCTACGGACCAAATTTTATTTGATGGCTATATAAAATCTATGTAACGTGAAATCAACAAATATCAACGTCGAAATACATATTAACACTTTAACGACCGCTAGCCGATTAATCGGCTTTTCAGTGGTCAACGGTTATTTTAGATAAAATAATTATCAGATGATATTATGATAAGTCTAAATGACAATAAAGTTACACTGATTTGGAACCAAAGGATTCTCAACAACATATTCAGTATTTTTTAGTTAAAAAGTTTTACAAATAGGCACATACACAATTCCTGCGCGATATCCAAAACAGAGTCGGTCGTTAGCGAGTGGCATCTTCAGTCAATAGCGGTCGGTAAAGTGTTAACAATGAATTCAGCAGTTTAAATAATTTTATTATAACGAATACATTTTGTAACTTTGAAATAACAACGGCTTACAACGTTTGCACTTATGTGTATAAGAGCTTCAGTATGGAATTCCATAAAACAGTTGGCGTTTGGTATTAAACATACATGTTGCATTTCCTTATCTGATGATTTTTTACTACTAAATTCATCGTCGCTATCAGTAATATTTATACGTCGTCAGGCAAATACTATTGGATGATCTTCGTCAGAATCAGAATCTGATAAAAAATCTTCGGATTTATTACTGCTAATGCTTTTTATTCCTATTCCTCTTTTATTTTTATATGATTTTGTATCCATATTTTGGGCCTCTGATATATAAAACTAAAAAGCAAAGAAAACACAAACGTTATCGCAAATACATCGAACCCTACCATTATAGCCCATTGCGTCTTGAAAGTCACAAAGCTATATCACATGAAAATAGTAATAAAATGATTGTTTAAATGCAACCAAATAAGACATTATTGATACACAAACTAAAAGCTATTGTACGCTTTTTTTGTTTAACAAACATCGATAGAAGAAGAAATAATGACAATTGCACAAGATCGTTCCTTTGGTTTCTATTTGCAGACAACTTGCAAAAGCATTTACTTTGACATTTCAGGTTAGAGCTGATGACGGCATCAAGCATGTAATTGGTTATTAAGGATACATCATATAACAAGCGTATACGCAATCTAGTAAAAAAAAATTAAACTATTTAATAAAATATCGATTTATCGATATCTGACTTCAAAGTCACGCGGGCCCATAGAGGGTTAATTAAAGTACTAAGATGACGAAATCGATTTCAAATGATAACAAATGCTGTCCACTGAGAAGTTTGCATCGTATGTATATGCAAACGTTTTATATATTTTCGAAATGTCAACATTTAACAAGGCGTGCGGTCCTAGAGTTGCCACAGAAGCGGTCGTTGAGAAAAATCGGCAATAACAATTGATCGTCAATAACGAGCAGGTGGTCTCTACTGACCCTGGAAGACGACCATTTTCTCTCGACCTCGATGGCTGCGAGACCAAACGTGCTGTCTGCCCATCTCCTGAAGGAATGCAGCTAGGTCCATTAGTGTAATTGCGCCTTACCATGTTTAGCGATTACGTGCCGATGATCGCACTTAATTTTAAGAATGGCTCCTTTTGCTGTGCGACAGATTCGTCATGATCGTCCAGCTGTTGTACAATGTAGTCTATGTCGAAGCACATTGTGAGGAACTTGCTACTTCAACGTTGGGACAAGTACAATCTATTGAGGGAGGGCCAATTAAAGTTGCAAATAATACTTCTAAAGCTCGTCATGGTAGAACAACATTTGTCAAGGCAATACTCGCGAATCCATCTTTATCTTCTACACAGATCCTGGCGCAAAAATTTGCGAATGACGCTTTGAAGTCCTCAAAATTACAAGAGACCATTAAAAAGCTTTCTGACCTCAAACCACAACAGAAACCCGCTTTGCTGGAGGAGTTTATAGATAACCCAGTAAAAAACGATATCGCGAACTTGCATGTAAATGCGCATAAATATCATAAATCATCACGGCATCACCGACCGCGGAAAAAGAAAGAAAAAAAACGCAAGGAACCACATAAACGATTCCATAGTCATAATTCACGAGCTTCTACTCAGGTAAGTAAAGGTAAGCTCCACGTTTAAACAAATTGTATGATGCCCGAATACTCGCAGTCAACCAAAAATACCATTGCACAGAGAAAATATCACACAGCATCGAACACACGATTATCGGGAAAAAAAGGAATCCAAAAACACACCAATCAGAACAATATTGACCAAGATGAATCTAGCCCTGCACTCTCTACAGATGTGGAGAGGGGATTCGCGGAATCATCAATGATTGCGGCAGAAAGTGACAAAGACGCGGAAACCGAAAGCATGATAGAGCATCTAATGAAAACGACTACAAAGGACCCTTCAAGAAGAAGCCCTGGTGATCAGGGCGTTGAATATTCCGAATACTACAACGACGACGATATACTTGACGAAGGGCCAGTCAGCAAGATTCAGTATAAACATGAACACGCGATAGAGAATCGTCCCGTGAGATTCGCACGACAAACTGCGAATACCTCATCCTTCTATGATTACCAATTTAGAAATAATTATGTTCCAACGCAACAACCTTATTTTAGTGAAAACATGGACAGAATGGACTTGAGATATGATGGACCTTTTGGGAGTGTTAAAAACATTCATAATTATCCTGAACCTCTGCAAGATCAAGTAATCAAGATATCTGATGGTAATTCCCTGGGCTACTTACCCAATGAGGGGTTAATGGGGCAAGGAGACAATCTTGCGAATTATCCGCCTGTTGGAATTTCTCAGAGTTCAACATCAGATTCTACGCAAATCCTCAATGAGAATGAAGAAACTCCTCTCGAACAGCAGGCAATGAGTTATTTAGGACAAAATGATCAGAGTGTCGTTCATCAACGGCGAATTGATCAACCACAAGTATTAATTTCAACTGACACAATGCAGCAACCTTTCGGCAAAGTTCTGCAATCTCTCGGCATCAGTTTCAATGAAAGTTCAAGAAATAATGTCGACTCCCTTGAGAATAATCTGCCAAATGTTCGTTTAAATCCTCGACAGCCAATGAGGAAAATTACTAGTAAGCCACTACCCGGTCCACAAAATGCCAAAGGTCCGACTGAAATAATTTTACCTTCTGCCGTGCACCGAAAAAATTTGAAACAAAACTCTAGGAATAGTTACGCAACTCATAATGCACGTCGGACGGATATCCAAGAAAACGAACTCAATTTGGCGACGGATAACCAGAACTGTCGCCTTGATTTCTTACCGGAAGAAACTGGGATGCCAAAATCACTCGACACTTTGGTTCCATTGCACGAGCAAGCAAATCACGCGAAGCCACAGACTTCCAGCGTGAAAAGCAGAAGGTCGAAAGACGGTATATCTCCGCTCGAAGAAGAAGAACATACCAACATGACAACCACGATGAAAGAAACGAAGGAAGTAGCGAATCAGATACTTAATAGGATTATAGACGAACTGGACGCGCTAAAATCAGACCATACGAAGAACGAGCTGAAGGAAGGTTATTACAGATTTTAAGGTTTTTAAGATTTAAGGTTATTACAGGTTATGTACAGATTTCAAAATAATCCTCGCAAAGTTCTCATAAAAATTCTTATTGCACGCGGTGGGGAGAGGCAGGAAGTCGAATTGACTGATGGTAATTGTTTTGGAACTCACAGATGTTCCCTGCAAGTTAACCGGATCCTGGATAACAGGCCAAGCTGGTGTACGGATCGACATGATAATCAAGAACCGCAACATGGCGGTAACTCTTGCCCCGTTTACAACTGAACCTGCTCGTCCGGGTCTCATTAATGCGACATGGAATGTGACCGGAAATGTTCCGTTCAAACGAGGCGGTCCGTTTTTTTTATTCGCAACCGACAAACATGCGAAGATCCTGGCAGTATTTATTGGTCCGCGATATTCGCACTTCAAACCTTTGTTCCGCGTCTCAACGGTTTGACGATTTAAGAATTTCATGATGACGACATGGAACCCAATGTTTTTTTCAGGTGCGTGCAGAGTGTGCCAAGGTATGGATACGATAGAAGGTATCTGGTCTATTGCCCGAGAACCTAAAGATTGCAGAGACTTTTCAATGTCCATTCGAGTCGTGAATGATGTATTTCGAAGAACAAGAATGTTGGCTGAGACAAAAGAGAAACTGCAGACTCTGCTGAAAGGCTGCACAACATTGAGTACCAACTCGAGTACCAACTCGACTACCAACTCGACTATCCCCTCGACGAATGAAATTACAACAATTGTACCGAAAAAGAAAAATGATTAATAGCATCAATAGGGTAGAAGAATTCGAACGTTGAAACACGAAACACAATGCATTATGTCATAATTAGTTCCTGTGATTAATAAACGCGCTGTATTATACTAGGAAGAAAAATATATATTTATTAACAAAAAAGATTTAAGTTTGAGGACATTCACAACATTGAGTACCAACTCGACTACCCTGCCGATGAATAAAATTACAACAATTGTACCGAAAAAGAAAAGTGATCAATACCGTCAATAGGGTCGAAGGATTCAAACGTTGAAACACGAAACACAATGCATTATGTCATAATTAGTTCCTGTGATTAATAAACGCGCTGTATTATACTAGAAAGAAAAATATATATTTATTAACAAAAAAGATAAATAAGTTTGAGGACATTCGCAACATTGAGTACCAACTCGACTACCCTCTCGACGAATGAAATTACAACAATTGTACCGAAAAAGAAAAGTGATTAATACCGTCAATAGGGTAGAAGTATTCAAACGTTGAAACACGAAACACAATGCATTATGTCATAATTAGATCCTGTGATTAATAAACATGCTGTATTATACTAGAAAGAAAAATATATATTTATTAACAAAAAAGATAAATAAGTTTGAGGACATTCACGATTTTATTATAAGACGCACATGTTCGCTAATAATTGTAATGGATTAGGTATCATCTCCTAGGCATTGCCGAAATGCATCCAGGCCTAGAACGAAGAGCTGCAAAACATTTCATTAATATCAAGCTTAACTTTCACTCCTCAAATTAATTAAATTACCTTCAATATGCCAATTTGTTGAGTCTGCGCAGTGTTCATTATCGGCAATGGCACGGTTTTGTATCCATCACCCAGTGCATACTCTCTTATATTAAAAAAAGCCACCCTAAAAATGTTTTATGGTCGTAACCGTACATTTGACGACAAATTTGTCAGAAACAAATAGCATAAAATTCTATTACCCAATCTCAACGCACTCCTTAGTATCAGTTTCCTCGGGAAGAGGTTCACTCACTAGAACAAACTTTATATTCGGGTTAATCGACTCTTCCAACATAGCCCGTAAAGTGTTTCTCTCAACGGCATGTGATTTCTCGTCAATCTGAAATTCTGGGATAATTTCTCTGGTAAGTGAGCCTTAGTGAACAAAATAAATTTCTCTGTTTCCTTACCTTTCTTAAAGTTATACGTCATCTTTTCGCTGGACGTTTTCGGCTTTTCCACTGATATCGTCTCCATACTGGCCCCGCGATGGCCCAAAAACGAATATTCCACGTAAATCAAACGTATTTCGTGGTCCGACAGCACGGGACAATTGTGGAAGAACATAGCATTTACTATCTCGATGACGATTGTGTCTTTCTCAAGGGGCTGTAATGGAGAAACTCATATGATGACCGCCATAACAGACAAAAGGGAGAGATCTCGTACAAATTCCCTGAGCTCTATTTCGTCATCCAACGATTGATTCAGCATCTCGGCTCCTGCAATCGACCTTTGTCAGTCGCAACAGGTTTTTCACGAATGACCTACTACATTTTAATTACTATATGCGTCGGAGTTCAAACGACTCCTTCGTTTGTACTCATTCCACTTCGCGTCAGATAACACTTCGTTTATATCGTATATCGTGCTACTCGATTCTCGCCTCGATAAGGTGTTACTCTAAACACGAGAAATCTCCGATAAGGTGGAGACGCAATTTAGGATTCTCAGGCGTATCTTACATTGGCTAAAAGAGCATTGAACTCTTTCACACTCGCAGTGTCTGCCTGAACATCGGAACCTCGTGCGTCGTTTGCATCGTGCACCTTTGTCTTCATGCTAAAAATATCTCGGTTTATTTGAAGAATGCAACAGCTTGTGTTGAATTTCGTCAATGCCACTCACGCATGCTCGTGTTTCAGTTTCGAATGTTCATCTTCGGATGTATCCTCGTCTGCATCCATGCTTTTGCTGCCCGTCGACGTTCTTAGTTGCTTGTCTCCATTGGTAGAAACCTCATAAAGGGGATCGTTTGGATAACTTATCCCTTTCTCATGTTTGCCTGATACTGGAAATTTTGGGTGAGTTACATGACCCGAAGTTTGTGACGGGTAGACCGTATCAACGCATAGTGGAAGTGTCGCTGCCGTTATGAAAACTATTCGCTTCATCTTTGATCACGTGGACAAAAGCGAAATGAGGACACTATTATTTTTAGCGACTTACCTGAAGAAGGTATCATTTCAATTGTCTCCGGTTCAAATACTTCCTCTGACGTATCCAACGTGGGATCTGAGTGATGGTCCTTCAGAGTCAATAAATCATGTACTGTTTCACCAGTAAAGGTACTTTCGGCTGGAGTTGTTATTGAGGACACAGTTCTCTTTGGTGTCAATTGAGCAGGTTTCGAGTCACTTGTTTGCGAAATTATACCGCATTGTTTCTTGAACGCCTCCACCTTGTCGATATCGCAACTTAGTCGTACCTAGTACGACAATATGTAAAAATTGTCTGTTACTTATTCGTATGCGTATAATAAAGTGTTTATCACTTTGGTCATACCCACAACGACAATTGGCCAAAATTCATTCCAAGAGAACATGGCATGATACTATTTACAGGTACAATGTAATGGAGTTTATTCTGCGGATAGTCTAATATATCTTTGATGCAGAGCTTGGCTCGAGCTACTGCGTAAGTGGTGTCATTCTGTTGAACGACATTTATGTGAAAGACTATGAATTCCGAGAGGACGCAGTAAAAAAAATTCAAAAGGTCCGGTATCCGGTACACAAAGGATGAGTTAAAATTCAACTTAGGGCACTTGAGAGCTGGCGTAAAGGCAGATTCCTGTCCCCAAATATCCCAACTTAGGAATATAGATATGTTTGAGATGTTGCTTTCACGGAAAAGTATGTGCGGTGCCTGTTGAAATTATTGTATTGTTATGTATTTTAGGATGGTCTTTGCAATCAGTTAAACCTTATGATAGTGCGATACTAACACAGGTGGATAATTGAATGCAGACGATGTGAATTTCTACGAGACCCTGATCATCGGTAATTAGTAATGGAAATGTATCTGATGCCAATTTTGTTGCTTTGACACATTCTCTGGGGCATTTTAAACTGCACATAGATGCAGATTTTTGTTCAAGATTAATGTCATCTTGATCTTGCTTTGGAAAAGATGGCTGTATCAAGGATTAAAATATTACGGTTTTATATACAAGTAAAAACACGTATAATTAAATAATTGCATTTCTCTCTCACGCAAGGTTCAATAATATCACCACAATCGACGTCTAGCAAATCTCTACATTTATCCAGCTGTTGAACAAACAGTTCACGTAGCTTTTCTTCGTGTTGAACGGCATTTATCAACGTTTGTTTTTCATTTTCCTTTTTCCAAGCATCGGTAATAGACGCATTTGTAGCCTGAGATTTTTCGTCGGCGGTATAGCCGCTGACAGGTTGGGGTAGATATTTGTAACACTGATAACCGCAGTCGAAATTTAGAGAGCATTGGTTTCCAACCGTGCAATTGCAACTATCCGTTTGCGTGAATGTGGTAATTTGATCTTTTTTAGTAGTAATGTCTCCAGTAATTTCTGTTTCCTGATTATAATTCGATGAACAAAACTTTTTGTTTGCACAACCTGTCGGCGTTGCACTATCTTCCAGAAGAGATTGTTCCATTCTACTACGTTTCATTGGGAATTTTCTAACCTTTGCATCTCTACTAACGTTCCTCTTTCCATGAGTATAAAAACGTTGGAATTTGTCCACTAATGAATTCGTGGCAGAGCACATCGACACATATTCTTCAAAAATATTGAAAAACATCTGTAAGAATTTGTTTGGATCTCTTAAACGTGCAAACTCTAGTACTCGCAGGAGTGAAGAGGCACTGCCAGCGTCATCGTTATTTTCTGTTAGACATTGTTCTTCCCAACAGATTCTCCGTTTCGGCCTTTCAAAATTTTTGTCTGCGTCTCTGTAAAATTAGTTAGGAAACTGCCAGTCTGGTGCATAAGTACACTCTATTGCAATCAAGGTACATATAAAGAAATAAACATCATAAACATTCAGTACGTCCATTCATTCATTATTATTATTACGTATTTTCCAGGATACAGGAAATCGAACGACGATCGTCACAATAAACATACATTCATAAATATTCACTGTATCGAAATACACAAAAACAGACATAGAATCGAACATTAACAAAATCCAATAAAAAAGAAGCCGAAACAGACTGATTAAAGATACTGATTAATACACAAATTGTATGCTACGTTAGCTTGAATATTGAAAGAAATTAACTTATGAACTACGCCATCAGTAGATAGTGATAGCAGAATAAAATTCATCGATGCACCCATATCTTTACTCAATTCTCGAAAGGTGTCTGATTCCTTTTCCACATTTATCTACCTTGGAAGCGCCGTGATGCATTACTGTGCAATAATCAGTTACAATAAAAATCTTATCCCCGTTACACCCAGATCATTATAGTGTATCGTGGCACGAACACATTTTGAACGGAAGAATGGGATCGATTAAACACCTAAGCGATAAAGCTTTGACTCATGTCCTTTTGCAACAGTATCGCCATTTTGATTAACTATAACGAATATTCCGTCATCAAAGACTAGAGTCTCCAAAGAGCAGCTTTTCAAGGCTGACCACTTGCCTGCGTCTTTGATTCGTGTCGAGCATGCCATCGTACTCTGAACTGGTACCGACTTCCGATTTCTCACCGAGTTTCATCGCATCTATGGGTATACTGATCTGGGCCTGCTCAAGTAGTTCCAGCATTTTCTCCCGCGACAACGGACTCTCAAACTTTGCCTCAGGTTCTTCATGATGCGTCATCGGTGATGTCTTCTGCTTTGAGGTTGGAGATTCATCTTTCGCGTCATTGGGTATACACACCCATGTAGCTGCATCTTTCGTACTAACCGGTCGGATTTCCGGTGATCGATCTGTTTGAATATTCTTATCCACTGGTTGGATATCGACACGACCCGTGCTAAGTGCCTTTTCAAGATGAAGGATCTTCTCGTACGCTTCACAACATTTTCTGCACTGCTCCACCTGTGTAACAACCTGCTTATAGAGACTCGCTTCTTCTTTATTTGGTGTCTTTTTAGCGGAAGGTGGGCGAGATGATTTAACTTGCGCTGGCAAACTTTCAGACGCATCCTTCCGGTTTTCAAAAGTCTGTGACAAATATACAAAAATTAATAACGTGATATTCATGCACGAGTACGTTATATATCCTAGACGCTAACCGTTAGTTGGACGGTGACAGTATCTATGTTTTGTTGCAGCTCGTGCAATTTGTTGAGCAACTCTGCATTAGCAGCTTGCAACGCTTCAATATTAGCCTGGTCTGCGGTGCAGGCATTTTTCAAACTTTGCTGATTGTACATTTGCTCCGAAACCTTCTTCTTCAACTCCACGTTCTCCGACTCAATTTGGCCATACTTCGAACTGAGACCAAGCAATTCGGTATTATGCTCTTGTAGAATTTTCATCTCATTCTTCAGGTTACGTATTTGTTCATCTTTCTCTCGTATAGTGAGCTGAGAGTCCTTGACCTTTAATATCTGTTCGTCTGTTTGTGCGACTTTCTCCTTCTCCGCCAAAAGAGCTGCTGTGACCTCTTGATTATTTCTAATTGTAACAATGTCAAAAATATTTCATTATTACACGTTGCAATTATCGAGTGCAAATTAAGTCATGCTGTAAAGAGGTGATATAACGAACTTTGTCGTATCATCAAGCATCCTCTTAAGATCGTTGATTTGTGCGTTCAACGAGTTGTTAGTGTTCTGGGCGGCTAGCAATTTATCATTCAGCTGCTTCATTTGTCGGCAGACCCTTATATATTCAACGTTCTCGGCAATTTTCTCCCTCTGATTACCGACCGCGTAATCCGTCAACTCCGTTTCCAGTTGTGTTATCCTACACATGAGATCTTTCTTTTGCAACTCCAACTCCTGTAAAACGTGTAACGCGAATAATCCCATTAGCATGTAGAGTGCAGAGTCGTTGAAAATCCGAACTGTCAGAGGCACTCTTCACGCGCACATGTCATTACTATGCGTTTCATATTTATAAGTTTAGTGGATTCTGCCAAGATGTATATTACATTGAAACATAAAACTGGTAGTAAATCGATGTTTCTGACGTTTCGTCGTATTTCAGCCCCGACAAATAACTCAGGTCTGTGTGTTTAAGCTTATGGACGTGTGCATCGCAACCAAATTACCTCGATCTTAACAAGATAATTCTGCGTGTCGTTGTCCTCATTCCCCCGAATGATGCACTGGCAAGACGGCGTCCTCATCCGGCTACTCTCGCTTCGACACGTTCTAAAATAGTAGTATCGCGTCATTGATCTATCGTTATGCGCTGAATGAATCACAGCGGGTGAGATACGCTATAATCATAACGTCTGTGTACTCACATGAGCCCCGATGACGGTCTAGTGAATGGCGGACGACCAGTTCTCGACGATGATCTCCCGATCAGCGTATGATTCAGCAGCTGATTCCTCAGCACTGAAATCTTCTCTTTCAGCTGAATAATAATTACAAATGTTACTTGTCATCTGTGCGCATGTACTTGAACGTGCGATGCAGATAGAATGTATATGAAGTACCTTACAATTCTCAAGCTCAAGGACAGTAATTTTGTTCTTGTCGTCGTAAGCATTCAAACCAAGCGTACATGCGCCCGGATTAGCGGAAACTCTCATTAATTTGGTAGCCAACTTTTTGATCTTATCCTCTTGAGTATGCGACAATTTTTTCAAACTATGTATCTCGTCGAGCAAACGAAGGTACCTGTCTTCCAGTTGGTATCGATCAAGTTTACACACGATATGGCGTTCTCTAGGATCTACAATTCTTACGTTCAAACCAGTCTCCAATTGAAAATGTGCCTTACACTGGTAGTATACATCGCACTTTACTAAAAATCGGTGGCATATATACCGGAAAGATTGATTGCCGACTGTTATAAAAATAAAAGAACAGTATCTTGTGATTACCTTAAGTATATTTTACGTACTTTTACAAATATCTCCTAAACTGCCCTAGATGTTGTTTTTCTACTTGTGATGTTCGGAAACAATCGTTTCTCTTTCATTTTCGAAAAGGATCAAAAACCCGAAACACTTTTGCTATTACAAAATTATTAAGAATTTGTCGAGCAGACACTGGTCTGCCTTTACTGCAAATTATTTCCTATTGAATAGTATCAAAAAAGTTTCTCACTCATTTTTTTACCATATCATCTAAACATGTCATTATCCACGTATTAACCCGTAAAGTTAAATCAAGATTTCCATTAAGATAAAAAAAAATATACGATTTTCAGATAAAGTGCAATGTGCACCACCAGTGAATCATAGCATGTCTTTAGTATTTGCAAATGCAGACCTATATTAGTGCAAAATGTTTCAACGCTGCAGGAACCGTCCTTTACAGGCAAGATATCTCTGTTGGGGTCGTCCGCCATTCTTTCATAATCTCCTCATACTTCCTATAAAGGCTGAATATTCATTAATGCATCTGCAGATTTCGCGCATGTGTTTAAAATATCAGGCGCAAGGTTCAGGAGATCCGCGACACTTCCTTATCCGACAAAACCGAGAGGTAAATGAACGGGACATAACGGTAAAGACTATCGCGTGTACTCTGCCAAGCAGACGTCTTGCCTGTGTCCACATTATGTATATATAATCAGCAAAGACGAGAAACCTACACTAATGTAAAAAGATATCACCGATGATTCATTACGGAACGGAATAAAAGACATGTCGCGCATATTCATCTCCGTCGATACGTCGGAAACTTTTCTTGCACGTGAGCGTGCCGGCAAACGTTTTACCTACTATACAATGAAATAAAAAAAAATGCACAATAATGAACATGTTTAGTTATAAATAAAAGATTCACAACGGTCTATACAGATTCTATCGTTTGGCTGAGTCATAATTTACCATAACACAATTTAGAATAGAAATAAATAATCAAAACTTAGAACACAAATACTTTATGAAATTGATTTGTTGTCATCCAAGTTATAGCCGTAATCATATATGTGGTAACAATAGAATACAAATTCACATAGTATTGTGCACAGTATTAACAATTTTTTTTGCAACGCAAGAACCGTTCAAATTTTTGTTAACATCATGTTAACAACATGTTTTGTTATAAATAAAAGATTCACAACTAACGGTCTATACAGATTCTATCGTTTGGCTGAGTCATAATTTACCATAACACAATTTAGAATAGAAATAAATAATCAAAACTTAGAACACAAATACTTTATGAAATTGATTTGTTGTCATCCAAGTTATAGCCGTAATCATATATGTGGTAACAATAGAATAGAAATTCACATAGTATTGTGCATAGTATTAACAATTTTTTTTGCAACGCAAGAACCGTTCAAATTTTTGTTAACATCATGTTAACAACATGTTTTGTTATAAATAAAAGATTCACAACTAACGGTCTATACAGATTCTATCGTTTGGCTGAGTCATAATTTACCATAACACAATTTAGAATAGAAGTCAATAATCAGAACTTAGAACACAAATACTTTATGAAATCGATTTGTTGTCATCCAAGTTATAGCCGTAATCATATATGTGGTAACAACAGAATACAAATTCACATAGTATTGTGCACAGTATTAACAATTTTTTTTGCAACGCAAGAACCGTTCAAATTTTTGTTAACATCATGTTAACAACATGTTTGGTTATAAATAAAAGATTCACAACTAACGGTCTATGCAGATTCTATCGTTTGGCTGAGTCATAATTTACCATAACACAATTTAGAATAGAAGTCAATAATCAGAACTTAGAACACAAATACTTTATGAAATTGATTTGTTGTCATCCAAGTTATAGCCGTAATCATATATGTGGTGACAATAGAATACAAATTCACATAGTATTGTGCATAGTATTAACAATTTTTTTTGCAACGCAAGAACCGTTCAAATTTTTGTTAACATCATGTTAACAACATGTTTTGTTATAAATAAAAGATTCACAACTAACGGTCTATACAGATTCTATCGTTTGGCTGAGTCATAATTTACCATAACACAATTTAGAATAGAAATAAATAATCAGAACTTAGAACACAAATACTTTATGAAAATGATTCGTTGTCATCCAAGTTATAGCCGTAATCATATATGTGGTGACAATAGAATACAAATTCACATAGTATTGTGCACAGTATTAACAATTTTTTTTGCAACGCAAGAACCGTTCAAATTTTTGTTAACATCATGTTAACAACATGTTTTGTTATAAATAAAAGATTCACAACTAACGGTCTATACAGATTCTATCGTTTGGCTGAGTCATAATTTACCATAACACAATTTAGAATAGAAATAAATAATGAAAACTTAGAACACAAATACTTTATGAAATTGATTTGTTGTCGTCCAAGTTATAGCCATAATCATATATGTGGTGACAATAGAATACAAATTCACATAGTATTGTGCACAGTATTAACCATTTTTTTTACAACCCAAGAACCGTTCAAATTTTTGTTAACATCATGTTAACAACATGTTTAGTTATAAATAAAAGATTCACAACTAACGGTCTATACAGATTCTATCGTTTGGCTGAGTCATAATTTACCATAACACAATTTAGAATAGAAATGAATAATCAGAACTCAGAACACAAATACTTTATGAAATCGATTCGTTGTCATCCAAGTTATAGCCGTAATCATATATGTGGTAACAACAGAATACAAATTCACATAGTATTGTGCATAGTATTAACAATTTTTTTTGCAACGCAAGAACCGTTCAAATTTTTGTTAACATCATGTTAACAACATGTTTAGTTATAAATAAAAGATTCACAACTAACGGTCTATACAGATTCTATCGTTTGGCTGAGTTATAATTTACCATAACACAATTTAGAATAGAAATGAATAATCAGAACTCAGAACACAAATACTTTATGAAATCGATTTGTTGTCATCCAAGTTATAGCCATAATCATATATGTGGTAACAATAGAATACAAATTCACATAGTATTGTGCACAGTATTAACAATTTTTTTTACAACGCAAGAACCGTTCAAATTTTGGCGCGCGGAAATGATACATCGAAGGACACACGGAAGTGCTGTCCTTGCTGACGTGCGTAAAATGTTCGGGTGTGAAATGGGCGGGCTAGCATTTTGGCGAGCAGATATAAATATCGTGATAAAACGTACTATCGCCGTATGTCCGGGAACCACGTCTGGCAATGAGTGTGCCACGAAAGATCACGAATACGCTCGCCAGGGTTTTCGCGCGTCAAGGTTTATAGAAGACAGCAGATGGTTCGTCGAGGCGGCATCGAAGATCGGTCTCTTCCTAGAATAATCTTCGATCGTTCGCTTCCTCGTACACCTAGCAAAATATATTATTATACCAGAAAGTCCGCATGATTCATTCCGACGTGGTAAAATTTACGCACATAGAATAACTGAGACGGGACGGTGGACTTTATCGCTAGGTTTATCACTGAGGCTGAGAGGAAACGGCCCAGCTCCGGAGTATATTTAAAATTTCGGAAAAATTCCGTAACGACGATAGCGGCAGCTGGCAAAATCGGGCGCACGCAACGTTTCGCCTCTCAATTACGGGCGTCACGCCTAAGGCGCCTATGGTTGGAAATTGTTCGTATCGTTTTGATGCGCGATAAGCCCATGCAGCGAGTTTTATGATTCACCGATTAAACCGGCGAATCGACAAAACGTGTAGACTAATTATTGGCTCGACGAGGTACAGTAGACGTTTTAAAGGGGAAGGTCACGATAATCTATCGTGTCCTCGTTGCGATGCGTCACCGGGTATATGGGGCAGCGCTACGAGCACGTCAGTACAACCTGCACTGCACGAACCTTGGTTTGACATCGGCGGAGTGTGCGTGCCAGTGGGAAGGTAAGATGGCGGCGGATGGAGATTTGATCCCCGATCAAGAAAAAGTACGAATAGTTTCGGATTTTATACTGCACTCGCCGCCGGGCGAGTTCAACGAGGTTTTTAATGATGTGAGGGTCTTGTTGAACAACGACAACCTGTTGAAGGAGGGTGCGTCTGGGGCATTTGCTCAATACAACAAGGATCAACTCACGCCTGTTAAGGTACATATCAGAGAATCTCTCGCCAATGTTCCCGGATATTTTATGATTGTATCGCGACACTCGCCACGCGTACACGGCCGCCGTACGCCTTGCTGTCCTGGAATTTCGTTGCCATCAATTTCGCCCTGTCGTCACGTTACCCACTCGAGCAACACGCGCTCCAGAATTTCGACAGGTGACGTTGACTTGTGCACCGAAATTGGAACGCGACAATTTTTGTTCAGATGCTGTGTCACAATAGTCACTCGGAATTTCCTCAGATTGCTTGTCAGGAAATCCGACCTGAGGAGTCGCGATGTGGGCAGTCTGAGAAACCGAGCGATTCCACGGGATACGTGCCCGATCTCGTTTCAATGACCCGTTCAGTGCAACAGAATAAAGAGGACATAATTTCCCGTCTTTTTCGCTTAATCTCCAGAATTCATCGTCATCCTTGTATATTTCTGCATTTCTCAGTAGAGAGTGGTTCGGTTAAGGTTAGGCAGCGGTTAATGGTCAGGCAGACAGGCAATTTAATATTCAAAAGTGTTCCGTGTCGGTACTGAGATTTGCCTATGTCGAAAGATCCACGCGAATGTTAGATCTGTGAGAAGTCAACTACTTCGTAGCATGACGTTTGTCCTTTACATTCTCCTCTCGTATAGTAGAATGTTAACTGACATCCAATTCTCCCATATGTAGGTCGAGGGAAGTGAGTACTCTGCGCTTATAACAGAGCACAATGACTTGGGGGGCCAAAGGTTTTATGATGCACGCAGTAAGCAAAGTTTTAAATATGACCACCTTAGGAAGGAAGCTCAAGACTACGAACCATACGAACCTGATCCCATAGCAGAACCTTGGAGGTCTGCCCTTCAAGATGAAATAACAACTTATACTCAAAGTCACTATAGACATGGTGCATGCTCAGTTTTTGGAAAAAGTCAAGGAGGTATGTATAGTAAAAGAGCAGACATAAGAGCATAGTAGAATAGTACACGTAGATATACATCTACGGTGTACATAATGGAAACTTAACCTTCCTTCTATGCATGTGCAGGAAACATAACGCTGACAGCTTGCATAGAAGATCATCAGTTCCAACCTAAAAACTTTTGGAATGGACGTTGGCGTTCCGTATGGACTGTAAGTTTTAGCCCAAGTTCCGGAAGTTCAGAATTAAGGGGTAGTCTTAAAGTACAAGTTCATTACTATGAAGATGGAAATGTACAATTGGTCAGTAGCAAAGAAGTAAGAGAAAGCTTACCGATCTCGAATGAGAAACAAACTGCCAAGGAGTTGATCCGACTCGTCGAAGATTCAGAGAATGATTATCAAACTGCAATTTCGGAAAATTACCAAACAATGTCCGATACTACCTTTAAGGCCTTGCGGAGGCAATTACCTGTTATGCGAACGAAAATTGACTGGAACAAAATTGTCTCGTACAGTATTGGCAAAGAGCTTAAAAGTCAATAGAAATAGATTTTTTTATATAATATTAAGAGAAATAATTAAAAAGCGCATTTTGCTGCATGGGTGAAGTCTGGAGGTGTGATGTGCATGGGAGCAAATGTAACAGTGCTAAACAATATTCCGTTAGAAATATTCGACTGAGACTCATGCATGCCACTAAAGGCTTCTCTGGATCTCTGGATTGTACGTTGCTAGAAGAGAAAGCAATAAAAAGAAACCACGAATTTTATCAAGATTACGGCACCCGCTTCAAAACGCATGTCCAAATTGTATAATGATCGTAGTGTTTTTCCGAATGAATTAATTTAATTTACATTATACTTCTTTTTTATCGGTTTACACGTTACATTTTTTATCGATAATATATATTTGCTGTTGCGCGTCTTGGTCCTGTTGAAACAAATGAATTAAGCTCATCTTACGTTTTTGTCAGAATACACGATTTTCCGTGAAAATTGCATTCCGAAAAGTTACTCCAACTATTTTCAGCATATGAAACGTGCGAACGAATGCGTTCTGGATCTCCTATAGATCAAGATGTGCAATAAGTTGAGTCACATAGTAACGATGACCTTCGGTTTTGTCGAGCTTACTTCATGCAATCGATAAGTGAAAATGTAGAAAGCTTACAATCGAAGAAGTTCCACGGTACTAAGAAAAGTAATTGTACAAGGTTGTGGGCATGCATGTAACCACTTTGAATAAGCAGCCAGGCGAAGAATTTAGAAGACCAGTAAAGAAAAGTTTCTACCGTTTAATTCGCGCAACTATGGAAATTCTTATATCACTTAAGCCTCATAAACACTTAATCACAGCACAATGATACATCGCGTATACCTCTTAAATTGATAACGAAAAAAAAAAATGCAGATCGATGATCATGCTACTTACAACCATAGCATGTTGGGGCCACAGGTGATGTCAAACGTGTAATATCAAACGAAATACAGAGATATTAAGTACGACTACCTTTTTGAATCACGACCGATACCGAACGCCGTCGAGAACGTTCGTATCACTCAATATGCAAAGTATAAAGAAATAATACGATTCTTAACAAATATTGGTGGGCAAGGCCTACTATTTTTATCCAACTTTATATTTCATAAAATATAAATTTATACATTTTTGTTAAGGAGTATTGTTTTATAAGTATGTCTATTATAGCAGATACGTTGCAAAGTTTAATAGTACTGAAATAAAATAAATGTTAATCATTGCAACTTGATTTCTGTATTAACCGTGTTATATAATTGCTGTAACGAATCATTCGAATTAAGTAGAGCCGTCGGGCAAACCTTTTGGTGCTATCGCTTACCACACATTACACAGCCAGACATGTACGCGAAAAGGGAAACTAACAAAGTACATAATGCATTGTACATTGTAGAATGTAGCCTATAGCCCGCTGGAGCCTTAATCTGTTCACTTTCTGTTAAGGAGGTATTATGTACATATGTTATTTGAACGAATGAATGCGAACGAAGCGCACCATCATTTGACTCTTTACACGTTAGGATTCGAAACATGTGTGTAATATTATTCATATTTTGTAAGTTACATCGTAATTCAAAGTATTTTATTTCACCAACGGTACTCGCCGATTGTCCGAAAGCCATTTCTCATACAGAACATTTATACTACTGTCGCAGATTGTTCTCTATCAGTTTTTTTTCACCCAGTCGGAAGAGAAGTGCAGATATATGGTGTGAGAAAAAATATCGTTATACTTTTAGCACAACAATAAAACTTTACATGTAAATAAGATCGCACATGTTACTTCGGTACTTTACGTTGTATTACGAATGTAAATTACAAAGGAGGCGTTAAAGTTTCGAATCTTATCAAACTCTACAGAAAATAGTTGCCTATAATAATAAAATTAGGTATTACATACAATCAAGTGTATCGTAAAATAAAAAACGCATGTCCTTATGTAAAAATTTAAACACAGAATACATTTATCAGTTAAATTATGTATTATTAAATGTTACGATTGATTAAATAAAGTGACATGACACTTTATATTTTGGCTCTGTACTTAAGAATTATTACTTGGTTTAAATTAATAAATTATATTTAAACAGTTATTTTATAGTGTTTGTCCGAGAAAGCTTATTTTCGTCAAGGTGCTGCATATTTCATAACGGGTAATTATGCTTTTTTTTTATTCCGATCTACAAAACGTTCATTTATGATACACTCCCAAAAACTGATCGTAGATTCTAAAATCGTAAAGTGCAATCACCTGACTTATCTGACGTTACAATCGCAAAAAAGTTAGTGCCTCAGCCAAAGGGACTCTAAACAGCATGCACTTTTTCGCAGTTAAAATCCGTATTAACACGTTGGCTGCCGTGGGGGTCACCGGTGACCGGCGCAAGAGATTTGACTGAAGATCGAAAATATTCGCAATGGGTAGTAATAATTATTTTATAAATGCAGTTGTTATTAATATAGAATAGTGCTGCGATTCTTTGGTCTCCAATACTTTCACATTATTTACATTTTGCATAATTCAGTCAAACCCTGTAGTATTTTATAGCATCGCCGTTCTAATATGGCAAAATATGCACGGCAGTCAACGTGTTAAAACATCAAAATGCTCCCAGCAAATTGAGCGGATAATCGTACCATTTTTTACTTATCATTTAACCGTTCCTTCTGTCAGTGCACCTAACAAATTCCCAGTACACCGTCTTACTCCGAATGTAAACAATCGTCGTACCATGTGTTCAGTTGTATTTCCGCCACGCTAAATCTAGTAAGGACACCAACATGGTAGCAATTAAACGAAGACGAACTTACCAACCTAGATAATCTTGAGAACGGAAGAGGGCACAGTGTGAATTCGACTGTCACCATTCGCGCACATCGTCATCAGGTGAACCGATCAGCGTTCTGGTAAAATTTTGACATTGACGTCCATGTTTGTTTATATAGCCCGTTGCTAAACAGCGTACGTCACGTGACACCCGGCATAACCACGTGATTAGTCATGGCTATAGATTACTGTGCATTTACCGTGTTGGACAGGTAGTGTTTCTCCGGTGGCAGACGTTATTGGTTTTCGCTTCGATACGAAGACGGCGCTTGCACAGAAGCCATGACTCTGATGCCGAGAGAATCTGCGAAATTGATTGCGAAACTGGCCAAGAACGTATTCATCGAGGAGGAAGGCGTAAAGAACCTCGCTTGCATGGTACGTTGCAAATTAATCTTTTCCGTTTTGCATACGTAATGTTATTTGAAATAGGGCGCGTTTACCTTGGAAATATCTACGTATTTCTCTCATACGTTATAAAATGCTCCAGAAAATTGTGTCAGTTTGTTGACGGCATGTTGACAGTGAGCTGCTTTCATTACTTGATGGCGTAGTATGTTGTTTGTAATACGACTTTGGTTACAGTATAGCAGGAAATTTTTATTAATGATAGAAACCGAATAATTTATACTTTGGTGAGACTTATGTTGTTATATAGTTAGAATTTGTAAAGCGGACACGAGATCTCAGACAAGGCATTCTTCTTTGTTCCCTTCCAATTACAGGTAACCCTCCTATAACACGGTATCTTATAACATGGTTTCGCTATAACACGATTCGTAAATTGCGGGAACACTCCTACAACATGGCATTCTATAACACGGTTGTTCCTCTTATCGGGGACTGTGTCCCCCTTAGGACATTGGGGACATATCTTTGTCGCTGAAAGAAATAAAAACATCAATCTTAAATGCGTGTTGGAAAAAGATATGGCCCTCTTCAGTTGAAACAGAAATCATGCGTGAAACATCAGAAAATGAAATTGGTGCCATATTAGAAGTCGCTAAATCAATCGGGGGCGAAGGTTTTGTGGATATGGCTACTAAAGACATTCAAGATTTATTAGTGGAAGAAGAAGTTGACGAAGCGGATTTGATGGAAATGGCATCCCTAGATGCAAATCAAATCGATTTTGAGGACGAATGAAGATTGTGCAGTTAAGAATTTAACATTAAAAAAAATACGAGAAAGCCTACGCTTAGCGGAAAATCTCGAGTCATTTTTCTTGAACCCTTTTCTTGAACTTGAGACCCTTCCACGGAAAGAAGTCAAAGATTCAAAAGGGAGCTGCAAAACTGTTTAGCTCCATACCGCGAAATTTACAATGACCTAGTAAGAACCAGCAAGCAAAGTTCGATTACAGATTTTTTTAAGAGGGGAAAATATACAAAAACTTTAAATAGAGAAAAAAGTTCTGAAAGTGAAGGCGATATCGTTCCACCGAAAAAAATGTTCTCGGTTGATTATACTGAGTAGTGATGACGAATAAATTCATTAAATTATGGTTGCGTTAGATTAAATTTTTTTTTACTTTGTGTTGTACATACATTTATATTTTTAATAAATATTAAGTTGTTTATGTCGAATTAAAAAAAATATTTGTTTTTAATAAGTTTTTGGAACGTCACCCCCCTTTTTGTACTGGCTCTGGGTCTCATGCAACACGGTTTCACACAACACGGCATTTTCTAGGAACCTAACTACCGTGTTATAGGAGGGTTACCTGTACATGGATTGATATAACTTTTTCAGTAGATGTGCCAAACACACAGCGCAATCATTACATGTTTTACACGAGATCTCAGACGAGGCATTCTTCTTTGTTCCCTTCCAATTACATGGATTGATATAACTTTTTCAGTAGATGTGCCAAGCCAAATTAATCTTTTCCGTTTTGCATACGTAATGTTATTTGAAATAGGGCGCGTTTACCTTGGAAATATCTACGTATTTCTTTCATACGTTATAAAATGCTCCAGAAAATTGTGTCAGTTTGTTGACGGCATGTTGACAGTAAGCTGCTTTCATAACTTGATGGCGTAGTATGTTGTTTGTAATACGACTTTGGTTACAGTATAGCAGGAAATTTTTATTAATGATAGAAACCGAATAATTTATACTTTGGTGAGACTTATGTTGTATAGTTAGAATTTGTAAAGCGGACACGAGATCTTAGACGAGGCATTCTTCTTTGTTTCCTTCCAATTACATGGATTGATATAACTTTTTCAGTAGATGTGCCAAACAAACAGCGCAATCATTACATGTTTTTACACAGGTTCTGGAAGGTGTAAAGAACCGTTCCATTCATGTAAACAATTTTTCCCAACATGAAGTGCATCCCAGTGCGGATGATCCTCGTGCTATAGACTGGATATTTGTCTTAGACGCATTGAACTTTTCCTTTTGGAGCGACAAAAATATAAATAAGTGGTCTGTTCATGGCCAAACAGGATATTTTGCGCTCTGTGCAGCTGTGAAGAGAGCAGTGGATGTAAGTTTATATAGTTTTAAGGGTGTCTCATGGGTAAATGTTTATGTTACGTGTACTGCATCATCATTCGCATTAAGATTAACACTTTGACTGCCACGGTGGTCATCGGTGACCGGCGCAAAAAGTCTCACGAAAAATTCAAAAAATACCCAATCGGTCGCATTTACAATTTTGAAGATGCAATTAATATTGAATAGTGATTCAATTCTTTGGCTTCCGATACCTTCGCATTATTTTCATTTTGCACAATTCAATCATATTCTGTAGTACTTCATCCCGTTGCGGTTTTAATATAGTAAAATACGCGTGGCAGTCAAAGTGTTAACTCACATTCTACTATGCAATTCATCAACGTAGCTACAAAAAAGTACTTACAAAACTTATTGCTGAGATTTTATAATTTCGCATCTGCAGTTGTCTCGTGGCAGCGGCGGCGGTTCTGGTGCCTCGGATTGTTCGCGTTTCATGGATGTATCATCCAATTCATCTCCTTGTTCCACCTGTGTATCTGCTTCCACCTTTCGACTCTTTTTCGATTTTCCTCTCTTGCGTCTCTTTGACTTCGTTTTCTTACGATAGCCATCGCCTTTTTGACGCTTTCGCTTTTCCGACTTTTGCTTATCCATCTTTTGCTTTTCCGCCTCTTTTCGCTTAATTTCATCCAGCTAAAATATTCCGAATAATTATCCATGATCGCGAAATGTGTTATGACCGATACTTACACGTCTTTGTTGACCATCTGTTAATTTAGATCTGGATCCACATAGAAGCCTGTGTATTTCTTGTGTGGGATCAAACTGTAATGAAAGTTCATATCTCTGTGAATGTGTAACAAATTAGAACTTATTAGAAATAGGTTAGATTGTTTACCTCGGTCTCTCTATTTTTCACTTTACAACAAATTCGTTGCGGTCCATTAGGCACTTGTCTTGCCAAATAGCACCTAATAAATATCCTTGCTTCCTGGTATAATTCTGAAAGAGTAAAGTTGTTAACTTCTTAACACTTTGCGGACTGGGCATTCTATTGCTAATCGTACCCAGTGGCCGGGTATTTTCTTGCGTCAAATATTTTTAAATTAGTGATGATTTGTTTGTAATTAACACGTTGACTGCCACGGTGGTCACCGGTGACCGGTGCAAAACATTTGACTAAAAATGCAAAAAATTCGCAATGAAGCCTGTTTGGAATCTTGTAAAAGCAATTTCTATTGGAACGGCGCTTCAATACTTTGGCTTCTAACAACTCTGCATTACTTTCATTTTGCACGATTTAATTATACTCTGCAGTATTTTACCGCATCGCGGTTCCAACATAGCAAGAAACGCTTGGCAGTCAAAGTGTTAAACTGTCCACAAATATTTCTGTAATATTGCTAATCGTTTTGTCGCTATCCATATTTCAGAGCTTCAAATAATTAATTCGCAATACAAATTACGAAAAACTGTGGCTGACGATCACGTAGCAACTGTGTGATATCTCGTCACCTGCCTCGAACGACAGAATATGCAAGACGATATATCTCGTCAATGGCCCCGAACGACGAAATAGCAATGACGAGATATCTCGTCATCCGTCCGCAATGTGTTAACAGTATAAAAGTGACCGATTCTTACTTTCCATTCTTTCCTTCTCTTTATTCATTTTTTCGCTATATTGTTCTATGAAATTTCGTTGCTGGTCCTCGATGCACTGCAACAAGAAGGCCTCTTTTTCAATTTGTTCCTGTTGAAATTCGAGTCTCTTCGCCCATCTAGAAGTAGTATCGTAAGCATTGACTTCATGACTTCGGCGTAAAATCAGCCTCGATAAAAATCTTACTTGTCCTCAAGCGTTTTTCTTTTCTCTTCCAATTCTTGCAACGCGCGCAACTCCCTTTCCTTCTTCCGTTTCCGTTCTTTCCTCTTCCATCTTGTCAAAGTTCTTACTACTCTTAGTCGTTCCAGATATTTCGCAGTCCTAAACTTTTGCCGCAAATTCTCATAGGCGGCCGTTTTGCCTTCAAACAAAGATTGGAGATGCTTTTCTTTCGCGAGTTTTGCTTCACGTAATCGTTCGTCCTGTCGCTCAGCTTTCTCCTGTAGCTGTTTTATTCGATCTTCTTTTTCCAGGAAAATTCTCTCCCTAGCCTTTATCAAAGCGTCCACCCTCTCCTTTCTCCTCAGTCTAAAAATATCGGCACTTTATCGTAGACGACAACATTTTTAAGGGAAATTATGCAATTACATGTTTGCGTCTAGTTCGAGTTGATACGGTGGATTTTTTCGACGCCTTTCATCGAATCCGTGGGCTCTTCTCTTAAATTCTTTCCTGATACTGTCACAGTGTAACTTTCTCAGAAATTTTCGGTACACATTATATTCGGACAGGGAACATTTTACAGACAAGTCTTTCGTAATTAGGTCGGCTTCTAACAAGCGTCGAGTGTTGTGTGGCTTGGCGAAGAACGGTACCAGGTGTTCGTCATGCAATGGATCATAAGTTAGTTTCATTTCGTAACAGTATGGATCGTTCAAGTTGAACTCCGCATCCCTCGAGCTGACCCATAGGCTTTTTCCTAATTTCTGACGTGTAAAATTATACGCACCTTGTGGGCCGGGTATCATTGGTATTTTGGATTCTAAGGGCATTACTTTCCATCTTGGAAGGCCGAAGTCTGGAATGGCTCCGCGTGGTTTGGGAATATTCTGTATTAACTTATCCAAATACCTGGTAATGAAACATAATAGGAGTACTCTTTGCTATGGCCACTGTTGTTTAAGGCAAGTCTCTTACGTTGGCCTCCTAAATCCCATAATATCAAACTTGCTTGATTTACACGTTTTATGCATTTTGCAGCTTGTAATGGCTTTTTTCCTACATAAATGTTCTATGCACCAGGACTTTGTCAATTTTTTCAATCGTGTAAGGTCACAATATCGCGTATCTCTCGATAATCGATTGATTGTATGACTGGCTTTTGTTTTTGGTGTTCCCGTTAGGAAGGTAAGCCTATCGTGGATCCTCGATATTATTCGAACATCGCAAAGAGTGAACTCGAAACGATCTTTCGCGGTGATAATGGAACTAATATTCCACTACTGGACGAGAGAGTAAAGATTTTGCACGAGACCGGACAAGTTCTAATGAATAAATATGAAGGTACCCGTTTTTATGTTAAGAAGCGATTCAGATAACGAAAGAATAATGTGTTTTATTATAGGTACATTCGTGGAGTGTGTAAAGGCATGTGAAAATTCGGCAGAAAAGCTGCTGAAACTCATCGTCAGTGAGTTCGATTCATTTCGAGATGAGGCTAACTTTCAGGATCATCGAGGTAACGATTTCACATTTTTCCCGCGGCATTTACGTATTTGCAGCGATGGATTCTTTTAGTGAGCTTTTATAAGAGGGCTCAGATATTGGTGGGTGACATTTGGGCCTGCTTCAAAGGACAGGGTCTTGGCAAATTTAACGATATAGAGTGCATAACGATGTTCGCCGACTATCGGATTCCTCAGGTTCTTGTACACTTCGGTGCTATGAGATATGACAACGTTCTCCTCAGCCAGCTACATTGTGGTGAGTGACTGAATCAAGGGATAATAGGGATGTTTGCGTAACTGTAACTTCTTACAGATACGCCTTTGGCAAACGGAAGTACGGAGGAAATTGAAATTCGGGGGTGCTCGATAGAGGTGGTGGAACGTGTAAAAGAAGAAGTTCAGGATCTTATTAAACGTTACCCGAACCTAGTTCTGAAGGAGTCTGATGTTAACGCCATACTGATCGACCACTTCTTGTGGGACTATCGGCGGAATCATGCTAGCGAGTTGGAAAGTATACCATTCCACAAAACTAGGTCCATATATTACTGAGGTTTTCTATTTTCCACAATATTATTGGTGACTCGAAATATTTTTCTAATACACTATATTCTAATGACGTACTTACACGCAGTACCTGGGCGGTCTTATGTTGATTCGGCCAACAGGTACGAGGTATGGTGCTCATTTGAGCTATAAACTGTGATTTTTGTATGATCAATAGGTATTATTTTGCATACATTTTACGTACAAAAGGCACTATACAGGAAATATTAGATTTTATTTGAAAATACATTTTGTATATCTGTTGGTACACATGTTGTAAGTCATAAAACCATTATGCATTTAAATATCCTACAGATAATAATGAACTTTCATACGTCAATTTCGGCAGTGAACATGTTACAAGACTGACATCGAATTTTACATATCCTGTAGGAAGCTATTTCAGTAACGATAACGGATACATACGGTTTGACAATATACACATATTATTTTCAACGAGTTATATGGAAGAAAATTAAGTACGGTATGAGTAGTATACAACATTTCGTTAAGTGTGTACAATATGTTACCGCGGCTATGATAAAATACCTTTAAAAATGAAAACCGAGATAATCATAAGCTATCAAAATTTTAAAACCCTGCCATCTGGCTATCATTAAGCATCGCTTTTAACAGGTCTGTATGCATCGAAACGCAAATAAATAATAAATAACGTTACTAAAGCTTGAGCGTACAATGTACTTCGTCAAGACAGAAACTGTTCGTCATTAGTCTGCAACACTTTCACGAAATTCAATGACTATGTCCACGACTCAATAACGCGTGAATGTATATGTACAAAGAAAAATATATCAACCATCGTAAAATCGGCATTGTACTAGAAACAATACGAGGCTCATCGTATCCTCAAGAGACTCTAAGGATACCTTCTTTGGCTAATGACACGTTCATGTCATTTGGCAACAAAATTCGATCGCATGTTCGCGTATTTGGCAATATAATTTGTCATGCCTGATTGAGGATCGACTTAAATGCACGAGCAAATCGATTTATCTCTAGTGTTAACGCATCCTTGCCCGGTAGCAAGACTGGTAACTCCTCCAATAATTTCATACTAGTTACAACGGCTCCGATAATTTACTTTTGATTGTTTTGCTTCTTTTCCTTTTTCTGTAGCCGCCCCCCTCCCCCCTCCCCCATCCGATTTACCTCGCACGATTCCGCATAACGGAATGTCATCCTCGTGTACGCCGAACAAATTATCCTTACACTGATACTTAGTTACGTATAGCGCGTTTATTTCACAATACGGTACAGAGTTTTGCGATCGTTTCCGACGAATTTTTGTGTGAAAGCCATAATGAGTATAGGATCGCTTAAGTTGATGATACGTAATACTTTTCAATTGTTCGTTAGGATTAGGAATCTAATCGACTGTTCTTTTTTGCCAATATCGACAAAATTCTAGGACACGTCTTATTTCGTTCGCTGTATTCATTGGTGCTCGCTCGAGGATCCAGGCTTAATCCCGCCTTTGCATTTGCTCCCAGAACATGATGTTGGACTTTAATTTACCGGGAGATATCACGCCGATATCATCCGGCACCTTATCGCCGTTCGATTGCACCATTTCCGACTGAGCTTCAAGTACGGGCTTTTCCTCCGGCTGTTCAACCGTCCCGTGACTAGCAGGAGGGGAATTCATTTTGTTCGGGATTTGGCGCAGACCTTCGCGGAACTGTTTCGATAAGGATCTCGCCGTCAGGCTGTGCATTTGCTTGGGAGTCTCGACGATGTGAATTTCGGGCGTCGACGATCGTTCCTTCCCGGTACCGTTTGTTTTCGGACCCTGAAATAAATGATATCATTTTTTTATCTACACAGATGGCTATCGGTATTATGATTTATCGCCGTGCTGCGTCTAAAGTGCAAATACGTTCGATTATCTACATGCTTTATCAGCATGTGACGGGTCTTACCCTAGGAGCAGCAACAGGCGTTGTCTCGGGTTGTTTGCTAAATGCCTCCGCTAATCTCCTGACCGATGGGAGTGGCACTTTTTCATCACCGATTTCCCTTGTGTTTTCCTCCTCTGCTATTGTCTTTACGTCGGGAACGTTTTCCACTGACATCGTCGTAGCTTCTAGTTGTTCTACAACCTCTTCTACTGCTTGTGCATCGAGAACTTCATCCTTCTCTGGCTCCGTGCTTTCCTGTTTGTCGGTTTCACTATCGGTTGCTATCGATTCACTAGTACTTGCTTCGGCATCTCCATTTTGAGACTCGCCTTTCACAGATTCTTCAGTCGTTTCCTTAGATTCAGTCGTGGAAAGCGATTCTTCACATTCAATACTTTCTTCCGAAACGTGGCATTTCTCATTCGAAGGCTTCTCTTCTTCAAATTCGCTTTTCGCGATGTTTGGCACTGATGTGGCAGACGTCATTGTTCCAAAAGCCCGATGACTTAGTCCAGGGATTTTATTCAAGTCCTCTGTGCTCTTCGCCAAGTTACAATCACCACCACCTTCGATCTCGATAAATTCACGGCACCTGTAGTCGTTCGTATATCGACTTAGATTCGACTTATTCGACACTCTTATTATCCTCGGCTTGAAATCCGTATCGTTAACTGTGCTATCTATGTGATTATTTGATTGCGTTCGTCGAAGTCCACCGTCGTAACCGAAAGATTTCAGGTCGAGTTTGTTCACGACCCTTTGCGATGACTTCTTTATAGCACTTTTATTCGACGGGAACTCGTTTTCGAATCCGTAAGCCTTGAGGTCAATACGACGAATCTTCCGCTGATTGTCTTCGACAAAGGATTTTCGCGTTTCAATTATACTTGAGGTATCCTGGTTGTTCAATTTAGCATTTATTTCGTTTTTGCTATTTTTTCGTTCGTTCTCTAGGATATCCTCAACCTTCTGACAATCGTCCCAAGTTCTATGGCTATCGTTTTTCTTTAGGTACTCTTCGTGATCGTTGTAATTTGGAATAGTCGTCTGAGGTTTGCCCGAGTTCCGTATTATTTGCTGACTTCGATTCGCCTCCGCGTTATTCTTCTGCCAGTTGGCAACTTTAGACTTGACGTCGTTGCTCCTACTGCAGACGGGTTCTCTGTCCTTGTAACAGCGAGTGTCGTCCTGCAACAGACCCGAAACGCGAATGATTACCACCGATAACGTTGTCAGACGGTCGGTTAAGTGTGGCGAATCATTGTCGGGTATGTGAGGGGTGGATGTTAATGAGTCGAAACGTGCAGAAGCGAGTTTCACATACTGTCTGTCTTTTTTTAGCCTGCAAGCACATTGTGTTAGTGTGAGTTATGTATTGCAGCTGATCGCACATGTTCTGGAAATGATTATTACTTATGTGTGTTGAGCGTTCAGAATGATTGTGAAGGAATATTTTTGGCAATGCGATTCAATATGGTTCAGCATGCATCGTTGCCTCTTAATGTTATCTGCATTTACTGCGCAGATTCTTATGCATAAGTCTTCTTGTGTATCTGACGGCGTTCATTGCGCTCAGCACGACGTCAAAGTTACTTGTTAGTCGACACACATCAAACATAGTCAAAGTCTCAGTGGGTTACTTACCAATCAGCATTTGGATTTGCATTGAACTCATGCGTATGTGCAGTGTGCATAGACTAATTCGAAGTATGTAGGTATTGGAAAGATAAATAGAGTGCATTCACGTCTTATCAGTGACGTTTTCGTATGGCAACCGTATGGAATTATGTACAATTAAACGTTATCATTGGAAACAATATTTGCTGTTTATGTACAAAAGAGAAACCGGTATTATTCTGAGATAAGAGTAATACGATTTGTACGGGAACCGACACCTCCGAAATTACATGCACTTGTCGAAAAAGAATTTATTTGAGAATATTGAATCAAACAAATATCGCTGTATTCATGCCGTTTCGTTATTCTAGATAAAACACAAACATTATACAACTGATTTGAGCAAAGTTTCAGCAATTGCATTGTACGCTGCCCAATTTTATCGCAGGCTGTTCTGCAATCGTTCTGAAAATCTCCATTTTAGCCGATGACGCAATTAAGTACCATTTTATATAGCCGTCCAGTCACATATTTGCGACTTCCTCATTCTCTTCCCGCCATGTAAGAAGACTTATTTAAAAAAACTGCTTACTAGTGGTGACGTACTTATTGAACTGTGATTAAAATTCCCTAATACACCATTCACTTGGTTGGCACTTGAGAAATTTCGATCATAGTTTCCATTCTTCACACGCGTTTTCCACACTTTTACCGCAATGGCGTTGTCGACGAATCTTCTCGTTTCCGCGGCTTCTTTTGGTTTTGATTAACATACTTGTTACAGCTAAAGGCAACTTTCTCTGTCGTCACCATATCGTGACATCACTCAAGTTTCTTACTCCTAATCTTTCACCGGTTACTTGGCTCGTACCACCTTTTTTTTGTTTCCGAGAACATCGAAGGTCTTTCAGAGTTTCAAAACTTCTCTCAATCACTTCCGAAACAACCGGAGGCTCCAGTTTCCGAGGTCCATCATCACTTAAAGACGATTTACTCCTCTTGAGCTTCGTTCTTTTCAAATCCCCTTGGAGGGGCAATATTCTCCTCTTTGTTGTATTCAGCAAGTACATAGAACCATTGTCTGTAGACAAACGTGAATTTGGTCTCTTTGAAACGTCATCCAGAAACTTTGTCATAATACCTTCATCCATCATACAGCAGTCTTCTTGGTCCTCCCACTCGTTTTCCACTGGATCGAGCCTCAAGGCTAATTGAGTGTCTTCCAATGAATTGTTTAATTTAGGTTTAGTGCTGTGTAGTTTCAATCCAGGAACATCTTTAGCGCGTAACTTATGCCTGGCTTTATGTTTTTCAGAAGATTTCCGATTTTTTTGTGTTTCACATGTACGGGACGGCTTGAATTTATTGCCAAAATCTGGTTCGGAGTAATCTTCATCTTGCGATTGGTTATTTGGATAAACCTCTTCTTCTAAATAATTCCAAAACTTCCTGTACCTCCTCTTATCCCTGTCCCCACGATTAGCACTGCTCGCATTTTCGGAAGCCTCGTTCTTGGTTACATCGTTGTGCTTAAACACTTCCAAGTTAGCCAGGGAGGCTCTCAGTTTGATAATTCTGTACACAGATATTTTTCGACCATCGATTTTTTCCCGCTTCTTAATTCCACCAAATGTTTGGAACTTTAAGTTAGCGAATTCCGATGCACCCACAAACTCTGGATCCTTCACAACTTCATGGTCGCTGTCCTGGTTATTGACCTGTTCTTCGTCAAGATCATCCAGTTCGTACCTCATTCCCGTCACTTTGATACCACCAAAAGTATGATACTTGCCGCTTGCAATATTCCAATACTTCTTTCCATTCACCGTCAATATCTGAGACCCGTTCCCTTTCCCAACTCCATGTTCCTCTACCCAAGACAATCTTTTCGAATCTTCTCCATCATTACTCTTATGCCTGTTCCCATCGAACTCATTCGACTCAATGGAATCCATTCCCGAATCTCTGTCCCCCGGACTCCACGTATCCAGTGATTCCGCTTCCTCAAGTTCGTAAAGTGGATTCGAAGTTACATCATTTGACAAATCTTTCATTGGAAGCAGAATTACGTTATCTCCATATCCGTACTGGCTGACCATACCATTCTTCAATCTATTGCCAGACTCTTTTGCGCTATGCGTGTCTGCGGCCCCTACTGACTGACCGTTGGGTACGCTTATTAACGATCGACAACGCTCGTTAATGGAATTTTCGGATCCGTCCGTGGAGAGATCTTGAGCAAGCTCGTCCAGGTGATGGAGAAGAGGGTTGATGGCAAAGTGCGCACTGGCGTGAGGATCGCGATAGCTCCATCTAGAGAGGCTGCCTCGAAGAGAAGCCTCTTCGAACCATTCGAGCCCGAAACTCACCTGTTGCTCCTGCTCAGCAGTCGTCGAATTCGAACGTTGAGACAACGAGCTACTCGGCCTGCTTGATATTGACGCTGTCGATCTCCGTGTTCTCTCGCCACTGGCTACCTTCGACTCGTTAATGTAGTAGTCTCTACCGAATCTGGCAACAATTTGATTATATCACTGTGACAGATTTCAGGTGCTTAACCGCTTGGATCCCATGCAGTTCAGATTTCATGTCAAAACGTCCCACTAGTTTTATTGGAGATACCCGCACAATTTTACTTATCATTATTCTTCGCATAGTTACTGTTTTGGTGTGAATCTTGTAAGCAAAACATTTTGTCTCTAATTTCCATTACTTTAAATTATATTTATTTGATAAACAGAACCGCTGTTGCCCCGTTTGACGTTTTCCGATATAAATTGAAACAAGCGCTATCGCGCCGCTTGGTATTTCTCGACAAGATTTTCTGGATAACCTCTGGGATCCAAACGGTTAAAAGTGTTGTTCAGCTTGAAAGGGATGCGTTAGAAAACTGGATATGAAGTTATAGTGCCTTTTGGACAAACCTTCGGTTAAACTGTAAAAAGGCTGACAGACTTACTGAGTGGTTACGGAGGTAATGCTTTACTGACTTGAGAGGAAACTCGTGATTGCTTTCGTCTTTCGAACAGATTAAATAAGCTCCGCCTTCGCGCGAAGACCAGATATTTCGATAAGATTATAATATTGATTGCGCGCGCTGTGGCGTGATTTTGTTTGGACAATTATATTTGATTTCCTGTGTGTCAAGAAAACTATTGCCCAAGCGAGCAATACATGAGTTGACCACCCTCGACGTATTGTATTCCAATTTGATCATCAGGTATAATTACCGTTTAATGTCAGGCTGCGTAGGTTCTAGGACGACTTCCAACTCAGCCCCATTGCTCTTTGGAAGTTCTGTGTGAGCTCTAAACATAAAATGGCTTATTAAAAAATGCGTACTGGATGTCGTTCAGTCGACAAAACTGTTAAATTTATATATATAAATAATACCCGGGAATATCAGAGGCTCTTCTGGCATATTGTCTCTCCCACAGCCTTTTCTGTATACTCTCCTCGCTGTAAGGATTGTTCTCGATAGGCGGGGCATTTTCCCACTTTTTGTGCTCCCTCTCAGCAATGGTTCCTGTCGGAAATAACATAGTTTATAAGAAATGTACAATCGTCTTTTGAATCCATTAACCAAAAAATCGCCAACCTGGTCGCGGTGGAGTGGCCAACTGATTGTCCACATCCACGCTGTTCTTCAAGGAATAACAGGAAGCCGATTCAGCCTTGGCACATGCCACAGCCTCTCGGCACTTGCTGCACAATAGAATGATTGGTGTTAAATCACGTTCATGTGCGGAAACGAAACGCTCGCGGGTTAAGTTGTTGCAAGAATATCATTGCAATATAATCAGAGACGTTTAATGGCGATAAGTGACAATCGCGAAAAATATGAAGTTTTGATTCACCTGTCAGACTTTGATGGCGCTGAATTCCAAGCCATTTCACTATTAGTTACTTCCTTCTCGCCTTTCGTGAGGCTGTCCATGTGCCTTTGTGTAGCAATGTCATAATGCTCTGTGTACTCACTTTCCTGTTGCGCTTCGTCTTCAACTAAAAAAAAAAAACACGGTACTTTTCGTTAGCATGTTGACTGCCGTGCGTATTTTACTATATTAAAACCGCAACGTGATGAAGTACTACGGAATATAATTGAATTGTATAAAATGAAAATAATGTGAAGGTAGCGGTGACCAAAGAATTGAATCACTATTTAGTATTAATTGCATTTACAGAATTATAAATGTTACCGTTTCGATATTTTTGAATTTTTTGTGAGACCTTTTGCGCCGGTCACCGATGAAGTACTACAGAATATGATTAAATTGTGCGAAATGAAAATAATGCGAAGGTATCGGAGACCAAAGAATTGAATCACTATTTAATATTAATGGCATTTACAGAATTATAAATGCTACCGATTGGGTATTTTGGAATTTTTTGTGAGACATTTTGCGCCGGTCACCGATGAAGTACTACAGAATATGATTAAATTGTGCGAAAAGAAAATAATGCGAAGGTATCGGAGACCAAAGAATTGAATCACTATTTAGTATTAATTGCATTTACAGAATTATAAATGATACCGTTTCGATATTTTTGAATTTTTTGTGAGACATTTTGCGATGAAAAGAAAATAATGCGAAGGTATCGGAGACCAAAGAATTGAATCACTATTTAGTATTAATTGCATTTACAGAATTACAAATGCTATCGATTCAGTATTTTTGAATTTTTTGTGAGACCTTTTACGCCGGTCACCGATAAAGTACTACAGAATATGATTAAATTGTGCGAAATGAAAATAACGCGAAGGTTTCGGAGACCAAAGAATTGAATCACTATTTAGTATTAATTGCATTTGAATTATAAATTTTACCGTTTCGATATTTTTGACCTTTTTCGCCGGTCACCGATAAAGTACTACAGAATATGATTGAATTGTGCGAAATTAAAATAATGCGGAGATATCGGAGACCAAAGAAAAGAATTATAAATGCTACCGATTGGGTATTTTGGAATTTTTTGTGAGACACGATAAAGTACTACAGAATATGATTGAAATGAAAAAGGGTACCAAAGACCAAAGAATTGAATCACTATTTAATATTAATTGCGTTTACAGAATTACAAATGCTCCTGATTCGGTATTTTTGAATTTTTTGTGAGACCTTTTTCGCCGGTCACCGATGAAGTACTACAGAATATGATTGAATTGTGCGAAATGAAAATAATGCGAAGGTACCAAAGACCAAAGAATTGAATCACTATTTAATATTAATTGCGTTTACAGAATTACAAATGCTACCGATTGGGTATTTTTGAATATTATGTGAGACTTTTGCGCCAGTAACTGCTGACCACCACGGCATTCAACGTGTTAAAACATAAACACAATTTCAAATCTCCGAAATTGTTCTTTAAATATTTTACGTACCAGAAAAGTTGTGCTTTTGATAGGCGTCCATTGAGGTAGAACTATCATTTTCTCCAGTACATTCATTACTTTCGTCGATGTCCATCAACTTTATTTTCGCGTATTCGAGAGAACTAAGGACTTGTTCGACTTCCAAACAGGTTTCGTCATTTTCCGCTATGCCATTTTCCGTCATGGAAATTCTGGTCGGCGTTGGAGTAGGGGTTTTTGGCACATTTGGTGAGGCAGCTTCCTCTATCTGCATCATCTGATCGGACGAACTGTTTTCCACAGGTCTTTGATGTTCCTTTTCAGATTTCTCCGACTCAACTTTCTCTACAACACCGTTAGATACATTTGTCCAAACTTCAATATCTCCTGCAGCATTTAGTAATTCTATGCTTTGCTCTTGTTTAATATCTTTGGCATCACTCTTATTTTTATTTGCAAACTCATCACCTCGTAAATTAAGATGACTTGGCACGGGTTCCGTCTTTTGGTTTCTAATGCCAACATTCATTTGTGCCGCTTTTAATATGTCTAAAGTGTTCTCCAATCCTTTCCCATTTTCGACAATTTTATCCTCAACTCCGTTTACCGCGTTTGGCAAAATCACATGCATCGCATTTCCAGTTTTCGAAATTGGGAAACTTTCATTCTCTGAATCTGAATGTTTAGGTGAGCTTGGCACGACATTATTAATGGCTTCCATCAATTCCTTCTCGATTTCGTCGTCAGACTGTGCGGAAGAACATTCTGATAGGTCAGAAGTATCCTCTGCATCTTTGTCACCGATGAGAGCCTTGAAATCGGCACTTGAATTCGGGACCAACATAGCGACGGCGTCTGGTTGGATCTGAGCTCGTTTCTTCTGGAATAACCAATTCTCCTCCCACGTTTCAATCGGTGACACCATGTCTATATGGGCTTTTGGTGTGTCCGGTTCATCTTGGCTGTCATCCGACGATTCCTGAGAAGCTGCACCCGTAACATTAAACACCGTTAACGACATACACATTTCTATCCTATTACGTCCTATTCTACTGTACTCACGATCGATTATGTCCATTCCAAGTTCCGGAAATGGCACACGACGGGCAGACCTGATACCAAGGACCTCATTCTCTATGTCTCGATGATCCTCGTCAGAAGTGTAGGTCGTCGTGACCTCCTCTATTCGTTCCTCGATCTGCAATTAGCGATTTTATAATTTTATCGTGAGACATCTCACGGAATTCCCGGTACTTATGGTATCTGTGGAAGGACGAAAGTATGATCGTCTGTTATGAAACCTGTGGAATTCAAGGTTGTGCGATTCTGCTTCCTTGTGCCATACTTTCGCACGATGCGGTTTTAAGAGGAAATCAGCTGGCTGATGCCGAGGGATTACCGTAGACGAGTTTAGAATGTTACCGTTTATACGAGCGATCTAGAGTCCAATATTTGCAGCCGCGGTAAAAAGAAGACTCGCGAAGGTCGGACGCTTTTTATTCAGCGGAAGTATGTGCAAGAACGACTTTCTTCCAAGCGGACGTAGGCTAATAGACAACAGAGAACGCATTCTACTAAGCATCTAATCATATGCATCTTACATGCAGTCGCGGGAAAATGAATTGATGCAGAAATTCAGGTTCTGCGATAAAATATTATTTAAAATCAAACTCGTTTCTTACGAATTGTCTTTTAAATCCCGGTTATACGTTGAAAAGTTTTGAAACGTTGCATAACGATGAAGTATTGTCGTACACTGGATTGAGGTGAAAAGCTCTTTATGCAAACTCTGATGCGTTCAGGTCCTTGGACTGAGTACGTCATTGACCACTTTATACATCCACTCGGTGCATAAAGAAAAATTTACATAACGAAAATTACACGTAAGACATGATTGTTATGCAATTAAAGAGTTGTCTTGGAATTTGTCCCACGAATTCTCCCAGAGTATTTGTCATATTGACGATTGAAATTATTTTTGTAACGCTATATCAAGTGTGACTAATGCATCTGAATAACAATACGTACGTTTGGCATACATTCAGCGTACATTTAACGATACGTACTGTAAGAGACAACGGCTCCTGATGGTTTCGAGTATGCCTCGACCTCGACGCACTGCATTCACTGCTGCATTCATCTTGAGAAAGAGGTTCTAAACTACTGCTACCCTCTTCTACCCCTTCATCAAGGCCTAACTCGCTCTCACCTGAAAATAAACAGGTTCATAAAATCCTTTACCACGCACGATTGTTGAATGTTCGCAAATTAGCATGTTTGCTCATCCATTATAAAATACTGTCAGTCATTTCTAGTTTTTACACCAGATCAGACCGAATCAGGTTATACTTATCCTGCGTACTTAATGCACATTTTGTTCTGGGCGAAGACTTTCCAAACAGAACGTTGCTATTACCGTCCACCTGCTCTCTTTGGAATTTCTCTATGACCTGGAAAAGGCGGTGATGATTTTAAACTAATTCCGCCGTGTAAAACGTGATTGCCGATTACTCCTTCCGAACGTGACCAGTCACTTTCGTCCGACAAATCAATTCCCGCCAAATAATAGAGCACGAACGCGCACTCACTTTGTTGAGTATCGCTGTAGCCAGAAGATCCTCGTAGCTGTGTTCAACGATATTCCGTCCCTCCTGAGCACTCGCCGAATTATTTCCGTTTCCGGTGAGACCAGGCAATTTTCGCGCTTCATCCACCGCTCTTTCCACGAGTTCCCGAAGAGCGGTGTGAGCCATGGTCGGTGGGTCTGCGGAGGGCTTGTCTAGAAAAGATAAGAAAGCTTACAACCAAATCGACATGCGAGACTTTCAACATCCGACGCTCGACGGACAACGGAGCCTGCAACGGCAAAACAGGTAGGAAAACTGGCACTTGAAACTGCACTTTCTTTCAAGCGGTCGAGTCATGCCGATAATGGATCGAACGAGGAGATTCTCGTTTGGGTATGTAAAAGCGACGCGTCACCGTAATTTCACCGTTGCCGGCCTTGCCGGCAGTTTCTCGTCTCTCCTCCTTTTCTTTCTCTCGGCGTCTGTCTACCCGTCTCCGTTTCTTTCTTCTGCCGGTGTCAGGTGAAATTCTTAAACGACCGACCTCCTGAACTCTTTCCACGGGAAACTCGGGTCCCAGAGCAGATAGCTCGTTATCGTCGGCGGAGACTGCACGCATGAGCATCGAGCATGTGACCCCGACCTCGCAGGATTTTTGTTGTCGGACCCCGATTAACCATTTTTCCGAGAGCCGATCGTTTGAACTCGTTTTCGCGCACTTTGACACGCCGGCCAAGCGAGGATTTCGCTGCACTAGCGTGCAGCGTTCGAGGTTCGCAGTTGCGTCAAGCCGGTTCCGATTCTTTTAGGGGAGTTTCAAATAAGTTTAGCGAGCTTGTATTTGCGGCGCACGTGCATACGGTCGCGTGAGCGCGCGTTCGTTCGTGTCCGATCACCTAATGGACTTTCTAACCCTGATCTCCTGCTAGAAGGTGAAGGTCGTCCACCGTCATTTCCTCTCCGCTCGTCCGTCGCCATAGATTTGTGCGGCCATGCTGCACGCGTGTTGAACGAGGCTGCATGCACACGCGAGAACACCCACACGCGCCTCTTAAATTCACATGAAGGCGCGACTTCTTCCGCGAGAAGATGCACCTGCGAACGAGACTCAATACGGCGTTCGCACCGATAGAATCTCTCGAGGGAAGGTCGCAGCAACCTTCGCGACTTTCATTAATCTTTTTCATTAGTTCTTTGCGAGCGTTTTCCTCTTTGCGCGCCTGATTTCGTAATTGAAAGCTCCAGCGATCGCTGAATTGGGTATAAATACGTGTGCGATTGTAGTTGCCAGTCGCTGACGTCAAAGCCTCGAACCGGGAGCAGAATAAGTAATTAATAACGACCGTACTGCGAGCCTCTGATAAATTCGTAGCGCTCAACTCCGAATACAGGATACATTCGACGTTCGCTAGGTGATCCAACGATTTATGACGCGCCGCAAACAATTTTCGGGGAAACTCGCAATTTCCGCTTTGGGAGCGCAAAATTTATCGCGGACCGCTTGCAATTTGCTCAAAAAAATAGGCTACCATTTCGAAACATTTTTAATGTGTCGATATATGCATGTATGAGAATTGTTAGCATAACTGTATGGTGGAATATAGGAAATTTGATGGCTGGCATTTGAATTTACCTTGTGGGTGAGGTATAGAATACACGAGTAAGAATTTATGAAAAGTATCAAGATTTCGTTTTGTCTCGCATCTGTACTACGCAATAGAGGGCAATTTGTTTTCAAGATGAACCATTGGCTTCCTCTTTTACTAATGTTTAAAGTTTATAATTTAAACTCCTGGAAATCTGACAGAAATCGATCGTAAATCTGTACCAATCTAATTAAAAAGTGAAAGGCGTCCAAAACGTTTGCAATTCTAACATTAAATTTACAGAGAAATATGTAGATATACGACATAAAACATTTTAATTTAGAAGCTCGAAAAGCACATGAAATTACATACGTACTGGCATCATTCAATTGATAAAACTCAGGAAAAGTTGCACAAAAATAATAATGACACTTTCTGTAATTTTACTCATGTTCCCCGAAGCGCATCAAATTAACGGGTAACATAAAAGTAATGAAAGGGTATCAAGACGTACTCAGAAGAATGTAACTAGCCCTACACAATTTCCAACACTTCCGGAGATTCGATCCACTATCATGAAAATTGACGGGAAAATAATGCTGTTCCACCGACAATAACAATTTCTATATATTATCTCCGACCTCCTGTTAACACGAAACCGCGTACAACCATTTTTGTATAAACAGAAATCGATCATAAATCTGTACCAATCTGATTAAAAAGTGAAAGACATTCAAAACGTTTGCAATTGTATCATTAAATGTACAGAGAAATATGTAGATATACGACATACAACATTTAATTTAAAAGCTCGAAGAGCCAATAAAATTAGATACGTACTGGTATCATACAATTAATAGAACTCAGCAAAGTTGCATAAAAATAATAATGACACTTTGTGTAATTCTGCTCGTGTTCTCCGAAGCGCATCAAATTAACGGGTAACATAAAAGTTAAGTAATGAAAGAGTATGAAAACGTACTCAGAAGAATGTAAATAGCCCTGCACAATTTCCAACATTTCCGGAGATCTGATCCACCATCGTGAAAATTGACGGGAAAATAATGCTGTTCCATAGATAATAACAATTTCTATATATTATCCACGACCTCCCGTTGACACGAATCCGCGTAAAACCATCTCCATCAACCATTTTTGGATAACCAGAATCGATCGTAAATCTGTATCATCTGATTAAAAAGTGAAAGTCGTCTAAAATGTTTGCAATTCTAACATTAAATTTGCAGAGAAATATGTAGATGTACGGCATACAACATTTTAAATTAGAAGCCCGAAGAGCCATTGAAATTAGATAGGAACTGGTATCATATAATTAATAGAACTTAACAAAGTTGCGAAAGAATAATAACAACACCTTCTGTAATTTTGCTCGTCAACTCTGAAACGCCTCAGATTGACGGATCAAATAAAAGTTAAGTAATGAAAGAGTATCAAAACCCATTCAGAAGAATAGCCATACACAATTTCCAACACTTCCGGAGATCCCATCCAACATCGTGAAAATTAACGGGAAGACCATGCCATTCCACTGACAATAATAATTCCTATATATTATCCCCGACCTCCTATTAACACGAATCCGCATATAACCATTTCCATCAACCATTTTTGGATAAACAGAAATCGATCGTAAATCTGTACCAATCTGATTACAAAATGAAAGACATCCAAAACGTTTGCAATTCTAACATTCAATTTACAGAGAAATATGTAGATATACAGCATACAACATTTTAATTTAGAAGCCCGAAGGGTCAATAAAATTAGATACGTACTGGCATCATTAAATTAATAGAACTCACTAAAAGTTGCAGAAAGTAATGATGGCACTTTCTGTAATTTTGTTCGTGAACTTCGAAACGCCTCAAACTGATGGATCAAATAAAAGTTAAGTAATGAAAGAGTATCAAAACGCACTCAGAAGAATAAATAGCCGATTAAAAAGTGAAAAACGTTCAAAAAGTTTGCAATTCTAACATTAAATTTACAGAGAAATATGTCGATGTACGGCATACAATATTTTAAATTAGAAGCCCGAAAAGCCAATGAAATTAAGTACGTAATGGTATCATACAATTAATAGAACTTAGCAAAGTTGCAAACGATTAATAACGTCACTTTCTGTAATTTTACTCGTGAACTCCGAAACGCCTCAAATTTAAGGATCAAATAAAAGTTAAGTAATGAAAGAGTATCAAAACCCATTCAGAAGAATAGCCATACACAATTTCCAACACTTCCGGAGATCCCATCCAACATCGTGAAAATTAACGGGAAGACCATGCCATTCCACTGACAATAATAATTCCTATATATTATCCCCGACCTCCTATTAACACGAATCCGCATATAACCATTTCCATCAACCATTTTTGGATAAACAGAAATCGATCGTAAATCTGTACCAATCTGATTACAAAATGAAAGACATCGAAAACGTTTGCAATTCTAACATTCAATTTACAGAGAAATATGTAGATATACAGCAGACAACATTTTAATTTAGAAGCCCGAAGGGTCAATAAAATTAGATACGTACTGGCATCATTAAATTAATAGAACTCACTAAAAGTTGCAGAAAGTAATGATGGCACTTTCTGTCATTTTGTTCGTGAACTTCGGAACGCCTCAAACTGATGGATCAAATAAAAGTTAAGTAATGAAAGAGTATCAAAACGCACTCAGAAGAATAAATAGCCGATTAAAAAGTGAAAAACGTTCAAAAAGTTTGCAATTCTAACATTAAATTTACAGAGAAATATGTCGATGTACGGCATACAATATTTTAAATTAGAAGCCCGAAAAGCCAATGAAATTAAGTACGTAATGGTATCATACAATTAATAGAACTTAGCAAAGTTGCAAACGATTAATAACGTCACTTTCTGTAATTTTACTCGTGAACTCCGAAACGCCTCAAATTTAAGGATCAAATAAAAGTTAAGTAATGAAAGAGTATCAAAACCCACTCAGAAGAATAGCCATACACAATTTCCAACACTTCCGGAGATCCCATCCAACATCGTGAAAATTGACGGGAAGACCATGCCATTCCACTGACAATAATAATTCCTATATATTATCCCCGACCTCCTATTAACACGAATCCGCGTACAACCATTTCCATCAGCCATTTTTGGATAAACGTTAGATGCTTCATGACGATGATGTGGCGTAACGAAATTACAACGATCGCTGAGGCTTCGTACGTAAGAGTCTTACGGGCGTCGAGATTTCGCCATTTCGAGATTAACGTCACGTCGTTTCGGCAGGGTACTCATTTTCAGTCGCCGTCGTCGCGGCCGGCGTGCACGTCGTTAATTACACTTAATTTACTCGCTGAAGGCATGGCGGCAGCAGGTTGCGCGAAACAAAATCTCGCCGTGAGATTAAAGTCCGACCAGAGTCGTGAGATAAGTTCCACCTGCGATTTCGTCGGGACGAGTGCTGCTCCGAGAACACTCCTCGGGAATGGAGGGGTGAAAAACGTCACGCCGGTGCAATTGTCTTCTCGATAAAAGCGAACCTTCCGCGACAGATAAGATAGCGCAGCCCCCTTTAAGAGAGATAATTTTACGCCTGTTATGTAGAAGTGCCTGCAGCGCATTTCGTTTCGGACCCTCAGCAGCAAATCAAAATGAGGGCTTAACACTAAACGTTCCAAGCGGAGTCAAATTACCTCTCTCAAAATTTACTTTAACACGTTGACTGCCAAGCGTATTTTGCTATGTTAGAACTGCGATGCGATGAAATACTGCAGAGTATAATCAAATCGTGCAAAATGAAGGTAACGTAGAGTTGTTAGAAGCCAAAGTATTGAAGCACCGTTCCAATATCAATTGCTTTTACAAAATTGCAAATAGGCTTTATTGCGAATTTTTTGCATTTTTAGTATAATCTTTTCCATCGGTCACCGGTTTCCAACGTGTTAACACGTTGACTGCAAAGCGTATTTTGCTATGTTAGAACTGCGATGCGATGAAATACTGCAGAGTATAATTAAATAGTACAAAATTAAGGTAAGGCAGAGTTGTTAGAAGCCAAACTATTGAAGTACCGTTCGAATATCAATTGCTTTTACAATATTGCAAATAGGCTTTATTGCGAATTTTCTGCATTTTTAGTAAAATCTTTTGCATCGGTCACCGTGTATTTTGCTGTGTTAGAACCGCAATGCGATGAAATACTGCAGAGTATGATTAAATTATGCAAAATAAAGGTAACGCAGAGTTGTTGGAAGCCAAAGTATTCAAGCACCGTTCCAATATCAATTGCTTTTACAAAATTGCAAATAGGCTTTATTGCGAATTTTTTGCATTTTTAGTATAATCTTTTCCATCGGTCACTGGTTTCCAACGTGTTAACACGTTGACTGCAGAGCGTATTTTGCTATGTTAGAACTGCGATGCGATGAAATACTGCAGAGTATGATTAAATAGTACAAAATTAAGGTAACGCAGAGTTGTTAGAAGCCAAGTATTGAAGCACCGTGCCAATATCAATTGTTTTTACAATATTGCAAATAGGCTTTATTGCGAATTTTTTGCATTTTTAGTATAATCTTTTGCATCGGTCACCGGTTTCCAACGTGTTAACACGTTGACTGCAAAGCGTATTTTGTTATGTTAGAACTGCGATGCGATGAAATACTGCAGAGTATGATTAAATGGTGCAAAATAAAGGTAACGCAGAGTTGTTAGAAGCCAAAGTATTGAAGCACCGTGCCAATATCAATTGTTTTTACAATATTGCAAATAGGCTTTATTGCGAATTTTTTGCATTTTTAGTATAATCTTTTGCATCGGTCACCGGTTTCCAACGTTTTAACATGTTGACTGCAAAGTGTATTTTGCTATGTTAGAACTGCGATGCGATGAAATACTGCAGAGTATGATTAAATAGTACAAAATTAAGGTAACGCAGAGTTGTTAGAAGCCAAGTATTGAAGCACCGTTCCAATATCAATTGCTTTGACAAGATTGCAAATAAGCTTCCTTGCGAATTTTTTGCATTTTTAGTATAATCTTTTGCATCGGTCACCGGTTTCCAACGTGTTAACACGTTGACTGCAAAGCGTATTTTGTTATGTTAGAACTGCGATGCGATGAAATACTGCAGAGTATGATTAAATGGTGCAAAATGAAGGTAAGGCAGAGTTGTTAGAAGCCAAACTATTGAAGCACCGTTCGAATATCAATTGCTTTTACAATATTGCAAATAGGCTTTATTGCGAATTTTCTGCATTTTTAGTAAAATCTTTTGCATCGGTCACCGGTTTCCAATGTGTTAACATGTTGACTGCAAAGTATATTTTGCTATGTTAGAACTGCGATGCGATGAAATACTGCAGAGTATAATCAAATCGTGCAAAATGAAGGTAACGTAGAGTTGTTAGAAGCCAAAGTATTGAAGCACCGTTCCAATATCAATTGCTTTTACAATATTGCAAATAAGCTTTATTGCGATTTTTTTGCATTTTTAGTAAAATATTTTGCATCGGTCACCGTGTATTTTGCTGTGTTAGAACCGCAATGCGATGAAATACTGCGGAGTATGATTAAATGGTGCAAAATGAAGGTAAGGCAGAATTGTAAGAAGCCAAGTATTAATGCACCGTTCCAATATCAATTGCTTTGACAAGATTGCAAATAGGCTTCATTGCGAATTTTTTGCATTTATAGTAAAATCTTTTGCATCGGTCACTGGTGACCGCCGTCACAGTCAACGTGTTAAAATCGTTGATTCATTTTCATTTCTTTCGCTCATTTGACTTTCTGCAAATCCTTATATTATCTGATTATTCAATTTCTCGCTTCAATAAATTAGGAATTTTTTTCTGAAAATTAACGTTTATTTCATAAGGGTTAAATGACACCTCATGATAAGTATTGGTAGATGTAAAGTACCGTTTAGTGTTAAGTTCGTTTCTTAGTAAAGAACGTTTAGTGATAAGTCCATTCATATGTGGCTAACAGTTTTCTTCGGCTTGCGACTGATAATGGCGTCATCAGTGCACTTACGATTCTTCATTGACGTCACTGTAATCATTGCTTTTTCCAATAATACAAATTTTCCTGTTTGCTTCAAACCGGTGCCAAACATTTTTATTTGTGGCGATTGAAGGTATAGTAGTTATGTGTGATCAACGCGCTAATCGACATCGTTTTTGGTACTGTTATTTATCGGAGCCTCCGATAATAATTAACACTGAAAGTTTTTTACCCCTGTTGCGCTTGACTGAATTAAAATATATAATTACAATTAGTGCAGTTAATATTAATTATACTGAACCTCATGGGAGTCAGGGTCGATTCGCGAAGTGAATAATTAAGTCAAATTATTAATGGTAATTTAATGCGTTATCGTATGACAATGCAAAATATCGCAGTTTGCTGCGTCAGAATATAATCGTTAAAGCTATTAAGTGCCGTGATTTACTGTGTCATCGTGCAAGCAACGAGGATGTATAAAACAAAATACGCACAACGCGACACTTTAAACTCCACAATATTTCTTCATCTAAAGGAAACATCGAACGCACCTTTATGAGATTGTAAAGGAGGGCAATGTGGGCGAATGGACCGAGACGGATTCGTGATTAGCTTAAAAATATGAAAATGTGAAAGCAGGTGTATGCATTCATTTTCTCCCGTTCGCTCTTCTTTCACACCTCAATTAGTTATTGTATTTCGAATCGCACTGAACGATGCGCCGGATCACTTTCGTATTGCAAGAGAACAAAAACAACTATCGAAACGAACGCTGCAGACAGGGCACGTTTGAAACTTGTTTGAACCCATGAAACTGTGAAAGCAGGTGTATGCATCGCACATTCTCTACATCCGCCAGATCTCGTCCTTACTTAAGGTCTCAATTATTTCCCATATTCAAATTGGTCCACAGTATCGTTCAACGAGTAAAACGACAAGATAGCAGGTGCGAGTGAATTGTCATTTAACTATAGAAAAAATAAGAATGTGTGAAAACGAATGGTTATGTCAACCACTGCCAATTAATACTTTAGGTACCACGTCTCCCAGAAACGAAAGAAGACCTTATTTGTATTGGTTTGAATATATGCCGAATACAATAACGAAGTAATTAATTCAAGAATTGAGCCGTTTGTTTTGAAAGTGGCCTAACTCCATTTATTTTCAAATCGAGATAAATAACATTTACTAATAAATAACATGAATTCGTACATGTAACTATGGTAACCGGAAAATATTGAAAAACGGAATTAGGCTACTTTCAAAATAAACGGCTCAATTGACGATTATCTGAAGGACGGAAATTTAATATTTTGCTTGGTCGCAATTTTATAAAGTATGAAGGTGTTTACAACTGCTAGTCCTACAATTATACACATACCTAATTTTTGATATCATTTTATATACTTTTACCAATATCAACGCATAAGAAATCAATTGACCAGACATATCAATACTACCCTTTCCTACATTGTAATCTAACATAGCCGATTGCTTCAAGATGACCTCTAGTAAAGATAAGGAATGCATGATACGATTTAAACACGGGTGGAGAAAACAGTTCATTTTTTAACCCCGCAGGAAACAAAGGCAGCATACGCTGGATACTCAAGATGTTAAAGTCTGATTTTTGTGGCAAGGACGAGACATCGCAGAGTTCGCGAGAATGAACAAACGAATAAGACTGAACGGCATGTCCTCCCTGTGACGGATTATTACGTGCAGCCCGTAAACAGTGCCAGGGACACGCACAGGTTATACCGGAGACGATTTACGTGCGTCTCGTCTGCGATAAATCCCGATGGCTATGATATTTTCTCACGTCCAATTGTCATCGATGAGATTATTAGCATTTATCAGCTAATTTACTTTTATGTCATCCTGCCCGTGATAACGAGAGTTACGGAAACATAAAAGATATTAGTCAGCGTATGTCGAAATATACATTGGATGACTAATCGGTTGGACGTTAGACATCAAATGCCTGACGTGCATTTTCCATTTGTTAATATTCCGACCAATACCAACGCCGGTGATAAAGTTCGGACGTCATGAGATAAAGATTTATTTGCCGCTTTGTTGCACTTGACGCTCATCATGCAGATGAAAATAGTTATTCTTGTCTGAATTACAAGTACGACGTCGCCATGTCTGTGTAACGTCTTACGTTGTGTTTGCAATGCTTTATCGTAAGTGTTAATTTCGGAATACGCAGTCTCGTTTAATGACTATTCAGCCGTGTACTTGTGACGTCTCGGTGTTGTACCAATATACTCGCTCACACTACCAATGATAGCTACAAAATACGACAAAGTGCAACGGGCAGCGATAACGCTGTTTTTTTTCGCCAGATCTGGAACGCGCATCTATATTTACCATCTTTCCTCGATATCAGAACGTAGACGAAGTAGACGACGATCAGGCCACCGATCAGTGTCAGCATCTCTTCAATCAGTTGAAGCAACATCTACGGCGCTTATCACGTTGCATCGTCTGCGAATTAACAGTCGGACACGTGGACGTACTTGTACATGAACAAAGTCACACACGTATGCACAGTCAGTGGATAATAATCTCCTCCGGATTTTCTTCGAAAGCCTTCTTTGCCCACCGGCCGTTTCTATTTCGCGGTGGACTGTAACGAATCGATTGTGTCGCGCGTTTCACACGATTCGGCGTTATTTTACTTTCCGATTGTTTCGGCCTCCGAGCAAATCGACGCGATTTTCTTCCGCCTTCACGCGCCGCGACTTAAATTGTTTTTCAACCGTCGGCGATTTAACGATATTACGCCGCCGGTCACGTTCCCTCGGATATCGCGCCAACTTTGCCAGATTATGCTCGCTCGCAGTGATCGAAGTATTCCGCGATTAGAGAGATTGACGCGCGCAAACTCCTGCACGCTTCGCGAAGTCGGATGACATCACGGAAGACTTTCAACGAAAGGTTTCGATTTTGCAGTCGGTCCAGTAACTTCCGACAAGCACCTGACGGTGCCGTCGAAATTGTTACGTTGACCTTTCGCAGCCGTAAACCGTTTGACCGCCATCGACCAAACAGGCATATTTTCAATCGGTCCAATGGATCCGACTATTTTCTTACGCGCCTTCGCCTATACACAGGGTGAGTAATGACGCCATCGGCCGCGACGTTCGGAAACATTCAGCGCACAAGCTTAAACCCGAACGGCCTTTAAACGTCTCATTTGAATAGCCATCCGACGACACTTTGATCTTTGAGATTCCACGATTACGACGCTCCTTTTTTCCCGCGCCGAAAAAAACATGATTATCGGCATACATTATGTCAGCGGAGAGTTTTAATCGTCTAATAAGAGCGTTACCGCGGGAACGATAGCGCGTTATCACCTGCGATCGGCGAGGGTTTTACATGCACGATTCGTTCTTACTTTGGCTCGACGGCCAGACGGGCGTTTAAAGGGGCATTAAGTCGCCCCGCCAGCTTTAATTCGCCTTGCGTTTTGCTTCACACTCGCACTCCGGGGCAACGCATTTACGAGCCTCGGTGGACGACACAATAAAGATTCGACGCCGTCCGAGTCCCTTCGAGAATAGGAGCACACCTCGTTTGCTCAGCTGTCTTATTGCAGCGATAAAAAGCCGTCCACGTGACGCTAATGACATCGCCCTCGTTCGCTGGATCTCGCAATGAAGCCGGTGTATTTTCCGATTCGCTTCGCAATTAAAACATACGCCAGCCGAGTGCACGCATATCCGCGTGTATGCGTGCGCTGTACTGATTGTTGACACGACGGATCCACCGAGAGGCTGCGTTGCCGGCTTGTTTTGACAGTGTGCGAAGTGAACAAACGATTAATAAAAATACGAGACACTCGTAAACAGAATTTCGTATGGAATATGTTGCATGCGCGGATACGGAGAGCCACCACGTGGCTCTAAGGAAACTATTGTTCCGCAATAAAGCATGAAAGTACAGAATGTGAAATTGAACCGCAGGCGCGAAATGCTGGATTAAAATAAAGCAATCAAAGCGACACGTTCTCACAGGCCGGCAGCTCTCCCACGTTCCGCGCCTAAAATTGAGTCTGCCTAATTTCACTCTCGCGGTCCCTTTATCGACCGACGACCCTGCGATATCTTGACACTTTAATTGACACTTCAATATTGCAAGAGTGGTCGAACGACTGAAACGGAACGAGAACAGTAGTCCGGCGCTCGAAAGTCCGATGCGTTAAATTCAATAAGAGAACGATTTTCTCTTTGACATTGACAGGACGATCGATTAACATGTTGCAGGTTTCACGTCATCCACTGAACAGCGTCTCATTCTCATTTGCATTCTGTTTGCCACGTTTTTTCGGCATGTACGAGGTGAAGTAAAAACGGCAGCCATCGAGACAACGTAAAAACGGCGGATCGGCATGCAAAAGGAACGTGATCCTTGGAAACACTAGGTTGTCGGTTTAACACCTACGACGAACACATGAGTCCACGCGTTTTTCCTGCCGACGTTTCGTTGCGTTGTTCAGACGACAGAAGCACGGCTCACTCGCGCATAGTGTGTAATCGCAGACCTGTACTGCTCACGACTGAGCCTTTTGCCAAAGCGACGTGATATGCGAGCGACGTACCCCACATACGCGACTGTACGGCTTCCTTACAGTGGGGGGATAACTTTTGCGAGGGAACCTACATATTTGAAAAAGCCACAATCGCCCCGGTATCATAAAACGTTCGATCCTGTCGTCATTCTGGAACAAGGAAAATGCAATCTTGGGATATTACGAGTCCTCGCTCCAACACAATTGCCGACGAAAGCTTCGGTAGACCGTGAGATCCTGCACTGACAGTCCTACGTCTTCGAAGACGATCAGATCATGCGAACTTCCTCAAAGCAGTTTGCGTTTTTCAAGATCGTCGGAACGAACCGCAAGACGATTAATGGGATAACGTAATCGCACGAGCTATGAAAGAAAACGTGCCCCGACGATGAAGATATTCCTTCGCAATTTCACAATGTTACGCGTCTTTCCAGGAAGAGAGCGTCGCTCCCTTATTTGCGCATAATTAGGAACTAGTAGAAATTATGAGGTTTCGAGTTGGGGAGAGTTAAACGGTCTTACAGCTTTCGCGTTGAGCAAGCCATATGTCAAAGAGGTAAACTGTGGCGCACGAAACGGGAGAGTTAATTTCATCGGAAAAAGACCGAGACGTTTGAAAATATTTTACCTGCGCGTATGACATTTTGCAACTTATAGACGATGATATATTCGAAGAAGTTGCGCGTGGACAGGTATCGTCATGCGGCACTTTGGCATGCGGTTTACCTTAAACGTCATACTATCTGCATTTGCTAATCTCTCTTTGAGTATCTACCGCTTTTCTCTTCCTGCGTGCATTTTATTATGCCATTCTAATGCTGCTTAATTATGCAGTTACACGGGGGTGTATACTTATGCGCGCGCAGACGTGGATGTAATTATTAAAACGTCGGGATTTTAACCTCCTTACGAAAGCGTTAGTCAAACTACTCGTCGACCCGTTCAAACGATGACACGCACAATAAACGTCGATAATTGTCATACTTTTGAACTAATAATTATGGACATAATTATGCTTTGCGGCAGAACCGCAAAACAGTAAATTTGCCGCACTTAATTCCGAGATGCCGAATGAGGACGAAGAAAGCCTTTTGTGAACGGACCACAGAACGTGTGCACAAAAAATTACCACAATCTGTCACGACCAGTCCACAGGGCACTTGCCGGATTCTTTTTCCGAGCACCCATAATCTACGACTACGCGCTATGGTATACTCAATAGTCGTTTCAAAGATTTAAAGCAGTCTATTGAATAATATATTGCCCCGCGGGGGTTAGTGAGACGTTCATATTTATGCATCGTGTCGTTCAAATTATGCTTATGAGAGTATCGGAAGTCACGTGACCAGCTAGGTTCGTGAACCTGTAAACTGTAAGAAGCCAAACGACATAGCGGGGCAAGAACTGGACTGACGATTTATCATTCAACAACCCTGTTTTCTATTGCACCCTTTCGTCAGTCGGTAATTTCGAAAGATTCGCTAGCCGACTTCTTTTCATTGACATTTTAATATTGGATAAAAAATAATGGGTAAAAATAATGTGGGATCTCAAATACAGGCTCCTCTAATCGGCGAGGAAAGGTCACCTATGATCCTCAATTATTATATTGATGTATTATAGGTGACGAGTTTGTTGAATTGTGTTATTTGATTGCGTAGTAGTGAGTTGACGGCGAAACGTAAAGACGGAAAGGCGAAACGACGAAACGACGAAAGATGAGGAAATAAGACGAAAATGTCTTGATTGTGTTGTTATTATTTATACATATTATACTCTCTAGTTTCACGTGTTTAAATCCTACAATAATATAACATAATTCAATAACATAATGTAATATTGGGTAAAAAATAATATACTCTTTTATCGATTGAGACGTTTAAACGAATCTTATTAACCATAAACGTGTAGATGTTTATACGTGTCGTTAAACGGTTCAACCAATAAAATCACATATTATTGCTGTGTATAATGTGTTTATGTGTTCAAAGACGCGTTAAGTGATAGCGATACGTCGTTGATAGGGGGGATTAAGGGCTGAGTGTGTGGTCACCGAAAACATCGACAAAGCCAGCTTAGTTAAGTTGACTGCAGTCGAAAGTACAGTTAAGGATTACCGAGAAAAGAAGTACGACGTGCGACGTGAGAATCTTAGTATTATCTATCCTATCTTTCTTTCTAAAATTTTGCGGCATTGTTAATTTAAATAAATCCTACATTATTTTCTCTTCGATTTGTAACAAAGCATATCTGGATCGAAAAGCATATCTACAAAATAATTTAACTCTTTGCGCTCTAGCGGTGCCTCTCCGGCACCACGGCATGTGCTGCGCCAACTCTAGCGATGCCTCTCAGGCACCACTCGCATCGATGCGGTAAATTGAGTGGTAACGGTGTTTATTTGTGTTTGGCCTAACGAATATCGCTTGACAAGTCTACCTGGCCTTTTGTAGCTCATTTTATGATGTGTCTACATAGCTATAAAGATGTCTTATCTCAAAAACACAAACGAATTTTGCGTGCATTATGCCTTGAGAATAATAGAACGCTTTGATAGACGTGAATCTTTATTCGTCTTTAAAAAAAAGGTACAAAAAGAACCAATCACAAAATGCAATCCAATTGTGTTTGTTCCTAACGAAAGTCGACAAAGACGACAAACTGTGTACTATTATGACACATGACTGACAAGTCCAAGAATGCACATTGGAGATTATTTTACAAAATACCACAAGAAGAAAAATTATAGAACGTAATTCTTAATAAATATCCTTCATTAAGTTAAATAAATGTATGTAATGTTAAATTATACGAGTTTAAAGTGTCCCATTGTAATTTAAAATTATTTTAAGTTAACAGAAACGAACTCATGAAATAGGCGGATTACTGTCGAGTTGCTGGTCAGCCCGAGAGAAAAGCGCGTCGAGCGCAAAGAGTTAATAATTTAACTGCGGAAGTAACTTACCAGAAACACACTCCAGGCAGATCGTTACAAATTACGATTAGACTTGTCATGAATATTGCTTGCTATAAAAATAACTGTATGACTTCATACATTTTTGAAGAAACTGCTTCTTTATACTGAATCTTTCGAGATCTTGCCAGTGTGACAAAGAAAACGATTTATGATGTTTAAATTGATGAGCGTCGTCATTGAAGTTCTATGACGTGTCCACTCGGTTTGCGCGTTGGAGAAGCGTTTTCCAACAAATTAACTCATTATCCCGAGTTAAAAGGTTAAGGCCTGTTACCTACTGTACTCAGTTTCATTTCTTCCACGCACATTCGTTATGCATGAACGAATTGGTGCAGCGTTGTGCTGTTATCAATAATCATGTTGCCCGACGTAATAACGGAAGCTACGCAACATTCTTGTAGGTATCCCGATATTTTCCCGACGATTGTCTGACGTCAAATTCGCCCATTGTTATCGTGTACGGGAAACGGATAATATCCGATAGCATGACATGTTAAAGAACTTGCGAAACACGCTCGATACCTTGTTACATACTCCGAAGAACCTATAGCATGAGATCATACATGGAAGGTCAAACGGATTGCGTAAGTCTATTGACCGTCTTCATCGAAACGGGTCTTACCGGCGAGTTTAGGGTAAGGAATGACGCGGTTAGTTTTTATTGAGGGATCCTCCTTGGCGCCAAATATTCGATTTCTACGGCTGCCAACTATTAGGTTGGAGGGAAAGTTCTGTCGTATTTTTAATAGGCAGGTAATTTTTTTTATAAATAAAAAAAACATGTGGCTACACATTCATTGCGAATTTTTTGCATTTTTAGTCAAATGTTTTGCACCGGTCACCGGTGACCACCGTGGCAGTCAACGTGTTAACTACTAACAAATCATCACTAATTTAAAAATATTAGGTTGGAGGGAAAGTTCTGTCGTATTTTTAATAGGCAGGTAATTTTTCTTGTAAATAAAAAAAAACATCTGGCTAGTGAGTCATTCGGATTTTTTTTGTTTTTTATAGCTGCTGTATAATATAAAAGGAGTCCTTTTTTACCGTTCATCATTTACTTGTGATATTTAAGGTGAAAAACATGTCAGTAGATAAAGTGCATTTACGACACTGCATTTTGTATGAATTCACATTTAAAAGGAAGCAACGCGTCGGTTGCATGTAAAAATTTATGTGCGGTATTTGGAAAAGATATTGTAAATGTTCGTCCTTGTCAAAGATGGTTTAGCAAATTTCGTTCCGGGGATCTGAGCCTCCAAGAAAATTATCGATCTGGACGACCATCCAAGATCGATAATGATGTTTTGCGACCCATGTTGGAAAATAATCCACATTTAACAAGTCGAGAAATTGCAGAAGAGTTTGGCATTCATTATACAACACATTAAATGTATTATGATTAATATTAAACACATATTTTTATAAATTAATTCAAACATTTTCTTTAAAATACGACAGAACTTTCCCTCCGACCCAATAGTTACATTCACTGCTGATCACTGTAACGTATTCGAAACAGACGAGGAATCTCTTACTCTACTGGATTCTGCATGTCACTTGTACGAATTTGGCGGATTTGGTGAAACTATCTGGGTTCCGTTTTTATGTAGTTTACGAGTCATTTACTGGAGAGTCGCTGTTCAGTCGTCTGATGTGACATATAGAGTGGCACCGGTGCAATTAGTGCGGAGGGATCATTGATTATAAATTAATTCAAACATTTTCTTTAAAATACGACAGAACTTTCCCTCCGACCCAATAGTTACATTCACTGCTGATCACTGTAACGTATTCGAAACAGACGAGGAATCACTTACTCTACTGGATTCTGCATGTCACTTGTACGAATTTGGCGGATTTGGTGAAACTATCTGGGTTCCGTTTTTATGTAGTTTACGAGTCATTTACTGGAGAGTTGCTGTTCAGTCGTCTGATGTGACATGTAGAGTGGCACCGGTGCAATTAGTGCGGAGGGATCATTGATTTTTTAAACGGAGACGGATGAACCTTTTCTTATCTCGAGGTTATCCTACCAATCGACGGAAATGAGTAAGTCGTTGCATAATTTCGAAACAAGACACTGCTACACGCAGCGGTATCATTATCCAATGTTTATTGTATTCGTCGTCTGATTCTCAGGTTCGTAAATCATGTAATTCAGGAAATCAGCGAAAACTCCCCTCTACGTGTTCATAATTCCTTCCCCTTCGGCATGTCCCCGATTAGAGTTGCTCATTGAAACGATTGAGTTGGTAAACGAAAAACTGATCGTGCCTAATAATTTATGTAACTTGCTAATCAACGCCGACAAAACTAGTATCATTTATAAATATGCGATTTTATGACGTGCATTAAACGACATTCGCAAAGATCGGGAATAACTGGATCTGCTCGACATAATTTCTACATAGATGTAAAGCTAATTACGAACCGACCGGCATCTAGACGTTAGATTGCGCCTCCAACTAGACTTTTCATCGACCGATTTCCGATCAACTGCGTAATGAAATTGGAAATTCAGAATGCGAGCACACGCACGCCTGACCACTCGTTCTCTCGATATGGCATTTTTCGCAAACGGGACTCGCGTAACTCATTGCGTGGGAAGCGCGGGTGAAATAAATTTCTCGAAACGACCAAGGAGGCCGCGAACGAACGACAATTACGATTTCTGTGCCACTTATGTAATCTGCCGCGCGTGCTAAGGAGAGAAAGAGGCGATGGTGGAAGAGGGAGAAAGACACGTAAGTCGCGAGGACGCTTCAACATAATTGAATGCAGTCTGGCTATAAGTAGACGAAGGTGTCTGCTATCATAGTCTCCTCCGTACCTTCTATTACATTCCCTTCCATAAAGTTCAATTCTTCGTTCCGCCGCGTAATCGGTCGGGCAATTAGTGACAAGCGTGCGTCATTAATAAAAACATGAATACGCGTGATGGAGGACGGCAAAGTCTGCGATCGTCGGAGAAAAACCAATGCTGGCGCGCAAAGTGATCTCGCAATGTGTTTGAGATTTTTTGCAACACAATCACGTCTACACAATTCCTGCGCGACAAACCACGAGATTGTAAAGAAATTTTAACACGTTGAACGCCACGTCACCCAGATATGGGTGACGGCTATGTTTCCACAGGGGCCCAGTCACCCGTAAACGGGTGGCAGTATTCTGCTTCTAATTGAAACAGATTTTTGAACAATAAACTATAAAATAAACAAAAAGAAACATTAAAAATATGCTTATATTTACACTTTTGCGCTGTCTAACAAAGACTTTAGGGATCATGATATAAATAAAGATGTTAAAAATATGCGAAAACTACTGCACGATTAAATGAATTGAAGAAACTGAAAAGTCTGAGGAGACTGAAAGTTCTGGTGCAACGAGATCTCTCATAGTGTTTTTTCGGAACGCTTATCATATTTCCCAGTTCGAGGTCCTTTATACTTTGTAAGCATCTTCTACAAAAGTCCCTTTTAACACTTAGCGTGCGGGCATACTTCGCCGCCGAATTTCGCGTGCAGCGGGCGTTTCTTCTTGAATCGCGCGGAACTTTGGTTATTCAGAAAAATCGCAGTAAATCGAAAACTACTTCGTTTTTATGAACGAAACTTTTTTTATTTCACACTTAAATATATACTGTATGATTATTTAACAAAAAACAAACGATATTTTCACGAAATCATAAAAATAAGCGATTTTTAAAGTTTTCCACACTATCATACGAAAAGTCCGATAATTTGTCAGCGCATATTTCTTCATCACTATCTTTGTCACAACGGCTCATTTGATCAATTTTGTAATCAATAATAAAAAATCAAGCTTCAAATTGATAAAACACGTTCTGGAGCTAAGAATTCGATTGAAGACGAAATAACTCAGCAAAAGATCGAGTAACTCAACAATCATAACTTATGGAAAAAAAAAAATGCAAAGCGTTGCCTAGCAACGCAAATAACACGCATATAATGTCACACATTCATGTAATTATACGCATTTAGTAGATTTGTGGTGGATATCCACTAACAACACCAAATCAACTAAATACGTATTTTTACGTGACCCGCGCTCCAGTGACAGACTACATAAAACGTAAAAATACGTTGCCCGCACGCCAAGTGTTAATACTCTTTAAAAAAAAATATCTTCTAAAAATAAAAATTATACTTATCAAAAACACGTCTTCGAAAAAAGATCCTCTAATATATCACAAAATAAACTGTGGTTACATTTAAACGACGCATTGCATTGTATCGCTCTTTCTTATCGCGCTGCTTACATTCCGAGTTTCGGATTTGGGCCCCGGGAGAAACTCCACCAATTTACGCTGGGCGTTCAACGTGTTAAAGGGCCGTAAAGAAATTTTCCTATTTTTTTCGTTTCCTATTTTCGAGTTCGTATACAATACTGACATAAATAATGAAAGATACCAGCATCGGGCTTTAGAACGCGTTTTATCTAGCTCTGCATAGAATTAATACTGGACTTACTTGCGAGAGACAGACGCAAAGACACCGCCAAACGTGCCAGGGCAGCAGCCAGTAGTACACTGTACTCTCCCAAAAGCTTGTCATCTGTTAATTAGCGTTAATTAGGCCGTTAATGACATGTCCAGTTAATTACGAGAAAAAAGCGAAGTAGAACAACTGATAATGAAATATAAACGTATCGGTTATTAAGAAAGAACATATGGTACATATATTATACATTAAGCGTCCGAGAAATGGATTTATAAGTAACAATGTTCCTGAGCCAAAACGTATTGTCAATAATACAAAAACGTTAATGGTGGGTTAACGTGGGTCAGTACATGTGAGATCCAGATAGCACTTGCAAGAGTTTCGCGTCAAAGTTACGCAGTTCATATTAGAGCTTCCAAGTAAAAGTCACAATAGAACAAGTAATAGGACAGAAGCCATCATGCTTAACACTTTGCGGAGCAGGCATTCTATTGCTAACCGTACCCAGTGGCCGGATATTTTTTTGCGTCAAATATCTTTAAATTAGTGATGATTTGTTAGTAGTTAATACGTTGACTGCCACGGTGGTCACCGGTGACCGGTGCAAAACATTTGACTACAAATGCAAAAAATTCGCAAAGAAGCCTGTTTGGAATCTTGTAAAAGCAATTTCTATTGGAACGGTGCATTCTAATAGAGCAAAATACGTTTGGCAGTCAATGTGTTAAAAATCATTGTCCCGTGAAATATTTATTTTTAACAACTTTAAAAATAAATGTTTTTTTAATATTTTTGAATAGGTAAAAGTGTGTTAAAACTAAACATTTTTTAAAGTATGATATTTCGTAAAACATGATACTAAGTGAAGTGGAACACGACAAAGTCCTCACAAATATTCATATTCTCGTCATCACTTGATGTATCCGTTAAACTGTCCGCAAATATTTCTGTAACATTGCTAATCGTTTTGTCGCTATCCATATTTCAGAGCTTCAAATACTAAATTCGCAACACAAATTACGAAAAACTGCGGCTGACAATCACGTAGCAACTGTGTGATATCTCGTCACCTGCCTCAAACGACAGAATATGCAAGACGATATATCTCGTCAATGGCCCCGAAGGACGAAACAGCAATGACGAGATATCTCGTCATCCGTCCGCAAAGTGTTAACACGTTGACTGCCGTGCATATTTTGCTGTGTTTGCACGGCGATGCTATGAAATACTGCACCGTTTGACTGAATTATGCAAAATGTAAATGATGTGCAGGTATTGGAGACCAAAGGATCGCATCACTATTCTAACCATAACTGCGTTTATAAAATAACTATTCCTAGTCATTGCGAATATTTTGGATTTCCAGTAAAATCTCTTCCGCCGGTCAGCGGTGACCATCACGGCTGTCAAAGTGTTAAATTGCTTTTTTACCGGCGTACTTTAATTACGCGTTTGCAAGCGCCGGGAACTATTAACGGACGTCTCGAGATTACGTTAGTTTCTCAGCGTGAAATGTCTGCGGTTCTTTTAAATAGGTGGCACCACCGACTGGTCTTGGGATGTGTGTATTGCGTTCGCATCAACTCACCTGCACGTACTGCTAAGCGCGCAATCTTCCGCAACCGACGTCGTCGACACACTCATACGTTAACAAGTTGACTGCCGTGGTGGTCATCGGTGACCGGCGCAAAAGATCTCACGAAAAATTCAAACATACATAATCGGCGGTATTTATAATGTTGTAAATGCAATTAACACATTGTTTACCGGTCATAAGTTAACTCGTGTTTTCATGGCCAAACGTCGTCGACCAATCACGACGTTAACGTGTTTGACTTGCCGTCGGCTATCATTTAATTTTTGAAACGCAAGGAAATATAGAATATAGCAAAATTTTGTTCATTGTGTTAACGCATCTGCTTTATTATAAAAAAGTATATTTTTCTTGCTGAAACTTTTATTACAATTCTAGTATTAACACTTTGACTGCCACGGTGGTCACCGGTGACCCGGGCAAAAGATTTTATTAAAAATGCAAAAAATTCGCAATGAAGCCAATTTGCAATCTTGTAAAAGCAATTGACATTAGAATCGTACTTCAATACTTTTGCTTCTAACAACTCTGCGTTACCTTCATTTTGGACGATTTAATCATACTCTGCAGTATTTCATCGCATCGTGGTTCTAACATAGCAAAATACGCTTGGCAGTCAACGTGTTAACTCGTGTTTGCACTTGCGTCGGTTATTTTAATTTTTGAAACGCAGGGCAATGTGGAATATAGCAACATTTTGTGTATTGTGTTCAATCGCGTCTACTTCATTATAAAAAAGTATACTTTTCTTGGTATTTCATGCATCGCTTTTATTACAAAATTTTGACAGTATTAGAAACTGTCAAGAACGACGGAACGTGAAGGTAAAACATTTTCCAATAAATTAATAAATAAATTATACGTGATTGCTTTATATAGTTGCCCGAGTAATTTTTAAATAAGTTGTAGTCATTTGGAAAATGATTATTGAAAATAAAATAATAAGGGCATAATCTAGCTTTTTAAAAGGAAAGCGCAACGAAACAAGATATATCTGCAAAACCTCTTGTCTATGTAGATATACGCGTAAATGACTGCTGTACAAGTTAATGATACGAAAAAATATTAAAAATTACATAAAATTTATGTTCAAAGCTCAATTTGAATTCATTATGCACAAACAAACTTTATTGAAGGTTATTTACATCGTTTCACTTCCATGTTCAATTACGAAATAATAGCCGGTGACTTGAGACAGCTTTTGCCGAAAATTGCCGGTCAACAATGTTTTAATATTAAATAGTGATTCAATTCTTTGGTCTCCGATACCTTCGCATTATTTTTATTTTCCACAATTCAATCATATTCTGTAGTACTTTATCGGGGACCAGCGCGAAAGATCTCACGAAAAATTAAAAAAATACCTAATCGGCGGCATTTATAATTTTGTAAATGCAATTAATATTAAATAGTGATTCAACTCTTTGGTCTCAGATGCCTTCGCATTATTTTCATTTTGCTCAATTCAATCATATTCTGCAGTACTTCATCACGTTGCAGGTTTAATATAGTAAAATACGCACGGCAGTCAATGTGTTTATCGAGAAACTTGTGCACTTACATGCAGGATGATCGTAGAGTCGATCGATTGGCGTGTCGTCCACACTACCGATTAAGCCTTCGACTATTTTCTCGACGAAATCCCGGACCGTTTCCATCGTGTGCGCCTCTTCTTCGCTCCCCGTGTCCGGTTCCACACTCGTACTAGCAGCTGCATTTTCCACCCCTGGAAAATTGAGACACGATCTTTAATCGTAGCCCATTACAATTACGTTGGTCGAAAATTTTAGATGTGTGACAGGGGTGTTGCACGAACGTTGGTATTTTTTCGGTGTAAACGCAGGCCGATTCATTTTATTGTTCACGCTTCAATAGTCTACATGTCGCGGAACCATTAGTTTCCTCCTCAAGAGGCTATGTAACAATAGAGCGAATATGTGAAAACGATTTTACTTTCCTTCGAACAAGCGGAAAGTGTTCAATCGATAGAACACGTCCGATCTTGGAGAAGGAACTAAGGCTTCTGAAATGTGTAGAGTACTAAAGTTTTGAGCAATAAAATCAACGTCAACCTAGGAGAACGGCTAGTATCATATCTAAAATTGATAACCAGTGTTGAGTAATTTTTGTTCTTAAACGTTGCCTTTGCGCCATGCCTTTCACACATCGCGACAACTCATTCCCTTGCAACGCAGAGTCCTTCATAAATTGTATTAGCCGTCTATATCCCTTTCTGCGCTTCCTAGCCGCTCGCATTTTCAAATTTTAACGCGCCAAACGGATTTGAGTACAAATCGCCCTGCAAACGACTGTGGAGCACACGGCCATTTCCACTATCCGCGGACACGGTCGAGCACTTTCTAAACGAAAGTATCGACAGCATTAAAGATCTACCACTGAACTCTTTTTTCCGCCGTCTTTGTAAACCGCACTTTCTTATGTCGTGCTACCGGTGTCTGGTATTACCCGACCGGCCAAACGCAGAAAAGTGCTCTGCGATTGCGGCTTTAATTTTGTGCGATCGCACGGATTCGAAAGTGATCGAAGGTCGTTCGAAATGCGTTCGATTTCATACGATTTCACGTTTTTCGTTTCAGGTGTCATTAAGATTCGATTACGTTGCAACAGATGTTCATTTCGTACAGCTGGGCCGATATTGTCATTCCATCTTCTCCACGAGACGTTATTACGTCCGTTCATACGTGTTGATATAGTTTTTTGTGCCGATCGGAGGTGCAGCTGAATTTCGGTTACGTCTGGCACAACACGCATTTACGATCGAATGCAAGGCGCGTGTCGGTCCATTATCATGCAGATTCGGAAGCATGAGACACCAGCAAATGCCGCAAGTCCCGGGAATGATCGTTGTCTTCAAAATTCTTTCGTCTTTCGGCTACGTCTATACCGCCATCCGCTATTCTTACAAAATAGAGTTAACTGTTACGGGTTACAGTTACCCGTCGCTCGCCGTCGCTCGTCTGTATTTATTTTTCACGTAATCCCGTCGCAGACCTACCACACTTTATTATATAAAGCATTCCATGCATACTCACGAATCTCTTGACATACCGAGTTTCTTTAATTCCGCTCTGCGCTCGAAGCATTTTAACAGCTGCGACTTCGGTATCGCACTATCGGATACTCTCACTGCTAACACTCATTATGGTAGTTAACTCCTGTGGTCCGTCTATTGAAACCAGAACTGTACTTTTGCACTAAGAATTCTCTTCACAGAACAGTATTTAATTTCGTACTTCCAGTCGAAAATGTTCTCATCGGCGTTCATGTCAACTTTCGCACGATCCTCTCCCGGTGCGTTGTCACGTGCTCTCCCTACATCGCACGATTGCACTCATTTTCACGCTCTTTGCACTTTTTCTGCATACGCCCGACTCGATCCCCGTTACGTGCTCGCGATCCCTTCCACTCGTATGTGACATTTCGTGACACGATACCACGAAAAGTCCAATCTTAATCGCGCCAAACAAAGTCAGACGTTTTCGCAGCAAAGCGTGTCGTTAATAAGAAGCAGTGGAAAGAATTCACGCAAAATGTCATGCCACGCAAATCTGGCATAAAACACTGGCCAGACGGTCGAGTCTCGAAGTGAGGATAATCGACGATTATTTCCGAACTGTAATGCGCGCACGGAACCGGTCGGTGAACGAACGTTTCGTATTTCGGTCATTTGTTCGGACGCGACGAATCAGATGAACCGCGACCGAAAATGTTTTGAATCGCGTGCGCGGATAACGGCGGGAGAATCAATGGGAGAAAGCGAGAAAGGACGCGAGACAACAGAGCGCGATGTTGCTCCCAAGAGTACTGGAGCAGAACTGAGGTTCACCACCTCGTCCTCCACGGAGAGACAATAAGAGGCCGAAGAGCGTACAGGAGTACCGCTTTTGAGAGTGAACCGATAAATATTTGGCATCCGGTAGTGTGCCTACTTCCACTTGTTTAACCGCGATCGCGATAGAGTCAATTAATTTAACAAACAGCCGCAATTGTTAACTTTGTCGAGCTGTAGTTGCGCGAAAGCTGCGATAAAATAAGGGACATAGATCGCGCGCAGCTGATAATAACGAGAGCTCGTCCAATGCTCATGCAACGTGTAAATTGTGCTTAGCTCGAGAGCAAGGCGGACGATAAATTATGCTTGACAGAAAATATTTGCGCACGTCGATGAAGGTTGGGTACGTGATCGATAAAATGTTCGCAAAACACCACCGCGCTCACTCTATTCTCGTTAACCCGGCAACGATCCATCGCAAATGAAAACAATGTCGATTGTTCGTCGCGACGTCGCTCGCTCGAGAATTTTTACTTCTCCGACGCGCGTCGTGGAATCTTCCCTCCTTCCTAGAAGAAATAACGAGAACGGATCTTTCGACGGTAGGAAAAACGAGCAAGAGGGACAAGAGTGTTCGGCACGATGCGGTCTGACCATGTTTGGCGAAAGAACAGACCCTTGGAATAGCCTGTGGTTAGTAAACGGGGAAGCTGAATGTGTAGCAGGATAAGAAGATCCGTCTTTGTCTTTCGTTCTCTCTCGTTTCGGGCTAAAATCTCAAACTGGTCTTTTATCTGAGTGATCCTCCGTTTATGCTGACCCTTAAAGCGGCGACACATAAACCAGCACACGCCGCTGCAAACTTTAACAGCGAGAACTGGTATGAAATATAGGTCGCGTCATCAACGAGCATTTAGCTTATTTTTCTTTTTCCTCGCAAGAATGAAGTGAGTTTCTAAGATTGTTACTTTAACCCCGTGTCTGACGAGGAGCAATGCTTCCTGATCAAACATTTTGATACGATTCAACCGGGCAAGATCGCGATGTGCAGTTGTGCACCGAGACAATGAGCATTGCGATGGCTTTATCGTGAGATATTTTTCTGCCTCTTCTTATTGTTGTTCTTCCGTTACACGGCATTTCTAGTTTCGAACATGGGCGGCCGACTTCCGATCACGGATAAACTCATGCGCGCACATACAAACAACTGGAAACAAAACTACCGTCCGAATGCCGCGGGCTTCCGCGTTTCTAAAACGTCTTCCAGCGAAATCGCGCAAATTCTACCGAAGCCAACGAACATTCCAGGCACTAGCGTTTAAGTGAAAAGTCAGCCATGTTGTTGCGAACGACGCAATTGACGCATCTTTGTATGCACTCCATCGCTTCAAGATTGATTCGCGGAATCCCACCGGCAAACCATTCTCTCAGGCACATTCAAGCACCGATCGTGTAGCACCATTTGGAGTGTCGCCCATGGAAAATTGAACTCGGTAAATTATTTTCAAACCCACAGTAACGTTTGTCCTGCGACGCTTCAGGATAATGCCGCCGTCTATTTACTTCGTGCAATGAATCATTGATGACCCTACTCAGGATACAAGGATGTTACAAAAGAAAACTCTGAATATCCCGTCGAAGGGCATTTTGATACAATTGCCCTCGCATCGCCGCCATCCGTTTCTCATCAGTTCCTCCACTGCGTTTGGGCCGCGAACCACCAATTGACCCTGCAATTAGCGGAGCTTTTTTCTCGACAGAAGACTGATTCGCTGGGTGTCTCAGTCATCACATCTAGCTCGATCGGCAATTGTCCCTCCCGCGAATCAATTTCTCTCGAACGCAGCCAACAATTGACCGTGAAACGTCAACGTGCATCGATTTAGCGCGGGCCGCCGCGAGGACAAACCTTCTCCCGCTATTTCTTCTCCTCTTCTTCATCAGGCCGTTGCATTGCCGCGGGACACTTAGGAATGCCTCGGCGGAGTCGAGAATACCTACTCCTCCATCGGGAACTAAATAATGCATAAGGCCGTTCGCCTCGTGCCTGCCGAGTCGCTTTTCTTGCCGGGCTCGACGCGCCTAGCGTATTTTGCTGAAAAAACGAGCAAGAACGGACGAAGAGAATGAGCGTGCCCTTGCACGGCTCTAATTTCCAGTTCGTCGCGTAAGTCACCGGCTCCTCGATTCACGCCGGCCTCACGGAAAAATGGATGCGGCAAGCTTGACTAAGACGTGCGTGAGCTCGACCTCCTTCGCGCTCATTGTCTTTTAACCGAGGTTCCTTAATTGCGAGCGACTAATCCACTTACCTCATATGATATCTAATCTCGACGATAATTCTGCGGTCAGATAGCCTCGCAACAGCGACGTACTATAGGATGGATGTATTATTAAAGCGAACCAACCTGCGACATAGACCCTGGATTTGGCCGTATTGAAGTAACGATGTAACTCTTCCTCTTCTAACGCACCGCCGAACGTTTCAAACCACTTCTCGTTTCTGCGTAGCCAGGACCTAAAAAACGACGTGTCTATCGGTTTGTTATCGATACGAGGCGCGTTCTAAAGTACAGAGGTTATGGAATGCAATTGTTGTTGCACACGGTGACGCGACTGTCGATGATTCAGCGATCAATTTAGACGGCTTCGGTAAAGCAGATGTACGCGGAACATAATGATAAGGCGTGAATAATACATGGGCCGTTGAATTCACAGACTCATTGACCCTGTCTTGTTGAAAATTAACTTAACGAGTCGCTTCTCGAATAGCAGCCGAATTTGGTATGCAAATGGGAAGAATTGACCTGCGCGGACATCTGTAAACTTTCACTGACATTCGTGGAACGTTAATGAGACACATTTGCGCAGTATCTTTATTACTTTTGCCGTGCAATAAATGCCGTAAATATCACCGAGCTCACTCATGACAAACGCAAGATTGTAGAAAGCCGTGAAGATGAGAGACCCGCCTAACAATATAATTGAATATGTATATCAGTATATTACTGCAGCAACCTCCGCTGATGGCAAAATAGACAGTGCCAGGCGTTATCGGGAGTGCTCCAGCGCGAACAATCCTTCCTGCAAGACCTGGCGCCGCAATCACTGCACTGTACTCCGCGGTCGATCAAAAAAGGCTTCAAACAGCAACCGCAACGGCTGTCATCGGGCACAAACGACTTAGATGGCTTCTTCTTCGGTTTCGCCGCTCTTCTGAAACAATTTCCGCAAACGCTTGTGAGAAAAATCCTTCAATGTAGATATGGTCGAAGACAGGTGCGATGGTGAACTGACAACAGTCGTACGATAAATTCATGAATTTTTATTAGGCCACGTTAATTCTACTCTCCTGCTAATTTTACGTTACCTTCAAGCCACGCCATGAAGGAGAACTTGTGAATATCGTACATTATTTTACATCGGTTCTTCGCATGGATACTCGATCATTTACATATTTGCTGAGTGTGTCCCGTTTTGAGGGCTGTACAAACTATCATTAGGCCACAGCACACATAAAATGTGCAAGTGATGAGAGACGCCGCCTTAATTTCAATGACACCGGTCGCCGGTGATGCAAATGCTCGCGAGAAGGAATCTGTGAGACTCATCAAAGATAAACGTTACACGGACATCTTTGCTCTTCTCGTTCTTCCTGTCTTGAGAGACCAAAGTAAAAACCCATGCATTCACCTCAAACGGCTGTCGACGTTCTTGCAAATAAAATATCACGCAATTTTATACTGTGTCTCTAACTACGATAAAACGACTCTCGTACCGTTATCCATTGTTCTCCTGCTTCTTTCGCTCACTCTCTTGCGCATTCATTCACGCACACAGACACAATTCTTGAACGGATCGCACGAGCGCATTCGACAGGCAATGATCGTCATACAGAAGATACTATTGCAAATGTTTTTACATTCTACGATGGTATTGTATAACATAAGGAACCTGAGGGCCAAACTCTTCGCTGCTATCTGGCACTTTAGTTAAATACTATGTCACTGTACAATAAATCAGACGGTTGGTACGAGATCAATGACTATTACTATTTTAATTTCGGATACAATTCCGCCGCTTTTCGGTAAGTGCTGGCCTGAAGGCTCAGATCGTTTAATATGCGAGCTTAACATTAAAGAAGCGAGAGTGTAATCGGGAGCGACGTCAACGGCGATACAGCCAACGGCAAATTGTTTCCATAACAGAAGCAACGGCTCGCCACTGTGTCTGTCGTCGCGACATTTGTAATTATTATTAATCACGGTCGAAGAAGGTCGCGGCAGCTCTCAGACCGGAATAATTTTCCTCGTCCCTTTCCATATCAGTCGTAACCACCTTAACCACCACCACCTCGATCGTTATCAGCAAAAACAGGACCATGAAGGTGGCCATGTTGTACTTCTCCTGCGCTGTGACGACTCTGTCACCCTCCAGCAGGAGGGTGGATATTAAGCTGGAGACGCACGACGTCAGCATCGTTGCAACTTAACTCTCCAGACTTGAGCACAGTAAATAACGCTCCGATTTTGAGCGATCACTTCTTCCGCAGGATTCGTTTTCGATGAATGCCACGGTGACAATGAGTCGGAGCGTGACACTTCGACTCGCGTACCGTCGTCCGTCTCGATGATAATTGCCGGCTTCCGCGAAACGGTGTGCGTAGTTATTAGAGGAGAGTAGCCTCGGTACCGGTATCGCGCTCCACTGCCAATTAAGTGCAAGGATTACGTTGCGCGGGTTAGGTAGACGTGGATGATAGCACTTTGCCTCTCATTATAGTTCGCACGTCGGTTGATCGGTCGGTGATAACGTTTTCTCTCATTTTCTTCAAATGTGCGAGCAATTTACAGCTTGACGTAAGGTAACTTGACCATCTCATCGTGGACTGGCTTTTTCATGGAAAACCAATTGATCTTTTATTTTTAATCGATTTTTAATTTAAACGGCGAATTTGCACTTTACTGTTCTGCTGCTTCGAACCTCGTGCACGTTCGTCATGCTCACTGAACGGGTTCTCACGTCCTGATTTCGCTAGGGATTACGTGAAGACGCTTTGCGGACACTTATGCGCTCGTTTCGTTTGTTGAATACCGATGAAGTGTTATTGACAATAGAATGTCATTGGTCGATGATATTCCGCCGATTATTCTTGTTGGTTGTTTATGGGAACACGGCGTCTTTCAATTGAAGGTATGACTCATTAAGAAATCACATTAACCGATGCACAGTTTTATTTCACGGTCAATAAAAATGTAACTGTCGTGTTCAGACGATGTCGCAGAGCACGCACTACTTTCTGACTCCACTTTTTGCATATTATGCGGGCGTTCTGATGTCTCACTTGAGTTACAGATTTTCCTTCTACGTTAACTTCTCCTTATTGCAGCAGAAACTCACGTATCTTTTCCATAGGTTTTCTTGCATTCGACTTCGTCAATCAACCAAGCTCCCTTTGCAAATTTTGTATTTGATGAGAATATCGTACGTCCTGTAAAAAATTACATTGCCTTTGCGCAGTCGCCAACATCACAAGATATGCAACCTTTCAAAGCTAGCTTTCTACTCCAGTTCGCAACTCTGCGTACATTCGTTTACCGCACTGTACCGGATATTCAAGCTTCCGCAATTATTTATCCATCGGCGCCGTAAAGTTGTCCTCTTGAACCATCGCAACGTGGGATCGTCAGCGAGAGAACCGGGCCCCCGACTTCATCAAATTACACGCCTGTGCCCGATCGGTCAGTGCACATTTCACTTTGATCGCCGTACAATACTTTCGCCCGATCGGTCCTGCCCTTTTTCTTCCTGCCGGCTTTTTATCGCGGTCTCGTTCAACAATGGATCAATTTTTCTGACGCCGGGAATCAGGATGTCATCAAGGTTATTGAGGACAGTTTCCAATTTGTCCGGGTCCACTCGGCAAACGTGCACTTTCCCGGGAAGGAGCCGAAACTTTCGCGGTGGCGGAAGGAGAGCAGCCGCAGAAACGGGTTGAGTTACTTTTTCCGCGAGAAAACTCACAGAGTCATGCATTCGATCGACTTCGGGTCGCACGCTATTGGTCCAGAGTTCGTGAAACTTTCGCGATCGGACGGGTATGCGACTGCAGCTTCCATCGGTGTTTCGGGTGAGTCACTACGTGTTCACTTGTACTTAGCAGGGAACTGCGAAAAGGGTGAAAAGTGAGTTCAACACTGCTCTGTCGTGCTTCCGATCCAACAACAATACCTTCGATGTCCAGAGCCGAACGGATATTCTCTTCGAAGTGCTCAAAAGCTAAGAAGGAAGACAGGAGCGAAAAACGAGCTGCTTCTAATTTCCTGAAGAATCCACTGTTCGACATCCGCTGGGGGTAACTTCGGATCAACCTTGTCATCTAACCTCTCTGTTCATCCCCCGAACGCAGGCGGTGGAGTGGTCGAGTGAACATCGCTCGCTGAACCGGGTGTACTCTCAGGTCGTTCCTTTGTAGCGGACTGTCGGTTCGAAAGTGACAGTGGAGTGTGCCGTCGTCGGGGAAACTCGGCATAGTTATGCACACGATCGTGCGTTTGGAAGGTAGGAGTCGCCCGGCTTGTACTCCAGACGCGCTCTGCAGCTGGTTATCTCGACTGCACGCTAAAGAGTCCACTGAGAACCGCTGCGAGAGCGATTAATATGAACTTTCACTGGATTTGAGCCTCGGACACGCTTGAACGCTGAAGAGAGTCGCCGATTGGACGCAAAACCGCCACTGCTGGGATCGATTGTTCCTTTTTCCGCCTCCTCGGGAGGGATCGGATTGGCGATGTTTGTATCCTTTTGCCCGGCAAGTCACTCGTGTGCGTGATTGCGTGCACGTGTACGGGTGCGTATTCACAAAGAGCCGCTTTTCAAGTGACGTAACATCGAAAGTGTATAACCTCGATCGTTACGTTATGCCGTGTGATCCTTTCACGGTGCCTTTTGTCGTATCGACTGAGTCAGATGATACCCGCTCGAATTTCTCGGCTGATCGAGTGGGGTTCGGAGTATTTTGCGACATCAACGTACTTGGCGGCCGTCGGAACTTGGCAGGGAATTACGTGTTTGTCCCTGATCTTAGTTAGCCATTAGTCCCATTAGACGTGTTTTGCAAAGAAAGTCTGTTCGTTACGAATCGTATGTGTACGGAGTATGACTATTCCACGGCTCAGTCCTATTACGTTCTTAACTCCCAGTGATGCGTAATTGCGCCATCGTGTGCAGGAAGTGAAGAGTGGGTTAGTGGGTGCGAAACAATATTGTCTTACGTTGCCGATTATATGCAAGTGGAACCGCTAACGTTCCCGAGGATATAATTTTCGAAATCGCCTTAACGCTTGCCTTAACACGCCATCGTTTAATTCATCCGCGGCACCTGACCTTTAACAACGGGGGCAGTATTTGAATAGGGTCTCATTTCCAACTGTATAAATGTTTATCGCACCGCGTCCTGTTACTTAACGCACAGTTAACGGATGGGAAGCAGATGTGAGTCAGGGACAAACGCATTGCCCCTCGATCGTTCGCCACTGAAATCTAATTAACGCAGTACGGAGTGGTCAACTGTACTGCCCGCGCGCTTTTTAAATGTCAATGCACTTGATCGATTAATAATCGGTATTCAGAGCACGACGCACCCCGGAACTTAATATCGGTCGCCTGCAAGTCTCGCGCCGCTAATTTCCCCTTTCACGACGTAATTTCCTGTTTCGTTACAAATGTTCGAAGATTACGTTTTCACTCGCCGATCGTGGCAAATTTTTCCGCGTCGCAACAGTCGTTATTGCGTAAATGCAGCCGTAATCGCGGAAACGAGAAAAGGTGCAAAAGTCGAACCCAACGGAAAGCGACGGGATTAAGTGTTATTCGATGACACGCGCCGTTGGACATCAATTACCTGAAGATTCACCTCAACAACCTATTACATTCGCCGCAATCGACAGCTACGGTAAATTATCAATGCGTGAATGCGTTGTAAATGACGTGTTTGATTTTGAGAAATCTTTGCCATTGTCCGAGTCGAATGTTGACAGAGTCGGAACATAGCATTAAGCGAAAAGAAGAATCGAAGACACACTGACATTATCGTTCCCGTCTTATATAATCAAATGCGAATGTCCCGGGGCAAAATAACAAGCATCGCGAGTTTACGCTCGCTCGATCATTTCTCGGTCCAATCTTCTAATTACGATTTTTTCGGGTTCGGTCGTTCAATCGAGCGCAAACACGAGCGTACGCCTGATCGTTTCCTCATTTCTCGCCTCTATGAGCCGCTGTCAACATTTCACAAGAGCACGTGTGCCTGGCCTGTAATTCGGTTACATAACGATCATGCAATTTCTTATATCTACCCCACCGCGTTCTCCTCCCGTTATACAACGAAAGTGTTTTTACGGGTCGGCAAAATGTCGGCATGCAACTTTATGCCGACAAATCCGCACGCACTTCTACGTTAATGGATTAAATCCGCGCGATTCCCCGAAGGCAACAAATAAAAACATCTGCGCGTTGGCATTCAACGTAATTAGCACCGGAGATCCGTATAAACTCAGCATGACGTGGTGCGCTGATTTCGGCCAAAAATGGTAAAAAGCCAAATCAGGTTTCCGCTTTTAGTATTCACGCAATGTGAAATATTCACGAACTCGACGGTCCCGAAGTTTGCACGTGTCAGGTGCATAAAGTTGAAATAGACAGTAGACAGACAGGGGACGCGGTGAAAGGAAGAGGGAATGTGAACTGACGGTATAATCTTTCTTCTGAATTCCGGCAACACCCCCTACTTAGTCAAGCGCTGGACTCGTTAAAAAGATTGCGTTGTCTATCAGTTTGCAAAGTGTAACGGGTGCAACGCATGAAAATCTCTTCTTCGTGCGGTCGCCTTGCGCTCATTCTTCATGCAAAGCCCACGATTACGCGAACGCGCTTAGCAGTGAGGTTCTCGTGCTTCGCCATTATTGCACATCAATGTTTATATCAGATGCAGTTACGGTACGTAAGGCCGTTATGTGTGAGGCTATGTGGTGCAATTTGCATCAACACAGTGTACGTGTAAATTCATTGAATTCTCGAGAGATGCCGTTGCCAAGATGATCGCCGGCTGATCACCGTCTAAGAATTTAATAGGGGCTGCCGACGCTTCTTCTGCATTTTTTGGTGTGGGGCGTCTCAACAACGCGAGCGCTCATCATTTATCGATCGTTGAACAAAAGTGTTTCGCTTCCTTTGTGCGTGTCGCGCCCAAAGTCCATTTTGTCGCAAAACGTCGCGCGTGTCTGTTCAGAATTTCCCGACGTGCGTCCGCGTAAAATTGTCAATTACTGTGCCGGCGGTGCCAGTGGTAATTCGTGAGAAACATTGTAAAGGCACGGGCTATGCATAACTGATATTCCGAAGCGAATTTATGTTAATTTTAATTGCTTGCCGTAAAACCGTGTCCTCAGTACGGCGACAATCAAGAGAAAACGATGATTCGCGGTACAAGTTTGAATCAACCGGAGAACCCAGACGCAACTTCCGCTCCCGTTTCGCGGCGATCGCAAAGTCCGATTCTTACCGTTTCTCTCGCTTTCTCCTGCAGAGTATCGTCCGTAGGAGGAGAATTTTGATCAACCTCTTCACCTCTCCCGGTCTCATGAAGGACATTAAACCGTCTACGCCCCAGTGTGCATCGACGCCACTATTGTGTCAACGTTCCAGTTTGTTATGTCATGGAATTTAAACTGCACGCCGTTCGAACCAATCGTGTGACAGATCAACTACAAACATTTAAACGCGGTTAAAATTGTATACTCGGTAACTGACTGGCTACGACAAGTAGCATTCCAACAATGAAAGCGAGCCGTTCGTTCGTTGTTCGGATCCCCGTTCGGTTCCTCCTCACTTCCGGTCCCCCTACGCGATGGCCAACGCTATTGTTTAATATGGCTTGATATAGCCCCCGGCCCCGTTGTGCAACGATCGTTTTGCCATTAAAGAGCCCACGGCGTTTGCCCGCTTCTTGCATCCTAATGCCCTTCGCTTCTCGATTCCTCTCCTTTCTCCTCTGAGTCGTCCTCCTCTTCTACCCACATGTCCGCGTTAGCCTCTGATTCCTCGTCTGTCACCGTCGCTCTTCCGCTTTCCAATCCTGTCCCCCGTGTCTCGGCCATTCGCTCGGTCTATTATCGATGTTATTGAACCGTCGACCGACGCATGCATGACTAAACCGTACGCACTTCCGCTTTTGCCTTGAGTCCACGAAACATTAGCTCGCGCACGTGAAGTCGAATAGACTCGATTACGCGTGTGTGTGCCTATGGTATGACGCGCGCATATGCATATTATTTTGGCGGCGAGCTCACGTGGCTAGGTCTGTATATTGAAAGTTATCGTCGCCGAGGTATGCTTGCGGATTATATACATACGTGTGTCGATACGTGCGCGATATGTGCCGATTGGACGAAGAATTCTGACATAACTGTAGATTGTGAAGATTTAGATAGTGTACGTATATGCACGCGCTCTTTGCGAATTTATCACACATCACTGAATTAACACGTTGAACGCCCAGCATAAATTGGTGGAGTTTCTATCGGGGTCCAAATCCGAATCTCGGAATGTAAGTAGCACGATACAATGCAATGCGTCGTTTAAATGTAACCACAGTTTATCTTATGATATATTAGAGGATATTTTTTAGAACACATGTTTTCGGTAACTATAATTTTTATTTTTAGATTTTTTTTTTTAAAGAGGATTGAAAGGTACTTTTAGGAAAAATGCTTACAAAGTATAAAGGATCCCAAAGTGGGAAATACGATAAGCGTTCCGAAAAAAACACTACGAGAGATCTCATCGCATCAGAACTTTCGGTTTCTTCAATTCATTTAATAATGTAGTATTTTTTGCATATTTTTAACATCTTTATTTATATCTTGATCCCTAAAATGTTTGTGAGACAGGGCAAAAGTGTAAATATAAGTACATTTTTAATCTTTCTTTTTGTTTATTTTATAGTTTATTGTTCAAAAACCTGTTTTAATCGGACGCAGAATAGTGTCACCCGTTTACGGGTAACCGGGTCCCTGTGGAAACATAGCCGTCACCCATATCTGGGTGACGTGACGTTCAACGTGTTAAATAGAGTTAACCCCTTAACGCCTGAATTTTTTTCTAATGATGAAAAAATAATTACATAGTATATATCCTGTTATTATGCACATTTAAATCCGTCAACAATTTTTATTTGTGGTTTTTAAATTTTAATATAAAAAAATTTAATTATAAACAATTTCCAAAACAAAAAAATCTGTAGCTCACATAATTTTATATAAAATACGATAACTAACAGTAATATTTTCAAAATTTACTCACCGTTGTTTATTTATTATAAAAATAATTGAAAATGACACAGATGATAACAAAAGCACGTGCATTGACAGGAATAAACATTTCTATAAAGTTACTTCAAAATAAGTCCGATATTTGGTAGCACTAGTATATATTGGTAGTAGGAATGTATCCTATTCGCTACAACCGACACTTTTATGAAATTCTCAATTTTAAACCCATATGCGACATGCGAAGCAGTATGTCGCGAATTATCCTCATTCGTCGTTAAGGGGTTAAAGAGTACGGCAAAGAAATAGGATTGCACGAATGAACGCATGACTTGAACGCTTGTTACCGGGGTGTGGTGTATCACTTAAAGCGCTAGTAATTCGTAATTAGAGGATGCCCTCTCGGATCCAATGGCACGCAAAAAGGAAGAACACACGAAGGCGTTGCCGCTTAACTGTAGCCGCGGTAACCCCTTACGCATGGATTCTTCAGAGAATAGGCGCCGTCCGGAGTTTATAGTTCGTAATTCGAGGTACACTCAACATGCGTCCGTTTCACCTTGTTAAATTCTTTGCAGCAGAGTACGAATTATCGCTACTAATAACGGTATACGGAGCTCTCTTTCTGTAGACAATCGCGTATGCCTGACATTTTTATTGCGACTATAACTTTTTGCGGTGGATTTCTCTTTAAAATGCAAGTCCTGATCTGGCTTTCGACCAGAAAGCACGTACGCATCGTATTGGCAAGAAAAAGTGCTTAATCGCCGAATCCGAGGAAAAAATTTCGTCTACTGGACGTCGCATATATAACATTGGATTAAATGCAAAGATACGTCATTGTAATTGTCGAAAATGCCTGATTCTCACCGTCGCAGCGTTAACACTTTGACTGGCAAGCGTATTTTGCTATGTTAGAACCGCGACGCGATGAAATACTACAGCGTTTGACTGAATTATGCAAAGTGTAAATAATGTGCAGGTATTGGAAACCAAAGGATCGCATCGCTATTCTATCAATAACTGCATTTATAAAATAATTATTGCTACCCATTGCAAATACTTTAGATCTTCAGTAAAATCTCTTGCGCCGGTCACCGGTGACCACCGTGGCAGTCAAAGTGTTAATAGCTCTAGAAAAATGGAGTTGCCGCTTCTCTCATTCATATTTACTGCATTCATACCGGTCGAAACAATACTCGGTTCTTTATCGTAAAGTTGTATGCGGTCTATACAGACCTGCTCTGAATTACAATGAACGCTAGATTAACTTTTCGTGAGAACAAGCAACCGCATCTTTATTTCCTTAGATTTGAAATATCGGTCAGATTGAGGTGTAAATTTTCAAATATTGTGCTTCGTCATTTCGATGTAGCTGTTAAAGGTCAGTGTCGTGCATAATTAGAACCCAACGAGTTTGGTATTTGATTTTAAAACTGGTTTAGCATATTTATACGTCGACAAAAGTTGTAATTCTTGCTTGCTGAAGGTCATTTCTACATATCAATTTCATGTTTTAGTTCACAGACTCGAGATTCACGAGGCCCCTGCTTAACGAGACCGGTCAAGCATCCATGCGTAAAACTTTCTTGCAAACTGCATTCAGGTGCTCTGGGCAAGATAATACCTACGTTCTTCATAGTCGAAATACAGCACATTATCCCAACTATTTACAAGCGAAGTATAGATTCACATAATAATGTCATGCACGGTCCTCCATGGCTCAAAAGATAAATCAGTGATAGGCAGTGAAACTCTGTAACCTATATGATAAGATAAAGAAATTAGACTAATGGTAGGTTAAACATCGCTGCAGCAAGTATAATAGAAACGTCCGAGAACGGACGCAGTTATTTCCAATATTAGGCGCAGCGCAAAGATAATTGAGGTATTCCTGAATCCTTGACTGAACAGGGTGATTTTAATATTGCCCGCGGTAACTCCTTGCCGTGCTTCAACACTAAACGTACCGGTACTTTACACCTACCTATTCTAACTATAAGGAGTCATTTGACCCCTTATGAAATAGACGTTGATTTTCAGAAGAAATTCCTAATTTGTTAAATAAGAAATTGAATAATCAGATAATATAAGAATTTACAGAAAGTGAAATTAGCAAAAAGAATAAAAATAAATGTACGATTTTAAAGTAAATTTCGAAAGGGGTCAATTGACCCCTTATGAAATAAACGTTGATTTTCAGTCGAAATTTCTAATTTATTAAAATAAGAAACTGGATAATCAGATGATATAAGAATTTACAGAAAGTGAAATTAGCAAAAAGAATAAAAATAAATGTACGATTTTAAAGTAAATTTCGAAAGGGGTCATTTGACCCCTTATGAAATAAACGTTGATTTTCAGTCGAAATTTCTAATTTATTAAAATAAGAAACTGAATAATCAGATGATATAAGAATTTACAGAAAGTTAAATGAGCACCAAAAAATAAAAATGAATGTACGATTTTAAAGTAAATTTCGGAAGAGGTCATTTGACCCCGCTTGGTATGTTTAGTGTTAACGAGTCTGACCCGTGATGAGAATTTCGGGCCAAACGTGAATACGACGAGTCTGACTCGTGATGAAAATTTGAGGCTAAACATGAATATCACGAGACTCACTCGTGATCAAAATTAATATATCGTGTCAGAAATATATACATGAAAGAAAAGAAATTAAATTATTTTTTAAAAGTTTTCGGTTCAAGTTCAGTTGAATTCCACAAGAACATCATCGCATGAAGTTAATAAGCGCGCGGGTACTTGACAGGGAGTTGCAAGATATAATTTGTTTCAAACTCAAACAATAGGTCTCAGTCACTTTGGCTTCTTTCGCGAACAACTCTGCACATCGCTTGGGCCCAAATTCTTTCGAAACAAATGATACGGCAAAGGGTTAACACATTGACTGCCACGGTGGTCACCGGTGACCGGCGCAAAAGATTGTACCATAAATGCAAAAAATTCGCCATGAAGCCTATTTGCAATCTGGTAAAAACCATTGATATTGGAATGATGCTTCAATACTTTGGCTTCTCATAGCTCTGCGTTACCTTCATTTTGCACGATTTAATCATACTCTGCAGAATTTTATCGCATTGCAGTTCTAATATAGCAAAATACGCTTGGCAGTCAAAGTGTTAAATTCCAAGTGACTTTCTAGGCAGAGCCAAATGACAATCGACTGAACGGACGATCAGTTTTAAACGTGAACGTTGAAAGAAGCGGCAAAACGCCCTAGCTGTTTACCAATTACAAACTGCACTTAAAAGGCGCTGGTGCCTAACTTGATAATTAGTCATTCGTAATGTCTGCTTCTGTCGCTCGCTTATAACTTGTCGCATTCTTGCGCGGCACTCACGTATTCGACCGGTGTGACCCGCGATGGTAATCGTTCCATTTGCCAGGCAGACGCTATGACTGCGTAATGTGCAAATGAAAATACGTGATATATTGACAGGAGTCAGGAAATGAAGGAATGGACATCGGAAAATAACGGCGTTGTTTCAACCGTGGCGAACAACCGTCTTGAGTTTGAAGTGGCATCAAAATCGGAAAAGAAGCAGTCAAAGTAATAACGTCGTTGGTGTAATAGCCAAGAGTTTTCTGTGCGAACGCACGAATATCGATTCTCCTTGTTCTATAATTGCTCCAACTTTTAATTGGTGAGCATTTAGTGTCACGCTAATACATGTTACCTTTCCGTAGATGGTTAGATTTGGATCATTGTAAGACAATTACTAGCGTGGCTCCGTGGATCGCGATCGATTGAAAACCGGGTTTGCAATGTACTTGTAACGTTCGTAAGTCGTGCTACTACTACGGCATCAGAAATTTTACCGTGTGCCTAAAACGCATTCGGAATTAGCATTCGTAATGAGACACAACGCGGCAACTTGTTCAGTAACGTTTTTGTTTGAAACATTGAACGCCACATAACTCAAATATAAGTTATTGTCAGTACCAGGAAGATGACATGTGACGTAAACATTTATGGAGGACAGTTTCCACGGAATTTGGCTGTTTTGTAATCGAAATGCTGATGGAGTCGGTAATGAACACTGGAATTCCTAGTGGTCCGGTAAGCACTAGAGATAAGGAAAACTATTAAAATTTTTTTCAATTTCGTTGACGTATATTCTAAAGTGTGACGCAATTTGCCTTTTTTGCGGACTTATGAGTTTCGTCAAACTCATTTGTATATTTTAGAAACGGAAGATTTTTACTTTAACACATTTACGATTTTTTTGTTATTATTGTATTAAAACTTGTAACGTGCAAACTAGTGATACAAATCATAACAAATGCTGAGTCTTAATTGCTTCAAATATGTTGTTATCTACAAACTTACTGATATCGGAAGTAAACGTTTAAGACACCCATAGTAGCTTGCTTTCAGTGCGAATTACTTTTTACCGAATACCATAGGTGGGGAGTATCAGGATATTTTGTTTATCTGTTGTTGCACATGCACCGATAATGAAGCATTCTATGAATGATTCTAACCCAGTCAGAAAGTGACGTTTTCACATGCTTATTCCGTGCTACTTTAAATAGTACTCGAATACCTGTAATAAGAAGTCGGCGGAATTCTTCAAATTATTACACCGTTGTGATCTATGCAAAACAGTTAATATGATAAGGCAAACTCGAACCGGAATACATTACGTTAGTTGCACACTTGCTTCAAAAAGTACTACAAACCTAATACTACATCGATGAACAATGAAGACACACAATTTATAAGTACAGATCAATGACGACATTAAATTAATTTATAAAATAATTAATTACATTAACCCTTTGCACTCGACTGTTCCCTCTGAGGGGACACGAAGATACTTCGTGTTATTACTGAGGAAAATGTATATACAGAAAACGTTTGTTCAAATGTTTGTTTCCTTAAGATTTTTCCGGGGAGTTGCAAGTTAAGGCAATGAGATAGAATTAATAATCTGTGTGCTATTTAATATTTAGTAAATTCGTGGTCAATAAACTGAGAGGAGAATTCTAGCGACTGTAAGAACAACCTTCTATATATTCCTGTAATAGGCTGAATGATAAAGTGCAAGTTATTGTATAAACATTGTATATGCTCGGAAGAAAAAATGACACGTGAAAGATCATAAACAAGTTATCACTGCGATATGGGTTTGAATAAACCCGTAATGCACATTGGTGAATGAACCATGACGCATTCGAAAAGAATAGGCTATAAAATTTAAATTTTGTTTCAACATAAATGTATCAACAAAGTTGTATGCAAAACATGATTTAAGCAGATTTCTTTTTTTTTGAAAACTATACCATTTTGAACGAAATGTTGCGCTATTCGCTACTTCGTGAAGAAACATGTCCGAGTGCAAAGGTTTAAAAATGTCTCCGCTACGGAGACACCGAGCGCAAAGGGTTAATATTTATATTAATTATATTATTATAATTATATTAAATTAATTACGCGATGTTAAACAAATACGCGGGGTATTAAATTAAAGCATTAACTATATTAACTATGAATGTCGGCCATGAAGATCGCTAAGGATGAGAAGAAAATTTGGTAATAATTATTTTGTAGCTTTTGTTACAATGCGCAATGTTCTGTATGTTTGTGAAACACCCAAGTTTCAGAAGGCGAAACATTTCAACTTTTTTCGATCATCCGACTCACACAATCCGATTTATTTTTGTCACGGTCAAATCGGATGAAATCGACGAAACGTAATTTACCGCGCACGGGGACGGAAAATGAGAGAATGTGGATCGACACTTGCCAGACTGGTCAGAACGGGAGAGAGTAAATAAAAACAAGTCCTGCATACCGAACTGCGTTGTATGTATATGTACATGGGTATACCGGTACAATGTGCCTCTTGTACGACATGAGCCCCACCACGAAGGTTCCTCACCTTAAAACATCCCTATTCTAGATTGCCGGAAAACTCGACTAGCACAGGAGACTCTCATGAATTTTACGAGTTAACCCTTTGCACTCCGAATTTTATTTCAATTTCGTTGCCAGCAGCTCTCAACACTTTTAAGTGTTTTACTTGAAATGTACTTTAACTGAAAATAAGGAAATTTAAATAAATAAAGGAAGAAACAAATTCACTTAATTACCAGTTTCATTTACACTATTGTCGTATTTTGAAATTTTTAAGCGTATGATATATTTTGAAACAACTTCCAAGATGCAACCCTGGTTTTCTTTCGCACGTTTCACAAAAATAGATGGTTTCTCTTCTTCCTCCAGGTATTTTTCTATTTTACCAAACTGCACAGTTTTTGTGTTTTCCTTTGGGATATACGACCATGAAATGAAGCTTTCCATCTAAGCGGTCGTGTTTATCATATACTCCAGGCCTCCCAAATTTCATATTTGGAGCACGACAATCACGAGTAAGCATCGACAAAATCTTTTCGCAAAATTTTTTGTGGGCTATAGGTTTTGTTCCTTGGATTTTTGTTTTTCCTTTGTATAAAATATACGCACTTTCTATGGAGATTTCTAATCCCCAAAAGAAATATTTCCCCCACCACTTGAGTGCTCAACGTAAAAAACAATATAGGATGTCGGGTATTGGTTCGCCACATCGACACCACCCATATTTTTATTAAATCTGTGATCACATCCGGTTCTTTAATTTCTCTTATTGATGTAAGTTATGTAAATTTCCTCCCGCTTAATAATAATAATAATCATAATTGGTAAGAGCGTCGCTAATGTGTGCGCGACATCTATTTATTTGGACATGAAAAAATGTCGAGTGGGACTCGACATAGGAGTGCAAAGGGTTAACGGTGACTAACTTGTCCATTCAACTAAACGCGTTTCTAGAGACGCATAAACAGCATTTACCCCACACATTGTACTTAGCATGAAAGGCGCGCGTGCTCACAGGCCTGCCACGTGTACATACACGTAGCTTGCGGGTCATAACGGCCAAAGATTCTTCTGGAGGCCTTTGCCCGGACTACTTTGACCGTGGAACTTGTAATGACGTGTAAACCCTCATTTAGTTCGCTCGCGAAACATAGAATTCGTCGGTGCGTCGTCAAGTCAAAGGACAAATTGGATAGTAGATCCTCGTGCATCTTGACGAACGATTATCGTCTGTGTCTTAATGAACATTAAAAACAATGTATATATAAGAACGTCGGCGGAGGACCTGCTGATGGACGCAAATATTCTGTTATCAACGAGGTCCGTTTAAATGCTGCGGTAGTAGAAAAGGTCATAACGGCCAAAGATTCTTCTGGAGGCCTTTGCCCGGACTACTTTGACCGTGGAACTTGTAATGACGTGTAAACCCTCATTTAGTTCGCTCGCGAAACATAGAATTCGGCAGTGCGTCCTCAAGTCAAAGGACAAATTGGATAGTAGATCCTCGTGCATCTTGACGAACGATTATCGTCTGTGTCTTAATGAACATTAAAAACAATGTATATATAAGAACGTCGGCGGTGCACCTGCTGATGGACACAAATATATGTTGTCAGCGAGGTTCGCTTAAATGCTGCGGTAGTAGAAAAAGCTTTACCCGTTTCATTTGCAAGTTTCGATTGTTTATTCAGTGTGTGACGAAGCAGTCGAAGCTGGATATTTCTGCTGTCGAGATTGGGTCTTTGAAAAGTGGAGACAGACGTGTTCGCTGTCTTACGATTTAATCGATGCCCCGTCCGCGGCGGCGCAATTAATCGTACTTTCTTTCGGAGGAACTTGAACGTTGCCTCGTTAAGCGAACACGTGCGCGATAACGGCCAGAAATTCTCCGCCAATGATAATCTCTTAAATCGTATGAATTTCCGGATACAGCTATCTGGGTTCTTTTTAGAAATGTCCACGTCACATAGTAACGGTTATACGTAAGCTCTAAAGATTTATAAAGGAAATGCCGTCCTATGCGCTTCGCGAGAAAATCGAATATCAGCTATGCATCGCAAAATAACCTAATAATACATATCGAATTTCGTATCTAAATTCTGTTTAGAATACACTTTGCTGCAAAACGGGTACTTGCTCCAGTCGAAAGTGGAGCCTAAATCAGATTGTAAACAATCGGGCACGTGTGTGTCGACGCTATACGTCTTTATTGCTTCCACGATTCTCAGAAGATATCTTCAAGGTCCGCGAAAGTGAATTTTTCCGAAAGCGCATGGAATGTCAGCCAGCGGCGCAGAGATAAATCTACAGTGGAAAGCTCGATGCGCAAGAACCGATCTCGTCGACGAGATGACCGCGTTCACGAAATCGCTTGGAAATGAATCTTCAATTAGGTCACGGGCAATATCCAGCAAATAACCAATCCAGTTCTCGCGCGCGCGAATTCCTCGCCGCCCAACGCTCGACTGCCAACAATCCGCGAGAAAGAATAAAATTCCAACCTGCAGTTGGTAGCTGACACTTACCCTTTTCGAAGCGTGCTAAACAAAATGAAACAAATCCCAGACGCGACACCGGCGGCCACCAAACTCATGCTCGGTGACACGATCATCCTCGTCCAAATAGAATTCCAAAACAGCAGGTTCGAGAGGGACTGAAACAAGCCGATCGATCAGCGTCGATCTACATTCGACATTCGTCCTTTCGCCGGCCACTTCCTGACGTCACTTCGTCTGACGCTCAAATCTGGGCCGAGGAGCGTTATTCACTCGCGATTATTTCAAAAACAAATAACTGCATGCGCGCACACCGTGAGACTAACGAGACTCGCTCGTTTGGGGTGGATGGTCGCGAATTCGAATTTCTTTGAAAGGACCCTCAGCACGGAACACCTGCTGCTGGCCAACGACACGCACCTTCAAAGACTGTCGAGCAGATCGGTTTTTCTCGATGCGACTAAGAGATACACGCTCGGGCAAGCGCGAGATATCTGATACAGCGCGATACCGATAAACCGTATGAAACGCTGTCCCGATTCGAGCGCTTAACGCTTAATTGATCGTTGCGCCGCGTGCAAACTCTCCGCGTGCACTCGTCCGGTACGACGGAAGTGCAGTGGAAAAGTATATGTGCCGACGTACCAGCCACGGCGATCGTTAATGGCGTAAGATTTCGCGGCTTTTCAGCAGAGAATTTGACACCTGCGATTTCGCAGCTTTTCAACATCGGTATCTTCTACTTTGTAGGGCTTTCAATTTAGTCGCCCTGCCAGTTTTGCGTCGAGAAAACGTGTTTGGTTGCATGCATTTGCGGGTGTCGGGGTTCCTCGAGTACGCCTTCGGATCGTCGAATCTGTCGGGCCGAATCTTTAAGGTGGATATTCGCAAGCAGAAATGCTGACCCTGAACAATCTGATACTTTGTAAGCGTCGCTGGGACGGGGCAATGTTATTTAACGATTCGCTTTATCGTACTAGAAGTGATATCGTCGATGATATCTGAATGTCGTAAGCATCCGACCTGTCCGATTCGGGGACGGTGAAAGCGAGCCGATCATCGTGATCTTCGTAGTTTATTGTTGATTACGGCGGGAGGGCTTATCTGTTTGACTGGTTCATAACGGTGCCTGCATATCTGCAATCAGCCACAGATAGCACAGGGCCCGTAATTGCTCAGGATTCTTACTTGCGAAAGTTCTCTTCTCTCAGCGCATGCTATCTCTACGCCGCGGAATAATTATAGTCCTCTAATCCCCCAATGTTCCTTTTATTCATTCAAAGTGCGCACAATGAAAGTAAAGAAGACTCTTGCTCATCGGAGCTGAATTGACAGTGTGTACTTTCACGTATTCTTCCATTCATAACCTCAAAACTCTCGCATGTTGGATGCATGCAAAATACCGTTGACGCATAATTACGCTCATCGGTGAGACGGCGGCGCAAAGGAAAAATGAGTCCCACTCAGGACTCAGTTGCAGAAGTTTCTTTTCTTCGGTACAGAACGGATGGAAAACGAAGATAGCCGACTTTGCGACGAACGTTACGTAACTTAGCGCGTGAGTTTGGAATAGCACCAGTGAGGAAAGTAGGTTTCGGAGCACGAGATTACTTGCAGTTTCGGGAGCTGCCCAATTGCTTAGGAACACGATTTTAACACGTATCATGGGTCTGTGAAATCTTAAATAGCGCGTGTATGCGAGAGTCACTAATTGTGAACGAAACGCGTGATAAGATTCAATTTAATATTACCAATCATCAGGTTCGACGCCAAATGCGTCAAACAGGTGCCATAGCGTCGCTAAAATATAGGACAAATTTTTCAACGATTGACTATTACGCATGCCAAATAAAAATCCTGTCACCTTCAATAATGTTAATCAAAACCACATGAAGTAATCAGAGACAAGTACTAAATCCCCGGTTATATTGCGGCACACATGCCAAATCCGCATAAATGCAAAATTAAATTAAAGATCTTCATATTCATTACATCATACGGTTACATCAGTTTATTGACCGTAAATAAGACCTATGTCGAGAAACCAATTGTATGACTTCCTCAATTTCCTAGAAGGAATTTTTCCATTCGAATTTCCTTGTACTAGCAGTTTGACTGACGCTATTGTCACTCGGCGACTTTCACGCACCTTTCGTTAGGAAGTGAAAAACTTTCGAAGCATGGTCTGAGAACGGTAGAGGATCCGCGTTGCTTGTTGCATCGTCATCTGCATCCACGTGATGTGAATGGCGCGTAACGATAAGATTCGACCGCGCTGACAGGCAACATGTGCACCTCCCATTCACTTGGAATATCATAGAACCACGGTCCTCAGCGTAAATTTTCAGAAACGATCCACTCGGCTGCCTTATGCGTAATTACAGTGTCGTGTCGCTCGGAAAGCAGAAACTTACTAATTACACCTGTTGAAGGGGAACTGGTTCTTTGCTTTAGAACGGGCAATCAATCGGTATGCGCACATTTCACCGTTAACACCTACCTCGACCTCGATAATACAACAAAAATATTGTTAACATTACAATTTTCGAGACTCGACAATGCTGGACCATTCTTCCGCACCGCTCACGGACCATTCCCAAGTGTTGGTATAACAGCGAGTATATCGAGTTACCGCGTCGCGTATACGCTTTAATCGAAAAGTAAGATGTTCCGTCTTCTCCGACTAAACCTGAGACTGCGCGTACAGGTTACGTGTGATCGCACATTTTTCCACGCTTTCCCCGAAAAACGCAGGGACGAAAGTTGCGCGACGTGGGTTCCCTGTGCGCGAGATGCGAGCCGAGCGCACGATAAGATTCAACTGAAGCAACGCTAAGGTTCTGCGCTCGTACCGATTACCAACACGTTCAGCATGCACACACACGAACATTCTTCGTTTCGTCGCTCCGGTAACGTATTGCTGTATGTCGCATAAACCGTATAACTCCATTCTATCCCATCCGCGAAATGAAGTAACTGGCGACGAAATTCGAACGAAGGATCCTTATGCGGCAGAACATCGGGGAACTGACGAAAGGATCCCGCGAAAGGAGAGTGCAGGTCGGCCGTGTAAGTGATCATTAGAGCCGAAATGTGGAAACCGGTGCACAGGAGCGTGAACTTTTTGCGGATCGCGGCAATTAAAGTGGAAATGGTAATGATGCGCGATGAGAACGAATTCACTTTCGGAGATTCTGCGAAGACGGACTGCGTAAGCTCGGTTTATGCAACGAGAATTTTCATCCGCGGTTCCTTCAATCTGTCGGACGATAAACAACCCACAGGCGCGGTGAGGTAAGCATCATTCGATTTGTGCAAATGCGGTCGTTGGACGATGCACTCGCGGAAGATCGATTACCTTCGGTAATTTAACAGCGGTAATTGATGATGGCATGAGAATTTTGTTGTATAACATCAAGTTACATGTAGTCCTAATTATAAATTATTTTAACGGGTACTTATGACGATACAGTTTGTAGGATTATACCATTACGAGTTTGTTAATTTCATGTACGCTCATCTGAATAACGAGATCGTATATATGCATAAATTTAACGTAATACCCAATGTAATGAAGATTAGGCAGATAAGGTAAAGTATGCTTTAGATAAAGTGTATACGTACAAAATTTTCTGTAATTCCTTGAATACATCGGTCCTTAAAATAGGCAACAGATAAGCAACGACGTATATTTGGCTGCATACATTACCGGCATGTCTGATCAACACTGTCGGTAATTACTATCTCTCCGATCTTACTATACAATATATTAATAATCGTCGAGTATTTATGCTTATCTGCTTACAGGAAGTAAAAAAAAATACTATGAATTTATAGTACGAAAATTATTTTGCACGTGAATATGACGAAAGTAGTTACTCGCAAGGTAACTTATCAAATTGGTGTTAAAAGAATGAAGAGTGCGCGAGATGAAATTATTGGGCCTCTCTGTTTATCACACTTTTATTGCTTCACATATATGCCGATTAGGCGCAGGCGTACTTATATATTTTCTACATCCCTACATATAATTCAGAAATACCAGGAGCATTAACCATTGAAACGTTAGTGTAATCTTTTGTGTTGTTATGTTGAACAATGCATCCCTTGTATTAATTCACATTTGTAATTCCCTTAAGTTTTGGAGATTTTGGCAAAACTTACTATTGTACCTTATTATTTGGTCCCAATTTTTACGATTATTTTCGGAGAGAAATACTATCGCTACAAAGTGAAAAATAATTTAGAGGTTAACAGACTTCCGAAATTTCATTATCATTTCGTATGGTACTACATATATTTATAAGACTATTTTGTCTAACTAAGACTATTTAATAATATTTATAAAACTTAATTGTTTTTCATGACCACTTGCTGAAGTGATAAAAATACACATGTTCGTTGATCTCGCTTAATTAACACCGACGCGAAATCTCGAGAAGCTTCCCTGTCACTACTAAAGGATGGCAATAGTTTCGAGTTTGGAAACCAGTCACTGTGCCGTTTCTACTCTTCGCAAGTGTTTCTCTTTGAAACCGAGTACAGTTCTGTTTTTGACGCCCCATTGAGTTTGTGAAATTTATGTGCAAACCGTCATATCGGAAACGTATTGACCTCCGCTGTGTCAGACTAGTTCTTTGTTGTGAAATATCTGTGCTTTGAATCGTAAATCATGGAAGAAGTTCAAAGAACGGCTGAAGAAACAAGGTTTCTCTTAGTCGCGCCTTCCGATTCTCAACAAGCATCGTCTGCGGTATGACTACCAAAAATATATCTCTCCTTCACTTTTCCCAATACTTATTTAGGTAAATGCTTTCTTACATATACTGTATTACACGAATCGGGCAAGTCGGGTAAATAAATACATAAGGATGCGTACATAACCCCTGATTTTTGAAGTAGTACCGTCCACTATCAATTACTGCGTGTCTTATCGCATGGCATTGCTCATTTGTGTCTGGACTTGTAATATAAAACCGGAAACCGTACTAGCGCTGGATTCGTTTCACGGCATCAAATAATATTGAAAGAGTAAAGTCATCGCAGGCACATTTCGGCAATAAGGAAGCACCGACCACGTTCGTGTTGACCTTCTACCGAGGTCGAGAAGCCTATCGACATTTTTCCTTCACTATTCAGCGCATCGCCTGTGATAAGGCGTATATCGAAATCGACGTGCTTCGCAGGAAATCTTTGTGTGGCTGTGTGTCTATATGACGTGGATGTAAGCATGTTTTATTCTACAGTCTATTTTGATGACCGTGAACGTCGAATGGCAAAATTCATAGCCGGAATGAAGGATTCCGAGGGAACGATGTTCCGACACGTTCGAGTTTGGATGACGGCTGGTTCATAAATTTTTACGACGTTTCCTCGGCACTTATTCCTGATTAGATTGTTGAATCGGCCAAAGGAGGCCATCAAAGTCGTGTAAGAAATTTTCTGGCGCGAGCGATTTTATTTCCCGTAGCTATTCGTCGGAAATTTATTGCAACAGTTGTTGGGAGATGCGTATCTTTACTTTCAACGCTTGAGATAACTGAATTCATCTGTGGGATGCGGAAAAGGTTCTAGCGTATTTTTAGAATATGACAAATCGCTGTTTTGGTATAGTAAGCTCCATGACAAATTGCACGGCGCACTGTTTATTGAGAAAAGTTGCGACACTGTTCCGCTACACTGTGTATCTTCAGTTATTGGCACATATCGTAATTTTCTATTGATAAGGGATCATAAAGTACTTCACCGATGGCATCGACTTTCGTACAGTTCGCCGATAAGAAGCGAGCTGTTCTTGAACTTTACGCGATTTCTCGCAAACAAAATGCCTCACCCAGACTGCCACAACTTACAGACGACCAGATACTTTAACTGTCTAACAATGGATATCGAATAACAAATTCATTCGTATCAACCATATCGACTACCGCAAACAACATCTATCACACAGCTATTAATACAATCTCCCCCATACATTTCACGAAATACGAAACACTACAAGCATACAGCAGAAATGCTACAAATTCTCTCAACATTCTGTGAACAATTGCCACGTCCCCAGTGGAATGAGTGCCTGGTCAAATCTGTCCGATCGCCTATCACCCCAGCTATCTCCGCTACACAAATGTGGGCACAGAAAAAAATGGCGATATGGCGCAGATATCGTGGGAACCATTCATAACGCCACTTCTCCCTTAAGGGTGGTTCTCCCTTAGCGTTGCGACGAAAGGATGGAACGCAGGTCACTGATGTAGTAGAGCAACTGCTACTGACACCACCACCGTGTTCCTCCACCACCACCAGAGTCAACCACCACCCAATTCTCCTGGAAGCCAGCACTACGTCGGCGCAGAGGCTTCATCGTGTCACGAGTTGATGTCGAATCCACCGACGGATTTAGTTAATGTCCAGCGCTCAGTGAATGCGGATGATCTTTCATGAGCACGCAGGGACGATGATAGAGCGTGACTTACCCTAACCGTCAAAGCACAACGAGCTGGCCAAAAAGCCTAGCCGTCGGGCAACACAGTGATCCGCGCGAATTCGGTCGACATTTAGGGAACTGTTGATCGATCGATCGGAAGAGGCTTTTTGCCGTTCAGAGAGCCGAGCAAAGAGATGTGTCGTGTCAACGCTGTTGATGCGAGACGGGTCAAGCCTGCTTCTGCTCGCTTCGGATGTGTCACGCTGCGAATCGAACGGTTTAGTGAAAAACGTCGCGCTTAGTTAAATTTCGACGCAAATCTGCAAGGGGAGCTTGTGGATACAAGACGGAAAACCGGTGTCTGTTTACTTGGAGTTGATTGGAAAGAAGAAAGAGCAGGCGCAGTGTGAATACTGAAAGGAATTGAAAGGATAGATTGGAAAAGTCGGGAAATACTTGACGTATCGATCGAGGAAACGCCGGTCAGTTTGTAACAGCTGGCTGTTGTGCCGCGTGCTGCCGAGGTTTAAATGCGCGTGCTATGAACGCTGACGGAAGCACATGTTCGTAGAAGAACATTAACATACGTGTAAGGTATGCGCGAAAGAGCACTCATTGAAAGACATCATAATTGAATGAGTTTTTACATGCGTACAGCCACTAGACGAATCACGTGCTTTTATTAGAAGAGAGATTGCGCCCGCGTTTTTTTTCACTGGCGCGAATAAATACGCGACATTTATCAATGGGATTTCCCAAACATCGATAGAACGTCACAACTACGTCATATTGAGATTTCCACTGTCAAGATACAAGATCAGCCGCTAAGGGAATTCGTTGAATATTCAGTGAAACGTCTCGGCGTTACCCAGTGACCTGAGAGAAAATTGTTCCGCAAGTTTCAAGTACAAATGTGTTTCGTATAATCGATTGAGAAGACGGATTATCGGTTTTTCGGTTCCTTATCTTCGATAAGGTAAGTACTGTTTATTGCTACGTGCGACCCATTAGTGTTACCAATAATTCCCCACCTGTTCCGAAAGTTCCTTTCGAGGCTTACAATGGCTCTCATAAGATCTTTTGCTTGAGAACATATTTTCAACTGTCAATAATTATTCCACGCCCCTTCCGGCTACGTCTCATCAATGCTTAATCGTTTTATTACCGATTTACCGTTAAAATCTAAGATCGGCTGAAACCCTAATGCAGTATATCCAACAAGTTGCGACAACGATCGTGTCTCCGAACGTGTAATCGCGGACGAACGTTCAAATGTTGACGAACGAGATAAAATACTTAAACTGCGCCGTTTATAGCCCCTCGTCGGCGGCGTTCAAGCATAAATTCAGTGGCGCGCCGGCTTGACTTGACCACAATTTTCTATTTGCCGCCGTAAACCTGTCGAATATACACGTCGCTGGTAGGGAAGCCCACATTTCTAACTCCTAAACAGCCAAAGGTATTACTATTGCTCGCTCATTACAAACTTCTTGAAACCGGTTGCAGCGTTAGATCGATTGCAGTCGAGAATTTCAGTTAACGTTTATTTGTAAAGATTACTTTGTACCATTGTACCATTACTTGGTATCTTTGTACTGAAAGAAATCGTAATAAGAAACCGTGCGACACCTCGAGGATTGCGGTTAATTACCTGACCGTGACGAAACTTTATTGCGATTTGTAAAAGCCGCTGGACATAAAGCAGGAACCGTGTATGGCTTCGTTCAGTGCACTCGTGTCGCTTAAATCAAATAAACAGTGGGCTGTTCTGGCAAAAGTGTAACCACTTCGTTAAGACTTCTTTTTCGCGCCTTATGTTTATTTCATGCCACATATTCGCATCGATTTAAATCGCAGAGGATATAGCGTGACCTGGATTCGTACTTCCTTGGATGCATCAATTAATTCACGAATAAATCGATTGTTCCGAAATAGCTCGAAACGGAAAGCGTCTATAAACTATTCGGCAGCGATAACTCCGCGTTGCAGTACATTTTAAGCAAAGCGCAAGCTTTGCTTTAATAAACACGCGAAAACTCCGTATCCGTGTGCAAGCAGCATACAATCGTAAAATCTTAATAGTAGTGTATCATGAGATGTTCATTATTAGATCGCGTGATAGCTGTCTATTCAGAGGCGTACTTATCGAAATCTTCGTGTGCTCATTACGCATGTACCAATCATCCGTTACGTTTGTCAGCTAATCGATAATGTCAAAGATACAAAAAAAGTACAAGCGATTGATACGCTCGATATTCATCTTCGAGACAAATGACGAATCTCTCTTCAATATCGGGAAGATTGTCGCGGATTGTCAATCGGATCCGCGATTGATTTTTCCGACTACTACCATTAGATTTATTAAACCTCGCCATTGTGGGTGTCCCATGCATCAAATTCAATTGCGCGTGTGCGTCAAGGTAGGCACGGAAGTATCGTTGATCAGGATCATATGCGCCATCGTTAGCCGACTTATTTTTATCGTACTAACCAGGAGGAGCTGGCGGAAATGTTGGCATAGTGCAAACCCAAGACATGCAATTAGTTGAATGCTCGAGGGATCTCTCAAACTCCTCTCAGCCTCTTACACTTACCTCATTGTCCTCATTGCTCGCGACGTGTCTTTGGAATAGATCATCGCATACCGAATAATCAGGTTTCCGCTATATCCTTTACACGAATTTTTTTGAATTTTAGGAATCGCTGCCTATGTTCCCAGGAACTAAACCAAAGTACACAGAGAAAGAGTAGAGGGCGAAATTAAAAGTATATTTATATACTATTCTATGTAAGCGATTTATCCATTTTCGTTTGTTGCGAAACTAGTGGGCCAAAGACAAAGCAACATGCCTAAGACGTCTTCAGATTACGTTAAAGCCGTTGAGGGGGGAAAGCAACCAACACAGGTGAAGAATATACCGGTATACACACTCTTCCAGGAATCATTGTTATATAATAAAGAAAGATGCAAAACACGATTATTTTTGCTCGATTTTCCTTATGCTGCAATACCTTCTGCGTATGTATACTAATGCTAAAACGCTGACTGAAGTAATACAAGCGTTTCCCAAACTTTCGTTCTAGGCCATTGAGACAAAGATCTACAGAAGACGATGGTTCATCCTGATGATCTTCGTTCTCTACAGTGCCAGCAATGCGATGCAATGGATCCAATACAGTATCATTTCGAATATCGTTTCACATTACTACAACGTCGTCAGCTTTTGGGTCGATATGACCAGTATGATATATATGATAACGTACATACCGTTCATCTTTCCTGCCAGCTACCTGCTCGACAAGTTCGTAAGTGGAATTAAAAGTGCAATTTTAACTAATATGCTCACTGGAAAATGACACAACTGACTGGAACTCGACCGCAATGTTTTATTTCAATTATATACATATATATGTCAATGGTATAGGAGAATATAGGATAATGCTGCCTTTTTCTGCATATCAGCTGCATACTTCTTGTCTTTTCACCGGAGACGTATCTACCCACGCACAGAACCGTAACGATGCACATACAGAATCTTGCATATATTAATCCCTGCTCCAATTTTCGTGATAAAGAAACGAGGCTGAGTAAATAAACAGTCTAAATTGCGAGTTAACGGTATTCATGAAACCGTCGAAAGGTTTTCCGATGTCATTAGCAGGTAATCCCACATTCATCTTAGAAAACATGTTTAGACTGACGTGGCACGTAAAACACTCATCGTCATATTGCATTCAAAGTTTCCAGAGTTCCGCAACGCTCACTGCCTGCTAATTAGCTTGTCAAGTTGCAGCGAGCATTAATTTCATTATAGCCAGGTCTATTGAAAGATTCCGTCAATATCAAGGCGCACGGCTTTAAACGACCACAAGCTTCGACTTTTCTTGTATTTCATTTTCTGAGGATTTCAATTTGCAAGACAAACAAGTGTCAAACCTGGTATACAAACTCGAAACTCTTAATCAAATTGACGTGATTACAGTTAGATAGGCAGTGGCGATCATAACAATGGATATCACACGATGGAACACACCTTGTTATTCAGATCATGCCTTGTTAGTAGCAATCGCCTATCGATAATGTTATTCATTCCACCGGCACGTTATGAAACTGTGTTTGAGGAACATGCGAGAGTATATGTGTGGTGTAACAGTTAATGGAGACCAAGTTATCTGAGACCGTAAAAAAATCATTGAGCCAACGACGGAGTCGATAGGACGTGTCAATTTCACTGAAAAACATAAATATTAAATAATTAAATAAAACGGAAGGAAGAAGTATAAATGACAGCGTCTATTTTATTTTTCTATCAGGGTCTTCGAAAAGCGTGTATTCTCGGAGCCATCGGGAACGCAGTAGGTGCATGGATCAAAGTGTTTAGCGTAGCACCTAATAGATTCTGGATCACGTTCGTGGGACATACGTTAGTAGCCGTGAGTCAGACCTTTGTTCTTTCCATTCCCGCACGATTGGCAGCCGTTTGGTTTGGACCCGATCAGGTCAGCAGCGCGTGCAGCATCGGTGTCTTCGGTAATCAGGTGAGTGTCAACCTAAAACAATAGATCTATAGATTAGGCGATAACACTCGTCGGTGAATCTCATAAGAAACATATCTATACTAAGTGTGAACGTGAAAAAAAACACTAGGCACCGTCGGAAGTGAAATTATATATGTATACGTCTTCGTTTATTTGATTGAGCCTCTTGTTGCCATTATGTGAACAATTCGCAAGGGGTTGCATTCCCGAAGTTCCCGTACTATCTACCTTTTCTTAGTTGTACCGTTCGTACGAGTGCTCATGTCACAATAGGCGAATACATGCAGTAAATATTGAGTCCAAGTGATTCGTTTTATCGTGTCATTATCGGTGGTACCAAATTCACTAGGCACCGTCGGAAGTGAAATTATATATGTATACGTCTTCGTTTATTTGATTGAGCCTCTTGTTGCCATTATGTGAACAATTCGCAAGGGGTTGCATTCCCGAAGTTCCGATACCATTTGCTTTTTGTGGATTGTACCGTTCGTACGAGTTGTCATGCCACAATAGCCGAATACATGCAGTAAATATTGAGTCCAGGTGATTCGTTTTATCGTGTCATTATCGGTGGTACCAAATTCACTAGGCACCGTCGGAAGTGAAATTATATATGTATACGTCTTCGTTTATTTGGTTGAGCCTCTTGTTGCCATTATGTGAACAATTCGCAAGGGGTTGCATTCTCGAAGTTCCCGTACTATTTACCTTTTCTTAGTTGTACCGTTCCTACGAGTGCTCATGTCACAATAGCCGAATACATGCAGTAAATATTGAGTCCAGGTGATTTGTTTTATCGTGTCATTATCGGTGGTACCAAATTCACTAGGCACCGTCGAAAGTGAAATTATATATGTATACGTCTTCGTTTATTTGATTGAGCCTCTTGTTGCCATTATGTGAACAATTCGCAAGGGGTTGCATTCCCGAAGTTCCGATACCATTTGCTTTTTGTGGATTGTACCGTTCGTACGAGTTGTCATGCCACAATAGCCGAATACATGCAGTAAATATTGAGTCCAGGTGATTCGTTTTATCGTAGCATTATCGGTGGTACCAAATTCACTAGGCACCGTCGAAAGTGAAATTATATATGTATACGTCTTCGTTTATTTGATTGAGCCTCTTGTTGCCATTATGTGAACAATTCGCAAGGGGTTGCATTCCCGAAGTTCCGGTACTATCTAACTTTTCTTAGTTGTACCGTTCGTACGAGTGCTCATGTCACAATAGCCGAATACATGCAGTAAATATTGAGTCCAGGTGATTCGTTTTATCGTGTCATTATCGGTGGTACCAAATTCACTAGGCACCGTCGAAAGTGAAATTATATATGTATACGTCTTCGTTTATTTGATTGAGCCTCTTGTTGCCATTATGTGAACAATTCGCAAGGGGTTGCATTCCCGAAGTTCCGATACCATTTACCTTTTGTGGATTGTACCGTTCGTACGAGTTGTCATGCCACAATAGCCGAATACATGCAGTAAATATTGAGTCCAAGTGATTCGTTTTATCGTGTCATTATCGGTGGTACCAAATTCACTAGGCACCGTCGGAAGTGAAATTATATATGTATACGTCTTCGTTTATTTGATTGAGCCTCTTGTTGCCATTATGTGAACAATTCGCAAGGGGTTGCATTCCCGAAGTTCCGATACCATTTGCCTTTTGTGGATTGTACCGTTCGTACGAGTTCTCATGTCACAATAGGCGAATACATGCAGTAAATATTGAGTCCAAGTGATTCGTTTTATCGTGTCATTATCGGTGGTACCAAATTCACTAGGCATCGTCGGAAGTGAAATTATATATGTATACGTCTTCGTTTATTTGATTGAGCCTCTTGTTGCCATTATGTGAACAATTCGCAAGGGGTTGCATTCCCAAAGTTTCGATACCATTTGCCTTTTGTGGATTGTACCGTTCGTACGAGTGCTCATGTCACAATAGCCGAATACATGCAGTAAATATTGAGTCCAAGTGATTCGTTTTATCGTGTCATTATCGGTGGTACCAAATTCACTAGGCACCGTCGGAAGTGAAATTATATATGTATACGTCTTCGTTTATTTGATTGAGCCTCTTGTTGCCATTATGTGAACAATTCGCAAGGGGTTGCATTCCCGAAGTTCCCATACCATTTGCTTTTTGTGGATTGTACCGTTCGTACGAGTTGTCATGCCACAATAGCCGAATACATGCAGTAAATATTGAGTCCAGGTGATTCGTTTTATCGTATCATTATCGGTGGTACCATAGTTACTGGATATTGTCTTGATACGTAAAACGGTATGCAAAACATTGAATTAACACACTCATCACTGAACTCGTTTCTGAGTCAAAATGAGTAATCGGAAAAATTTTCCTCATATAACGTACAACGGGAAATATGAACAAATAAACGTTAAGCTATTACCACACCTGCATCACTACAGGTAGGACCCCTACTATTATGATCCGAGGGAACAAATCGTTTGAGATTCAAATTGCCAGGTGATTAGGTGGGAAAGTGAGTCGCACCGTGCACCCACGATTAATTCCGCAACGTTAGTGGGTACTTCGGACCCCCATCGTTGAATGAGACATGCATGAAGCGTAAATATGTGCGTGATGGACCGTCCGGATTGCCCTATCCATGTGCGTCCCATCAAGTGATTCAATTACAGTCCAAGGTGCAGTGTAAAGGTTACAATTTTAGCGGCTTTGTGAAAGGATTGCAGAGCTTGCGATTTGTAAAATACTATATAGTTACGATAGCGTAACCAGAGTAAAGTAGGCACCCTGATCTTCTGAGTTTTTGTCGGCAAAAATGAAGGGGATGAAAGTGTAGATGTCGGTGATGTACACTTGAACACGCGAAACAAGATTGAATTGTTGAAGCAATTACTAAACTCTGTGATAACATTGTTTCATATTTAATCCAACTTCTACATGTAGCCTCAAGCCGATTCCGGCTCGTGAATTATCATGATGAGCTGAAAAGAATAATGATCCCGCACTTCCTTGAAATAAAAATAATAGGCTGGCGTAGTTGTGTCGAGGATATTTGACTGTCTGTTCACTGCGTAATTTCATGATGACTTCCGCAACACTCACCGAAACGTCTGCTGCGCTGAGCAAGTAATCTCTGCTTTAGTTGACATATTCTTCGACATTGACAAATGTACTCGGTTTGGTAGAAAAAGTAAAAGGTGGCAAAGCGGTATGACATTTAGTAACGTTAGTCTCAATGTGCGGTTTCTATTTTATGACGCAATTGACATTATTTGTTCGCCCTTGACACTACCAGACCGTGATATCGAGTAATTTTCGTCTCATTATTGCAGTTGGGCATAGCTATTGGTTTCCTATTCCCACCGATGCTGGTACCCAACAGTGAAGATTTAACCGTAATAGAATGTGGCCTTCAGCTAATGTTCTATATCGTAGCAGGTTCCACGTCGGTTATTCTGGTCCTCATACTTCTTTGTACGTATTTTTATTTCCAATACTCGCGGTTTGAAATTTTCTCATTACCCGATAGAGATGATCTTTCGTAACCGATCGCCCGAATATCAGTCTAATAATCGCGTCTTGTATACTCTCAATTGCTCCTCGGGTTTCGGTAAACTTTTAACGAGGAAACTCGCGGCTTATCCCAGAATTTTCCCCGTTCTTCCGCAAACTGAATCTTGAGAGTAAAGAATTTCTCCGTAGAGGGCAATACGATTTAAACTTTCTTCGGTCACACATCGACCTGTTCCACTGGAGAGCCCCAGGGAATCCTCATAACCCACATTTTCTTTCCAGTCTTCAAGGCCGAGCCACCCCTTCCGCCCAGCCCTGCACAGGCAGTTCAGAGGGATGCGGAATCCTCGGAGAACTTTTTCCAATCCGTTAAAAGACTATTCACCAATGTTGGTTACCTGTTGCTCCTGATAAGCTACGGTATCAACGTCGGAATCTTCTACGCAATCAGCACACTCCTCAATAAAATCATTCTACAGCATTTTACGGTGAGCTCTTATTTTATTTCATTAATTAACACTTAACGGACGGGTTGAATGTGCTCTGTCTTTCCTAGTTTCCGGGCATTTTTCAGGGGAATTAAATAAACATGAATGCATGGTTTTAAAGCGTGTAGTTTTATTAAATCAATTATATTTTTTATAATATTTTATAACGGTATCTATTAAAACGTTTAGTATTTTTTGAGCGTGTGATATGCTGTAAAACATTCAGCTTTTTGAAGTGGAACGTGACAAATAATTATCTTGAAATTCACTCTCTGAAGAACGTAACCTACGTGCAATTTTTTTCCTGGAAGAAAAAAATTCGCTGTCATCACTTGAAAAATCACTTTTTTCATCAAGGTTGTGAAACTCAACATCACTTCCGGATAAGTTATCCGGATAAATTGCCTCACCTTGCGCAGAAAACTGCTACTTGCCATTTTTATGGTTATAAAATTATTTAGAAATATTTCCTAAAATCAAAACTACGCCGTAGTATCAACAGGCAGATAGGGCTATAACTAATAGTATCAAGAAAAAATAACAATGTGCATAAAAGAAAATCCTAATGCAGCACACTAAAAATTCATGCAAAAATGTAGATCTACGTGTGCCCGTCCTAGGAAATCACAATGCAAAAAACGTAAATCTACGGGGCCCGTCCGTTAAGTGTTAATATCGTTTTCATTTTGTTCGAATGTTCCGATGGCACCAGTGAATATATTGCATTTTCTGCTTCAGGGACACGAAATAGACGCTGGCAGAATTGGCTTGACAATCGTACTTGCAGGAATGTTGGGCTCCGTTGTGTGCGGGGTCGTGTTGGATAAAACACATAAATTCAAGTTAGTAGTCGTACATAGAAATGCAAAGGAAACGTACACCGATTACTACAGATCGTTTAATAATTATGTTCACAGAGAAACGACCCTCGTTGTTTATTTGTTCTCATTTTTGGGTATGATAGTCTTCACCTTCACCCTTGACATCGGTCGGATATGGGTTGTTTACATCACTGCCGGAATATTGGGGTAAGTAGGGCATGTTACGGACTATCATTCATTCAATTTTACACTTAGTCTAGACACGAGTGATGGTAAAAGTACAACAAAGGACACCAAGCAATAAATCCCTCACTAGAGTATCACATATATAACTGTAACGTCGTTTGCTTCAGTCCCGTAACCTTCAGTATTCACTAAATCACTAAAACTCTTACCGTTGTCAAACTCGCTTACTCAGAGTAAAGGCAAAGTGATTTCTGCGCAGATTCTTTATGACCGGCTACCTGCCGGTAGGTTTTGAGTTTGCTGCCGAACTAACCTATCCAGAACCGGAAGGAACATCGGCAGGTCTTCTGAATGCGATAACTCAGGTGTTCGGCATTGCGTTTACGATACTTTATGGCTACCTCTTCGACACGTGGGGCGACTTTTGGGCAAATATTAGTCTCTGCGTCACTCTCGCAGTGGGTACATTCCTCACGACCGTCATTCCTAACGATCTTAGGAGGCAGAACGCCAAATTTTGAGTCTCGAGTTGAAATTGCTAGTTGATAAAATGTATCCGGCAATTCCAATGGCGAATGAGCTGGCACAAGAATTCATATTAGGCATGTATTGATAGAACGCGTCTCGTCGCTGAGGCGCACAGCGGATACATAAGAGAAGCATGTCGTTCCTTCGCATTTAATCAGAGCACCTCGATGTAGTACACATGTTCCTTTCTGAGGTCACTGGCCCTAAGCATGAGATATTTAGAGATGTTCGAAAATGTACGTACGTATATTTTTCTAATCGCGACGTTACGACGGGATTGATTAAAGATTGCAGGACAATACAATAAGTCATAGCGTTGACTGTGTAACTATCAGAGTTGTAATATTTTTAGTACACGAAAGAAGTTCTATCGACGATGATGTGCATTAACGGTAGCACCTGAATGTTTTATTAGTCGTTCGAATCGATGTTACGCTCAATGCCAAATCGTCTAGTGCCATAGCCTGTATAACATAGTAAAGAGCTGCATTCAGACTCGAATAGAGCTGTTAGGAAGTAACTAATATTGTTAATATACGCTTCGTCCTGCGCAAACTCTGGCCAATGCCTACGTAATTAACAAATGCATTTAATTGAACGTACTAGGCGTTCACGTAATTAAGTTCTGCGATCGTAAGCCCCGTGTCAATAGCAAAATTTCGTCCTGCGTTCAGCTTACGCGTCAGAAAGCTTCGTCCTCTATTCGTCGGAGTGTTTAGAGTAGGAGAAAAATTGCGTTTACTCCATAGCTGCTTTCCGTTGCTAGCCTTCGCCAGTGCTCTTCCAGGGACAACGTTTTAAGGGTTGATCCCAGTCTACTGCAATCACTTTAATGCATTAGTAATCTAATTGTGGACGTTAATTGCCTTTGGCCTTGATTGGATGGAACGACGCCAGCGTCGCGAAAATATGACGACCGTGATTAGCACGCTTTTCATTTAAGGAATACAATTGTAGTACGAACGTTTTGTTGCCGAACTCATAAAAGGAAAGCAAATAAGAATAATGGCAAAACGATTCGAAAGAGAAGGGTACTTGGGACCATAAGTGATACTACAGGCTTAATTGCACCGTGCGAAACTAGTGACTCACATACGACATTTAATTGTATGTTGCACACGCGTGCATTATGGCCTACTGATGTGCACATATAAAACATATACAACGATATAACGAGAATTAATATGTATTTTGTTAGTAACACTAAACAGACCGATGACAATACAGTTATCCAGAAATTTGCGACTTCCACGACGTCGAATATATTTTGTACAAAAAATCCGATCACTGTTTCACTGATTTTGTGTCCAGTCTAAGTATAAACGTTTCAGTCAATTAACTCAATTAACTCGCAAAGTGATATTTCTATTGTGCACGTGAAATAATACTTTTATGTTCCGTTGAAAGCTTAGCCTTAAGGAGTCAAATGCCGTCTAACAATCACCAATTATTATTCGGTGTTGAAAACGAGCTTGTGTGATAGTTAACGGACAGTATCGTTGCAAAGAGAGTATCATATATTCATATTTTAATGTTTAACATTGCTGTATCAGCAATGCGCAGTTATAATATTATAAATGTACGATACACAAGTTGTACGGAATATGCAGTTTAACACATTCAATGTCAAACTCGATGAAATTTTTTAACGGTATTCATCTATTTATGGCTTTTTTGCAAACTATTGTAAATGCTATAGTTCTGTTTCCATACCTCTGAGTTTCCTAAGTTCTTTACACGTTTTCAAAAGAGCATATTTTTTGCGACAATTACAAAGTGCACTTTTTAAGATTTTCTGACAAATTACCGTATCTCCGATACTTTCGGAGCTCAACGAGAAAATAATGATCTAAAAATAGGGACCTATTTTCAGCAAAATTACCCCCTATGGAATGCATATATAGTGTAGGTTTGGAACAGAAAAAAAACGTTCGACATTTTCTATCTATTATGCATTTGGAACGATTCTGAACTAATAGCACCGTACATATCTAAAAATATTTCATTCATGAGCAAAAAAAGTAGATATCAAAAGTACTCAGAGATTTAAAAAAATGGAAACAGTCCTCATAAACGTTAACTGGTTTGAATTTATTGTAAAAGAATTAGAAGACTCAATGTATGACAGTCAATGTGTTAAGTCCGCGAACATTCCTATACTTTTCCAACACATTCCGAAAAGAAATACTACATTCTAACTAAAGACCAACATAAAATTCATTAACATAATACATTCCTGTATTGCGATTAGTCAACGTTCCAATACGCTTTGTGGAAGTGTTAGCTTTTAGCTCTTTCGAATGGGCCTGCAAAATCGTAAAAGCCAAATCATTTGGTCTTCCACAGTGATTGTCCAATTCCCTTATATTTTTAGACAATATACTGTTCTGATGATTCATTTTTGTTTTGTAAATAAAACATTTGAACCAAAATCTATGTTTTCTTAAACTATATGAAAAGCACAACATTTTAACACTTTGATCGCCATGATGGTCATCGGTGACCGGCGCAAGAGATTTTACTGAAGATCCAAGATATTCGCAATGAGTAGCAATAATCATTTTATAAATGCAATTCTTGTTAGAATAGTGATGCGATCGTTTGGCCTCCAATACTTGCACATTATTTACATTTTACATAATTCAATCAAACGCTGTAGGATTTCATAGCATCGCCGTTCTAATACAGCAAAATACGCATGGCAGTCAAAGTGTTAATCCGATAACATTCCACTGGCCGATCTTTTCTAGTCTTAATTAGCAATGTACTGCACTGTTAACACATTGCGGACGGATGACGAGATATCTCGTCATTCGTATTTCGTCGTTCGGGGACGTTGACGAGATATGTGCCCATAATTATGAAAGTGGTCTAAGTCATATATTTCTTGTTTCGAGATATTTAATGAATTGCATTTGAATAAATTAAAAAATATTTTGACATTATGCGACATTTTAATTTATAATTTTATTAGTCTTAATTAATGGAAATTTACTATGAATATGAAATTTTGTGTGAATTTTATACGATAATATTATTTTTAAAGATTGAATTGACTTAGACCATTTTCAAAATTAATTGAATGTCCTATAAATGACTTAAAGCAATAAAGAACTTTGAGTTTTATTTGAAACAATAATTTGATTGAAATAATTCGTGAACATTTATTACATTTATTAATTATTTTTAAACAGTAATCCATTTTTATCATTATTTCGAGTATTTAAGATTCTTAAAATGTTCTTGAAAAACTGGAGGGATGTACGGTAGTAAACTCATAATATCTTTATGTTTTTCTTCCGATACTGGTCTAATGGTGGTGTATAATGGAAGTAATTTAATATTTCCGTATATTTTTGGTCTTCCTTTTTTAGGTGAAAGATCCAAAACGTGAAATTTAGAATCATCTAAACATGTTTTATAGAACATTTTATAAGCTTCATTTTTCAATAATCTCATCCAGTGAATTTGTAGCCAAGAGACAGATTCACCCGCGGTATTTTTTACTCTTCTTGTTATTGATTCTTCTAGTAATGAAGTTGTCGTTATTATTAAAATTTGATTGTCATTTATTTTATTATGTAGTTCAGAAACGCGTCAAAGAAGGCCACGTGCCATTTTCAAGTTGTTTATATAATTTATTTAAATTTTTGACTTAGACCACTCTCATAATTAAAACTAAATGAATTCCATATAATGTTGAAATTACAACCACTATCTAATGGTTCATTTTTGACAATTTCGTAAAAATTACATTGAATAAATTTAGTTAAAAATAATGTGGTATGAAATAACTGATAAACTCATTTTTTTTAAATTTTGACTTAGACCACTTTCATAATTATGGGCACATATATCGTCTTGCATATTCTGTCGTTCGGGACAGGTGACGAGATACCACACAGTTGCTACGTGATTGTCAGCGGCAGTTTTTCGTAATTTGTATTGCGAATTAATTATTTGAAGCCCTGAAATATGGATAGCGACAAAACGATTAGCAATATTACAGAAATATTTGCAAACTTTCTGGTGTTCCACTTCACTGAGTGTCATGTTTTACGAAATATCATACTTTGCTTAGTTCTGTTCTTTGCGAAGTGATTCAAAGCAGACAAATAATATCTAATATAATTCTCGAATGCCCTTCTCTGGTTTTGTATAGATCAATTACGTACTTTGATATTACAGAAATATTAGCAAGCTTTCTGGTGTTCCACTTCACTGAGTGTCATGTTTTACGAAATATCATACTTTGCTTAGTTCTGTTCTTTGCGAAGTGATTCAAAGCAGACAAATAATATCTAATATAATTCTCGAATGCCCTTCTCTGGTTTTGTATAGATCAATTACGTACTTTGATATTACAGAAATATTTGCAAGCTTTCTGGTGTTCCACTTCACTGAGTGTCATGTTTTACGAAATATCATACTTTGCTTAGTTCTGTTCTTTGCGAAGTGATTCAAAGCAGTCAAATAATATCTAATATAATTCTCGAATGCCCTTCTCTGGTTTTGTATAGATCAATTACGTACTTTGATATTACAGAAATATTTGCAAGCTTTCTGGTGTTCCACTTCACTGAGTGTCATGTTTTACGAAATATCATACTTTGCTTAGTTCTGTTCTTTGCGAAGTGATTCAAAGCAGACAAATAATATGTAATATAATTCTCGAATGCCCTTCTCTGGTTTTGTATAGATCAATTACGTACTTTGATATTACAGAAATATTTGCAAGCTTTCTGGTGTTCCACTTCACTGAGTGTCACGTTTTACGAAATATCATACTTTGAAAACTGTTTAGTTTGTACAGATTTTTACTTATTGAAAAATATTAAAGAATCATTCATTTTTAAAGTTGTTGAAATAAATATTTCACGCGACCATGATTTTTAACTACTATTAAATCATCACTGATTTAAAAATATTTGACGCAAAAAAATACCCGGCCACTGGATACGCTTAGCAATAGAATGCCCAGTCCGCAATGTGTTAAGAAACCAGATTCTCAGATTAACAATTTTTTAACTGATAGAGCACTTTTTATCCCTGAGCCTACGTGACACTGACATAATTTCAACGTGCAAGGCCTATTTTACGTTGAAGTGGCAGAAAGTACACTAACGACCGCAACTTAAGTTATATAATGGAGATTGCCAGATGGTGACTGGTATAATTAAAAAGAGATACGGCTAGTATTCTTGGCATGTCATTAATTCTGTAAATGATTGGTGCTGGTGCGTAAAAATACTTAAATGACCTCATCGCGTAACACACTATTTGCGATCGTCTGACATACGCAGCGCCGATGTTCTCTCGTAAACTTATCAAAGATTAGAATAAAAATTAAGAAGCACCGTATCGCGTCGCACGCGCCGAGCGATTTATTATCGATAGTCTGTTTTACCAGTGAAAGGTACGTTTTATTCGTCGACGAGGAGCGTCTCAGCATGGCGTCAATATGAATCTGCCGAAGACGACATTGTACGGCTTCGTTTTGAGAAAAAAATGTGCAAAACATCGTGATTCGCGAAAGCACTCCTGACAGATACACCCCCGTTCGCGTGTGAATGCTGTGATACATTCCTCGTGCCTGCCTGTTCCTCTGTAAAACGCCTGAGGATTCTGTAAGTAAGAAAATCTTTGCGATAAGACGCCCCTTATCGTCGACGATTTTTATCGTCCCTTTAACCAATATACAGGAACTCGCAAGCGCGTTGACACACAGGGAGAGCATGGCTGATCCGACGATACAAACTTTTTGTTGTCATCACACCAACACAACGGATATGGCTGTATTAATAATGCAAGAGTTTAACACTGATGTCTATAATACAGTGTGCATGCTCTCCTCGACAATGGGCATACTCGGCGCTGTCTATCAGGTAAGTGTAGCGTTTAATTGATTTACACCGCATTTTCCAAATGGCATTTGCAGGTATTGCCCAGAGAGGAGTCTAGTCTTCCGCACCGGTGGCAAAGTTTCTCAGCATCCAGAGGAAGGGATATCACTGTATGGCTTGCAGTAGCTGATCTGTTCGCTTCGCTAGGTCCTAAACACACTTTATAAATACTGAGAATTAACACAATGAACTTCAGGCGTATAATCAATCTTACTTCTTTTTAGGTGTATTCGTACGATCAGCATTGTGGATGAACTTCAAATCAATTATGCCAATGGAAGATGATACTTCTAGTGTAGTCTTCTGTGCTCTCTCTTCGGTAAATAGAGTAAACCAATGCTTAGACCCCTTGCTTCAGAACATAGGAATGAAGTGTATTTGCAGGCCTGGACTCAGTATTTTTATATGGCAACCTGGATCTGGACTTTGTGCTACGCAGTGGATATGAAATTATTATTAGGTGATAGATCTGGTCATCCAACTTGTTATCATGCATTTGCTTGGATATGTCCAGCTATTCTCACAACATTTGGTTTAACAATCCTCTATATACCAGATGCAAAGTGAGTTCCCACAGTTTTACTTTAGTTTTCTTTACGCTTCTTGTACGTACCGGTCATACAATTGTTACAGTTGTCACAACCTAACGTCGTTAACTACTGCTATATTACGTATTCTGCCAAATTATTGTGCTACGTACGTTGTATTAGCAGTGGTAATGATTGTCACACCAGCACTTTATGTAGCATCATCTCAACATCTGACAACAGCAGTTTCATGTAGTTTGGCACAGGTGACAGGAAGAGAACGAAAATTAGTGCAAACCATCAGACTGAAGTTTGCATTGACCAATCTTGTTTATTATATATGTTGGATACCCAACTTAATCAATGGCGTTTTACTGTGGACATTATGGTTTCAGCTGCCAGTGAAAGTTATCATTACTCTTTGGTATATAATGGTAAGCTAAATGTATAGCGATATCTAAAGCATTTTGTGTAAATGTATGCCAATAATTATTTTACAGGCCGTAACAAATCCTCTTCAAGCTTTTTTCAATGCCCTCGTGTACCAGAGGTGGGGGAGGCGCGAAAAGTTTCGTCTGGAATGGTGCCAAAAGTTGGGCAATCTTAGTATAAGTTACATAACTAAGGGAGATTCGAACATTCGCTTAACTGAATCGTCTCCCCTGTTAAATCCGCAATACGGACGAACCCCGCACACGAGTATAAACGGATCGTCTTCTTTATAAAAACTGTGATATTACACATGGCACACTTATGATTAAGTAATTCGTAATACTTTTAAATCGCCTCGGAAGAAACTATCTGGTGATTAAGCTGCCGAATATTAAAAGTTGTAAGTCCTTACACTGCCGATGACGCAGTGAGATACTTTTTAAACATTTTGTAAAAGTTGCTTATATAAAGTTATTTTTTATATGAAAATAAAGTGCGAAATAAGTGTTCATACGTTACATATATTGTATGAATGAATTTGTGCAGCTAAACGAATAGACTGCATTTTCATGCAGCACTTGTTGGATATGATGTATATTATAAGAGCATGTAGTGCGGTGGACACTTTTGGTATTTTCTAAACGTAATTTTTGTTATTTGTTATAGATGTATAAATGATAACTTTTTATTATCTATACATAATAAAGAATATGGTATGCACATAAATACAGTATTATTATTTAATTAGCATAACTTTTAGTACATTTACATACTTCATGCTTCTTAATGTTAAGAAATTATAAAATAAATGTTGAACATAACAATGTAAATAGGACATATTATACACAGTGCAGTATGTATTGATACTTGGAAACATCAAACAAATTGCCACTCTTTAAACCTTTACAAAAAAAATTGTTACTTCCAAACAATAGTGCACGTATCATTATCTCTGAGAGAACAGACTTTATTCTGAAACACGATAAAAGTTAATTTTGCAACGGACATTGGGGAAAATAATCAATCATCTAGCAAAAAGCCTCTGTCTATTATAGCACCAAAAATCTTAATGATCAGATCTATAATCTACCATATTGTTCATAATTGGCAAACAGTTCCAACATTACCAGGATGTAATAAAAATACAAAGCACAGCACTAAAATGTTCACTCACAGGGAAACTTTCCAATGAAACATTAACATAACGGTATGGTTTGCATAATTCGATCCGTAACATCTTAACTGTATCCTTGACGTCAATTCATATGTTTTGCATTCCTTAGCATTATATTTATAACATATTTCACTTAGTAAAATATGTGTTACTTGATTTTTCTATACATATTTAAAAAATATATGCAATTTTAGCAAAATAATCTTTGTCCCGGGTCGAATTAGAGCTTATAAACTTTTTCTTCGATACACCCTTATGCATCAACACATTGATGGTCGGACACAGAGAAAGACTACCAATGTGTTAAGACTGGTTACGTATAAAACTCGACAAATTTCAAGCGTTATACAATATTTCCAATCATTTACATTATACATAAATTTCTATACATATTTTCCGGATTGTGCATATAGCATGTCTTCCGGATTAAATCGAATTATACTATAATTACAACTCGTTCGTATATTATGTCGATAGTTTCTTTTTTTTTCAAATAATCCTGAATGCATGCTTTTGCTAAGAAGTAGTTACACTAAAATTATCACATCATATATATGACAACGTAAAAATAAATCTATCGTATCCAATATAAGCGCCGCAGATACACAACAAATAATCGTTTACTTTCGCATAATCTTAACATGCCCAATACGATTGAAGTTTTTTAATCAATTACCAAACGAAATATGAAAGGTCTGTTGTATGAATAGACTACGGAAGTCAATAGATTTATGAATATTTTTAAAAAAGGAATAAACAACGTTACCATCCAAAATTTATTGTTTTACGATATGTAATTAACCGTTTAACTGTTGTTCGCTAAAAACATTTATCCTTAGATTTTCTATGGCGTACGTAGTCAGAAGAATACCCAGCAGCCAAACGGTTAAGGAAGCGACATACATACATGAACACAATGAAAATCATGTACTTTGCCGGTACAGTAATAAGTTTGTAGTCGTTTAGTAATACAAACATCTAAAAAGCGTAGACGCCACTTACAATAGAATCAAATACTTTGACATAATCTCATAAAGAACAAAGTAATCGTTACCATCGAACGAATCAGAATAAACTTTTAATCTTAGCCGAGTATCTTCAAGAAGACGCGTCTTAAACGAAAGGGAAGTTTTAAAAAGTCTAAATATATTGTAAATTATTTGATTTGTGCTATTTTACAGTGTTTCTCAGTACAACGTTTAATGAACCAACACTGATCATACGTAAAATTCCTGTACTTCGTAGGTACACGTTGATAATATATATATATATACTACTTATGTTACATCATTCATCCCGCGTCCGTTATATCAGAAGTATAACTTCCTTGATTAAAGGCGTCTTTACCCGAATCAAATGTTAAAAATAAGTTGCGTAACTTTGTTCGATAAAAGCAATAGAAAAATGCTGAACACGAAAATAAATATAACGTCCGATTCCTTCGGAGTTATGCGGTTTATTTCACAGCGGACAGATTACGAGTTCTGAAAAAGTTGAACTACTAAAAAATGTTGCACGATAGGAAGCTACGCAGGTGGCACTTTATTACTGTTTTTAAATAAAACGAATTAACAAGTCGTTTCTTTACCTGCTAACGTTTCGGATACAAAATTTCTTCCAATAAAAGAGAAAGCGGGAATCTAAACTCTACGTCATGGTATCTTTGTGTATCAGGATGGAAGGTTCGAAGCACCCAACGTCAACGACGTTATTTCACGAACGATCATTTCGGCAATCTTCCATGCTAACTCTTCCTTAGCCTATTAAGTATTGCACAACATTGTATTAGCGTATTGTAACAGTCGCATAGATATGCGATAAATTGCTGCTACTTACCTTATCCTGCTCCATATTTACAAACCTTTTTACAGCACGCGCTAAACGAGATTCTGAAAGTTACGACATATATTAGAATTTTACACTAACAACAAGTTAAACATTCATTTAAGCGTAACACACCGTATTTTCTCTGTGGATCTGGCTCAATTTCAGTGATGAATCGACCCAAACTATCAATATAACCGACACTTAGACTGTAATATGCAAAGAAAAAGGTTGAAGAATGTTTTATAACAGTTTCGTTTGAGAGGTTCCTAAAGTTTATAGTAAATACCTGTACTTATTGCGTTTCCACAAGGAATCAGGGTCGTACAATTGTCTGGTATCAATATTCATACCGCTGCTTACACCTGACTTAGATAGCCTAGTGTTGTCGATCCCTGCCTGCAGGGTACTTTGCATATTAACACTCGCAGAACTCACTTCACTACTGCAATCAGAACCTAAAAAATTTGGTCAACGTTGTAGCGGCGATAAATAAACGATTACTAAGGAAGCGAGCAGTGTAAACCAACCAGCTCTTTTAATCTTCGACTGCAAACTTGGACACGGACTGCTTTGAATGGTACTGATCAGCTCTGATAAGTATTTGTAATATAGCTGTGACGATAAGAAAGTCGGCAGATAATGCTGAAAGAAACGACATACAGTGCTATCGGGCATTGTAAACGGAACTGCGTTTCAATAACTTAACCCTTAGCGCTCCGGCAGATTTTCGCAGCCGAACGAGTGAAACGGAGTTTTATTTTAAGTGAGAAGAATTCCACGTGCTTGTGAATGTTTTTAATTATATTTATTTTATACATATGCAGTTTCCTCTTGCAAATTAAAGACAAATTTAAAATTTTGTAATTCACCATGGTGTGATATCTTTGGAAACAATCTTCCATTTGCATCCTGGGTTTACTTGGGCAAGTGTCACAATAATACTGTGTATGCCATCTTTTGTTTCTTTGTAGAAGATACGACACAGTCCCTCTTTTATGTAGTATAATTTTGGAACCACTATTTGAAGTGTCAGAATTATAATCAACATTGTCTTTCGCAATACCTTTTAACACTTGAAAATCAAACACGTCTTCACTACCACTCAACTTTAAATTCTCATCATAATAATTATTTTTCTCCGTGTTGCTAACTACAAAAAAGTTCAAAAAATGGTTTAATCGTAACAGTGCAGAGACTGATCACGTTTTAACTACAGTTATCAATTGCCAACGCCGACGATACCGCAGCATTTTAAGCGCAATCATATTAAAAACATTCGGCTCCGCAGCGGAGCCTACGGAGCGCTAAGGGTTAAACCATGTGCCATCATGTACTACGATCGTTGTGATCGTTTTTATTAACACGTTGACTGCCGTGCGTATTTTGCTATATTAGAACGGTGATGCTATGAAATACTACAGCGTTTGACTGAACTATTCAAAATGTAAATAATGTGCAAGTATTGGAGACCAAAGAATCGCATCACTATTCTAACAATACCTGCATTTATAAAACAATGATTGCTACCCATTGCGAATATTTTGGATCTTCAGTAAAATCTCTTGCGCCGGTCACCGGTGACCCCCACGGCAGTCAACGTGTTAAAATGTGATAAGTAAAGAAATTTGGGATTTTCTGCATATGAAATGATGATCAACGTGAGGAAGGAAGCATACCTTGTTGAGAAAAGTATATACAATTTTACTGGGCTTATCGAAGCAATCAGGTTGTGGTCCCTCCCCATCTTCGCGGCATATATTTTGCTCAACCTGGAAGCGTATTTTGTCACTAAATCCGAGGGGCATTGTCGCTTGTAAGCTGAAATACCTGTAAAGGAGAAGTGCATAAAGTCGCTGTGCTTATGTAAAATCCAAAAGCCAGTGAAATCGTAAGTAAATTACTTGTCATATATAATAAGAGCGTCAGTTTGTGCTTCCTCGGGATCGGCTGCATTTTTTTTCTCCAAAAGGTTCTGCTTGTAATTAACGGCCGACATCCAGAAGTCTAAGAGTTCCCTCTTATTTTCAACTTCCATAAACTCCATAAAGTAAAAGAAGGCTGTTTCATTATACAGTATGTCCGCTAACTGTACATTACCACTTGTGAGAACATCAATTTGATGTTTACAATGGAATTCGCTTCTTAAGAAGTCATTAATATGCCTGTAAAAATCCATGAAATGTAGCAGTTACTCTAAGTCTTACTTTATGTCAATTATTGGCTCAATTTAAGAATATAAATTTGCTCACTCTTCTTCTAGAATCTTGTATACAATTTCCTGGATGGTAGATAGGCACCTTAGTATAGGCTCAATGTTTTCGCACGTAAGCGCTTTTTCAGTTTCTGCTTTCAGTTCTTCTGATATTCGTTGTGTACCCAAGGCTTCATTAGCAATGTACTTTTTATAAATTCTCAAAGCATCTTGCTTAGCAGTCATCATATCTCTTCTTTTACAGTCACTGTTTGATTGTCCTGATCTATCCACCACCTGACTAGTCTTTGGTATATCATTACAATTTGATTTTAACCCCTTACTATTTACACTTTCCGCCAAACATTCCGCTCCACTATCATGTACATCCTTATTCCGTACTACATTACAACTATAGTTCTCGTTATTATCAAGTGAACTTGATACATTGTCCGAACCCACATCTTGACTCTCCTTGCCATTTACAAGCTCTACACGCTGTCCCTTATAATCTGATACAGAGAACGAACTGCACAGGCATTCAACTTCTAGCCAAAACTTTATGAGGGCTATGCAATTTTTCGTGTCCATAAATTGGATGAAGTAACCGAGAGCACCCTTATCCACAAGGACTTCTGGTAAGCTTTTGGAAAGCTGCGAACTGAACGAACACAATTGACTGTCAGTGTAGGTTTCATCTTCCTCTTCCTCCTCAAGGCTGCACAATACACCTGATGGTGTCTGAATGGATGAACAACCATTGAACACATCTCCTAATGATCTCCCTGAGCTTGCAGATTTGGTAGGCGATGTCTGCACTGATCTGGGTCTATATTTCTGCCCTGAAATTGATTTCATCCAATATAATATGGATATTACATGCATGATAATTCGTAGATATTTCAAATGCATCGTTTCATGTGTCAGATTGATTACGCGGTATCAACATTTGGCAACTCGGTGTTATTACACAATGAGGTTATGTGAAGAGATTTCGACAATAACTGATTATTATACAAACTCTGGCGTCCTATAACGAGTCGAATAATATATGTACATAATTACCAGATTTTTTAAAAAATTGGAACATTGTTCACGTTAGAACGATACATGTTAAAGAACGCGATGTGCAATAGTCGAAAGAGTAAATAACGTGTATAGTATGGACCAATCCTTTCTGCAATCAATGGAACTTTAACGTTGGCTAATTTTGCGTACTTCCAGAATGTAAAATTATGCGTAACTAAATGATTGCTCAACTTCGCTACTCGCGTACATATACGGCACATAACATTTCTGCGAACTGTCATTAATGTCATATAAATACGTATACAAAATCGTTGTATCGATAATCGATTGATCTTTCAACGAGATTTATCGATTTCATTGAAAGTCAGGAAAATAGGATCATCCTCTGGCTTAAAATAATATAAAAAAAAACAAGTATCATTAGGTACCTTATTCTTAGTTAACAAAAAAAGTATGCATTCGCGATAATTATAACTTGCTACTCAGATTACCCCGGAATTTATTCAAAATATAAATAGTAGTAGTTTATGTCACATATGCTTATTAATTTATACCTTATCGTAATACAAGAATGAATGAAACGACCGCGTAATTGAAGACCAGGATTAACTAATATTAACCCACATTTTTCTTTAGCATTCCTGATCAATTTTAAACGCCAAAACCTGGTAAACGATTACCGTATCTTATTAAACATTGGATTATGCATTCTCCTAGATACAACTCCTGATAGCAGAAGCCTTGTGCCAACAAGGAAGTAAAGTCAAAGAACAGTTCTCGCACGGCTTAGCCAAACCAACGGTTCATAGACTAAGCAAATATCGGCCCACGTCTCAAGTCGTCGTCGTCGTAGAATGAATCGACGAAAATAGTACCTCAAAGTCTTCCGATCCACCCAATCTGCCCATGTCCCTTCGCCCGAACTTTCATTGACCAACGACGTTCACTAAATCGCTCGTGACGAAATCTTCATACGTGTACCTTATCGCGCTCACATTTGACATAAAGAACAACTAGCTTTAAACTCCGCGTCCCCGGTATCACGTGAGCACAACACGTACAGAAATTTTGTTATGCATCCGATAGCCTGTGTCGAATATAATCTATACGTTATATTTAGCATGCTCGAATTCACCGAACGTCCTCCTTGAAACAATGTATGCCGTGTCCTTTGGTACTTGCACAGCATACCATAGGCGCTGTATCTGACACGGTACACGGTATAAATTATTATGTAACGTGTAGTCAGTCATTTGCTTTGCGCACAGAACACATACGTAAAGTACAAAGGTATTGGTACCCAGGTGAGGCCAATGGCCGGGCACCGGACTCAGGCCATTCTTGACCGTTCAGCTCGCCGATGGGATACCGGTTTCTCGGCAGAGGTTCCCTACCATTACACGGTGGAAGAGAATCGTGCGATCTTACCGGAGCGTCTGCCAGGCATTTTTCCTGGCGACCAGCGGCCAGTCGGTTGCGGCGCGTCCTAGGGTATTCCTGGCCGCGAACACGTGCCGAAGAACGATCATGTTGCTGTTGGTTGGGTTCGTTATCCTCGCTTGTCACACCCAAGCCGGACTCTCCGCACCGGCGATCTACGACCAGCGTCAAACCGGCGAACTCAACGTCCAAGTCCACGTGAAGGACCTTAAAATCATCGCGTTCATCGACTCCGAGCTTCTGCAGGACTATACGGTAAAGACACACCAACGACCGAGACGAAACTGTTCAAGACGCTGCGAGATAATAATTACTGATAAGAGACGGTCGATGATAAGATCGTCGGTGAGCGATAGCGCGCACGTTTCGGTGGGAAAGTTTCTGTCCGGCCCAATGATCTAATTGACGGACGCTCAGTTGATTTCGATAACCACTGGCGCAGGGACACTGTCGGTGGATTATAAATTTTATTTTACGTTGTTTCAGGACTATGATTACTTTTACGATTACGCTGACTTTACCATAAAGCCGACGAACGGAACATCCACTACACCAAAGCCGACGTCTGAAGCTGGTTCCACGTTACCTAGCAACGAATCTTCTTCAGAAACTGATACTCAACATGCTCCGACTGAATCAAGCTCATTTTCTTCTGAAAGCGCATCTGAAACCGTCGAGGCCGAAAATGTTACGGAAGCGTCTAATAACGCGGAGCTGGCCAGCGTAGAAAACTCGAATTCAATGAGTCTCGAGGACAGTTCAACGGAGGGGTTCTTGAGTCACAATGCAACAGAGTCGGCACCCGCGCTTCAAGAGACATCCAATACCACGGTAAAGTATAGGATCAACGACAAAGCAGGGAACCTGTTTGATACGGAAGACATCCTGTTAACGAGTCAAGACACGAGTCCAGAGGCAGAGTCTTCACTGGTACATGGGAAATCGGTACCTGAACAACAATCACGGAAACGATGCAGATCTGGTTACACGCCGGATGGGAAGGGTCGTTGTCGTCGACTGAATCGCCGACGAGTGTCATTCGTGCCGTGAGTATTAGCGGAAAACATTATGCCTCCAGGTTGGCAGGTGGCCGAAATGTAAAACAACCTGTTGACGTTGCAGGATCGCAGTGAAATTGGCACCGACGTCGCTAGGTAATGAAAGGATCTACGCAAAGGCACCGACGTAACTATGTTAATAATGTATCATGATATACAACGTGCCATATGTATTCTTATTCTAGACAATGTGTATGCTTGACAACAACCGATTCAAAGTTCCTCTGTAGCACACCTCAGCTATGCTGAACAAAATGCAAAGACACTGATCGCTAATATATCCGAATGTTGCGATTAGAGAGATAATATTCGAAGGTATCTGGCAGCATGCATGGTTTATGTAACAATTCAATTGTGCGAAAGTTTATGAGCAATAAATATTGGTTCTATACAAAATGATCTTATATATTTTTTTAACCACCCCTAAGAAAACTTATTTAAACTTACCGAAAATCTTCACCACGACATTATCCTATCATCTAATCTTCCTGCTTCGTAATTCTTCTTCCATGAATTCATTAGATTCCTAACGCTTTTAATGCTTGGGACTTCCAAATCAGAGATTCAGCTAAAATACAGCAACCTTAAACGTCTCGTGAGCGTTCACATACACAAATTTGAGGCCTTTTTTTCGTAGCAGCAGTATCTTCACGGTTATCCCTCATATAGGCTGTGGTAGCTCGACTCCTTACCCTCTCCAACGGGAAATTCCGGTACGATCTATATACCCACCCCATCGGTGCAATCCGAGGCGAGGATTCTCGCGTTGCCCCGACAGTCGTGGATCAGACTCCGTTCAGCTCGGCCGATCCAAGATCAGCGGTAGCATCGTCCAACAACGATTAGCTTTGCTCGCACACTTTCGTCATCATGGGACTGCATCCCGTCATACTTCTGGCGATAACATTCGTTTCCTGTCAATCGGCACCAACAAACTACGACCAGCGCCAAGATGGCAAGTCGAATGTACGCGCAGACCTGGAAAACTTCCTATTTGTCATCGCAACATCTAGCTCGAACAACTTTCTGAACGAATTCGCGTCATCTGCTTTGGAGTTGGGCTCACTGGGCCTGAGGCACGGTGCGTCGAACCAACAAGCTCAAGTGGACTCGACAACGACCAAGTATGAAGTGGAGGATACCCAAGATAAGAGTAAGGAACCTTATCGCGTAGAGATTGTACACATAGAGAGGGATGAAGAGAAGAAGCCACGGAAAACTGAATCCCAGGGTCAATTATCGGAGAAACTTGGAAACAGTGTTAATACCCCGTTGAAAACTGAAGAAGTTCCGAAAGTTACCGAAAAACCGTTGGAAACACTGGACACTGAGAAGAAAGGTAGGAGTCTTCGAAAGCAGGCACATAGTCGTGCTGTGGATGACGATGGGAAGACACAAGAAGACAAGAAGGAGAAAGCAGAAGATGAAGATCAGGATAGAGAACGGGAAAAAAGCCTTAAAGCGAGGGACGTTTGGACCCGTGTGGTTGATCCAAGCCGGCCGGGCCAATCATTGAAGAAGGAATTATCCAGGAAGGAGAGCGAACATGACAAGAATGACGTTGATACGTCCCAGAGCAAGCCTCAGGAGCTGATGTTAGTTGGTGAAGGGATTGAAAACTGTGGTCCCGGAAGATTCCGAGATAGAGCAGGCGTTTGTCAAGCTGATGAATCGTTCAACTAAGGGAACACGTTGAATTGCTAATAACATATTTTGTAGTGTCAATTAGTTACGGGCAGTACTATGCCCAGGATGACGGTACACGTTGCTTTAGCAGTAGTGGCACTAGAAAGCTATATTATTGGTATCGATTATGTTAAGTATCGAAATTATGAAGCAGTTTTATTAATGCTAGCAATTATATATCGTTAATGATTTAAAGTTGTATTAAGTATTGTAAGGTATCTATAGTGACAAGGCGATGTCGATATCCACCGTTCATTTATCATATCACACGCTCATGGCGGGTCTCTATATAGCAATTATTCGCTGCCTTTAATTTTTAATCTTTATCATAAGCACAGGTTAAGATTAAAGTTAATATACGTGGACGCGGTTATAGTCCAGCCTGAAATGCAATACTCGCAATGGTATATGCTATATAACATACCTGTACCATTTTTCATCGTTCGTAAATCATTATTTTGTGATAAACGTGTATTATCCATATTAAGTATTAAGTATAAGTAAAACATGGTGCTATTAGTGAAAAAAGTATAGAATAACGTGAATGCTATAAACACGGCGAGGGTAAGATTACTTATTGCACGACATATCTTTCCATCAGTTTTCAATTATTAACATAATCATCGAAAATTTCTCTCACTGCTATGGCTTTGCATTCCACTGACACAAAAAGCGCATAAATAAACTAATAATTAATCAGTCAAACAACCTTAGCATAATGTAAAAGCACAAACATATTACACGCATCAGCTTTCACATTAGAAACATTTAGGGATCACGCTCGCGCACGTATCTTAGCACTTTGATTTTCATCGACATTTTCACTGGATCAGAAAATCCTGTATCATTGTTGTCAATAAAAAAATAAGTACACAGCCACTGAGACTTTTGATTGTTCAACCTAAAATCTATCCCAAATCCTTTACGTTGTATCCATTAATGAACGTATGTAATCAACTGAGTGTTACGAAAGGAAAACGGAAATCGTTAATCGACCTTACGAACAAAGTACTCGATCAAAGTCGCTTGCTTGCGTGGCAGACTGAAGAGAAAAGAAGACAGGAAGCTTAGTTAGCTGCGTTTAAGCGCAACCGAGATATCGCGGAAATGTAAGAGCAAGGGCAAGGTTACGGTAATAGGCGGCAGCAGGCGGCCGAAGCAAGAGAGGATCGGGGAAACGAACTCGATGGGGCCACAGGAGGACGTTGCCCTTTACAAATCGGATCTCTTATATATACGACATACGCTAGTCTCTTGCGCGCTGCTCGTGGTTCCAAGATGCTATCGGGCCCCTCGACTGCAAAAATGCGAAACGAACGTAACGTTCGAATTGTCGAACGTTACGATGTACTTGAAACCTTTAAGATTGATTTATCGCCGATCCTTTCCTTCCCTCTTGTTTATGGTAATGCGCGTGTGTATGAGATGGTACGTGCGTCCGAGTGGGATCATCTTTATTCACTTGCCAAGAGGATATTTCAATGTGAACAACCCGTGAAGCATCAGGCGCAGAAAATGCTTTTACTGCCTGAGCATCGAAGCGTGTGCTGAGATTGAAACGGTGATTTTATGGCTTCGATTTGCATCGATGAGGTGGTGTTTTCCTTTTGCGGATGATCGAATTTGCCGTGCGTTCGAGCGTTGATTGGGATTCGCGAAGGTTCGTCCGCGGTCTTTTATGTTTTTGCAGGATAACATTCGGAGAAGCAATAATGCGGGTCCGATGAAAGGATAATTGTCAACTCCTTGGGGCATATAGCTAATCTGTTTCCATTACAAAACGATCGCGCACCGCCATTTATTGATCCGATGAACGGGAGGTATGCACGGTACATCCTACACAGTGGCCCGCAGGTTCTTGAACCTGCCTGACGATCTGTTTCCATACCAGGTGGGGACCGGAATCGCCGGTTGCCACGAAACTTCGTCACACCTCGCTCGTCCTTCGTATCGTCAAGACGCTCATTCCTCACGCTAGCCAACGTCGGATCCAGACATCGCGCCTCGACGGTCCTCAGAGAAACGTCCCAACGAGAATCTGCTCCAACCTTTCAAGGCAGCTTCAAATTTTACTATACACGATTCATTACCTCTCCGACGATCTTCAGACAGCGACGATTAATCTGTGGGCCCAAACGAAGATAATCCGACAAAGGTACATTAGCAAGTTAGTACAAGAACGACGGATTTAACACTTTAACACGGATCTATTGGGTTTACAGTCCATCTTCGAATATCGCAGTCATCGGTGACCATCAATCGAACGGGATATAAAAACGGGCATCGATCAGTCGTCTGTCTCATCGATGCTATCCATCAATATGCGAATCTTCAAAACCGTCCTGCTTCTCGTCGCTCTTTGTGCGGACGTTCGATGTGCACCGGTCGACTCTGACGAAAAATCGACGACTTCGATCGCGCCGATCTTACCGACGACCTCTTCAGCGACAACTGATTATTATGACCAGAGGCAGAATGGCACTGACAACCAACGGTATCATGTGGACGGATTGGTCCTGGTGATAGCTCCTGTCGAAGCTCTTTTGCTGGCAGGCGCAAGTGCAGCTTCAAGCGAAACCGGCCTTTCGATCTTGGGCGATCATAATGATCTCGGATTCATTAAACCTACTCCCGCTAAGCCTAAACCTCCAGTCGAAGATATTACAAAGCCCACGATTTCTCCTAAACATGCGCAAAAGTATGTCCTGATAAATGCATCCGTTAGTCATAACACGACGGAATACTTGTCTCACAAATAGCCAATAAGTAGATAATACGTTTTTCTTTTAGATCTGGCCTGCGTCTGGTAAACTTGATCGCACCGCTTCTCCGCCGCATTCGTCACGAATGAGACATAATCCTTTGAGGAAAGACTGCATATAAGATAAGGACGAAGGGGATACATCGTCAAATGCATTGACACGTGTGCGAAGCCGCAACAGACTGCCTTATTGCTTATTTTCGTTACGTTGCGTCGCTGTCCGTTAATTGGCAGTGATTATAAATGACTGGTATTGGGGCTGGCGCATTTTAGTCTCGTGCCTTATTCGTAAGTTAGATGTTTCACGTTACATAGTTAACTCATACGTATACAAGTATATCTCATTCCTGGTACATGACGTAAAACGCAATTTTCATCATGTAGTTTTATTGAAACGAAATTTATTTGATTAAAAATTAAAATACATTATTCGTGAGTTTTTTTGGTATATCATCACAATATTTTGTATAAAAACGCTTAGGACTATTAGTTTCTGCATATACACGCTTCCTTTTTTGGGTGGAATCATTTTCTTAATTAAAAAAATTAGTACTTTCAGACAAATTTTACAAAATAGAGTTGCATTAAGTAGCTTGTACTATAAACACAAATATGTATTGAGTCTTGAAATACATAGTAATGGAAAAACCCTAACGTATCTGTTTATATACATTGTTCTAATATAGGTGGCAAACGTTAAAAAATGAAAAAGAAGTTACAAGATTAATCTTTACGATATAGCTTGAATTTAAAATAAAAAGCGGCTTTCAAAGCTCCTGTAATATTAATCGTATATTAGGATCACGTCGATTCTCATTCTCCGACTCTTGGACATCACGGAAAATCGATCCGAAAGTTTAGAAGCAATTGCAATACTAAACACAACGTCACATAGCTTTGTTTCAGCAAATAATCCATCCGCTGCTGTTGTTAATTCCCAAATTTTTACATTAATGTAATACCATAAAACTAATGTACCCTGTCGTCTTCACTTTGAGAAGTATATGTGTATTTACTTTTTTCTATTCCAATGAAAATATCCATTTCACAGAACTATGGTACATTGATGACGCAACTGGCGCATTATTCTATTATATAAACATCATAATTTAAGAATCATGCCAACTTTGTCACTAGTCTCATGAAATGCATTCGGTGGGTACGGAATATCGTAAAAGCGTACGGGGAACATGATCTTTCGACTTCCTTTCTATCCTAAACCACTAGTCCAAAGTGAAAATACAACTCTATCACTTTCTTTAACATTGCGCGAACTATGAGAATGCAATAAACTACAAATTGAGGCATTGCTGTAAAAATAAAAGAAAGCCAGATCAAAACTGTTGCGTACAATTTAACTTAAAAATCATCTCGCACTAAATCGTTATGTACACGTCGTATCCTAAAACCAAATTAGTGTAAGGCTGTGCTGAATGACGTCAACGCTATGAAAAAAATTAACAAAAAAAAAAGTCTGTACAAAAACCTGAATACGCGGATACACACACACAGGATGTTGTCTAAAGTTAACAACGATGATATATCCTAGTCACAATTGGCCTGACATGCCAATAATACATGGATTACAGTGCTTTGCATGGCAAATGTTCCATTTAAACATCGTTCACAATTGACACTCGTACCTGTCACGAGACGAGAAACGACTGCGTGGCTACACTTTGCAAAGACCGTAAATGCGGGAAAGGAAACTATACAAGTACATTTAGGAAGATAGTTGGATCGTTGCGTTCGCGTTGAGATCTTCACTGTCTATAGCCTCGCTGGAATCGCTATTATTAGCGTCTGCGGGCACGTCATTTTTTAATTCCTCCTTACCCGCCTACAGAGGAATTATTCCATTTGACATCTTGTTTCAAAAAGTCAATCGTCCATTAAAAATATGGCCCCGATGTTAGACAAGCCTTATAATAATTTATCGACAACGTCATCAACCATTACCTCCTTTATCAGAAGACGACAGTTCTCGAGGACGCTGCGTCGGCGATCCGAGACATTGCTCAAGATATCCTCCGATCGGTGAAGCTCGTTCACCATTTTACGTAATTCTTCGAGCTCACCGCCGGTCATTTCCAACTTTGTCTCGAGCTCGGACCTACGGACGATTATACGTTCGTAAGAACCAAATGTCGCGAGTTCCGACCAACGACATTCACGACGACCCTTTCGCAGACACTTACTTTTCCTCCTTTAACTCCTGTATGCACGTGTCGTTGTCGAGCTGTATTATCCGCAACACTTTTAAAAGTTTCGTTACGAGATTGTCGACGTCAATCACTTGGTCGACAAGACTAACGGCAGGACAATAATCCGTTAACGGTACAGGACCATCGTTAGTCCCAGTATCAGACTCGCTTACAGAATCACAGTCATCATCTTCCTCGTCCTCTACCTGTGAGTTTTATAAGTAGTAATGTAATATTTGATTGGACAGACTAACGTAACTGTATTGACGCAACACTTACTTTACGCCGATGCAAAATAGCTTGCGTCAGATTAGTAAGGCTGCTGCACTCATCGCCTATCCTCGACCTTTTAAGACTACTTTCGTCCACAGTTTCCGGGAAACTTAACGCCCTGCGAAGAGAATCGCTACTCGATACCATGTTATGGGAGTACGTGTCCGGCAAAGGCACGTCTTCTAAAACACTTTCCATCATCAGACAGGGTTCAGTCTCGAAGTCGAGCAAATCCGACGATGACTCCATGCCTAGTTCTGTTCACGTAGAAAGAGAATTAACGTATTCTGCGCGCAACACAGCAATATTGTAACAATGATTGTGCTCGGCGGAAAGAAGGGTTATGCAATCTGTGAGTCATTTTCTACTAAATATGAACAGTTTCCGTTGTTATGCAATGACATCTTTCGATCCGAGCATCTAAAACTTACGAAACAGAAAATGTTTTTCTTATTATTAATCCGTGCATAACCATTTTCTCTGCCTCATACAACAACTTCGTTGAATTTTTGCATTTGCATATCACGAACCCTTATACATTTGCTTGGCAGACTCTAATGATGATTTCTTGTCGACAGTCTTAGTTGCAAACGGATGAGTAGCTGCATTACGGATGGCGCCAATCACTGCAGACACGAAGGAACCACTTTTAGGACTAGGGGTGCACTCTTTCAGGCTGTGCTTAGAACTGACAGGACTTGATTCGATACTGCTATTACTTCTGCTATATGCTTCGTTGTGATATATTACGTCCTGTAAAATAAGTACATGTTAGAAATGGTTTTCACTATGGCTATCATAAACAACGTGACTTTCGTAACACGATGTACCTCAAGATCCTTTACTGAAATATTGTACGACGTTATTAATTGATCCACCAATCCTTCTAGTCTGGTACCGAGTCCTGATAAAGCGACAGCAGCTCCAGATACAGCAGCTCCTTGTGTCAGTAACAACTCTCTACTCCTCCGCTCGACAGCATTCAATTTCATGTTGAGAGACAAGTTTTCTTGTCTATTCACGAACGATATTAATAGAAAAAATTGCGTACGGTTTCTCCTTATATTTGTACTGCTGGTATAAAGATACTCACCTTCTTTGTTCACTTATCCTGACCAAGTGTTTGCATTCTTCCGTTTGACGTTCAAGTTCTACATCACGTTGCATCAGAGTCTCCTCCTTCTTCTTCAGCTAAAATCATTATACGATTAACAAATAAAGCACTTTCATCAGGTTTAAGATAATAGTATACCTCTGTCTCAGAATCCTTAAGCGCCTCGGCAAGGGTGGCTTTTTCTTCTTGCAGGAAGTCTTGCATCTCAGCAGATTCGGCTTCTAACTCTTGCTGCTGCTGCAGTAAGGCCTTTTGTGCAGCTAAACTCTTCTCCAAATCCTGATGAAGTAACAATAAATTATATATGGTTTGAGGTACTAAGCGACCATTTGAAAACTCTTCACTTACCCTGCTAAGCATACGACATAGCGACTGCAAATCCGCAATTTCAATTTGTTGATTTGCGACGACTTGCCCCGACGACTGAATATGTGTTTCTAGTTCTAGGAAACTGTCACTACCCTCTGAAAATATCATGAAGCAAGAATGCAGTGTTGTAGTCAAATTTCGCACACATTCAAACTATAATTGTTACAGAGCAATACCTGCGTGCTCTGACTGTGGCGTGCCCAGCATCGCCAAAACTCTCTGAGCATTTCGGTCAAGTTCCTGCCTCGCAAATGCATGATCGGCTTTCTCCTCGTCCAACAATCTCTTCACCTCCGCAAGTTCAGCCTTCAACTTCTCATTCTCCTCCTTCCGCGAGCTCGTTTCCTCGCTCAACCGTTTAACGTCCGCCTGCGCAGCCTGAAGATTGCCCCAGGTGCCTTCAGTCTGACAACCCTCGTGCAACCTTTCAATGACCTCCGGTCCAGGGACGGCACTAGGTACCCCGGACAGCGCATTTTCAATATCGCTGCCCGTCAGACCCGTTTGCACACTCATTTCATGATAAATTCGCGTCCGCTCTGCCATCTTGCTCCTCGGGAAAGGTGGTAAACTCTTGTAGAGAGAATCCCTCGCCACGTTCTTCTTATCAACCATCCTGCTGAGACTAGCATCCCTGCTGCCAGATCTACTTCTCACTTTGTCAATCTTGTCCGTTGACCTAGGTGTCATCATTTTACTTCGGTTTCTGCGAGGTAACGTGGCATAAGTATCCAATGCCTTGTTGTCCAGACTAGAAACCATCTTGTCAGTCCTGGAACTTTTTGCCTCGATCCGCGCCGCTGTGTACAACGGACGCGGTGTGGAAAGTGGTTTCCGAACTTCTTCAGACGGCGTCGATCCTGGTGTTCTCGCCCCGCGGGTACTAGATCCTCCTCTGGACCTCGAACTGCTGCCACTCGTGCCTCTGCTGCGTTGAGCCAAGTCCTTATTGATCTCTGTCGTCAACACCGACGGGAGTGAGTCCGGAATCGGTCGGCTTCTAGTCCTCGGCACAGCCGTGCTAGTGCTTGACCTAAAAGCAGTCGATGCACGACTACTGCTAGGTGTTCCTTCGCAATTGGACTCTCGCGCCGTAGACTTATCCCTCGACCTAGCCCGGTCTCTGCTGGCGGGTTGACCCTTGTTGAGAATATTCCTCGGTGCTGCCGTACGCGGTTTCGTGCGTGGAGTTGCAGGAGTGTAAGCGGTGTTGCTAAGAGGTGCTGGCTTAGCACGTGACGGCTTCTGGGCTTCAACCGTTCCACTTCCTGTTTTTTTCTTCGCAATAGTCGACGCCGGGATTGTTCTCTTGGTGTTCGTCCGATTTGCACGGGCTGATACACTGCCCGCGATTGACGAACTCTCGCTGCCCCCTTCACTGGTACCTTCACCACCTGTTGTCAATCTCACATCGTCGGGCAGTGTCGCGCATGTATCTTCATACACTGAGCAACAGCTCACCAAGCTCGAATCGCAGGACGCTTCATCCAACCCGCCACAACTGCTGGCGTAGTCTATGCTGTTCCGACTCCGGACCTGCGCACGTTGGACAGTTTCGTTTTACAAAGATAGCGAGAGTCGAGATTTTGCGAAAACTAGTACCTATGAAGGGATGATGGCGGTAGATCAGTGGATGTAGGGGATAGTTTTTCATTTATGGTAATTAAAAATATGATAATTAGGAATCATAGTAAGAATTATGGAGGGGATGCAACCAAAGAGAAAGGCCTTCGGCATTGCGTGCGACTCGGAGTAAACACAGTTACCTATACCGAATTAAAGTACCGTTCCGGTAAAAAGAAACCGGAAGACGAAGTAACTGGTTATTGCCTCCCTCTCTCCAAGAATTACGGAACGTAGCACTAAACGTTTGAAATTGACTATCATTAACACGATAGTAGAGTTTGCGGACTCGATAAACACATTACGCAGTAATCGATTCTTCGATGCCGCGGTTATTTGAAAAAATCAGGTTTCAACAATTTTCGGATGACGTAACGTTTAAGCGATATCCGTATCGTAGATGTATGGTGAAATTTCTTCTGACGCTAATACAGACCGTCGTTTCGGCTATAATCTCATTGACGATAAAAAGTACGTTCCGCGTAATTGAGGAAAAAGTTGCGCTACATCCGTCACGTCGAATCAAGCTCACTGCGTTTTTCGCCGTCCCGTGAAATTTCTGTCGCGCAAATCACATTATGCACATTAAGACATTGTTGGACAATGGATTAGATCAATGTCAACGGATAAGATTACGGTACCTCATCTTCAAGTTTACTTAAGATTGACGATCAATGCCAAGGCGCTACCTACGTATACTTCAGCCGATCTACAACCCTTGAGATCAACCGAAGAATTGAGTAAAGGATAAAAGAGAACAAAAACTCCAAACGCTGCAGTAACCAAAAAAAAGTTGCGACAAAACGCCAGCATCGGTGAAGGCTATTATCACGCTCAGATTGAAGCAAAACGAAAACCGGTTACGAAAGACAATGACATAACTCGAATAAATGTTACTGCATTATCCTGCGGTTTTACATGAACTATCTACCAAAGCACGACAAAAACGTTTACCCTCGGCACTTCTGTAGCACATCCTTCTACACCGCTATCGCTGCCATCTTTGCTGTCCTTGCTTTCACCCGTATAATCCTTCCTCTCATTGCTCAAAGTGGGGAGCGTGGGCGACTGATTGTTAGTTTTCTGACCTTCGGACTCCGTAACGTGAATGACAGTGATGTTGCATTCACTGTTCATCGTCGCATCTGGATCCTCTTCGTCCAGCGACTTGTTCGCATCAGCTAGTGGTGATGCGAGATCTTCCGGCACACCTGAGTCCTGACGAGCCACATTCTGCACCGGCGACACCTTCAGGCAACCGTCTTCGACAGCCGCCTCCATCCCGGGTGCCTGGTCCACGTTTGTCACCGATTCGCTCATGACGTTGCCATTCTGCAATGTACAAAGTTCCTTTATGAGACCCCTGAGTGCTATTGTCAACCACTTTCCTAGTTCATTACTTTCGAGCACGGTACTTTTGGCGCATTTCTGTATCTGTAGGGCATTGTTAACAACGGGATATGTTTGAGGGTGAACAATGATTTCAAGGACAAAAAGCATGTTGGAGTAGTTCTGAAGTGCAGGACTGACACGATTCGACGGTTCTTGATGAAAAAATAGACTAGTGGGTGGCGGTATCAAGAGAATGACTTAGTTGATTATATGGAACAGATTTTGAAACGCAAGGCGATTGGAAGTTGAGGTTTTTTAAAAAAAGTCCCCAATTTCAATGAATCACTTTCGACATCCTTATCGTCAGCCGCTGTGAAATTTAGGTAATCCCCTTATCAACGCAGCATATATCAATTAAAAATTGCGGAAAGGCTTGCGATAAACGTGCAGTCGCATTGAAGCGCATAGACACGAAACCGTTCATATCGATATTGCCGGCCTGGAATCCCGGCGTATCTAAACTTATCGTCGTATACGATAAATTAACGCTCCCTATCCATCAATACTCATCGTCTTTATCGTCACGTTCCTGCTATCGTAGTTTCTGCGTTGTTTTATTTCATAATTAAACACAATAATATCTCGATGTTGCCACTCTAAAGTTCAGGAAGCATCTCAAATTATCAATCGTTTTGATAAGTACCCTTTACGCTAACGTGGTGCTCCCAATTTTATCAATGATCGAAGCGTGATGTTCGCGTGTCATTTATAATTGGCAAGATATGGTAATCAAACATCGATACGCCGTCCAGTTACACAATATATTTGTGAATCCAAATATACCGACGTAATTTGGCAACAAATAAAGTGATCATACTACGTCCACAACACGTAAAAGATGTGGGGCGTGGCAATAAAGATTCTATTAAATACTGCTTGAAAATGAGCCAAAGCTGTTGAAACTATCTGCACATAAAGCACCGGATATACAGAATTTTACTGCACTCGCTCGGACCTGAAAGTGAAACAGTGACCGGCAAGGTCCGCAAGATTGGACTGCCAAATCAATGAAGCAATTTCGTACCGGATCTTGGCCACGACACAGTAATCAGAAACATATTCGATTGCCGGTCCAATATCCGTTTTATAAGCCCTCTGTTCATTCCATTTGCCGAGATTCCTCTTCGAAAATGGGAATATATTTAACGCTGTTACCGTGATGGGCATGTGAAAATCAACGAAGAAGGGTACATGTACATACAGCTAGGTATTGATCGTCAAGGTCGTGCCTCTTCTTTGCGACTTGCATTGAGAAGTCAAGACTATACTTGCGTAAGAAAATCGCCAGACTTTCATAGCCCGTTTCGATGACTGTGGATGCGCGGAATGTTTTGCGAGAAAAAAAAATTGAAGAGAATTTCTTTGCTGTATGACGGACTCTGTCTGGTGTATGAGTTAAACGTCTACGAGCGTGTCAAAGTCGAAAAATATTATTGGCAAGAACCGCTAAACAGCCGTGCGATGAACCTTGCTTTGAACGGTAGGCATATACGATTTATGCGTCTGTGCAAAAAAGAGCATACATAAAAGACGAGTATTTGCTTTGTAAATTAGTCCGTTCATTCATTTCATTTACATGTATATTCGAGGAAAGTTCCCCACGGATCCGAAAGTTTAATGAAAACGACCGTCGATAAATTTGCATCGAGCGCATAATTTACTGTAAACACGAATGCACCGATTTAACCCGCTGGCGAGTGTTTTGTCGCTTGAAGAGCGTTGATCCGCAAACGACTCACAACATTGTTACTACTCGTCCGGCCTCGTACAAACGAATAGATTTGCGACTTCAAAGAACGTTTCGAAGCGAGATATCTCTTAATGTCTCTTCAATTTTTTTATCGCGCCGCTTACGTGTGTATGGCCACAAACGAAATTTGAGCCAGACGTCGCGAGCCAAGTGCAAATCCACTTATCATTCAATTTGTCTTCTATTTACGGCCATATCTGCGAACGTAATATTTCACGACGGTGTCACAGAAACACATTGGTGTGGCATATTGGTGACGTATCCATCCACGCGATCACACGTGATCCGCGACTCGAAATTGACGAGAGCCGCGTCAACAAGCGGTGGTTCCCCTTTCCTCACAATCTGCGGAGACCGCATAGAGCGATATACGAGCGCACGATCAGCGTACGTATCTCTCGTAAATTGCCCCACGCTGCCATTGAATCACTAATGTCCCTCCTGTCTTCCCGACCCTGCGACGGTACGTTCCCCGTGCTGGTCATCGGTTCCCTTCCTCCGACGGATTGCGTGCCATCTATTTTACACGCCATTCATAGCCGACACTTTGTAAGACTGCGAGTGTGTAATGGAAAGGAACAATTGGGTAGAAGCGACACAGACTCAGATACTCCCAATGCTTCAGTGCAGGAACAAGAATTATGTTTTATTGCTACGTTTTATTGGAACAGCTTCAATTCGACGTCGAAGTACGAGCGATTGAAAAAATGACGATGTTAGAAAGAGACCATCGTTGGTCAAAGCGATCATGTACGCTATCTATGTTAAACCAACGCAATTTGCTAGATACTCGTGGATTATCTTATCTTTATTTCCCGAAACTATCAATTACTGATTGCAGCACGCGGCTAGTAGTTATTAGCAATCATGACCATCGATATGCGTACAAAAGTCGGAATTTAGTCAAGGTTAATGCAAACTTCGACTAAAAATTGGGTGTTGTACACAAACGCTGGTTATACACAGTGAGTAACGAAGTCATTACGTGACTGCGGTGAAGAAGTGGTAGGGGCCTCGAAGCCAGGGAAAGTCCCTGCAAGAGCCTGTATAACGGGTGGTTCTGTGTGCGTGACTTTGAACTGATTCGAGTGTAGCGAGAAAGCCGGAGATAAAGTCGCTATCGACGCCGTATAAGGAATTTGTAGATACGGCCCTGACCGAGATAACAACCGAGAGACAGATTAACAATCGTTTTCAACGAGTCAATCAGCCAAGTGACCAAGAACCACCAGAAACTATAATAGTTGCCCGTAGGAAGTACAGGGAATTCTCCGAATCTACCGTTTCTCGATCAGCCGCATAAAAAATCGGCGGGAGTCTACGGTGACTGTTATTCCACACTGCATCATCAATAAATGCTATCGTGAATCACGATGCATTATAAATAGCTTAACGATTAATTTTTTATCGTTTGAACCACACCGGGTCAAGTGCAGCTGCACAGAACTGCTACGTCGATCGATGCCAATTAAACATCGAAGACCCCGATCCTCAAAAGACCAGTACCCAAAGAGAATGGAAACGGTTTCGGCGTAAAAAGAGCTAACGATCGCAAAAGAAAGTAAACTAAGCCGCGCGTCGGCGAGAATTTCGTGGAAAAAAAAATGCCCCGCGCATGGGAAGCCCCGAAGAGTTACGGCGGCTAGCGCTGTTGGTCGGTGAAGAACCTAACAAGCATAGTGGAGCACCGTCACCTCGAAACGTGCGCACGCTCTCTGGCTATTATACAGTGTCGCGACGGCAGTAATCGCGATTGTGTCACGGAACTTGGGGCAATGTAAACAGCTTCGCTTCCTGGTGGTGCAGTCCGCTTTCGTTCCCACGATCGCGATCAAAAGAGAACAGAGCGTCATCCCGAATAGAACGAAAACGAAACTGCGCGGAGACAGAGCTCTGGACTGAAGGAAATATCTCTTGAGCGAAGAACAGTCTCTGCATTCATCGGATAATTGTATACGCAACGGTACGGGATACAGTGTATGTGATTTCAATTGCCCGTGCCAGTGCATTTGAGAAACAGTTAAGCGCGGAACTACTCTGCATCCCAATGTGCCCCGCCTCTGGAACAGTGCTACTAAAGTACGGAGTGTAAAGTTTTATTCCGTGCCCGAGTCGCGCAACAGTTAACATTTTGCAGACGATGGGAATGTTCCATTGCGTTAGTGCCGCTTGTGAATAGTAACCCGTCACAGGCCGAAGAGAACACCGGAGAATAGAAATACCCGCGTATGAATGTACGACCTCAGCGTGAATACGCGTGCATCGAGTTACGCTGCGGTGTAATTTGTATGCGCTCTGAAAAGTAGAAATTATATATGTATGCGCCGTGACTTCGGCGAGCGATCAAAGAAATCGCTCGGAAAAACGGTTCCACCAGCGTCGCTGAATACTTAATTCCCTGCGAATGCAGATCAACGTCGCCAATAGCATCAATCAGCGCTCGATGAAGTAACGAAAAAAAAGAAAAAAAAACGGTTTATGATCCTGTCTGCTAATTACAACTGTTCGTGAAAACCACCTGACTGCAGGAGCTTCCCGACGCGTCGGAATGAGGCAGCTGAAGCATCTCACTTGCTAAACACGCTTGATCAATAACGGGGGAATACCGCGCTTGACATCATAATCGCGTGCGACTCGCACGATCGAGCACGGAAGTCGGTACTTCGTAAGCATCTTCCTGGAGGTGAACGAACGTAGGTGGGGAAGAGAAGCGTGCGTTACACGCCGGCGAGTATCAACAGCCCGAGGTTGACGTAACGTGGCGGGGAGATCAAATTCACCGATAAGAAATCGATAAAACACCGCGCTGCACGCTTTTATTCGTCACAACAAATTGGATAGACCAAGAGTGAAAACGATTTGGACGCTCCCACCGATCGTGGTATCGCGTCAATAACCTAAGACAACCTACCTGCTCGACGTAATTAAAGAGGCTTTAAAGCACTGTCAACCTACTTCCATCGGAAGATAAGTTGCCGAGATCGGAAAACTGAGAAGTTAGGAAATTTGATATTAAAGAAGACCTTAGTCGAGCATCAATGGTAGTGTCCTGTAATACAAATCGGCTGTCCTGGTCCATCGAGCCAGGAGTTACGGTACGAGTTGGAGCACGACTTCACGGCAAAATGAAGAATGCGGACGAAGGTATCAAGAGGTTTAGTGGAGACGGACTATCCTTGAAAATGGATTCGAACTACCGAATCCTTGAAGTAACTGGAGATGGATGCAGGATCAACCTTGTAAAGAACTGCGGCAGCGTTCGTGTTGTGGGCGACGGTTGTCGAGTGAGGATTAACCATAACATCGGCGATATAGTATACACAGGGGACGGTGGACATGTTCTTCTTGGGCCGGAGTCCTCGAGGGAGAGAGTGAAATATGTCGGTGACGGCGGTAAAGTAGTATTTGACACTGAGCCCTGCAGGTCGTCGAAGATCCGAAAAACCAAGGAGCAAAAGGTCGATTGTGAAAACACATCGCTCAATACTGATCCATCGAAGTCTAGAACGAAATTAAGGAGCCACTCGGCGAAGTCAACGATGGACCAGACACCTGAGTCGCCAGAAGTACAAAATATTCGTAACGAAAGAAGAGAAGCTGGCCAGGAAATGAATCAAAAACCGAAAGGTTCGCGGCAAACAGAAAGGACTGTTCTTATAACTACAACAATGGTCAAACCGAGGAATCAAGAACACAGTGTCAAAAGGTGGATTGTTGGACCTGCGTCAGTAGTTACTTCCTTGGACAACGAGGGTGGTTCTGTCAAACTTATCTCTAAGAGGTCTGTGACAACCATTAGGGCAAAGTGATAGTTAAAGAATGAACTTTTGTAATGAATAATCTAATTAATCGCAAAGGCGATTATCACAAGATCTCAGCTACCAAGTAGAAAAGACTTACGTCTACGCGATTACACGCTCTTGGAGAACTGCTTCGTGGAAAACAGCAAGTTGTGGCAAGAGCAATTACAAAAATCCATGTACGTCATGATAACAGAAAATTGTATGTTTGTCGAACGATGTTTCTTCTTCGTATCTGAGCCTGGTAGAAGAACCAACTAGCAGCGGGAATTCGTACAAACGGATGTGGCATTCCGTCAACGATGACGATCAGCGATGACTATTCTTTCGTAAAAGATAGTTTTCGCGTGAATAGCAAGTAGCACGAATAATATTTTTATAATTTCGTGGAATATAGAAGTGGACCACTAAATCCGAGTTCGTTTCGGGGGTTAGGGACAATTAGTTGAAATCAAGTGGTTATAGAATAGTATTTTTGTATAATTTAGTAGGATCGACCCGCTAAATATCATTTCCCGGAAGATATCGTATTGGGTAAAACGATGCACGAGGAAAAGTCAGGGTCACGCGCAGGAATGCGCTTGTACAATTAAAGTGAAATAAAATGTTTGCTCAAGATAATCGTAAAACGATTATAGTAATGACAAGTGAACCTGCAAACACGTGGCATATTGCGTCAACGATAAAAAGCGCTCGTGCTTTCTTAGTAAAGTTTATGTTTACTAGGTTACCGATAGATTTATACAAAATGTACCATGCAAGCAATGAAAAATGGTACCATTTAGAGATGATTGCAGATAAAAAAATTGTGCAGAAGTTTGCATATAGTAATATTTCACTAGTCTTGCGTCGATTTGGTATTTGCTTCTTACTAAAGCATGCCAGCGAAGAATTATAATCGACAATAACTTAATTTAGGTCACGTAAATGAGTATAATTTAATTAACTTGCGAGAACGGAGCGTACATGTAAAAATGAAAAGTACCTTCCCACGTGGCTTCATGTTCGAAACATAGAGTATCTTTTAACTCAATATCAGTTCCTCATAGGCCAATTTGCGCGAGAACGAACAGTTTCCTCGTTAGTATAATTTATTTATGAAAAGCACTAACAGACACCAGGAGATTGTTAGAGTATTTTTATGGTATAATTACCGAACATTACCTCAAACATGCAAACAAATATTACTCTTGCATGTCAGTTGCCTGTTTAATGCAAATGAGACTGCGCAGTTTTCAAACAAATAAAATAAGCAGTGACTAGCTTGTGAGTGTAAGTAGGCGGCGAGGAAGTGATAAGAAATGCGAAGACATTCAAATGCACTTGTGTGCATTTCACGATAAATGCAGACGATGAAGGAAGTTCATAGCAAAGTTTATAATTTTAATACGAAACTACCTCTGAACATGTATTATTCAACTTACTTTTTTATCCGCCGCAAAAGTTCGAAAGCTAATTTAATGTACTAACGTGTAAGTTTAGTTTACTGTACTAAACTACCATTGCATACATTTTAGAAATCAAAGTTATGAACAACATAACAATGTTAAAAAATACCGTCCAAAAACACGAAACTGAAAAAAGTACAATAAAACAGATGTAACAAATGAATTGATCTCACATTTTATTTCTGAGTCCTTATCCTTGCAGACTTTATCCTATTAAAAGCAACTTATTAACGAAAAAGCCTGATCTAACGTATTGAGAACCGATTTACATATACGCCGTGAAAACGGGTTAACAGCATTGCCCCGACAATTAAAGACGAAATTACGAAGACAAAAAAGGCATTGGCAGAAGGTAAGGAAGAGAATTGGTCTCGCGTGATGCACACTAATTTGCCGATATCATGCCGATATTAAATATAGAAACTTGTAGCCTGATAAGGTTCCATGGAAACGTTGTATGATCAATAGGATCCCGGTACTTTTCTATCCGTGTAAGTTACCGCAGAATATGCGAGTAACAAGAAAACGTACCCCGACGATATCTCGGATGTCTCAGCGCATTCAAGAGATACGCCAATAGCATAAAACATGGTGTAAAAACCCCGTACAGGTACTGCCCGTCTCTTCTTAAGAAATCCCTAATCTTTCCTCTAGCTCGTGTTCAGAGTAATTGCCCGTCACGCTCGAGTCATCGATCAGTTCCAAAAGCAAAGGTTGCGATAGCAGCGCAGGGGGATCCTCCGGCGTAAAAATGCAAATTTTTTCACCCAACGATGATAATTCCGCGCGATTCAGGTGCCCGATCACGTGCGATCCACTTCACGCACGCGTGTTCAATGACATTTTTCGCAAGTTTCCTTTCCACGCCTCCTGCTCGACTGCGATTTCATCGGGTCAAACATGCAGATGTTTGATAACTTTTGCGCATAATTTTGAGAAATCGCGGCGCATCGGCTATCATGACAGTACACCGGCAGATTACGCGGAGTGTTATGCACGATAAGACGAACGTGTTATCGTTCAAAAGTAGCCAGCGGCCTTCATCGCTCTTGACCTTAGAACGGGAGGGAGTAACCGTGTAATTTCTCGTTAGAGGTGCAAATCATTTGGGGAAGTACACATGCTCGAGCGACTATGCGCACACTTCATTATTTATATGCGGACGAGGGCAAGGGAGAAAGGAAAGACTGTTTCCGCCGGAGGCGAGCTTAATATGGTTACGGAACAGACATACAGTAGCGGATGTGTGCGTTCCTTCGTTAATTCAAGGGGCCGTTTTGTCGCCGTCAAGGACCTTCTTCAAGGCACCATTCACACCGGCATGTGCTTTTCATGAAGTGGTGACCCGATCTTCCTCGCCGAGAGGAAGAAAGGTCACTTTCAGGCAATGGAGGTCAATTCGAGATCATTAACGAAAAAAGGTTTCCGCGATGATGTGCCGGCCTTCGATTCACGGCTTCTTCAATCGATGAAGCATGAAAGACTTCTATGAAGAGAAAATGCGATCTAAGTACCGTGTGGATACATCAGCTTTTTATAGCATCGCAGTTTCATCAAAGAGTTCGCATTATTTTAGCGCGTGCTTCGGTTCAACCCTTTCAGCGCTATGAACCCATATATGCGTTCTCACACAACCATTCGATTTTGGCTACGAACCCATATATGCGTCCTCACACAACCATTCGATTTTGGCTATAAACCCATATATGCGTTCTCACACAACCATTCGGTTTAGATTATGAACCCATATGTGACAGGTGCTTACAGATATTATATGTAACTGGTAGTATAAATATAAATGGTCTGCATAAATATAAAAAAGATATGAAGATATAGATACAAAAAAGTCAATAAGCGTTTAAATGTACTTTTGTGCAATCGTTTATCAGTATTGTCGATTAAATTTGTGTGTGCATTCATTGCGCATTAGTTAACATATATGCAAAGGACTTTTGAGGTTATATATACTTTCTAAAATCTATTTTTTGCGTTTTAAAACTTCATTTTCAATTACGCCTGAAATGTCCGAGAATGAGTTTGAACGCATTAGTAACAGTGGTAGTGACATGGCCTATGAACATGTCATTAAATCACTTGAAATTAAACGATTTGAAAGAAAAAAGATGAAGAATTCGTCTTCGGATTCCGACGAGACGAGACCTTGCAATGAAAATTCAGTCTTTTTCGTACGGAGTGGGCAGTCCACGGCGCACGCTTAACGTTGAACAACTCAGCGCTCAAAGGGTTAAATTCATTAACCTTCTGTGGTCCGGCGTCAAATGTGGCCAAACATTGCATACCATTCTAACAAGTCCAATAATATATATAATATATATAATAATATATAAAAATATATAGTATAAGTATATATTATTATAATACTGCGAAAAAAATTCTTGGAATAACTAGCATCGCTTTCTAATATGCATGTATTTATAATATATATTATACATATTATATTATTTATATTATAAATATATGCATATCAGAAAGTGGTGCTAGTTATTCCAAGAATTTTTCTCGCAGTATTACAATAATATATACTTTGTTCGCACTTGGCATGTACATGTTTAATTCAAACGAATTTAACCCTTTGACGGCTGAATACTTCCGGTCGAAGCACTCGCTGAGGACGAAACACTTTTCGCTGATGTGAACTCTATTTACTGCTTATGCAAGGCGCAACAAATTTCTAATGTAAATTCTTCATTTTCGCCAATTAAATAATGTAACAAAATTATTTGATAAAGAACGCATCGGTATTCATCTCATATATTGATAATTGTGGCAGCAAAAGGTAAGAAATCGAAACGATTGGGGATGCATATGTATGCCCATAGCAGTCAAAGGGTTAAGAAAATTTCACGAACCGCGAAGGGTCAAGAAAGAGGGCTTCTTCAAATGGCTTTGACAGCAAGAAGATTAGCATCGCAAGCAAACGCTTTCGACCTTGGCCTCGATACATCGATAACGGTCTACTAATGATCGAGAACAATGACACGCGAGCGCACAATGTAGCGCGGAAATAACAGCGTGAGAGAAACGTAGCGATTGAGCGAACCGCGAAATTGACTGCGGGATCCTCTCGATCACTTTATCGAGGTGAGCGTTTTCCTATTGTCACGTGGCCGCCGTTGTTCCTGAAAAACGCTCGCAGACGCTCTTGAAAGTGCTTTTGTGAAAAGTTGTTCTCCTATTGACGTTGAGTAGAAAAGGTTGAATGGAGTTCAACTACCTCAGACGACGTAGAAACAGTTCTCAGTCTAGTCTAATGGCAAATCTGAACGTCTAACCGCGCTAATATCGGTAGCGTTGGATAAAATGCGAAAGTTAACACTTTGACTGCCGTGCGTATTTTATTATATTAAATTATTATATTAAAAACGCAGCGTGATGAAATACTATAGAATATGATTGAATTGTGCAAAATGAAAATAATGCAAAGGTATCGGAGACCAAAGAATTGAATCACTATTTAATATTAATTGCATTTACAAAATTATAAATGCCCCCGATTAGGTATTTTTGCAATTATAAACAGCTACAGAATATGATTGAATTTGCAAAATGAAAATAACGCGAAGGTATCGGAGACCAAAGAATTGAATGACTATTTAACATTAATATGATTGAATTGTACAAAGTGAAAATAATGCGAAGGTATCGGAGACCAAAGAATTGAATGCATATTTAATATTAATTGCATTTACAAAATTATAAATGCTACCGATTGAGCATTGTTTCAATTTTTCGTGAGATCTTTTGCGCCGTTCACCGATGAAGTACTACAGAATATGATTGAATTGTACAAAATGAAAATAATGCGAAGGTATCGGAGACCAAAGAATTGAATGCATATTTAATATTAATTGCATTTACAAAATTATAAATGCTACCGATTGGGTATTTTTTCCATTTTTCGTGAGACCTTTTACGCCGGTCATCGATGAAGTACTACAGAATATGATTGAATTGTGCAAAATGAAAATAATGCGAAGGTATCTAAGACCAAAGAATTGAATGACTATTTAATATTAATTGCATTCACAAAATTATAAATGCCCCCGATTAGGTTATTTTTTTAATTTTTCGTGAGACAATTTGCGCCGATCACCGATGACCACCACGGCAGTCAACGCGTTAATCGTCAGTTGGGGAGACGAGTAAAATTGTGGAAGCGCTGTAGAAGCATCCAACCCCTGCTTTGCAACGATGGATCATAATAACTTGGCCAAGGCAGCGAGATGCCGCCAACACTTGTGTGTTTGCAACGGCGTAAAAACGTTATGCACAGCTCACTCGTACGAAACGTGCACGCTAACGAGGGCACGTGTTCCTCTCTCCTTGCGGACAATGCACGCCACGGTCGATATTATGCATACACGTACCCAACCCCTTTTCTCCAGAGCAAGGAGCCCCATCGCAGCTGCACGATTCACCTTTAACCGCACTCCGTGCCAATGTCAGCTAGAATGCATAACGGTACAGCCCGGACGAAAACGTGATTTAATAACACGCTCCCGTGTGCCGAACTGAAGTTTCAACTTTCAACGGAGTTACGGGCTGCCAGTCACTCTATACCGTCTCAAATGACACTGCATTAACGGCACTTATCTCCACGCTTTCAATATCGTCGATACGTGCAATCCGCTCAATCCTTTATGATCGAAGTTTAAGCGCACACACCGTCTACCCACGCAGACTACTTTTAAACGGTACGTGCGCAGGCATATCTTAATCGCCGTACGAATTTGTTTGAAATCGTATCACGATGTTTACACGGCGCCAGTGGCCTTTCAATGTCGGGGTAAAAATATCCGCATTGCGAAATTAACACCAGATTTCGCGGCAGACGATTGAGCTTTACAGATGACGGATTAAGCAAGTGGGACGCGGTTAGATAAGGTGGATCAACAAACCCGTACCGCTCGGTACACTAAGATATTCCCTTGCAGTCTGTGATCGTCGCCAAATAAGGCCCGATGCACGCGGGTGCGTTACATAAAAGACGACATGCTGCTCGAGCCCGTTAAGCGATTAACATCATCACTGATCCTTTTTCGTCTGCCCTGATTAACTGTCAATTTGACGGGCTAGCTCTATTAACGCTAGACGCGATGACTCAGCCTGCTGACCTTCGTCAAGACTTTTGCCCGCGTAATGGCTCCCGATATAACAATAACGACACGGTGATTATCGGGCTGCATCATCGGCGCCAATGAAAGTTCGACCCTCTGAGATTCTGACCAAACAAGGGTACGGAGTCCGCGCGTATGTTGAAACAGTCCGCCAGCATTCGCAGCGGTACACTGGCATGGATTGCCGATATTGCCCGCCAGATTTTGCCACTGCTATCTCTGGAATCTGACTGCTGTCTGGTGCGGAGCGGTGGAAGAGAGAGGAAGGACCAGGGAAATGTGTGGGATAATATGAGGGAACAACAGAACCGAGAGAAGAGAATGAAGGCATATTGAGACGAATATAAAGATCTCCGAAAAAAGAGATTACGGGTTCTTATAAGAGACGCGAGAGGAGGTAGTGAGATAGATTGACGGATTAGGGAAAAAGGAGCAATGAACGGAGGGTAAGGAGGATAGAGAGGAGCAGCAGGGCATCTAGAAGGAAGAGAAAGGGAGAAGCCGTTTATTTGTGCGAGGGCGAGGTCGAGAGAACGGGTAGAAAGAGAAAGAGAAGCAGTGAAAGAGGGATCGGTGACCTCCGTACTCGTCGTTTCGCACCGAAATTGGAGCCATCTGCACGCACTGCGTTAGTCTCTGGATACTGCTCTCGGACTACACTCTATGTGTGTTCGCATGTCTCGTTAGTAGGGTCGTGTATATACGTTCCATGTGTTTGCACAGCGCGTTAATGCAACGAATAACGAGTACGGTGCCCAGTGTGCAAAGAACATGAGCCCCTCTGTTCATTCGATCAACGTTTAATCGCAGACGGACACACGTACATGAGTATACTGGGTGACGCGATACGACTCCTTCCGGATATTAAATCACAGATCTCTGACGTGACTCTCGCACGCATATACACTCCTACTTCATGTTGCGAGATTTATGCAAAAAATCATTTGACACCTACACTCTTCCATACATAATCGAGTCTGTTTCTCTCATACGCCACGGGCTTAAGGACGAGCTTGCGCATATCGTTTATATTAGACTTGTACATAAACGGTGACTTATCGAAACACCCTGTATGGAACAGCAAATCTACGCGTGCGCCCCCCGATGAATTCGTCGAGAGCAGTTAATACTGGCGTTCCATTCGTCCGATGACTCAATGACACCGCATACGGTAGGGCGTCTTTCCCCTCGAGCCGACAAACACTCGCCATGGGGTCCGTAGGCGTGGAACAAGAGGGCCACGTGTCTCGCGGAGGGCGAGAAAATCTATTCGCATCGGCGAAGTTGGTCACCGTACCTTTATCGAAAACGAACGCAGAGTTATTGTCAAATTCGTGCGCATACGTCGGACGTGCCAAGCAAGTCTGTGCCTAGGTCATGGATCTCCCCTAATTTTACTAGGGAGACGATGTCATACGTAAAATATCATGGGTTGCATTCTATTTATAAGGTAGCAAATGGAAATTCTGTAATGCCGTATATGAGTCAAATATCCAAAAATATTTTCGGAAAGACCGAATTAATCCGTGTGAGCTGAATTTCTCGCGTCAGGTAGAACTATATTCTGTGTTTCCGCACAGTTAACGGTACCCTACTGCACAGCGTTCCAAGCGGCATGCCGAAAATAGAATCGCGCAGGCACACCATGTGGCAAAAAGTCTGCCGTCATATAGCTGAAAAGCTATTATCAGCGTTGCAAATTTAATTCCCACGCGACGCTTTTAATTAACAGACGGTCTCTTTTGCTTTTCACTCTGTCAACCCCTCGCACGCGGCACCTTATCGGATTACTGCCGGGAGACACCCCCAAACCGCGTAGCTAAACGTATACGCCCATATCAAACAGCAAACAATACATAGTATTATCTCATTTTCGCCTACCTATATCATGCCAACTAATTATTACTGCGCCTGTGTTACCCAAGACCAAATCTACACATACATCAACGTCACACTAAATACACCCACATGCGTACAACAAACAAAAGAATGTACTTTTAAGAACAGACTATCGATAAAGGCAATTAAAATGGCGCAACATTCGAAGTTCCTACGTCGAGACACAATCGCATTACGACATCGCCCAACATCGCCTCGAGGAAATCATCCCCCCAAACTGGCCATCAGCATCTATCCACCCCTTGGCCTCGCGAGTGTCATTTGCCAGTAGGAAGCGACGCGTCCATTTTATTTGTAGCCCCTCCCAGCACGGGGTACCCACGGCAGTTCCGTTAAAGCTCGTCGATCTAAGCCGAACTCGGTAAACGGCCTCTGCAGAATGCAAGCTTGGCCATTCGTCGTTGTCGTCGCTGCGTTCCACGTTTAGCAAAGTCGCTCCCCTGTCCTTCCTCTAACTGTCGCTCGGATTAGTCTCCCTACTGCGAACATGTCCCCTCGCACACCCCTCGCCGACGTCCGCATCGTGGATATATTTACCGTCTCGTTAAAATCATTCTCAACTTCGTGGCCTGACCTGACCACGACCGCAGAAGGTAGATTTTGCATATCGTGCCAGCACGCCACCTAACAAGCGTTCAAGAAAATACAAATGGTTCTTTTGTTTTATCCCGGGGCCGACGGAACCACGCATTATCACGATAAATGAGTGATACTGTGAAAAAGTCACTCCGTGCGGCACGACGTTAAGCACACCCTTCTAAGTCGGAAAATGAGCGGCGTGGGCTGAGCTTCATTAAGGAAAAATTAAAAACGGATGTAAAAAATTAGAGTGCCATGCATGGCTTGTTGTTTGTAAAATTGTGCTGGTACAGTAATCAGCGAAAGTTGCTGGTGGATGTAGTGAAAAATAACTGACTGCCCACCTTAACGGTCTGGAGTAGAATTACGTCTCAATAGTATGCTCCCTGTGTGACACGCCTACTTTTTTTGGGCAATATATAACGATATCTATTGCAATTGGCCAAACGAGCACGGAGAAAAGTTTTTAATATTTGTTTTATATCCGTGCTTGTTTGGCAAATTGCAATAAGTATCATTACGTATTGTCCAAAAAAGAAGTAGGCGTGTCACCCAGGGTACATACTATTGAAACGTAATTCTACTATATATTAGTACAGTCTATATACGTTTTTACGAAACCATATTTAATTAGACTGCATGTTTACGAAAGAAAATCTATTGTTCACATCCCTATGCCATCCAATTATTTTTTTACGAGCAAATTTTAATATATTGATCGCTTGAACAGATAATGACAAGCAGAAAAAAACAATAAATAACTTTTCACGCATGACGGAACTAAGCAAAAAAAAAAAAGTAACAATTGGTTTGTTTTTTAGTATTGGATGGATAATAATTTACACTGAAGAAAAACCCGCTATCTATTTGCTGAACTATTTACGGTCAGATGATAGGAGAGACCATAAAAAATGTTGCCAAACTTACAATCAAAAATAGAGCTTTTTTGATTAATCTTCTCTTTTGGTATTTAAAGGAAGGAGTTCAACAAGACTTATAAAAACAAAAATTTACTGCAAATTTCGCCATAGTCTTGGTCGTATGGTTGAAGAGGAACGCACAGCTTTATATCCTATATACCGTCACAGAGTTTTAAACGATCAAATACAAAATTAAATTTCTGCCCAATGACTGCCAACTACGAGATATCTCGTAGTAAACGTCTGTACCAAAACTGCCAGCTACGAGTTATCTCGTAGTGTTTTTTTTTTCAATAAAAATACTGTAAATGCCATTACACTATTGTATCAGTAACTTAATATTATTATATTTTGTAAAACTTTATGTGTTCTTTAAAATAAAAGACGCGCTAAATTTGCGTGGCAGACAATGGGTTAACAAGTATTAAAATGTTTAATATATTAATTGAATAAATATACTAAATGGTAAGTAGAAAACTGATAAGATTTATCGTAAATCTTCAATCATACATTGCCCACCTCATACAGCAATATAAATGATTTAATAATTTCTTCCCTCTCATCCTCTCTGAGAGTAACCGAACTGCTTTTGCAAGTATCTTCACTGCAATACATAAAGTGCCGTGCAAACGTGGCATAAAAGGTCGAGTGGTCGTGTCGTCCTCCGTTCCAAATTATTTTACAGTTTCTCCGCCTTAACCTGTCATACTCATCGGCCCGTTAAAATTATTCCGCGGTCCGTACCCACTACGAAGTAATCGCAAAAATTCGAGTGTAATTGCCACACGAAAAAGTCTAAGATTCACAATGTTCCGCGCGTTCTACAATAGAGCGCGCCACAAATAACGCTATACCCTTTCATAATGATAAATTATTTAACAGCCTCTCTTCCTCCTTCTCTCTCTCCCACTTTCTCTGTCTCTCATTTTCGCTCTCCGTCTCTCGCCTCCACGTTCACTTACGACGCGGATATATTTACCGTCCCGTTAAAATCACTCTGTAGCCCCTAACCTGACCCGACGATCTTCGTGGGAGCATTCGTGGGCAGATTCTATCTCGCACCATTGCAGATTCATGAATCCGAGCGCATCTATTCAGCGAGGCTATGGGAAATCAGCGTCGGAATTGAAAGTGCAAGAATTAGGAAGGATCTCAGATGAAATTCTTTTCAAATCGCCGTCAATCAGACCGTACACGACTGTGTAACCGGCCTCTCTGATTTGTATGTATGTAGAATTACGGACTTGCTCGTACGCCGTGCACGCACGTATGTACCTCTGTCGAGATTAAATCTTTGACAGACTCTCTCGTGTCGACACGCTCACCCGCACCGTGGGTATATATATAAGTTCGTCCCGTTAAAATCGTTCTCAAGCCGAGCGCGGCTCAATTTGACCACCGCAGGTGCACCAGAGATATTGCGAATTCCATCAAAGTCCTCTGTTCTCTTGCATGCAATGAGAATCGCTGTGACACTAACGCGGGAACGAATGACGCATAATTTGACACAAAAGTCGACGGCATCTGGCTTGTTTTCTCTAGGTTAATTAAGATTTTCGACGATCGGCATTGAGTCGAGAATCTTTGTTCCATGAAACCGATTACGTAAGGCGCGGAAAGAATCGACCCACAACGATTCTCCTCTTGCGTAATGCTTATCTGAAACTGTAATCGATGACTCGAGGATCACTTTCGTTCGCTACCACCGTCACACTCGGATCCAAATGTTCTGAGATATCTTGATACTACGAAACAGTAACCGAAGCGCACGGACAAGAAAATGCGACCAATATCTATCTCACTTGACCGAGTAACGGCTTTTAGTGCAACCGTACAAATTTATTTGTCCGAACGTGTCTTACGTTGGGTTCCATTCATTGCAATAATTCGTACCGCCGTCCCGATAAAATGCTCTCCCAGGCCTCATTGTCCCTGCTCGGATTGGGATGCATTTGTAGTAGACGGTTTCAACATGGTCATCGCATTTTATCATGGCCGCGAGCACGGCCACGAAACCAACAACGAGAATGCGACGAAGCGAACGAACCAAAGAGATCGGTCGCGGAGGTAGGGAACCGTTAAAAGCGATCAGTTCCAAACTCAGCCTCCCGTAATTGGATATTCCCCGAAGGGATATAGTTCCTTTAATAACACTGAATTAATGAAAAATCCATTTCTCGCCTGGTAATCTCGCTGAGGTAATCCCTGCGTCTTATGTCCGAAGGCTAACGCGACTCTTATGTCTAATTTCAAAACATCCGTAATACCAGTCGCAAGTGGTCGAATACGTCTAAATTCGTCCGTTGAGTCAGTGTATATTTGAGTAAGGGATGAGCAATAAAATTGGCCAATAAATGTCACAGGATGGCGTCGACTACCTAATTAACACTAGCCACGATCCCAGTACTGCACGTACGATAGATCGCAGACAATGAACCACAGCTCGTACGTTCCGCTCGAACAAAGGCATTCTAAGCGACGCTTTCTTTGATTATGCGTATCATAAAAGGACGGCAGCGATGTAAAAGCGTCCCCAGCGCGACGCGAAAGTTAGTCGTGTACATAGTTTCTTCATAATTATCCTGTACTCTCTGTATGGCTCAGTGAGAGTCTAAGGCGCTCTCTAATTATTCCAGAATCTCGGTCTGGGCCATAATGCAACACATCTTGTTTGCGCGCGCAACCTTCTTACGTCGACTAATTCCGAGCGAGGCCAACGCGTTTCCGATATTATCTCGAATTGGAACGATTTCTTTTCGCGAGCGAAATGGTGTCCACTTTCTGTTGGATTATTCGAAAGATATCGTTCTCACGTTATGTCTTCGGCGGCGAATTAACGCGGGACTTCCTAGCCTTCTCCAAAGATTTTGCCGGTTACGTCCCCGCGAGCTATCGCAAGTTATCTTGAACCCAATAAAAAGGAAGTGGCCACTTCCCGTTTCTGTTTCTAAGATAAAGGACGGCACTGAAAGCTCGCTACGGAGCGGGTATCGCGTGAAGCATCGCGCATGATGCTATGAGGAGTGCTATACTTTCAAAGAAATAGCGCTCGTACACGCTGTTAATTTTCGCGAGCGATCGACGAATCTCGCCATCGCGAGACCGTTAAATATAGTCGTCCTTACGGTAGTTCGCGGTGAGACCAAGGTTAAGGAATGCTCAAGTGCAGCACAAGCGGAAATGACCGTTCATAATTCATGAGAGCCGGGAGAGAGTAATCGATTCTTGACAAAGACGCTAGTCTATGCATCAGATAATTATCTCATTTTCGCCTCGTATTGGGATTCAAGCGCGACCTGCGGGCAGCTACGTCATTCATGACTAAAATTGGAACTAATCGGAGGTACTAATCATAGCGACTCAGGCCGTCATCGTTGCGCGTGGGAAGACATCGCTCGTGTTGGCTTAGTTAGCATGACCAAAAATCATCCCGAGGCTGTTCACCCGCGATTTCATGCCAACGAAATTCATCGAGTGCATCAGCGATAAACAAAGTGTATTCTCTCGGTATAACGTGAAATTGGCACGCGGCTTCGTGATTTGGGTTATAAGATGGAACCGAATATTTCGCAGCCGACGCACCGCGTCGTGACTCACGCCGGAGACGCTCCCGTAATTCGACATTTCCCTGCGAATTGCCAGCGTGCTAGAAACATAGAGGCAGGGAAAAAATTCGATCGAAAGAAGGAGAGAAAGCGTGTTCGGATGTGAAATTTGCGCGCACTGAGAAATATCGGCAGATTGGCACGCTTCAATAAAATACGGCTGCAGGTACAAGGATCCGGCAGGCGACTGGCAGTTTGCTATAGGCTGGCATACGCAAAATACGAAGTCCGTATTAGCCGCACGTTCGTAAATGCATTACGCGTGCACTCAATTAGTCCGGCCTTATAATGATTCACGATAAATAGCACGCACCACGTGGGGCAGTGTATCCTATGGCGTTTCTCAACGGCGGTGTGCACCGACAATAACGTGCCGTACTTTCCATATATTCATTTTTTTAATCGAGCGCTCGAGCGTATCGATATAACATAAAAACATTCGGCACAAAACGTACATCCGCAAGGAGAGGAAGGCAACGTCTGATTTGCGTGTTCCGGTACACGGACTGCAAGTACATAAAGTATTCGCGTGGGCACTTACGTCTTTAGATACGGTCGAATCTTAGTTCGATTCGCGTGATAGTTGATTGTGATCACACCAGCGGCCCACTTACGCGGCGGCTAAGTTATTTATTGCAGAAGACGACGGCCGAGTGACGCCGGTGAAGAATAGTCAAATTCCTTCGCACGTTCGAGTTATATCGAGAAAGATAATCTAAAATCGCGTGGAATTGAAAGCGCGCCGAGAAAAGACCGTATCGTTTCGTTCGTTAGCATAGAAACATGTCGACCGTGAACAGTTCATTTATCTGACACGAAGATTATCGGTAGCCTTTTAGAAACCTAAATAAGCCTTGAAAAGAGCAAATTATGCACTGGTTTCGTACTTCGGAATTCTTAAGTTTGTTATCACGATATTGTTACAGCGGATCCCTGTCTGTATTGTTCATCCACGGCATAAATTACGCTACAAACAGCATAACATAAACGATTAATCACAGGAAACATCATGTGGTCTAACAGTTTCGAAACGCTGCACGCAGGACAATAACACAATAAAAAAGGAATCGTGGCGAGTCTGCGAGAAATGAAATTATAACGGTAAAACGCATTGCAGGTCGTTAGCGTTTTGCGGCCAACAGCGCGATCGCGGGTGCGATACTAGCAATTTATTTTACAAAGAGATCGTCGGGGGACTCGATAAAGCTAAACTGACGAACACAAAGTGGAGCCATTGAAATCGTTTGTACGAGTGGAGTGCGAGAGTCGAGCAGTCGATCTAGAAACGCGGCACAGCTAAGAAATGATCAAGAAATCCTGCGGAAGTCACAGCGGGCAACCGCGTTTCCTCGCCAGACGCATTCAGCCCATAACTTATTTTCATCCCGCGTAAACATTTAACGAGTTTTATTTGTCCGCGGGTGATCAGAACAAGCGAGTAAACAGTATCGGAGTAAGTGCGCACATTTTTTTCTTCTTCAGTAGCCGTCGCGCAAAATTCGCAGTCTCCTTTTGCCGATGACGCTCGCGAGACATTTGCGGCATATTCAAGTGTGCCTAATAATACGCCGCCAGAGATAAAATCGCGCTTCATTCATTATAGCACGCGTTTGCAAGTTGTACACGATATATGAGTCAAAATGAAAAGCGCTATTACCGCTTTTTACGGTCCGCATAAACGGTCTTCTAAACTGTAATTGCCAATTTAGCAGCTACAAGCGAAAGTTTGTTTTTACGAAGCGGTGCGTAGAATATTAGACTGGAAAAGACGATTATGTTCATTTCGTAGATCACATTAAAGTTTTGATCGTGCGCGAAATATACACACACGATAGCCGTGTAATACTACTTTCATCGATTATGCAATATTCATCCTTGTATGTCCTGCTTGCCATTCATTGCGAAAGAAACGGGTTTATGTAATAAAAGCGAAAATACTCCGACGATATTGAATGTCCCTACGTAACGAATATCCCCTCGTCAAACTGCGATACGCACGATAATTATCGCAGGCACCCGTCCATTCCCGAATATTTGGGAAACTGGCATTCTTCACACCTTACGCAATTCTAGGCACCAATTGTAAAAACCATGAAACATGCGGTGTCGTAAAAAAAGAAAAAAAAACGTAAACCCCCATGTTTGTCGGGTCTAACACAAAGCTTGGGGTCGAACTTGGTGTGCCCTTTATCGTTTATATTTTCAAGCGTGTTTGAATGTCTCTTATTTACCTTCAATTCAAACACGACGTATTCTCCTAAAATATAATTTTATCTCGCAACGATCCTACGAACGACAACGCAGATGTACCAGAAAACGAAATGGTATGTGCCATTCGACGAGTCGATTTATCGTGTCAATTGGTAAGCGATACACCACCCACATCTTTGTATTAAAGTCGCGAGTACGATGTTGAACCCTACGCCTGGATATAAGAAAAGCAAAAATTGTAGGCGTAAATATGGTTTCATTGACAGATCAATAGTCGGCCGAACGTAAATGGCTAATCGGCTAAGCCCCTTCGCCCAGTCATTAGACGATAAAACGAATCATCGAAATCGCAACTGCACAAGATGACAACGATCGACCGTTTGCAGTCACCCGGAAAACAACGGGCGGTTGTTTTTCATCACAGACGTTTGTACTCCTACTTCCAGAACGAATCTGGACAGTGTGGGATGACATCTGTTCGAAGCTATCTGCAGACGATCCGGTGGCTGTTACAAGCATACGCACGACCCATGTTCACCCACATTCCTATACAAATCTACGTGAGAATTTGGTTACCAGGCCGTAAGATTCACATCCGTTTACGGCTGCCAATCGTTCCCGTTTACTGCTAACTTTTCTGCCAATACTCTCGAAATGAGCGAAAAAGAAAAACGAAAAGGGTGATCTTCTACCCGCCCCTTCGTTCCTCCCCTCCCTTGGCACTCGAACCGAAAGAACAACCCATATCCGCTGGTCAGTGGTACAAGTGATTCTAAATGGAACATCAGCTAACGGAAGCTTTGTAACAGCATGACAAGTGCCGCAAGACGCTGTTCGTTCAATAACAGCACGTTAGGGCCCTACGTTGGGTCCTCAAGACTCATCCGTCCCCACGCAACGAAATCGATAACTTATACAAAGGGCAAGTTCCTGGACTCGCTCAACTCACCTCACGCACAATGATCCAAGGTTTGCTGTCCCCCGAGGAGCACAGCCTCTAAGCCCGCCGGGTTGCGTATCCTGCGTAAGGGCGGCTGCTTTGACCTCGCTTCTCTGCTCGTTCTACACATTCACACGCGATACCGATATACCATGTCCGCCTGCTCCACTCCGTGCCACCGACGAATTCTCTCAAGCACGGACGCTGCCTTACAACGAATGCCTTAATACGAAAGGTCGGAAAAGAAAACGCACGCGCGTCCCGTGCGAAGCTCGTCCTACAGTTCGCAAGTGTCTTTTGCGGCCGTTGTCTGCGAGCGAATTATACCTTTTGCGCGTCCAGTCTGCTGTGATGGTCTCCGTTCGAGAACCGTGTATCACGCCGGCCGACGATTCGCTCTCACTCCTGTCGTCCCTTTCCCTGTCTGAGGCTCGCGGATCGACTGGCCGACCGACGTAAACCATCTATATTCGTGCGAGCCACCGTTTCTGTTTCGTTTCAGCGTTGCCGGCACTTCGGCAGCAGCAACACCCAGCGACAACTGGTGACGACTAACGACGACCCTTGCACGCACCCTTTGCGATTGACTCGCGGATAAAGATGGGGTCAGGAGGAAAAGAGGAAGGGCGGAAGCTGCAGCGGCGGAAATCGACGCGTCTCGGCTAGGTGGTTGATATTTCGAAATTTTCCCGCGTTTTTTCGAATGCGCTGTCTTATTGTTGAACTTGTTTACTGAATTTCTGTCTTAACACATTGGTGACTGGTCATTTTTGGGAAAAGCTGTGTCAAGTCACCGGCTATTATTTCGTAATTGAACGTGGAAGTGAAATGATGTAAATAACCTTCAAGAAAGTTTGTTCGTGCATAATGAATTCAGATTGAACTTTGGACATCAATTTTATGTAGCTTTTAATATGTTTTCGTATGATTAACTGTACAACTGTCATTTATGCGTAGATGTAGACAAGAGGTTTTGCACATATATGAGCCGTTTATTTTGAAAGTGGCCTAACTCCATTAATCTTCAAATCGAGATAAATAACATTTACTGATAAATAGCATGAATTTGTACATGTAACCATGGTAACCGGAAAATATTGAAAAACGGAGTTAGGCCACTTTCAAAATAAACGGCTCATATCTTGTTTCATTGCGCTTTCCTTTTAAAGAGCTAGATTATACCCTTGTTATTTAATTTTCAATAATCATTTTCCAAATGACAACTTATTTAAAAATCCGTTCCGTTCCGTTGTTCTTGACACCTAATACTAGAATTGTAATAAAAACCTCAGTACCAAGAAAAGTATACTTTTTTATAATAAGGCAGACGCGATTGAAGATAATGAACAAAATTTTACTATATTCTATATTGCCCTGAGTTTCAAAAATGAAAATAGCCAACGCAAGTGCAAACACGAGTTAACTCGTGACCGGTCATCAACGTTCGGCCATGAAAACACGAGTTAACAATGTGTTAAGTTGCAAAATTTGGCACTGCTGCAGCTACGCTGAAAAGTGGAAGCTAATTTTGATATTGATTTATTAGGATTTTCTGGGAAAGATAAAAGAAATTTAAAAAAAATTTAAAGTTATTTAAAAATCACTCGGGCAGCTATATAAAGCATTCACGTATAATTTATTAAAAAATGCTTCACCCAGCGTTCCGTCGTTCTTGACACCTAATACTAGAATTGTAATAAAAACTTCAGTACCAAGAAAACTACACTTTTTTATAATAAAGCAGACGCGATTGAACATAATGAACAAAATTTTACTATATTCTATATTGCCCTGAGTTTCAAAAATTAAAATAGCCGACGCAAGTGCAAACACGAGTTAACTCGTGACCGGTCATCAACGTTTGGCCATGAAAACACGAGTTAACAATGTGTTAAGTTGCAAAATTTGGCACTGCTGCAGCTACGCTGAAAAGTGGAAGCTAATTTTGATATTGATTTATTAGGATTTTCTGGGAAAGATAAAAGAAATTTAAAAAAAATTTAAAGTTATTTAAAAATCACTCGGGCAGCTATATAAAGCATTCACGTATAATTTATTGAAAAATGTTTCACCCAGCGTTCCGTTGTTCTTGACACCTAATACCTCCATTTTTATACTTTTTTATAATAAAGCAGACGCGATTGAACATAATGAACAAAATTTTACTATATTCTATATTGCCCTGAGTTTCAAAAATTAAAATAGCCGACGCTGCAAACACGAGTTAACTCGTGACCGGTCATCAACGTTCGGCCATGAAAACACGAGTTAACAATGTGTTAAGTTGCAAAACTTAGCACTGCTGCAGCTACGCTGAAAAGTGGAAGCTAATTTTGATATTGATTTATTAGGATTTTCTGGGAAAGATAAAAGAAATTTAAAAAAAATTTAAAGTTATTTAAAAATCACTCGGGCAGCTATATAAAGCATTCACGTATAATTTATTAAAAAATGCTTCACCCAGCGTTCCGTCGTTCTTGACACCTAATACAAGAATTGTAATAAAAACCTCAGTACCAAGAAAAGTATACTTTTTTATAATAAAGCAGACGCGATTGAACATAATGAACAAAATTTTACTATATTCTATATTGCCCTGAGTTTCAAAAATTAAAATAGCCGACGCAAGTGCAAACACGAGTTAACTCGTGACCGGTCATCAACATTCGGCCATGAAAACACGAGTTAACAATGTGTTAAGTTGCAAAATTTCAGCTGCTATACGCTTGTGATATTGATTTATTAGGATTTTCTGGGAAAGATAAAAGAAATTTAAAAAAAATTTAAAGTTATTTAAAAATCACTCGGGCAGCTATATAAAGCATTCACGTATAATTTATTGAAAAATGCTTCACCCAGCGTTTCGTTGTTCTTGACACCTAATACTAGAATTGTAATAAAAACCTCAGTACCAAGAAAAGTATACTTTTTTATAATAAGGCAGACGCGATTGAAGATAATGAACAAAATTTTACTATATTCTATATTGCCCTGAGTTTCAAAAATTAAAATAGCCGACGCAAGTGCAAACACGAGTTAACTCGTGACCGGTCATCAACGTTCGGCCATGAAAACACGAGTTAACAATGTGTTAAGTTGCAAAACTTAGCACTGCTGCAGCTACGCTGAAAAGTGGAAGCTAATTTTGATATTGATTTATTAGGATTTTCTGGTAAAGATAAAAGAAAAATGTGTACAATGTATTCCGGGCGTTAACGGGATTGGACGAAGCTGCGATGTTACAACTGAAGCGGAGAAAAAAATGGAAAAATCGGAAATACTGTAAAGTGTGGTTGTAGAAAATTTATTTATTTTTTTTTTTCATTTGAAATCCCTCATTGCCGGTGTCAATGTCATTAGCGCTTCCTCCATTTTTTTCCGTTCGAAGTCAGACCTGAAAGTGCTCCACATTTCCTCCAGCTTTCTTTGTTGGTACCTCTGATATTAAAATAATTTGCTATATACTAAACAATACCATTTCATCGGTTAATACTGTGCTGCACTAATAAGAGTCTTACTCTAATAACGGTGAAACAGTGTTTCATTGTTGCTCCTACATAAATAATCTTCACTTTTACTAAGCGTCCACCTACGTCATTTATCACTGGAATTGAGTTTAGTAGAAACTTGTGCGGCCCATGCCTAACTTTTATCAGCGCTATCCTTGTGTGTTCATTACAGTATTTCGCTGTGTTAAATTAATCAGTATTCAGTGACACGTAGATTGCATTGTAGCAATTTAACCCCTTAACGACGAATGAGGATAATTCGCGACATACTGCTTCGCATGTCGCATATGGGTTTAAAATTGAGAATTTCATAAAAGTGTCACCGAATAGGATACATTCCTACTACCAATATATATTAGTGCACAAGCACAGTACACAAATAAAAATTGTTGACGGATTTAAATGTGCATAATAACAGGATATATAATTATATAAATACTATGTAATTATTTTTTCATCAGAAAAAAATTCAGGCGTTAAGGGGTTAATTCCATCATCGTTATAACCTATAGATTACCAGTAAAACCAGCTTTTATGGCTGCAGCTCCAAACTGACCATACAATTGCTCAACTTTTTGTTGAACTGCATAATGCAATGCTGTCACCTTTAACGGAAAAGGTTTGTCGATCCTATCAGCTGGTGTTATTTCAATTGCAAAATATCTGTGAATTGTTCACAGCAAAGAAAAAAATTACTCGATGTCGGTTGTCTTTGGTCTCATAGTGATGCGTGGTATTCAGTACCACACTACGTAGATCATTAAAAAATAATAGTGTGCTGTTAATTATTGTTTACCTATTCTTAAAACGAACCATGGTATAGGTTAGGTAGTAACAGTCCTGTCCCAGAAAAACAAAACAACACACAATTAGACACGCTTTGGAAGACTGATGTAATACAATGCAGGAAGTCGGTTTCTGCGTAAAAATAAACAATTTTAATAAGAAAGCAGTTACCAAAATTTACAGAATGCCATCCGCTTTCACGATTTCTTTTAATTTCCACATTCCTCCAAACAGAATATCTCTAGTGCCCTCTGCAATTGCGCCATACACCCGGGAAAGATGAAACATGGTGCACAAAATGGAGTCTAAAAACATATATTAAAAAAAAAAAAAAATTTTTTTTTTAAATTTATAATATTACGGTTCAACCGAATAAACATAAACATCCAAATTCCTTGACTCAAAAAGTATTGCACTTTTCGGATATTCATAAACAGACGCGATAAATATTTGTAATTTCCTTATTTCGTATTTAGTTTAGTTCAATAATGATCTGTATTGTATAATTTCCACATTCCTCCAAACAGAATATCTCTAGTGCCCTCTGCAATTGCGCCATACACCCGGGAAAGATGAAACATGGTGCACAAAATGGAGTCGTATTTAGTTTAGTTCAAAAACATATATTGAAACAAAAAAAAAAAAAATATATTTTTTTTTTAAATTTATAATATTACGGTTCAACCGAATAAACATAAACATCCAAATTCCTTGACTCAAAAAGTATTGCACTTTTCGGATATTCATAAACAGACGCGATAAATATTTGTAATTTCCTTATTTCGTATTTAGTTTAGTTCAATAATGATCTGTATTGTATAATTTCCACATTCCTCCAAACAGAATATCTCTAGTGCCCTCTGCAATTGCGCCATACACCCGGGAAAGATGAAACATGGTGCACAAAATGGAGTCTAAAAACATATATTGGAGTCTAAAAAAAAAAAAAAAAAAAATTTTTTTTTAAATTTATAATATTACGGTTCAACCGAATAAACATAAACATCCAAATTCCTTGACTCAAAAAGTATTGCACTTTTCGGATATTCATAAACAGACGAGCGATAAATATTTGTAATTTCCTTATTTCGTATTTAGTTTAGTTCAATAATGATCTGTATTGTATAATTTCCACATTCCTCCAAACAGAATATCTCTAGTGCCCTCTGCAATTGCGCCATACACCCGGGAAAGATGAAACATGGTGCACAAAATGGAGTCTAAAAACATATATTAAAAAAAAAAATTTTTTTAAAAATTTATAATATTACGGTTCAACCGAATAAACATAAAGATCCAAATTCCTTGACTCAAAAAGTATTGCACTTTTCGGATATTCATAAACAGACGCGATAAATATTTGTAATTTCCTTATTTCGTATTTAGTTTAGTTCAATAATGATCTGTATTGTATAATTTCCACATTCCTCCAAACAGAATATCTCTAGTGCCCTCTGCAATTGCGCCATACACCCGGGAAAGATGAAACATGGTGCACAAAATGGAGTCTAAAAACATATATTAAAAAAAAAAAATTTTTTTTTTTAAATTTATAATATTACGGTTCAACCGAATAAACATAAACATCCAAATTCCTTGACTCAAAAAGTATTGCACTTTTCGGATATTCATAAACAGACGCGATAAATATTTGTAATTTCCTTATTTCGTATTTAGTTTAGTTCAATAATGATCTGTATTGTATAATTTCCACATTCCTCCAAACAGAATATCTCTAGTGCCCTCTGCAATTGCGCCATACACCCGGGAAAGATGAAACATGGTGCACAAAATGGAGTCTAAAAACATATATTAAAAAAAAAAAAAAAAAATTTTTTTTTAAATTTATAATATTACGGTTCAACCGAATAAACATAAACATCCAAATTCCTTGACTCAAAAAGTATTGCACTTTTCGGATATTCATAAACAGACGCGATAAATATTTGTAATTTCCTTATTTCGTATTTAGTTTAGTTCAATAATGATCTGTATTGTATAATTTCCACATTCCTCCAAACAGAATATCTCTAGTGCCCTCTGCAATTGCGCCATACACCCGGGAAAGATGAAACATGGTGCACAAAATGGAGTCTAAAAACATATATTAAAAAAAAAAAAAATTTTTTTTTTAAATTTATAATATTACGGTTCAACCGAATAAACATAAACATCCAAATTCCTTGACTCAAAAAGTATTGCACTTTTCGGATATTCATAAACAGACGCGATAAATATTTGTAATTTCCTTATTTCGTATTTAGTTTAGTTCAATAATGATCTGTATTGTATAATTTCCACATTCCTCCAAACAGAATATCTCTAGTGCCCTCTGCAATTGCGCCATACACCCGGGAAAGATGAAACATGGTGCACAAAATGGAGTCTAAAAACATATATTAAAAAAAAAAAAAAAAATTTTTTTTTAAATTTATAATATTACGGTTCAACCGAATAAACATAAACATCCAAGTTTTCAATAATGACTCAAAAAGTATTGCACTTTTCGGATATTCATAAACAGACGCGATAAATATTTGTAATTTCCTTATTTCGTATTTAGTTTAGTTCAATAATGATCTGTATTGTATAATTTCCACATTCCTCCAAACAGAATATCTCTAGTGCCCTCTGCAATTGCGCCATACACCCGGGAAAGATGAAACATGGTGCACAAAATGGAGTCTAAAAACATATATTAAAAAAAAAAAAAAAAAATTTTTTTTTAAATTTATAATATTACGGTTCAACCGAATAAACATAAACATCCAAATTCCTTGACTCAAAAAGTATTGCACTTTTCGGATATTCATAAACAGACGCGATAAATATTTGTAATTTCCTTATTTCGTATTTAGTTTAGTTCAATAATGATCTGTATTGTATAATTCCTGTGCCAGCGAGTTGTAGTTTTGGTCTTGCATGCTTGACGAATGTTTTTTACCCGCATCGGATAGCAAATCGTAGGATTCGTTTTGTGAAAGGCGGGAATGTTTATAGTCTATTATACGTTATGCCTTACCTGTGTGTTGCACGTGTCATTGCGTATTGTCACAACGGAGGTATTACACGGGATTAAACTACGTTATCGTTATCAACGCGAACAGAGCGCTATATTTCGAATTGCATGCAAGTCAAAGACGAACTGCTGTGTAAGCGGCCGACTTAATTAAAATTCAAGGTAACAAACTCCATGGGACAGTTTATTATGCGTAGTTGCCGCATCTAACATACGGGTAATAGGTTCCTAGCCGTGACTTTCTTCGTGCATCGACGCTAAACGAAAATTATCATTCGGTCTGCGTTCCGACTATTCCACGACTTCTGTAAGTTAAATATTAGCCAAAAGCAATGGAAACATTACGGATGTTGAATTCTTTTAGTCTCTGCTTACTGTTAAAAATTGATGAACATCCATGATGTACTGTTGCCATAGCATGTATGATTACTAATCTCCAGTTTCTTGCTGCAGTGTAAATGTTATCTCAGGGTCATGAGATGGTAGAAAAGTTTCTGATTATGGCACGCTACATTCTGCTGATTATCATGATTTGCTCTTACAGTTTATAATGATCTTTCCAAGTCTGGCCTACTCAGTTGACTTTTCCTGACAAAGGGTGCACATCCATTAGGAGTACAAATCATGGATTATTTTGTTGGTGTAGATGTAGGAACAGGAAGCGCTCGAGCTGCATTAGTTACTGCACACGGGAAAGTATTGAAGGTTGCAACAAGTCCATTGGAAATATTTCATCCAGCACAAAACTTTTACGAACAGTCCTCTGAGAATATTTGGACTGCTGTATGCCACGTGGTTAAGGTAATATTCATGCAATTTTTAATATTCTACAGCTCTAAAGTGAGGTAATTTAATGTGTACGTATTTCACAGTCAGTTGTAGCTGATATATGCGTGGATGATGTTAAAGGAATTGGTTTTGCCGCAACTTGCTCTTTAGTAGCCGTGGATAAATCTGGATTTCCCGTTACTGTGAGTCCAACAGGAGAAGACAAACAAAATGTTATATTATGGATGGACCATAGGGCACAAGAGGAAGCAGATTTCATTAATAGCACATATCATGATGTCCTTCGTTATGTTGGAGGCAAGGTATCACTGGAGATGGAAATACCAAAGTTGCTTTGGCTCAAGAAACATTTACCGTCTACCTGGAATCGTGTAGGACTTTTCTTTGATCTACCCGACTTCTTAACATGGAAAGCAACAGGTTCAGAATCAAGGTATCATCATTCTCTAGCACTAAAGTTGAGACAGTGCAATAATAGATATGAAAATATTAATACAATAATTTTGTTTATTTTTAGGTCATTATGTTCCTTGGTATGTAAATGGAATTATATGGCAGATTCCAAGGGTGACAATAAATGGAATGAGAGTTTTATGTATCAAATTAATTTGCGCGATCTTAAGGAAGATAATTGGCGAAAAATAGGGAGCGATGTAAAAGCTCCTGGAGACCCAATCAGTTCTGGCTTGTCACCAAAAGCTGCATCAGAATTAGGTCTCTTGAAAGGAACAGCAGTGGGTACATCCATCATTGATGCACATGCCGGTGGCCTGGGTATGATCGGGTGCACCGTTCTAAACGGGTCTCCTGAATTAACTACCAAGTTAGGTATGTCTAATTATTGCAGAATTACCGAGATACTTTGCAATTGCATATCGATAGCAATATTACTGGAACTGTGCAGCATTAATTTGTGGTACATCAACTTGTCACATGGTGGTAAGCGAGAAAAGAATATTTGTCCGTGGAGTTTGGGGACCGTACCACAGTGCTATGGTTCCTGGCCTTTGGCTCAATGAAGGTGGCCAAAGTGCAACAGGAAAGTTACTCGATCATGTGATAGACACCCATCCTGCAACACCTGGAATTCTCAAGGCATTAGGTGGAAATAAGTAAGACATTAGCATCTATAAGTTAGTAAAGCCATAAATTCGAAGTGTTTACTAAGATAACTCTGTTCAGACATATACAGCAGTATCTATCCGAACTTTTACAAACCATGGCAGAACGTAGAAATTTGAACAACGTGTCCTTTTTGACAACAGACGTACACGTGTGGCCAGATTTCCACGGAAACCGTTCACCTTTGGCCGATCCAAATATTAAAGGAATGGTATGAATACTTTCAAAAGAATTTTGTTAGGTCATGATATTAAAGTAAGGCATTTTTATGAAGAAACGAACACGTCTAGATTTCAGGATTGACCCTATCAGTTGATGAAGAAAATCTAGCTGTACTGTATTTAGCCACGGTGCAAGCATTAACGGTACAGTATAAACTTTATACTGATTAACCCTTTGCGGTCGGCAGATTTCGATCTTAAGAGTACCAGCAGGTCGGATGATATTTAGCATTTCGCAGTTACTTTTTCGTACAAAATTTAAAGTTAATATATGGATACTAAAACACGCAGAATTTGTTAAAACTGATTTGTTGGGTTTATTACTACTTGGAATACGTAAGAATACACATTTTTAATCTCTGTAATGTTCTAAAGTATGCTATTTCGTGAAACAATCACCGTTATGAAGTCCTGGCTTTCGTGTACAAGTATCACAGTACGTGTGTATTTATCGTCTTTGTCCCGCAGTTTTCCTGTCGAAACATACTACATAGTCTTCCTTGATTCCTCAACGAATTATATGAAATTAATTATTTAGTGAGTTACTAAGATAGTGTTTGGTGCCGAAAATTTCCTACTAACCGATCGACTAAACATTTCACGAAAGTGTGTCAGTGGCTTTTCGTTGTTCTGTGGTTTTATTATTTTATACAGTATGTATGAGTTGATGACCCATATCTGCACGCCCCAACAAAAAATTGCATTTTCGAAGGTTCCCTCTGCGGGATATCGACTTCTACAATGATTTAAAAATGTCCCCGCTACGGGGACACCGACTTCTATGACGATTGAGAAATGTCCCCGCAACGGGGACACCGATCGCAAAGGGTTAAAATTTGAAAGTTCATATATTAACACTTTATCGACCGCTAGCCGATTAATCGGCTTTTCGATTCCTACTGTTATTTGCCGGTAGCTGATTAATCGGCTTTTCAGTGATCAACGATTATGTGAGATAAAATAAATATCAATTTATGTTATGACAATTTTAAATGACAATAAAATTACGCCACTTCGAAACCAAAGGACTCTCAGCGACACAATGAGTATTTTTAAGTTATAGAGCTTTACTAATATTGCGATATTATCTTCGAATGGCATCTTCAGTCAATAGCGGTTGATAAAGTGTTAACGCACGTACTTAAGCATTTACTTCGCTTGCAGTACGGAACAAAGCACATTCTAGAGACATTAACAGCTGCCGGACATGATATAGAATCAGTTCTGGTCTGCGGTGGACTTAGTCAAAATCCGCTATTCATTCAGATACAAGCGGATGTTTTAGGACTGCCCGTTCTATGTCCTGTTGAACGAGAATCAGTGTTAGTAGGCGCAGCTATACTTGGATCTTATGCCGCTGGAAAATTCGCTACCATGGACGACGCTATAAAGACAATGGCAAGATCAGCGAACGTTGTGTTTCCGCGAACTGAATTCTCTGGGTAAGTGCACTAACAATATACTTATACTGTTAACCCTTAGCGCTCCGGCACATTTTCGCAGTGGAACGAGTGAAACGGAGTTTTATTTTAAATAAGAAGAATTACATGTGCTATAAAAAAAGGTCAAAAAATGGTTTAATCGTAACAGTGCAGACACTGATCACGTTTTAACTACAGTTATTAATTGCCAACGCCGACGATACCGCAGCATTTTAAGCACATATCATGTTTAAAACATTCGGCTCCGCAGCGGAGTCTACGGAGCGCTAAGGGTTAATAACTAACTACAATAAACATACTAAAATTATTTAAATGAGCAGGTATCACAATCGAAAGTACCGGGTCTTCAAGAAGATGATTCAGGATCAGAGAGACTATGAAAAACTTATGAAAGAAGCGTTATGAAGTTAACATAACACCGTTTTTATATGCATTTAATTTGCGCTCCGTAAGTGCAGACAGGAGGAAGAGTGTCACATTTTTTCAGACACAGTTTTTTAAATAGCTCAAACTATATCTCAGTGGTGAAAATGGTACCTGTATAGAAATAAATAATTAATACATATCTTGAAAGATGAAACACTGTGTACACAACTCCACATATTTATTTTGTTATCACAAATTATATTTTAACATGTAATGTATGCTTATTTTACTTATTGCTCCCCACAGTATTCGTTCTTAGAAAACGTATATATTGCTATAGGTGTAGAGTCAATACAATGTTACTCCTGATTGAAACGGTCTCCTCCAGTATACAACAATTATTAAAGGAGTATAAAAATACCTTAATCGGATTTATAGATACAACATTTGCTATACATATATACACATATTTAATATCATGACATAAGCCGGAGAAACCACCAAAATGTCGGCATATGATTGAGACAGAATCTGGGAGACAATCGATTATAGATGCTCTATAAAAGAACATAATCTTTATGTATCACAAAATGAGTTTTATCACAAGGTTAGTTTCTCAAGCCTAATGTTAAAATTACTATGTGCAACTTTAAAGCTCAAAAATAATCAATATTTAACTATGACTGAAAAGGCCAACTCAAAATCAATGAGAGTATATTAAAATGCATTATTGCTATATGGTAAATCTAGCATAGTATTTGGCATAATACTGGCATAACACTCTTGATACATATAGTACCTAGTTTATATAAAGTATTATGTCAGATAATATTGAAAATATTAATACTAATTGCACTTAGTTCTAGTTGAACGATTGAAACATAGATTTATTTCATGTCATTTCTTCGTGGCAAACAGCAGCATCGAAAATAGTATTTTTACTCAACGTGCAATATAAAATTTGAATACCATACTCAAATATATATACTTTATGCAACGAAAGATATATTCAATATCCACATTTTACGCACCGTTTGTGCCTGTTATATATAAAAACCACAAACCTTTTGATCTGTCAAGGCAAATGTGACCCTATAGAAGAAACATAGTTTGGACTTGACCACATTCAATACTATTATCGTTTTCATCAGTCTTTTACCATATTCTTTGTAAATGAGACATATTGACATGAAAAACACGACGGACATTGCGTGAGCAGTTTCAACTGAAATGTCGGATCCGATTTTTTTAAGCGATATAACTGTAACAAGTCAACGACTATTCTTAAAATATAACACTATTCATGTATAACTCCAAAAATGATTTGGAAGACAAAATGGTGCAAACATTTGTCAAATGCGATAGCAACTTGTGCTACTTAAGAATACAATATCCATTATAAAATATAGTACCTATATATGGGTAATAGGCTTTGACAAATCCTATTTAAGGCAATTTGTGCAATTTAGACTTGTCTAACTGCAATGAATTTTTCTTCCGCAAACGTTATACCTTGTAAAATATTCACTCTAAACAAATACATCTTTCTAAAGAATTAACGACAAATATTTAAAAAAGGAAAGTTCTTTTCGTTAACTTAACCCTGAAATTTAAGAGAATCGATAGCATTCTGCAATATGATTAAGCATGTATTGAAATGCCATTGACGGTGAGGAACCGAATCTTTGTCTCCACAAGTGTCGTGAAATGATATGTTGACCCAAGGCACGTGTGGTCTCCTGAATTTCTTCACATATTTCTACACCCGTTTGCCAAATCGTTTCTTGAAATTGGAGGTATTTGATTACACGAAGAATGGCAGAATCATTATTTGTCGACGTATGGGTAAAAGCACTTACCCAAATTGTTGAGAAGTTTGTTCCTGCCCGGTGGGTCGAATTTTTGTAATTGTTCAACGCTAATGAGCTTATACCTTTTTAACTCCTGCAAAGACTCATAACTACAACAACGAGCTTTGCTATTTGCTACCATGTAACTTCCGGGTACTGTGTGTCGCGTAATTTCCTTTAAAGCTTCCTCCACCATGGTGCATTTACCACTCCCGGCTTGAGATCTATCCATTTTTAGAGGCTAAAACACCTTTGCTCATGATAACTACCAACGTATGTACGCATACAAATTATTAAATATAAATTAAAGTTTACGCAACCCTGTTAACACTAGGTTTACGGGCGTTTCTTATATACCTATCCCTACGAGCACCTGTCAAATTGATGGGTAGGTAAAAATACGTATTTACATTAACACTTTGACTGCCAAGCATATTTTGCTATGTTAGAACCGCGATGCGATAAAATACTGCAGACTATGATTAAATTGTATTTTGCCATATTAGAACGGCGATATGAAAATACAGCGTTTGACTGAATTATGCAAAATGTTGGAGACCAAAGAATCGCATTACTATTCTAACAATAACTGCATTTATAAAATAATTATTACTACCCATTGCGAATATTTTGGGTCTTCAGTAAAATATCTTGCGCCGGTCACCGGTGACCCCCACGGCAGCCAACGTGTTAAATTGTGCAAAATAAAAATAACGCAGTGTTGCTAGAAGCCAAAGTATTGAAGCGTCGTTCCAAAATCAATTGCTCTTACAAGATTGCAAATAGGCTTCATTGCGAATTTTTTGCATTTCTAGTAAAATCTTTTGCGCCGGTCACCGGTGACCACCGTGGCAGTCAAAGTGTTAAAGCATCAATTTATTCAAACTAAGTCTGAGTTGAACAATACAAGGCTTTGCGTAAAAATACAATATTAACAAGTCAAGATTTTTTTTCCGAATATCTTTTCGATACAACATTTAGTTTGTTCAATACGAAGTAACATGATACCCGGGCGACACAATTCGCTTTGTCACATTATCAAGGCGCTATTGAGATAATGAGTTGGGGGCATCTCAGACTTTTCTTTCATTTTTATATTTACTATTGGAGGAATAATTTTACAAACGAAGCACATATATAAGGATTATTTACGTAATCAGCTAACGTGTCAATTTGACGGGTTTCATAAAGATAGGTATACCACATACAAATTTCAAAATTTAGAAAGCTTAAGGAAATAATAATTGTGTGTATAAACTCTTTTAACACATTCAGGCCGGCGTGTACCACCGGTGGCTTGCGCTCGACTGTCCCATCGGGCGTGAACATTTGTTTAGACGCCGCTCACCATCAAAAATATAGTTCCTTTAGTAAGTGGACAAAATTGCCATATAGTTGAAAACTTAAATAATTGAAATTTAAATAATTGAAATAAGCAACAATCGTGCGCCACCAAATAAAGTGCTGCATAAATTCGACTGCCGCCTCACAGCGAAAAACATGAAAATTGGCCCCGGCGTGAACGTGTTAATGAAATTTTGAATTTACCATGCAAAGTAGTTAAGATTATTGCTATGGCTTTTTGTGTGTTTCATTTCAAAGTTTGAAATCCGTCAAATTGACGGGTCCCGTAAACCTAGTGTTAACTCTTTGCGCTCGACCGGTGCCTCTCAGGCACCACGGCATGTGCTGCGCCAGCTCGACCGGTGCCTCTCAGGCACCACTCGCATCGATGCGGTAAATTGACTGGTAACGGTGTTTATTTGTCTTTGGCCTAACGAATATCGTTTGACAAGTCTACCTGGCCTTTTGTAGATCATTGTATGAGGTGTCTACATAGCTATAAAGATGTCTTATCTCAAAAACACAAACGAATTTCAATGCGTGCATTATGCCTTGAGAATAATAGAACGCTGATAGACGTCGCAACGCTTCTTTCAATTCGCTTCTTTCAAAAAAAGGTACAAAAAGAACCAATCACCGTCTTCGCACTTTTGAGATAAAATGTCTTATCTCAAAAATACTTGCAAACGCGGGTTGGACTCTGTCTTCGACATTAGTTCCAATTCAACCTTCTTGGCAATCGCAATATTTCTTTCAAAGTTAGTGAGCCCAATAAGTATGGAACACGACGAAGAAATGACTTCTAGTGAAGATGAGTTCAATTTTTTGGCAATAATGAACGAAATGACATCACTACATAGACAGCTTGCCCATGAGAATGAAGACGGAAGTGATGAAGATAGTGACGACGTTATAGGTGTAAGAAGACGAAAAATCCGAATAATCGATAGTGAATCTGAAAGCCAAAGTGGCCAAAAGCCAAAAGCCAACGTAGCACAGCTTCTACTTCACAGAGCACTTCTGAAATGATCCGACTCAATGGGAAGCTGCATGTTATTTTGATGGGACAAAAAAAGGATTGCAAAGTTTGTTCCCAACGAAAGTCCGGCCAAAGACGACAAACTGTGTACTATTGTGACACATGCCCCGACAAGCCAAGAATGCACATTGGAGATTGTTTTACAAAATACCACAAGAAGAAAAGTTATAGAACGTAATCCTTAATAAATATCCTTCATTAAGTTAAATAAATGTATGTAATGTTAAAATGTACGAGTTTAAAGTGTCCCATTGTGCTTAAAATTATTTTAAGTTAACAGAAACGAACTCATGAAATAGGCGGATGACTGTCGAGTTGCTGGTCAGCCCGAGAGAAAAGCGCGTCGAGCGCAAAGAGTTAATCTTGATATGCTTACCTCTGGAATAGCTTCTATTAAATGCAACCACATACGTGGTGGAATTGTATTAGCTTCTGCTATGCATACTATTGTGTGGGAGTTATTGTTTCGCTTTTTGGCAGTGGTAATATCTGAAAGATTCTCTGTCATGCATCCACCAGGGAACTCATCAACTATCACTATTGCACTTTGACCACCTAGTACCCAATCTTCTGGATGATGCCTGACGTACGTCTCAGAAACTTCATCGCAGCGTTCATATATTTTTTTAACAACATGCTTTTTTATGTCTGCAAAAATACTTTCAATAAAAATCATCTTAACCGTTTGAGTCCCAAACGGTATTGAAAAAACACTGTCGAAGAATCCCAGACAGCGCAACCGCGCTTTCTCTAAATGAGTGCGAAAAGACCCAAGCAGCGCGATAGCGCTTCTTTTATTTTATGTCAAGAAATACCAAGCGACGCGATAGCGCTTTGTTTATTTCACATTGATGAATCCCAATTGGGATTATGCGTACACAACTTTGTCCCGCCGTCCCTTTCGTCCAATGCAAAAAACGGCGGGAGCAAAGTTGTACACCTAATAAATATTTCAAGTTTTGCACGATAAAAATTATTGAGAAGATAACAATCAAATAAAAATGTTTATTTTGTAATGTATTACTGCATTATTATAATACTATATTACCTATTGTAAAATGTACTATTTACGTTAAAAGGAGCTGTGTGATCTACTTGCGTCAGTAAGTCTGAACGTTCAAGTTCGACAATACGTAACGCACCGTCAGTTGTCAACAATGCTCGAAATGTGCTGGGTTTTCTCGACATAAAATCTGAACAGTGCAATCGCGCTGCTTGGGACTCAAACGGTTAACACGTTGGCTGCCGTGGGGGTCACCGGTGACCGGCGCAAGAGATTTGACTGAAGATCCAAAATATTCGCAATGGGTAGTAATAATTATTTTATAAATGCAGTTATTGTTAGAATAGTGATGCGATTCTTTGGTCTCCAATACTTGCACATTATTTACACTTTGCATAATTCAGTCAAACGCTGTAGTATTTCATACCATCGCCGTTCTAATACGGCAAAATACGCACGGCAGTCAACGTGTTAAACAAGGTGCAAAACGTAATATTTGTCAATTACCTAAATAAGAAGCTGTGAGTTCACTAGGAATCATCTGGCACCAACCCAATATCGACTGAAGGCACATTTTTAGATCACATTTTATACCGAAGAAAAAAGAATTATCTCTTATGGACTGTTTCCTTGTGCAATCTGGACAAGACCAGTTGTACTTATCCACTATCCTTGCCGGATTCCAAACTAAGCTCCTTCCTTTACAATCTGTATGAGTACAATTACAAACTGTGCGTATTAGACTCATTTCCTTCAACCAACTGCATAATTCTCCTTCATGCCCTTGTTGCAACATTGGTCTTACGACAACATCAAAATATCCTCCTTGGTCACCAAACCTTTCGAGAGACTGTCTAATTTAAGGGAAAACAGTATTAACATTATACAGATATAAAAACATGAATCATACATTATGTCAAGATAAATGTAAAGACTGAAAGCATGGAGCTGAAATGAGTACAGTACCCTGTATATTAAAATGACTGAAGTGGGGATGAAATAATCAATACCATATCAAGGTCTAAATATGTAATTACTAGATTTGTTATGTGTTATGTACTGTCGATTTGTCCTAATATCGTATCATACATAAAACAATACAGGATTAAATCGACTTAAAGTCGTGTAAAGTTGATCCTTAAAAAAAAACTGAGTAAAACAAGTACATAAATGATTGCCACAATTTATTTGAGATTACCTGGAAGCCTTCATTTTCGCGTTCTTCATTTTGAACGATGCCTATATCCTAATGTCACTACAGAGTATGGTAATACTAAATAAAGTAACAGTATTCATAAACAAAACTAAAAGATAAACAAAAAAAATACAGAAGCAACAGTAACTACACTAAGCACGGGCAGCGTCACATGTCCATCTGGTAGCAATACTGAAGAACTTGTAAATCGTTCCTATTTCTCGTTCTACCGATATGACAGTTCACACAATTATTACTCTACAATATGCTTAAATCGTGTCAAAGAAAGTTAAAAACTCTTTCCATTTTATCGTTTATTGCCACATTAACATTATTCTATTATTTTGTTACTACAAACACGTCCTCAAGATAGCCTAATAAAGAAGAAGGCGTTTTGTAAGAATCGCCACAAAAACCGTGTATTTCAAGAAACAAGGTACAGAGACAACGGAATCCGAAGCGGAGCGTTTTCGATTAAATAACGTTGGATTTTCTTTTCGTTTTTTATTACGAACATGTTTTACAAAGCAAAACTGTGTGATTGTGGAAGTGGTAGACGTCGGTGGAGGCTGAAGGCTACGGAGTTAGTGTTGGTGGGGTACATATTAACAAGGTTCTGGAGAAGAGGTGAGTGCGGATAATGAGAATCGGCACATTAATATAAAAAGTACTCTTTGAGAGACAGCGTGAGGATTAGGCCGGCACATTCATTCATACAAATTTTCTGCATGCACACGAATACACTGCACTTTCATATGTATGCATATCTCGGCATCGGTTTAAATGATGACGATAATGTACTTCGACGTGTGCCTGATTTTTGATACTCAACAATACGTATGAATATAAGAAAAATTAGTAGAGTAAAAAGTGATTAATTTTGTACAATCAATTCTTTACTGCTACTTTGATTGAGTACACGTCATTTTTACTAAAATATAAACTCAGTAATTCCTAATACTTTACCCATCGTTGCTACCTTCGTGCCCGTGTAGGAGAATTAGTTTTAGGGGCCAAGATCATTCTCTTGAAAATACATCTAACACGGCGTGTCAAACCTTCTAAGGACGCTTGTGCATCAATCAATATCGTCGGATAGTTTCATTTCTACAACTCGTCATTGCTAATAAAGGGCCATGCACACAACATGAAATTGAATGAAATTTTAGTGAGATATCAATCCTCCTAACAAGTGATAAGAGAGACACAGGTGATGTGTGGAGTGTCGATACTGATTGCCCGCAAGATTTCTTTACATTTTGTCAGCAGACCGCTGTACACAAAACGAAGTTGTGTACGAAGATAGCAACATTTGCTATCGGTAAATTAGCAAAAAAAAAAAAAAAAAAAAAAAAAAAAAAAAAAAAAAAAAAAAAAAAAATATATATATTTATCCCGGTACCCACCACAATGAGACACTCGAAAAACAAATTGTTTGTTAGAATACAGTTGTGTCATTCTGTACTGATGTTATGCAACAGACTTGCCAAATTCGTTAAGATTATTCGGTTCAATGAATTCCGAATATATTTCTTTCTCGGGTACCGATCACTGATAAAGATCAATCACCGACTTGAATGTTTTGCTTTCTTCTTGGGAAAGGATTGCAGAAACAAAGTTCCGCTGTCATAATCGTTACTCGTGATGTTATTGGGACCCTATTTAATATTTACAAATGAGATCGATATTAAAAGTAATGAGCAATTACCTTGTTCCTTTCTTTCATTTTTAAATATAATATATAGTGCGTGCATAGGAAGGCGCAGTCCAATAGTTTCATAACAGAAAATTCAGTCACACCACACCCTGCAGAGCCGACGAAAAACCGTGAACATGTTAATAATACGATATTACTATTAATAGTAGTGGCAACTGGCAGACAAACAGACAGTTTGGCAGGCATGGTGAACATAAAATCAAACATGTACACGCAACACATGACCGACCAGACCTTTCCTACTTCCTCGCTCTCTCTTTCTCTTCAGTGTTTCACCCTTTCATTACTCTTACTTATCCTTACTTCCTATATCCATGAGGTCCTATAATATTGTAATATAGGCTTTAGTATTCTATAACGTAAGCTACACTAAGACTACTGCCGCGTCGCCTAAGCACGGCGCAGCATTCTTAATTAATATTAGGAATATCGGCAGTGAAATTCCAATGATAGACGCGGCAGGCAGGCAGTCAGTCCAGCAAAATCTGTGGCACTTGCGCTGCTCCGGTGCATAACGGATAAAACTGGATTCGTTGGGGTGCCCCGCGTGTTAATTTCTTAGCATTTATCGTCGGCTCGCGCGAAGTCGGGCCTGCAAGGATAATGAATGAAAAATCAGGGGGGCACCCCATTGCTCGAACCGAGTGATCTCGTATCCTTATCTCCACCATGGCACCTTCGTCATCATATTCACCATCGCTTCTTAACGTCATCGTCTTACTCTATCGGTTTTCTTTTGAAAAATAATTTCTTTACAATACTTCGTGACCGATCCGCAATTAATGCGGATCGCCGGTGTCATCGTTCGCTTGAATAATCGGTCGGAATAAACGAAAAACAGCATCGAATTGTCCGAAACATAAAAGTTACTAAGATTACAAATCACAAATGAAATCACAGACTTTCGTTGGTGGTTTGACAGAGGGAGGGCCGCACATTGCAATTAGAACAACATTGTAGGCATCATCAGGGAAAGTTTGACGGGAGAGCAGCAACAGGGGAAATTCGTTCGTCCCCCTTGACGATTCATTCCCATCCATTCTCCTTGATCATGTGGGCGAGTTCTATTATAAACTTGCCTTCCTTATACTTCTGACTTGACTCGAAGGCGTGCTCCTAAAAACAAAACAAGGAATCCAAATACAAAAAAGCGACATTTTTCAACATGGCAGGAGAACCAAATGTCGTGCGACACCGTTTAAAAGAAACTCACGTATTTCCACCCCAGGGTGGTCTTGCAGCATTCGCAATATATATCGGCGACAGCATGAAGGCCAGTTAACAGTACTCGCTCTTCAGCAGGACCACAACCCACGTTCACCCTAAATAACGATACCAAAGGAGTCCGTTACTACTGAAAATTGTATTAGACGAAGAATGCGATACACGGTAAAGTTCAGAGTAAGAGATGGCTTTTAACGTGTCTAATCCGAACTATCGACTTTATACTAGGGCGAATGGGTATCGGTTTCGTTCCAAGTTCCCACTTTCTGCGAAATGCGTAAGGTCGCGGGAACGTCTCCGTTAAGTTTCAACGATCGCTATTTTCCACAGAAAAATACGGGATCTCTGAAATTCGTGTAATTGAAAAATTGAAACTAAGATGTAGCCAATACTTACACGGAATTGAAGAGATAGGCACGACCTTGACTTCCCTGGAAGGACTGAAATCGAAAGAGTGAATCTTTAGTCAGGCAGCGGAGTGTCGTGTTCGATTTATCGATTTGAATGTATAAATACGGGAGAAAGAGAGGAGGTTTGTCCGTTACCTGATCTAGCACGGCTCACCTTAGAGATGAGTTCGTCGTGGTTGGCGAGGTGAGCACGGCAGTGAATGCACGAGTAAGTGCGATGACAGGAGGGCAGGTATGCTTGGAAAGTTTTGACCATGATGGCGTGTCCGAGCAAGTAAGAAACTTCGCCCTGTTCTCGCTGTTATGTTCTTGATATCCTCGTGTCACGTTTGCGGGATAAGGGATTTCTCTTTACCTCTATGCCTCTTACCCTTACGCACTCCCTCTTGCTCTTCAACTTTTCTGGCACCCTCTCCCCGTACTTGCCTCCTTCTTCTCGCCTTTCCCTTCGTTTTTATTCGTGTCTTCTCACCTACCGTTTCCCGCTCTTCCCTCTTTCTTTTCCTCCTCCCCCCCTCCCCCCGCCCGCTTCTTCCGGTTACGACGTCTGGTTTTCAGCCAGAAATTGTTCGGCTTCGAATTCTTTCAAACGCGGGGTGATGGTGCAATAGTGGCCCCGTTCACCGCCGCTTCGTACTCCGATCAGCTGTTTAGCTGGTTCAGACAGCGCCGGTTCGGGGACACCTGTAAATGTCGATAGATTAGCGGGATTTGTCAAGTGATAACGCATGAGGTCACAATGCATCGAAACAACATCAATAAATCCACGATACGGTTTCTTCGCTCCTTACCCCCACCGATGGTGTCACATGTGAGAAGATGTCGACACGCAACGAGTCCGTCTTTACTGTGCGATTATCATACATTATGTAGACACATGTGTAAAGGTGAGAGAGGTAGAAAGAGAATTATGTTGATACCGGTGATAAACCGTTCCCGATTGATCTAATCTCTGTTAACGATTTGCAAAGATACACAAAGTGCCGCTGTGTCGTTGCAGCCGTTCTCGACAGAGAGAGAAGAGCCGCCATTTTCCGAGACATTTCAGAAACGTACGCAGTATGAGTTAGAAGAAAATTATAGGTGTATTAAGACCTCTATGGGAGAGCATGCTGAAATGAGTATGTAGGCATCGTATCTAACGACGCATGGTTTTTGAATATAATATGCATACTCATGCGAGTGGGCGATCGGCGTTTGTAAATATGACGCGTCGGCGGCGGGTATAAAAGATAATCGTGGCAATACTTTGAAGCGCAATACTGCCGATGATGCATGCATTGTACGTATGTATGTATGCAGCGAGCGAAGAGAGAGAGGTCTACCACGGCCACGTGTTGCTGCGTGTGTTCATACAACAAAGAAAAGTGCGAGGTCTCTCATTGTGACCCATCAAAGAAAGGTGTCTTTATAAGGACACAGGAAGTGCAGCCACCAGACCTCCCCCGTTTAAGGTTAGACGCCAGCCGTTGTCGTCTTTAACCTGTTCCTTCTCTTTGTTTTTATCGGGACTTCCTCTCGTTTCTTCGCCTCTTCTTTCCATCCATCTGTCATTTCCCCTTCTGACCGAAATGACGATTCGCCCTGACCCTGCGATAACGGCACTGCTACACTTTCCAGGCTTAATGCGGAATTAACGTTGTATGAGCTTCTCGGTTCGTACATACATTGGGCACACTCAGGATTTAAATTTATCGCGCAGGACGCGGAGGCGTTAGAAACAGAAACATTCAGCGAACGAGTGGAACATACGTGTAACTGGCAATCTGACTGTTCGGAAACAACAGAAGACTCGAGCGCGCATACATATTTTTGCGCTCACTATCCACGCTCTTTTTCATGCGTTCCAGATTCTATTGCATCAAAGTAGGCGTTCAATGTGAAAAGTGGAACAGTGAAACCACTTACAGGCCGACAAAAGTTTTCCATCAAATTCGTCGTGAGCAAAGAGGCGAGACGACGACGGCTCAAGGCCGTAGCCTTTAGGTGTGTAGCTATGAATCTTCAAATCCAAACTTTTCCCCCCTTGTACATCCACTCAACTTATTTTTTGCGACTAGCTCCATGGTCGACGCAGAATCAGCATGTGCTGCTACACAATGTCGAAAGCCACTCTCCTGGGATCATGTTATTTGAGACGATGTAAACCTGTGGAAAATCGACGCGGCTAACTGACATGCGGAACTACACGATATTGTAAAATCAGACTGCAATTACTTCTGCGCGGAATGTCCACGCGTGGTACAACAGAGGACTTATGCAGCAAGGACATACGTCGACGAGCGTGCATTAGCTAGTAACAAGGAGTTGAGAATATGATCGTTTGAGTCCAACGCGAAACGTTCGAGTATTTTCGAAGATCTCGGTTATCACCATCGAGTCTGAACTCGTTGCAATCAGGTGGATATCAATAACATAAATTCACTGATACATAACCGAGAGTAACGACCATTTCTTCTCCCTATAAGAACGCAAACTTTACGGTGAAAAGTCCGACGGAGCGATCCCAAGGCAACTAAAAGAAAAACTTCGGCTCAGTAAATATACGATCCAAGGGCAATGTTATTGGATAGCGAGATGGAACCTCTTTTTTTTTCATCGAAAGAAGGAAAGAAAAATCATACCGCATCGTCGCAACGCACTTTCCTTTATTCCAACTTTGTCTGACGGTCGAATTTCCAGAGACTTCGTTTGACTTCAACGATGGATTAGTAATTGTTCTTCTCGTATTTTTCATCTCTTTTATTCTTGTACTACGGGGGACTGTTTGTTATGAATCGCAGAATTGCGAACCGTCTGATCTCCGCACACTGCGCCGCTAGACTGTAGAGACCGACAGAAAGGTTTCCCGACAAGTGAATATCGCTGGAAACAAAGAAACAGGAACGGTTCGAGTCAATACACGCTTCAAGGTCATTGTTACACGCCACCATGGCATTCATAGAATTTCCAATTTTTTTTTAGGCCGACTCGTTTTTCCGCCCTGTTGCTAATTTCTGGGAAGCGATACATTTCGCTTAAACAAGTGCTTTCGACGAAATCGAACTGCGCGATCGTATATGTATGTATACGGTTTTCAAGGAAATACAGTTCTATTTTAACGTTCTGTCACGCGTAATGAACTACGCGACGGTCAGGAAATTGCGCAAAGCGGCGCTATTTCAAAGGCACACCAATCGCATAAAAAAGGGATGAGTGGGGCGATCGATACGGTCATGTCGTATCTTATCGATTTTTTTCTTGTAAAACATTCTTTGCGCCGTTCGTAGGCTGCATGAATGTCAGCGATCATTCTAATAAGACGTCGCCGCTGCAATCAGCTGAGGTCACAAGCTACTCCCCGTTTCTGCGCACATGCAGTTTACAAGAAACAGAAGAGAGGATTGAAGACACAAAAGATGGGATGAAATGTTTTCGCGGGGATGCTTCTTCTCTTGGCAATCGATAATTATTCGATTGGGAGTAACCTTCAATGTCGCTGTCGCGAATGCATTTCAATTGCGTCAACGAAAAAGTGGCCACGAGAGATACGCCTGTTGTTTGTGATCCGCATTCATTCATGAATCATGTTATACGCATATAGAACACGGTGTAGATATGCTGCATATAATCCGTTGATTATGTGCGTTACTCAAATGCACGTTGCAGAATAAATTTCGCCCAAAGTAGATGGTATATACATAGGGTCGTCAAGCTCTCTCTCTCTCTCTCTCTCTCTGTATTTCTCTCTCACAGGATTGATTAGCACCTATTTTTATACGACCAATGTAAATATCACGATTATGCGCGATAGATACGCTGAATAAATGCAAAAGATGGTAAACGAGATTAACATCCCAGGGCATTAGTATCAATGATGATCATATTGAAGCAAATACTTCAAATCTCCAGACAAATAATCGTGCGCTCTACTAATGCATTGGACACCCTGTGACATTTCTGAACTATCGCGCATCCTCATCTTATACCAAGATACGGCATAGATGCACACACGTTATAACTCTAACATAACTCACATAAAGAACTAGTTTATACGCATGTGCACTCAGGTTTGCTTTCTCCACATGATACTTGCCGTATGCCGCAAAATGTTTTGCCACTTTTCCTCAAGGCTTTTGTTCACTCGTGTAACCGTTTTCGTTCTCTCGTTCTGCGAATGCGTGCAGTCCTGTCCCGTAGCCACTAAGTAACATGCTAATTGCGTAAATGAAAACTTATCAGACGCGGTGAACGGAGGTAACGCGCGCTTAGATAATATTTACCAGTTCGAAACATATTTAATGCACTTGGACGGGGCGCGTGGAAAGATTAGGTGCACTTTATCTCGCACGAATTGTTACGGCGGCGAAGAAAATGACGGGTGATTACGACGTTGGTTTTAAACCGTAGGATAGAAGACTGTTGTGAACGGTTTCGCAAAGTGCCGAGTCTGATCACGTGCGTGATCCACGTTCGACGGTTACAGGCAGCGTGGGTCATGTGATATAAGGCATCAGCGGAGAACAGCGTCATCGCGTGTATCGACAAACTTTTCTATCGCGTGTACCACATACGAGGCGGCGATGTAAACGATTTATAGATCGTATTGTAAGATCTTGACGCCTACTCTTTCACAAGGGATTTCTTCGCTGCTCGACGTAGCCTTTATCTTTGTCCTTGCACATATCTGAAAACCGACGAAATCAATTCCAAGCGCCACTAGCGCTAGCGCCCGTAAGAAATTGACATCATCATTTTACGTAATTGGTGAAACCAATGATATGCCGGTTTCAATCTTCACCGAACGTTACCGAATGATACAAAAAATAGAAAACAAATTTTGTCCAGGCCGTTCGGCGATATGGCCAACATATTTCTCAAGCATATTTAATTAGTATTCTGTATTAACATCGCTGTACTTATATGCTCGGTTAAAGTATAGTGACGATTGAAATAGGTATTTTCTCACCTATTTTTGCCCATATAGTCTAATATGATTGCTAATTGACAATGTTCTTTCGGCGGTACCTTTTGCGTAAACGACGTCCACATCGTATGCTGCATTTTTAATTGAAATAAAGGCACCGAATATACCGAAGATCATTTCAAATAGCTCACCGAACACAGTGTATGTCTGGTCAGCGAAAATAGTTTGGCTAGAATACTTTCGGGCGAATAAGTATCGGCAGTTTTATAACCGGGATAATTGCCTTTCAAAATTCGGAGCACTGGTCAATCATCGCATTACACACGGTCGTTGCGCGAGATGCACAGCCCAACGACAAGGAGTGACCTACTCTGCACGATGTTTCTGGTACCTACCGTGTAATGCGCTGATTGGTCCATGTCCTGAATTTGCAAAGTCAATTACGCCAGTAATTGAGCTTCCAAATTTATTTGCGCGAAGCACTTTTCCGCTCAGCATAGCTCGCTAAAGCGAGCTTCATTGATACACAATGGGCGATTTTCAAAGCGGACGTATGCAGTGCACAAGTTTCTTTATGATGGAGATGTCATATCTGTCTGTTTAACCATTTTAGTGCCAGGGGTTCCTTTGAAAATCGTGTCGAAGAGTGCCACGCGACGCGATAGCGCTTACCTGAAATAATTACCTAAAATAATCGCAAAATGAACAGCAGTGTGGTCACACTCCTTTGATTCTGAGTCTAAAAAGTGTTCTAATCAAATTTGAGCAAACTGAGCACTGCCGCTGTACGCCGTAGCAATTTTTGACGCGAAATCTGTAGAATGCAATTACGCTGCGTAGCACTAACACAGTTAATAACGTAATTAGTTTATAAACGACGCCCACCACTCATTCGTCATGCGTATCGACCAAATGTTTTCTATCATACATCTCACGCAAGGTAACATATGCATATATAACGTTTACGTATATTCTTGATACTTAGATTCTATACTCTCTCGTCTAGCGAAGGTCTTTTGTTTAAATCGTCGAAATGTCAGAGTGCATGAATACACGAATGTGGGACGTCTATTGGAATTTAGATTTAATAATGGCGCTTCATGTTTCCTGGCATTGAATGTAAACGACATGCCCTGGCACATTTCTGAGACATGATTTCGTTAATGATCCTGCTCCATTTACGACGGTCACGCAGTGAGGTTAAAAGTTATTTAAATCAATTGTTTTTTTATTATCGTGTACCGAAGTCGTTATGGAACTTTATTTGCACACGGCGTAAGGTTTTTCCTCGTTTTAAAGAAATCCGAAATTAATCCCCGATGGCAACAATTAAATATAATGCGTTTTTTTAATTGATTCGTTGTGTATAAGCCGTCCACAGGTCAAAGCGATTAATTCCACTTTTTTAAAATTATCTTTAAAATAAATGTGATACTTTTGGTTTTGCGGAGTTAATCGATCCGACAAATGAGGGGCTCATGCAATAGCAACGTTAGACTTTGATAGTTCTATTGAGTGCTGACACAGAAAGACGGTAAAACGTATTCAGTGCAATCTTATTTCCGAAGCGTTCTGCGACGGATGGCGTTGCACAACTGCGATAGTTCTATGAGTACGTTCACTGCTTTAATTATCCCGTAATCGCTTTGCCGATCTCTTTTCCCACAACAATCGCTTGCACCGAAGAAAATGTCCCTTTTGAGTTTATGCACGATTAATTGTAATCCATCGCTGAACACACTATAATCGGGCAAACGGTTGCTAATTGGATTACTATAACGCGATGATGCGTTCATCACTCGCGGCTGACTTAATCAGGCACAACGATTAGGCGATTGTAAAGCTACCACAGTATGCAACTCTAATTATTTTATCGATTAATTCATATGGCGGTATTCTCTTGTGTGGGCAGTGTGCAGGATAAATTATTTACGCTCCTACCTCACAAATATCAAGAGTGCGCACGCGACGTTTCTCGTATTGAAAAGTCTGCCTTCATTGTCCATTTGTCCCGCTGAATATGTCCAATGATCCCGCATCGCTTATATGATAAAAATGTGCAAGGGCACCTTGCGCAGCCGTCGATCTTTTCCAACAAAGAAACTTAGCGCCTATACCCGCCCAACACAGAAGCGTGCATCCGCACACGAGCAAGGATGATCCGCGAGAACAATGTCGTATTCTTTAAAAACAGCAACGAATGAGAAAGTGAGGTTCGGGGAACTTACGGACCCACTTAACTTTCACTGCCTCACGTCGTCGTACCGTCCTAGCAACAACGGGCTTTGTTCTACAGAGGATAGTCCTTCGCAAACCGGCAGGACTAAAGGTGTGGAGAGAGAGAGAGAGAGAGAGAACTTGCGTTACGCGATCTCAAAGTTGTTGGACCACTGCCTGTGACCAGAGGAACGGTATGGTTGGCTACGTCTTTTTTTTTTCAGGGACTAAGCCCGATACTCTCTAAAGTTAGTCCAGATCGTTATCGTCGTGTGGAAGACACTCTTTGGCTCGTGATAAAAATGTTTACATCTGCTTGCTGCTTTATGACGTCTGTCTCTTGTTCAGAGGGGAGAAAAGCAGCGAAAATAATTTCGCGTAGGAAAGTAATCTGCCATTACGACCAAATGGTAACATTCGGAGTCGCTGCGATGGAAAAACTGCGTCGTCTGCGACGGTATTTCCTGGGCGATACGATGAATCATGCGTATATGAATATCACGTTTGTGCGACGATAATACGATGCCTTTTTCGTTACATTTATTTACATTATTCCGCAGTCGACGAGCGTTGTCATTCTCGATAGCACATGTGACGTGTGCACGTAATAGGTGGAGTCTATAAGTACTCAGATAATGAAAATACCCAGGTGGGTGGATCCCTCCTTCTTTTCTCCCCGTGACAAGGGTACGTTTCTGTGATCGGCCGTTAAAAAGAAATGAACAAAACTAATTCGTCAAGCCAAAATCGATAACTTTCACTTTACGAGTTTGTATATTTACGCACATCTGCGCGTTTGCGTATACCTGTCGCATTCTTTCTTTACTCATATCTGTCGCGTTTCTTCCGCTCTTTGTCTTTCTTGGCTATATCTGCGCTGTGCTCCTGCCGCGGCACGTGCGCACACATATGTATATAGAAACAGTTTAAGCCGTTAAGGCTCGTCAGCTGTGAGTGGAAATCAAACAAAAACACGTCCTCGTTCGCGATGCACTACGTGAACGCACGGAGATTGAAAACTCCCTCGTTCTCTCAGACTTCCTGCCATTTCGTCTGTACTCTACGACGGCGAGGCAAGCGGGGCACATATTTTCATTGAATCAAACGTAATATCGCGCATTCCGTAGGCAAGACCGGCCCCGTCGCCAGAATGAATGACAAAAACAGATCAGCAGGAGTAGAGCGAAAAAAAGTATGAGCAAGTTGCGTAGGTCACGCACGTACATCGAACCAGCAGGCGCGAGAGATAATTGATAGCGAGGTTTTTGATCGCAGGCCACTACTACGTCGCGTCTATGAGAGAGCGCGCGAGGAAAATAACATGTAGCAGATGACGAGCCATTGTGTCTTATACGAGGATCGCGAGGCGTGTTCCGCTTTGACGGAAGTCTACCTACCGATAATTGTATTCCTCCTTAGTCATAATCCCGGAATCTCCGCTGTTGCCAGGATTCGTAGAACTCAGACGGATCACACGACGTTGACAATTAAATTCACCGAATTAACGAAGTCTCAGCGGCGTGGGACTCGGGTCTTGTCGGCCCATGCGCTAAAAAGCGCGTGAAAATTAAGTCGGTCGATGCACTCGGAACGTGCACGGATGATCGTGCATCTTGATTCGAAAGAATGCTTCCTCCATCCTGTTATTTTCACAACGACGCCTTATCGCCTACAATACACGATGCGAGATTAAATACAGTAGGCACTTCGGGCGATTGAGATATCGTTTGTTAATATTTTTCTCTGGCACAAGGAAATGTGACTCGGCAAACGGTAGTGTATGCGGGATGACTGTCATGGTTCGTATTATGTGAGCTGAAAAAACAGAAGTGCGGTAGGAAGCAGTAACGCAGTATTCGAGTACACGGAAGGAAAGACGATAAAATAATATTGCTGGTGATTTTTTCATCGACGCGCGCACAGCGTCGCGGGCCGAACTGTGTGTATGCGTGTGTGCACGTGTAGTACAGCCCCTTGCCCCATCTTAACGACGGGCGATAGAAGGGAGTAACGAGAAAAGACTGTAGGAGACATTGCCCTCGTTGGCGCCGCGACGAATCTACGCGAGGATAAGGCCGGCGAAGAGAACGAGTGAGGTCGTCGGGGCGAAGGAGGGAAAGCGAAAAAATATACGCGCGAAGAAAAATAAGACCCCCTCAGAGAGCTTTCTGGAACGAGGCGCGCGCGTGGCGCTGGTCAGCCAATGCAACGACGGCGACGATGCTTGTTTCTATCGCGCAACCAGCTGACAGCCCAATCAGCTGTAAACGTACACACAAAAGCGCCGTCGGTCCAACAGGTCCTCGCGCCCGCGTTCGTGCGCGCATAGTATGTGCTAACAGTATGTACCTATGCATGTACGTATGCATGTACGACTCTCTACGTATGTACCCCGCGATCTACGCTGTCCGAGCATATATGCGCCTCATGTAAATTTGTGTACGTGCGGGCGCACGTATTCTCACCCGCGTATAGGTAAGTTGGACGGCGCAAAGGGGAGGAGAGAGAGAGAGAGAGAGAGAGAGTAAACTTTCCTCGTCTGTAAAGCGTCGTTGCACTATCTGGATGAACGAGAGTCGGCGCAAGCCAACACCAGTGCAACTTAAATAAACACCGGGAGAGGAACAAGCGCGCAGCGGCTTCGAGTTTAGTTAATTCGGGTCATCGTCCTTTGTCGCTCTCGTCGGACATATTTAATTTTCCCCGCGTGTGCATCGTTCACGACACGACGATGGCATTGCTCTCCCTTTCGGAATGAACCTGGAAGGGATCGTTTTTTTTTCCTTAATAAACCAGGTATATTTGCGTCGCGCAGTTTCTGCATCGCTAGCGAAAATGACGCCTAATATATCGTGAATCTACGCGAAGCCGTAGAATTCTCAGAACAGGAAACAGTTTTCGGAATTTATTATTTTGGGAAGCGTTGCTTAAGTTCTCGTTGCATGGCTAAATGTTACCTCCACCGTCCGTAGAATTAGAACGTTATCTGCAATAAAACGTCTCCTACTCGCTAGCGAAACGCCGCGATTACACAATGCAGTTTTGTAAGAAACTTATACACATTTTAATTGTTCTGTCTTATCGCACACCGTGATTTAAAATGCATGAACTCCCATAGAGGCAGAGTAAACATTTTCAGAAAGTAAAGCGATTGATGCTCGGTCGGATAAAAGCCGAGAGCTGCACATGACTTCCATTTACACTCGCGTTATACGCGTGCACATACGCGTAAGAGATGTTTTTTCCAGCACAATAAAGAGTGTGAGCACAGAGTATTAGAAGCGCATTTATTAGAGCACACTCGTGTCGAGATAATGATTTTAACGTTTTTATGATGCAGCACACTCGCGCGCGCGGCCGTTGAATCAGCTGCGAGTGTGTACAAAATAAGGAGACGACGCAATATCTGGTGACATTGCCGGTTCAATATCTGTACGCCTTATCATCGTAAACACGTATGTTATGATGCCGTGCACATAAACAATGCCAGAGGAAAAAAGATGAGCGATCATCGTAAGTCGGGTCGTCTGTCGGTGGATGGCCAGGACGTGTCCCGAATAGTCAATGAATTAACTCATCCATGGCTATGGTTATGGAAATAGCCAGGAGAAGAAACCGTTCGTGTGGCAAAAGACGGACGCCGTCGGATCGAACAATGCAGACAAAGTTCCATTCTGCTAACATTAGCTTCAATTGACGAAGAATAAAGAGGCTCGTGTTCTACGCACACGTGCGGACGTGATAACAGGGGCGTGCAACATGGCAGCAGGATTGAACGTGTAACGTCCGTAGGACGCCGCGATGCCTGGAAGATAGAGAAACGCTCGCAACGATTTGACGGAAAGCGAGACGACGCGGGGAAATATGAGGTTGCGGGAAGGAATGACACGGGCAGCGACGTCGCAAAATGCGAGTCCGGCCGAAGTAACGGTATAAAGTCGAGCGAGGACGCCGCGAAGCGACGGCCCTGATCTTCCCGTGTAAGGCAGCTGACAGGCTCCGTCAGCTGAGAGCGTACACAAAAGCTGAGCTCTGGCACGCGCACCTATCGCCGATGCGCAACTCTCTCGGCCTTTTGTCGAAAGCTTCTCTCGCTCGCGAAAAGTTCACGAGTTCCACGAGCAAATGCCAGGCCGTCGTTCGACTGTCGTCAGGCTAGAGTTGCAAGCGTCAGAGGCGGACGAGGCTTAACGGAAAAAAATAGTATTGCGTCGTTCAGGAGCAGCCACACGACGTCTGCGTGTCCGTCGTCGAGCAGCGCTTTCAATTCGATTGACGGATGTGAATGAGAGCGTAGATACAACAACAAAAGGAACTAGGCGAGAACGAAGTGCGCGATCGTCGATGGCTCGGCGATCGCTTAGCGCTGCATCGCGAGACAATGATTCCCATGTTGCTCTAGTTGGACGTAGGGCCTACGCACCATCATCATAACCAGCAGCACACACAACATCGCGTACAATCGCTCCGTTCGTTTCGACGCCTCGACGATATCGCTATTCCCGATAAACGCGAATGCGAAGGAAAGCACGGCAAAATGGCAGGAGAGACCCCTCTGTGTTACGCATAGTGTTGTCAAAGCAAACAAAGAGGCATGCATCGGGAGTGAGGGTGCACCTCGAGTACAGGGGTTTTACGCACCTCCATATGCATCCGTGGCCGCGGCAGCGAGCGACGACGTGTATTGTCCTCGAGCCCGTCTCCGCTTCGCTCCTTCGTATCACAGATCACGGCTTCTTCGTCTTCGCGCAGCGCCACGAACAACGACGACGACGATTCGTTTTGACCATCACTAACGCGAAAAACGGTCGCGTCCAGCGAGCACCGTACTGCTGATCGGCTCGGCGTCGTTCGATTTATTTCGGTTCGTCCGCAGGCGGGACGGTATACGATGACCCGCACGCATGCGCCTTATGCACTGGTCGAGCTTCCGGACATCACCGGCAGAGAGCACATAAAACGAAGCCCCTTTCCTTGTTCTGCTGATTGTCCACTGCTGTTGGTCGACGACGCGCGCGAGCTTCGAGGCCAAGGACTGCGAAAATCGTGCTGGTCCACGACCCACCAGCTGGCCAAATAATCGGGTTACTCGACTGAATTTACGCTCGAAAAGATCGATCAGTGGCTGAGTTAGCCTTTTGGCTACCTCTTCTTGCGTCTCCTATAAGCGTTATAGTCTCTCTCGATCTACCGTGCTCGAATTCTCATGCTCCGCTGCGTCTGTAGATGCAAACATTTATGATTCCTGAGGTGGAGGTGGTCCAGATCTGATGTAGATTTATCTGAAAGATGTTTACGAGGACAGCGCCGCGTGCGAGGATGGAATTGTTTGGGCAGAATGCTGGCTACGCAGCAAATAAACAGCAAATTATGGGACCTATTTTTTCTGATTGCGTGATCATATTTGCCGAACTTTGGCGGCATCGAATCGGGCACAACCACTTTCGGTCAAATGCAACGCGTATTGAGGAATATCAAAATGATCAGCTGTTCACGAACAAAGGAAGAGGATGATGTTATGAGAAGGATAATGACAATACATATGAAGATTTATCTCTGTTCTTCTTACCTGAGCATGTAACATGACTCATTGCTGAAATCATGCGAGCACTTGCATGCGTACATGTACATGAACAACGCATGCTCTGCCTTTGTTTGTTCGTTAAGAAAAACATGCGAAATAGTTAAAACTACATAGGAAAGCTACCTTTATTCATACCTTTTCCATTTTTTTTCTGCGCATTTCTATTACATATAATATTCTTTCTCGACAAATCTAAAATCGAATTTCTATTACAAAAGTCTGCTAGGCTGGGCGTTTTGCAAAATGTATTTAAACGCAGCTCGCGCGTATATTAACGTTTCTATTAAAAATTAAAAACATTAAAGTCAAGATACCATCGTAAAGTACGGGAAGAGAGTACAGAATCCAAGGAATGGATCGAAAAGAAGTGCACCAATTATATACAACCATCGTAAAGAAAAGGAAATAGAATTTTTAGCTTGTACAAAATGAAGCTTATACGTTTTACGTGTAGGAATCAAAGCACGAGCGCGTTGATCAAGATATTACACAGTAATTTGTGTTCCGTCCGATTTCCTGGATTATGCTTCCATCGAATTGCGCGAACTTACAACGTGTAAATGTGTGTTGCGTACCATAACTCCGTCTCTCTTTCTCTCTCGCTCTCGCTCTCTCTCTCACGGTCTCTCAACAGTCATACGATTTGAGATGCTTCGTAAATGCGCAGTGTCTGCCACCCTCTCCTCCTTCCCCCCACCCTGCTCCTACAAAATCCGCCTTAGAGACTATCACTCGCGTCGGACAATACATTTCTCTCATCTCCCACCGTACAAACGCAGCATGACAGATAACAACGAAGCAGCAGTATTCGGAAGCAGCAACACATAACGAAATCAATATATTTTTTTACCTTTGTTTATTCATTATGTATTTTATTATAAAGTGATGTCCTACTAATTAAAAGTAAATGAAAAAAAGAATCACCAAACGATAGTTAATATATTCATTAAAATTCTTCATCTCGTTAAGGCAACTAATTTGTTTAGTTTCATTTTACATATCTAGAGTAAATGATATATAAAGTATATGTAAAACACTAATATATGGTTATTTTTATTTTCTTGTTACAAGCCTTACATAATTAGAATATATGTATACTTTGTATATATACTCTTGTAATAAAATTGATTACTTCGTATTCGACTCTAGAGATAATAAATATATCTAATGTGTAATGTTAGTACAAGAGAAGTGCGTGCAGAGGGTGGCAGCAGGGTGCGCATTTGGGAGTGCTATTGTTCCAGGGACTCCACAGTCCCTTCTCTTTATACCGTCTCACATAGTGACATTCAACTGTATTGCTTTAGTGTCCACAGAGCACGCTTGTTGTTGCTGTTGCTGCTGTTGTACTTGCTGTTGGACCTGTTGCTGAACCTGTTGCTGTATTGCTTGCAGTTGAATCGTTTTCGTGTCCACGGTACACGTTTGCTGCTGCTGTTGTGGTTGTTGTTGCACTTGCTGCTGCTGAACCTGCTGCTGCTGGACCTGCTGTTGTTGCTGGACCTGTTGCTGCTGCTGTGCCTGTTGCTGCTGCTGTGCTTGCTGTTGCTGTGCCTGCTGCTGTTGCTGCTGCTGTGCCTGTTGTGCGGCAGCCTGTGCGGCTTGCCTCTGCTGTTGTCGGAGTATACTGGGAGGAGGATCCATGTGCTGACGTTGATGTAGTAATAGGTGATTCTTCTGGAAGAATGCCTTGCCACATTTGTCGCATACGTGCGACCTGATGTGACAACTACCGTCCGTATGGCGTCTTTGATGCTGGGACAGGCCGTGTTTCTGCGCGAAAGCACGCCCGCAATCAGGACAAACGTGTGGTTTCGGCTTCGGCCCGGTGCCCACCGGCGGCGACGTTTGCGTAGCACCGTGCATGTGACTAACACCAGGTGTTCCGATTGGCCCGTTCATCTGCACCGGGAGACAAAGCAAATCGTTGCAGTTAGCGTATACCTGTTGCTGATCATAAACAGCTTATAGATAATACCTGATGAGTTGAAGGGGTATTAGGTGTGAGGAAGTGTCCGGGAGTTTGTTGGAAGGCTGCCGCTAGTCCACATAAATCTGTTACCAGCGTTCGATCACCCGAGTGTAACCTTAAGTGTAAGGTGAGTGCTTCCCGATTCGAAAAGTCCAATCCACATTCCCTAAAAAGAAAACCGAAAATATAAATAAATCACCGTTTCCAGTTTGTGTCCAGTTTGTCTCCTTGCATTAGAAAAAGAATTCACGATCAACTTATAGTACCTGCACATTAGCGACTTTTCGTCACTGTTCGTGTTGTTATTGTGGATCTTAGAATGAGCGACCAAGTCTGCCTTCCTGGGGAATGCTTCTCCACACACAGTGCAAGCAAAAGGTGTCTCTCCTGTGTGTAGACGCATATGTGCCAATAGCGTTCTCTTCTGCAGGAACTCCTTTCCGCAGACGGTACACGAGTGCGGGACTCTTCCATGCAGTCGGCCGTGGTTCACCAACTCGAACTTCCTTTGGAAGGTCGCTCCACAGTCATGGCAAACGAACGGGTTTAGACTGCCATGGAAGCGCGAATGCATCGTGAGATGATCTTTCTGTGAAAACGATTCCCCACACTCTTCACAGACAAAAGGTCTCTCTCCTGAGTGGAATTTACTATGGGTCACTAGGTGACGTTTCAAAGGGAATGCCCTCCCACATTCTTGACAAACGAACGGCCGCTCTCTTGTGTGTACACGAGTGTGCGTCACAAGGTGATGTTTTAATGTAAATGATTTTTTACATTCGCGGCACTGGTACGGCCGCTCCGAACTATGGAGAAGCAGGTGAGTATGAAGACAGTGTTTATGAGCGAAACTCTTGCCGCAATGTACGCAAATGTGGGGTCGTTCTCCCGTGTGTACTCTCGCATGTGTGGTAAGGTGATGTTTCAAGAGAAACGATTTACCACACTCGGAGCAAGAGTATGGCCTCTCTTTAGGTACACGGACTTGACTACCCATGTCCTGTTGTTGCTTTACCTTTGTTTCGATTTGTGTTGTATTAACATGCGTAAGGACATGCCCAAAATGAGCTGTACTGTCTGTCTGGCTGGTGGCCACATTATTGGCATTGGCTTGGTTGGATGCTGCAGCCGCTCTTTTCATTAAAATTTCATTGCACTCTTCAGCGGTAAGTTGCAGCGGCCCAAGGGGTGTCATGAAGTGCTTACTCATGGCATGCTTATCAGCTGTGGTAAAGACTAATGTATTAGAAAAAAGAGAAGGTGGGGGTGTAGGATGCGCCGCGTCACAATTGCAGCCTCCCTTGTCGCACGTTAATGAAAATACGTCGTGATGCTTTTTAGTGCGTACGGGAGTACCGTGCGTTTGATTATGAGCTCCACCTGTGTGACCGTGATGCGTGGTTGGGGTTTGTTGACAGCTCTCATTCATAGCAAACATTGGCCGGCGGTGCACGCTATTTGTGACCTTGGTTGGCTTAATGTCCACCTGAATCTTTTGACTGGAACCTTGATCCTGGTTATTATTAACCGCGTAACTAATATTGGTCGCAAGTTCATTCTGTGCATTCTCTCGGGTTTCTGTCCCAGGCCCGCCGAAGGACCAGGCATACCCGAATCCTGCGCCCGCGTTGCCAGGAGTCGTGCACATGTTTGTCAAGGTGGTAATGGAGGGGTTGGTCTGACTGGACGCGGTACTGATAGGCCCCTCCGTCTCTGTCAATGCATCCTCCGTCCCAACTCTCTCCACTATGACAAATTGGTCGGCGGGAAATATCTTGAGAGGCTCTAAGTAAACGTACCCGTCACACTCCAGTATCCCGGCCTTGAATTTCAACCCTGGGTATCATATCTGCCTGTGACGGCCTATGGAAAGCTGCAAAGGGACTGTAACTGGCCGTAGCTGTTTATCAGCTTTATGCCGTTGGAACAATGCAAAGTGCTTGTGATGTTGGTCTGCAAGGTGGTCAACACCTTGAGACTATCATGCATGACATGCGGTGCACGCTTCTAGCAACGTGCTCCTGAATGTTCTCCCGTCGAGTTGTGGATCACGCGATGTCCAGGAGGCGAGGCGAGGGTATTCGACAAATTGGAACAGGCGACAGAGGGTGCCCGTGCGCTCGAAATCAGTTTCCGCAAATCTGAAGCCGTTTTCGTATAGTTGCCGCGCCACCGCGCGCCAATGGAAAAAATACGGCGCCCGCCGCCTCGCTTTTCTATGTATTAGAGACCGTAAGTGATTCTTCGTTTCGGTCTTCGGGCCCGCGGCGTCCACGGGTCTTCAAAGACAACCTCCACCTTCTTCTCACGGCACTCCCACACGCTCACTACCACTCCACGCTATTTTCGCCTACTTTATGGCACCAAATCTACACTTTAACTTGCACACGCGCTCAGCCGATGGTCATTAATTTTACAGAATTGCATATTTTATTGTCCATACAAAATAGCCTCATATATCGGCCATTTTATTTGTAAACTACCAAAAAACAATGTTGCCAATGCACGCGCGGTTTTGGAGGGAGCAAAGCTGGCAATAGCGTCACCGAACACTTCCATGCTGGCAGCACTGTGCCGTATACACGACTTCTTCCGCCATATTCGAATGTGGTTAACTTACAAATTATCACTTTTTACCGCACCGTCAACATATTTATGCCTTTTCTACCAATGGCTATCACTTTTTTTTTTTACGAATACCGTTTTCTCTTGTTGACTTAACAGATCCATGCACTGCGGATTGCTAATAAAAATTATTCTGCGACTAAGTTTTACAATAACCTATAATTGTTCTACCTAACCCATTAATTATTCATGTCCACAAGGGTAGATGGGTATCTTTAAATGCAATGTTCAGATTTTCGGTATAATGAGCATAATACCGAATCCGGGTACGAGGGCGAACAAAAGAAATCTACCTGTGCATTTGTTTTTCCTTAAATCAAAGAGTAGCGCCGCGTATGGGTTAGGGACAATTTAGCCTCATTACAGCACAAAAGGCATACAATATATTTTACTTAAGCAGTATTAATCGCTTGGGCAACGAGACTTTAGTAACTAAGGTATCTATTCAAATGATTAGGCTTGGTGTTATTTTCTATTGATATCATATTTTTTATAGCATTCCTGCTTTTCGCTTCAGAAAATCCTGCTGTTAAATACCGTTCAACGGTGCGGGTACTTTTCTTTCCCAAATAAGGGAAACGGAAAAAGAGGAGTCTGATGCGGGAGGCGATACATTAAATCCAATTTAATTTCTACGGTTATTCACGCACGAAGAATTGCGACCGTGAAATCTGTTAACCAAAGCGCAAGAAAGTAATCTTAAAAACGTGACGCCGAAAAGCCGTATCATTTGAAGCTTTGGAAAATCCCCGAAAACCTTTGTATCTGCAATAATTATGACTTGGTTCTTCGCTGTTTGCGACGGAAATCGCGTAATCTTCAGCCTTCCGTGCATCCGCGTTGGTGAGTGTTCATGAGGTCCCAAAATCGATGAACTGCCAATATCGGAGGCGGACATCCGTGTGGACGTGGAGAACGATCGTTTTCATCATTTATAGCCGATATCGGGGCGAGTTATGAGACATAGGGGCTTCTAGGTGGTGCGGGGACAGGAACACAGTTTCGTCGCTCGGTTGGTCATCGCACGACGCAGTAATGCGGACTCAGCAACTGATAAGCAAGACCGTTCATTAATGGTCTGCGCTCTCGATCTGGCAAAAAGCCAGTGCGTGCTGGTAGAATGAGAATCTTTATAGTTGCCGTCCATTCATTTTCTTCGCCCCGTCGATTGGCCAGTCGTGGACGTACGGCTGTCGTACGGTGAACGTACACCTGGCGTCACCGGCAAACTAGTTACGCAACGTTTGTGAGCCGCTTTGTAAATTGCGATTTCGTCTTCCCACGATGCTCGTAGAGTGAGCTCATAAGTAACATTGTACAACTGCCGACGTGAGAGTCATCCTTATTAATCATCCGGTCGAACCGCGGCAAGAGCGGTCCTGTGATCTCTATGAATTTTATACTCATCTGCCAATTTGCTATTTCTTTATACCGTTGGAGTGATCAATTGCTTCTATACGGCTAATTGCACAATGCTGTGATTAGTCCAAGGTGCGATCTATTTGAAAAGTAGTGTCTTCTCAATTCCGGCGTGTCATAGTAATCTGCATACCCGGACGTGTCGAATCGCAACTGCATACATACCTTCCTCGCGTGATTCTAGCGTCCACGTGTAACAATTCAATGGAACCTCGTTGGAGCATTGGACTTTGGTAAAAACTATGTGCACGTTTGCGAATTTTTCTTGTCGCTACGTGTGTACGTGTATGCTTTACCCTTTATGCAATATATTTAACTTTCCGTTCTTCATGCGCACCAGCCGCTACAACCCCACCGGTTTACGAGTCGCTCCCACTCGTCGAGCTCTTTCGCTTGCCCCACCTAGGCCGCTTCTTTGCTTGTTCCCCTCGTAACGCAACGCTAATTAGCATGCAGCCGCATTCGCGGCTCGGCCTCCGAATGCGGTGGTCGTGCGTGATGCGACTGCAATTTATGATCACCAGATTCGATAGCCTGTGCATTCCACATCTAAGGAGTCGAGCACGGTTCACAATGCTCACATCACGACTGCAAAGGCGCGAACTACCTGGGCGAGGACTCATTCGAAACATAAGTGGGGAAGAACCAAAAACTTTACGATGATTGATGATACTAGTTTGCCAAGTACGGACCTCTCAACGGGTTGAATGTTTCATTGGCTGTTTCGAGACATGTCTTTTGAGTAGCTGGACTTCTTGACCTAGGGAATACGTTGGAGTGAAATCGGTTTTTGCTGTTTGGCGCGCTTAGTAAAGAACGCTGCTGTGAAGAAAAATCAAGATCGGCGAAGGAAGTGGTCACAGGAAAGGTAACGGGAGCCTGTTAGCAATTTACGAAGTCTTCTTTCATATAGAGATGAGGGTCAAGATTATATTGGCCTGTGTCAGCTGTATCGGCTACAACATTTCCATTCGGCAGTAAATACACAACAGTAAAACATCGAGGGGCTTTGTGCAGATGTTTCAAATTCTACGAAACACACCGTAAAGTGTGCCCTTTCATCCTCCTCTGCCCGCGCAATCGCGATAAAAAATGATACCGCAAAAAGCACAGTTAAATCGTCTATGGTCCGTACGAGGCGCATAAAGCCACCTTCGAAATATTTCATGCGACCGCAGAATCGCATTTGGGAAAATTGCATTGTGGCGGTATCGCGTCGTAGATTTTTGTTCTTTTTCCAGCGGGTAATCTGTTGCGAAGCCGAAAAAAGCTGCACAAAGAGACGACGCGCGTATGGGGATATGGCGAGCGATCGCATCGCAATTCGAAAGACGTACGAGGTACTTATGTATCGGTCCAGGCCAGGCGAGTCTCTTCGCGGCGATACGTTTCGACACTGACGATCGAGGGGTCACGGATCGTCGACTAGCGTAGCGTGGGGTTTGTTCTCTCTGCGTCTCTTTCTCTCTCCTGTCTTTTTTTTACGAGGAAGAGGCCGACGTAGAAGCAGGGTGGAGACCCGAATCCTGAGGCAGTGGACCGTGAATGCGATACCAGTTTCGCCGTTGCGTCGGTGTGGGGGAGGTGCCGTCAAACAACCGTTCGTGTCTACCCAACCCCCGCCAGTACACTTCCACCCTACCCAGGTCAGCGGCGTGGCGATTTGTATGTATCAATTGGCCTGTCGCAAACCGCGCTCAAGCGTCGATGACGTTGCCGTTCGCTTGTTGTGCTACATGGTTTCGCGTTAACCACGTTGCGTAGTTCTTCATTTTTTGCCAGAAGATCACAGGGTAGCTTAACTAGATATGTTGATGTTATGGTTTGCGTCATTAATCCCTTCAGACCCGATTTTTTTTCTTTTAACCATTTAACTGTTTATGACAAATATATTCGTCATGAAAAAATTGTAAAATTTTGTGTTCTGACGAATATATTCGTCATACGTCGATGACGTTGCCGTTCGCTTGTTGTGCTACATGGTTTCGCGTTAACCACGTTGCGTAGTTCTTCATTTTTTGCCAGAAGATCACAGGGTGGCTTAAACAGATATGTTGATGTTTTGGTCTGCGTCATTAATCTCTTCAGACCCGATTTTTTTTTTGGTTAACCATTTAACTGTTTATGACAAATATATTCGTCATGAAAAAATTGTAAAATTTTCTGTTCTGACGAATATATTCGTCATGCGTCTTCAGTAGTGACCATTGGCGGTTAATTTTGCAATTTTAGTTAAAACTAAGATATATTCCTAAACTGCAAGAAGTTTGGAATATTTTGGGGCCATGTCGAATGAAAAAATGTATAAATAATTATTATAGAAAATAAAACAGTAAATTAATTATTGTAAAAAATATTAAATTAATTTCATTGTAACCTAATTTCATATTAAACATACTCTGTGTTTGACGAATATATTCGTCATCGTTTAACTTGTACAACGCACGTAGGGGACGTATTTTCCAATGAGATCGAAACAGTTAACTGGTTAAGAAAAATTATTTTTTATACTAAAATTAACTTAATTCATGTGAATGAAAGCAACAACATACTTTTTACAGAAATATTTATTTATTTATTTATTTATAATTTGTAAATGTACATTTTAATGGACATATGGTCCTTACGCAAAATTTGTAACATTAAGGAGATCCTGAGAAATATTTGTATAAAAAATAAAATTCGTATTCGTAAAAATAATATACGTATTAAAATACAGCACGAAAAGTATTATCTACATTACAATGTGCACAGGGTCCGAAGGAGTTAACAGGCAAAAAATCTGATCAGGCCGTATCGTCCGTATTGGGATGACGTGTGTTTGAGCATTTACGAAGTTCGTTATTAGGTACTTGGAAAGATATTTCGCAGGATATGATAAAACTATTAAATAATTATGAAAGTAGCTTTAACCATTCGTCACTACAGAAAAAAAATTTGGAAAAAGAAGAAATAATTTTTGAAGCTCACATCCTCTTTTAGATACTTCGTTTTTGAGGAAAGGTTTTTAACTGAATGCATGTTCCGAAACTTTTCGATGTAAACGTGCTTATTTTCTGCTACGATAAGAAACAATAGGCCCAGAACAATTTTCCGATGTAGATTTTCAACTCGATGGAAATTCCTAGGCATTTTGTTCTAACCGTAATCATTTTCGATTACGTTAAAAAGCAATTGGCGCACAGTATAGCAGCGCACGTGGCCTGACGGAAGTTTTCTTATAAACTCGTGTGGCAGTCAACGTGTTAAGCACTTCACTTATTGACGAGCATAGAAGACATTAAATAAACAAGAACTTCGTGTGCATTGGCGAATTGGAAAAGACGCTATTATGCCGTCGTAAATGCGTCAATGCGTCGTTTGTCAATAAACGTGCAAGATTGTGTCAATTTTGTACTCATGCACAACATTATGTTTCCGTACCGCTCGGAACAGTCCGTCTGATAACGGCACCGATCTCCTTTTACTGTGTCATAAACTGTTTTCTTTTTTTCCGGTGTATACACGACGACATATGTATCGGTGGTAACTGTGTCACGGGTGTCATAATATTTATCTGTTGAATAAAATTGTAACGGCCCGACGTACGATGCACCCGTGTGTAAGCATTTGTCGTGGGTTTGTGTGATATATCGTTCGGCATATTGCATCGTATGTTTTGTTTTTAATTGTAAAATTAGAACTATAAAGCGTCATATGCAATGGTTGTTCGGCGCATGACTGTTACGTTCTATTGAACTCCGTTTACGTATCTTCCTCTCATTAGTCAGGTACAATTTTACCTGACCATACGCGATTGGCCTCGTTTCGTGTAAGGGTTTAAGTTAAACCGTTGACCTGCTTCCTGGACCGGTAGAACAAGGCCATCACGTCCGTGGTCATAGACAAAGATATCGCCGACGTCCCTTTCTCGGGTTAATTAAAAGATGATTACCTAATGAGGATCATCGATACCCTCTCGATAGCTAACGAGAATCGTTCCGTCGACCGAAACATGTATACACATGATGCCGTAATTCTACTATTTTCATGTTCCCTCCGAATAATCACATACTTCACGACCTCACATACCATCGCCGACAAATTAGTGTGTCGGTGCCTATTATCCTAATCCATTTAATTTCTCGAAATTTTAGGTTTACGAAGAATGTTTAACGGTGGTGATTAGTATCATGCATGTAGTGCATTATATGTGAAATTAACAAAGTCAATATTTAAGCCTCGACCGGGCTAATGGTTTTGCGTGCCGTATTCGTTTGGCGCACATTTGATTTTCCTAGAGATAGCGAAAGTTTTTCCAACGTGTGTAGTGCGTATGCGTTCTTTCCACGCGATATATCACAAGTCACGTGCCGTTGAGCGCCGACTCATCGATCACGATTAGTCGGTAAGACCTGCCAGAAGTTCGTTGATCTACGTGCCACCCTGAAATCACGTCTCGCAAGCAGATTCATTGTACTGATCCGGTCGATAAAGCATCATTGCGTCGTGTAAAACTCGCCTTTGAATTTATTAACAGCATTCTGCCTTACGCCGAAGCGTTTACGGTCGTTTTCTTTAACACTTTGACTGCCATGATGGTCACCGGTGACCGGCGCAAGAGATTTTACTGAAGATCCAAAATATTCGCAACGGGTAGCAATAATTATTTTGTAGATGCAGTTATTGTTAGAATAGTGATGCAGTCCTTTAGCATATTTGCAATTCAGTCAAAGGCTATAGTATTTTATAGCATCGCCGTTCTAATACAGCAAAATACGTATGGCAGTCAACGTGTTAACGCTGTCTCACATTAGACTATCAGCTTTTTATGGGGCACGTATTTTTTTAGACAACTGCCGCCAAAGAACGATTACGATAGTCAACGACTTTGGCGAAGAATACGTTTTGCCGGTCGCGGTGCTCCGTAATCGGTAAAGAGAAGGGGGCACTTTGGTCTGATTTGCGAACGTCAATTTTGGAATCTATTCGCCTGGGGAATGCGGGCCCTGGTTTTCCATCCTCGACGAGAGCGGCATGACGGTTCCTTTGATCTGACGAGCGGTACCCGGCTTTTAAGCTTTCGGAAGAGAAGCGCAGATGGTTATGATAATAATAATTCGATCTTCGACGGGCGTCGCGTACGTGTGCACTCACTGTCACACGAGAGACGAGCGTGCACGTATTCGCTGTGCGAATTCTTCGAGGGTCGGCGGACGACGAGTCGAGGACGGAAGGAGTTCTCACTGGAATCGATCGAGAATTAATCCGGCGCTGTCGCGCCTTGCAACCGTCGCTCCATTGTCTCATTGTCCATTCGAGTGAGACGCGAGAGAGACAGATAGGCGACACGGAGATGATTTTCCTTCGCGTCTCTCTTCATCCATTGCGAAATCCGATCCAATTCGAACAGACAAGTTCGCCGACCTTTCAATTTCTGACGTTCGTGGCTGATCTTGAAAAGTCCGGTTTCGGCATTTTTTACCCGTCATGGAAATGTCATGTTTTGAGGATTATCGGATGCGGAACGTTGATGTTCAGGCGTGGACGGACGACGCAGAGTACGATTTTACATCGTCAAACCACTGATTTAGGATACCTATCTACCTACTATGGTCCTGAAAAAGGGCGTCATGCATGGCTCGCACTAGGGTGTCATCTGCACCCTGCAGCATTGCCATCACTACCACTACAGTTGACGATCTTCACGGTCAATATAACGGGCATCGTAAAATTAATTAGTGGCGAATTGTGCCGCGGCCCGAATCGGGAGTATGTACGCGACATAAAAGTTTCTCTTTTCTCTCTGATGTCATCCGGAACCCTGTATTCTGCGGCGGTCGGTTAAAGTAGACCGTTATCTCCCAAGGGGGGTTCATGTAACAACGATCGCAACACGATCAGACTTGCGGGATTGTGGACGTGTACAGAATCTTTTGATAAACTCGATGGAATGACATTTACGTCCTGTACAATGATTACGGAATAACTGCCATCTACAACATTGAAGAATATTGAAAGATGCGAATAATAAGTATAATAAGAAGTTGTTAATAAACGAGCGATAATATGTAATTAGCGTAAAATCGGATAACTAGACGATAAACGTATTACTGTTACATTTTATAGTAGAAAGGTGCATACCGCGCTGCAGTTTCAAGAGCGTCGACTTTAATCATTCTCCACTTAAACGAGGTGGGCGGTACCGTCTCAACATTCTTTCCTCCGTGCACTTATAATGCGTACGTATATAATGCCGCCAGGTAATATACACCCACGAATACTTTGGTGAATCGATGAGATTGCCAGTTCATTTCTCTCCCTTTTCTTTTCTCCTTGCGCATTTCTTTTCGGAGGTTGCCCTACGCCGAGACCCTTTAGCGGGCATGTAGACAAATCTTTGGGCATCGGTGGCGTATCCGATCGAGAAGATTTGCCGTGACGAACGATTTGTCGTGTCCTCTTGCCACATCGTGTTTTCATTCCTCACGAGTTTCAAAGGTGAGAGTTGAATGACGTGAACGTAGAAAAGAATTTGGGAGTGGTTCCGCTAAATATTTCACACTTTTCGAGAGGTATTTGTTGTAACAGAACAATTGTTTGTAAGAACGAGTGATTTATTGATCGCAAATGTACGTTTCGGCAAGCAAGTGGCAAATAACAAGCAAGCGAATATTGAATCAATTCTGACTTGCACAAGTTGATAATGGGCACGGGCTGATGAAAAATAAAGAGATGTTCAAGTAAGTTTCAGCCAGTTCTTATCGACTCATTTACACCGTGGAGGTGTATCTTCGGGAAAGAAAATCGTCGAGAAGGAACTTCGACGTTCCACCGACCAATGCATCGTGTTTCTACAGCCAACAGCTACTAAAACTCGAAATGAAGGAAGTTCTCCCCTGAATTTCATTTCCTTCGTCGAGTGATCTCTCCACGACGTCTAGGCACCTGTCGCATTTTTCTCATTTCTTCCTTTTTCGCTTTCTCACGAAGCTTCTGCTCTTCGATGTCCTTAAATTAAGCTCACTTTACGTACATAAAGTACTAAAGAATGTGTCTGTAAACATATTTTGAATACATCGGAAACTTTATAGCCTACATGGGGAGATGGTCCTGTAGTTGTTTGAACATGTTCTTAATCTTAGGTTCATCACTTACGTGCATCACTGTTTATTACCTGTGTGGTTTCTATTGTCTGTGTTTTATTAAGTACGAAAAATTATTTGATAAAAAATTAAGTGCATGTTCGACATATATCGACAACAAATGTTGTACCCTGTTCACTGATTTTTTGGTAATATGGCACCTGTTTCGTAAATTTATACGTTGTCGTATCTTTATTTGTGCAAACTAGCAAATCAAACGGATATGATATAAAGTGTCTTCTAAGCTTTTTGAAAAAAGGGATGCTTAGTTCCGTTAAAATTGCAGCTTTTTTACATTACATTTACCTTCAGTTCTAGTCTTCAACGCAAACTGCTCTCTATCGACTAGTGGAAGTCTATGGCAAGAAAAAGTTTGAAGTTTTTCACCTATAGGCTGAATATGTTTCTCTAACTGTCAGTGTTTACCGACCATCCTGCAACTTATCGATCCTTCTGTTATTTCTAATGCTGTCACTACGCTTTCCACTTTCCCCACGTTGCGTGGGAGTGTAACGATAAATGCAGCCGGTGGCACCCACGTCTGCGGGAAGGATACTCGTATGTATGTAGTTCGTAGAATTCGTAACTTTTGCGAGATCGTTAAGTTGGTAAAATTACATTCTAGTCTGTATCAGTGCGCAATTTCTTGTCACCCTTTACGGAGGGTTTTCTCCTCCTTCAGAGGCGCGCACACAATCCACGACGAAATAAAGCCACCTCACTCACGTACTACCCACTAGCCACAATCTTGCAACGTACAACTCGTTACCTACAACGGACCTGCACCCTTTCACGACATTCGTGAACCACTCGCGACTCGACCACCGCCGCCACCACCTCCCCAGCGAGTGCCAAGTGTGGCGGGAATTATGCAATTATTGCATTGCGCCTGACAATTATTGCGGAAAACGCTGAATGCCTGAATGGCACGAGTGCCTTGGAGAAAGGGCGAAAACAGGGGGATTATCTCGCCGATTTACCCCCTGACATTCGTGTCTAGAATCGTGTCGTGCATTACTCCGTGCAAAATGGTCGACATCATCACCAGGCTAGACAGTGAACTGTTGTCATACTAGTTAACTAATGTACCTTCCACACTGAATAACCTCACCACGATTAGCACGTTCGTGTACCCCATTAGAGTGGTCATGGGATGAACACTGAAATTTTACATGGCGGCAGTAGTACGCCTGCTGTGCAATAGGTGTGAGTAGTTTGACTAAATAGGTTGTAACTCTTCGAAATGCGTCGATAAAAGCGTATACTATTTTTGAAAATCAAATGAATCCCAGCGGTAGCGTCGTTGTAACGTTTTCATGACGTTCGTGGCAAGTAATTCTGAGAATACGGCTGACGTGTCGCGGTTGCAGTATGTATAGGTGGGTACCTAGTCGATCGAATTGCCGTTTAGTTGGGACGCCTCGAATTTTAGGGGGTCAGCGGGTTATCCGGCAGAGGTACTTCCAGAGGTCAGTCCCGTTTCCTAAAATACCTCGCAGATGTAGTCAGTGGCTTTGCACGCGAATATGTTCTCTCGTGTCTAAGTGCAAACAATAAAGTCTTTCCACGGATGACTGACGTCAATGTTCGCGTGACTATGTATGTATGTACGTACGCACGCATTCACAAGTGGACAGAACCATGCACTAAACAAACGGCCGTTAAGTCGTCGCCAATACAGTACTGTTATTGTAGGTTACTGAGGAATTATTAATCGAATGGCACAAGGTTCGAGGCACCTGCTACTAGAGAGAAAGCGCGCCATCTGAAAATAACCCTTGATACCTGTAAACTCCAGCATTTATATACATAAAAAAAATGTGGAAACAATTTGTGTAGGCTATCTTATATAATTATGTAAGACATTAACTCGATAGATTAACCCGTGGATAATATTATTGATAACCATTGAGTTATAGTAGTCTGTGTGCGTTGATATGGTGGAATAGTTAATTTTCGTTAATATTGCGTGATCAATTTCACCTACTTAACATAATTTTGCAATTATTTTGTTCGTAATTGCGCATATCAGAAACGACGCGCTACTTTCTGCATGCATTTATACGTTTAGTGAGTGTCAATCGGTTGATAGAAATGCATATCGGATATTCAAACCTTTATGTTTTCCAGATGTTCTTTAAACATAAGGTATGAATGCCAATTTGTTCGTAATTATTGGCATGCCGTCTATTCTTTGACAGGACGTTCCTTTCATTAAAATGATTACTTTTTGAGCTAGCATAGATATAGTAAAGGAGTGAAATTTGCCATGCATCAATCTGTCTCTACGAAAGAATTTGTCGTACGATAAGACTTGCAAAAAATTACCCGACCGCAGATTAGATTCAGCGAAAATCGATACTCAGATTCACGCCATACGAACAATGCAAGTTAGCAAAACTCAAATAGAAATATGCGTGTCTAATGCACGCCTGTTACGAAAGCGTGAGTGTAATCGCTTCCGTAAGAAAGCATGACGTGCAATACTGAACCCGTGCCGTAAGTTCATTTGATGGAGCAATGCGCATTATATGTTATTGATCAAGGCATACTTGGCCAAAGTCATAAGAATTAATTATCCCATTCAATGTGGTTTGTGTCCACCGATTGCTTCATTCCTTATTATTATCTGTGAATACTTTTCTTTATTTCGATAATTAGTTTGCGAATATGCAAGCCGATAAGGTTTCGTATAAAGACTGGTCACATGCTTAGTGTACAGCATACATATATCTGTCGGTTCGCATTCGCATCATACGATAATTTGAAGAAGTCTGCATTAATTACAATGTACACTTGTTCAGCAACTTCTAAGAACATGGCCCGCAGATAGAGGTGCAGGCAGCCGATACAAAAAATTTTGATAGACTATACGAACAATCCACTTAGATCCTCATGTAGGACCGCTCGAAGAAGAATGCACGTTTCAGCGGGTTCTGGTACCCGAAGCCATAAAAATTAATTAGCTCTTGGAAGAAGAAGTCAACTCGTGCCTACGTGGAAGGCTCGATGGTCTGACTAAACTACACAAGAACACGAAGGATAGGGAGATAGGGTGAAAACAAGAAAGCGAGAAAGGGAAATGAAAATAGATTAAGAGGGACAGGGAGACTGCGTCTTTCGGACCACGCTTAGACACTGACCCACGAATCCTGTTAGTTGGTTCCTTTCTGCTGGGGTATCCATCGAGACAGAACCTGTCATCGATCGTGCTCCGGATGATCGATACCCGAATTTTCGAACGGTCCTCAACGACAGGCCGGCCCGGTATCCTCGTTACAGCGTGTAATTAGTTATCGTTACGACCTCGATACAACCTCGCTAGGATGGCAATCATGTCAGAAAATTGAACGCATTACTGATTCACAATTAATCAGCGAAAGTATCGGCCTAGGTGCTTTGGTGTGAAAGAAATTACTAGACTGGCATCTCCCCCTTCTTACCTGTAATGTGTGGTACGTATTTAATAAAGCAATTAATCAGAAACAAGCCTTTATATCTTCGTCGCGTTCGTCAAAAAATGTTAAACGTATCGCACAGAATAAGGCCTTATTCATTAACGATACAAGATTCGACTGTTACGAGCAGTAGAGCCGTAGAATCGCCGTGGAGAAGTAAAATTTAAATTGGAAGAGGTTCCGAAGAACTCAAAGCGACGAGCCTGAACAGTACCCGCGGATCGACGGTTTTGGTTAGCGGCCCGTCTGGTAGCTAGACCTAGCGGGAGATAATTGGAGACCAGCTTCTATAATAGCGAGTTAGTTCTCGACTATTATCATCGGCGAGAGAATTGTCGGTTGGCTGATCGATTACATTGGCGTAGTAGTTGTCAATCGATCGACCTACTTGCGCGTTGATTTCCTTATTCCGAAGGATCGAAATACGAGCTCCTGAATATTTCAAGGAAGCTGTTTGCCGCGCGTGTAAAATAACACCGTTGGAGCAATACTCGAGCACGATACATGGCATGAAAGATTGGTCCAACTGGGCACAACAATATTTTTTTAGGATCGAAAGGGTTGACGGCCCGAGAGAAGGTGCCTGGCCGGACTTCCTCGTCGCCAGCAACTGCGAGGGATCGAGACTGAAGATGCCTGTCTCGTCGGCACAAAAAAGCAATTTGTGAAGGAGTGAAACATCTTGAGAGATCGTGTCGTTCGTCCAGGTATCTCCCGGTGCTTAATTTTGAAACATCGTGCAGGAAGTTGTTATGTTGCGGGTACGATTGGTGCATGCATTACTCGAGAAAAAGCTTACGAATGCAGAACATTCTCAATCCATGTACTTTTTTCCATAAAGAGATAATCGAAACAAGGTATTTATTCATACGTTATTCGTCGGCTCGCACACCGCAGCCGTTAAAATCCCTCGGGCGAACATAAACGTAGTTAACCGATTTGTCAACTTCGCGTTACACTGTTCGAGCTTGGAGTTTGTTAGTGAAAACACGGCTGCGGGAGGCCATGAAACGGATTCCGTTGAAGCCAAGAGCTATATGGGAGGGCTTGTTGAGATGTTCTGCGCGGTGTGGAAGGTGGGCAGGGATGAGTTTCGTTCGGAACTTCTTCAGGGTGCTCTCAGGGTCGTGCATACACAGAGACGGTAGCTCGTCCGCGAACCCTCGAGCGCCGAACAATTGAGTGCCCCAAGAACTACCTACTCACTTACGGACTCTCACCTCGAATGTAGCCCCCTGCTTCTCCCGTCGTGCTGGTCCTTTACGTCCGTCTCCTTCACTTTCTCACTTGCTCTACTCTCTGTCATGTTCACTGGCTTGTCCCCTCACGTACCCTCCTCCGACCTCAGTCGCAGAGTCATAACCACCGGGGAGTACAATGGAATGGAAACCACCGGCGGCTTTTCACCGCCACTTCTTCGCCCCGCCAATTAATTTCGACCGTGCCGATTTTGCTCTCCTCAAGGAGGCCAGCACCGGGTGAAGGATGAAATCGTAAATCTCCGTCGCTTTGTCCTTTTCTCCCTCTTTTTTATGGTAGTTTACTGACTCAGTGTCGGGAGAAGATTGGTACGACGTCATTTGATTTCTGCGGTCCGACCACCGGATCATCATCTTCCACACTTGAAGCATCGCGTAACTATACGAGGTTCTGACGTTGCTCTTCTAATTAATTTAGTGCCAATAGGTATTACGATAGGCGGTGAATCGTGCGAAGGATACGTTCCGTGGGTTGGCAAGGTGATAGTGTTTTTATGTTCTCTTGGGTATGTCAGGAATAGTATGTTGAATCGCGATTGAGAAAAAGATCATTATGTATTCCTGTTGATCAGCCTCATGGCAGGCAGTGAGCATCGAAAACACAACGACTGACATCGTTAAAACAATGAATTGACCTGGATGATGACTGACAGCGTAATTATTCATAATACCCGCAAATGTAACCGCCACGTAGCACGTCTGTAGTTATAATATACAATTTTTATTGGAATCAACACGATGGAATCATAATTATGCTGGGCGCAAGAATTAGCTTCATTTAACGACGTTGACGCTTTCCTAAATGTGAAAGAATCGTCACTTCAGTAGATATCAACGACTCGTTCACGGAGAATTACAAATAGTCCGCAAATTCGGGTGACGAGCCAGTCGCGGCATGCCTGGACGAAAGTTTATCGTGGGGCTCGCGAAAAACGACCTTTGGCCGTGAGCCAATCGGCGATGCGATCTTCCGGGACTCGCGACCAATCATGAGGAGGACCGCGCTTTCGTCGCACTCGGGCTTGCATAATTTATTATCGTCGAACGATTCGCCGGTTCCGACGTTAAACGCCACTTTTGAAACGTTACGAGAATAAATGCTGACCTTGCCATCGATGTCCATTAGGCAGCATCATTTCGCGACATACGCAATATACGCTCGCGCGATGACCTGTCGATTAAATTCAGTGGTCCATGAAGTTTTTTTCAACATCGTGTTCTTTGTTTTGGATACATTCGTCTAGATCGAACAATCGCCGTCTGGTTTTGCAATTTGGCACGGATCAAGAATGGGATGCGAGAATATGTCGGCACAGTGAGAAGAATAGCAGAATACGTAGACTGTTCAAGGATCCTCCAAACTGTATCTCAATACAACTGCGGCGTCACGCTTCGTTCCGCGCATTCATATCGCCGATTAGCGATTACTCAGTTGAGAACGATGCCCCTTTAATAGGTAAAAGAATCCTAAGCGCTTCCGAGTCGGCGGCAAGGAAATAAGACAAGGCGTGTGCGCGGTCTGGCGAATCTCTGGATATCCGTGGCGAAGTTAAAGTGACGCGGGGTGATGGATGCATCGGCATTTACCAAAGTCGTTCGTGAAAGGAAGAGTCGTCGTGCCGATAGAAGAATCAGATGAAGAAACAGATGGAGAGGAGAGACGCGAGCGGGACAGTAAAGGCAGCTAACAAAAGGGCAGAAGAAGCCAGAGCAAGCGAAACAGAGGAAAAGACGGAGAGGATGAAAGGAAGAACGACATCGGAAAGAAGGACAAAGGCGGAGATATAGACAGAATGAACAGGGATTAGATCTCGGGGTGAGTCGGTAGGATTGGATTTGGCAGACGCGGGTCGTTGGTGGTAGATGGCGGCGGGAGGGGTTGAGAGGAAAGCAGAGGAGAGGAGAGAGAGACTTTGGTTGGTGTCCGAGCGGTGGAGCGCAGATGAGAGAAACGAAGAGCGGAGAAGAGAAGAGACGAGAAGTGAAGTGAAGAGAGAAGAGAGAGGAAGAGAGCGAAGAGGCAGGGTCAGAGGGTAGGAAGGGGCCTGCGGAAGGGAAGCGACGCCGAGAACGGCGGGGGTTGGAGGCTGTGAGAGAGATGACAAGGGAGGGAGAACGAAGGGGAAAGGGGAGGCGTAAGTGACAGGATGGGTGCTGGTGTAGGTGAACTGGACAACCAGCAGAACTGTCGGCGGTATTTAAGGGACGAGCAGTGAGAGTCCCGCGCCAGTTACTACGGCCGATTGGCCCCACGAGGTGTCGCACGCACGGCGCGATTTACGAATCGGAGTTAGATAGTGCCAAAAGGGCGCGAGTGCGTTTCCGAAAGGCTTTACCGCGCCGTTCGACTATAACGTGCCACGTGACACTTTCCGTCTCTCCCGCTCCCTGCATCTGTCGCTTTACTCCTCAGGCACTCTCGTGTTAGCTCATCGGTGTCTCCGAGTTAAGAATCGGCGTGGTACGCTCTTTCAAGGTAAAGGTCAGATCATCGTGGAGTGATTGCTACGCGGGCGGCTAATTTGCATTTGGATGGGGCTACTGTGCTAGTTAGATCTGTACCTTTGCTCCTGTGTAATTTGGTGATCGACGGATGCGAAAGTATTCCGAAATTGTTCGTACGCGCGTGGTGTAAACCGTGGTGAAAATTATTGTGCTCGTACGTATACTGCACGTACGAAGGAACATGCCGGATTTGAGGATACAAATTTGAATGGAGGGAAGGAGATATTTGCAAAGGTAGTCTCGTTGATATAGTCACCGATCTGCGCGCTGAAAAGTTCGTGTCGTGCATGTTCGATTAAATATTGTGTTAATTGGACTTGTATCAACTTTTTGACAGCATGCTATATTATATCATACAATGGGAATTGGAGGCTAAACGTTTTAATTGGTCCCTCTCTTGGTTTACCATATGTGTACTAAGCAGGAAAAGCTACTCGTTATTTTTGGGAGAAAGAGTTGAATGACGTGTCAGTTTGCGATCGTTCTTCTAAGAATATGCTGAACTTAAAAAACGCATGACTACGCGGTATTGCGATTACACACACGTAAACAGCGGTTGACTTTCTGTTTGGCTTTGTAGCATGAGTCAGTTTGATTAACCGGCTACATACACGCATGTACATACGGAGATATAGTTGCTCTTTTCGCAATATTATATGTGCTAATGTACTATTATATAACGTAGTAGGATAAAAACCCGCCCAGTTGCTTTTTATCAGTGCGGTGAAAAGAAGACGATTAGTTGAACAGTGGCTCGGTGCCAAATAATCTTTCGCAAAGCGCACTTTAGCGAAGGAAGATAAAAGGTTAGACTTCCAGGCCGCATCGACGAACGACCGATGTCAGATCCACGTTGCCTTTAATTCAAACGGCGAACAACCATTTGAGATCACACGCTTCCCTGATTCTTCCTCACTGATAAAAAGTCCGATGACTGAAGCTTCGGTTAATGGGAAACACACAAAGATAAACTTCCTACAATAAAACCAGGCACGATCACAGCAGATACCACCTAATTGCAGTGCGTGTGTGGTCCTGTGTGTACTAAGATGTCACGGGAAAGCTGGTTTTCCAACTCTTTCGTGTGCATGTCTTCAATTACAAATAATCTGTGACGATCAGTACAGCTGATTGAATTTCAATAACCTTTCGTTTGATTACGTATACTCTGAATGAACGGATCGAATGAAATGAAAGTTGTGTTCAGTGACAGAACGTGTGTTACCTGGAACCGGTGCCCGATGCTGCTGGCATTGGGGTTGCTTCTGGTGCTGCCGCTCGCCGGAGCTCTTCGGCAAGAAACTAACGTTCCTCAGCCCTCAAACTTCACCGTCAACCTCGCCAGGAGTCCGTTAACTCGCGGTTTCTCGGTCACCAGGATCCTGCTGGATGGTGAAGTGGAACGGGTCATAAGGTTGCCGGGACTTTGTGCCAAAGAGACCGTCGTCAATTGGGGGTATGTGTCGCTTAATCACGTCTCCGCTTCACTTATCGTCTGCAAAATAAAAGTCGTTGCGTGTCAGTATATCGCCGTAATAATTAAGCCAACGCCCAGATGATCATTACGTTGACGTGCCGTAACTAAAAAAAAAGTTGTTATACTTTTCTGTGAAATCTCTTGTCGCTGAGATATTCGCGGTTCCTTGAAGTCGGATTTAAGGAGAGGCGCAGTGCTTCGAAGTCTGTAAATAGCATTGTTTTTCGTTTGCACAAACGTTCTGTGTTTTTTTCGGCCGTAGGAGGCTAACAGCGCTCTATCCTCTTTGTTAGAATAACATTTTCTCGGGTAGGGCAAATCTCTTCCTCACCCTTCGTCCTGTCCCCCACCTCTCGTCTCGTCTCCGTACTCCCCGCGAGTGAGAGAACTCGAAGAGGATGCTGAAGCGAGAACTCCGTTAGCAAGCAGGAAAACAATGATGCCTTTCACTATTGCCAATACGCGTGGGAGCTTCGACTGCTACGTTTGCATTTAATGTCGACCGAGCTCTTTCAAATGCCTTCGTTTCGAAGAATGTATATGACGCTGATACAGCCTACTGGAATGGATACCATGTGGTTTGTTTGGTGAATCCTTGTCAGCACGCGGGAAGCTCATAGAATCACGGACGTATGCGTCGGTCTCAACTTTACTGCTCGTTTTACAAAGGAGGGGGTTAGCACGGGACGGTTTACTTTCTGTTCGCGTGTCTCACAGCCAACATACTCTATTGTCGCGAGATACCTACGCATTGCCAATAGAAATCGTGTTTGGGATGTTGCGAAACGTAGAGATCTTGACCTCAGCAATCGTGCGATTTATATCGTTCTCCTGGTTGTGCTGATATACCATCCAGGCTATCTGCTACTTTTGTTTATTTCATATTACTTCTAATCACCTGGCGGGCGCTGATATTTGTTCGCAACGCAAGCTAGTATCGCGAATCCGGGTTTGTTGGAAGTGCCTACGTTAAAGTCTAACAATCTCAAACTTTCGCCTGTAAAATCACATTGGACGAACCAAGACGTGAAAAATGTGTAGAATTGTTGGGCTTGAAACGTGAGGGAAGAAAAAGCAATTTAACGTATCCATCCGCGGACGGTGACCGCTAAGCTAACCGAGGACCTAAGCTGAAAAGCGGCAAGTTAAGTAAGCAAGGATTAGGCCGGGTAAGCGACGAGTACGCTCTGCGTCTCTGTGCGCCCTGGACCATGTCCTGGACCCGGGTCCTGGCTTGGACCGGCAGCAGCAAAGTGGTAGCCAGCGACTCATCTGCTGATGCTCTCACGAGGATACCACGGAATCCCACGACCGCGAAGCGTCACTTTGCACTTAAACCAGGGAAAGCTCTTTTAGCTGTAACGAGAACATGCACACCTCGATGTGCTTCCGATTCTGCTAAGTGCAGAGAATGGATGGACAGAGGAGTGGAATTCGATGCACGCTCGGAGGGTGATAGACATTCGGCAAAGAGCAACGACTTTGCTTATTTGACACAGAAATGTATGCAACGAGGCGATCGAATGTTTTGCTTAAGCACTTCAATCACTATTCGCCCGCCATGCGGTCATTATTTAATTTCACCGATACGCGTTCGTTCCAATTTTACGATTTATCGATTTCTCGCATAAACTATCGCCACACCCCTTTCCGCGAATCGGAAATATCGCTTCGCGTCCGGCTCGCAAAAATGTTCAACTCCGCAGACAATTACTTTTGTTTTCCCCTTCGATGGAATTCGCCTATCCCAATGGATACTGCAGCGTTATCAGCGCAACTCGAACGTTTTGCGTTTCGAATATTTGAATTGACTTTCGACGTGTCACCGGCAACAGAGATACGGACGTGGCACTGCGGCAGATCTGGCAGCAGGAGGCCGGCAGAAAGTTGCAGCTGATATACGAGGGTGGCTCTCTGACCGACTGCATCGACGAGGACCTGCCGAGAGGAGACGAGAGCGATTGCCTGTCGATTGCGCACTCTGATGATTACGATGACGGGGACAACATCGAGCTGTTCGACCTCGGCAACGAGGACACTTCGAGGATACCGCAGGACCTCTCTTGGCTATCATCAATATCCGACCTGCGTCATCAGTGTTATCACGTGAGGTCGAGGGCGCGGAATGAAATAATGGCACAGCATCGTCGCAGGTACGCTACTTTCTTTCCATTTGTCACCTTCTTGTCACGGCCTGGTGCCTCCTTATATTAGTGGACTCGGTGTCTCAATGATTTATGGTGTTTCCCTCTAAGCAGAAATTTTTATGTACCCCCGTATAACTGTCACGGATTATATTTGCGGCGCAGGGATTATCGCAAGCTTATGAACAATACGAATACCAGTCGGAAGCAACGACGAGGTCGCAGCCGTGCTCGAAGGGAATTGCTCATGGTGCCGGGTACACAATGGTGCGGTCGTGGTCATCGGGCGACGAAATACACGAATTTGGGCGGTTTTGGTGTTGCGGACGCATGCTGCCGGAGACATGATACAGCTTGTCCATTCTCTATCCCGGCTTTCGAGACTCGTTATGGTCTTTTCAATTGGGGCATCTCCACGATGATGCACTGTGGTTGCGACGAACGGTATGTACTTTTATTAACGATACATATTACGCACTTACTAAGGTTGCTTTTTTTTCTAGGTTTCGGACGTGTCTCAAAATGGCTGGTACATCGTCAGCTAACTTCATCGGCAAAATCTTTTTCAACGTTCTCCGAACAAAGTGCTTCGTCCTCAAACCGCAAAAGATATGCGTGAAACGGTCCTGGTGGGGTAAATGCCAACGGCATGAGTATCGAAAAGTTGCTCACGTTCGCGACAATGTTCCTTACTAAGGTGTAGTCCAAAGATTGAGATTCGGATAAAGAGTTATTTAAATACTCCTCTGCCGGAGACGTCAATAGATTTTCTCAGGGATGTAACATTTTATCGAGTATTTAAGGTGTCAAGTTCATGAAGGGGGTAGCGTCGATCGATCAAATAGACCGATATTGCACGTGCGACAATACATATTTAAACGCTGATAAAAAGTCGTTAACTAGAGATAAACACAACGTTTTCCAAACAATTTAACATATTAGCTATGCGAAAATGTAGTTGGTCGTAAGTCAGATTTTCTCGATAGGCCGTTACTTTTTCGTTACGTACTTATTATCATTTCTATCGAATAATCAGTTCGTGCCAACATCTATCCGATTTCTTATCTGTTTTGAAAATGTTTACGTCGGAACGCACAACAATGAGACAGTTGAGTATACCGGAACGATATTTTTTTATGACAACGAGATTAGCACGTATTTTTGGCCAAATTTCAGAGAAATCTGGTAGAACTACGATGTAAGGCATTAGAGTAAATTATAGCAACAATACCAGTGCTAGTTAAAATTGTCTTCTATATATATGATAACTAAGCAATCTCCTTCAGGGAAAAAGAACGTTATTTACCAAATGTAAATCTTTATCTATCTGTAAGCGATTTAATAAATTATTGTGTTTAGTTGAATGGGCGGTTAATGAACGTTCCAGTTTGAATATATGCGCGTATTTATTAGCTCATTTATTATATAGTGCTAGTTCCAGTAACAAACAAAAAAATCGTCAATGCGCAATGAAAACGTTACATTAAAACAGATCATCACGGTTGGAAAACTAAAGTTATCGTATATTGTCAGGGTAACATTTTTACTATTCTGTACTTTACTCTACGTAACGGCGTAATAATGTTTAAAAAAAAAATATCAAACGAAATTACATTGTAGGCACATATTTGGAAAATGTACATATCGCGTGGCTTAGTTTCCTCGACAATTTCGGGGAAAGTATTGTTTCAACGATACAAATGTGCACATTTTGGGATTAGAGAGTATAATGAAATTAATCGAGTAATATAGTCAAGAGTCAGTGTGAGCAAACATGAAGTTATATAATTTAATTATGTATATCCTGATTTAAATTTTGATTATCTAATTGCGAAGAACTCCGAAACTTTTGATGTTATAATATATTAAATGCACTTGTGCATGTACTGCGTACGCTTGTATTTATGTATGAATGAACTGTGTAAAAATGTTACGATAAAGACGAAAAAGTAGCCAAAAATTGCCTTTATATATCATTTTAATTCTTATATAATTTCGTAAAAATATTTTTGGCACGTGAGAAAAACAATTATACGTTATATCGAAAGCCATACATTGAACGAATGTTACATTATTTTAGACGATATTGTGTGTCATTCACAAAAAAGCGTTACACGCAAAATGCTTATCGCAGTGATCTATATTCGGATATAGGACAGGTTCTAAATGCCAGTGTATCTTGTGATAGCTCTAGGTACTTCATTCATGTAAATATGTAAAATAGCACGTAGCACTGTCATTTTTTATCAAAGAAAAGTACAATATAATGGCAGAATAAAGCAATTATAACAGAATCTCGCAACGTGCATTCTGTCATCTGAATGTGAGAATTTACCTCAACGTGTTCACTTAACCCTTTGCATTCGGACATGTTCCTTCACGAAGTAGCGAATAGCGCAACATTTCGTTTAAAATGGTATAGTTTTAAAAAAAGATACTCTGGTCAAATCATGTTTTGCATACAACTTTGTTGATACATTTATGTTGATACAAAATCGAAATTTTATAGCCTATTAATTTCGAATCCGTCATAGTTCATTCACCAATGTACATTGCGAGTTTATTCAAACACATATCGCAGTGATAACTTGTTTATGATCTTTCACGTGTCATTTTTTCTTCCGAGCATATACAATGTTTATACAATAACTTGCAGTTTATCATTCAGCCTATTGCAGGAATATATAGAACGTTGTTCTTGCAGTCGCTAGAATTGTCCTCGCAGTTTATTGACCACGAATTTACTAAATTTAAATAGCACACAGATTATTACCACCTTGCGGACGGGTCACGAGATTTCTCGTTTTAACGTTTATCGGCACGTTGCTAAAGTAGTGAAGCCTTGCAGCAATTTTTGATAGTATAATTGTGAAGTAAATGAATGTTAAAATGTTGAAAAAGTGCGAACATAGCAGTCAGTATTAAAAAAACCTTGTATGTATTGTACCCAACTTTTTATGACGCTGAAAAATTTGCGAGGTCTGGATGAGCAAGAACGCCGTCCGCAATGTGTTAATTCTATTTCATTACCTTAACTTGTAACTCCCCGCAAAAAATCTTAAGGAAACAAATATTTAAACAAACGTTTTCTGTACATATATTTTCCTCAGTAGTAACACGAAGTATCTTCGTGTTCCCTCAGAGGGGATACTCCAGTGCAAAGGGTTAACCCTTTGCGCTCGACGCGCTTTTCTCTCGGGCTGACCAGCAACTCGGCAGTAATCCGCCGCGCGCGCGCCTATTTCTTGACTTCGTTTCTGTTAACTTAAAATAATTTTAGGCACAATAGGACACTTTAAACTCGTATATTTTAACATTACATACATTTATTTAACTTAATGAAGGATATTTATTAAAGATTACGTTCTATAATTTTTCTTCTTGTGGTATTTTGTAAAACAATCTCCAATGTGCATTCTTGGCTTGTCGCGGCATGTGTCACAATAGTACACAGTTTGTCGTCTTTGGCCGGACTTTTGTTGGGAACAAACTTTGCAATCCTTTTTTTGTCCCATCAAAATAACATGCAGCTTCCCATTGAGTCGGATCATTTCAGAAGTGCTCTGTGAAGTAGAAGCTGTGCTACGCTGGCTTTTGGCTTTTGGCCACTTTGGCTTTCAGATTCACTATCGATTATTCGGATTTTTCGTCTTCTTACACCTATAACGTCGTCACTATCTTCATCACTTCCGTCTTCATTCTCATGGGCAAGCTGTCTATGTAGTGATATAATTTCGTTCGTTATTGCCGAAAAATTGAACTCATCTTCACTAGAAGTCATTTCTTCGTCGTGTTCCATACTTATTGGGCTCACTAACTTTGAAAGAAATGTTGCGATTGCCAAAAAGGTTGAATTCGAACTAATGTCGAAGACAGATACCAACCCGCGTTTGCAAGTATTTTTGAGATAAGACATTTTATCTCAAAAGTGCGAAGACGGTGATTGGTTCTTTTTGTACCTTTTTTTGAAAGAGGCGAATTGAAAGAAGCGTTGCGACGTCTATCAGCGTTCTATTATTCTCAAGACATAATGCACGCATTGAAATTCGTTTGTGTTTTTGAGATAAGACATCTTTATAGCTATGTAGACATCTCATAAAATGATCTACAAAAGGCCAGGTAGACTTGTCAAGCGATATTCGTTAGGCCAAACACAAATAAACACCGTTACCACTCAATTTACCGCATCGATGCGAGTGGTGCCTGAGAGGCACCGGTCGAGTGCAAAGGATTAAAACGATATTAAAAAGTTTCTAATAACGTTTACCATAGGTTCTGATACTGCAGTTTTGCTTTATGACACCTTATGCATCGTTCGTGCACATTTTGAGGACTTTCTCCGCTGTTTTCACTAATAAAATGATTTGATATACTGCACGAAAATTCTCCTATCCCGCCGAAAGCTCGTGCGAGCTAGTCTAGTTGCGCACGCGCAGATAAGTGCAAATGATAACCTGTTACCACCGGTGTTATAATACTTTTTGATGCCAAGAAAGGAACGTAGACTTATTTGGTCATTTCAGTCAAAACTAAAAAAATTCTGGTTTAATTTCCATTGAAGTGGCAAGAGAGGATCACGTGTCGTTCTGTGTTTTGTCGAACTTTTACTAGCCTTCGTTGGGGAAGCAGGATGAAGGCAGTAAAAGAAGGAAGTCTAACCTGTTCGTCAACGGAATTGAATCTTGGCATTACGTTAAACGGTGGACAAAGTTTCAGGTTATTCAATTAAAAGGTTTTCTTTAGAGCAGTGTGAATACATGACCCTTTCGTGACAAACATAAACTTTTCAAGATATGTCTGGTAAATGATGTTTTATAGGATTTGTTGTCTGCATAGTCGTGTTGATTGTTTTCTTTGGTTATTTGTGTACAGTCTTGTATAACATCATCTTATTAGGCAACTTTTAATTGTTTGTACCGTGTAGTTATTTTTACAGATGGACTGCCTGTGACTCCGGTTACAGAGGAGTTTTTAATTCATCTGTATGGACACTTTCACAAAATGAGGAAACCTTAACTTACATTATGCATGGTTCCTTGAAGCAGGACCAAGGTTTTAATGATGTTTTGTCTCAATACTTTAGACTAGACGTATCATTAGAAGATCAATGTAAATCTTGGGCTGAAGCTGACCAGTACTTTCGGGAGACCAGTGACAAAGTCAGTGGTGTTAGAATTTTAAATCAGGATGTTGTGGAAAATCTTTTCTCATTTATTTGCAGTTCAAACAACAATATACAGCGGTACTATACTTAGATACTAAAACCTACAGGACCTAACATAGAGATGTATATGCAAAGTGATATTATTTTAGGATCTCAGGAATGGTAGAAAAGTTATGCACACTTTTTGGTAAGAAAATATGCTCTGTTGAAGGTCATGAGTATTATGATTTTCCAACTATAGAGTCTTTGAGTGGAGATGATATAGAATCTATTCTAAGAAACAAAGGTTTTGGATACCGTGCCGGATATATTGTCAACACTGCCAAGCAATTGTTGCAACTCGGTGGCAGACAATGGTTGATGGATCTGCACAAAAGTAATAACGTGCCTTATTCTTTAGCTAGAGAAAAATTAACTACGCTTTCTGGGGTAGGTCCAAAAGTTGCAGATTGTGTATGCCTGATGTCACTTGGTCACATAGAGGCTATACCTGTAGATACCCATATATTTCAAGTAGCACAGGCAAAGTACTTGCCACATTTAGTGAAGCAAAAAACAGTTACCCCAAAAATTCACGAAGAAGTGAGCAATCATTTACGAAAATTGTGGGGTCCTTTGGCAGGATGGGCCCAAGCTATTGTCTTTTGTGCAAAAATTAATTCTACAACAGCGACGTCCAATCGACGTAAACGAAAACATAAAGAAAACGACAGTAATTGCAAAATGCGAGACTGAAACATACAGTGATTGGATTTTATAACATATGATACAACGTGTGTTCCCTTTTTGTGTACAAAAAGGTTTAACCCTGTTCTTTCTTAATTAAATATATTATCGATTGTCTTATTTTTATAAAAAGATACAATGTACTTAACTGTTTCAACTTTACATTCATTAAAGCTTGGAACCTTTAAGGCACGACGTTTTTACGACCGCGTACATTTATTTTCGTACAATGGATGAACACTTCCGTCTAACAATTTGCCTCTTCCTTCTTCTCTTTACTCCGACCAATGCGAAATCAAAGTCATCCAAGATCGTAAATTTCGTTGGATTTAAGTCATCATCGTCGTCGACGTCTTCGTCATCGTCAACTGCAACTGATCATATGTTTGTATGGAATGCGCGAAATTTAAATCGAAAAATTACTAACCTATTTGTTTATTCAACATTTCTGCAAAAATGCCCTCTGATAAATAACGCAATCCTGCGAACATAGTGGATAAACGTTTCCTCAATGACGGTTCTAATACAGCCAGACATTCCATTTGTAAAGACGTTTCTATAGAATAACTGTATGTCAGACGCATTATACTATCTGCAGCTGTAGAACATGCCATAGGATACACGTCAATGCCTTTCAGTCCAGTAAATACTGTATCTGAAAAAAAAAAAATATAAGTTAACACGTTGGCTGCCGTGGGGGTCACCGGTGACCGGCGCAAGAGATTTTACTGAAGATCCAAAATATTCGCAATGGGTAGTAATAATTATTTTATAAATGCAGTTATTGTTAGAATAGTGTTGCGATTCTTTGGTCTCCAATACTTGCGCATTATTTACATTTTGCATAATTCAGTCAAACGCTGTAGAATTTCATAGCATCGCCGTTCTAATACGGCAAAATACGCACGGCAGTCAACGTGTTAAGAAACTTTTTTTTTTTTTTTGTGACGGAGGGGAAATCTTCTGCAAGACACCCCCGCACTTCCAAGGGAAAGTGCGGGGGTAGTGCCGGATTTTTACCGACTAAAACCCCGCCGATGTCACTTCCCTACACCGATTTCTGATGGGCTTCGGGTTCTCCTAAGAATTTCACCGAAACCCATCCGGCGCCACGAGTCGAACTCTCACATTCCCAACGGAGATCCGGAAGGGATCTCCGACAGACCACCCGGGGTATGCAACACACACATACTCACACCTTTATTTACAAAAAAAATAAATAAACTGTACACTCGTTCAAACATTCTTACAATATATAAGTTAAGAAACTGTGTGACACAAAGATTGCCAATGTAATACCTATTGGCTTCCTGTTGATGAAGTAACGCAAAACGCCTTTCCATGTATCAAGATGTATGGCAATCAAAGTCCCTTGACCAAAGTGAGCGTGACAATAATGTTTCTCACTTCCATTTTGTACATATCCTTGAAAAGATAAACCCCACGATTCTGCGTCATGACCAAGTAGAGAGCAAAATGTTATCGTAGGACTTGATAAATCCATCTTGCTTGTTCCCACTCCTATCATCTACAAGAATAGGTTCTGTCTATATAATTTCTATTGACTGTTACATTGACTCCCTGACACTGAAAATAGTGCTTACCACGTCCGTACCATACGGAATTGTGACCATTTTGATTTCCCAAAAGTGATGCCTTCCCTTTTCCAGCATTTTATTGCCTCTTACAACGGCCGTACCAGAACTGTAACCAGGATTAAATTTAATCTCTAAGTTATTTTTTGATAGTTTAGAGGTAGGAGTCTTTTGAGTCTCATCCCACTGCCACTCGTGTACTGGAACAAGAGAATATAATATAATTAACATAGCAACATCTCCTCAATTCAATTTGTAGGGAAAATAAATCTTATTTTTTCATTGCTCACGAAAGAACATAATAAATAAAGGGTATTAGTCAAAATTGATCATTAAAATGTGATATGTCAAACATGTTATTGATACCCATATGAGCAACATGCAACAAATTGTCTGCGGAAATATTTTCGCATACAGTTTTGTAAACGCTATTTCTATACATATATATAAATATATATAATGTTACAGGAACCAAATATTGAACAATAAACTTACTATTTGTTTCTCCGCATTCACAGTCATCTTCCGTGCAAGTACAGAATCTTACTTGTTGCGTGAAATGCTTTGATATGTCGTTGCCGAACATTATCTTTATTTTTTATATTGATTATTGCACTTAGTGCATCACAGCCGACTGTTTTATCGCGTAGCACACGCTTGTTTGTGAGAAACGCTTCTACTGCTTTATATGCGCTCATCCGTGGTCATCCATCCTTACCGCCAACCATGTTTGACAGACTAAATGTTTGCGGAATGGATAGTAGATGGCGAGGCGCGAAATTTCTTTCTCCCAATACTCTGCGTCAGTACAATATTTCTTTTTACAAAAAACTCCTTTGGTATAAGCCGTTGGGTAAATTTGTATGCGGCTGATTATGGGTTTTGTGGATTGTGATAATGTAATGATTACTACTTATAACGGATATTAAAAGTAAACATTGGAGACCAAAGCAATTATCAAGTTAAACATTATTAAAAAATATTCCTTTAGAAAAGTCAGTTCTATCACAGACACAGGTCAGTTATACACAGATATCTTTGTACTATATATATGTACGGCTTTCCTCAGAGACGACATTTTTAGCTTATTTTATTATTAATTAAAATGCACTCGTATTGTAATATACGTGGGCAATCCGATAAGTACTTATTAAGTGCCATTTTAAAGTAAACAACAAAAACAGTGGTATAATTAACCTCTTGTTTACAGAGAACGACTTTTTGTCAAATAGATTGTAGTAAATGAACAACCAAACATTTGTATATCTTTCTAAATTCAAGCAATACTCGTCACGAAATACTTCCCTACTCTTTTACAATTGAATCACCAGTTCCTCAACTTGACTATTAGAGACCAGGACCATTCAAGTCATTCGCGAGCCCGGTCTATACTAATTCAATTTTCTATACAAACAACTGCTACACCGATTGTAATTACTATCAAATTGATCGACAACCGTCTATAACTAAAAAAACGAGGAGTGATAGCAGTGATTCCATAAGAACTCGTTACGCATTAAAGTGGCATTGAATGTGAGTAATGCAGATTTAGTAGTTGAACAGAAGGATCTAAAGAATACATAATATTTGTACTAGGAAAATATAGGTGGAATTCGGTTAGTTTCCTCTTTGTCAATTGTGATTTAAACTTACGGATTATGAGTGGTGTTTTTTTAGAACTGTGTATTTTCAGTAAGCATCTGAAACATAACAGGACTTTAATATGGTTCTTTAAGAATATCAACATGTACACAGAATTGGGTATTTACGTGGGCAGTCCGATAAGTACTTAGCCTACAAAAGAAAAACGAAAATTTTGGAAATCGACGATTTATTTTCCAACATAGTCTCCTTTTAACTCGATACACTCGATCCAGCGATGAAATCTGGGCATATCCTGCATGAAATATTGGGCATGAGAAAGCTTTCTGCTCGATGGGTGCCGCGTTTGCTCACTCCGGATAACAAGCGCATCTGTGAGACTATCATAGCAGTGTTTGACACTGTTTAAGCGCAATCCGAAAGAGTTTCTACGTCGTTTTCTGACTGTCGATGAAACGTGGATCCACTGGTACACACCAGAGACCAAGGAACAGTCGAAACAGTGGACTGCGCCCGGCGAATGTGCTCCGAAGAAGGCGAAGACTGTCCTATCGGCCGGAAAGGTGATGGCCACCGTTTTCTGGGATTCACAAGGTGTGATCTACATAGTGTGAAGGGCAAAACAGTCAAGGGCTGTCCATGCCGAATTATTGATTCGACGCCGAATTAAGGAAAAAACGGCCCCATTTGGCGAAGAAAAAAGTGCTCTTTCACTACGATAACACACCGGCTCACACCTCTGCCGTCGCTACAGCCAAATTGGTTGAATTAGGCTACGAACAGCTGCCCCATCCACCGTATTCTCCAGATTTGGTCCCGTGTGACTTCTTTTTGTTCCCAAACTTGAAAAAGTCACTCGCTGGGCAGAAATTTGAGTCGAATGAGGAGGTTATCGCCGCCAATATTTGCATCTACAGAAAACGTATTTTTCAGACGGGTTGAAGTAGTTGGAGCATCGCTGGATCAAGTGTATCGAGTTAAAAGGAGACTATGTTGAAAAATAAATCGTCAATTTTCCAAAATGTTCGTTTTTCTTTCGTAGGCTAAGTACTTATCGGACTGCCCACGTATTTAGAATATGATAGGCCTCCCCTGCTCATTTTATGGATCTTCGTTCCGTGGTTCGAGATTAGAATCCATTTGATCCTCCAGTGAACTGTTTGCAAATAGAGAGACCCATCATTATTTGAAGCTTATATTTTTTCAGTTTACGTGTCATCGATATATAGTATGTGCGTAACCATAAATAAGTTTCTGTGTTAAAATCATCTTTTATAATGACTAATGTTTCTGGTTATATTTCCAGTATAATCAGGATGTGTTGAATATTCACCAATTGATTCAATTGTAAAAGAGTAGGGAAGTATTTCGTGACGAGTATTGTTTGAATTTAGAAAGATATAAAAATGCTTGGCTGTTCATTTACTACAATCTATTTGACAAAAAGTCGTTCTCTGTAAACAAGAGGTTAATTATACCACTGTTTTTGTTGTTTACTTTAAAATGGCTTTTAATAAGTATTCTAAGTATATTTCAAAGTTTAATTACAGTGGAGTTTATGCATGCCCAGATTTGGTTTTGTGCGGAGACATGATGAAAATAACTGCTTTTCATCAAATATAAATTATACAATACATCAAATTAATTCAAGAATACATTACTTTACTTATTGGCAATATTCTTATATATGTTATTAATCTTAGCTTAGAATATTTTCAGCAAAAAAGTTCGTATACTTTTCAATAGCTGTGTTCATTGCTGACGGTCTGAATCGTTTATCCAGATGCTGTGTGTATGGATCACGCCGACTGATACGAATTTAACTTTAATATTACTAATGCACGTATTAGCGACTGATCATTGGCTTGAGTGCCCATTAATGTGCTTTTCATTGTATACGGTCTCAATGGTAGTGTTATAGATTGCCTGATGGTTGAATAAACACGTATTTTCGCTTTTCATTTCGCTTTAATGCGTAACGAGTTCTTATGGAATCACTGTTATCACTCCTCGTTTTTTTAGTTATAGACGGTTGTCGATCAATTTGATAGTAATTACAATCTGTGTAGCAGTTGTTTGTATAGAAAATTGAATTAGTATAGACCGGGCTCACGAATGACTTGAATGGTTCTGGTTTCTGATAGTCAAGTTGAGGAACTGGTATGTACAGTAATGAATGAATGATGGAGTGCGCTGCATTCGGATCTCGGAAATGTCCAGGGACCTTCTCTCTAGGAATAGACATTTTGCACTTAGATGGAATCCGTGTGTATCGTGGAGCGAGTGTGTTGGTGCGATGGGTTTTCATTTTTAACCCCTTAACCTACAAGTATGGGCATAGCCTTCGCGATTACTAATTATTGCACATAAAGATGTGATTTGACAATTTGAAAATAACAGGAAAGGTTAACTGTCCCAACGACTCTTATAGTTTTTAAATTGATTTGGACTAGAGTACCTATTAAAATAAATATAAAGCAGTTGATTTGTGTACTAGACTCTGTTTCAGATTCACAGTTCCTCAAATTGTTTATTAATTTTTAAATCCAGGGTGATATATTTGGTGCACACGGTAATAAAAAGTTAATCGTTACTAGTGATTCAATTCGATGTTATATTCTGAATCTGCTAACACGTGTTTATTTTTTCTTTCAGATTCTTCGACATTCAGGGCATACTTATTGATTGACTATAATTTCTCTTACTTCAGGTTTTGTGTGTAATCTTTCTTGACTTAATTGATATTACGTTCTGTTTCAGAATGTTTGCAGTCAAAATTGAAACATACTCTTTAATTACGATGTTTCCAATTTTAAGGCCAAGCGAAAAAACAACTGTAACGTTCCTTTTCAAACTTAAAAAATATGAAAGCTCCCTTTTTAATCATTTTGACCATTTTTAAATACCATTGGTACATGTACAGTTTATAACATGGCCATAATATATTTTCAGACGAGATAGATAGATAGACTTTTTATTTTTCTATGAATCTTAGCATTAATAAATATAGTATCAATTCCTGCTAAGAGTAGCGCTGTGATATTCTGCTGTCGCCGGTTGATAATGTCGCATGTGACATGAAAATGATGTGGGGGCGTTAACGCCTCTCGAACGCGGCCAAAAATATACATTGGATAATAGGTATATTCCTATTTCGTCTATGGAAAACCGTTGCTTCAGAAAGATTACTTGTACAGAGAACAACTATATCGACTGGGTCCAACGAATCACGCGGTGAACAGAGTATTTTATTGGTGCTCAAATAATAAAAAATTATAAAGTGAGATTTCATGCTAATTGGAAGCCATTTTTGTTACATTATCGATCGTAATGGGTTTTAACAAATTTTATGCTGCGTGGGGCGCGTACACCGCAGGTTGAAATTTTTGTTCGGGTCATTTGGGATTTTCACTATAAAATGAAGAATTTTTTAACAATTTATTGTAAAGTCCAGTATCGACATTTTAACAAGGGAGGGTCTCCTACTTTTTCCTTAACAACGCGTCGACTTTTATTGTGTTTACTTTTACACGTGTTATTTAAACAGTCTTGTGCTGGAATTATGCGTACATCGTTAAAATTGTACGCTTTTGTCAAATATAATTTTCAATGGAACTTGTTACATAAATTCAATTAAAGTTAATGGAAAGCGTTATCACATTAGCTATATAACTTATACATACGTACATATCGTATGTATATGTATACATATACATATATACTATATACATACGCTCCATGCAGCCTGTAAGGAAGGTGACCACAAATTCCAGCGAAATAGTTATCGATAATAATCGAAAAATAACACGATCAACTGCACTTTGAAAAAACTCGTTGGTCAAACAAATCAATACAAGGATAGTTTACGGAGTTTGTAATTCGCTTCAATAGAAAGAAAGGAAGGAGAGGATACCGTCCATAAGTTACAAAATTCTCGTTCATTTTTTTGTTAATTAACACTTGGCATATGGGCAGCGTATTTTTACGTTTTTTGTAGTCTGTCACTGGAGCGCGGGTCACGTAAAAATACGTATTTAGTTGATTTGGTGTTGTTAGTGGATATCCACCACAAATCTAGTAAATACGTATAATTACATGAATGTGTGACATTATATGCGTGTTATTTGCGTTGCTAGGCAACACTTTGCATTTTTTCCCATAAGTTATGATTGTTGAGTTACTCGATGTTTTGCTGAGTTGTTTCGTCTTCGATCGAATTCTTAGCTCCAGAACGTGTTTTATCAATTTGAAGCTTGATTTTTTATTATTGATTACAAAATTGATCGAATGAGCCGTTGTGACAAAGATAGTGATGAAGAAATATGCGCTGACAAATTATCGGACTTTTCGTATGATAGTGTGGAAAACTTTAAAAATCGCTTATTTTTATGATTTCGTGAAAATATCGTTTTTTTTTTGTTAAATAATCATACAGTATATATTTAAGTGTGAAATAAAAAAAGTTATCGTTAATCGAAAAAAACACAATAGTTTTCGATTTACTCGCGATTTTTCTGAATAACAAAACTTTCGCGCGATTCAAAAAGAAACGCCCGCTGCACGCGAAATTCGGCGGCGAAGTATGCCCGCATGCCAAGTGTTAAGTTATCCATTGTATAAAACTATGTTAATCAATAAATGTCAAGTGCCATTAAATTATCGTTTAATTATATCGATTTCTTTACCAAAATTCGGATTTTGCTTGAGGTGCGTCTAGAATGTGTCGGCATCTTGAGAGGTCTATTAGTACGGAGGCATCGTATATACTAAACTCTTCACATATTGCAAGTAGAAACTATGTAAGTAATTTGTTTTGATGATATTTTAAATGAGATTCATGTAGTGCGTTTCTTAATTGCATGGATGTTATCGTCAAATGTTAATAAATCAAAGGTGAATTTCGAATGAAGGATGAGAAGAGTTAAGATAAGGGAAACTATTTGTCAGTGGGCGTAAAAATACATGCAAATGATGTTGTTTTTTCCGATTATGCTATAATTCCTGTTCGATTTTATTTAAAATTTGTTTGGGCTCCTCAATAGACTATAGCAAATGACAATAAATGAATGCTCAAAATAATACGAGTAGGGGTAAGATATTTAATATTCAACATTTTTACAGAGAAAAACTGGATGGCTGTAGACTTATGTTATCGATATACTTATTATAAGAATGTTTCCTTTTCTTATTAATTTTGTCGACTTTCTGTGGTCATTGGTTAACTACATGTGTAGCATACCCTGAAACAGACATATTAAAATTATTGTGACAGTGTCGAATGTAGCAATTAACGACATTAGTATGTAATATTGGTATTTTATACATTTTACGATTTTAAATTCTATCTTATCGTTATTTATACAATGTGTAACAAGAGGCATACGTTTATCATCCCCACGTGATCAGTCATTTCAGATCCGCAATTTTGTGACATCAAGCAGTCGTAGCATAAGTGTGAAATATTTACACAGAGGTTGCGATAGGGGAAACAGGCAAAGTCTTGCTGTTGAAATATCATTGCGCAGAAGAGGATGAGAGTAGGGTTGTCGAAATACATACATTTGTCGAGTCGTGTTGATTTTACGCTGTACATAAAGCTTTTCACATCGTATTACATAATTTCTCGGTTTTAGCCGTGCATGTCGCATATGATACACCAACGCTATATACATCCAATTGAATTTCTTGCTTTAAACACAGCTCCTTTTTCCTTTAAATTTCACGGCAGATTAATCCAATTTCAACGAGAATATTGAAAATCAGGTAGATAAAATAGACAACAGATGACATCGAAACCACTAATGCGATAAAAAAAGTCGATACGCATTCGTTATGGCGACTGCAGATAGACAACGTTACTGCTGAGCTACATCAGGTTTCATTGATATCAGACTTGATGGGGGAATCAAGGTGCTATGGCAGGTTTAATGTTAGAGAAATTTATTACCATTCTCCATTTAACTTCGTCTTTTAGTATAACAGTGGCGGTTAATATCTTCGTCAGAGCTGTTAGTATTAGCCATCAATATTGCGAATTTTACGATTATCGCGTAACATTTGTCCCAGCCAATTCACGACGGTGTCCCGCAGTAATTTGACGAGTTTTTTTATGATTGCGATGGCTGTTATTTCTCTAATCGACAGAAAGGAAAATTCAATTACGTTTGACGAGCAGCCTGGAGAACTCGTAAAAAGAGGATCGAACGAGGCGATAACGTTTATTGAGAGCTGTGTAATGAAGGTTATCGTACAACGTTTCAATAATACAGGTATTAGGGCTTAAGTTGCACCTTGCTGCGGTGCATTAGTGGCGCATTTTGTTAACAGCACAGTGCCACGTTAATAAGCATCTGTTGTCTTCTAACAACAGTATTTCACAGTACTATTTCACTGTCGATCGAAATTGCATATAATTTTTTCCTAAACGTCTCTCCTATGAATCCTGTTCGAGTTTCACATTACAATTACCCCTCCACCCTAGGTGGAATGCAATTTTGTCACGTATACACAATTAATGCCATTAAATAGCAAATTTAATTGGTCGCTGTCTATAAAGTTACATTTTCATTATGATTCTGACATATGTCCGCTCAATTGACGCTTAGCATTTGCATTATCGTATCGTAACGAGTAGCGTATAAACAAGCCTGAATAAAGCAACCTGAAATAAAACTATAATTCCCGATAATTACATCGGTAATCCACATTAACTATTTCACCGTCAATCGAAATTGAGTACAATTTTTTCCTAAACGTCTCTCCTATGAATCCTGCTCGACTTTTGGATTACTATTACCCCTCCACTCAAGGTGGAATGCAATTTTGTCACGTATACACAATTAATGCCATTAAATAACAAATTTAATTGGTCGCTGTCTGTAAAGTTACATTTTCATTATGATTCTGACAGATGTCCGCTGAATTGACGCTTAGCATTTGCATTATCGTATTGTAACGAGTAGCGTATAATTCAGCCTGAATAAAGCAACTTGAAATAAAACTAAAATTTCCGATAATTACACCGGTAATCCACATTAACTATTATATTTCACCGTCAATCGAAACTAAGTACAATTTTTTCCTAAATGTCTCTCCTATGAATCCTGCTCAAGTTTCATATTACAATTACCCCTCCACCCAAGGTGGAATGCAATTTTGTCACGTATCCACAATTAATGCCATTAAATAACAAATCGAATTGGTCGAGGTGTGTAAAGTTACATTTTCGTTATGATTCTGGTAGATGTCCGTTCAATTGACGCCTTGCATTTGCATTATCGTATCGTAACAAATAGCGTATAAACAAGTCTCAATAAAGCAATCCGAAATAAAACTATAGTTCCCGATAATTACATCGGTAATCCACATTAACTATTATATTTCACCGTCAATCGAAATTGAGTACAATTTTTTCCTAAACGTCTCTCCTATGAAGCCTGCTCAAGTTTCATATTATTATTACCCGTCCACCCAAGGTGGAAAGCAATTTTGTCACATATACACAATTAGTGCGATTAAATAACAAATCAAATTGGTTGCTGTCTGTAAAGTTACATTTTGTTTATGATTCTGGCAGATGTCCGCTTAGCATTTGCATTATCGTATCGTAACGAGTAGCGTATAATTCAGCCTGAATAAAGCAACCTGAAATAAAACTATAGTTCCCGATAATTACATTGGTAATCCACATTAACTATTATATTTCACCGTCAATCGAAATTGAGTACAATTTTTTCCCAAACGTCTCTCCTATGAATCCTGCTCGACTTTTGGATTACTATTACCCCTCCACCCAAGGTGGAATGCAATTTTGTTACGTATACACAATTAATGCCATTAAATAACAAATCAAATTGGTTGCTGTCTGAAAAGTTACATTTTGGTTATGATTCTGGCAGATATCCGCTCAATTGACGCCTTGCATTTGCATTATCGTATAGTAACGAGTAGCGTATAATTCAGCCTGAATAAAGCAACCTGAAATAAAACTATAATTCCCAATAATTACACCGAGTGTCCACATTAACGAAGCAACGAGCGCAACAAATTGATCGTGCTAAATGTAACGTTTATATCCACCACCAGCATCGTAGTATTTTACGCCCGGGAGGACGAGTCCACACATTCGTGCGTATTCGGACAGACCTATGACATCCAACAATTGCCCACATGTATCACCTAGGATCATTAGAGCATATGTTTCCTGCCCGACGCACAAGTGTGTCGGCTTAATTTGAGAGGATAATGCAAGTTAGGTAAAAAAGTGTCCCTCCGGTAAACTTCCACGGACTAAAAGGATAGGTGTGCTCGCGCAAATAAATGGTTTAAACTGAGTAGGTGCGGCGTACCGTAGAGCTTTTGCCCCGCGACATGAAATATCAAACGCGGAATGGTATTCTACCCGTACGCTATCAGACGAGGGTTCTCTTAGTTTTATAATCCATATCACGCTATGTATGCCTGTGTACATAAAACAACGCCCGATTATTTCCATGTACAGTTGCACACACTCATTATGTACAAGCTTATGAAACTAACAAAAATCTTTCTATTTATACAATATCCTGAAGGTATATACACATGAAGTAGAATGTGCGGTATTCTGTTTTAATGCGATTTATGTACAGTGCGTATAAGATATTTAGTTCTGCATCGTTACGTTTTCCTGGTCGACGTTGCAATGTGAGCATCGAATTATCACGATGTATATACTTTCCGAATTCGCGTTTTAATCTATAAATCCTCTCAAGTTATTCACCGTTACATACAATACGTAGACATGGTCTTACTCTTCAATATAATTTCTTCTCACCCTTCTTTGGCGTAATTTATTGTGCAATGACACGGTTAAATGCTCTTTAGTTTATTCCGTAGAAAAATTGGTTTCCTTGCTGAAGAAACTTTTTAATCGGAGTTAAAGGTAGTTTCCAGGAAAGCAATTCACATCCCATGATGCAGCCAAAGAATCAGTAATGTGAGAGGGGAAGAGTAACGCAGCGTCGTTAACACGTTGACTGCCAAGCGTAACATATTTTGCTATGTTAGAACCGCGATGAGATGAAATACTGCAGGGTATAATTAAATCGTGCAAAATAAAGGTAACGCAGAGTTGTTAGAAACCAAAGTATCGAAGCACCGTTCCAATATCAATTGCTCTTACAAGCTTACAAATAGACTTTATTCCGATTTTTTTGCATTTTTAGTAAAATCTTTTGCACCGTGGCAGTCAACGTGTTAACATTTCCGTATAACCCCGATTTGTTCCGTCTTTGTATTTCCATAATGCCGACATCGTTCGAACTATCAATTATAGCGCCACGTTTCGCCGTAATTATAAGTTTCAAGGTAAGGACGAAAATTGGTATTTGTCTACCGGCTTGCACGGCGTCATCGTGAATACGAAATCTGCACGGAACTGCGTCAGTTCACGCAAGTTGCTAAATATCGATGTCAATATCGACTTCCATGTCGTTGCAAGTTTTCGATAAGCTAATAATTTGCAGGCGCTGAATTTTCATTACCCCCAAGAGTTTCCGAACGTGTGTCTATTAGGTGTGTCTATGTTACGGTGAATGACTGAAATTAGAGAATGTCGACTTTCACCGGTGAATGTCAACAGATACCAAATACGTCGGTGAAAGATCGAATATTTCATTACATTGTTGTACATTCGGACCCTCTCCGGTCTGTGTCGACAAATCTGCACGGAACTGCGTCAGTTCACGCAAGTTGCTAAATATCGATGTCAATATCGACTTCCATGTCGTTGCAAGTTTTCGATAAGCTAATAATTTGCAGGCGCTGAATTTTCATTACGCCCAGCAGAGTTTCCGAACGTGTGTCTATTAGGTGTGTCTATGTTACGGTGAATGACTGAAATTGGAGAATGTCGACTTTCATCGGTGAATGTCAACAGATACCAAATACGTCGGTGAAAGATTGAATATTTCATTACATTGTTGTATATTCGGACCCTTTCCGGTGTGTGTCGACAAGTCTGCACGGAACTGCGTTATTTCACGCAAGTTGCTAAATATCGATGTCAATATCGACTTCCATGTCGTTGCAAGTTTTCGATAAGCTAATAATTTGCAGGCGCTGAATTTTCATTACGCCCAGCAGAGTTTCCGAACGTGTGTCTATTAGGTGTGTCTATGTTACGGTGAATGACTGAAATTTGAGAATGTCGACTTTCATCGGTGAATGTCAACAGATACCAAATACGTCGGTGAAAGATTGAATATTTCATTACATTGTTGTACATTCGGACCCTTTCCGGTGTGTGTCGACAAATCTGCACGGAACTGCGTCAGTTCACGCAAGTTGCTAAATATCGATGTCAATATCGACTTCCATGTCGTTGCAAGTTTTCGATAAGCTAATAATTTGCAGGCGCTGAATTTTCATTACGCCCAGCAGAGTTTCCGAACGTGTGTCTATTAGGTGTGTCTATGTTACGGTGAATGACTGAAATTGGAGAATGTCGACTTTCACCGGTGAATGTCAACAGATACCAAATACGTCGGTGAAAGATCGAATATTTCATTACATTGTTGTACATTCGGACCCTTTCCGGTGTGTGTCGACAAATCTGCACGGAACTGCGTCAGTTCACGCAAGTTGCTAAATATCGATGTCAATATCGACTTCCATGTCGTTGCAAGTTTTCGATAAGCTAATAATTTGCAGGCGCTGAATTTTCATTACGCCCAGCAGAGTTTCCGAACGTGTGTCTATTAGGTGTGTCTATGTTACGGTGAATGGCTGAAATTGGAGAATGTCGACTTTCACCGGTGAATGTCAACAGATACCAAATACGTCGATGAAAGATCGAATATTTCATTACATTGTTGTACATTCGGACCCTTTCCGGTGTGTGTCGACAAATCTGCACGGAACTGCGTCAGTTCACGCAAGTTGCTAAATATCGATGTCAATATCGACTTCCATGTCGTTGCAAGTTTTCGATAAGCTAATAATTTGCAGGCGCTGAATTTTTTACGCCCAGCAGAGTTTCCGAACGTGTGTCTATTAGGTGTGTCTATGTTACGGTGAATGACTGAAATTGGAGAATGTCGACTTTCATCGGTGAATGTCAACAGATACCAAATACGTCGGTGAAAGATTGAATATTTCATTACATTGTTGTACATTCGGACCCTCTCCGGTGTGTGTCGACAATCACAGATATGCTCTGGTGGAGGTCCAAAACAGAAGAGTCAAAAAAGTGTCATAATAGTTTAAGTTGTAAAAGCAAGGGTCTCTTGTGCAATTCAAAGCGTCATAATAGTTTAAGTTGTTGCAATAAATAAGATTTGAATCACATAAATAAGTAATTTTTTTTATTACTATTATTTTCTTTTTTCATGTAGAATGTGCTGTGTATTTTAACCCATTCGAGACCAATTGCACACCGTGTGTGCAATTGATTTCCGAGGCTATAAGACGGCTTGCACACCGTGTGTGCAATAACAGTAATGTGCAATTATCAGTTATTCTGAGTAAACTAGTCGTCGAAATAAGATTTTCCTTGAACTAATGAAATCTGCAAGGTACAGGAATACAAAGTTTGGCATTGGTTTTACTGTGTACCAAAAATCTAAAAATTATTTGAAGCCTTTCTTACATGTAAAATACTATGAATTGCAGACAGTCCTACAAAGAAGGAAAATATAAACGTAATAATTACTCTTGTCCTGCTTGTGTCGGTAATCCTGGATTATGTTTGGGAGAATGTTTCAAGCGCTACCGTCAATCAACTAATGTATAATTACTTTACGATCAGTGTACTATTTGTTAAAAGTGTATTTACAAATTATATTTTCTTTTTTATTACTGAGTTACATTACTTTGTTATCTGTAGACATTTTTCTAAAAATTTATTTCTCGTTTGTTATTTTTTTCATTATTCAACTTATCTTTTCTTAACTTTTTAAAGATTTTCTTTGCATTATATTCTGTTCTTTATTATTGAAAACAAAATAACGATTTTATATTATCTAACTATTTTTGAAATAAATGTTCATAAATTTTTTAATGATTTATTTTCATTTTACCTTACATTGCATACATGGTGTTCAATCCGTTCCTCGCAATAAAAATTTTCCGAGGAGCGTGCTGCACACCTGGTGTGCAATGATCTTATTTATGTGAATTCACTTACGAATTGGGTGATTTCCATAGTAAACATGTTTTTTTTTATTAAAAATGAACAAAATAAAGAAAAAAAAATTTCGCTCCTGGGGATCGTGTTCGAAAAAAATCGTCGTCTCGAATGGGTTAAATTCTTGGTCATTCCTTTCAGAAAGAGAGGCGAAAAAGTTACGTCACCCTTGTGACGTTTTATAGTGACCGGATTACGGAGAAGAAAATATAAATCTCCAACATGTTCAACATTCACCATTAGTGCACGGTGAATGTCAACATTTACCGGTATAAGTCAGAAACAAGGGTATTTAGCAAATATTTCGGACATACACCAAGCGACTGTGTGAATGTTGACATTCACCGGTGAAAGTCGACATTCTCCAGATTTCGGTGTTTCACTGTAACATCTACGTACGTAGGCAGTCCGATAAGTACTTAGCCTACAAAAGAAAAACGAAAATTTTGGAAAATTGATTTATTTTTCAACATAGTCTCCTTTTAAGTCGATACACTTGATCTAGCGATGCTCCAACTTCTTCAACCCGTCTGAAAGATACGTTTCCTGGAGATCTGCAAAGTAGGCATCCGTGGCAGCGATAACCTCCTCATTCGACTCAAATTTCTGCCCAGCGAGTGACTTTTTCAAGTTTGGGAAGAAAAAGAAGTCACACGGGGCCAAATCTGGAGAATACGGTGGATGGGGCAGTTGTTCGTAGCCTAATTCAACGAATTTGGCTGTAGCTTGGGCAGAGGTGTGAGCCGGTGCGTTATCGTGATGAAAGAGCACTTTTTTCTTCGCCAAATGGGGCCGTTTTTTCCTTAATTCAGCGTCGAATCGGCTCAATAATTCGGCTTAGTACAGCCCTGTGACTGTTTTGCCCTTCTCCAGGTAGTCTATGTAGATCACACCTTGTGAATCCCAGAAAACGGTGGCCACCACTTTTCCGGCCGATAGGACAGTCTTCGTCTTCTTCGGAACACATTCGCCGGGCGCAGTCCACTGTTTCGACTGTTCTTTGGTCTCTGGTGTGTACCAGCGGATCCACGTTTCGTCGACAGTCACAAAACGGCGTAGAAACTCTTTCGGATTGCGTTTAAACAGTGTCAAACACTGCTCTGAAGTGGTCTCACGGATGCGCTTGTTATCCGGAGTGAGCAAACGCCAAACCCATCGAGCAGAAAGTTTTCTCATGCCCAATATTTCATGCAGGATATGCCCAGATTTCATCGCTGGATCAAGTGTATCGAGTTAAAAGGAGGCTATGTTGAAAAATAAATCGTCAATTTTCCAAAATTTTCGTTTTTCGTTCGTAGGCTAAGTACTTATCGGACTGCCCACGTATACAAACGTCGGAAGCTGTCACCGATTTCAGTATTCCGCCCGGTGTAATTTCAGAAGAAGACGTCTGTCAATGCTACTGCACACGGGGCGCATAGATGGATACACGTAGTTCCAATTCGAAAGTTTACGCGTCCATGCGGCGGCGGCGGAACTTTTTCGTTTATTGTGTTATACAGTTTGTTGGAAAGTACCTTGCCGCACAGGCCACCTTCTCAACGAAACCTTGTTTTACAGGTCCGTATCAACGTGTTTCACTAATTATCAAAACTTCGTGCACGCGCGCAATAGTTTTGCGCGGTACGAATTTTTACGTAATTAATTACGAACAGCGCTACGTCAATAATTATCACAGCAGGTCGTCGAGTCTTCTTTGTTCCGTAATACTTGCGGTCTAGCAGAATTTTGTTTGTAACTAATACTAACGGGGCGATGTTGAATATCACAGCACGTTCGACTAGAAATATAAACGGTGATGTCGCGACGCGTAATATTTAATTCGCAATCGATCGCACGGGGCATAACGATAAAGGGGTTGGAGCCGAAACGGAACCCTGTCACATTAAATTTACATACTATCGGATCGCGGTGCATCACTCGCAGGAATCGACATGTACATCTGCTAGGATCTTAGCTGCGCTACACAAGAACGTTTCCTCTCATATACGTGAGTGGCACATGGGCTTCATTGATACACCTATCGATACTAGTATGACTAGTTTACTAAACATTCTTCTAACGGCGTTTTAACCCCTTCGGACCCTCTGTACATTGTAATGTACATAATATTGGGTTGTTCGGAAAGTAATTTCGTTTTTTCCCGACAGAGGATTTAATTGTATTTTTTTGCACCCAACTTCACACTTAAGCCGCATAATCATTATATGTTTCGAGAGCTGATATAGCAAGGCTTGTATGTGAAAAAGTCCAACTGATTCTACGCAGTGGTTCTTGGTTGGTGCCCTTTTAAATATGGAGAGCAATAAGCAGCATTTTCGTCATGTTTTAGTCGTTTACTATAGAAAAGGTAAAAAATGCTGTTCAAGCCAGGAAGAAATTAGCCGATGTGTATGGAGAAGATGTGTTAACAGTACGCCAGTGCCAGAACTGGTTTACAAAATGTCGGTCCGGCAATTTTTATGTCGAAAGTGCACCACGTTCTGGAAGGCCGGTTGAAGCTGATAAAGACACGATAAAGGCATTAGTTGATGCAAACCGACGAATAACAACACGTGAGATCGGTGAGAGGTTAAGTTTATCAAATTCAACGGTTTATGACCACTTGAAAAGCTTGGGTTTAACCTTGAAGCTCGATATATGGGTTCCCCATGTTCTCACGGAGAGAAATTTGTGTCGTCGCGTTGACGCCTGTGATTCGTTCCTCAAACGTCATGAAAACGATCCATTTTTGAAGCGCATCTTTACTGGGGACGAAAAATGGGTTGTACATAACAATGTCAAACGCAAGATATCATGGAGCAAAAAAGATGAACCGGCCCAAAGCATTTCCAAAGCCGATATCCATCAAAAAAAGGTGATGCTGTCTGTTTGGTGGGATTATAAAGGAATCGTTTTTTTGAGCTTTTACCGGATAACACAACAATTAATCCGGAAGTCTACTGTCATCAACTGGACAAACTGAATGATGCACTTCAGCAGAAAATGCCAGATTTAATCAACAGAAAAGGGGTAGTGTTCCACCAAGATAATGCGAGACCTCATACAAGTTTGGTCACTCGCCAAAAGATTTTACAGCTTGAATGGGATACATTGCCACACCCACCATATTTTCCAGATCTGGCACCTTCGGATTATTATTTGTTCCGGTCACTACAAAATTTTTTAGACGGTAAAACCTTCACTTCAAATGAGGAGGTCAAAAACCACCTCGGTCAGTTTTTTGCCAGCAAAGACCAAAAATTTTATGAGCGTGGAATCTTGCTACTACCAGAAAGATGGCAAAAGGTATTGGACCAGAATGGCCAATATATAATTTAATAAAATATTTGTTTATTATACAAAAATTGTCTTTCATTTTCACAAAAGAAAAAACGAAATTACGTTCCGAACAACCCAATACTTTTCATGCTGTATTTTATTACGTAGGGTAAAGTAGGCAGTGATTGACCGTTCTGCGTTTATGAACGAATATCTGAAGATCGCTATAAGTATATTTTCATTGTTTTGAATATAAGTCTAAAGCGCATTCTGTATGTGACCGGCTTGCAATACAGAATTCTTGTGTAGATTACCTGTGATTAACACGTTCACGCCGGCGTGTACCACCGGTGGCTCGCGCTCGACTGTCCCATCGGGCGTGAACATTTGTTTAGACGCCGCTCACCATCAAAAATATAGTTCGTTTAGTAAGTGGACAAAATTGCCGTATAGTTGAAAACTTAAATAATTGAAACAAGCAACAATCTGCGCCACCAAATGAAGCGCTGTATAAATTCGACTGCCGCCTCACAGCGAAAAACATGAAAATCGGCCCCGGCGTGAACGTGTTAATAACATGCTGTGAAAGAATTGTTACAGATTTCTTAAGAGAAAAAGGTAAGTGCTTAACGATATCTTTTAGAAGAGACTGGTGAATTTGTAACCATTTTGCAGTGTATATAGTATTTCTGAAAAAATATATGATTTATATGTGATGGAATAACCTCACTAAAGGTTTTGTATCCGTCCCGGTTTCCTAAGACCGTAATTATCCGATAGTACTAAGGTAGTCAATCACCATATTCGTGGCAATGGATTTTGACAGTAATTTACCACTGATAGATTTAATTAGTTTAATCGCGTAAAAAACATTGTAATTCAATACCCGTATGCTGTATGCAAACCGTCTTGTTTACGGTTGTCATAATATTCACAGGCTTCTGTCTTTAGAGTTCCTTTGTTTTTTTTTATGAGCATAACTAAAAGGCGCACCGTGTCGCATTGGTCGCATACCCGAAGCCTACTACGATATGCGTTCGAAGCGGCGTATTTCATTTTTGCGCTTTTATTTCAACATGCTAATACGTTTCAGCGTGGTGCTACCGTCGAAAATTATATTCGATAACATTTAAAGGTAATACAGTAAAACTACCCGCTTATATATTTCTCATTTCTCACAAGTTTACAAGGTGGTCAATAACTGTAAATAACACAATCAATGACTGTGATTTCTGCCGTCAATCACTATTAATTGGCAATATTAAATGTATCATTGTGTTATTAATAAATAAAATTTTGTTTTTGTTTTGATGCAGGCTGAACATCTTCTTACAACATTTTTCTGTCCTAATATGCTAAAAAATAATTAATGCAATATTGCACGTTTAAGTTATACGCCTTTCATTCAATCACTATTCTTAAGCGGTCAATCACTGTATACTTTACCCTATAATATTTTTACGAATACGAATTCTATTTTTTTTACACAAATATTTCTCAAGATCTCCTTAATGTTACACATTTTGCGTAAGGACCATATGTTCATTAAAATGTACATTTACAAATTATAAATAATTAAATAAATATCTCTGTAAAAAGTATACTGTTGCCTTCATTCGCATGAATTAAATTAATTTTAGTATAAAATATAATTTTTCTTAAACAAAAAAAAATTTGGGTCTGAAGGGGTTGAACTAAAATCCAAACTTTACGCTCTTGAACGCGAAGATCACACCTGATCAGGCAATCTGATGGAAAAATGTATGGTTTTAACACTTTAAGGACCACTCACGTGCTTTCTCATGTTTCGTGTCCCAACTATTACGAACCGCTTACGAGTTTTCTCGTGTTTTCTACACGCTGTCTTTAGACGTCACTTACTTTGATACATTGTATCTATTTTGTCTATTTAACACGGTGACTGCCGTGTGAAATTTACTATATTAAAACCGCAACATGATGAAGTACTACAGAATATGATTGAACTGTGCAAAATGAAAATAATGCGAAGGTATCGAAGACCAAAGAATTGAATCACTATTTGATATTAATTGCATTTACAAAATTGTAGATGCTACCGATTGGGTATTTTTTGAATTTTTCATGAGATCTTTTTGCGCCGGTCATCGATAAAGTACTGCAGAATATGATCCAGTTGTGCAAAATGAAAATAATGCGAAGGTACCGGAGACCAAAAAATTGAATGACTATTTAATATTAATTGCATTCACAAAATTATAAATGCCCCCGGTTAGGTATTTTTTTAATTTTGTATAAGATTTTTTGCGCCGGTCACCGATGGAGTACTACAGAATATGATTGAATTGTACAACATGAAAATAATGCGAAGGTACCGGAGACCAAAGAATTGAATGACTATTTAATATTAATTGCATTTACAAAACTATAAATGCCCCCGATTAGGTATTTTTTGAATTTTTCGTGAGATCTTTTGCACCGGTCACCGATGAAGTACTACAGAATATGATTGAATTGTGCAAAATGAAAATAATGCGAAGGTATCGAAGACCAAAGAATTGAATCACTATTTGATATTAATTGCATTTACAAAATTGTAGATGCTACCGATTGGGTATTTTTTGAATTTTTTGTGAGACTTTTTGCGCCGGTCATCGATGACCACCATGACAGTCAACGTGTTAAGTAATTACATCAATATTCAATGGCAAACGAAGCAAATCACGATACATATGTAAATTTTGTATGGTTCCTTTTCATAGAGAAAAATGCTTCACGCAATACTTTAAGAAACTACTACAAATTCTGATAAAATTGACTTTTAAATAAAATGTTATGATCATTTCTTTAAATAATTTTTTAAACAATTTTTAAAATGATACCAAAAATGCATCCTGTTTTACAATTTCTATACATTTCCTACAAATTTATTTTTTATGTAAAAAAGTTATGATAATTAATAAAAAGCACATTTTTTTTAATAATACCTAAAATAGTTCAAAGTACACAATTTCTGAAAGTTTCACAAAAATTACTTCATAAACAACAAAGTTATGATTTTTTGTAACGTACCAGTTTCTCAAAAATGTGCGGTCTCAGGCGTATTTCTTACAAATTTCTTAGCGGTCCTTAAAGTATTAAGTAAAATTCAAACTGTACGCACTTGTGCGCGAATATCATATCTCATCAGGCAATCTGTTGGACAAATGTATGTTTTTAACAATAACGGGATTAAGTAACGTTACTCTTTCGCTCTCTTGCATTTCCCTTTCCTCGGCTCCGTCATGATTGCAGTTTTATGGAAGTACGTTTTATGACTCGCGTGTTTTTAATTAGAATAACTCTGGCAGAGTGCAGTTCTAATTTTGTATAAGCGTCCCGCGGTGATCGTTAAACGCGCAGTAGAAGGTTAACACTAAGATTTATCGTGAGCTGATATTGTCGCGAAATGTGCTTTCTCTCATGACTGTTATATTTAAGTAGACTGCAACAGGGCTCGATCGGGTGATAAGTAAAAAGTCGCTTGGCTCGGAAGAACCTGATATTTTCAGTAAGTTTGTCGCAATCTGTATTCACGGCGACTAAATTCATTCTACGAAATGTTCAATTAACACGTTGACTGCTGCGTGGAATTGAATAATGCTTTGCCAGATGCCACGGCAAAATATTTTTGTGTTTTGGTTTACTTTTAATATAAAAGTGTATATATAATATTGGCTGATACCCGATGGTGGATTGAAAATATCGTTCGTAGACCGAATCAGAACGATTGAACGGAATTAGTTTTTAGATTTAAAGGAAATATCTCCGGCATTTTTTTACCCCGGATCTTCATCGCACGATAGAGAGTCGTTTGCATTCGAGATGAACTACTTTTTATCTCCAGCGAAACAGTTTGATTTGCAACCATTTTTCTGAACTAGAAAGAATCTTGTTCGAGATAGTTTGACGCAATTTATCTCATGCGAAAGAGTGCTAAGGCAATCTTTAAAAGTCTCGAATATCACTTACAGTTTAACATCAATGGTTTAGCCGATGGTGGATTGAAAATATCGTTCGTAGACCGAATCAGAACGATTGAACGGAATTAGTTTTTAGATTTAAAGGAAATATCTCCGGCATTTTTTTACCCCGGATCTTCATCGCACGATAGAGAGTCGTTTGCATTCGAGATGAACTACTTTTTATCTCCAGCGAAACAGTTTGATTTGCAACCATTTTTCTGAACTAGAAAGAATCTTGTTCGAGATAGTTTGACGCAATTTATCTCATGCGAAAGAGTGCTAAGGCAATCTTTAAAAGTCTCGAATATCACTTACAGTTTAACATTAATGGTTTAGCCGATGGTGGATTGAAAATATCGTTCGTAGACCGAATCAGAACGATTGAACGGAATTAGTTTTTAGATTTAAAGGACATATCTCCGGCATTTTTTTACCCCGGATCTTCATCGCACGATAGAAAGTCGTTTGCATCCGAGATGAACTACTTTTTATCTCCAGCGAAACAGTTTGATTTGCAACCATTTTTCTGAACTAGAAAGAATTTTGTTCTAGATAGTTTGACGCAATTTATCTCATGCGAAAGAGTGCTAAGGCAATCTTTAAAAGTCTCGAATATCACTTACAGTTTAACATCAATGGTTTAGCCGATGGTGGATTGAAAATATCGTTCGTAGACCGAATCAGAACGATTGAACGGAATTAGTTTTTAGATTTAAAGGAAATATCTCCGGCATTTTTTTAATTTTTTTTATTTTCCCCGGATCTTCATCGCATGATAGCGAGTCGTTTGCATCCGAGATGAACTACTTTTTATCTCCAGCGAAACAGTTTGATTTGCAACCATTTTTCTGAACTAGAAAGAATCTTGTTCTAGATAGTTTGACGCAATTTATCTCATGCGAAAGAGTGCTAAGGCAATCTTTAAAAGTCTCGAATATCACTTACAGTTTAACATCAATGGTTTAGCCGATGGTGGATTGAAAATATCGTTCGTAGACCGAATCAGAACGATTGAACGGAATTAGTTTTTAGATTTAAAGGAAATATCTCCGGCATTTTTTTACCCCGGATCTTCATCGCACGATAGAGAGTCGTTTGCATCCGAGATGAACTACTTTTTATCTCCAGCGAAACAGTTTGATTTGCAACCATTTTTCTGAACTAGAAAGAATCTTGTTCTAGATAGTTTGACGCAATTTATCTCATGCGAAAGAGTGCTAAGGCAATCTTTAAAAGTCTCGAATATCACTTACAGTCTAACATCAATAGTTTAGTCGTGGGAGCGCAATGTTTTGAGATATTCCTTTATCACACTTGTCAAAAAATTAAGATATTTAACAGATTTGTCCTCTTCGAACGTAAGATGAAGAAGAATTAAAAATAATTTTAAATATAATTTAAAATAATAAAATAATAAATATAATATGACACAATAAAATTGTGACGAAAACGGAGTAAACAAAAAAATATATTGAGTTATTTGAATCTTATTTAATTGACTCCTTTGGCATATATGGTAACAGTCAACGTGTTAATAAGGAACATTTATGCACAAATGGACGTAGACTTAACTCGGTTGGCGGAAGATCAAAATTGCACTTAATTCGACAAACGTTTACGTTTAACCGCATCGGAATAATATTTAAATTGTATTCTAGGGGTACATATCATACAGTCTTACTTCATTTCATTATCATATCCTCCTGAAACTTATTTTCCTTGCATTTCCCGGTAATATGAGAGAATGTTCTAATTACTTCGGCTGTAACGTGTTGAACCTGATTTGTATGACAGTGCGATTCGCTGGAGTTACGAGCAAGTTGAATATAACAAGGGTTCTTCGAGTCAGTTTTGATTTATGCGCGTACACAGGTGTTTAATCTTACTGACGTTGATCTTAACGCGACCCGAAGCGGCGTTGATCTATGGCCAGGCTACAAATTGTAATCGTTTTTACAGTAGATCTGTTTCAGACGCTGAAGAGAAAAAATTGTCGGGACGTAATGATAATTTTTTTTGCAAGATTGATGGTTCTGTTGCACGATGCATCATTAGGGTCTGAAATAGTTGAGCGACGCGTCATTCACAATTTGCGGAACCAGCTTAATCTTAGCATATCTTGTAGCACTTTCGCATATTTGCGATTTTCGCTCGATCATTTTTGGCAATCAGCGATAAGCCTCGTTTCTTACTGTACAATCCAACAGTTTCCTTAACACGTTGACTGTCATGTGTATTTTATTATATTAAAACTGCAACGTGATGAAGTACTTCAGAATATAATTGAATTGTGAAAAATGAAAATAATGCGAAGGTATCGGAGACCAAAGAATTGAATCACTATTTAATGTTAATTGCATTTACAAAATTATAAATGCTACCGATTCGGTATTTTTTTAATTTTTCGTGGTATATTTTCGTCGTATTTTTTTAATTCACCGCGGCAGTCAACGTGTTAACACGGACAATATGTACATTAAGTGAAATAATCGATGTGCGATATTGACAAAAATTGAATTATGTCTACAGTATAAAGTAATTAATTATCGTCTACGAAGTAGATTGGGTTAACAATTACAAATTCCTGTTAAAAAATACCAATCCATAATTGTTTCGCTGATGCGGTATTAGTATTTTCTAGCACCGCGGAACAATCCGCTAAGTAAAAACATCTTCGTACAGTTGATGTAACGAAAGATCTTGCGAACATATGTCTTGATATATTGTCAATGAATATCAATACTTATCGGTATATATATACTTTCTATTGGTACTGACATAAAGGCATTCGACACAACAATTTCGATCAGAAACTATAACCGATAACAGAATATATTCCTTGCGCGTCGTAAACGTAATGAATATCACGTATTGTTTCCGTATTGGGGTCGTATATATATACTTTCTATTGGTACTGTTTTCATTGTTACCTGTGGGTTCTTTGAATGTTGGCATTCTACACAACAAAAATTTCTCGATCAGAAACTATAACCGATAACAGAATATATTCCTTGCGCGTCGTAAACGTAATGAATATCACGTATTGTTTCCGTATTGGGGTCGTATATATATACTTTCTATTGGTACTGTTTTTATTGTTACCTGTGGGTTCTTTGAATGTTGGCATTCTACACAACAAAAATTTCTCGATCAGAAACTATAACCGATAACAGAATATATTCCTTGCGCGTCGTAAACGTAATGAATATCACGTATTGTTTCCGTATTGGGGTCGTATATATATACTTTCTATTGGTACTGTTTTTATTGTTACCTGTGGGTTCTTTGAATGTTGGCATTCTACACAACAAAAATTTCTCGATCAGAAACTATAACCGACAACAGAATATATTCCTTGCGCGTCGTAAACGTAATGAATATCACGTATTGTTTCCGTATTGGGGTCGTATATATATACTTTCTATTGGTACTGTTTTTATTGTTACCTGTGGGTTCTTTGAATGTTGGCATTCTACACAACAAAAATTTCTCGATCAGAAACTATAACCGATAACAGAATATATTCCTTGCGCGTCGTAAACGTAATGAATATCACGTATTGTTTCCGTATTGGGGTCGTATATCCGTAGGGTAGATTTACGACAATAATAGACGGAGCTGAAATGGCACTTACCTTAAACCACTGCTCCGTAATCCGTTATAATACCTTGTGACGATGGATCAAATCTTAGTGAAGTTAACAAATCGACAACGGCGAATGGTTTACATCGCCCTTTAATATCAATAACCAATACGGGTGTTGCGGTATTGAAAAAATTTAAAGATGTATCACTCTGTACGTGCTAAGTTCATTAGACCGCGCCAGTTTAATACACTTGAGACATTTTCCGGCATAGTTTCATTCTAGAATATTCATATTTCATTTGCTATCAGACACGGCACTTCATCTAGCTCTATTCTTCCAGCGTATGCTCATTAAGACCGCCTAAATGAACCGTCAAGTTTGCTTCCGAAGTTAATGAATTGCGTCTAACAAACGAATAATCGCGAAATCTCATAACGGCGCGCTAAATCGGTATAAATTCTCGGTGACGCTGAACGTCGTTTTGCGATTGTACTTTTCGGTTTACCGTTAATCGGGGATAATGTTTATGCGATCTGGGTAAAATGTATTGTCCATCGACAGAAAATCTTTAATATCACCTTCGTTTTTACTGGAACGCAAAAAATCGCCATAAAGAGAAATTCCCATCTCAATTGGAGTCGCAGGCCATGGAACGTGGGAAATATATTTCCACGCTCAGGGGTAGGCACGTTGATTCGAAGTAATTTACACTTTTTTCCTCCTTGCGTGCGATACCAGTTTTTTCACCCTTCCATCCTTTTTGTTCGCCATACGTTTATTTGTTTCGACGGGGTGGACCGTGTACACCAGTTGGTCACACTTCGTGTTTCACCAAAGAGACAAAGTGTCCACTTGCGTGGAGAAATAGGAAATTTGATCTCGAACTCGTTTTTTGTCGGGTATTATACGACGAAAAGAATGCACATACGCGCCCAGATTACAATCGGAACGCGACGATTCAATTATCCATTTACGCAGATAGCAACGACGGGCACGGAATTCCAGTCGTATGGAATGCAACGATTAATCAACCCGCACAAATTATTTGGTCGAACGAAATGATTATTAAACCATAGGGTAAGACGATTTTTTTCCTTCGCTACGTATGGCTCAAAAATTGATTTATCTCTGCCTAACGCCGGAAGCCTGTTATTTTATGCGGTCCAATATTCTCTCGAATTATTGTTCTAGACTCTCACTTTGAAAAAAATTGCTGTGACTACTTCCATTCTTTAAACGCACCAATATACACAGTGATCCGCCAGAATTTTCGCCATACAGATACATCAATTGCAGTGGTTACTGCAATTCCAGTCGTATGGAATGCAACGATTAATCAACCCGCACAAATTATTTGGTCGAACGAAATGATTATTAAACCATACGGTAAGACGATTTTTTTCCTTCGCTACGTATGGCTCAAAAATTCATTTATCTCTGCCTAACGCCGGAAGCCTGTTATTTTATGCGGTCCAATATTCTCTCGAATTATTGTTCTAGACTCTCACTTTGAAAAAATTGACTACTTCCATTCTTTGTGACTACTTCCATTCTTTAAACGCACCAATATACACAGTGATCCGCCGTAGAATTTTCGCCATACAGATACATCAATTGCAGTGGTTACTGCAATATATAATTCCAGTCGATACATATGGGATGCAACGATTAATCAACCCGCACAAATTATTTGGTCGAACGAAATGATTATTAAACCATAGGGTAAGACGATTTTTTTCCTTCGCTACGTATGGCTCAAAAATTCATTTATCTCTGCCTAACGCCGGGAGCCTGTTATTTTATGCGGTTCAATATTTCCTCGAATTATTGTTCTAGACTCTCACTTTGAAAAAAATTGCTGTGACTACTTCCATTCTTTAAACGCACCAATATATACAGTGATCCGCCAGAATTTTCGCCATACAGATACATCAATTGCAGTGGTTACCGGTCCATTTCAGAGCAGCTAGTTTCAATGCTTCTGTTTTAGTATTCATCGCGACTTTGATATGCAACTGCGATAAAAAAACTCGGATCACATTCGCGTACCCCATGGCGATATCAAAACAATATTTCGGCTTGTCGCATACGGCGTTGCAGCACAGTTGTGTAGACGGATGAATTTGTGGTGGTGGTTCACAGATCAAGAGGTGAACGTTGACCGTGTCGGATCAGTAGAGGTCTTAAATAAGAATGGACGTATAAAGGCATTCTCGTCCTTTTTACAGTGGATAGCAATGTGTTCGCCGGCCTCGTCGTTGCTAGACATGAGTGACCTGGGTCACCGTGTGATTGGTTCCTGTGTGTCCGTTGTTCTCTCCCATATTTTGTGGCACGCGAATCCATCTTCCGGTTCTTGATTTCCATCGGCAGAACAGCTGGTCGAATGTAGTCCGGAACTGTCGGCTCATAGCGCAGTACAGGATGAAGTTGATGGCCGAGTTTATGAGCGTGAGGATGTCTATTACATCGCCTGTTGACAATGTCGGAAACACAACTAGTTAGTCACTAAATGCATTACTGGTCGTACAGCTATACAACTGGCGCAAAACTTGGATCACTTTACGTTTAGTACCCTTCCAACAGATCTTGATACGTAACAAGTATGAAATACGACGGAATAATAGGATAACAAAAGCCTGCGAGGTTTACAATACTCTTTTTATTATTGATCATTGCCGTCTGATTGTTCTTTCTCACGCTATTCTATGGCGTTACTCGCGAGATCTCTCCTGGGCACGTCCATTTCGTTTTCTCGATATTGTACCTAACGTGTTTACGCTGACCATGTAATTTAATGTTGTTGGACACAGTTAATCACTCCGTTTGATTACGTGAAAGCATGAGTTAAGGAACGCACTTGTATGTTCCTTAATAACATAGGTTAACACGTTGACTACCAAGCGTATTTTCCTATGTTAGAACCGCGATGCAATGAAATATTGCAGAATATGATTAAATCGTGCAAAATGAAGGTAATGCAGAGTTGTTAGAAGCCAAAGCATTGAAGCACCGTTCCAATATCAATTGCTTTTACAAGATTGCAAATAGGCTTCATTGTGAATTTTCTGCATTTTTAGTAAAATCGTTTGTATTGGTTACCGGTACCAATATGACAGTCAACGTGTTAAGCGTATTTTGCTATGTTAGAACTGCGATGCGATGAAATACTGCAGAATATGATTAAATCGTACAAAATGAAGTATGATAACGCAGAGTTGTTAGAATTTGATCTATACAAAACCAGAAAGCATTGAAGCACCGTTCCAATATCAATTGCTTTTACAAGATTGCAAATAGGCTTCATTGTGAATTTTCTGCATTTTTAGCAAAATCTTTTGCGCCGGTCACCGGTGACCATCGTGGCAGTCAATATGTTAACAAGAATGAACGCGCAGTCTAATTTGAGCAAAATAATTTTCATGTTATATTATAACTTATTCCCTTTACAAGATTTAAAGTAGTGACAGGTTATTTCAGACGTCGTTTATCACGCAGAACATAATTCTCCGATTTTTAGCTGATGAACTAGTAAAGTTGTGTTATTGTGTAGATTACTCTGAAATTCTATGCAATGTATATGAAGCATTTAACTCATCCGTGTTCCGTTGTTACCTTCAATATCATTGGTTCTGAAGGATTGGTTCATTAGAAGCTTACGTAACTGCGTCTATTTTACGTTCGTGCATTGGATTCCAAGGCACTGGAAAAGGCTTCTTGGAACGATTCCGAGGAATTTGTGCAAGGCCTCGAATTTACTTGTCTGCTCTTCAGAGCCTGAATCACCAGGAAATCCTTTGGCGTTGTTGACTATAATAAATTGGCAGTATTCGCGTTCCTGGCAGTCGAAATTTCTCGTGATAACACGGTCCGTTAGTGTATACACAGTATGTCGGAAAAATAACGGAACTTTTGAAATTTACGGAAAATTACTAACGCCATCTCTTAAACAATATATCATTTGAAAGCTGTATGTTTCCATCACAGAAGGCGTCCGCGATCATTGTTATTGATCGACGGATTGTTAGGTTATAGCGCTTAAAGTGAGAGTACCTTTTGTCACATCATCATAAAAACACGATGGAGCAAAGAGCTAATATTAAATTTTGTTTCAAACTCGGTAAAAGTTTTACAGAAACGTTTGAAATGATGAAAAAAGTTTATGGTGATGATTGCTTATCCCGTACACGTGTGTTGAAGTGGTATAAGCTCGTTCAGGACGGACGTGATGCTTTGAAAGACGACCAAAAGCCAGGCCGACCAAAAAGCAAAAATCGCGATGAGTTGGTAAAAAAAGTGCGTGAAATGGTCGCCTACGATGCAAATTCGACTGTGAGATGGATAGCGGACGAATTAAATACGAACAAAGACATGGTTCACGAAATTCTTAAGGATTTAAACAAACGGAAAGTCTGTGCTCGATTTGTTCCTCACGCTTTAACACTTTGATTGCCACGCTGCAAAGAATTTGACAAAGAATGCAAAAAATTCGCAATGAAGCCTATTTGCAATCTTGTAAAAGCAATTGATATTGGAACCGTGCTTCAATACTTCGGCTTCTAACACCTCTGTGTTATCTTCCTTTTTGCACGATTTAATCATACTCTGCGGTATTTTATCGTATGGCAGTTCTAACGTAGCAAAATACGCTTGGCGTGGTGGTCATCGGTGACCGGCGCCAAAACGTCTCACGAAAAATTAAAAAAATACCCAATCGGTAGCGTTTATAATTTTGTGAATGCAATTAATATTAAATAGTGATTAAATTCTTTAGTCTCCGATACCTTCGCATTATTTTCATTTTGCACAATTCAATCATATTCCGTAGTAATTCATCGGTGACCGGCGTATAAGGTCTCACGAAAAATTGAAAAAATACCCAATCGGTAGCATTTATAATTTTGTAAATGCAATTAATATTAAATAGTGATTAAATTCTTTAGTCTCCGATACCTTCGCATTATTTTCATTTTGCACAATTCAATCGTATTCTGTAGTATTTCATCACGTTGCGGTTTTAATATAGTAAAATACGCACGACACTCAACGTATTAACTGAGGAACAAGAAATTGCTCGTGTTGAACATTATAAGGACTTTATTAAAACAGCTAGACGGAACCGCACATTCTTGGAATTTGTTGTAACTGGTAATGAGACTTGGTGCTTCAAGTACGATCCTCAAACAAAACACCAAAGTACTACGTGGAAGTGCCCATCCTCTCCGAAATCGAAAAAATTGCGTTTGCAGAAGTCACGAGAGAAGACAATGTTCATTTGTTTTTACGACTCTAAAGGTTCTTTAGGACTCTACTTCGGGAATTCGTTGCACAGGGTGAAAATGTCGCTGGCGAATATTTTCAGGGTGTTATGGAGCGTTTGTGGGCGAGAATCGTTCGAGTGAGGCCCGAATATCGAGAGCCGGAAAGTTGGTTCTTATTGCACTCGAATGCACCATCTCACAGGTCCGTTGTTGTTCAAGAATTTTTGGCGAAAAAACAAGTCTGTGTTCTTCAACATCCTCCGTATTCCCCTGATTTGTCACCATGTCACTATTTCTTGTTCCCGAAACTCAAATTGGCTATGAAAGGAACGTTTTATGACGATGTTGCACAAGTTTAACCCTTTGCGATCGGTGTCTCCGTAGTGGGGACATTTTTAAATCGTCGTAGAAGTCGATATCCCCGCAGCGGGAACCTCCGAAAATGCAAGTATTTTTTGGGGCACGGAGATGTGCGTCATCAACTCATACATACTGTATAAAATAACAAAACAACAGAACAACGAAAAGTAACTAACACACTTAAATTTTGTGAAATATTTAGTCGATCAGTTAGTAGGAAATTTCCGGCATCAAATACTATCTACACTGCAACCTTTAGCGTCATTCGTAGACATTAGATTCAATAATCAGTTACATATTATTCGCTCGGGCGGAATTCGACAGGAAAACTGCGGGAAACAGACAAGAAACACACACGTACTGTGATATTTGTACACGAAAACCAAGAATTGATATCGGTGATTTTTCGCGAAATATCATACTTTAGAACATTACAAAGATTAAAAATTTGTACTGTTATGTATTACAAGTAGTAATAAACACAATAAATCATTTTCAACAAATTCTGTTTGTTTTAATATCCATATATTGACTTTAAATTCTGTACGGAAAAGTAACTATGAATTGCTAGATTTCATCCGATCTGCTGGTACTATTAAGAGCAAAATCTGCCGACCGCAAAGGGTTAAAACGCCGCGACGAGGGTCATTGGGGCGATTCCGAAAAATGACCCAAAAAAAATCTATGCAAGCATTGGTTGAACGTGCCCAGCGGTGTATCGATGTGGAAGGGATTTGAATAAAAATAAACAAAATTGCCAAAATAACTAATTCTTTTTTTTTATTTAAAAAGTTCCGTTATTTTCCCGACATACTATGTATTTCGAGCATGATTAATCTTTCGTAGATCATCCATAACCGTGTCTGCAGATATCAGAGTGTCGAGGCATATGCGTTTGTGTTGATGTCATCCGTCGTATGTTTACCGCTGCCAGAAAATCCTAGCGGTGGCGATATTTTACGATGGATTCTCCCAAGCCTGGTTCAGCATAATGCGTTGCAGGAAATTCTCGCATAGTCAAGTTGCGGCAAGTATCACTATAGGACCCGCTTTTACTATCCCTCGATTCCGCGTCATGGCACGATGTTTGTCTTCCTTCGTGAAGTTTTCCTGACGCACCATTACCGATTGCCCTGACGGCTCTTAAAGACCATCTTTTCAAACGTCTGTAACGGAAAGTAGGGTGCGGACTTTCGTGCGCTGCACTTGTGATTCTTTTAAAGCCCTCCGGTGTAAAAAGGACTGCTCAATATTCTCGATATTACAGAGATTATCGGCCGAAGATTAAAATTGTTTGCCAAAGTCCAACATTGTTTTACAACAGTAGTTTACCCTGCGGCAGGTCTCAGAAGGATTTTTAAGATTCTTTAACTCGTCAGTTCCAAGCCACAATTCATTCATATTTTTCTGAAGGGTCTAAAGCTCGTGAGAAAAGGATATTTTTGTGACAGCAGAAGACACTTCACTGGTTTAAAGTTTGACAACGCATTCTCGGAATACGGGGCATGAATGTCGCAGATATTCTTTCGCTCTCCCATTTTATGTTTTCTGAAGGCGTTATACACGTATTCGGGTGCAGTTCGTCGAAGTGCTTTCTCTTTGTATCGTACTTAGGGTACAAGAGTACTCCTTTCAAACTTGAATCGCAAAATGCTAAGTTGTTTTTATCGCGAATCTGCACTTGACACAATGTGGAGAATGTACAAGCGAATGAGAGACAGCTTCAAATGTTCTTCTGTCCATATCGCACCGGTCCAATCACAGAGCCACACATATAACTCTTTCGAAGCAGAAAAAGAATCGTACGTGCTTCGCAATCTCGGCGTCGACATGATTCGAATTCAATTCAATTTCTTATAGTCAAATGACGCTGATGTGCTCTTTTATATGCGCGCAGTATTAATTAAAACTTCAATACCGATATTCCTCGACTCGCCAAACGTTTATAAATACTGATGAAAGAGTTTGCAAAAAGCGTACGAGCGTCAATAAACTGAATTTTCCCGCAAGGATATATAAAAATCAACTGTCGTCAGACTGTTTTGTTCGTGTAGAACGGGGGAAAAAAGTTGTCGATGAAAATAGAGGCAGACAAAGGAAATTGTGAACAGCACAATGGTGTCTGCAAATTTCTCACGATGCATTGATGGACGAAACTTTTCAAAAAGTTCATAAAAATTGAATGACATTCCGACGATCCATCGGCTGTCAAATAGTTCGAATAGAAGCTTATTGGAAAACATAGCGTAAAACTTCGCTAACCATTCTTGCAGCTCGGTGTTCTTCACCATTTTTATAAAATATAATTTTATATTTTACCTTATGCGAGTGTAAAGAGGCATCCGAAAATATAAAAATAAACGATCCGCTCTACATTCATTCGTGACGTAAATAATGCGTGTGAGTATTGAGAATAATAGAAATAACTCAAACATTGAAATGCGAGTAAGGCTTTATCTTACTGCGTGTTCCTGCCCAAGTTACCTACGGCTAAATTCGCGCAGCGTGTATTATAATATTAATAGTACCTTGATTTATGGAATTGGCCTGCACAGCGGTTCAGTGAAAAATTGCGCTTGGAAATGAATTCCATCGCAGCGTAATTACAAGACGGAGATAGTGCTGTTAGCATTCTTACTGTATCGCAGAAAGAAAACATCTTTAATTTACAACGCCGTTAGAAGCTCTTGCCCGGTATAATGTTCAGAGTCAATTTGCAAAGCAATCTACAGAGCAATCTGTGCTAGCGAGACTTTGGAACAAATACATAGGCCGTGTAAAGTGACAAAAATGTATGCTTAAGACGTAATAGTGTATTTTCCCTTCTTTTACCGACTCATATTCAATACTATCCTGTGTTATTATGATCGCATATATCATACATTTTTCATATTTTTCTCTGCGAAAGAAAATATATGTTTTCATTGGCAGAAAATGCGGGAGTATTTTGGTATTCGTGCGACTGCGTTGCTTTAATTTTTATCTCCTGTATACCAGGCGAGTGTACATTTTTGCACTGCGCGAATAAACCTTCGCGGGTAAGTCAAGAGAATCTGCAAAGTTCCGTCATACAGCACATAATGGAATTGTTATGCAATCAGCGGTTTTGCTTGTCTTGCACCGTTCGCTGAACTATAAACGTGTCCGTACATAAGTCTACTTTAGTGTCTGACGGCAATCGAACACACAATATAGATTAATCAAAGCAATTCGCCGTTAAAGAATCGAAAATCGATAAAGGAGTGGTGACTCGAGTTTCTTAAGGGTCTTGATAGACGCATTAACAGATATACGAATGCTTCTTCACGGAGTTCGCGAGTTTTGCAGAGAAAGAGTTAAAAGTAAAGCGTTTCGGGCGTCGTGTCCAATGTTAGCTCACAATGTAAACAGCAATTTTGTTATGTATAGAACCCGCTGTTCTCAGTAATGCGTGGGCTGCGTGCCGGGTGTGTACCGTTTCCCACGTAATAATGCAGCTGAATCTAGATAGAACGTGTCGGATGCTGCTGTAGAAATCGCGATCGCATACGCAAAGTCAATATCACGACTGTCGAATCGCGAGTAGAATGTGTGAATTGACGGGGGCAACTAAATATCTAATAAAACATTGAGAGATCACCGTTATCCGTCAATGATGAAAAGGTTTTTAATTAAATTCAGTTCACGTATAATGAGACGCGTGTATCAAAGTGTGCGTTAATTAACAGGACCCTTGTTCTCTCAACGCTATTTGTATGTCACATGGGTACAAAAGTTTGTTATATTCAATCGTACACGTATATCAATTGGAAGGCATTTGGGGGGTACATCGGATACGGTTGGGAAATATGGTCAGACCAAATTACTGCAAAATGGGGGATCACGACACTTTTTAATCAACTTTGTTACGTACCGTCAGAATAGACGGGGTTTGCGCGCGGTACTAAATTTTTTAAATACAAGGAACTTGGTGTACTATTTTAAAAAGCTTTATGCGACCTCGTTCCGTGAAGTTTATGGTACTTTTTCTTGTGCTCATTACTTCTTAGGTTCACTTCAATTAGCGTTGATCGTGAATGAGGGACAGTCCATTAAAGACATGCCCGTTTCAATTATCGAATAGAATTGTCACACTATCATATAATCGTGTAGTGAACCAAAAATAAAATGGAGTGGTCGGAAATTAGTTTTTCCATACGTGGTTCATTTATATTCCACACGCGGCGCGGCCAAATCTGACCGTTGTGAATGCCCGGTTAAAAAAGTAGTTACGTGCGGTTGAGGACCAGGAAACGTCAGAAAGGACGGCGATGATTCAGCTCGGTCATGCTTCGAATACTGCAATGAAAATTGATGTAGGGCCACTTCCGATTTTCCCCGACGACCTCACTATTTACAAACGCGGTGTTAGAAATTCGCATGTCTGTTCGAAATGACAAAACTCGAAAAAAACTCATCATTCGTTTGTCGCTCCATTTTTTCACGACGGAAGAGCAAAGCAAGAAAAGTCGGTTCATTTCTGAGAATGCTTTGGTTGGGAATTTATTTATGACAAGTCCATGATTTTATGTTTATGAATGCGTAGTCCCATTACTCAGCGGAGACTAAAGAGATGCAAAGCATTGAAGGCTTCACAAAGTCTTGTAAAGAATACATTTTAATGTCTTTTTTTCACGTCAAGCTGTATTTCTCCAGACAACAACGCAAATGGCGGTGGGAAATGTAGTATCAAAATACAATAGCGTACTTGTTAAATAAGTCAATAATTCATGCGTACTGTCTCGCCGATGCCAGCTCCTCGTGATCCAGCTACGTTTACGAAAGAAATCGTGTCTTGTTCGAGGTAGCGAGCATTCAAAGGGATCGGGTGGTATAGAAACGGATACTGTTCCGAGACTGACGAGAATAATAGCTGGTTCACGTGCCTGTACTCCGTAAACTTGGATAACTCTAGAAGTGCCTGTTACCTACAGAAGTTTATCTAGTCCTTTATCCCCAAGAATGTATCTTCACGTTCAAAGGTGTCGCGGTACGAATACGTACTTGACGGTTTCCGCATTGGCAATCGGATGTCGTCGAATTTTCTTTGAGAATGCTCGACTTTCTCGTCGGCCTCTTCTCCGCTTGTGCGACATTCTCTTTAATGCCCCTTTCCTACCGTTTCTCTGTCTTTTGTCGTTTTTTGGAGGAGTTCTGTTTGCACTATGCTGCGCTGAATGCATCAACGCTCAAATGTTTACACGTGAGCGAGGTCAAAGAACGTGATAAATTGCTTAGTGGCGCGGGAGTGAAAGAATCCGCGGGATGGATTTCCCGATAAAATGGAGCACATCTTTTTCTTCGTCGCTTTTCCCGTTATCCGCTGCTGCGCGTGAAATCGGACCATGGAAGCTGATCGTCTATGTCGACGGGGGTCCAGTGCGAGACAAGGTGAACCTTATTCCAGGATTCGAAATCCCTTGAAGGTCACATCAAATATCGGTATCCCGCGTCGTGAGCTTAGCCACGTTTTTTTTAACATTCGAAGGAACGGATGAAAATTTCACGATATCATGTAAGACGCACATAGACTTCTGTGACATACGTTGTTTCACTTATTCGAATATATTAAGGTATCTACGGTCTGTGGGCACGCAGATATCCCAGTAAATAATTTCTAATATGCATAATATGGCTTCTTTTCCCCAGTAGTATGCTTGTTCGAATGCATCTAAACGGATCTAATCATATGTTTAACACGTTGACTGCCACGGTGGTCACCGGTGATCGGCAAAAAGATTTTACCATAAATGCAAAAAAATTCGCCATGAAGCCTATTTGCAATCTTGTAAAAGCAATTGGTATTGGAATGGTGCTTCAATACTTTGGCTTCTAACATTTACACGATTTAATCATACTCTGCAGTATTTCATCGCACCGCGGTTCTAACATAGCAAAATACGCTTGGCAGTCAACGTGTTAAGGAAAAAATGATTTAATATCAATATTTTGTTTCGGTGAATCTTTAGTTGCCCAGAGTGAAGGATTGCTATGTTCAAGTAACGTTTTCGGAGCATAGAGTACGATTTGTCTGAACTCAAGACGGAAGAGAAACTTGATATGGCATAGCAGGGGAACGAGCGGAGATTTCCGACATTCATCGATCACAGTGTGGATCTTGGAAACAATTTCCTGGCATCATCGCCGGATAACTCACCGAGCATGACGTAACATGTGCGAAAGAAGCCTGATCCGAGAATGACGCTAAGCAGTCCTAGAACGCCTTGTGGCAGTTCAGTTAGTAAAAACAGTAGAAGAACCGCTAATAGCATAAGGGTCGTTCGGTCAGTCTGCTTTTGCATGTCCATGGATTTGGCAGCTTTCTTCCTCTTCGTCATCTTCATCGCACCGTCAATTCCTGAACTACCATTGTCAACTTTCGCCGGAGCATTCGAAGTTAACTTCTTCCTTCTACTCTTTGCCTCGAATAGTACCAAAACGAGCTTAATACTAAGGACCGTCAGAGCAAGACACGGTATCAGCTTTATCACGACACTGTAGATCCAAAAGTTCATCTCCTTGAGAACGCCGTGCACTGTTGCGGTCTCGCTCATCCTGACGAAGTAGAGAGTCGTGTTCGTAGTGCCTTCGAGGGTGCCGTTTCCTTCGAGGATCCTCGTTAAATTGACGCTCATCCCCTGTTGATCGAGCACCTCCATCTGTGGTTTCACCTCGGTGCTGATGTAAAGCGGTACACATATAAGCGGACAGAAAACATAAGCAACTGTTATCGCGATGACGGTTCGCCTGTAACTGCACCATTCTCGATTCTTCTGCGGATGGGCAACAGCGATGTATCGCCAAATGGCCAACGTCAACGTTAGGCAAATCGAAACGGTGTGGCAGACTTGGGTGAAGTTTGAGTGGAAGAGGACGAACACGGCCCAACCGTAAGTAAAAGTGTCTCTGCGAGGGCGGCGATAGAGATAAAGGTGAATCGCGTACGGAACATATTCGATCATTACCAAAAGATCGGCAACTGCCAGGCCAGTTAGGATCATGTTCGTGGGAGACCTCATTTCTCGGCGAGTTAACACTGCGATATTCAGCCCATTGGCGATCGAGCCGAATATGCAGACAAGCAGACTTGCCCAACCGTGCACTTGGGCATAGCCGTAATAGAAGGACTCGAGATTCGAGCCGCATTCGTACCCGGAGGAACTTGCATTTGAGGATAGATTTTGAGCGGTGCTCATCTTGCTGGCGTGGAAAACGGTACTTGCAACTTAATGGTGCTTTTTAAGGAACCGAATTTCGATTCACTTTCCAAATTGCCTCCACTCGATAAATCTCTGGTAGAGGATTTCAAATGTAGGTGTGAAGAATGTCCAGGAAGGTCAATGAACTTTCCCTCCTCCACGCGGTCAGGCTTTCTGCCTTCTACGGGCAGGATCATCACCGATCTGTTGTCACTTTTCTTCGTCTAATCCTTTCGTTTTCGCGTTGCGCTCGTAACGTTGCACTTCCGAATTGTTTCCGATGCGCGATGGAAAACTTTTGCTTATTATCTCGAATTATCATGGTATAATAAAACTTTTGCTGCTTCACAATCTTGGAGAATACAGACGTCGGATTCTTATTCGTCCTGCATATCAAAAGATCGATACGGCCCGCGGAAGTGAACCTTGAAAACTTGCGGTCTACTTTTTCATCTTTTATCCGCACACCCGTTAAACTTTTAACGAAGTACCCCTTTGTGGAAGACCGCCGGTTTGTCCGACCATCAGCGGTTTTCTTTCGAGTCTAGTAATCAGCCCCACTTTCGTCGTTGTCTTTTAAACCACTCGATCTGTTGATCGCACGTTTAATTAACTGTCGAAGAAGTTTGGAGCGTCGCGGTGGTGAGTTATCTTCTTTCACGATAGAGTGCCAACGGTGAAGCACACAAGATTGTTGGAAAGCACATTCACACGAGTTCCTTTTTAATTAAAACACAATCGACCCCAGGGTCCGTGTTTTGCAGATAACTTTAAAATTCAGTGAACGCGCAGCGGGGATCGTGCTGAAATAAATCAACGGACGCGAAGGTGGGATTCATCTCGCACTTTCTTTGACGGCAAGCGGCGCGTGAACTTTTAATTGTCTCGTCAATTTCCCGGTTCGATTAACGATGCCACGCACGCATCGCCGACGATGTTTCGCTGGCTATTTGGAAACGCGCGCTCATGATGACGGGCTGGCTCGCGTGCAGACGCCAAATGAAGAGGTATAGAGAGGCGTCCCGACGCAACAGACGCGGGAACCTCGTGCGCTTGCGTAGCCTCCCTTCCATCCGCTTTTTTTCCTCTCTCCGTTTTTCGCCGCTACTCGCACTTTCACGCTGCCTCCCAGTTTCGCGATACATTTTCCCGTCTCACAGACCGTTGCCTCTTATCGCCCGGCTCTTTCTTTCCCTATATTCCTACCGGTACCCTTTTTTCTCCCTTCAAGTTTCTTCCGTTGGCCTGCCCTTCAGCTACGACCTTGTTATTTTATGCGCGGTCTTGGTCTGCATTTCCAATGTTGCGTGGCTTCCCCCGCAATGGCCGGATAAGGGATTCCTTTTACTTCCTGCCCCCGGAAAGAGCGGTCCTTTGTGATCGTTCATTTCCGCTTCGCATGACGTCCAGGGTGGAAAATAATTCTCGCAGCAACTAGCGGGGCTCACGTAGCTTCTATGAGTTCTCGTTATCCTCTTGTTCTCCTGCTTTCGTTGCAGAAGTGCTTTTATGTTCTGTCATCTTTCATTCATTACGCGGGTATTTCTCCCCTTTAAACATTCTGTCAATTTTGCCCCTTCGGTACGGCTTTTTGTCATTTCCACAACATTTCTCCGGCGTCCATAATTCTGCCCTCTCTCGCTCGGCTATTACCATTGCTGTTCCGTAAATGCCAATTTTCTTCGAAAACGTTGCCTCGTGGGATCTCCGTTGTTCTTTCCTTGTTAATCTAAGGCAATGCCACTTTTGTTCGCCGTTAAAATCTTTGCTGCTTTCTGTATCACAGAAGTGTCTATATGTATGGTATTTTAACATTGTAACGGTTATGTAATAAAAATAAATACCGTTCGTGATAACGGGAATGAAATACGCTCACAGTACCCTCTGTTTGTGCAAGACATGACTAAAAGGGGTGTTGGTGAGTTTGGGCAGATTATCTAATCGTGTTAGAAAAGTTTGGGGTGGCGGGAAACATCCAAAGCCTATAGAGGGTTGCAGTTCTAATGAAGTAAGAAACGAATCGTATCAAATCTTTGTATCTATTTAAGTTCTGTGCGATAAAAATACTGCCATAAATAGTTATCACCAAAGATGACATAAAATATTTCAAAGGACTCATTTTGGTAAGGAAGATCATTATCTCCCTTCGTATACTTTTAATATTGAAAATGTGCGTTGCAACGATGTAAAATCCTTTTAGCATCCTCTGGTCATTTAGTCATATACTCGTACAGTTCCATTTTCGATAAAATAATTAACGCGGTAATTTAATTACTATTTTACTGAATGCAATGTTGGCTTTTCGCGACTTGCTCTGTAAATCTCAACATCATTGCTTTCTCACTTTCGGCTTTATTTATTCCGTCTGTTCCCACATCTTCATTTACCATCTACCCAGTGCTTTTTTATTTTCTCCCTTTCTCGTGTCGAAATTCTTCCATGTCATGCATATATGGCGAGTAACACGTTAAAGCTATTAGGCTGACGGCCCGCGCGCCAGAATTGTAAAAGAGAATTTTATATTTATACGTAACTGGAGTTGATTCTTTTGGATTTCATAGCCGAGTGCAAATGCCGAGATTTCTTTACGCGAATCACTCGGATGATATCAATGGCGATCGAATTTCTATTCGAAATTGGACGGTTGAGTCAGCGTCGTATTCACACCCCGTAACAGCGATGCGCCACAAGAGAATAATTCAGCGGGTATCTCGACATTGGGAGAAAATCGACCGGAGACATAACTCAGGTCCACGATAGTTCGCACAAATTGCTGAAACGATTTCGTTCTCGTCCCCTCACTTACAGTTGAGGGTGATAAAATATTGGAAGCGGCCGGAGCGTAAATGTTTGTACCATATCCACGCAACATTTTCTCGTTATAAGGTGCAAACAATAAATAACTTTCTCTCGGTGTTGGGCGAATAAAATTTTTCCATACCTAGATCCATCCTGGTAGGTTTCCTTGATACTTATTCATAAAAATGTCTAGTTCTTCGTGTGACTTACATAGAAGTATAAACGATGTTGTAAGTAACAATTTATATTAACACTTGGCATGCGGGCAACGTATTTTTACGTTTTTTGTAGTCTGTCACACAGTAAAAATACGTATTTAGTTGATTTTTTGTTAGTGGATATAACAAATCTACTAAATACGTTATATGTGTGACATTATATGCGTGTTATTTGCGTTGCTAGGCAACGCTTTGCATTTTTTTTCCCATAAGTTATGATTGTTGAGTTACTCGATCCTTTGCTGAGTTATTTCGTCTTCAATCGAATTCTTAGCTCCAGAACGTGTTTTATCAATTTGAAACTTGATTTTTTATTATTGATTACAAAATTGATCAAATGAGCCGTTGTGACAAAGATAGTGATGAAGAAATACGCGTTGACAAATTATCGGACTTTTCGTATGATAGTGTGGAAAACTTTAAAAATCGCTTATTTTTATGATTTCGTGAAAATATCGTTTGTTTTTTGTTAAATAATCATACAGTATATATTTAAGTGTGAAATAAAAAAAGTTTCGTTCATAAAAACGAAGTAGTTTTCGATTTACAGCGATTTTTCTGAATAACCAAACTTCCGCGCGATTCAAGAAAAAACGCCCGCTGCACGCGAAATTCGGCGGCGAAGTATGCCCGCATGCCAAGTGTTAATAAATTAATAAATACTATACATATACTACATAAATACTATATATATATTAAATAAATAAATACTATATGTATACCATATAATAATAAATAAATATATTAATAAATACAATTTATATTTGGTTGCAATACCTCACGAAGGAATGACGTTACATGACAAAGGCGGACCTGGAAATTGTCATGGAAACGTCAGTAGTCCGAGAGACATTATCTTTGCCTTGCTTCCTTGGATTCATCTCTGTCGATGCTAAGAAGTCCTTCCGCTTGACGTTTCACTGACGCTCCATTGTTTACAATGTTGTTAACGGTAGAGGTATCCAATAACGGTATTCTTTCCATATTCATCAGCAAACAAAAGCTTGCTCGTAAAGGTGTGTTCATAGTCACTGACTACCGCTTTCAGCGGCTAAAATCTTCGCAAATATGAAAAAAAATAGCTTTCAAATTTGTTCCACCCAGGCAGGAACTATCTGACTTTCAAGGGGCGGGTGCTCTTCAATTTCTCTCCCATTGTTTGTCTGCTTGTTATCGATAAGTGATTGAATCTAAGGACACGTCATCGATCGTTCCGTGTCGCACAGAACTTCGATGACAGTTAACTCTCCGGAGTGTGGTAAATTCGGTGCGTTGGGATTGGGGTTGATAAAATTTCGTTGAGCTCAGTAATTTGCATGAAATCCCGTGGAAAGGATTTTTCACAGGGGAATAATGTATGGAACTCTCAGCGTCGGGAGAAAAAGGAAAATGCGTCGGTCGATCCCTTGATCGTTTCTCGGATCCGTGCCCTTCTTCCCATCCCATTTGTTCTTTCTGACGTAGGCGGCTCTTAAATGGCATTTTCTCTTCTCTCTATCCGACGACATCGCCAAGCCGTGATGAAACGTATGACACTAATTCTTTCGGGCACTTCTTCGGCATAATACGGTAAAACAGCTTTGTGTTTTAACTTCTTCCTTTTTTTTGCGGAATTATTGAAAGTTTTTATGGCGAGAAAAGAGCTCGTGCGTAACGCGCACTGATTAATGGAGAAAAAGTTGCACCCTGAGTACTTTTTTTCCCTTCAGCTCGCCATAGGAAGGCTCTCTACTTTCCCGTCTCGGTATAAAATATCCATTGGCCCCACTGGATGATATGAATTCAACAGATGGTCCGCAAAGGATACACCGAGACGAGGCAAGTAGACTTCCCATAAGGACAGCATTTTCTTCTGAGGTGTTAACGCGACACTGACCCCTTACGAAACGTTAATCTCCGTTCTTGCCGCAGATACAATAACCATGCTGCATTTAACACGTTGACTGCCAAGCGTATATTGCTATGTTAAAACCGCGATGCGATGAAATGTTGTAGAGTATAATTAAACCGTACAAATTGAAGGTAACGCAGAGTTGTTAGAAGCCAAAGTATTGAAGCATCGTTCCAATATCAACCGCTTTGACAAGATTGAAAATAGGCTTCATTGCGAATTTTTTGCATTTTTAGTAAAATCGTTTTCATTGCTCACCGGTACCAATATGACAGTCAACGTGTTAAGTCATCAGTGACCGGAGTGCATCAAATACTTATAATTGTAAAGTTGAATGAAAATACTCTAATTAAAGAATGCATTGAAATAAAATCTGCACTATTAAAAAATTAAAAGTTCTTGTTAAATCTAAAATCAAAAATTAATTTTTATCAAATCTTTTATCTACCGGTGCATTGTATTGAAGCATTTTAAACATAAGTGTAGCTCGTCAATGCAATCTTAGCAGTATTTAAATCAAAAATTAAAAATTAATTGTTATCAAATCTTTTATCTACCAGTGCATTGTATTGAAGCATTTTAAACATAAGTGTAGCTCGTCAATGCAATCTTGGCAGTATTCAGTGATATATTTGGTCCGATTTTTTGCTCTTTGTGTTCCGATACTGCAACATTTTATTGGTAACACTGTTTGCAAAATTTGCGTACCAAATACGTTGGTCCTTCCTTCTTTTGCAATTCATACCGTATTCTTATAAATAATGAAATTAATGATTATTTTGCCATTGCATGCTCAGGATAGTAAAAATATTTTTGTGGCGTTCTGAGTGAAACATGCGATTTCGGCGTATTTTTCTATGTTAGAACTGCGACGCGATGAAATACCGCAGAGTATGATTAAATCGCGCAAAAAGGAAGATAACGCAGAGTTGTCAGAAGCCAAAGTATTGAAGCATCGTTCCAATATCAACCGCTTTGACAAGATTGAAAATAGGCTTCATTGCGAATTTTTTGCATTTTTAGTAAAATCGTTTGCATTGGTCACCGGTACCAATATGACAGTCAACGTGTTAAGCGTATTTTTCTATGTTAGAACTGCGATGCGATGAAATACCGCAGAGTATGATTAAATCGTGCAAAAAGGAAGATAACGCAGAGTTGTTAGAAGCCAAAGTATTGAAGCATCGTTCCAATATCAACCGCTTTGACGAGATTGAAAATAGGCTTCATTGCGAATTTTTTGCATTTTTAGTAAAATCGTTTGCATTGGTCACCGGTACCAATATGACAGTCAACGTGTTAAGCGTATTTTGCTATTTTAAACATAAGCGATGTCAATGAAATACTTGGCAGTATTCAGTGATATATCGCGCTCTTTGTGAAGATAACGCAACATTTTGTTGTCAGAAGCAAAAGTATTGAAAATCGTTCCAATATTAACCGCTTTGACAAGATTGAAAATAGGCTCCATTGAAATTTTGATTATTTAGTAAAATCGTTTGCATTGGTAGTAAAAATATTTTTGTGACAGTCAACGTGTTAAGCGTATTTTTCTATGTTAGAACTGCGATGCGATGAAATACCGCAGAGTATGATTAAATCGCGCAAAAAGGAAGATAACGCAGAGTTGTCAGAAGCCAAAGTATTGAAGCATCGTTCCAATATCAACCGCTTTGACAAGATTGAAAATAGGCTTCATTGCGAAATTTTTGCATTTTTAGTAAAATCGTTTGCATTCGTTACCGGTGACCATGACAGTCAACGTGTTAAGTCATTTATGCAATTTGCATCCGCTTATATAGTTGAATGCCACGGCTTTAAAGAATGAAATCTGTATTAAAAAATAAGCGTTTCTAAAATCAAAAATTAATTTTTATCAAAGTTCATCGGCTCGCGGCAGTTGTAGTAATTTTATCAGTTTTCAAATCGAAAAATTAATTGTCTTCAAATCTTTTCCTCTGTGCATTGTATTGAAGCATTTTCCGCATAAGTTTGAAGCAAGAAAGATACTTCGGCGATATATTTATGATTTTTTGCTCTTTGTGTGTTTTTTTTTATCTTTCGTACCAAATATTGCCTTCCTCTTTGCTTTCATACCGTATTCTTATAAATAATGAAATTCAATGATTATTTTGCCATTCGTCGATGTAAAAATTTTTTTGGCCTTCTTCCATGCGATTTCCGTAATCTATGTTAAGTCAACGACTGTCGTGCAAAAAGGAAGATAACGGAGTTGGAACCAAAGTATTGAAGCATCGTTCCAATATCAACCGCTTTGACGAGATTGAAAATAGGCTTCATTGCGAATTTTTTGCATTTTTAGTAAAATCGTTTGCATTCGTTACCGGTGACCATGGCAGTCAACGTGTTAAATTTCATTTATGCAATTTGCGCGGTCGCCATTTCATTTTAATTGAAATAAGCGTTCAATGCTGTTTGTTTGCCCACTGAGATTTATCGTTGCAAACTTTTCTCTTCGCACGTAAACATTTGCGTAGCGTTCCGCGAAAAAGTTTGAAGAGAAAGATACTACGGCGAAATTATGTTTGGTGTGTTTTTTTTTTATCTTTCCTCCAATATTGCCTCCTCTTTGCTTTCAACCTCTACTCACTTATTCAACCAACTTCCGGCCCACTCGTCGATGTTTGTTTTGGCCTCTCTTCCACGTTCCCAATCTATGTAAGTCAACCACTGTCCGTAATAACGGTGGAACCTAGTTTTGTAATTTCCCTTCTCGTGTTGTATAATTCTAGATTGCCAGGTACCTAGCTGCATTTGACGCAACTTCACAGAGGGCACAATGCCGGTATTTCATTTTAATTGGCTGTTTGTTTGCCCACTGAGATTTTCGTTGCATTTTATGTGAAATTGTAAACATTTTCGTAGGATAGGAAGATGCAATGTGAAAGCGAACCGAGAGTTATTACGGCACATAAAGCGTATACCGCTCATTTAACAGTCGTAGCTATGCACGCTTCTATAGGTCATAATATAGAAGATCATTTAATGTTCTTCAAATATATAGGACGCATGTGAACACAGTTTAGTTCGGAACAAACATAATTTGATAATTTAAGTTTTACGCCTCGCTTATCGAGAAACTACACTAACACACACTATGTCATATGCAGTATGAAATAGAAATATGTTATATGTATTATGTTATATGCACATGAAATTGTAAACATTTTCCTAGGATAGGAAGATGCAATGTGAAAGCGAATCGAGAGTTATTACGGCACATAAAGCGTATACCGCTCATTTAACAGTCGTAGCTATGCACGCTTCTATAGGTCATAATATAGAAGATCATTTAATGTTCTTCAAATATATAGGACGCATGCGAACACAGTTTAGTTCGGAACAAACATAATTTGATAATTTAAGTTTTACGCCTCGGTTATCGAGAAACTGTACTAAAACATACTATGTCATATGCAGTATACTCTGCTCATCGGTCAACATGACGGTACATGTTATCAAATAGTACCGCGATCGTGTGGTTTTCAGTGTCATTAAGCTAATGCAAATCACCTGTCACCTTCCGATCCGCGACGCCTCGTGAATTGGTAGAATTAAATATGTTTTGATCAAATTTCGTTCGATTTTAATCTTGTATCATATGGCAGATTTAATTAAAATTCATGTAGCACCGTTCATTTTCCGCATTAGTAATTTATTGAGGAAAAGTGCCTTATAATTTGTTAACGTTTTTGCGGTAGTTGCATGCAGCGGAAAAAGTCTTATAATCGGAATTAGTATTCAGGTTCGAAAAGTTCTGATCCTGCGTAATTATTAAAATACGTTTGCAAAGTTTTATGCGGATGTGAAACCGGCAGAGTAGCAAATTATTATTGGCATTAATAACTTGATATGATGCAATATTCACTATTCCCGTGATACGCGATCTGGGCCGGCTTGGATAGAAATCAAAATATGACATATTTTAATCATAATAATTATATCGCTTGCTTTACGTTGTAAATTTCCACAATTACATTGTCTCTAATGTCTATCCGTAGGTGGTTAGTTGGCGTTGTCAAACTTTATTACTTTCTTTGATGATCTATCTACGCTGTTATACCACACAATTGTGCTCACATTATGGTTTGCGCATGAATGCGTTTTCACTTTGCATACATGTACGTAATCTACTCCCATGCATATTCTTGCCAGCAATTCCTCGGTATGTGGTTTCATCGCCACATTATCATGATTATAAGTTGTAGACAATAAATGCGATGTGACTCTTACCCTACAAACATTTTTGTCAATATGATTAACATATCGACGTATAAACTTTTGAGCTATTGACAATAGTACGATTCTTTTTGAAGCAAGCAAAATCTCTTGCAACGTTCTGCATTAACATTTCGAACAAAGAAGTACTATCTAGAAACGAACATATCGACGTATAAACTTTTGAGCTTATTGACAATAGTATGATTCTTTTTGAAGCAAGCAAAATCTCTTGCAACGTTCTGCATTAACATTTCGAACGAAGAAGTATTATCTAGAAACGAAAATATCGACGTATAAACTTTTGAGCTTATTGACAATAGTATGATTCTTTTTGAAGCAAGCAAAATCTCTTGCAACGTTCTGCATTAACATTTCGAACGAAGAACTATTATCTAGAAACGATCAATTGCGAATAAAGTAAAAGCCTGATATTTTCTAGATATAGACCATTTGCGAGTAGAAAAGTTACGGCATCGGCTGATTAACGACATAGTTACGTGAAGTTATTTCTCTACTTGCTGCGGGTTATATGGTCAGATCATTAAGTGTTCATACCCACCAATCGACTTTTTCTTACTAACTCTGATATCTAGTAACTGATATCTGAATCGGCGACAATCTTGATCTTAATCCCTCTTTAATTAACCGCACTTACAGACCGTCAATAATGTCCATTAGGAATCCAAAGTCCCATAATCGCAAAGGGTGGGTTTGACGATTGCCGCTGATATTCGAACATTATTTCGTCGCTTCTATCGCTCGCCTATATCGGTCTGCGGAAATGGTAATTTGAAATTGCGTTATCTAACTTCATGCTGCGATACGCGTATACTAATGGCGGATATATGTTGCATTTGAATATCCCCAACATTTTGAGACACTCTAATACAGCGATACCTACCAAGCTAATTCGGGCCGCGATCCCGCCGATTATCTAGGATTTTCTGGCTCGATATATGCACCAAATAATATTTCGCGAAACGCAAGATGCTGTATGCTAAGTAGCACAGCCGTTGAATAATTTTCTATCGCTCGCCTATATCGGTCTGCGGAAATGGTAATTTGAAATTGCGTTATCTAACTTCATGTTGCGATACGCGTATATTAATGGCGGATATATGTTGCATTTGAATATCCCCAACATTTTGAGACACTCTAATACAGCGATACCTACCAAGCTAATTCGGGCCGCGATCCCGCCGATTATCTAGGATTTTCTGGCTCGATATATGCACCAAATAATATTTCGCGAAACGCAAGATGCTGTATGCTAAGTAGCGCAGCCGTTGAATAATTTTCTGGACACGTTTGAAAATTCCTACATCGTTGTTAGTGTACATTTTCCACCTCGAGGCCGAGTTAGGACGTAACAAGGCGAGGTCATTATGTGCAACATGCAAATAGTTCGCCGGTAACTGTTTCACGTAGTTAAACGCATCGCGACACAGTGGACAAAATAGACGTGACCCGTAAAGTTTAACTAACCAGCTGGTCGAATAAGACTTGTCATACAGTTAGCTGACCGTGGTAAACAAAAGTGTTCACCATTCGTACCATGCACAGGACGGTGGACCAGTAATAAACTTGCAAACTTTCAAATTAAAGTGGATGTAGTTGTATCAGACCGTGCGGAGTTCATTAAGGAACTAGTAAATCGCATGCGTCATTCACGAACAATCTGCCGGCTAACTGTATAATTCGTCGACCATTCCCTTAATAGTTTGATACAATATTGAATTTTCGTTCTCACGGCCAAACGTGCCTTACGTACAATTATCTATTGCAATGGCTATTTTCACTTTGTGAAGTACACGATTTAGATGAAGTAGTGTCTTTTTTTTGCACGGAGATTTTATGCTTATTGGTTAACACTTTAAGGACCGCTCACGAGTTTTCTCGTGTTTCGTGTCCCAACTGTTACGGACCGCTCATGAGTTTTCTTGTTTTCTACACGTTATCTTTAGATGTCACTTACTTTGATACATTGTATCTCTTTTGCCTATTTACGTATTTATATCAATATTCAATGGAAAACGAAGCGAATCACGATACATATGTATATTTTGTATAGTTCCTCTTCATAGAGAAAAATGCGTCCCGCAATATCATACTTTAAAAAATTTAGAAACTGTGATAAAATTTACTTTTAACCCTTTGACTGGGTTAAAATACTTAAATAATACAAGAAAATTATCTTATAAAGAACGCATCTGTATTCATCTCGTACATTGATAATTATGGCTGCAATAGGTAAGAAATCGAAATGATTAGGAAACGCATATATGCGCCCATAGTCGACACCGATAGATTTCGGCAGACGCATATATGCGTCCATAGCAATCAAAGGGTTAAATAAAATTGTATGATAATTTCTTTAAATAAGTTTTAAAACAATTTTATTAAATAATTCCTAAAATGCATCCTATTTTACAATTTGTATAAATTTCATACAAATCTGTTTTTTAAATAGAAAAATTATGATAATTATTAACCCTTAGCGCTCCGGCACATTTTCGCAGCGGAACGAGTGAAACGGAGTTTTATTTTAAGTGAGAAGAATTACACGTGCTGTAAAAAAGGTCAAAAAATGGTTTAATCGTAACAGTGCAGAGACTGATCACGTTTTAACTACAGTTATCAATTGCCAACGCCGATGATACCGCAGCATTTTAAGCGCAATCATGTTAAAAACATTCGGCTCCGCAGCGGAGCCTACGGAGCGCTAAGGGTTAAAAAACATCATTTCTTTAATAATACCTAAAATACTTCCAATTATACAATTTCTGGAAGTTTCACAAAAATTGCTTCTAAATAACAAAGTTATGATTTTGTGTAACCTAGAAGTTTCCCAAAAACGTGCGGTTCTAGGCGTATTTCTCACAGATTTCTTAGCGGCCCTTAAAGTGTTAATACGAATCAGTCTTATTAGTATTTCGTCGTTACCCATAAGAGAAGTTGGAGAGTATTAAATATAGCAGTTCTCCATACTCTCGTTTGCGGGTGGAGTGTGTGTAAATGACTTAGTGCGCTCATCGGAAGGTGGTTCGGATAGTGCATACATTAGGTTCCATTGAGACTCAACGATACAAACGGTTCGTTAGGCAGCGAATAAAAGTCCGCGTTGAACTGAAGGCCTCCCTAATGGTAAAGCGCCAAAGGACACTCCGGAACGTCTTTCACGCTACGTGGGTTTCTAATCCCGCACTGAGTGAGGCGCTTCAGTTTGTAATTACGACACTCGTTGGAATCCTTCCATTTAAACGCGCTACCAGAACGCCCCCTCAATCGTCTCAATTAGGGACAATTACCAGGTCGCGCCTCTTGATAATTAATTATACCAAGCCTCCGTTTTAATCATTTTGTAAGCAGAAGAAAGTGCACAGTAGTATGGACTGTGACGTGGTAATGTGTCGGAGGGACAGGTTAATTGATCTCGTAAATCGCAACTTACGGGACGTACGGCGTGGTTGCGGATAAATTCCGGCCAGCTAGGCGTTTATGTGACTTTAGGTGTAAACGTTCGTAATACGGATCGGAGGAAAGGAGTGGTAACTGAAGGGCACTTTCGGTTCAGTTATTGCCGCATCAAAATAGCAGTCAAAGGACTCGCAAATTGCGTACAAACGGGTGAAGCGTGAAACGCGAAAGTGCCGTATTGCTGGCACTCCGACGAATGGGGTAATTTGACGGACGAGCGAGAAGTTCGAATGACAAATCCGTGAGAATTAACGTAGAGAGTGGGTCATCATGACCGTAGTGGCCGATCGCGCGTTCACCTGTTTCTGTATCGCTCGCATTAGCGTAGCATCGCAATTCAATCCGAACTTTCATTTCGTTTATCATTATTCTATATTCCCGCAATTTGCATGGCATTATGAAAATTGTTGTGACCCGGCCGTCAAGGTAATATAACGACGATAAATCTCGTTTGAAGGCGACGTGGATGCATCGGGTAATCGGATATTATGAAGTTGTTACCAACGTGATATTGCATCTTCTACCTTGCGGCATACGTTATTTTTCCTTACAACAAATTTTCCCACTCTCCGTCCTACTGTAGTAGTTTATTTCCAAGTACACCCTTTCCGGTTTTTACATAGTTTCTCCCCTAATTATACATGTCCCCACTTTACGTCAATTTTACTTTTCATTTTACATTGTTTCAATTTTTCCGCTCTTCCTTTTACTCACATTCCTTCCCGTCACTCGGTCTCAGACCTATTGTATTAAACACGACAAACAAATATTCCTGTTAATTATTCAAATTAACCTGATTATATTATATTTTCTGTAAACATCCTACTTTTGTTGGCGGAACGAATCGATGTTTGTGACGGCTTTTGTAATGTAAAGCAATCACCATTGAATACTGAAATTGAGACTGTTCCGATTCCGCGTGTTTCTGTTAATGACAGTCGCATCTATCTCGGTACATTCTGTAAAAATAACGTTATGCCAATCCTCCAACGCGTTTATTCGATAAAATGTGAAACCATGTTGCTTTATGGTACATCTTCATAATCTTAAGACCCTTTATAATGAATCTGATCAGCAAATTCACGCGTGATGTGGTGCCTTTGATGGGGAGAAAAATAGATACGAAATTTTGACAAGCTGTTAGCGTCAACTAGTGCAAGCATGTAACCCTATATTTGCACAAGACTCGTACACGCGTAAAGTTTGTTACTAGAACATCTTCCGGTACTTCGCTAATTCGACACGCACACACAGTTTTGGCCTTCTTCCGGACAAAAGCTCATCAAACGCAGGAAGCTGTACAGTAATAGTTTTCATGCACTTCGACTAAGAGTATATGCCATGGACCTAATAAACGAGGAACAGAAAGACAAACGGGGCGGAGAGGCAAGGTAATTTATTTACATGAGAAATATACTTTCACTGTTACGCGAAATTTAATAATGGTTCGCCAGATGCTATTGGAAATGAACGCCTGTTGCCCTTTCTTTGGCTTATTACTTCAAAAATTCAAGTGTAACTTAAATAGTAACTGATATCTAATTAAAAAATTTAGTCTAAGACCGAATAAGAGACGATAAAGACATAGACTCTTCTCGATCTACGAGTAAAAATATATTAAAAAACTTTAGATTATATATTTTTTTTTAACATTTGCTATTTGGTAAAAGCTCATTTACATTGAAAATAGACCACTATTTGCCCACTGAATGCTCAATACTTTCGGGGATATACCTAAAAATAATTCGAAAAAAACGCAAAAGCAATCCGCGAATTCTGATAAAAAATTAAAATATTTTAACTTAAGTTGCTCTATTAAAAAATGGAAAAACAATGAAAGGAACTAAAGAAATCATAACAACATTGCGCTTAGTGTGCCTATTCAGAGAATATACCCAAGTACTTCTAAATAATGAGATATTTTTCAGCACATCGTTAGCATGATAACACGACATTGAATAGGTCAATGCGATTTGTCATACAACACTTGCAGCTATCGTATATTATGTCTGTCTTTATATTATCCCTCGAGAATCGCAAAGAATGATCGGATGCGGTAATGACGTAAGGTAGGTGTTACTAGAATGGATCCAAGAAGGGATCCGATTGGCATGAGCTCGAATTGACAACGGTGAAGTTAAAAATACCCTTCTCGAACTAATAGGTTGTTACGTGCAATCTCAGGTATATCAAGGACCACATTTTCTTCAATGCTACAATGCAGGTACTGGCTACCTTAATATGGCACGCTGATGTGATTCATAGTGTACATCATTATGCCCCATATGTGTATCAATACCAAACGTAATTTATAGTAACATCTCCGTTCCTTGAAATAGCAATTATGAGTTAACCCCTTCAGACCCGAATTTTTTTCGTTTAAGAAAAATTATTTTTTATATTAAAATTAACTTAATTCCACGTGAATGAAGGCAATAGTATACTTTTTACAATATTATTTATTTATTTATTTATCATTTGTATATGTACATTTTAATGGATATGTGGTCCTTACGCAAAATTTGTAACATTAACACATTCACGCCGGCGTGTACCACCGGTGGCTCGCGCTCAACTGTCCCATCGCGCGTGAACATTTGTTTAGACGCCGCTCACCATCAAAAATATAGTTCGTTTAGTAAGTGGACAAAATTGCCGTATAGTTGAGAATTTAGATAATTGAAATTTAAATAATTGAACAAGCAACAATCGTACGCCACCAAATGAAGTGCTGCATGAATTCGAGGCCCGCCTCACAGCGAAAAACATGAAAATCGGCCCCGGCGTGAACGTGTTAAGGAGATCTTGAGAAATATTTGCATAAAAAAAAATAAAATTCGTATTCGTAAAAATAATATACGTAATAAAATACAGTACGAAAAGTTTTATGTACATTACAGTGTGCACAGAGTCCGAAGGGGTTGCGGCGATGTACTGGTTAACGCAGGAAAGTGGGTGAATCAAATATCGTTCTGTACATGATGGGACCCGTAGTAAGTATCGATTTGAGCATTTACGTAAGTGTCATTACCTAACTGAAATGAGGAAACCAACCTTGTTCATGTAATTTGATATGACGATATCGTAATACTTCGGATCTCACTTTCGCGAATTCAATCGAGTCCTCTGGTTCATGCAAGCTCTCCTCTTATAAGCGTCACTTTTATGGGACAGAGTTTCAAATGATAAAAGCAATGTATCTTATATAAAATGCAGTAAACGTTTGACATTTGTACTGAAATCCTATAAACCGGCCATTCCTGCATATAGACCGCGAACGGTATTATAGTGAATGGAATAGTGAGATCCTCATTGAAGGTGGGTCAATGCGAGTGACAGTACGTGAAATACGTTTCCTTCCGGGTGTTCAAATGCATCCATTTCGGATCGAAATTCGCGTCGTTACGCAATTCGTTCTCTTAGCAATTTCTGTTCGGCACGTACAATTCTGCCACGTCGTTTTACACACCGTCTGTTTATCAGCGCAAGTAATTAAGTGAAGCTGCAGCGGACAAATCGATAAATTCCGCTGCTAACCAATTCAATGCAAATCGTGTTACGACTGTAAGTCTCTACATGGCATAAGATCACATATTCAAATCGTTATGTTAACAAGGGACGCACAGAGAAAATTATTTATTTTCGCAGCATTTTTTAAATGAGATTTTTAATTTTGTAAATATACCTTGTTTTTTAATATATTTGATGGGAAATGTGACCTCTTGGATACACATTTTTTCAAAATTCTTCACAGTTAACATTTTAAACCACGAATATTATTTTAATACTAATTACCTGCAGCCCCAATATTGTATGTCTTGTACATACAGTATATTTACCAGCGAATCAAGCGTTAGTGTGCAAATTAAAGGTTGCAAGAACATGAGCAGATCTTTTAACGAGAAATTTCGGTTGGCCAGTTCAGACGTAATTTCGAGATAGAGTTGCATCGAGATTTCTGATGTCCTAAATTCAGCATACATGGTAGAAAACTAATCTCATCTTATGAAAGTGTCGCTGGGGAGAGTTTTACGTGATTTTGGACGAAACTGACACAGGAGTCTTGCCAATAAACAAGAGACATATCCTGTTTCAGAGTACATATTTTTACCGACCGTCGTTGACTGGATTTTTTTTAATGGGTGAAAAAATTTAGTCGCCCTCTTGTTAGTTTTATGTCTCGGGGCGCATCTAAATATTAATGCAATATGGTAACGATCTTCGCGAAAAATCTCGAACGACTCTAAACCTGCAGAGATACCAAACCTAGGAACGAAACCAAGATTCCACAGTTTCGTGCCTGTGTTTAGACTTCTTGCGAAAGAACTGGAATCAAGTATGACGAAGGTTGGATTGATAAGAAGGGAAACGACGGAGTAGAAGGGTATAATTTAGGTGATTGGAGGAAACAAGAATATGTAAAAGATTTAAACTGAACATGCTATGGAAGGAATATATACATATGTGTGTAGGATTTAAACACGTGAAACTAGAGAGTATAATATTTATAAACAATAACAACACAATCAAGACACTTTAGTCTTATTTCCTAATCTTTCGTCGTTTCGTCGTTTCGCCTGTTCGTTTTTACGTCTTATCGTTTTTACGTCTCATCGTCAACTGACTACTACGCAACCAAATAACACAATTCAACGAACTCAATATAATAATTGAGGATCATAGGTGACTTTTTCGCGCCAATTAGAGGACCCTGTATTTGAGATTACTTACGGTCAGGTAAGATACGTCGAGGGTTACAAGATTGTCACAAAATGACGGATCGCTCTTATAAAACGGAATTTAGTTGGCGAGATTTTTAGAATTAAAGCACAGAATTTAGAATCACGTAATTTATTCTCTAATGTAACTGTAACTCAAAATGTTCGTGAATTCCAAAAGACTTTATGTTCAGTAAAAATTGAAAAAAGCTTGCATATAATGCAAGAACCATTAGAGGTAAAAGGGAATTATTTAAAATGGATATGCGTTCGATAGAAGACAATAATGGAAAGCGCTACTCGATCAAGATTCTCGCCTCTTAACGGTTCCTTCCTCAATCCTCTAATCTTCACACAACGGTTCGAGAAAATGTTCGAAATAAAAGTTCAAAAGACTTTATGTTCAGTAACGTTTTGAGAAAAGCTTGCATATATGCAACCACCATTAATAGGTAAAACAAATTTGAAATGGATATGCGTTTGATAGAAGACAATAATGGAAAGCGCTACTCGATCAAGATTCTCGCCTTTTAACGGTTCCTTCCGCAATCCTCTAATGTAACTGCAACTCAAAATGTTCGTGAATTCCAAAAGACTTTATGTTCAGTAAAAATTGAATAAAGCTTGCATATAATGAAAACCATTAGCGTTTGACTGAATTATTTAAAATGGATATGCGTTCGATAGAAGACAATAATGGAAAGCGCTACTCGATCAAGATTCTCGCCTCTTAATGGTTCCTTCCTCAATCTTCACACAACGGTTCGAGAGAGAATATGAAATAAAAGTGTCTTGAAGACTTGTGCAGACGTTTTAGAATGTAACGTAACTATATCGGCAACCACCGAATGTAATACATAAACAAATTTGAAAGTATAGCGTTTGTTGTGTAGCTAAATGAAGGTAACATTTCCGTCTTCGAATTTGAGCAAAGGAAACACACGCTTAATTTTAACACTTTGCGCTCGTACGTCTACTCTCAGCCACCAAAGCCTTTTTACCGTTCCGGTCGTATGTCTGCTCTCAGCCACCAGAACAAGAAACCGTACTAATCTTATACTGTATTCATCCATGTATCAGTTTACAATTTATCTGCACAATTATAAATATCTAATGGGCCTATTCACGAACTTATGCGGTGCTTTTATCAATTGGAGATAACGAAATCCAGTGCGAACAATAGCTGGAATCTCTTGCTCGTTGTGCAAGACGCCGAGGCGGGCCAGTCGCCTCTTGTGCGTAACGGTATGGAATATTTCCTAAATTGTATCTAACTGTAATTAGTCATTCCCGCTTCTGAAAATATTTCAAAAGAATATTCCAATATGGCCAAAAGAAAGTTACCGACAGAAGTTTACTGTTTTGAAAAATACCACACAATGGAGAACTATAAAATATAATTTTTACATGAAAACATGACATTAAAACATATTATTGTATAAACAAAATGTAAATATGTGGTATCGCATCACTATTCTAACAATAATTGCATTTATAAAATAATTATTACTACCCATTGCGAATATTTTGGATCTTGTGTGTGTGCGTGTGTGTGTGTGTGTGTGTGTATGCATGAGCGATCGAGCGTTTGGAAGATTCTGGAATAAGTTGTAATGTGTACGCATGTGTTTGGAAGGTTCTCGAATAAATTAGTTGCTAGGGAAGCGAATAAGGTGAGCGATCGATGGTATGATCCGCGATTCAATTGTTTATAAGGAAAAAGAGCGACGGAGCAGTTCAGAAGCGGACGCCACGGAGTCACCACGGGGTCGACACACGCGAAGCATTTTATCTTGTATTCTTGTTAAACTCATTCAAATAAACATCTATTTGTTGTCACTAAAATATCCCACACATATAACTAAAGTTGTCAAAAGAATGAATAAATCTTGTTTATTTTTCATAATCTTGCGTGTTATGCATCACTGCTTTTTCAACGAAAATTAACTCCGACCAGTACGACACCCATGACCAACTTTAATACGTCCGAAAAGGGTTAAATGAACTGATAACTGGACTCACTCACGTATGTAAGGAAGCTTCTGTGTGCCTACTGCGTTCTGAGGTAACATTGTGCGACGTTCCAAGCATCATAGGGGTTCTCAGTTACAGAAAAGAAAAATGAGCCCTGAAGTACTTATAAAATTTCGTGCGACGTAACATTAGCTTGCGGAGGGTTCGCATCCCGATTTATTACTACAAAGTTATGAGGTTATTTGATTCTGACATTCCTGGCCAAGGTGGAAGAGGCGATACAATTATTGAGGTTGATGAGACAATAACTAAACTGTCACACGCGCCCGCCACGCGCGTGAAACTCCCTTAGTCCCAAAGGAAGTTTCGAATAGGATAGCATTCCTCCGTGGCCCTAATTTTCCACGATGTTTTTGCGTCGAACGTGTATAAGCTACAATACGAAGTTTGTAAGTACTAACTGCTTTATGAAAGGAATCAAATAGTTGCGTCTTATTATTTTTCACTCGCAGCATCGTTCAAATGCACCAGTTTAAAACAGTACTCCGCGATCAATCTCATTCGACGATCGTATCTGCTTAGTTAAGTCATTCGATTACAGTTTTTACGATTAAAGAAAGACCTTTTTCGAAGTTTTGTATCACCACAGGCAATTCAATGCGCAAACTCGATCAGCGGAACTTTGGGTAACGAACTTGAGCCGATTAAAAGTTTTGTCGTCGGTAGCGCGAAGAGTACAGAGGGGCACGTCCGAACGTGAGACATTAAAACTTCCGACCGAAGGTGAACCCTGGTCGACAGAATAAGCAGCAGAGAGAATCTTTAAGGTCTCGGCTCGAACTTCTAGAAGGTCGACTTCCAAGCGAGTATTGTCTCGCGTTAAACCGCTCGGAGTTGTTTCATCGCTTTGACAACACTTTCATTCAGGCCCTTTCATTTGCCGCTACAACAATTAACACAGCCGCGAAATTACAATGGCGAAAGTTGCACGACACTCGTCTACGTTGCTCAGACTCAATTAACTGGTATTATCGCCAATTGTGTTCGCAGTAGTAATTATGTACATGCTGTCAAACTACAAGAAGCAAGAGTGAATATACATCATTCTATAGAGCGTCTATATTTCTTTGGACATGCATTAATATGCATACATATTATAATCGTTATATGTATGTATATGGTACATATATAATATGTATGATAATGAATTATAACCATTATGTGTATATATATGATACATAAATAATATACATGATAATGATCATAATACGTATGCATATTAACCCTTAGCGCTCCGGCACATTTTCACAGTGGAACAAATCAAACGGAGTTTTATTTTAAGTGAGAAGAATTACACGTGCTTGTGAATGTTTTTAATTATATTTATTTTATACATATGCAGTTTCTTCTTGCAAATGAAAGATAAATTTTAAATTTTGTAATTCACCATGGTGTGATATTTTTGGAAACAATCTGCCATGTGCATCCTGGGTTTACTTGGGCAAGTGTCACAGTAATTATTTGTTTGATGTCTGCCATCGTTTTGTTTCCTTGTAGAAGACACAGTAGTTTGATAGCATGTGCATAATTACTACTATATATGTATATATATATATATAGTAGTAATTATGCATATATCAAACTACAAGATGCAAGTGTGAATATAAACCATTCCATAGAGCGTTTATATTTCTTTGGACATGCATTAATGCATATATTACATATATATACTTATCGTATATACATATATATATATATGTGCAAGTTTGATAGCATGTGCATAATTACTACTATATATGTATATATATATATATAGTAGTAATTATGCACATGCTATCAAACTACAAGATGCAAGTGTGAATATAAACCATTCCATAGAGCGAGCCGAATGTTTCTAACATGATTGCGCTTAAAATGCTGCGGTATCGTCGGCGTTGGCAATTGATAACTGTAGTTAAAACGTGATCAGTCTTTGCACTCTTACGATTACACCATTTTTTGACCTTTTTATAGTTAGCAACATGGAGAAAAATAATTATTATGATGAGAATTTAGAGTTCAGTGGCAGTGAAGACGTGTTTGATATATATATATTTACATATGTATAATCGATTATATATATATATAGTCGATTACATTTAGTGGATTGCAGACACTCATTATACCCGAGATTTTCAGTACTTCCATATGCGAAAGCACTTTCTACTTACTGCATGAACGAAATAGAATAGTTTTCGTGCTTTCTTCTGATAGAGTTTGTTATGAATACTGCTCTGCACGATTAAATTTTGGAGTCATTGTTAGGTGGAGCAGGAGCAGGCACTTTTTTTCTCAGTGACACTTGACATTTGAACGAGATTCAGGTGTGTCCACATGAGTTTGGAATTTATCGTCCGGCGTATCTTCAGTCGTTGGTAGTCGAGCACCATTCTGCTTTCGACTTTATCGTTCCTCCCTGTGATTCGTCTCCATTAGAGACGACCGGGGATACTGCTTTATGTTAGATCGGGGGACCATTCCCTTGCTTGGTACTAGCTGCAATGCTACGTATCATAGAGATTTATTATATCAGAATCCACTTTAAACTATCGCTAAAAGGGATACACCTACCTGACCTCTTCTGTGTGCTCTGTGCTGACGATAAACGCGAGAGAGATTAAAAAATATTTGGGATCAGTTTGGATAGCTTCCAATTACAGGAATTCCTTTTCAATCATTCATGCACATTAATATACGCGTTCCTTGTCGAAATGCCGAAATTAAAGAGTAATTAAATTTCTTTGCAACAATTTCAAATTGAGCAATTAAGCCATGCATACATATGTCAAGATATGACACTTTGGCTGAAAAGCAATTTTCCACTACTCGCCGATCGTGGTCATTGACCCGATTCGATACCAAAAAGTTTGGGCCGCCAATTTTTTAATAGCGACAAGTGAACAAGGGGGACGGGGTTTGGAAAAACTCACGAGCCATCGATACGTGGCCTATATCCGCTGACCCGTCGATTGGCGTTTAATGACACTGTAATTGTTTCGCCTCACGACGGATCATCACGTGCATTGTTATAGGGGTCAATTTGCTCGAACATTTCGATTATCGCACATAAAGCAGCTGCCAGAAGGCAGTTTAATCCAACACGCATAAGCAGATTTCCTTCTCGTTGTTCGCTCACGTCGGTGGTTTTATTACTCTTTCAACATAATTTGACGTTTTCTGATGATTCTGCGAGCATTTGTAGTTGTAGATGCTAAATCCGGCACGGTTCCATTGTACGCTGTTTTAGACAGTTGCAACTTTTCCCCGTGTGCATCAAACTCGCGTGTTTTTTTTCCTTTATTCCCTAAAAGTTGACCTCTCCCGAATATTTTCCCTCATTACTCTTCCTCATAGGCTGACAATTTTTATGAATAGACGGCGTTGAACTAGGTTGCTTTTGTCTTTTTATCAGCCTGCATAGCCCCTAGTGATGGATTATCCGCTTTTCGCCGGATAATCCTCTTAGTGTTCGGACTCAAGGCACGTGGATTTGTACGAGTATGTCAAGAATGCCACACCGAGTTTGTTTATTCCGTTTCGCTAAAAAGCGTATATTTTTAGAATCGAATGTGTATTGCGAATCGCGTTGATACACTCCCGTTTTCATCTTCTCCCGGCCGGTTGCGCGAGTAAGGAGTTGCGCAACGTTCGATCGATTAAATGTAACTTGATCGTCGAGTGGTTTATACTTTTCCACCTTATATGTCGGCGGTACGATATCCTGAGGGATCAGAAAAGTTACGGACGGCAAAGAACTCTTTAGTATTCGATACGAAATCTCTGGGCAGCGATTTGCTCGGTGGTTTATTGAAAAACTGACAGGAATTTTCCAGTGTTGGACGTGCAACGGCGGGTATTCAAACGTGCTTCAGCTGAGCATTGACAGTTGACCGCAGGTATAAATTTAAAAGAGACACTAAATGCACCGATCCGTTGACAGTTGTTCTGGATTAAACAATTTAATGCACCTCAAAGAGTGGAAAACCGCAAAACGTTAATACATCGAAAGCTTGATGAAACGCGCGACCAAGCAATGCTATACTTTCCATCCAAGAGGGAAACATTTATTCGGCATTCAGTACCGCACATTTAATGCTAAACTTTATACGCGTTTGTTGAGTGGAAATAGAGATCGTGTGCAATGCGAGGGGGTGTGTAAAGATCCGATTTTATTTGCCATCGCGGTAAACAATGGATTCCTACCAACCGAGAATAGCTGCGGTAGACACGAATCTGCGAAAGAATTTGTAGAATAAGCATTGACGAAGAGCACGGTACAACGAGCGAAGCTTTATTACGATCGGCCGCACGTGATCTCATTGCTGGAATTAAACGGAATATCAAAAACCTACTAGCACATTCTGCGCGTTATTCCGTTTTCGTTTCTTTCGCTCGGACGATTAATTACCTCGCAGCATGCGTTTCACAAATTACATTTTTTCGGGAAAGTCGAATTGTTTGCAACGCAGCTCCGCGCAGTTTATTACGTAGCCGTTTCATTTTTAATGCTCAATCGGTCCAAATTACTACGTTAATCATTTATTAACACGGGATCAATCGTCATAAATCAGGAGTGTGCATTAATAACTTGTTATGACAAAACATATGGTTCCGAAGATCGGAGGGCAGATTATTTATAAATCCTTTTAGTTACTTATACATGAGTATTTCATCAGCCCTCCGCTTCAATGAACTAGAAGAGCATCTTGTTAAAAACCATCTTACGTGAACTCAATTTCCCGTCCACGACCCCATAAACGGGGATTACCGCTGCTGTCTCGTGAGCTTCTTCCCCATCAATGGTTCGCTAGAAGCGCCAGTCACGAGGCGCTATTTTTAACGTCAACTGCGTTTAGCGTGGATTTACTGATCACTTTATGCGCGTATTGCGGTCGGAATTAAAGGCGGGAAATTCGCGCGGCTAATTAAATATCAATAATTAAATATTTTCCATTGTATTTTCCATTATATTTTTCATTGTCTCAATACACAAAAGTCGAACAATGTGCAGCGCTTCGGTTCACACGCGGTGATATCGGAACGAGGGCATGCGTTTTCATCAAATTAACATACATATATGAACTCACGATTGCATTCTGCAATCGTCCGGCGCTTCTTCTCGCAACGCACGCAAACGATTAATGTTAGTGCGCAGTTCAACCCCAGGGTGCCAAAGTATACCGACGACCGAAACTTTCGAGAACCACTGCGACTATTTGCCCAACTTCGGACGTGCTCAATTTGTCAGGGTGAAACTAATACGTGGTCGGGGTCGAGCCAGCACCAAGCAGAACAGTGCGAGGCACGTCACTATATTCTAGTACGCAATCAAATAATTTGATATTGTTCCGCGTAACGTTCGGCGCGATTTTCCGCGGCTGTGGAAAATAATGTAGAACGCGACAAATATCGACGTTTTGAAAAAAAGGAGAGCCCTTTGTCAGGACCCGGCTTTTTTGGTAAGCAAACACTTGCATCGCGATTTTTATCGACAGGGCCGTAGAATGTTTGTATGCCGATGCGTACGTGTTGTGCTGCATTTGTGCTTGACACGCCTGACGATCGGATTCACGCGTTGGAAATCATCCAAGTTCATTCGCGCTGCACACTGGCGGCATTTCGTGATTCTTCTTGTTCAGTCCGAAAGTATCGTCTAGGAGCGAGCTCAACCGTTGATGCTATACGCTCAGTAAAAGGCTTTTGAAACTCGTTCATGCTCAGACGGCGAGAACAAATGACCCAGGATGTGAAAGGATTTCCGGAAAGCTGGAACGAACCACGATAGTGTCAATGTTGAAAGTGGACAAGAGTGTCGAAAAGATTCCGGCCAATTGAAACGGTTCATCTGTTTCACGGCGAAATATATACTAGCGTGTATGAAGGTAATATGTGTGGATCGAAGACAGAACCGTGTCTGCCCTCGGCCAGTAGTTGTGGACCAGAAATACAGATCCATATCTTGATACAGTGTGTAGATGATGATTCCTTAAAGATGAGCATAAATCACTTTTGGAGGATATAATGCGAAACTTGTGTATCGTTTTGATGTATCTTTGCTGATATCTTAACACTTTATCGACCGTTAGCCGATTATCACTAGATTGCCTAAGGAAGTCATTTTGACTGCTTTTCAATTTCAATTAGAAAAACAATTATGTATATAATGACACAGCTTCTTATAATTTTGTGACTTTTTGTAGAACACATAAATGCGTTTATTAATCATTGTAGTTGCCTCCCCCCTCCTTCATTTCCGGAATATACATATGTGTTATACCTCCCAAAAGCAGTCATTTTGACTGCTTGGGAAATTTTGAATAATCAAATGACTCTTATTACTAAATTGAGTCCTATCCCTCCTGTCCTATTCCTCCTACTCTTTTTTTTCGTGACGCTAGCATGAAAAACTTCATCGTGTAAATAGGCCCGTTGCTCAATAAGCGAAAGTAGTACTTGTTATTCGTATCTTTATGCAGTGATACTTGTGCTAACAAGTTGTTTATTTTATATCATTTGCGCCCTAAATTCATGAAAAAAATGTCGAATAGAAGTGAATTATTGGAAAAGCTAACGAACAAAAGTGAAGAGTGCACCGATATAGGATAAGATGCAATAAATTCTGAACTATCATTTGAAGATGAAACGGTTGATATTCAAAGTGAAACATCTGAAACTGAAGATAGAGATGAAGAGTTGATTACCAATGATGAAAATGAAAGTGTCATCAATATGCCCCGGAAAACGTGTAGGGTACTAAGTAGTTCAGACTCTGATGAAGAAACTGAAAACACCTTTCAGGAGACCGAAACAGCTGCCGATGGTACTGTGTGGTCCAAATTTGACGAAGGTGGTATTCCTGGAAAGTTACCATCTACTTGTATTTTCAAGAGTGTGAAAGGGTCAATAGGCTACGCAAAAAGGAACATTATAACAGATAATCTTATCAGTGCATTCTCGTTGACAATAGATAACTATATTATCAAACATATAAGAAAGTGCACAGAAGAATGTCGCCGCATTTTGCGGAACGGTTGAACAATATCATTACCGGAAATACGTGCATTTATTGGGATTCGATATGCTCGTGGTGTTTACGAGGCAAAAAATTTTTAATTGAGTTATTTATGGTTAACAAAGTGGGGTCCCGAATTTTTTATAAAAACTATGGCCAGAGAAAAGTTCAAGCAAATCCTACGATTTATTCGTTTTGACAAAAGAACCGAAAAAAGTAGGCGCCTATAATCAAATAAATTTGCCTTGGTTTCGGAAATATGGGATAAGTTCATTGAAAACAGTCAATATTTACAGTTAATATTGACTACTAAAGTGAAATATTGACTACTAATAACCTGTTATATCCCTGTAAATAATATAAAAAATATTAAAACTTAATTTTAAACAAATTTCTTTACACATTAGTTATTCTTTCACAATGCAGTCATTTTGACTGCTTTGGAGGAATATAGGTATATACTAAGTTTCAGCCTTTCTAGTGTTAATCGGCTTTTTCGTTTCAACTGTTATTTACCGGTAGCCGATTAATCGGCTTTTCAATAGTCAATGGTTATATTAGATAAAATAAATATCAAATGATATTATGACAATTCTAAATCACAATAAAATTACACTGCTTTGAAACCAACGGATTCTTAATAACACAATCAGTATTTTTAAGTTATAGAGCTTTACAAATAGGCACATACACAATTCCTGCGCGATATCCAAAACAGAGTCAATCGTTAGTGAGTGGCATCTTCAGTCAATAGCGGTCGATAAAGTGTTGATTTTCTCATTCATCTTTGGTCAACTATTTTGATATATCATTCTTTGTTCTTATACCGCATACTTATACCGCAACACATATCCCAATAACTTCTGGTTTCGCATGAAATTCATCGACGTTTAAATGATAATAACCCGTGAATCCTAACTTCGACGAATTTAATATACCTACGTAAACGGTGTTGAGAAGGGAGAGCAGATTCCGAAGTTACAAGTCACCACTGACTAATGTTCCAAAGCCGCAGAAGGAACAATAATGGGGACTGGTTCATGAACAATCTGTATGTTCTCTTAAGCTGCGATCTTCTGTGAAAAGGAAATTTACGGAGAAACCGTGGGAAAGTTTGTTTTGATATTTGGAAATGTAAAAGATCTTGGTGATTCGTCAAATTATACACAGTTTTACGGAGTATCGAACATGAGGAAACACACGTCCCGAATATCTGCAAGTCAGCAGATAAAACAGCACCGAATAGGTTCATTTCCCGTTCACAATGGAAATAACTCTTCCCACAATATCGCGGTGAAAAGGTACGTAATAATTTTTGTATTGTATGCCAGGTTTAACCTCTTGCATTATTTTCATGAGTCTGACTCGTGATGAAAATTTTAGGCCAAACTGGAATATCACGAGTCAGACTCGTTGTTTAATTTCATGTCAAACATGAATATCATGACCCGTACTCGTGGTCTTCATTTCGGGCCAAACGTCTGAATGGGGTTTTATCTCTTTTTTTCTCTTCTTTATATGAATGTGTGTTTTATATCTTGAATCCTAATGCAGTTTATGTGCTACTTAGAATACATTTTCGTACTTCAGATAACGTTTAAAAAGTAAGTAAACATATGCATTCGTCGAGACGAAGAAAGCTTCAGTCGTTTTTCAGTTCTTACTATTCCATTACGCGAGGCGCACGCGTTTCGTCCAGTCTTCTTCAAAAGAAGTAATATTCTTGATAATTTTTAACACTTTGACTGCCGTGATGGTCACTGCTAACCGGTGCAAAAGATTTTATTGAAGATCCAAAATATTCGCAATGGGTAGCAATAATTATATTATAAATGTTAATTATTGTTAGAATAGTGTTGCAATTCATTGGTCTTCAATACCTGCACATTATTTCCATTTTGCATAATTCAATTAAACGCTGTAGTATTTCATAGCATCGCCGTTCTAATACAGCAAAATACGCATGGCAGTCAAACTGTTAATTTTGTCAAACCCTCCAGCATGTATAAAAAAAGGAGCAAAAGTACTAAAACAAGTAGTTCGCGTGGAAGTAATAGTAGTGGAAAGGCTTCCAATGTTTCAAGCAGTCAGTCGATTGATATTGAAAGAGTTATAAACAGTGACGAAAATTCTAGTAACAGCAGTGTCATTATGGGTAGCAATAATCATATTATAAATGTTAATTATTGTTAGAATAGTGTTGCAATTCATTGGTCTTCAATACCTGCACATTATTTCTATTTTGCATAATTCAATTAAACGCTGTAGTATTTCATAGCATTGCCGTTCTAATACAGCAAAATACGCATGGCAGTCAAAGTGTTAATTTTGTCAAACCCTCCAGCATGTATAAAAAAAGGAGCAAAAGTACTAAAACAAGTAGTTCGCATGGAAGTAATAGTAGTGGAAAGGCTTCCAATGTTTCAAGCAGTCGATCGATAGATATTGAAAGAGTTATAAACAGTGACGAAAATTCTAGTGACAACAGTGTCATTATGGGTAGCAATAATCATATTATAAATGTTAATTATTGTTAGAATAGTGTTGCAATTCATTGGTCTTCAATACCTGCACATTATTTCTATTTTGCATAATTCAATTAAACGCTGTAGTATTTCATAGCATCGCCGTTTTAATACAGCAAAATACGCATGGCAGTCAAAGTGTTAATTTTGTCAAACCCTCCAGCATGTATAAAAAAAGGAGCAAAAGTACTAAAACAAGTAGTTCGCGTGGAAGTAATAGTAGTGGAAAGGCTTCCAATGTTTCAAGCAGTCGATCGATAGATATTGAAAGAGTTATAAACAGTGAAGAAAATTTTAGTAACAGCAGTGTCATTATGGGTAGCAATAATCATATTATAAATGTTAATTATTGTTAGAATAGTGTTGCAATTCATTGGTCTTCAATACCTGCACATTATTTCTATTTTGCATAATTCAATTAAACGCTGTAGTATTTCATAGCATCGCCGTTCTAATACAGCAAAATACGCATGGCAGTCAAAGTGTTAATTTTGTCAAACCCTCCAGCATGTATAAAAAAAGGCGCAAAAGTACTAAAACAAGTAGTTCGCGTGGAAGTAATAGTAGTGGAAAGGCTTCCAATGTTTCAAGCAGTGGATCGATAGATATTGAAAGAGTTATAAACAGTGACGAAAATTCTAGTAACAGCTGTGTCATTATGGGTAGCAATAATCATATTATAAATGTTAATTATTGTTAGAATAGTGTTGCAATTCATTGATCTTCAATACCTGCATATTATTTCTATTTTGCATAATTCAATTAAACGCTGTAGTATTTCATAACATCACCGCTCTAATACAGCAAAATACGCATGGCAGTCAAAGTGTTAATTTTGTCAAACCCTCCAGCATGTATAAAAAAAGGAGCAAAAGTACTAAAACAAGTAGTTCGCGTGGAAGTAATAGTAGTGGAAAGGCTTCCAATGTTTCAAGCAGTCGATCGATAGATATTGAAAGAGTTATAAACAGTGACGAAAATTCTAGTAACAGCAGTGTCATTATGGGTAGCAATAATCATATTATAAATGTTAATTATTGTTAGAATAGTGTTGCAATTCATTGGTCTTCAATACCTGCACATTATTTCTATTTTGCATAATTCAATTAAACGCTGTAGTATTTCATAACATCACCGCTCTAATACAGCAAAATACGCATGGCAATCAATGTTAATTTTGTCAAACCCTCCAGCATGTATAAAAAAAGGAGCAAAAGTACTAAAACAAGTAGTTCGCGTGGAAGTAATAGTAGTGGAAAGGCTTCCAATGTTTCAAGCAGTCAATCGATAGATATTAAAAGAGTTATAAACAGTGACGAAAATTCTAGTAACAGCAGTGTCATTATGCCAGGGATGAATCGCGCAAGAAGGTCAATTACATATGACAATAGTGAAAAACATGACCGCGGTTATGCCGCACTCATAAGATATCGTGTTTAAAATTCCGACCATTACGGTGCATATGTTAGGCACGACTTTTTCCGAATTTCAGCGTAGTGCAAGGGGTTAAATAACTACCCGCTTATGTCTACGCTATTTGTTTGACGGAAATCTTGAACGGATTTAATTAGGAATGCAACTGAATTTTGCAAGTTCGACGCCTGAGAACAAAGTTTCGCGTGTAATTATGACCTCTTCGGATCTTATACGCTGTAAGAGCAGTTATTAATTTTAGACAAGTGCCTCTATTATGATAAGCTGTTATCCTCGATGGCTACAAGGCGCTCACCGCAACGCATTATGAGAACTAAGGGTAGCTCAACCCTCTTGAGAATGCAACAGTTAACAAAGGAGGCCCAACTTTGGTCGTACAGACGCAGGGATGATAATCGTTTTATCTTGAAAACTGCGCCTTGATCCGCGCGGATCAATATCGGGACCAATTTGCTCTACGCGTTAGTGCGGTCATCCGGTACAAAGCATTCCAACGGTCACTATTGAGAACGCTTCACGCTAACTGAATTTCCTCCTCGGAATGTCGATCGATTTCTTGAACGTCATCCGCTCTTTAATTCTCACTCTCACTAACTCGTATAAGCGTCGCACTTTTTCTCCATCAAAGAGAATGACAGGTGACCCATTAGGTATATACAGTAGCTAGGCATTAAATTATATGGAGTATCGCGTCCCTGACACAAATGTGACGGGATCCTCTTAGCTTAGGTAGACAATCTGGCAAGAAATCGAGGAATAACCCAACCGCTGCATTATTTTCCCTAACAAATGTGCAAGATTTCGTTCTCGCGGATATTCGGATTTACGGCCCAGCGCACCTGGAATCTCTCGCATGGTTTATAAATGTAAACACGCGGACAGTTATACGCCCGGTAAAACGACAAAAAGTTGGCTCTCAGCCAGATACCGACGTTCGACTCAATAAGAGTGACGTCGAAATGCAAAGAAAGCCGACGTCGCTTCAAATATGACTAAACCGATATATTGCGTGCGACGGCAAATTGTCCGTTTTTCCACTTTCCTCTTTCCCAGCATGGATCTCACGTCCATGGAATCGCTTCACGATCGGCATTGAATTATGACCGAGCCCTATCACGTCCCTGTTGGACGTCCGCAAGGTTCCGTGCACATGCCACACAGTTATTGCAGTCGAGGACAAAGTAGAACTGTGTGGAAGTAGAAGTTTTATCGCCAACACGTGTAAGTCAGCCTTTATTTTCTCGCATCTAAAACGCCGTCAAGTTTTGCCCGTTTCAATAAGCGTCCAATTGGACGGTTGGAAGTATGTATAAATCTTCGAGAGGTAAGCAGACGGCATTCTCAGCGCGCTTGCGACCAAATAGCGTTTAAAGTAGTGTAGGATTTAAACACGTAAAACTGGAAAGTAGAATATTTATAAACAATAACAACATAATTAAGACAGTTTAGTCTTATATGCTACAGTAACATATTTATAAACTAGAAAGTGTAATATTTATAAACAATAACGTCTTATTTCCTAATCTTTCGTCGTTTAGTCGTTTCGCCTTTTCGTTTTTACGCCGTTTCGTCTTTACGTCTCATCATCTTTACGTTTCGTCGTCAACTGACTATTAAGGAACCAAATAACACAATTCACCAAACTCGTCATCTATGATACAGCAATATAATAATTGAGGATCATATGTGACCTTTCCTCGCCAACTAGAGGACCCTGTATTTGAGATCCTACAGTAGCATGTTTAAAATTTGTCACTGTCCTTTTTCACTCTCCGTTTCTAATAGTCGCACATTTTATCTCTACGGGAAAAACTTGTAAGTCGCGAGCACATTGAATTTCCTTAGCTAATAATCTTATTAAAGCGTATGTCTTGAAGAACTGGAAGGTAACGAGCACTGATAAAAATTGCCTCAAGGTTGTCTCTTCCGCGGGTAGCCGGTTAAGGCATGATGCAATCTTGAATATTTGATAATTTGTAAAATGGTCGTGTCTTTCAAGAGTACGGTATGTACGGATGACCGATGACGCTAATATATAGATGGAATATTTTATTTCGCGTATGCGCAAATATAAACTGTACCGGACGAAACAGAATTAACTTCGATCCCAGATTAAAGCTGATACTCTGTAGAAAAGTTCTACCTCGGGAAACTGTATCAAAACTTTTTCAAAAAGCATCATGCTCTATATTAGACGGTTGTACGATCCCAGGTAGTAAGGAACGGATTATTAATGGTGAACATGAGCTGCCCGAGAGTAGAGGTGTGTGCCAAAGTGCTCAGAATCCTTAAAAGCCCTCGAACGTGCTAAAGGAGGCGGTATTATACATAGCGGTATTTGTGTTGAAACGTTTATGAGCCATATGTCAACGTCACATTATATTTGCGGTTGATCGATTTTGTTAGTTATAGTCAATTAAATCCTGACCTAACGTGATAGTACACGTTGGAGAACGGAGTAATGTGTATTGACATGTCAATTATCTGTGTCTCCTTCTCGGCTAGATAGGAGGCTTCAATAGTTAAAAACGAGAAATGTCGTGTGTTGAATGTACGAAATTGAATGAGCTTCCTTGAACTACTTTCAAAATTTGACGCATTTAATTTCTTAAGTGAATGCAGATTTTCTATCAAAACTGACGTCAGCAAAGTGACTGAAAATATTTTTCCCCTCAGATGGACTTTGGAAATAGTCAAGATATCATTTTTGAGAGAATAAAAATATTTACAGTAACAGCGTGATCAATGACTTTACTATAAGCTAATCCGAAGGTTTTACAAATAGACGATAAAATTTAGAATGCTATGACACTTTTTATCAGTTGGATAAAAACGCTGGATATCGACAACTACCTATACAAATTGAATGATGATTGGCAGACCAACGCTTACTCCTTAATACCCCCTTCTTAAAGTACGATAGACCATGGACATTCTCTCATTCAACGTTTGCGTTCATGCCTTTGTATCAAGGAATAAGTGCACAATAAGCAATATTTCGATCTGTCAGCTATACTATATCTTTCGATTTTCTAGAATAACTTCGTAAACACGTTCTCCTGTGTAAACACACAGCACTTTGATTCGTTGCGTACCCGGAGAACGAAATGAGCTCGCTTCAATTTACTGTGTTTTGCCGTATCTCTGCATTCAAATTCGGAGAAACTCGCTGGTCCGACCTAACGGACCCAAGAAGAGGCCCGATACAGTAATCAAGTTTTATTGCCGTACCGAAGACCTAATCCACAGTACTAGACCGAAGCCCTAATCCCTACCATTAACCAGCACTGATTAAAAACCGTTTCGCATTCCTAATTAATATTCCAGGTCAATTCCCTCCTCTTCCACATACCACCAATTCTCCGAATTTCACCCCCAGTGTCACCTCCTGCCAAACCCACTTTCCACCAATCACCTTCACTGCATTTCCACCACCCTTATTACAGTTTTCATTTATAAGGCCCACACCCATACACTAAGGACCAGAAAGAAAAAACAAGAACATCAGTAAACTAAGAACACCACCACGAGAATTGCTTATAAAACCTTATTTTGTATCACGCGGATTTCTTTTAATAAAATATTATAATAATATCAATCTATCATCTTTATTAACGCGGTGCTTACGATCAACGTCGTTTGCGACCTATTATCGGAATAGTATAGGCATATCCGTCTATCCTGTTTTGGTAGTTCCACTCGCTAACCACTAGTATCGCATTCTGTCTTGGACACGTAGGTTCCTCTGCTTCGTAAGGGTGATCGTTTCCAGTCGTTACGAAGTTAATCTCCTTCGAGTCCGATTAACGAGATACCAATGGATCTTGTGCACCAAGTGCACAATAAGCAATATTTCGATCTGTCAGCTATACTATATCTTTCGATTTTCTATAATAGAATAACTTCGTAAACACGTTCTCCTGCGTAAACACACTGCACTTTGATTCGTTGCGTACCCAGAGGACGAAATGAGCTCGCTTAAATTTACTGTGTTTTGCCGTATCTCTGCATTCAAATTCGGAGAAACTCGCTAACCACTAGTATCGCATTCTGTCTTGGACACGTAGGTTCCTCTGCTTCGTAAGGGTGATCGTTTCCAGTCGTTACGAAGTTAATCTCCTTCGAGTCCGATTAACGAGATACCAATGGATCTTGTGCATCAAGTGCACAATAAGCAATATTTCGATCTGTCAGCTATACTATATCTTTCGATTTTCTAGAATAACTTCGTAAACACGTTCTCCTGCGTAAACACACTGCACTTTGATTCGTTGCGTACCCAGAGGACGAAATGAGCTCGCTTCAATTTACTGTGTTTTGCCGTATCTCTGCATTCAAATTCGGAGAAACTCGCTAACCACTAGTATCGCGTTCTGTCTTGGACACGTAGGTTCCTCTGCTTCGTAAGGGTGATCGTTTCCAGTCGTTACGAAGTTAATCTCCTTCGAGTCCGATTAACGAGATACCAATGGATCTTACTGCTCAGCTAGTCATTAATCACCCAGGATTAAGTGGTCTCATTGACGAGAAATCGAATTGGCGCAAACGTTGATTGCTGAAGCTTGGATGGATCGATGCACTCAGCTTAGGTATTTTTCGAACGGGAACCCGTACCAAACCGCACAGCACGTTAGGGACATCGATTTTTTGTGTCGATACCATTGCTCGATTCGACTATCCACTCCCCCATTGTTACGGAATTCTTTGCTCTTCCCCCATTCAGGAAACGCGCTCCACTCTCTGCGCGATTTAATTAAGTCAAATGAAACCTCTTTTCGTCGGTCGACTAGTAAACGCGCGACGGTCCAATACACTCTCATTTTGCCTTGCTTTTTCTACCGAGTTTTTAGTCCGCAAACTGCATCGATGTTAAAGAAGTAATGCACTTTGAAACGTGGAAATTTCACTCAGCCAAAGAGAACCGGCGGAATTGATTCTCACGCACAGATGAGCAATGCTTCGTATCGGGACCACAGGGAAATAATGCTTCGTACTCAGAGTTGTTGTTTTCGAAAATACGATACTTAATTTCGTATTAAACATTTTTTAATTTAAATAATAAATCTTTTTAATCTTCCGTGGCTGCTAAATATAAAGTGCCGTTAAAAATGACGCCCTGAAGTCGAAATACGAGCGTAAAAAATGCATAAAGTTCCAGCAGCGCGAGTAAAAATATGTAAAAGTGTTTAGCATTTTTTAATTATTTTGCATGTACCACAGTTGATAGAGGATAATTCGTAGTAAAAAAGGTCACTGTATTACTACTACACATTCAGTAGCTTTAGAGATGTGATAATTTGTCAAAAAAAAAACGAATTTAATAACAATCATTTTTATCACTGATTCAATGTGGGAAAATCATATCTGATAGCAGTTTGTATCGCTACTTCAAAAGTTGCAGGTACCCGAAACAAATACTCGAACTGTGAGATATGGCAAAGTACTGACACCATTTCCGGAAAATGTTAAGAGTCTGTCTATATTAGTTTTGTAAAATAAATACATTTACATACACAAATATATACATATCATCACATGTGCTTTAAGAAATGAAAAAGATTTAGAGGTCTTCAGAAAAACGCAAGTCGAACAAAAAAGTTTGTAATAATCAACTTGTTCCATGTTTGCTGCTCAATTTATTCTTTGTTATAAAGCGCTATACCAACATCTGTTAATCAATTTACCCAGGGAGTACAGTAATTTGGAATCGCACACGGCCAATTGCATCCAACCGTTAATTTGTATGGGAATTTTTGCGCTTGAAGGAAATTCAATTGCGCCAGGTCAAAAACGAAAATAAACGTGAATTTAGTTAACCGTCAGATTGAAACAATTTTTCCCCGGAAATAGTGTTGCGCACGCCGTAAACTGATCGGATTCTTGATTTAAATCGATCTAAGTCGTCGAGCTCTGCATTTTCCATTCAGAAGACAAATGTTTTATTTTTCTATTTGTCGCGGTTCGATTAAAACAACATCACCAGCAGTGGTTGGAGCCTGTCACGCGCGTGGTTTTCGTGAAACGCGAAACACTGGAAACTCTATTAAATACGTAGACACGTCCAACAAGCACGAATCCTAAAACTCAGAGCGTGATCTAACGAAAACTCCCAATTTATCCTCATGGATTATGCCACGAGTTCTGTTCTTTGCACACGAACGTTACTATGGCAATTCTACCGTTGACTGTGTAGGTGAGATGCATGCAAAATCTACGACGGTTTATATGAATCCGCGTGTTGAGTTAGCACACGGCTTGGATTTTCGATAGAAGATTATCTTATTCTCTTTAATTCCATATTTGCAAACTAACGCACGTACGGAAGGCTCGTGTCGTTCCCCCATAAAATGCTACACTTGCAGTGGGTGTCCTGGTGGTATCGGAGTGTTTGTTAAACGTGCGTGCAGGGAGTTAACTTTTAACGAAGTGCAAGATGGTTATCGCGGCGGTTGGTCCTGAAAATATGAACTTTGATCGCGGCAGTGGTTGGTGGTGAAGGTAACTGTTGGTAAAGTCATTATGGCTGCCAGAGTTGGAATCGTTCCGCGTCCGTGTATACTTCATGTTGTTATGCTTTCCAACAGCATCGGTTTGGAGTGTGATATTATAATGTATTTTTCATACAACAGAGTAAATTCATCGCGAGTTTAATTTCGTAAACCGTAAATTCGGAAACCGAGTGTAGATTGCTAAGTAGGCAAAGCTGCTTATCGTATAACAATTTCGATAATTTGTCAGTATTCTCATTTCACGTACGCGAAGCTTATACAGCGCAAATCGCATCATTTTCCAATGAAAGCACCCATAGTTTATCTAACAATTATACCATTGATCTGCATTGGGTCTTAATTTCATAAGCAGTCCGATCGCTTTTAGAAATTGTCAGCAGGTGTAATTTTAATGTTCTCTGACAACTTATAAAGGGTTTATCCGTGTCGCGTGAAAATAAAAAACATAATGTACTCATCTCATTTCAGTAGTAACTCAATGGAGACAGGTCAGAAAAACGTTACAGTTTTTTCCAATTTCACCTTTCTACCCGGCGCTTGAGTTTGTCATGAAAATGAATGAAAATTATGCCATTGATCTGCATTGGGTCTTAATTTTATAAGCAGTCCGATCGCTTTTAGAAATCATCAGCAGGTGTAATTTTGATGTTCTGTGACAACTTACAAAGGGGTCATCCGTGTCGCGTGAAAATAAAGAACATAATGTACTCATCTCATTTCAGTAGTAACTCAATGGAGACTTGTCGGAAAAATGTTACAGTTTTCTCTAATTTCACCTTTCTACCCTGCGCTTGAGTTTGTGATGGAAATCCAAAAGTTTCTGAGGAACTGTTTTGTCAATGACGTATTGGCCGGGGAACAATGGGAACGTCAAACTATTTGATGACTCGTAGTTGGAACATCTATCACGTAGCCTGCGCGCAGCTGTCAGAGTGCTTGACACCCCATCGTTGGAACTTCGATAATTTGGCGATATAATACGAGGATCAACCAAACCCCGGATCTCGTCATATAACCTAACACAAAACTCCCACACGCCTTCGGTCTACCTCTGGAATAAGCCTTTTTTTATGTCCGTGCATTACCATGTTCGGGTGCTAATCAGGTTCTCCGTGCGCCAGTTGTTCGCAGACGTTGGCAGTAGTAAGGCTAAATCATGGCTCGTAAAGCAGAAGCAAATTCCGCAGAAACCTTGCTCCGGCGCAGTAAGGAGGCGCCTTGTCAGTGAACTCCACGTAACAACAATCTTTTCAAACGTCTGTAGGATACGAAATTTTCAACAACCTCGTTTGCCTCCGCTACGCCGTTTGCGAGATTTTTTACCGGAAACTTCCGATCCGGCTAATCGAGCTTAATGAAAAATTTGTTTGGTTTTGTTCTGCCGGACCGCGGTATAAAATCAGTTCCGTTTGCACCGGATGTTTTCAAGTGGAATACCCTTCCGCCCCAAATTATTTTAACACGTTGGCTGCCACGGTGGTTACCGGTGACCGGTGCAAAAGATTTTATTAAAAGTCCAAAAAATTCGCAATGAAGCCTATTTGCAATCTTGTAAAAGTAATTGATATTGGAACGGTGCTTCAGTACTTTGGCGTCTAATAACGCTGTGTTACCTTCATTTTGCACGATTTAACATATTGATTGTCAAGCGTATTTTACTATATTAAAACGGCGATGCTATGAAATACTACAGCGTTTGACTGAATTATTGAAAATGAAAATAATGTGCAGGTATTGGAGACCAAAGGATTGCATCAATATTCTAATAACAAGTGCATTTATAAAATAATAATTGCTACCCATTGCGAATATTTTGAATCTTCAGTAAAATCTCTTGCGTCGGTCACCGGTAACCATCATGGCAGTCAAAGTGTTAATCATACTCTGCAGTATTTTATCGCATCGCGGTTCTAACATAGTAAAGTACGCTTGGCAGTCAACGTGTTAACACGTGTTAACACGTTGATTACCACTGTGGTCACTGGTGACCGGTGCAAAAGGTTTTACTAAAAGTGCAAAAAATTCGTAACGAAGCCCATTTGCAATCTTGTGAAAGTAATTGATATTGGAACGGTGCTTCAATACTTTGGCGTCTAATAACGCTGTGTTACTTTCATTTCGCACGATTTAATCATACTCTGCAGTATTTTATCTCATCGCGGTTCTAACATAGTAAAGTACGTTTGGCAGTACTTCACTGGTGATCGGTGCAAAAGATTTTACTAAAAGTGCAAAAAATTCGCAATGAAGCCTATTTGCAATCTTGTAAACATAATTGATATTGGAACGGTGCTTCAATACTTTGACGTCTAATAACGCTGTGTTACCTTCATTTCACACGATTTAATCGTACTCTACAGTATTGTATCTCATCGCGGTTCTAACATATTAAAGTACGCTTGGCAGTACTTCACTGGTGATCGGTGCAAAAGATTTTTAAAAGTGCAAAAAATTCGCAATGAAGCCTATTTGCAATCTTGTAAACATAATTGATATTTGTACTTTCGTCTAATAACGCTGTGTTACTTTCATTTCACACGATTTAATCGTACTCTACAGTATTGTATCTCATCGCGGTTCTAACATATTAAAGTACGCTTGGCAGTACTTCACTGGTGATCGGTGCAAAAGATTTTACTAAAAGTGCAAAAAATTCGCAATGAAGCCTATTTGCAATCTTGTAAACATAATTGATATTGGAACGGTTACCTTGCTTCAATACTTTTGCGTCTAATAACGCTGTGTTACCTTTATTTCGCACGATTTAATCATGCTCTGCAGTATTTTATCTCATCGCGGTTCTAACATAGTAAAGTACGTGTTAAAGCGGTGGCTACCACTGTGGTCACCCGTGACCGGTGCAAAAGATTTTACTAAAAGTGCAAAAAATTCGTAACGAAGCCCATTTGCAATCTTGTGAAAGTAATTGATATTGGAACGGTGCTTCAATACTTTAGCGTCTAATAAATCTGTGTTACCTTCATTTTGCACGATTCAATCATGCTCTGCAGTATTTTATCTCATCGCGGTTCTAACATATTAAAGTACGCTTGGCAGTACTTCACTGGTGATCGGTGCAAAAGATTTTACTAAAAGTGCAAAAAATTCGCAATGAAGCCTATTTGCAATCTTGTAAACATAATTGATATTGGAACGGTGCTTCAATACTTTGGCGTCTAATAACGCTGTGTTACCTTTATTTCGCACGATTTAATCATGCTCTGCAGTATTTTATCTCATCGCGGTTCTAACATAGTAAAGTACGTGTTAAAGCGTTGGCTACCACTGTGGTCACCCGTGACCGGTGCAAAAGATTTTACTAAAAGTCCAAAAAATTCGCAATGAAGCCTATTTGCAATCTTGTAAAAGTAATTGATATTGGAACGGTACTTCAATACTTTAGCGTCTAATAAATCTGTGTTACCTTCATTTTGCACGATTCAATCATACTCTGCAGTATTTTATTGCATCGCGGTTATAACATAACAAAATACGCTTGGCAGTCAACGTGTTAACCTGAGAATATTGTGACTGGCAATGCGACGAATTTTCGTTATGACGGCCAAAGTGACACGACGGACGTAGGGATTGTGTTTGAGAACTGCGCGAATACTTTGACGTTACAGAATTGCTCCAGCGACGAGACCGTAAAAAGCTCTAATTAACGAGACCAGCATGGTTTTAGTACGCGTTCGCTAGATCGTTTCCGGTCGATAGCGGTCTCATCCCATCGACCGCGGCTTACGCCGTGAAAAACTTCCGTTCCGTCGCCGTTCGTCCGACTTTTAAAAGGCCCTTTAGACGTCGGATAAAAAACGAAACGTCGGTTAATCCCTGCGCGTTTCGCAGCAAGGAAATGCTGGTGCACTGCGGTTTATAGTACATGAATGATGCACAACAGTTTCTTGGCACAAATTCAACCTTTGACAGGATTGTACATTGACCGGCTAGCAAAGCAGGTATTGTATGCTCTGTGTTTGGCCTAAATCGAAGCGTCTATTAGCTTATTAATTAATGCCAGCGGTCTGCCGTTCGTGCCAAGCATGAATAATTCAAGCCGAAAACCTTTTCGTTCTGTACCGTCCGAGCGCGGTCCTTAATACGGAAAAAGTGCGGACTCGAAGTAGAAGTTACAAGTAAATATTCAGGTTAACGTTAATTTTAATGAAGGGGCCGCTTGCGAACTGTGTTAACTGACGACTGGTGTCTCAATCAAACGCTTAGTGGGCAGCTACTTTTTTAGACAAGACGAACAAAACAGTGGAGCGAAGCGCTGTCGAAAAAGGTAGGTGATATCTACCCAACTTCATGGAAGTTTCGCTTGGTCGTCCGCGAAGTTTTTGATATATAGGTCAGCACATCCGCACTGCCTGTTTCATCGTTCTCATCATCCTACCGTTGCGTTACCTTTTTTTCACGCCATCGTTCGTCCTATGCACACTACTCTTGCTTGTTTGCGGACACGTTAGAGTAAGGTACATAATCCGTTTAGGATATACTGTCTGTACCCGACACCCCTGACGAGCCAACTCGCCAGCAAAATATGTTTTCCACCTCGCACCGCGTGCTCTGTTCTTTTTGCTCCTTCCACTTAATTTTGTCTAACACCACAGGCTCTGTCCGCATGCCGATCTTGTTGCTTCTCTCTTCTGCGTTGATGACCTCGAGATTACGTTGATACGATCCCGTGTACATTTGCGCATACTGAAGAATGGTTTTTAGTCAAGCCGTGCACAATTGCCAGAATCACGCCTTCGGCAGATGACTCGATACAATAAAGTTTATGCAGGTTTCAGGAGGCGTTAGTTGCGTCATTTGGCAAGTTCACGTTGCGTGGACATTAGATGCCTTTGGCTAAACGAAAGACAACATTAATCGCCCACACGTAGACGACGACAGATTGCCATCAATCAGCCGATTCCTGCAACTAGGAGGAAGCGATAAATCAGTACCGTGGGTCCAGAATGGTGCCGTTGGGTGACACTTTGATTTTGACAAAGGTCGAATAGCACCCGTGAAAATTCGGTTCTATTGATATATTGAAATAAATAACCAAGCGGCTTGCAAATATTATTACGAGATTGCACACTTTAACACTAAACGTACCAAGCGGCGTTAAACGATCCCTTTCAAAATTTACTTTAAAATCATACGTTCGTTATTATTTCTTTCGCTCATTTGACTTTTTGTAAATTCTTATATCATCTGATTATTCAATTTCTCGCTTTAATAAATTAGGAATTTCTTTCTGAAAATCAACGTTTATTTCATAAGGGTTCAAATGACCCCTCATGATAAGAATAGGTAGGTGTAAAGTACCAGTAAGTTTAGTTTAACGTTTTGGGGCCTCAAGTAACAATCCCACGTTCAACACTGATCACCTTTGTGTTTTTTCTTTGTCATTACTTCAAAGCGCCCTTTCGTCCTCTAGCGAGTCCTCTACTTTCGACAAAGTATCGTTTTTGTTTTTGCCGAATAAGCATGCACACTTGCTTCTTTATCGCCAGCCAAAATATTCCGAAAGTTGTATGCTGTAAAATCGTAACTAATTTTTCTACCCTCAACGAAATGTTCCTGAAAAGCTGGCCATAATAACGGATGACAAGTTTTATTATGCTTTATGCTAATTGATGCAATTCTTTTTATCGCACGTTATTTAACTCCACGGTTGTTGACGCTGCACGGAGATGTGTAAAACCATCTACCATAAAATTACGTTAATTCCTAAGGGCGCTCTTTTCCTGGACTGCTTTTTCAACGTATGTTTTATCTAAGCTCGTTTGCTTCTAATTAAAACCCGGATAAGCGTATGCGGTAAATATATTCTAGAGTAAGAAGTGTTACTTTTTACGATAATCACTTTTACCGTCATTAGCATATATAGAATAATAATAACATTAATAATCAATGTTTTAATTATGATTAGGATCGGCTAGACGTTGGATTATTGATATGAATAGGGAAACAAGTGGCGATAAAGTCAGTGTGGTGTAAACAACGTATATGCATTTTATTTCAGATAAATATCTCAACATTGAACATTGACTAGGTATATAAGTACATCGTTTACGTTGCTGCGGTAATCCGATATTAATTAATGTTGTATATTTTTCTGCCTATCGCGGTGCCTACGGATCATTACAAACTACCTGATCGCTTAATGTCGATTATATATAATAATAATATTAATAATAATAATAATAATCATAATAATAATAATACTCATAATAATCATAATAATAATAATGTCATTACGACTATAAGTGATTTTCGTCGCTTATATAATTTCTTTATCTTCCCTGTATGCATTTCGTCTTCAATGATTTACGTCTTATCTACTTTAATAAATCGTCGTTGTAACGGCGCCGACGATCATCGGTATATAACTCGGTTTATTCACTAATTAATCGTTATCATTTTTTTTTATCACAAGTACGGTATTATCCTTATAGCCCGTCTTTTAGCTTCGCAGAGCTCGCGGCGATGAAAAATACTTAGCCTGCTCTGTTGTTCGCCTCGTCCGTCCGTTTGTCGTTTACGGAAATTATTCACAATCAGTAGAGCATCTAATTTTCATCAGTGATGGAAATTCCCATTGTCATCGAAGCCCATTCGGTGAACATGTAACATAACAGCTTTATCCATATTCTAGATTGTTGAACTGATTCGGTTGTAGCCTATGCATAAAGCTCAATTAGGTTTTACCAATCTCGACAAAGAACAGGACGATAATTGCAAACCTTGATTTCTACAAAATACGCAGAAGTTTGCCAACAATGCCGGTCACATATCATTTTCGGCATTCGTCGGTCTTTTGCACTTGAATCATTCCCGTCCGTTGGACGGAAATGACTATTACAAATGTGACAGGCCGGTGGACGAGCTCCTGCGATATTTTATCGAACCAAAGGTATTCGTACGTTCGACCGAAAATTCGAAGATTCGTCTTGATCACGTCACCAGTGCTCTCTCGATTAAACGCTATTACCTATGTTACGGTACTACTTATTGCTGTGGTTTCGTGCATTGACTTGGGCTATCGCATCGTCTTATCCGAATGAGGCTTCTGAAAATATCATCGTCTGCGCGTCGCTTGACAAAATGAGTTCATTATATTGCATTGGATATTCCCCGGGATCGACGCAGGTGCGAAATTTCTCCCGTTTCGACGCGGCCCCAGAATTTAAAAAATGACGCGACGCGCTCGACAGTTGCGTGAGTTGCGTCACGGAAACAATTACGCGAATTGGACACCTTAGCGCGGTCACGAAGACGCCATTTATATCCCACACGTCTTCCCCGAAAGCCTACGCGTACATGTGTGAGGTCGGTGCACACGACTCACGGGAAATTTATGTGCTCTCTCGTGGCCGACGTGTTTGCACACGTTTGCCAAGATTTGTCGCGACACCGGCGTGCCACGTAACATTCGCCCGTAAAAATGCACCGTCCGAAGGAGAGCGTTCATGAACTATCTTACCGCGCGGCTGCAATTACCGCACACGAATATTGCCCCTCGCGCAATTTCCTCGCAACGCGCAGCGTTTGTGAAAGTCTGACCGACGCGTTCTCAAAGCGCGTCATTTCTCCGCGATCGTAATTGACAAGAGAGTAATAGCCGAGGCGGCGGCGCGCGACCGTTCTACGACACAGTAAAAATCTATGAAAAGTTTAATAACGCTCTTTCGTCAGGGTTCTTCGGCTGCGCACGTCGGGCCGTTTTATCACTTTCGCACGTAACAGTACTAGTGGGCGAGAAACGTGACGGCACGTGATGTGCCCGCGTGGCGGCTGGCAAGCAAAACCGAACTCCGCATCGGCCGAACGAGACAAAATCGCTTTTCCGTAAAACAGATTCGTGACCCAATTCGTGAAGGCAGGCGCCTCCGCAGCAGCTCACGAGCTTTTACTCCAATTTAACACTTAAGTGCCCGGTAAATATTCCGTCGTTCGGATGCAATGTTCGCCGTTGGAAATTTCTCCCTCGAGTTCCCGCGTCAGCGAACTTCGCGCTAAAGAAAACCGCTAAGCGGAGAAAAGCCGGAGGGGCGCGCGGGCGAGTGTGCTATTTGCGAAATTCGTTGCGAATTAATTGCACGTAAAGTCGACCGATCGACCGGCGAACTCTCCGTCTTCTGAGGAGCTTATTTTCGAATAATGAGAGCGCGTAAACAGGTTGCTCGACTTTGCCGACGGTATCGGAACCGCGCGGCCAATGCATTTTTAAAAGGTTCACGGGGTTCCGAGACGAAGTTGCGCGGTTAGCCGCGATGGAGTTCGCGCAAAACGTTCTACCTCGGAATTTTGCCTATGCCTACGCCCGGATATTAAATATTCGTCGGGGCTTATTGCTCCGCGCTCGGTGACTAATTATATTCTCGCCTAACTTTTGATATAACCGCGTTCGTACAAATGTAGAATGTCACTTGACTTCCATCGTGAAAACAGTCAGAGTAAGCGTTTGCTCGTACTACTCATTGTATCAAAGTTCGACGTTACATCGCCAATGCTTATTTGAATTTGAAATGTTTCGTAACGATTTTCTGGCATTGTTCTTCTTGCTTTCTTACCCAATTACTCTACTTTCCCTGAAGTACAGTTTTTCCCCAATTACTCGTTAGACGCCAGCAGGCGAACTACTGCTCTGTACGATGTTACGAAGCGTCTTCTAAGAAGGAATTAGACTTTGAAAATGTCAGTTATTCTTCTTATAACTTCCTGTCACATTGTGTTCGTTCATAACAAAGATGTTTCCTTTTGTGATTCTCCATACAGGAGAACCTCCGAAGCTTTATAATAGAACATCGAAACCTATAGTTCGGACGAAGTTGCAGGTTGCCAAACATGGGTCGGTTCAATACTTCATGGTCTTAGAGAAGCAGGATCCCGATACAATGAATACAATAGGACTCTGTGGTCTCGATCGTTAATCGCCTATCGGCATGTGCCCGAATCCTGGGGGCGATACACTTAATATTTTACCCGACTTGCAACGCAGTTCTGCATACTACGCTTGTTCTTGTTCCCGTCGGCAAGATTCGTGAAATGCAAGAATTCTCTATCGAGAGTTTACTACCGCTTCACCGTTGCGATTTGTTTCGGCCTCATTAAAATGTAACGTTTAATTGAGAACATGGCGGGTTGGGTATGTTTTTCCTTCTATAAAACAAAATTGTAAAAACGTATTTGCTATACCGAATGTATGCTTGCCGTGATACGTTTATCCAACGTGGCTTAGTAAAAATTTTGTTTTACCTTTTAAGTATAAATAACGAGTGAGTATAGGAAGATTTTGGTATTGCATTGTTAAAAATATTTCTGCGTAAGTCCGAGTAGGTGAAATCATCGCCAGCAAAATAATTAGATGCGGAATAAGGTTTAAAGTTTATTCCACAGGGTACCGTTGGATTACATCCTGTTTCCATCATGGACAAGAAATGTTTTCGCGGGTAGTAAAGAAAACGATATATTCACATTATGTAGAAGTAGAAGCAACGAGCTGTACGTAATTATAACTATTCGCGTTGAGAGTTCTCAAACTCGTGGGTGTTTAAAAACGTGTATGTTTATATGTGTACCGTTGGGATTCTACCAATTTTCCAACAGCATTATTTTTTTTCTTCATTGTTCCGTTATTTCCTGTGACAAATGTTATGCTCTACCCGACTAGAACTATATTACATTCTACACGACAGTGTAGGTATAATACCTGTACTCTACAAGATACTGCGTGACACTCATTTTCCACGTTTTCTGTACAAGCTAGATATTTTTGCTCGATATAAATTCGTGATTCCTGAATTTCTGATCCCCAAGTGGCTTAATAGACTTTAGCGAATATTGCGCATCGGTTGTTGTACTCAGTATGCCGGTAAATACGTTACTGTTCACGGTCTAACTAAGTTTGCGATGGAAGGATCAAATGCATTACGCCCGCGATACTGCTTTGCGTAACGTCGCAAAGTATAATAGAAGTGTGTCTCGACTTTTACAGTTTTCAATATTCCACAGAAGTGGAACGGGAATTAGATAAAGTCGCTAACGGATGAAGCTAAGTTCAACTTACGCAAATTCCATCGCCATGACAACAGACAAAGAGACAGCATGCGCGACGCATCTGATCAGTAAAATATTCTATAATTTGTGACCATCTTCTATTCTTACACAGAACATTACGTCGCAGCAGATCACAACGCAGAAGCTAATCGTTTTTGCGCATGGGAGTTAAATCAACGGAGAATAAATAACGGCTCACATTATACGAGTTATTTTCAATTTCATATACTGCGGGGTTCACGCGTATATGATAAATGCGCGTTGGAAATGTTGCGTAGCGACTGCCCCCGCAGTCGCAATTTCCCGTGAACTGCCAGGGGCATGCGATGGTTAAAATACTTTTTCTCCGGCCAAGTTTCGTTTTGCGAGCAAACGAATGTCGCTGTATTACAATAACGGTACAACGCCGGTCAGATGTGCTGTCCGATGCAATTGCAGTTTACGATCGTGGCATCTTATTTCGTAGCGGTCGATGCCGACGAGGTTACAATTTTATACCGCCATCCTTGCTTTTCGCTCGCACTCGTCTTCTCGCCCACCGCACGTTTATGATTAACGACTCTTCCACCCTCCTACGTACGTGTCCGGACTCGTTCCCTATTTCCACGCAATCGGCGAGTCATTTTTCGCTGCTCGACGATGCAGTCTCAATTCAGAGCGCAACTTATTCACGCCGCGGCGATTACTTGTTGAAAGTCAATCGCGAGACTTTGCTCAGAAAGCATCTGTCGATACGAAAACGAAATGTTACAAAACACCCGAGGTGCAACACTTTAATTCCGCTCAATTGCGTTCTAAGCTATCAAACGTTCTTCTATTTCTGACGGAACTCCTTCGCGGAAGATTGTACCGTTGCCATTAATAAATAAGCTTTTCCTCCGATCGCCCCCCCCCCCCCCCCCCCCCCCCCCCCCAAGCTATTTTCATATTTTCTCTCCCTTGATCATCCCGCAGTTGGCGCGACAAGATTCATTTTTTCCCAAAACCTCACGCGAACTACATGCTGAAATATATTTTGTCGCGGTATACTCGCGAGCGTAACTTCCTTTAGAGAAGAGAGTGGTAAATCAAGCGTATCTCGTGTCGTGTTATAAGTACCGGGAGCGTCATGTACCCAGCGTGAAAAGCAATTAAAAGAACGGTATATACCGATAGCCGTTCGCTCGCGATGTATACAGCTGAAAAAGAACGAACTTCCGTGGCGTGAAGGAAAATTGAGTGCCGACCGCACTCGCATATGACATATCGCAGACATTTTTCGCAATAACGAATTTTCGCAGTTGGGCGGCTTGACGCTGTCGTCTACTGCTCGTTCGATTAAAAGCAGCGGAAAATGTAGGTAAAATGAATTGTATGGGGATCGTTCGCAGTGGCCGCGGGTCTTTACGCCCTTCAAAAATCGACGGAACTAATCGCACTTTCAGAAGGCATTTCACGGGAATTGCGCCGTCTCAACGTTTATTCCAGGGAGACACGAGTCCGATCGGGTCACGTCTCGAGTTTTCAATGAAATCGTGCAAATAACTGGAACCGGACGCACTATCTTAACCGCGCTACCGTCGAATAACAGGGTACTGAATTTATTCTGCGTAATAAAGTCCTCGCTTTCACGGGGTCTCTCACGATTCGCGGCTACTTTCCGACCGTCGACTGACACATATGAAGCGCCAAATTTCGGCGTGGCGGAGCGCGAAATGTGAGACGGAGACCGGTTAGCGTACCGCAGAGGTCAGCGAATCTCATCTCACGCTCAATTTCGAGAAAACCGCGTTACAGAATGAAGTCGAGGAATTTATTACATCGCTGCCGTCACCGTGACATCTGCTCTAAACGTGCTACATGCTCCCCGCAATGATATTATAAGGATTGTCTGGAAGTTAATAATTCGGAGGTGTATTATTGGGCAATTTGCTTGAAATGAATGTCGACGGAAAAATGAAAGTGCTGATCCTTTTAATTAGTATAATACGCTCGCGATACGAGGGTTGATTAATCGTGACGGACGGGCAGGACGAACGACGGTCGGTTTATGAAGATTCGATTAGACCGTTCTGAAATGATAAGGTGTAACATTATTAAAAGTGTTAAGTATCTTTTTTGTATATCGTAGGACCGTTTTTTTCTCAACACAAAGTAATATGCATGTGTGTCAATTTTACGTATCTATGAACAGTATCAAAGTTACGCAAAGATTTTCTTTTTATTTTACGAACTTAACATATAGTTCAGCAAGTGAATCCAGCGTTCCGTCCTACAAAACTTACCCTATTTTAACACTGCCGGATGGACGTGGCATGTGCAAAAATCATATTCCGGAACATATGACGAAGCAGAAAAAATGAAGTGAAAGAAAGTAAAATGAAAATACAGAGTACATCGCGTATTATACAGTTAACAAAGACAAGTTGGAATAAGGAAGTAACGAAAAGTGGATCGAAAAGAAATGAAGGTAGACGAGGAAACAAAATAGTTCATGAATTTATTAAAAATAACACAGAAATTCGAAATGACACAACAAATCAGGATATTAAGCCGCGCTAACGGGTTAAAACAGTTTCTGACAATTATTACAGCTTATCACAACCGCGGGACATTGTCTCGAAGAACACGCTCTTTCCTCCCCCTTTCCTTTGCTCTCTTCGAGATTATCCCTTTACGGTATTGCCATCACTATATGTGAAAGTTTTCCATCACGTGGATTTCCCTTTTTTCTTCTTCAGGGTTGCAAAAACAAAAACATAAATTCTCACGTATTTCCCTAAGTACATCAACATGTAGCAACTAAAATATCGTAATCTTAATAACAATCGCCTTTGAAAATGACAAACCAAAAAGTATCACAATTTCTTGCATGACTATACGCCGATGAACTTCTCACCTTTCCGGAATCTCATAGAAAAATTCGAGGCATTAAGACCACGTGACGGAACTTGCACAGGGCCGAAGGGTGGTCCTCTGGGGATCTTAGAGTTAATATAGTAAGAATCTACACGCGAATGAACACCCATTTCCAGAATGCCTAACTACCTAATGTTATTAATATTATTATCATTATTATAATTGTAATCATTAATAGTATTAACATTTTAATATCGACTAACGTATCTAAATAAATATTAACGATCGACATTCTCGACTAAAAAGACGCCTTCACAGTCCCTATAAGACTAACTCGTGCTAACTATAGTAGAGTAAAACGCTCGCCTGTGCTCTATTACACGGTAACCGTAGGAGTTGCATTTATCTTTGGGGATGTAAGTCAACGACCACGTCAACGTTCCGAGAACAAAGTGAACGGCGAAACGCCTACGAAATAGGCTACGAAATAGGCTACGAAATGGGCTAGAAAGCGGTGTGCTGTGTAAGGGTTGACGATCGAACCTGTCGGTCCGAATTCTTTCCGTTAATTAACAAACCACTCCGTTAAACCAGCTAATTCGCGATCTCGTACTGTCGGAATGTCATCCCCTGGAAACGTCATTGGGGCCAAAGCATTTCCGGCAGTTGATTAAATTCGCACGGAATCAGTTCGTTCGCGATAACGTGCGATCAAGAAATTACTTCGTAACGCCGGTTAAGTGCTGTTAACGATTATGCATTGAGGCAAATTTCCAGTGGCGGGCAATGACAGTCGAAACGCTCGGGCCGGAGAAAATCGGACGTCATTATCGATGACGTGAGTATATATCAGACTGCGTTGCGTGTCAGCCTAAACACGCGCTGTTTAAAATTGAATGTTACGGTCGCTTTCGAGGACGTCTGAAAAAGTTTACACCGTAGAGCATCTGCTCTGCTTTTAAGCCAAATGACAGACGCGTTTATGATGCATCGTTCGAAGTTTATATGAGGCTGGCTCACGCTGAAAATGGAATAGTCTTGCCATTCTACCTTTCATTACGTCGCGCACCGAAGTGTGTGCATCAGTGGGCGAAGTCAATTTTCTGCCGAAGTATGCTCGAGAAAGTTTTGCACCACTTTACTTCTTGACGTTCGAAATATTCGGGAAATAAAGAAAATCATCTCTTCTAGTCACTCGATAAGATAGCGACGTCAATTGGCGTAACACTATCGGGATCGCGTGGAAAGTAGAGCTTTACGCATGAGCTTCCACTTGGATTCCCGAGTTTTGAAACGCAAATCGTGTCCGACCTGACACGTGATTACTCTACTGAAACAAAGAAGTATGAATATTATGCTCGTTTACTACCGTACGCTGAATATCAAAATTGACAGTGACAATTGACCCTAAATTGCTTTTTCGTCGAGTTTCTCTTTTAGAAACCACAAGCGCCGCCTTTGACCGCGACAAGATGAAGTTCGCACGATACACAAAGATTCGCATCCGATCGGAATGGGACGCTTCGGATGCTCATCGAGCGTATGCACATATTATTTTCCTTCCTGACACTGAATGTCTCGATAATGATGCCCGCTGCGACGGTCGCTCTATTTTCGGGGGATGTATCTCATTTATCGGAACTACGCTTTCCCGAGAAACTGAGGAAATGCGTCGTATCGGTCGCGCGTCAATCTTTCCTCTGACATTCATATTAGGAGATAGACATTTGACAATCGCAATCCTTCCGTCACACCTACCCGCGTTATCTCGAGTCGCGGATTAAATTGAACATGCCACTACATAGACCGCCATTTAGTAGCGCGCAACTCTGCCCTCGCTACACAAGGGCGTCGAGATATCGCTGGCGAAAGTATTGCGGGGTGGAAAGTTCCAATAAACTAGAGAAATTCGGAATATGCTCGTCGGATGGTCTTCCAATATCGATAGCGCTAATTTCGTCATCGCACCCCCTGCGCAGGAATGGAGCAATCCCGGGAAAAAGACGACGAACGACGCAGCCTCATTCGATTAAACGACGCCGTATCCCTCCCCCCCAAACCCCCCATACCCCCGCCTATGCATAAGGATGCGGACTAATTATTTATTCGCTACGGGTAAAAACCAGGGAGGGCCGGCCATAAATGAGAGAGAGGCAAGGTGTCCAGAGAGAGTTCTCACACGGTACGGGCGCCTGGAGGTCACGCTAATGAATCCATTAACCCATCGCTTCCTCCGTGCACGCAAAATGGCCCCGTGCGAGCACGAGTCGCGATAAGAGCGGTAACGGCCACCGATAATCCTTCAGTCCCGTGTCTAGCCTACGATCTGATGGCCGCGTTATCACGCTGACACCGAATATACTGAGACCGTTCGCGAACCCGCGTCGCCGCAACATTTTTACAATGGTCCCTGTTGAGAACGTACAGAACTGTCGTCACCGCCGGTCGTACGGGTTAAAAATTGCGGCTCCACGAGTCGTAAACGTGACCATTTTCCCAAGTGCGGATTTATGCCAGTTCCGAAATAATCCTTTCTCCGGTCTTGCAATGCGTTGTTCTTCGCGTTCCGTCTCTCCCTGTGACTCGCCCTCGCGCCTTTACAGTCGGCCTCCAAAAATTGTCTACAAAGTTTCGGCTAGAATTCGAAATTCTCATCCGTAAATGTTCGTCGAGGACAAGATACGGGTGTTAGAGCAATTATACGGTGTCTCTTTCCCTTCTTTCCACCTTCCTTTTCTCGTTTGTTGTCTTACGACTTAATTCGCTAATTAAATAGGTCTATCTATGCTTACGTTTACTTCGTATTATCTATTATCGTAAGGCATGGAGTATGTTACTTGTGTCGTCGAGTGACCCATCTTTCGTTCTGTTCTCTCTCACATTCTCACCTCTTCTCTCATAAACTCTCACTCAGCGTCTCCCCTTGCTCTCATTTCTCTCCCCCTGTTTTCGATTATCGTTAGAACTATCCCCGAAATGTGTACTCGTTACAATCGCAAAGACTTCCCCTCATCTCGTTTTCGTTGGAAACTAGTTTGGTTTACGTTATACACTAGTATACAGGTAAGGATGCATACGTTATCGACTTATCCGAACAGAGAAGTGGACGCGTCTGAGACTTTGTAACACACTCTATCACATACTGCAACAATTTTCCGGTAACAATTTCGGCTTCGACCATGTCATTCTGCATTCGTCGAAGCATTAGCAAAATCGGATCGAGTAAACTGGAATCGGTTTAGGCTGGAAATTAACCCCGCGAGTTTAATATGCCCGATAAGTCGATCCTAGGTTATTATGCGTCATTATGTGATTTACCAAAAGTAAACAAGTGAATTATCGTTACGAGGCGACGCGCGTTGTTTTCGCGCGTTTTGACCACAACCTGCACGCCGCGTGCATTTAATATTTAATTCGGTTTAAAACCATGCGTCACTATGTTGGTAAGCGCCAGTGCGGTCGTTCCAGCGCGCTAAACAAATGAATCAACTTTGAAGAGGATTATCGGCACATTCGTGCAACTGCCACATCGGCAAATATACCGCACGCCGCAGCTGTTGCCCGCGAGATAAACTAATCAGCCGCGCTTACAAACCAGACACGACTTTAGGTAGGTGAGAAATCGCGAAAAAACGAGGGAGACTAAACGACCGCTCAACCGTCGACGCTTCTTTCGTTGCGATTCTATATTGGTTGGTAACCACACAGATGTGATCCGATATCTGCTGTAAATGTGACAGAAAATGGTTTTTCGCGGGTTTTACGATAAAACTTCGGATGTCCGCGACAGACCACATTTCACACGGCAAATACACCCTGGCAACGAAAAATCTGATGTTAAATCTCCCCAGCAACTTTTCAGTGGTCGCTTCTTTGCTCTTCGTACTTTTTGCTATATTTCGTACTATTTGGAGCACGAATAGCAACACGTCGTTCTCTGGTAGACTTGCGTCTAGTTCTCCGTTCGGAGCGTATCCCTAATTACATTAACTAATCGTAGGCGCTTGGTATACGAGAGGTCCCGCCATCGTATGGAACCCCTCTCCGCAGAATCACCATCACAAAATGTCTCATTATCGTATGATAATAATCATTGGCTATTTACAAGATTCATATACCTACGACAATGATTATGCGAATAACGCACGAATTGAGAACGCTTTCGCGCGAACTTTCACGTTTTCGTGTCACATGTAGAGTGTAACGTGTCGCGTGTGAAAGACGTGTTTCGTATTCCTACGTGTGTCTCTGTAGACCTTGTTAGTAACGTTGGTGTTGAATTCGTTCGATGATCGCGACGAAGATAATAGGAGTAAGAGAGCTGACGGTAGAAGTGACGAAGGGAGGCTGTAGCTTGGTTGAATTGGAATTCCGTGTAGCGATATTTCGGGTGAGTTAGTGTTGGAACAAGTGGGATATTGTTAAAGGTTCGATGAAAGGCGAAATATCGGCGACGACAGCGGGTTCGTTGTAAGTACGGTTATTGCTAATTTACAAAAGGTATATTGCTAGTTGCTGTAATGATGTCGCTCGCTCGAGACACTGTTTACCGCTGTTCTCGCATTGCCGCCAATTAATTACGAGCCAATGACAGGTGACAATGCGTTTCCATATGAATCGGGAACAGTACTCGAAGCTCGCGAGAAAACAGCATATTTCCCTCGAGAATATCCTTCCCTTCCTATCGACTAAATAACGACGGAATAAAGTTATGAAAAACGGTCAACGTTAATGTTGCGCGCCACCCCGCGAGCGATGACAACGGACGAAACGTCGCAACGCAAATTCTCTCGCGGAAATCAATTCGACGTCGACCAGGCCCTCGATTTCGAAAGTCCCGACGCGTATCTTGACACCGAACTTCTAACGACGAGCATGGCTGGAAAGTTCGATACGGCGCACGCCGTCGCAAAAGCTCTTAACGATTGGCTAAAATGAAATATTAACGTCGCATCGGTGCGATGAGGAAGCATTCGGAAAGCGTCCTGGTGAACCTTAAATCGCACCCCATTCCCCTCGACCAGACTTCATTCGGCGGAAGGATTTACGATTATTGCACTCCGGTCGGTTGTCAGATGAAATTACATGGGCACACGTAAGTGAATAGTGTCTCTTTGTGTATGCCAGGGTGTGTATAGGTGTCTCTTGACGTGTGTATACGTTGAGATAGACCGAGCGAGTAACGTACTTGCATATGATGTGTGTATGCGCGCATATGTCAGCGTATACGTGTATTTACGCAAGAATGTATGAATATGTACACGAGCGCCATAATTCCCAGCGCTTCTCATAAACAGCGGATAACCTACATTGAAGGCAGTTTGCGCTGTATCCTTCAATAATCTTACTCGTCGCGATCTCGTCTGACCGGAACGGACCGTTGACCACCGAGGCGATCTGCCGTTAGCAAACACTGCTAGAAAGTTATGACGAAATTACCATGAGAGTAAGAAAGTTCGATACGGCGAGACGAGATGTTTGCACAAGATTCAGAACTTAACTTTGTCCCACGCAAAAGGTGGCTAAGCGAAAATTACAAAGAAAACGGAAAACTTTTTATAACTGAACAAGAATACTGCGGCAAAAAATTGTGGTAAGGGGTACGTATTTCACTAAATAACTAGCCAATGGCAGCTTTATCCGAGCAGTCCTTTTAATCTCGATTTGATTTAAGAATTCGGCTCATTTCCGTTCCAGACTTTTCTTTACAAGCTCACTTCCAACGAAAAGCCACTGCGAAGATTCCTTCCTGATTACCCATTCTACCGATTACAAAAGATAAGAAAATTATTATCTACGATTCAGCGTCTTCTATCTCTAGCTGATCATCCAAATTAAAGTAATGGTACACTTCGGCGATTTGTTGATTATTCCTAAGAAACGAAAAAAAAGGCGTGGCTTCTTGTTTGGCAAGTTATGCGATACAGCGCAAATTGTCCTCAGTGAAACATGCCACTGTGCAGTTCAGTCACGAGCCTGCACATTGCTAATCTTAACCGCGTAAAAAGAATCGCATCGTTAAAACGCCTAATATCGTCCGATTAATCTTTCACTACGCTTTCTTTCACCACCCCTTTCCCTACATCTTTACACATATCGTCGTTAAAATCTGGCGCGCGTCCTCGTAGTCGCTCTATACCCACCCGCTCGTTTTTTTTCACGACCTGCCACATCCTGTTATTTTTTGTTGAACGTTTTATAGGCTGACCTCGTCGAATCGCGCGGGCCCTTATAAAAATCATATATTATATGTATATATATATATCACCAAATCAACAAATAAATATCCTAAATATATTAAATATGTGTAATATAATAATATGCTCTCCCAACAAATAATATATAAGTTCATCTATCTCATTAATAATATTCAATATAGTAATATATAATATATTTATATTATTTATATTTATATATTTATATATTAGGCGTACTCTATGTGAAATTCTACCCTTGTATCCCGGCAGGGTCGGACTGATGCGCCCGCCCATTTCTATTTTTTCGCAACATTTCTTTTTCTTTTTTTTTATATAATATTCCCATTTTTTTTAATAACTACCTCCTCGTACTCTCTTTCTCCGTGTCTCCTGCTCCCTTACCTCCTTCCGTGGTGTCTCGACTTACTCTTTTGTATTCATTGTCGCACCCACGCGATTTTCCTCTCCTCACATGTAGTGACAGCTCACAGCCAAAACCGAAAAAAAAAAATTGCCTAACCAGTCGACCACGCAGATGCACACTCGCATTGTTCTTCTCAACCCGCCAATCCTCCTCATCCTTCCCCTCACGTTCTCGGAGCGGGAAAATACGCGAGGCGCGCATCGGAAAGTATGATAACATAACTTTAGGGATAAAAGGCCTACCTGGGTGTTCTTGAAAGCGTCGACGTGGGTTCGAAACTTCACGGGCTACCGGCGGAACAACGAAACTCGTGGAGACAAAAAACACAGCCATTACTGTTCTAGAATCTGGAACTTTTAAGCATAGGAAAGTCTACTCTAAAACCCGGCCAATCGAGGCATGAAAATGCATCGGATCGATCTTGAGCCAGTCACAGGTTTCACCCTCTGCCGTCGAACGTTAGTGACTCGTAATTGCATGGTCAGCGTGACCGGTTATGTAAGTTGCTTAAAAATCGCGGCCACGCCCTTAAAACGCGTACGGTTAGCCACTCGTTAGAGTCTGATTCAGGGCCACGTCGAGGATGGAAGCTATTTTTTCCCACGCAAGCCCCGCGCGACGGCAAAGTCGTTACCGGGTCGATTCGAAAAACGGTACGGGCTCGTATATACGACATGGAGTCTACTGCAAAGAGAAGGATAACGTGCGAGAGCGAGGCGCACGTGCGTGCTCGACGAGGATGGGTCAAAGCACGCATTTACCAAGGTGCGGCTCGACCCTAACTACTTCTTTCCCTCTAGCCCCAGTTTTGGAGCAACCAGTGTGTTAGAATACCCATCTTCCGCCCTTAAGGCTTCCTCTCATTCATGCGCTTCACACTCACCCATTCAGGCATTCCCATGCACACACGCTTTCTCTCGTTTGCTTCCTGTCTAACCGTTCCTCGAATTTTTGTCTTTTCGTCCTCCCACATGAATCTCTCGCGAGTATATCTGGTCTGCTGGCTACTGAGAACCGCTACGCGCATTCAAAATGGCGAAACATTCTGAGTTCACTCACCCTTTCTCCACCACCTTCCTTCGTCGGCCGAATCCTTGCAATTGATTTTGCTAATTGATAGATCGTTGTGTTGTCCCAGCGCTGGTACGACGTACGCGCTCACATGAGCTGTCAAAAATTTCTCAAGCCATCTCGCGACGGCAACGTGACACGATGGATCGATTCCTTCCGGTGACTGAATGTTCTTTAATATATTTCAATCTCTGATTCTAGACCTGAGCTGGGGAGCCAAAAAGTAAAAGTAATTCACCCGTAGAAATACAGATAGAGGTACAGGCGAGAAGAGAAATGATCCTTCTCGTGCTAGACTACCTCGGAATAAGAAGATTACACGGAAGATCAGCGGAAAAGATTTACGAACTGAATGAAGCAGTTTCTCGAGCGGCTGAAAACGCAGGTGAATCTCATCGTCGTCTACTCTGTCTTAGTTAACCTCTCCTTCCCTGCACTACTTCCAATCAAGGACGATATTGGCAAGATCAAAGGTAACAAGCAAATACCTTTTTTCCGTTTCCGTCTCTGTTCCGAGAATTACAAGAATCGCTTATTGTTACGCGAAATACTGAAGTTAAGACGAATACTGCGAATTTCGGCTGTTAGACCGAATACGTTTATTTGGCGCCTCTTCTGTTCCCACTTCTGGGGCGAATATGTAAATTCGAATAAGCAGATTAAATGAAAGGGGATTGCCGATAATCAATAGAATGGAATTCTCGATCGCTGATGACGAATATTGTTCGGTGTGAAACGAAGTCTGTAGTCGAAGTCGCGACGAGGTGATTATCCGTCAGATTAACGTCAGGAGGACGTTAAAAATCGGAAAGGCACGTTTAATTTCGATGCAAATTAGAATACGCCTGATGGAAAAGGGTGAAAACGCCTCGAGACGGTTCTTTAATGACATTCGAATGCATTAGACATTGAAACTGAGCAGTGGCAGTCAATATATTTACGCCTCAACGGACGAACGGGCGAGCAAATGAACAACAGGAATTGACGATTACAATGAAGTACCTCTTTAATGCAACGGCGATTGCATTCAACAAATTTGCATTCATTTGAGGTTCTACTCGAGAAAAGGCGAGACGGAAGGGTTATTTAATTCACTGCTGAATCCTATTCAGATTTCCTTCTTGGAGATGGCGCATTCAAGATTCCGGAACGAAGTTATAATTAAGCAATCAATCGAGTAATGACATTTCCGAAGTTTTCTATATGGGATTTTACAATAAGACGCACGAAGTTTCTGTATTAAACGTGCCTTGCCTAACACACACGAAGTTCTGTTATTCCGTGCGCGCGTGATATGATGTCGTAACCCAGTTTGTACCGACGATTCCATAGAATCCGTTTGCGTATAAAGCGACGAAACGAAATGCCCTTGAAAAATAGCAGCAGTTTCACGGAATAGACCGTTGAACGGTAGGAGAATGTGGAAAATTTCATAGAATATGTCCCGGCGGGAGGGAATATCGACGGAACAGAGACTCTATCGCCAACGTTCGCAGCATCAAACGACATTTCTTTTGACTACCGAAGCCAACGCAATGAGAATCAGTTGACAGCGTTCCAGCTTTGACAAAGCTACGTGTCATCCATTTTGATACGGAAGAAACTCTGCAGGAAAGCGCCTCGACCGGAGCGCCCTGCGACTTTCGAATCAAATAATAAGGAATGATCCATACCCGAGCTCACGTTGCCGTCGGCGCGACGCACTCGATGCCTCGACAACACTTCGACGCAGAATACCGACGACCAACTATTAACCCTTTCCACATCGAACGTTCTTTAGTCTAGCGAACATCCTTGAAACCACCATCGAAAAACATGCGAACGAAAAGTAACGAAGCAGTGGAAGCCGCTCCGCGAAACCCAAAAAACTGATGTCCGCAAGGTCTGCAACACAACGCTAATAAGATTAGACGTATAATGAACGCGCTCGCATCGCTGAAAGGGCTAATTAGCGATCAGCCATAAAAAAAAGGCCTTCGCAGAGAAAATCTAGGCCTCGCTAATTAAAAGTACGAGGCCGCGGCTGTGCGCAACGTTGCCTGGAGGGCGCGGTGTATCGCGTGCAAACGCATGAGGCCCCCGAGGGAGTGGGTGGATTGATGCCGGTGGTGGTCCTCCTCGTCTCGCTGTTGCTCCTCTCGCCGCCGATCGCACTCGTTGCTGTTCTTACGATCGTCCTCCTGAGGCTCCTCCTGATGGTCCTCGTGATGGTCCTCGTGATGGTCCTCGACGTCCCCGCGGAGAGGACGGCGATGACGGCGGTCGTGCTGGTCGTCAGAGTGCTGCGGGAACCGGTTCGGGTTGGGCCGAGGGTGCGGGAGGACGCGGCGAAGCAAAAGGGTGGGCTGCACCCTGCACGCACCCCTTGCCCCCTCTCACTTGTCTTCGGGTTCGCCCCTCGGCGATGTGTCCGTGTCCTGCCTCTCGCTGTAACACAGACGCCACCACGGAAAACCAGTTAACACTAAACGTACCAGGCAGGCTCAAATGACCCCTTTCAAAATTTACTTTAGCACTTTGCCGGCCGCTGTCACGCTGGCGTGACTTTAGCTCGCCAACGGTTATCGGCCGAGGTCAGGTGCACGGCAATGTTTCCACTATGCTTCTATTTTAAGGATATAAAAATATGCATTAACATTTATGTAACACTAATTTTAACACGTTCACGCCGGCGTGTACCACCGGTGGCTCGCGCTCGATTGCCCCATCGGGCGTGAACATTTGTTTAGACGCCGCTCACCATCAAAAATATAGTTCGTTTAGTAAGTGGACAAAATTGCCGTAGAGTTGAAAACTTAAATAATTGAAATTGAAATAATTGAAACAAGCAAAAATAGTGCGCCACCAAATGAAGCGCTGCATAAATTCGACTGCCGCCTCACAGCGAAAAACACGAAAATCGGCCCCGGCGTGAACGTGTTAATGCCATTTTTAATAATAACCGTACCCTATGTACGACGGATAGCTTAAATATCACCGTCGATAGCAGTAGAATCCGCGCGAAATTCGCCGGCGGCAGCGTAAACGCGATGCGAGAAATAAGCGGCCGGCAAAGTGTTAACACGCTGACTGCCGTGCGTATTTTGCTATATTGAAACCGCAACGTGATGAAATTCTACGGAATATGATTGAATTGTGCAAAATGGAAATAATGCGAAGGTATCAGAGACCAAAGGATCGCATGACTATTCTAGAAATAATTGCGTTTATAAAATAATTACTACACATTGCGAATATTTTGGTTCTTCAATAAAATCTCTTGCGCCGGTCAGCGATGACCAACACGGCAATCAAAGTGTTAAATGTATGTAATGTGCAGGTGATGTAGACCAAAGGATCGCATCACTATTTTAGAAATAACTGCGTTTATAAAATAATTACTACCCATTGCGAATATTTTGGTGCTTCAGTAAAATCTCGTGTGCCGGTCAGCGACGACCATCACGGCAATCAAAGTGTTAAATGTAAGTAATGTGCAGGTGCAGTAGACCGAAGGATCGCATCACGATTTTAACAATAACTGCATTTATAAAAGAATTATTTGTACCCGTTGCGAATATTTTGGTTCTTCACGGCAGTCAAAGTGTTAACCGTTTGAGTGGCAAGGAGCGATTTTGCGCTTCTTCTGTTTCGCTCGAGAAGTGTCAGCGCTCTAGGCTGGGAAGCCGACAATCGGCACACTTCATGTTAGGTAACATTCCGTTTTAGGTAAAAATAAATGAAAAAAAGTAATGAAACAACTGATAAAAGAACGAATTTGAATTGCAATCTAGCATTTGGATGCAAATGTTATTAATCGGAGAATAAGGCAAGCGCTATCGCGTCGTTTGCCATTTTTAGATAGGAAATAAGACAAGCGAAAAAATACTCCTTGGAATATTTGGATGGCGAAACAGTACATAGAGACGCGTGGCACTCAAACGATTAAAATCGTACATTCATTTTTATTTCTTTCGTTCATTTGACTTTCTGTAAATTCTTATATCATCTGATTATTCAATTTCTCGCTTTAACACGTTCACGCCGGCGTGTACCACCGGTGGCTCGCGCTTGACTGTCCCATCGGGCGTGAACGTTTCTTTAGACGCCGCTCACCATCAAAAATATAGTTCATTTAGTAAGTGCACAAAATTGCCGTATAGTTGAAAACTTAAATAATTGAAATTTAAATCATTGAAACAAGCAACAATCGTGCGCCACCAAATGAAGCGCTGCATAAATTCGACTGCTGCCTCACAGCGAAAACATGAAAATCGGCCCCGGCGTGAACGTGTTAATAAATGAGGAATTTTTTTCTGAAAATCGACGTTTATTTTAAATGGCGCCTCACAGTAAGAATAAGTAGGTGTAAAGTACCGGTACGTTTAGTATTAGCGGTCCAACTTCTATTCCGCGTCAGGCATTAAAATCGTAATTTCTATGGAGATGGAATTTCAGTTGCATTGGTGCACCGGATTAAAGTTACGCGTCAACGGGTTGCGATCGAGTTCTTTAATGTACTGAACTTTTCGGAACGTAAACAAATCCGCAGAGGATATCGCGAGAGTAATTTCGTACACGTGTTGCTAATCATATTAGCATTCGTGCTATGGGCTTGCGTGTGGTGTGCCGGAAATTCTGTGCGCGCTGTCGGAAAGCGTTAAATCGTCGCACCGCTACCCCTGACGTAAAATATTACGGATAATGTTCCTCGTCGCACGCAGGTTAGACGAAGGTTAGCTATGTTTGCACGTTATCACGACTATCGTCAAACTGCGCATTACGGGACGTCACGGGTTGCGCATAGGTATGGGATAGTCATTTCCGTATGTGATTGGACCTTTACCCTCGACCGAACGATCGAAGTGAACTTACTCGCCGGTTTAATCAAACCTGGCTGAGCCTTAATTATTTACACGGCAAATACGGTCGCTTCATCGCTACGCAAAGATTGTTCTTATCCCCGGTAATTTTCGAAACACTCCCTGGAGCGTTTCTGAAGTATCTTGAATGCGGAAACTAACTAATATCGCCCGTAAGAGTACAAAGAAGAAAATGAGGTTTCGATACGGAAAAGTAAGCATTCAATGATACCCGACTTAATCGCCCATCTTTTGCTGCCGGAGCTAAAGAGAAACCTAGTTGTATTCATTTGCCGCAGAAACGGAATGAAGTGGATGGCAACAAACGAACATCTCGTTGTCACTAGCTTGCTCTTATCTCGTCGTTTGCGTTACGTAATGAGGTTTACGCTGAACCGAAGATCGATTCAGGCAAGATTGCCTTCCTAAAGATGGTCATTCGAGATCACGCGCATAAATTCGTTTCAAACCACTTACAATGAAGCGTTTATATCGGAGATCATGTAACGCGACGATTGGACGACGGTAAATTGTTCTCAGTACGACACACACACCATTGCGATCGACACTGTCAAAGCGATTCCTATGTCCAAAGCGATTGAACACAATGCAATGTCTATCTGACATATCGACCACATGTCAAATAGGCGGGTTTGTAATTTTACCAACAGGTTTCTGATACAAAGAGAACGAGCAGCTTTTAGACGGTTTCATGGATTTTTATGGAAGTCATATATTAGTGACCTTGATATGTTAAATCAATAGGAACGATCACATCTATCTTTGGATACTGCAATCCCATCAGATAGAAGTACGGGGGGAATCATTGGAATGGGAAAATGTTCAACGTTAACCCAGACAGAACTTGAGTACTTCCTTCGGGCGCCCATTCGGTGTCCTATCAGAGAACGATCGTTTCAACGATCATCTTCATAGAGAATTTAACGCAGGCAACTTCCGCAGAATCATCCGAGCAATTCAGGACTTCGTAAAGTTCATTCTCACAATGAAGACAGAGATTCGCGACATAAGTTCCACGCAGCAAGCTGTCGTCCCTTTCGCGCTCGTGAAATTTAATGTAAGAAAGCCTGATAGCGTAGAATGGGAACAGCAACATCGTCGAGATAAAGGATTATCGCAACACTTCCCATTCCAACGAAATATGCGCCCCTTTATTTTTTATTCATTTCGGTGCTACGCGTATATTCGCGTATAAATCCAACAGCTGTTGGCTGTAAAATTGACTGGCACAGGCGAGTGGCACTTTCCAAGATACAGCCATCGTACAGAGAAAATTTGATTCGCCGCGATCAGATTTGACGCGGCACCCTTCGTTCGCATGTTGGTTATGCGGCGCCGACTGCCGCTAAAATGTCTCACCATTTCGACGACCGAACGAACGCGATTCGGTGTATTAGTCACGATACAAATCTCGATATGCGCAAAAAGTTAACAAAGGACGCCCGGTTTTTTGTAAACGAAAAATTTCGCGACAAAGAGTCAGCGGAACTATTCAATAAAAAAATATAACCAATATTCTTTTAACTCTTCAATAAAAGAAAAATGTAACCAATATTCTTTTAATCACTCGCAATAGTACGCGCGCAGATTTTCGCGAATTATTGGGTTGGAGGGAAAGTTCTGTCGTATTTTTAATAGGCAGGTAATTTTTCTTGTAAATAAAAAAAACATCTGGCTAGTGAGTCATTCGGATTTTTTTTTTGTTTTCTATAGCTGCTGTATAATATAAAAGGAGTCCTTTTTTACCGTTCATCATTTACTTGTGATATTTAAAGTGAAAAACATGTCAGTAGATAAAGTGCATTTACGACACTGCATTTTGTATGAATTCCAAAAAGGAAGCAACGCATAGGTTGCATGTAAAAATTTATGTGCGGTATTTGGAAAAGATATTGTAAATGCTCGTACTTGTCAAAGATGGTTTAGCAAATTTCGTTCCGGAGATCTGAGCCTCCAAGAAAGTGATCGATCTGGACGACCATCCAAGATCGATAATGATGTTTTACTATCCATGTTGGAAAATAATCCACATTTAACAAGTCGAGATATTGCAGAAGAGTTTGGCATTTATCATGGAACACATTAAATGTATTATGATTAATATTAAACACATATTTTTATAAATTAATTCAAATATTTTCTTTAAAATACGACAGAACTTTCCCTCCAACCCAATATATGCAATACTTCACGTTGTTCGATTCATTCGTCTTTATGTCGCGAAAAAGTAACAGTTCCGAGGGTCCAGGTTACTTTATCGAAGCGCGAATAATCTTCGTCGACAAACACGCAATGTTCAAGCAATTTCGAAAGTGAAGCGATTTTCTCTTCCGCATAAAACATTTTTTTCCGGACCGAAGCGAATGAGAATTTCCTATCCAACTTTGAAGTAGATTACGTGCATTGACAGGCGCCTGAGCACTGACAAATTAAAAAAAAATTCTGCCTATAACACCGTTCCGCGCGATACGCCGAACACACGACCGAAGTTAATAGCCGTAAAATTTGCGATTTTTCTGCAAAATCCCGCTTTCTCATAGTGCACTGTAACAAGCAATGAGATTTTAAGGACAAATGGTACAGATTAGGTTTCTTCCGCCGATTGAGATAGCGGTTTGTTGACGCAACGAGCCGAAAGCGAAGCACTTCTCTTCTTTGTTGGTAATGTGATGTTTTTGAGAATCGAAAACCCTGGGGAAATAATTCACGCGCAATCACGACAGTATTCACTTACCAAATGTATCGTATAGACTTCATCTTGAGCGCCGTGGAGTTCTCCTTACACTTGTAAGCCAATACTTGCTTCACGCTACTGACGTCCACAGAGGGGAATCTCGACGTCACGTAAGCTGAAACATTAGACGTTTATTGATGGGGTTAGAGTTGTTTAAATAATTGTTTTCTTTCATTTATTCTCCAAATTTGTTTTATACGAGAATATTGACGGGGTTGTATGTTCAATCACCCATACTTTTCTCAACACTTTTCTGTAAAATTCGGGAGGTATGCGCAGATAGTGCTTCAATGCGAGCTCACACAATACATCAAATATTTCAGAGAATAAAATCGTGCAATCTGGAAGATGTATATATATAGGATTTCAATTACAGGGTCATCTAATTGGGGAGCAAAGGTCACCTATGATCCTCAATTATTTTATTAAGGTATCACAGGTGACAAGTTTGTTAACACGTGAAGCGCCACGCCGGGCCCTAGGGACCGGCGCTAGACTTTTCATTTGGGCCTCGTCGGTCTGCACAGACCGGTGGCGGACTTTTCGTTCGTATTATCATCGCGCATATGTCTGTCCTTTTGTACTTGTGAGACTGAACGTTTAATTTAGGTGGCATTGTTTTTGTTTGGTCAATGGTTTAAGGAAACCAATATAATACATACAAACATTAATGTGAAATGGTATTAAATGGTATCAATAATTGGCTTTTGAATTATTACTGAACACCGCTGTTGTAAATTCCTTTTTCATACACCGAGAAACAACGGGGCAGAAGATGTCTATCACAATTTACCGTCAAAAATTGATAGACACACTTCTGTAGAAGGAGGAACAAGAGGACACCTGTATAAATCCCTAATATAAGTTCCTAGGGCCCGGCGTGGCGCTTAACGTGTTAAATTATGTTGTTTCGTTGCGTAGTAGTCAATTGACGACGAAACGTAAAGACGATACGACGTAAAAACGAAAGGATGTAAAGACGAAAAGACGAAACGACAAAATGACGAAATATTAAGAAATAAGACTAAAGTGTCTTGACTGTATTGTTATTGTTTATAAATATTATATTCTCTAGTTTCACGTATTTAAATCCTACATTATTGTTCAATTATGTCAATAATCGCGCCATCGTTCGGAAACGTTCGGTCTTATCGTCAGAAGTAAATATTTAATGTACGAGCTTTCTTCGTTTCGTCGACAAACTGTATTCTTCTTCCTTTGGCACCATTTCAGTGGTCTTTAATTTTCATTCTAAAGGAATTAGGAAGATTAATTGCATAAAATTTATAAACAGATCAATAAGACTAATTAAATTGATAGGGTCAATTGGTTTATTAATGTAACGGAAAATAGCCAGGTTTTTAGGGTGATTTTCTTTGTTACTATTTACTTATGTCAATAATCTCGACATGTTTCGTAGCCTTTGAGTGCTTTCCGAATTAATAAATAAGATCAATTAAAGAAATTACTAATTAAACCGAAAACGGTGTACAGTATTTTCTTACAATATCGGATGCTAATACATACATACAATTTTTATAATTTACAATAATTTTATAATAATTCGCGAACAGACGGTGTCCTTCCTTTCTGCTCTTACTGTAGTTTTTAATTAGGATTAGCTACGATTATCTAGGATCAGCTATTTTGTGTTTATTTACGCTCTCCTGTTTTTATATGGTGCGAGATTCATCATTTCTGCTGGATTAAATGTAATTAAAGATTAATTTTAATTAAAGACCACAGAAATGATACTAAAAGAAAAGGCCGACTGTTTGTCAAGGAGACGGATAATGCCAGTTGCATATGCTTTGTTGATGAAATTCGTTCGCGGTATAAAGCATACTCCTTTTAAAACAAAATTTACCTAAGTAAAATCGAAAAAATGTATGCCTCTATAGGATCCCAATGTCAAACATTTCTCGACTAATGTAGCTCATTACTTTGCAAGCGCAATACACACAATAAATAAATTGTTTTTCTCCACTTTAACAATTATTTTATTGTTATCAGTTTTCGCTGCCGCGATCACACGCAACTGTCCATCGGAATTTAGTTTATCGAAATGATTTTCGTTTATCGAGCGATATGTGGTATCGACGGTGCGCAACTAATTTCTTGATCCATTTATCGCGCACGATCAACGACACGGAAGTATCAAAACGTTCGATGCTTTGTGAACACAGGACGCATTGGAATTAATAGATCCCCTGAAGGCACCATTCGGCAAAAGCGATTCTTCGAACAAATCTACTGTGAAACGTCTCATATGACATTTGTTATCATTTGCTATTAGGCTGCATCGTGACCTGCCAACTGTATCTATATGAAACCATTCCCACGGAATATTTTGTTAAATGTATCTCCGCTGCATACTGTAAAAATGCTGGAAAGCAGCAAATGTAAAAAATTACATTGTGGGAGTTGGTGTCTTTTGTAAGAGACAAAGGAGAGGATCGGCAAAGACAAGAGAATAACGACAATTACAAGCAAACAAGCACGCCAATTAAGAAGTGAGTTGAAGCGAGCCTAACGATCCGAAAGACGCAGAACCGATCGCGCCCGACACTACCTTATTTTTTGACGCTACAATATAGAATCAGAAACGTGGAACGAACAAAACGCAAACGTGTAAAAAGTTACAATCATGTTTTCGAATTCTGCCGCTTGAAACGTGATCAATCGGATGCTGCAGAGCGATAATAAAAATTGTCAACTAGGCAACTGGAAACTTGATACCGGTTGAAAATAGAAAGAGGACTGCGTGACCTACGTCCACTGAACAGTGTCTTTGGCAATATCCTTGATCGAGATGTCCTTGCCAATGATAACGAGGCTGTATCGTGATATTGGATTTCAAGAATATATTTCAGATATTGATACGTCAGCACGAATAAATCAGACACTCCCGAACAACATAGAATCGACGTGATCGAGAATTTATTAGGGTCCTAAGACTTGCTCGACCTTTCGTGCCGAGTCGACCTGGTTTGGAATATGTCTCGCCCTAAAGCGGTCAGTGTTACATCATAGATATCGATTCCTCTTTAGACGAAAAGAGAGATATCCCAGGACAACGTAGTTTCTCCGCCTCAATCGTACTGGCAAATAAACTTTCGGGATCCGCACCCCGGATCGTTCATGGCAGCGCACATTCGATTTAAAGTTTCGCCGAAAATGGAGCCGAACCAAAGTGCACAAAGGGAAATCTCAGATGCGCTCGTCTAATACTAATGCCGAGGGCGGAAAATTGCGGAACGCAATTAGTGGCCTCTCAAAGGAAGAATTAAATCATTCGGGTATAGGGCTTCACATACATTGCGGAGAAAGTAACGATCACAAATTGAATCCTTAGTGGCATAAATTCGAATTGAGTAGTGCCGTCCACATCCGAGACCGTGAAACTGGAGTGTCGTCGAAATTTCTTATTGACTAAATGGTTTACATCGAATAAAGTGGGATTAGGGAAAATCGAGAGGAGACGAGGGGGAAATTTCATGCTTCAGCGGCCAACAGTTCTCGCGAACGGGACGGGAGCGTTCCACCGGAACGTTTTACGTTCATGACTTTAACATGGCTATTCAATTTCTTGCCCCACGAAAATTACATCGTTAAGAAGTTGTTAGACGAGACTACTTTAAAACGAAATACGTTACATGAACGTGAAATTAATATTGAAATGGCGGGACGACCTAATTTATTGCTCCGACTAAATTTAACCAGGAGTTAAGTTCACGTCTTAAGTGCCCCTGAAAAAACTGGCCCGGAAAATACGATAATAAAGTTAATGTCGGTCAGGATCGTGTTATAAACATTCTACGAGACCCGCTTCAGCCTGATAGTAATAATAATGATGATGGAACGTGCATTTGTCGTAACCAATTATCTTGGCAAACAAATGCTAGGATGTGCGTGCCATCGGTACGAGCTGACCTAAGCGCAAATTATTGACTTTGTAACTGAAGTTCAACCGTTGTAATAACGCACCCCACGAAAACAATTCTACGAACGAGTACGTATCCAGCGATTGCTACTTAACAAATCCTACGGTTCTAATACGAACGCAAATGTGCGGAAGACTCGAAACGGCCGGATAAATGGGGCTTCTGGCAGACATTAACAGCGGCAGGATTACTCAATGTTGCGTCGTTTATAATTGCAGGGTCGACTAGGGGTGTATTATCTATACGTCTTCGGACTTGCTCATTAATTTCACGCAACTCCGGCTTCTGACCGAATGACGGCAAACCGCTAGCGTGAGATATAAACGGGCGGATAAGGCAAAAGTAATTGGTCCGATCGATTAATCGACTGTCATCAGCGCAACGGTATTCCGGACGCGGTAGATTGCGCCCGATCGCCTGAAAATTTGAAGTGCACCTGTTTGCCGGGCGATATACCGTGCGCCGTTTTCCGAACGTGACAAATCCGGCTTCGCTGTGATTGAATAGACGTCTACGTCGATGTGTAAGACTGGTAATAAAGGTGGAATTACTAGACGCAGCAAGTCGCGAGAAATCGAGCAACCGTTTCATCGAATCAATTCACGGAAATACATCAAAACGGATACACTCACGAGCGAGTTTCGCAACAACAACCTGTTTACATCGTTTCCTACGCTCAACAACTGACGGTGACTAGGCACGTCAACCTATTTTGCGGATCAATACTTGTTTCAAGAGTAATAAGAGGTGGGGGGGATAAGCGAATAGCCAGGCAGGAAATGAGTCTCGGGGTTTTCATTTCTTTTCCCACTAGATTATGTGTTGCTTTATCTAGTGGACACGATTAATGACACCGATAGCGTGTTCGCTGTACAGGATGAACCACCGACTGTCATGGCAGACTACGCAATATTCGAATGTTAGCGGAACTTGTTTATTATAAATAAAATTCAGCTGTAATTATGTGGGCAAACTTCAGAGCTGAGTCTAGAGATCAAACTTATTCAGGCTTCGCGATGGAACATCGTCTCTTAATGTCCGCGTGTTTCCGCTTATTAGAAAAATTTCTCTTATCGTCTTCCGGCCGTGAAATTCATCCTTTAATGAGCTCGTAAATGTCGGTTTTTTTTTAATGCGTGCCGTAAAATAACTTATGGGTTGGTAGCAAAATACACCCACGGTATTTCCGCGTGTCGTAAGAGTAAATCGTAAGACTAAAAACGGTTAGTCATCCAATAGTCGAAAGACAAAAGTTTGAAAAGAAAAGACGTCGAAATATACGCAGGTTTGTTCCGTTAAAGAAGAAGAACCATAAAAAGAGCTTTCAGGATACAACATCCACGGTGTCTTCGTGGGAACGGAGACGTAAAGTTACAGAAACGCTAAGGGAAAATTACGACCCTTGAAGTGCAAACACAATAGCTGAACAGCAGTAGCCGAAGTCGTACGGTTCAAAATGTGAAAAACATAAAACTCTTTTTCCCCTGGATCCAACTTGATGAAGGATAATGTGCAACGAAAATATACTACTGTGTGCCTTTAACTCTCGACATATTCAGAGGCAGGGCGATTTTGCAAAGCAATTACATTTTCTTTCAAAATGGATTACCAGAGATTATTTCACGCCAACATATGCTTGAACAACATAAAAACGCACGATATGCATACAGTACTACATATATATATATATATATATATATACTTTATATTATGTACTACTGTATGTATATGGCGTATATATCTCTTTTTTTACATATATGTATATATTCAAATACAAAAAATATATGTATTCTTAAACTATACGCCCCGATAAAAACGGAATTTACTACGGACAAAGGAATTTACTACTTTCGCCACAAAATGAACGTCGTATAAAAAGTATTCAATGTCGAGGGATGAAAAAGGATCTAAAAAGCTTCGAAGAACGCTCATGGCATCTGCAAAGTTCGCATTTTTTACTCGATAAAGCCAATGATAGTTTAGAATTGGTTCAATCTATATCATTTTAACGCCGGAAAGTTTCTTGATTGAACGGACAGTGTGTGGAATGAAGGAATATGGGCAGAATATCGGCATTGCACTTACATATGATGGCCTGCACCTTGGCTTTGTCGAGAGCGGGCTTAACCGGACGTTCTGTAGCCGTCCCTGCACGACTCCAGCGTTGGCCTGTCACAGAACACGTCGCCAATTCTGTAGGACTGAACAGTATGGCCGCCAGACCACGCGTTAGCTTCCGGTAATCGCTCCACTTGACTGCCCTGAGTTGCTCCTCGCACACTGCTATGCCCTCACCCAAATGGACCTGCGACAGAAACCAGGAAAAATCAATCTCGCCATATTAAAATTCGACGACGATACTGCCTGTGTCAGCATATGCATGAGGCGTAATGCGCGTAACGAGAAAAATCAACTATGTCAACGCGAAACAATCGACATGTACGCGAAATTTTGACAACGTTTTTCCGAGTGTACCATTACAAAATATCCGCTCGGCGAGAAATCTCGACGCGGTGCAGATTTGAAATACATTTTATTCGACGCATTTATTCGGTGCTTTTTAGATATACGGGATAATATACCCGTTGTAAAACGCGAAAGAGAAAGTGGACTACCGAAAAATATTCACGCGTGCATTTGGATACTTTTATTCGCAGAAAACATCGTTCGAGCGTAATTTTTGAGGGCAATACAATAGTGCAATATTTTTGACCACTGTTATTATTGTAATCGTACGTTCCACGAACGCCTCCATATTATAAGGAACGGACTTGTACGCAATGATTACTTCACCTGTGCGTCGCATTACGCACCGATGTTTCGAGAGTCGAGATAACGTCATGCCGACGACACAGTTGTGGGAACGTTAATTAATCGTGACCGCGGTGACATTTATCCGTTCATTTTACCTACGCCACGCGGAAATGCGCGCTCGGCTAACCAGGATTTTTGTATCTAAAAGTGGGCAAGAGTGAAAGCCCTATTACGAAAATCGATGACACGAAACACTGCGATTACGTCTACCGCAATTAACATGTTTATTTTGATAAGGCACTAAGAGGGAAAAGGGCACGCAAATATTTCAATTTGCTAAAAAACTACCACATTGTGCAAGATACACGGTATCGGTTAATGTCACATTTGCGTCGAAGACACCTCTCGTTGTTTAACACGTTGAGCGCCACGCGTATCTTTAACACGTTGAACGCCCAGCGTAAATTGCTAGATTTCTCCGTTCGGGGCCCATATATCGTCTTGCGTATTTCGTAAGCTGGGCGATAAGAATATAGCGATACAATGCAATGCGTCGTTTAAATGTAACCACAGTTTATTTTGTGATATATTAGAGGATCTTTTTCCATAGCAGTCAAAGGGTTATGGAATAAGATAATGCAAAATTCGCAATGAACCCTATTTGCAATCTTGTAAAAGCATTTGATATTCGAACAGCGCTTCAATACGTTGGCTTCCAACAACTCTGCGTTACCTTCATTTTGCACGATTTAATTATACTCTGCAGTATTTCATCGCATTACATGAAAGACACACCGTATTTTTGATCACATTGACTGCCACGGTGGTCACGGTTGACTGGCACAAAAGAATTTACTAAAAATGCAACAAATTTGCAATGGACCCTATTTGCAATCTTGTAAAAGCATTTGATATTGGAATCGTGCTTCAATATTTCGGCTTCTAACACCTCTGCGTTATCTCAATTTTGCACGATTTAGTTATACTTTGCAGTATTTCATCGCATTACATTTCCAAATGTACCACACCGTATTTTTGATCACATTGACTACCACGGTGGTCACGGTTAATCGGCGCAAAAGATTTTAGTAAAACTGCAAAAAATTCGCAATGAAGCCTATTTGAAATCTTGTAAAAGCATTTGATATTGGAACAGCGCTTCAATACTTCGGCTTCTAACACCTCTGCGTTATCTTCATTTTGCACGATTTAATTATACTCTGCAGTATTTCATCGCATCGCGGTTCTAGCATAGCAAAATATGCTCGGCAGTCAACGTGTGAAGGAATAGAAGCCTCGACCTTTCGACGCGTCTCTGCTTTCGATGCTGCGAACTACCACTTACGATTCATAGCCGATCGGTGCAAACGCGAAACGAGGGCTGAAACGTATGAAGCAGAACAGGACGGTCTTTTTCAACCGATAAAGAATGAAGTTATAAATTAGAGTTCAGTTGAGAGATACGCCCGAGGCATAACCCGTAGACGACACGAGCGTATAATATCACAACGTGTGCTAATGACTTTGCCAAGTCACGACTCGCACCGCTATTAAATTTCATATAGTTTCCATATAGTTTGGCAATTGCGTCAACGTTTACTCGACAGACGGCGAGGAATTCGCGGCAAGGAATAGCTGCGTATATAAGATTATCATTTAATTAGAGCGTACGTAAATGGATTCGCGCGTGGGAAGAGAAAAATTGGTTCCTCCATTATACGCAGGTGTTGTTTGCTTCCGAGTGCATAAGTCAGCATTTCCCTTGACACGCCGAAGTTAGCGGGGACATTAGTCGCGTTCGAAGTTGGATAGAGAAAACCGGACGGCGAGTAATTGGCTATCATTAGGCCTTATGCTGGTGCGGTCTTTCTCGTATGTACTTTCTTGCGAAGGGTCGTTGTGATCGAGTAATGACGACCATGAGAGTAGGATTTCGCGCTCAAAGTCGGCAGGAATTCGCGGCGTTTCTTCCGTTCACGTAAACGGCAACGTCATTTCGTTGGAAGCGCTGAACACCCCGTTTGGAAGACCCATTTCCGTGAGAACAAAAGAGAGGAAATCGCGTGGTGACCATGACGAAGGCAAGAAAAAGGTGAATGATAGCGGCGCTACTTTGACGTTACAATAGAACGCGGTGGAAGATGAAGGAGACATAAAAGTCGTGTCGACAAAAGTCGTTGAATGAGAAATGTGATGCGTAGCTAAAGAGAATATACACGTTCGAGAAAGATTACAATATACGCGTACGTCGAAAGCACCGCCGACCGCGTATTCTGACGGATTTTGAAAGGTGGATGGCACTCATATATTCGTGAAATGGCGATGGAAATCGAACGCGGTAAATATTAATTGTCCCAAGGGATGACAGTTGCTGATCGGAAAACGTTTACTTTGATAGGCGATCTTTCCCTAGCCGATGTCGACGGTGAAATGTGCTTTGACGTGACGTATTCGCGTTGTGTTCTATTGATTCCAACGCGGCATCGGATTCTTAACTGAATTTACTGTTTCAGCACGCGCCCCTATACTATAACAAAACACCCCATGCGCGAACGTGCTCACGATCGAATGCCATTCGCTCTACGACTGCCGGTAATAACACTTTTTTTGCGCTCGCCCGCACCGTAATAAACATAAAGACGAGGCGTGCACGGGGTAAGACGAGCACCATATCGACCATGTGACATACAAGGTTGAAGAAAGTTTCCAGGTAAACCCAGCGACATGTCTTCTCACGCTCCGGTGAGAAGGTATTCGTGTCTTTTTTAGAAACAATAAATTCGCATCACGTAAATGGATCTGCACGGAAGACAAAAAGAATGCTGTCTAGACAAAGGGACACTTTTTCTCTGCGAAATTGCCCGTGTAACGAATATGACCTTTATCATTGTCGATGTAGAACAGTAATCAATTGTCACTGGACTTGGAAACTGGTGGCCATCCGGTGTATCTCACGTTGCCAACATATTTTGCGTTTGAAAAAAATAGTTGAAATTGAATTAGCAGTTATCTCCGTCGGGTTATCTGATTCTTTATAAACTGCGTTTTATTCCAGGGGATAGAACACGTTTCGCGATTTGCATAGGTTCTCGACCTTCTGTCCCGATGCTCGATTAGGAGCTTATGCAATCTTCTCTTTGAAAGAACGAAATACATACCCATCTTTCTCTTAGAATTTATGTAACTGTCCATTTTCTTTTCTACGACCTAATTTTGTTTGCACTTTCACGGATTTAGGTGAACAGATGACGGGAAAGTGATCTCCAATGGACAGGAGCCAGAACGATTAATAACCCGAAAAGTAGTTCAAGGCCAGGTTTAATCAAATATACACGCCGGCAAATAATAGCAACCGCTAAATTACTCACGAATTGAATGAGACAAAACTTTATGTGACGTGCAGGTTTATCCACCAGTTGAGAAATTTTGCATGATAAATTGCAAGTTCACATGTTCAAGATAAAAACAGCGTTGCACATACTGAATGAACATAATGTGCCTTCAGGCATCCACAAAGCGGTGGGAAGGCATGGGGAATGCATGATCAATTAAGAAAACAGTTTCACGTCGTTAAAACAACGAAGCGAATTTAACACAATCAACTAACATGTCTTTGGTTCCCAAAATGGTCATTGAATATAAGGATAAGATCATTGACACGGTAAATGTACGAATTTGAAAGCGTCAAAGTTGCGAAAAATACAATAAAACTAAATGAAAAGCCCCGTTATAATGGACCATAAATCAAGACACAGATTTCGCTGGAAACTGAAGAACGACGGGCACAGTCCAGTGGGAAACAATTATACTCGCTACATTCGTATAAATGAAAGAGAATCGTGCAAAAATTAAGCCGCAATGTTCCACTTGGGCCGTCGGGGCTTTTTCTCGAATAAAAGAGTGCCAGTGTTCATTCCTCAACTGTAATAAGTCAGGTGCCAATAACGCCAGACACAGAAATTCCCCTTCGTTTAGGACAACTCGAAATTTGCCCAACATCGCAGGAGGCCGCTAATTAAAAATTTCGGGACAACAAAGAACCACGACAGAGTTACATTCGCACCGCGGAATTTAATAATACATCCTTGCTGTTACTAATTAGAAGGACGAGCAAGCAGTTCCACCGAAATAGGGTTCGTAAAGAATTTTCAAAGTGGTGCCCTGACGCATAATTCGTCGCATTTTCATGCAGAACAGCAGAATACAGCCGTTCTCAATTACAGGTAACCCTCCTATAACACGGTATCTTATAACACGGTTTCGCTATAACACGATTCGTAAATTGCGGGAACACTCCTACAACACGGCATCCTATAACACGGTTGTTCCTCTTATCGGGGACTGTGTCCCCCGTAGGACATTGGGGACATATCTTTGTCGCTGAAAGAAATAAAAACATCAATCTTAAATGCGTGTTGGAAAAAGATATGGCCTTCTTCAGTTGAAACAGAAATCATGCGTGAAACATCAGAAAATGAAATTGGTGCCATATTAGAAGTCGCTAAATCAATCGGGGGCGAAGGTTTTGTGGATATGGCTACCAAAGACATTCAAGATTTATTAGTGGAAGAAGAAGTTGACGAAGCGGATTTGATGGAAATGGCATCCCCAGATGCAAATCAAATCGATTTTGAGGACGAATGAAGATTGTGCAGTTAAGAATTTAACATTAAAAAAAAATACGAGAAGGCCTACGCTTAACGGAAAATCTCGAGTAATTTTTCTTGAATACAGACCCTTCCACGGAAAGAAGTCGAAGATTCAAAAGGGAGCTGCAAAACTGTTTAGCTCCATACCGCGAAATTTACAATGACCTAGTAAGAACCAGCAAGCAAAGTTCGATTACAGATTTTTTTAAGAGGGGAAAACATACAAAAACTTGAAATAGAGAAAAAAGTTCTGAAAGTGAAGGCGATATCGTTCCACCGAAAAAACGTTCTCGGTTGATTATACTGAATAGTGACGACGAATAAATTCATTAAATTATGGTTGCGTTAGATTAAATTTTTTTTTACTTTGTGTTGTACATACATTTATATTTTTAATAAATATTAAGTTGTTTATGTCGAATTAAAAAAAAATATTTGTTTTTAATAAGTTTTTGGAACGTAACCCCCCTTTTCGTACTGGCTCTGGGTCTCATGCAACACGGTTTCACACAAGACGGCATTTTCTAGGAACCTAATTACCGTGTTATAGGAGGGTTACCTGTACTACCTTCGGTGAATCGATACCAGACTCGAAGTTCCTTCGAAACATTCGTGAAAATTGCCAGAGCCTCACTATGCCGATATTATTTGAAAACACGCATTGCCTCGTGAACTTGCACCATTTTCCTAATGCGCATCGGAGTAAGTCGCTATAAAGAAGACAGATCCTATAATATCTCATATTAAGACGCAGAAAATTTGCGGAAATTGTCTGCCTTGTGCATAACTTTTTTGAGCACGCTCAGTACACGCCTGTCTCCGAAAGCTCCAGCGAACAGTTGCGGTTTCCCGCGTTCCAGATTCGTATACGCTCTTTGCACAGCCTTCGGCACATTCTCTGATATACTCTAGTCTTGGTCATAAAGAGAATTACATTGTTTCTCGTTTATATCTTTGCAACCAGCGAGTGAGTTTTGCGTTGATAGAATAGTATAACGGACCCGCGTTGTTGTATCGAATAGGATTTACGTAATTGATCGATATGTTGGCAACTATAATAAATACGCGGATTAATTACGCATTACCGAAAGTTAAAATATGGAACGAGCGGGTGAAGGAATCCAATTATTTGGACCAGTGTGCCTAATGTGTATCATTTATCAAAATAAATCCGTGCGACTTAGCGCCGAAGATCCGTAAGGATTGAGAAAAGACGTGGAGAAAGGATTTTGTATGTATAGTATATTAAAGTTGTACCTCTAAGCACAACGCTCAACGTGAATGTTGTCAAACCGTATACGCGAATAAGTAACGTTCTATATTAGTACGCTTCAAGTATGCTATATATATTGAATATTACACGTCTCTGTAAAATTCTTTTATGCTTCGACCATTTACTCGAGTGAAGGTAAACATTATTCCCGACGTGCACCAGACTAAAATAATAAAAGGAAGGAACCTTTACGTTCTGTAAAGGTTTCAAAAAGGCACTCACACGGTGCCAAAGATTGAAACAGGATTTTTCTAAACTTTTAAAGAATTTCAATTCAGTTCATTATTACAGACCTGTACACGCCAATAATGACCTTTATCTTCATTATATGTCTACGGCATTTACATAATGGCAGTATGGACAGAGCACGCTTATAAACAAGGACGTGTATTGTCGCGGCAAATGGTCATTTACACCAAAAGCAATAAATTCGCGATATTCCGATCAGTATAATAACGCGTTTCCTCCATGACGAAATCAAATGGCAAAATAAGTTCCGATCGCAAACTGTGAGAGCTGAACACGAAATTTCACTTGTCCCTCCACATTTTCCAACAGTTTTCGTTTGCACCCAGCGAACTAGGCCCACCAACAGTTAACCCTTTACGATCGGTGTCTCTGTAGCAGGGACATCTTTAAATCGTCGTAAAAGTCGATATCCCCGCAACGGGAACCTCCGAAAATGCAATTATTTTTTGGGGCATAGAGATGTGCGTCATTAACTCATAGATACTGTATAAAATAACAAAACTACAGATCAACGAAAACTCACTAACACACTTAAATTTTGTGAAATGTTTAGTCGATCAGTTAATAGAAAAGTTCCGGCACCAAAACTATCTATACTGCAACCTTTAGTGTCATTCGTAGACATTATATTAAATAATCAATTTCATATAATTCGTTCCAGTAGGCAAGAAAGATTGTGCAGTATGTTCCGATAGAAAAATTGCGGGAAAAAGACGGCAAATACACACGTACTGTGATATTTATACACGAAATCCAGAACTTCATATCGGTGATTGTTTCGCGAAACATCATATTTGAGAACATTACAGAGATTAAACATTTGTATTCTTACATATTACAAGTAGTAATAAACACAACAAATCAGTTCCAATAAATTCTGCGTGTTTTAATATCCATATATTGACTTAAAATTCTGCACGGAAAAGTAACTATGAAATGCTAGTTTTCATCCGACCTGCTTGTACTCTTAACACGTTAACCCTTCTTTGCATGATTTTTTCTTTATTGGTGAAATAAATCAAGGTGATATAATTCATGTTCAAAATTAAAGGAAAAATGATTAAAAAGATCTTAGTATATATTTATAGTATACGGGTTAGCTAATTACGTAAACAATCCTTATATATTTGCTTCGTTTGTAAAATTATTCCTCCAATAGTAAATTTAGCCTCCAACTCATTATCTCAATAGCGCCTCGATAATGTGACACAAAAAACAATATGATGGAAATCTCCATCATCATGCAAAGTTAGATTAAAGGGAACTTCTTCTTTTATATAATTTTTGGGCATTCAATGTTATGATGGAAATTTCCACCATCATGCAAAGAAGGGTTAACTGTCACAGTGGTCACCTGTAACCGGCGCCAAAGATTTTACTATAAATGCAAAAAAATTCGTCATGAAGCCTATTTGCAATCTTGTAAAAGCAATTGATATCGGAATGGTGCTTCGATATTTTGGCCTCTAACAACTCTGCGTTACCTTCATTTTGCACGACTTAATCCTACTCTGCAGTATTTCATCGCATCGCGAAAAGATAGTCGGAATAAGAATCTTGACTTATTAATATTTTATTTTTTCTAACGTAGCAAAATACGCTTGGCAGTCAACGTGTTAAGAGCAAAATCTGCCGACCGCAAAGGGTTAACACATTTGCGAATCATTACCTCAACAAAAGTCTGTATAAATTCAATCTCCAAGTCAGTCTTTCCATTTTTGCACGAATTACGCGCCACGTGCACGTACTATAATTGTGACCGTCTATTATTTAGCCGTCGATCAACTATTCTGCTATTCTCCGCGTACAATTCCGACGTCTCTCGACGTTATCCTACTCCCCGGAAGAGACCTCCATTGAAAACAATAGCAGAAGCAAGAGAAATCTGAGATGTGGACTTACCACGCCGTCGGATGAGCTTTCCTCGAATCCCCGGAAGGCAGGAATATTCGCCGGCGGTGTCGTCCTCATGTCCAATGGTAGCCAGTCGCTCCTGGAGGGCGAATTTCCGTGAACGGATGGCGACAGGTGCTTCCCACCCCTGGCGCCAAGTCGCGGCCTGCCGCGACGAACTCTTCGAGCTGCAAAATACGAACGACGAACGGGATCATATCACGAATCAAGGATCGTGTTACAGCACCGTATGAAGTCTGTCAGGTGCAAACGCTGGACGTCACGAATATGTGCTTTTGGAGTTTTTCAATGTTTCAGCATCTTTGCATTGCATCAGCGGAGATGAAATAGCGGACACTGTATGGCGTCCATAGAAGTTGAATGGGGCTTTTATGTTTTGTTCGCTAGAAATGAAAGTGGAACTAACCGTCGCGCTGCATATGGAACGAGTTCGGGACGTATGCAGTCACTGTACTACATTTAGCAACTTCGCCGGCCAGGAGTTCAGAGTACTGACGTTGGATCTGAATAAATTACGTCTATGACGGGAAGGTAGATCGTCAATAGAGAAATACTTCTTGCCTGTAAGTTAGAATAGGTCTGCGAAAGAAATAGTCCGTTTCTTCTCGCCGACAAGAAAGACGCATTCCGTAAACCTCAGCAGCGAAATACTCAAAAAGTGTAGACGACAAAGTAATGATAATGCATTCATCAGGAGCTCATTCACATCACCGGCGAGCCGGTCGGCTTATTCGTCGGTAAAAGCAGTTGAAGTTTTAATTACGGATTCAGAGCGACAGCGGGATCAAAGAGGAAAAAATGAAAGCCAATGGGATGTCTTTAATCACAAGCGAGAACTGGCACAAACGATTCGTACCGAGCGCGGTGCCGAACAATTACGCAGTGTAATTACCACCGTAAAATTATACGTTGTAAAGGATCGCGATCTCCCTCGACCATTTTGTCCGCATGTCCCACTGTCTCTCTTTCCCGCGTCTCCCTCGGCAGTACACTTCGTTCCCTAGTTTTATTTCAATTCGCACGACTGCCGCAATCAAGCGAATTACAAGGGCGGTGCCAGGAATTCCTTCACTCTCCGCTTTCTTTGTGCGGGGGAGCCATCGTCACGGGATATCCCGTCCTAAATAAAAATCCGCGGAAGCATTGCACGCGACGAAACGGCCCGATATTCCCAGCGGGGATCTCTTTGACTTGTGGTCCCAGTCACGGTACCAAGATGGTCCAGACTCGGCAAAAATCTTTTCTCTCTCTAGCGGTCTTCGAAGATCTGGCTCCACCAGTGCTTCGTAAGCGACTGCCTTGAGAGGAAGTGAATGGGGAGAATGGAGACGAGGAACAAAGCGACTCAATAAAGAGAACAGAACGAAAATAAGAATGGCGACGCACAAAACTGCACCGGCAGTCTGTTTAACACGTTGACCGCCGCGTCGCCTGTATTCGGATGGCGGCAAAAATGTTGATTGAGCCGCGTCATCCGCATTCGGGTGACGCGCATTTCAGTACTTACGAGGTCAGTTAGTAGGTATTTGGAAAGATATTTCACAGGATATAATAACACTATTAAATTGTTATAAAAAATAACTGTAACACGATGACTGCCGTGGTGACCGTCGCAAAAAGCCGCACGAAAAATTCAAAAAATCCCCAATCGATAGCGTTTATAATTTTGTAAATGCAATTAATATTAAATAGTGATTAAATTCTGTGGTCTCCGATACCTGCACATTATTTTCATTTTACACAATTCAATCATATTCTGAAGTACTTCATCAAGTTGCGGTTTCAATATAGTAAAATACACACGACAGTCGACGTGTTAACCATGCGTTATAACAAAAAAAAAATGTGAAAAAGACCGAGTGCATGTCTCGAAATGTTTCAATGTAAACGTGCTTATCTTCTGCTACAAGAAACAATAGGTCCAGTACAATTCTCTAATATAGATTTTCATCTCGATGGGAATCCGTAGGCATCTTGTTAAAAATGTAATAATCTTCTACAACGATAAAAATTCGCGTATGGTATAGCGACACGCGTGGCCTGACGGAGATTTTCTGATAAACTTGTGTGGCAATCAACGTGTTAAGAGGACCAGAAAGGTTTGAAATTTCAAAAAAGTCGATTTTTGTTTTTTTTTTACATAATCGGTTAGTACATTTTTTTGAAAACATATTGGCGCAAGAAAAACTTCGACATTTAATCAAAATTGAGTTCAGAAATGCCAAAAATGTGTGGTCATACGCGGTCGCCAGAATGTTCCGCGATCAAGTAGCCGTAATCCTGTTCCCAAGCTTTAATCGCGTTTTTCTCAAAACAGTATTTTCCATTAGTTTTGCCGCGGTAACTCAAGAATGGTTGAAGATATCGGACATATATCATAAATTGGACCGATGTCTGCATATAAAAATTAATTTTTTAATATCGTTTTTAACAACAAATAACTTACATTTGTCAATCTTTTGGATTTTTGGTCGCCATTGCTTTAATTGTGACATTTTGTCACAGAATTTAGTTTCAGTCTACAGAGAGAAATCTCACGAACCAAATGGCGCTAAAAAAATCGGAAAATTCCAACTCGTTCACCCGGAATACCGGCAAGAAGAAAATAGCGCACGACACACGCGGTCACTTTCAGATATAAATATTTCCTTTAATTATTAATATTTTTTAAATTTTTAAAGCTTGATTTGTTTGTTAAGAATGCATAAAAAACCTGCAAGAAAGAAAATTTGTGTATGTTTATTCGCCCGTCCACAATCGTTATTTGAATTTCACCCAGTTTTCTGGTTGAAGGCTTTCTGGTCCCCTTAAAATAAGATAGCGCTTGCGATTAATGTAATGTAATGCAATACATATTAGCCCGCTTACTGCGTCACCATCGTCGAAGTCCCTGAAGAGATGACGAGGAAAAACACAGATATTCTAGCGCATTTGCCGGAAAAAATAAAATGCACTCGGCGTCTAGGTGCAACCGTTTGGATGTGCGTGGAACCGTAAAGACACGTTGCCACGGTCGAACGTCTTTTGTGATACTCCCCGACGGATACCGTCATACGTCGAGTGCTACTTGCTTTGATTAAATGGACCTCGCCTTCGCGTACACGAAGGACGTAGCCGGGACACTCACTAAAGCGGATCTTTTCGCGGGGATGCACGGCGCGTCTATTTGCTGAAAATTCGTTCGCCACATCGAATTTACGGGTTCACTTTGTCTGAAAAAGGAAAGAGATTTTTATGAGAGATATTGGAAAACTTAAATTTCTTGCGACGAAATAGTTCCAGATATGCTTCCGGAGACGCAGATTGTGAGGCACGGTAGACAGTAGATGGAGGAATAAGATGATTTCTTTGTGCCCCGTATCTGCGCTATTCGTGGTTGTTTGATACCCCAGATTTCGAAGTAAAGGAATATAATTACTCAACGACGGCAAGAGAACTATGGATAATGGGAGCCTCGACGGGCGATGGCTGCACGACATAAGACCCTTTGTGCGGCATAAGTTTATTTCAAAGCAACTCGTTCGCCGACATCTCGACGCAAAATCGATGATCATGCAAAAAATCATTAAGATGTCTGATTAAATTCAACGCCATGCTGTTCACGCGGCGTGCGAGAAAAAGAAGTTAAACGGGTCACGTTAAGCCTCGTGCCAAGCATGCACTTTGCATAATTGCTCCTATGTTTCAGGAAAGATCAAGATTCAAGGTGACAGTCGCTTTTTCTGTGAAAATGCACTACCGACGATAGATCTCAGACTTGACGCATTAGCGAATACAGGCAGAGGTTGGCCAGCTGAGTACCTTTATTAACGAGTGCTCCTTAAATCACGAAAATGTGGGCGCCCGGTCGACACGCAGCTGTACCTAATGTCTGATCGGTGAATTAGAAATGAAGACAGACCCTTTCGGTCGCTGTTCACGTAGAGCCACACAGAAGCAATCCGACGCGGCTGAAATCGATATGGTGAAATGTAATTACTGAGATCCAAAAGAACCAGGCCTGATTGAGAAACTCCAGTGGCAGATTCTAGTTTCCAGCAGACATGTGCAGCGATCCGGAAACATGACCAATTAGAAAGAACGTCCTCCCTCGAGGCACGAACGCCGTCCTCGAACTGAAAACTCGCGGCAACAACTTTTATGGACGGTAGCAACGAAAGGACGCAATTCTTTGGAAATTTCAATTTATTACCCTTCGATATCAGTTCTCATGGTTTTGCTTAATTAAAATCCGCGGAAAGGTATTGCACATCCATATTTACATTTACGCCCTCGTGATTTGTTTCGAGCACATTCGCCGTTCGGACGTCAGGCAAGGAGAGAGCCTCGTCTTTAATGAGCGTTCCACTTTGTCAAGCTCGTGGGCCAGTCCCGTAGTCGTCTCGCGATAAACGCACGACTTTTCTTAAATTGCGGGTCGATAAGAGAAAAACGTGCAAGCTTCCTGGAGTACAGAAAGTCAACGCGACAGCTAATAACACATTAACACACTACCGTTACGACCTACCTCTACTTTCGCACTGAATTACACGGGATATTCACGTCCGGTGCTATTGTACAGAAATAATGGCTATCATCGTCTCTCGGATTCCATGAACACTCATAGAATGCGGATCGAAAGACTATGCAGTTCCAAAATCTGAAGATACGCGTGAGATAAATTGGCGATAACTTTAGAACAAAATTCAGTAGAATGGTACAGCCATTTGCCATTAACGAAAGGAAACAGAGTTTAAGAATGTAGAAGCATCCTGCAACTAATAAGGGCGTCCTATATTATTTGACGACACAAAGTCCGTCTCACAGGGGTCATTAGTATTCGAGCTCAATATCGACGGTAACATGCACGCGCAACATAAAGCATACGAAGTCTCGCACATTTCTTCAGAGAACCTTATAAAACATAATCTTTTGTCGTGACACTGTTGAGAGACCTCCGACAAAAAAGTACCAACGAATTCCTCTTGGTTTCTTTCGCGTCAAGTATAGCAATAACGATGCACTCTGAAGACGACTCCTCTTGAGGCCATCACCATTTTGATGATAATGACCGCGCTTCTGTAGAATTCTGGTCAACCGTACTCCTTGCAGTTTGAAATGTCTCTGTCTCGGAATAGGTCGTGCATTACGTCCCGGCAGCATCCACGCTGATGGGTAAAACTTCGTAAGCCGACGTCTTCTGCCGACATTCGGCTGATTGCGCAGTGCCGTTCACGGAGGAGGCGGGAGACGAAGAAGACGACAATGACGAAGACGATGACGATGAAGATAAGGGCGGCACCGGACGCCGTTGCAGAGACGTCATTTCGAGAACGTCCGTCGCTTGAGCATGGGCCGATCTAACGTGACGACGGAGATTGCTGTTGTTGCTGTAGACGCGGGCGCAAAGGGGACAGAGTCGAGGCGAGTCCCACGTGCCGCCGGGTTCTGGACCCGCGCAGTTCGCCGTTGTGCCTTCCGACAACGATAACGACGCCGATCCTGATCCGTCAGCAGGCACCACGACGCCGGCTGCAACACACCAGCCGACCAAATCTATATTAGTTCCCACGATCGCCATCCGCGACGCCAATCATCTCCTTTCCTCCGCCTCCTCCTCCTCTCAATTCGTTTCGTGGGCCTTCGTGGCTTACATGCGCACGTCGCGCAATATTCATGCCCATTTTGGCTTTCATCGGGCTGAGCGGGGTTATAGTTGCTTTCGCTACATCGCTGCAAAGTTCTACCGTGGCCGCTGCTAAGGCGATTCCTTTAGATAGTCTAGCAGCGATACAAGATTTGGCGTATCAAATTACTCGCATCCGTAACTCATTCTATGCTCAGCTCGCTGCGGGGTGTCCGCCAGTTTTCGGGCGACACTCTTGCCTAATCCGTTCGTTCAGCCCACTCACCGTCGTAATCGTGTTATTTGCACCTTACACGCTCGACCACTAATGGATGCGCAAAGTTACACGCAAGAGCTCGTCGGGGCAACCACACGCCCCAATAAACATATTTAGTTAGAGGAGACGCGACGATGGATACTGTCGGAGCAAATTCGTGCCGGAAGAAAGATCGGGGGCTTAGAGAGTGGTTTAGCGTGGCCAACCACGACAGGAGGGGAAATTACGGGGCGCGTAAACCGACCGAACGACGCGACATATGCGTCTCGCGTTGCTACACTTAAGCGGGGCCAAATCCGAAACGCCTTTACGCGCCATCAGAACAAATGTCGAGCTAAAGAGCACCGGTGGAATGTCCGACAACTCTTCGAAACGGTGCTTTGACGACAGGACAGTATCTCACGCTTTTTATTTCCCAGCCCTGTCGTCCGATGCTCCGATTTCGGAATCGTAAATCTAGAAGGTTTATGGCATCGCTATTGTGCTTACGGTTCAATATCTATAATGCCGGGAACGGATAAGGGTTTGGGAAGAAACTTTTACATACTCTGGGCGAGATTTCGAATATTGCTAAGTTTGTCTCTTCTTTGTCGAGTTGTATCAAAGTTAGATACGTAAGGACTTTAATGCGGCTCTGCTGCTTTCGATATTCCGGAACACGACGTCGTTTTACGAACAACAGACTGTATATTCTTAGCGAAGAATGATAAATGTAAACTTACTAACGGCAAGACAGGAACAGAATAGAACGGCGAATTCGATCAACTTTGATAGAACGTTACCTTTAACAAAGTTACTTTAAAGGATTTTCTATACAAGCGCTCCACAATATACTCGTAAGAAAGACAATACGCGTGAGAATATTTATTCTTTCTTCAATGTATTATGAAACGAGAAATCGCGAAGTTTGGACGTGCCTTTACCGACAATGAGATTCTTTCTGGACGAAGCGCTATCTTGATTTATATCCCGAAGGGATATCCGGGTTTATGCTCTCTAAAGTCTGGATTTGCAGCGTATTGTTCGCGCAAAACTAACTGCCAGCGTTTAACCACAACCTCATCGTCAGAGAAAAACTCCACGTTTTTCCAATGCATTACTTAATGCAATTGAAATGTAAAATGTCATTGAAAAGTTGCTTGAAAATGAGCATAAAGACACGATACAGTCCCACTTTATGCCGGGACGTCCCATTTAACTAATGGTTCGAAACTGTACTCGTGCATATATTTTTTTGCGGCACAGACGTGATGAACGAAAGTGAAATCGTCGAGTGCATTTGTATTCTAATTGGAGAATAAAAAAAATGTACCCAACCATCGTCGCATCGTTTGCTGCATTCCAGAAACACAAAGCGATGTCCGCCGATACAATATTCGGATCGCACGAATGTATGTAACGAAGCGAACTTCGGTAATTTCGTAGATGCCGCATTGCATTGCGCATTATTCCACGGTATATTGAATTCGCAATACGTAAGTTCAATGTGATTGACTGCCCCATTTAACACTTGGCATGCGGGCATACTTCGCCGCCTAATTTCGCGTGCAGCGGGCGTTTTTTTTTTAATCGCGCGGAAGTTTGGTTATTCAGAAAAATCGCTGTAAATCGAAAACTACTTCGTTTTTATGAACGAAACTTTTTTTATTTCACACTTAAATATATACTGTATGATTATTTAACAAAAAACAAACGATATTTTCACGAAATCATAAAAATAAGCGATTTTTAAAGTTTTCCACACTATCATACGAAAAGTCCGATAATTTGTCAGCGTATATTTCTTCATCATTATCTTTGTCACAACGGCTCATTTGATCAATTTTGTAATCGATAATAAAAAATCAAGCTTCAAATTGATAAAACACGTTCTGGAGCTAAGAATTCGATTGAAGACGAAATAACTCAGCAAAAGATCGAGTAACTCAACAATCATAACTTATGGGAAAAAAAAAATGCAAAGCGTTGCCTAGCAACGCAAATAACACGCACATAATGTCACACATTCATGTAATTATACGTATTTAGTAGATTTGTGGTGGATATCCACTAACAACACCAAATCAACTAAATACGTATTTTCACGTGACCCGCGCTGCAGTGACAGACTACATAAAACGTAAAAATACGTTGCCCGCATGCCAAGTGTTATCCCTTAGCGCTCCATAGGCTCCGCTGCGGAGCCGAATGTTTTTAACATGATTGCGCTTAAAATGCTGCCGTATCGTCGACGTTGGCAATTGATAACTGTAGTTAACACGTTGACTGCCGTGCGTATTTTGCCGTATTACAATGGCCATGCTATGAAATACTATAGCGTTTGATTTAATTATGCAAAATGTAAATAATGTGCAAGTATTGGAGACCAAAGAATCGCATCACTATTCTAACAATAAGGGCATTTATAAAATAATTATTACTACCCATTGCGAATATTTTGAATCTTCAGTAAAATCTCTTGCGTCGGTCACCGGTGACCCCTGCGGCAGCCAACGTGTTAAAACGTGATCAGTCTCTGCAATGTTACGATTAAACCATTTTTTGACCTTTTGTATAGCACGTGTAATTCTTCTCACTTAAAATAAAACTCCGTTTCACTCGTTCTGCTGCGAAAATGTGCCGGAGCGCTAAGGGTTAATATATCCGCATAGTCTCTACGAAAACTCGAAAGTTCCTAATTAGACTTGACAGCTATACAAAAGCCTTGAAATTAGGAGTACACGCTCGACGCAGACCGGAATCATTCCTGTTACCGAAAACTTTTCCCGGCAGCCACGCTAATTCGGTCCGTCGGCGAGGGCAGGAATATTCGATCGTTACGCCTAGCTATATTTATGCTATTTCAACAGGGATCTGCAAAGTGTGTACCGTCACCGCAATTCCCTGTCGCCGTTAAGCTCGACACGATAAAGCTGGAGATAAGAAGGCGTCGAACGACGTGGCGCCCGCCGTGGAATAATAACGCAAAGTCTTCAACGACGAAGGACGCGTACGACACTCTGCGCACGTGAAACGTGTCAAACTTTATGCGTTCGAAATTGTCGAAGTTTCGTCTCACCGTTACAAGCCATTAAAAATACATCGAGTGAACGGTCGAAGTGCAACGCTACGCGTATGATTATCCTCACGAGTTACGTTCCTGCTTTAAGGCATAGCTGTTACCAGGGTAAACCTTACAGCCTAATGAGAATGTAATTTTCAAGCCAACCGAGAGATCAACTTAGCCGTTAGCGAACGTCAACACCGACGTCCAATGAACGAATAATAACGTTGATCATATCTTGACCCGACGTTTTATCGCGATTTCGAGTTATTACGCTTTCTACAGATCGCCTGATACGGCTATGTATCAATCCGAATTTCAGATTTGATGTATTGTCGTAAAAACGGATTGGTCACTTTATGAGCGTAGTAATTCTATGGAACTGCAACGGTGCAAATTTGAACAAGTACGCATTCAAAACATTCACTGCCACAGTTAGTTACATATGATTCACACGATGAGTATCACAGGAATGGCAGGATATATGTATCCTGCAACGCGATTATGGTATAATTAACGTTAATGCATATGAAAAATTGCGTCACTTCTTGCAGCTATTCTGATACGTGTACATTTTTCATGTTGTTTCAACTTATTTATGACGATATTTCCCAAACTATTGCGAATTTTACACGTCTGTTAGCCGTTCTCATTATGTTTTATTCTTTTCTTACGCTTTCTAGAGATCGGCTGATACGGCTATGTATCAATCCGAATTTCAGATTTGATGTATTGTCGTAAAAACGGATTGGTCATTTTATGAGCGTAGTAATTCTATGGAACTGCAACGGTGCAAATTTGAACAAGTACGCATTCAAAACATTCACTGCCACAGTTAGTTACATATGATTCACACGATGAGTATCACAGGAATGGCAGGATATATGTATCCTGCAACGCGATTATGGTATAATTAACGTTGATGCATATGAAAAATTGCGTCACTTCTTGCAGCTATTCTGATACGTTTACATTTTTCATGTTGTTTCAACTTATTTATGACGATATTTCCCAAACTATTGCGAATTTTACACGTCTGTTAGCCGTTCTCGTTATCTTTTATTCTTTTCTTACGCTTTCTAGAGATCGGCTGATACGGCTATGTATCAATCCGAATTTCAGATTTGATGTATTGTCGTAAAAACGGATTGGTCATTTTATGAGCGTAGTAATTCTATGGAACTGCAACGGTGCAAATTTGAACAAGTACGCATTCAAAACATTCACTGCCAGAGTTAGTTACACATGATTCACAGGATGAGTATCACAGGAATGGCAGGATACATGTATCCTGCAACGCGATTATGGTATAATTAACGTTAATGCATATGAAAAATTGCGTCACTTCTTGCAGCTATTCTGATACGTGTACATTTTTCATGTTGTTTCAACTTATTTATGACGATGTTTCCCAAACTATTGCGAATTTTAGACTTCTGTTAGCCGTTCTCGTTATCTTTTATTCTTTTCCATATATTAAACGGTAACAAACCAGACACCTGCGAATATTCTCAGTAAAAATGCTAACACATTTTCAGCAAATGAGTGCACTTCAAAAAATTGTCAATTTTGTATGAACCCCTATCGCAGTCGAACTATATGATGCTAGGCTATAAATTGTATTAGATTTTCCTGCAGTCATTTTTACGCTCGTCACATGGGACAAGCGGGAGTAAGCTATTTAAACAAAAATTTGTTTACCTTTAAAAAAGCACCATATCTCTGGAGCTACATAAAATTTAGCAGTTACGCGGTGGTACATTTTTAACGCAAATTTTAACCTGATTATGGCCATATGTTAAAATACGTAGTCACCCACAGTTTGTTTTTCGATTCTATCAGGAGGTAGCGAACATTGTATCGATACGTAAAAAAAATATGACGACGCGGTATTATTTTACATGACATTTAACGTATTAAATTGCCGTACCGATCCAAACTCGTTCCTTGATTGGCGCGCACATGTGAAAAGCGATAAAGAACGTGGTCGATTTAACGCTAGACGGAACATCGTACCTTCTAGTCGGAAAGATAGATGCGTACCGTACAATTTACACGCGAACGAAGCCAGAGCTTGTTTCTTGCACAACGTTAGAATAACTTTGACATCAATGCCATATAAAAGGCAAGCTAAAATGTTGCTTTAGATAAACGCTTTTCATTGGCAGCATCCCTAGCTGAGATTTTCAGTGCTAATGAGGATTTAATGCTAATGCGAACCAGTGCGATAGCCTATTAAAATGGATGCACGGACGATTACACACTTTATGAGGCTCGCGTGAAAGCGCACGCAGTATAAAACTCGTTGCCCGTGAGAAAGATGAAAACACGCTGTCGCGTTTATTACAATAAAAAAATTAATGACACCACCTCCAAATAGAATATGAAATACAGCCTGCAATAGTGGCCGTGATCCCATGCGCACGTCCTATATACCCCATGGAAATGTTCGACTAAAGTATTTCGAGAGACGCGCGCAAGGTTATTCGCGAGATGGGATGGGGCTATAGACGTTGATTTATGAATCTTAAGAATCTTTTACTCTTGAACTTAGCAGCCCGCTTTATTGGATTTTGCTCTCAACTTCTGCGCGCCACTAATACTCCCAGGTGTATCTGTGCGTCACGACGGTGTTTAACGTTTTATGCGCCCAGGTGGCCGACGATTTTCAGGATCCCATGCGCGGAATCAACGGAAATCCGATAGGAAACTCTCTTCCAGGCCGATGGACTTTCCTCGTTCGAAAATTTATCCCATTTATACCCTCGCGGAAACTATATCAGCGAAAGCTCGTAAATATATGCGCTTAGGAGAGCGTTGACGCGTGGTGCTTTTAACGGCCATGGCATATTAAGCGATGTCACATATATCATTCCTACGCTCCCTGATAAAAGAACTCTTTTACACGTTTCCAACGATGAACCGCAGAACGGCGCGCAAGGTGTGACATTTTTCGAAGCACAAATGAGACCCATATTGGATCGAATAACAAGTCAAACTAGGCTCCGGTGCAATGACACGCGATATCGATTCGGCCGCAGTAACACGCTTCGAAAGAAGTCTTTCCGAAATGTCGCCTCGACGAACGAGTTATTTGGCTGCTTTAACGGTTTGAGTCCCATGCAGCGCGATCGCGCTGTTCAGATTTCATGTCAAAAAGTCCCATTAGTTTTATCGCGATACGCTATTGGCGATACCCCCGCAATTTTGCTATAATTATTATTCGCATAGTTACTGTTTTGGTGTGAACCTTGTGAGCAAAACATTTTGTCTCTAATTTCCATTACTTTAAATTATACTTATTTGATAAACACAACCGCTGTTGTCCCGTTTGACGTTTTCCGACATAAATTGAAGCAAGCGCTATCGCACCGCTTGGTATTTCTCGACAAGATTTTCTGGATAACCTCTGGGATCCAAACGGTTAATACTTTGACTGCCACGGTGGTCACCGCCGACCGGTGCAAAAAAATTTACTAAGAATGCAAAAAATTCGCAATGAAACCTATTTGCAATCTTGTAAAAGCAAATTATATTGGAACGGTGCTTCAATACTTTGGCTTCCAACAACTCTGCGTTACCTTCTTTTTTGCACGATTTAATCATACTCTGCGGTATTTCATCGCATCGCTGTTCTAACATAGCCAAATACGTTTGGCAGTCGTGTTAATACGTTGACTGCCACGGTGGTCACCGGCAACCGGTGCAAAAGAATTTGGTTACGAATGCAAAAAAATTGGCAATGAGACCTATTTGCAATCTTGTAAAATAAATTGAAGTTGGAACCGTGCTTCAATATTTCGGCTTCCAAGAACTCTGCGTTACCTTCATTTTGCACGATTTAATCATACTCTGCGGTATTTCATCGCATCGCAGTTCTAACATAGCAAAATACGCTTGGCAGTCGTGTTAACACGTTGACTGCCACGGTGGTCACCGGCAACCGGTGCAAAAGAATTGATTAAGAATGCAAAAAAATCGCAATGAGGCCTATTTGCAATCTTGTAAAATAAATTGAAATTGGAACCGTGCTTCAATATTTCGGGTTCCAAGAACTCTGCGTTACCTTCATTTTGCACGATTTAATCATATTCTGCAGTATTTCATTGCATCGCAGTTCTAACATAGGAAAATACGCTTGGCAATCAACGTGTGTCATTAAAAATGCAAAAAATTCGCAATGAAGCCTATTTGAAATCTTGTAAAAGCAGTTGATATTGGAACCGTACTTCAATACTTCGGCTTCTAACACCTCTGCGTTATCTTCCTTTTCGCACGATTTAATCATACTCTGCGGTATTTTATCGCATCGCAGTTCTAACGTAGCAAAATTAGCAGTGGTCTCTGGTGATCAGTGCAAAAGATTTCACCAAAATTGCAAAAAATTCGCAATGAAGCCTATTTGCAATCTTGTTAAAATAATTGATATTGGAACGGTGCTTCAATACTTTGGCTTCCAACAACTCTGCGTTACCTTCATTTTGCACGATTTAATCATACTCTGCGGTACTTCATCGCATCGCAGTTCTAATACAGTAAAATACGCTTGGCAGTCAACGTGTTAAATAAAAATAGCAGCAACGGTGTGACGAGCGACAAATGTTCAGTGTTTCGTGTTAACTGTCTCTAAGGCTGCTGTTAAATGCTCGAAATAGATGAATCGCGAACGGCGCTGAAGATTTAGCGCGAAAGACTAATTAAGAGAGACGTATTCAGGTCGCTCGGCCACGAAGATACGGAACGAACGGTGCCGGTGCCTTAGATTAATAAACGTGCATCGGAACCAGAGAGCGACGTCAAAGAAGTTGGAAGCAATATAGAAACGGCGAGATTCGTAGCGGGACGACGACCGAACGATATTGCCGAGTTCCACGACGGAATCTCCATGTATTGTCATGAGTGCATCGAATGCCTTCCGCTTTAGCGATGCGACGCATTGTGATCGAACCATCGAACGGGCCTGCTGTAATTGCATAGAACCGACGATGCTCGAAATATCTTGGCGTTGCAGCCGCGAGCTTTTAGTTGCACTGCTTTCTCGCCGACATACAGGCACGGAAGCGAACCTGATCCATTGTACTTAATATGACACTTCAGGAGATGTGGCCGAGAATAGGCAGAGGGACCATGAAAAACATAGTACACGACCACCTATACTCAGGTGACATGACTATGACAAAACTCTGATAATGCTATAATGCGCAGGCTAAAAAAAGTAACCTTCCTAACACGCTTGTAAACTTGTGAAAGTCTGGTAGAAGTAACATTACATTTCCTGGTTAAAAGTTAAATATAGGCAAAATGCGGATACGGTTTCCAGTAATCGGCAAAATGACAGAGTATTGTCTTAAAATGTACTTAATAGGAGATTATGTTGTATCTTCGCATACGCACGATATTAAGTAATAATTGCACGAGTGACGTACAAATGTGAATGACTTTATTCAAATGTATAGTTTGACAAGTTTCGGGTACAGAACGAAAGCGCCGTTGCCGAATCACCATGATAAAATACTGTCCTAGCCTGGCGAAAAGGCTTGGTTTGTTACAACGTGAATTTGGTATGTATATATTTATATATATATTTATATATTTATGTATATAGCCGAGAGAGTGATCGTGTCATTTTTTGCTTTTCATATAGAAGCGTTTCGGGTATAAAAGAAACATAAAATAGGAACATCGCTATTGCATTACGATACTATTACACTTAATATTATATATCCGAGTGAATTGCGAGAAAACGAGGTGAATTAAATATATATCGATCAGGCATTGACGATATCGATACAATGAAACGATAAGGGTTACGATGTATATGTGGATCTGTAATGTGTCCATACATGTGGGTGAGTGTCCGTTTATGTAGGTACGCGTGTATATTTTACGTGAGTTTATCTCTGGGAGGGGAGAGGGCAAAAAGCACACACGGTTACAAAACTACGTCTACCTGAAGCATCTGCTGCTAATAAAATAAATGCGCTTATATATATTCACGAGGCGTGTACCGTGCGATTTACTCCGCGCCATACGTCTACAATCTCCGCAAGCTTTAATCCTTTGCGCATCTACGTAAACTAGGCTGCTCCAAGTGACATTTCTAAAAATTGCAATCATTCTCCACGTAACGCGACGGGCTTTTCTCCCATTAAAAAGTAAGTACGATTCATTGTCGTTTGGAATGTAAACAAGTGTTACGAAACTAACACGGAAAGCCACATGGACGGAAATGAAGAACGTACATCAACGCATATATCACAATTCGTATATCCAATCGGTTACGTAAACGGTAATTTAACTTTCGCATAAGCTCTTTTTACATCGCAGCGTCTTCGACTCGTGCGAGTACCTTTCGAAAAGTACTTCGCTCTAGGCGACGAAGAGACACCGCATCATCTTTCATTTGGAACAAAAGAAGAAAGTGTATACGTATATATTGTCAAACTCGCCGAAAGTTTAAGAACTCTTCCGATCAATATTTGTCGCACTCCGGAAGTTTTTTGTCGTCGCGCGGCGGATGCAAAAAGAATCACTCGAAGTATTGACGCGACGAGAAGAGAAAGGAACGTTTTCGGCGGCGTATCTCATAGGCTGCACAAAGGTTTAAACCTTGTATCCGATTGTCTTCCATTTAATTAAGTGGCGCACACCGTGCACGGTGATTCAGTAGCACACATTTTACGCAAATGTGCAAAACTCGAAGAATGCGAGTTGGCGGCTCTATCGCGCGCCCGCCTATACAGCTTAAATAGTAAAATTCTACGTACCAGTTAGTTCTCGCGTAAGGGAGAAAAACAAAGTAAAGAAAACGAACGAGCGAAGCGTGTGTCGGGATGTGTGCTCTTTGAGAGATTTTCAAGGTTCAGAAAACTTTCGCCAGACCCAAAAGGGAAAAAAACAGAACGACTGTTGACAATCGACGAAACGAGGCACGGCTCTCGCGCGTTCTCAATTAACAGCGGAAATATCGATCGTTCACGGCCTTTAAATACTTTTGATGTGAAGCTCATTCTGCCCAGATAATTGCCCGCGCCCGAAATAAAAGTTGATGCGATGCGAATGACGAAAGTAAAAGTGATCGGACGAAAAGAAAGAAAAGGAGATGACAACCGAGTCGATTACGGCCTACACTCCCCCTCTCGTTTTCTCTCGTTCCATTGTGTTTTATTAGGATAGATCATCGGTGAAAAGTCACTTTCGCAAAAGCTCGCGTCGCTCCTCGCCTAAGAAGAGCACTTAAGTCGACCTTGAGTCCTATCAGCCTTCGTTAGTTCGAAAAGAGGGCCCCCATTCTAAACGCGAGTACCCCCTTCACGTAACTCTTCCACGCACACGTATTCTCGTCACACACCGCAATTAAGCGAGAAAGAAAATATTCCCCGGGACCCGAGTTCTAACTTTCCTCGCCAATTATCTGCTCAGAACTTTCGCCAAGTATAGCGCTAACTCGCTTTCCTCCTTTTTTTATCCATTTTCTGTATCGTTTTCTGTTTCCAGTCTCCTTTCGTTCCACGTGACACTCTCACCATCTCTCTCTGTCACTCTTTCCCTCTTTTCTGTCCTTCTCTCCCTACGCAAAATTACATTTTTCATATCGCACACGTAACATTCACACTCATCAAAAGTCAGTCACACGTTTCTTACTTTTGCAAATGTATTTTTACCGTTATTAAGAATAAGGATAATAAGAATAATCATAATATGTCGAGAGTATGTCAGAAACGCTATTGATTTTATCTCTCGCGCAGACGACATATTAACTCACTTCGGGATACGCCATGATTCGAATAAATATCGTACTTAAATATTATAGCGTGACTACCTCAGAAGCGGAATATCCGTACTCGATAAGTGTGTGGCTGTTGAAAAACGTTCACTATTTACAATCAAAAATTTCGTACTCTTTATCCTTGCGCAAGTTCTAAAGTCTAGCCCTATATCTTAAGCTTACGTGTGTTTTTGCTTTCCAGTGTTTTTTTTTCTCTCCTCTTAAAAACGTACGTTCTTAAAGATCAATCCGTCCCTTTTACATGTGGTTCGGAAATAAGATTTACATAAAAAATGCTATCGAAGATATTGCGTTAAAAAATTATTGGATTCTTATTCGGACACTAGCGACTCACATCGTTTCATCGTTTCTCTCTCTTTTCTTGACTGAAATTCGCAACCGCGCGTTTCATCATAAGTTCCACAAATATTACAAATATAACGATCGTTCAAGATGAAAACGTGATAAAAACATGATTCAAACAATCTCATATAAATACTTTTTATTGCTTGGCCGAATAAGTACTCAGTCTCTTCGCATTCATTCGTTACGATGATATTTACGATTGAACTTTTCTTATGATAAGTCATGACACACACAAAAACATTAAGTACCGTGGAGCGAAAATGTCTCATTCCCTTGATTGATAATATGAAGACTGAATTAAGAGCCACTTAATACGAAGAAGGATACATTGACCAACGCTGGTCGCGTTTTCAGCACATTAAAAAATACTTTACATCGCATATCGTATAAATATACTCCTAGTACGAGATCACAAGTCGCTCTTTCATCATTTCGCATAACCCTACATTTCTAGGCGACGTAAACAATTAATATAATAGCCGTAACGCTTGACTAGATCAAATTTTTCGTTTCAGCGCGAGCGTTTTGGAATGTTTGATCGCGTGAACTTGATTGTCCGAATAAGAAACCGTGATGTACTTGTAATCAAGATAATGATACCTACTTCTAAGCCTACTTAGTAAGAACTAGCGGTTCGAATACACGAGTTTACCTTTTTTTGTTTGCTGACGCGCATACAAATTGCATAATAATTTACATATATACAACACATAATTGAATGTACTAACAGATACTGTTTTTCGGGTGATCAGAGTACGTCTAATAATAAGAAACCCAACACAAATGTGTCGAGATCCGTACTCTGTTTAAATGTAACGTGTTACAAATGAAAACGACATTCGTCGTTCTTCTACACGAAATTAATAGAAATTACGAATCTAGTACTATTAGCTGTAGTAGTAGTTGTAATATTAATCGGAATAATAGCAATAATAGAGCCGCAAGAATAATAACGGGTACGGTATGATCACTAGTCAAGAAAGATAATAAGTTTATCAATTATTATCGCAGATGATAAGTTGCGGCACAAGTGACGCGAAAGAAAAGTGCTCTTTATTCGGAATATTCAGTAATGATTGAATGTTTTTCTTAGGAATGGCAAGTACGTTTCGCGTATCGTTATATACGGAACGATTTTCTCGTATACAGAAGTTCTTTGTGTACTCAATCCTCCCTCTTTTTTTGTCATTTTTTCTTGCATTTTCCTCGTTACGTAATTGCATCGTTTAAACGAAAATACTCAGTGCTATGTCTGTTATTTATCTTTAATCAAATGCTCGCGGTGAACATATTTTTCGGTGCACGCGTATACAAATGATGTGCGTGTACACGTGTACTGAGACATGTTGTACCGATGAATTAATCGATCTTCCTACCTCCCCGTGTTATTGTATATACTGAACCCCTCGGACGCCCAATCGAAACTCGAGACGCAATCGTAAATGTAACACTGTGTGTTAAAACTGTATTGTGATATAGCTAGGTAACCGGTTTTTAATGCCCAGCGAAGTCCGGCCTGTCAAATGATGCTTACTATTATATGACGTTCTGTAACACATCACTCTGATATACGTAGTATATGGATCTCAGGCGATTGATCGGATGGATACAGTGGTGACAAACAAAACTATGCTTTATTGGCCCTTTTGATCGTTAATCATTTGAGACTAATAAAAACTTCTGTCGCGTAAACAAAGTTACGTTCTATTAAAGATAGGATAAACACGTGAGGGCGCCTGAAGTGACAAAAACTAAAATTCCACTTACAATGTCGAGATGTAAACGAAAATGTTCTTAACGATTTTGAATATAATCGAACAAATAATTTCGCAGACGATTAAAATTTCCCATGAAACACACGCGATAAGAAAATTGTTTTGATGTAAAGACGAAATAAAGCCATCGTATGATCCAAAGCCTGAGAGTTGGCGAATGTAACACTGCTTGGCAAATGTATAACAATATTATAATATGATATGCAACATTTATAATCTAATCTTATTTCGGTACTAATTGTCAGTTATGCTGGGCATCCATTCGTATCGTAAACAAAAGTTTTCAATGTACATTCGTAGTACATTTAACTTGTAAAAAAACATTGCAATCACTTACCAATGTAATAACAGATAATAAAAACCGTTTGTATAATATCGGTATTCTGTGTAGTCGCAGTCGTTGCAACTTTCCAGTTCTATTGTAAACTGTTGTATGTAAATATATTATAATAATATATACCTGCATCTGTTTAGTAATTTGATTGTATGTGAGGTAAGGAGCCTGTCATCTGAACAGTACGACTTAAAAAATGACGATTCTAGGGAATATACCCTTCCTATAATTTCCTAGAACCGCTATTATAAATCGTACTTATGGAACTATTGTCATCTGTAAAATATAATATAAAAGATCCTGAGTTGTACTGTGTGGTACTATGGCTATGGAATTGTGTAGCAGATATTTCTGCTGGCTTTTCTCGAAAAAATAGTTGCACATTTGAAAAAAAAAAAAACCAATCAAATAATTAAATAGCTAAATGTAGACATACACAGTACCGCTTAGACGCATTCTAATTTTTCAATATTTACCTAATGTATCGAAAAGTCAACATACACAAAACAAAGGATCGAAAACATTCCAAAACATTATAATTAGCACCGATATTTAACAAGCACGAAGTGTAACTCAATGTAAAAAGTTAACACCATACTCGCGAAAAGCAACGTTAGTAAAAGCGCAGATAAAATCATTCAAACAAAGTTCTCACTGTAATTGCATACTGCAAATAAATGATTACACCGGTAAAACTGTACGTAGAGGCAATTAAAATTTCATAACGTTTACATACGATAAAAAAAAATGAGAAAGATCCCAGCAGAAAATCTACTCTCTTATCATATACTGTTTCATTCAATCTGCTGCATTGTTGCGATCACGGTTTGTTGATAACTGTTAATAATAAATATTATTACTCTGTTGAGCTGTCGATTGGCTGTATATTGCAATGTATGCATGTGAAAAATATATCATGTACGAGCTATGTCATTGCACATTGCGCTGCAATAATAAAGTAAATATAATCCTCTGTAAGAATATAATATTGTTGTAAATATCTGTAGTCTGTATAACACTGTATAGCATTAAATAAAACAACAAGTTATCCGGCTGCAGAATTATCAGTACGAGGTGGGATGGCTGCTCCACCTGCGGCATTTTAGTCCTTCTCTCCTTCTATCAGCGTTCATCATTGAAGATGAATAGGCACGGGATTTTATATGTAAACTATTCTCCCAAACCTATGTACACTGTCGATCTTCGTACGAATGATCATTTTAAACGACACGAACTGTATAAACGTCTCCACGGTGGTGGAAATGAAGAATGTGCGCGGTTCAGTCGAATCAAACAACACCGTTTTCTCCGGTCGATATTGCAAGGAATACTTAGGAATCAATTAGAATTTTAAACAAGACGTTATACCCGTGGCCTCTTTCCGCACGGTGTCTGATCATTAAATACAGTATCAGCCTTGTATCGTAACGTTATTCTACCTACTCGTCGTTTAAACTGTAAAGATACGTTTCCTATTGAATCACAAGTTCACTAAATAATAAAGTTAAACTTCGACTCATCGCTATATCACAAAATGATACTGGGCAATAGAGTAAAAATAAATAAAAAAAGAACTGTACATTAGTGATACGTAGCATCGAACTGTAGCATCCCAGCACTAGAAAAATGCTTCGAATCACCAATTTGAGCTACTTCTACCGAATAAGCGTTATCGCCAGCCTGCGCCTGATACGCTCTGAGCTTTGGTTCTACAGTATTGCCGCCAGCGCTACCACCGCCCTCTTCCGCAGCGAGTCGGGGAGGTGGTGCGGAAGTGGTCAAGAGTACCTTACTATCCACCTGAGCCTGAGCTTGGGCTTGGGCCTGAGCTTGGGCCTGAGCTTGTGCCTGAGCCTGAGCCTGAGCCTGAGCTTGAGCCTGAGCCTGAGCCTGAGCCTGAATCTGAGCTTGTGTCTGAGTTTGAACTTGAGCCTGAGTTTGAGCTTGTGCTCCACCCTGACCCTGCACTTGTGTTTGTCCTTGGACCTGAACCTTAACCTGATGATGGTAGATCTCTTCCTGACGTTGTCTGTCTGCCACGCTGAGCTCGTGGAAACTGACCAGGTGACGCTTGAGGTACAGCTTGGTCTTGAAGGGCTTGTTACATAGAGGGCATGTGACACTCTGAGGGTTGTGGATGAGGCGCATGTGCTGCCGCAGGTTGGACAAGTTACTGTACATGCGGTTGCACACAGGACAGGGGCGTGGGTCCAGCGAGTGCAGTTTACGCAGGTCAGCTGCAACACACACACAACTTGCTCTAACCGGTAGCAGCCCACAGCATAGCACGTTACCACAGCATAGCACCACGCCTTTATCACACCACGTATAATATCAAAACGATACCACCCACCACAGGACAGCAACAACCAGCAAAGAACCCTATTTTGCGCTACCCAACTTTGCTGCCTGCACGGTACATTTACAACGTGGTCCCGCAAGACTGTGACTTGCAAGGGAATGATGAGTCGAAAACGTTCGGCAGACAAAACAATGGTAATGCAGTAAGGGAAAACACATAGTTCGGAAACAATAGTAAGCATGGGTCGTGAGTAATGAGAACCAATAGGGGGTCGTGTGAACTGTTTCATACTACTTGGGTTATACATGTACTGCAATATTCTGTCGTTCAAAGACACGAGACAGGGACAAAGTAAGCTCATTTTTGGTATCTTCGATTGGTAGGACATTTCGAGCGTGTACCTGTATATTGCTTTGGCAGGAGTTCCGAAATTGTTATTAAAGTAAACATTATGTTTATCAAAAGAATGCAAAGGTTGGAACAGATCGCTTAAATTCTATTCTCTTCAAACCGAAAGCGATATCTTACAGACCTGTGAGTCTGAATAAATCGGTCGATTATCGATACGATACAAATTTGATCATTAGTAGACAAAAAAGCAATGATGCTGATGATTGCAGGACAGCTTTCGTCAATGCCATTACCAGAGTGTTAACTTTTCACAGTCAAGCCATTATTTTTCAGAATTGAAGTGCAGCATTAAGGTGACATTCTAGAGTCGTGTATGTGTATGTATATAACGTATACATACGCATGAAAGCATGAAAACAAAAAATCGTAAAGCATGTTGGGATGGGATATTTTTAGATATGTACACGCAGGACATACTTGTTAATGATTTATGTTTCGGGCTATATCGGTAACGTTCATACAACACAGCTGATTAGCTGCAAACTGCACTCTGTGGACTTGGGCCTATTATAGCCTCTGAGTGTCAAATGTCTCCTACCGCCTACCAAGACCTACCGAGCTACACACGAGCTTACCATTTCAAACCATCAAAACTCCTGTTTCTCCTTCCTTGCTTCTACTCACATTTCTTATTTGTGATGTAATGGCTAGGTTGTTGCTGTTTGTAATGGTGCTCGCACTACCAGAAAATAGTGATTAAACTTTGACTCACCTTGCTGCTCTTGGTTCAGTTCAGTACTCCCATGAGAAGGACCAGGCATTCCGCTTCCTTCCATTCCGCTTCCTAAAATACAATTATACCACGGTATTATAAATGAAAGAGCCTGTCGCACCGACAAATTATTCGCGTAAATAACAAAATTCTAATTTGCAGTTGAATTGATAGTGCCTCAAGCTACCGCTACTGCAACTATGTATTATATGCTTATATATATGCTTATATGTAATTCCTATCATAATATTTTCTAGTATAACGGTTACGTGTTCACGTAATCGTATTTCCTGAGGTATCCAAATGAGTGGATCTATATATTACCTTGGTAAGATGGTGGATATGTAGGTAACACCTCCATGCCACCGTCCAAACTGAGAAAACCACCGGGCAATGCATTAACCTCTTGCTTAGGCGAACAATCGTCGTCACTGCCATACTCAGGTAATTCTATTTTTGGCTGAAATATAAGAATGCGCATGTAGCAATGATGAGAGACGTTAGAAACGGGTTAATGCAAGTTTCGTAAGTTGAAGGATATAAGCTGAAAAGCAGTGTAATATTACTTACCTCAACAATATCGATATCTTTATAACAGTCAAGCTGAACTTGAGGCTCAATAAGTGGGCGTGAGCGAGGTGTACTGGTAGCGCAAGGCGGCACAGTAGGTACTGGACTAGAGATTTGAGGTGAATCACTTCTTTTACACAGCCTTTTTAGTGGCGGAGGGCTTGAAGGTGGTGGAGTTTTACTGCGCTCATCATCAAAGCTGGGTGAGATCAGGCCACGGCCATTCGATGCGTGGATGTTATTTGTCTTCGAATGCTGTAAACGTTTACCTTCATGTTAGAACCAGGGACATATGCGCACATCAAAGAGTAATTAGTATGTCAATACACCTTTTCGTTGTTGTGCTGATTACTTTGAGAGTCGGTGAGGCCACGAATTTGAAGAGATTCTGCTGTACGCAAAAATGTTGGTAATTCTGCTTGGGAGATGTTGACCTCTCCTGCATACATGAACTCCAGCAGCGACTGTAGATGTTCAAACTCCACATCTCGCATAAAAATTATTGGATGCTTACAGGGATTTGTCTGCAAGCAGAAAAAACAAATTGAATGCAAGCAGACTTAAAAGGCTTATATAACGAACAGTCATGGTAGATAATTAATGCGTGATAACCATTTATTTATTGTAAATTGGTCAAGCCCTACGAAAACGCAAGAAAAATATGTTTAACGAAGGAAACCCAATGATAATATTTATTACATAATTTCTTTAAACGCAGTCTAAATGTAAGTGAGAGCGTGTTATATGAACAGTGTCGTAGCAAACACATTTGCATTACCAAATATCATGATTGTAATAAAGCAATGAAAAAGGATGCTAATACCTAATGCAAATAGGAATATTCAAAACAGATATGCAATAGGAGAATGGTTACTTGATAAACAAAAGGTCAGCATTTGAATACAACTAAAAGTTGGCCATTCCATATCTATTTCCATACATGACAAAAACATAGTTGCGTGAATAGATATGAATCTGCATTGGAATGAATAGACATATTTCTGCATTTAGGACAGGTCGATTCAGCGGAGGATGCAATAGCGAGGCGACCAGTTGGGCTGGCAATTTGAAAAAAAAATCGAAACACAGAGACGGAGACGTGTGCGGACGGTATGGTGCCGTACGATTCCAGATGCGGGCGAAAATCATGTCGACGATACGTCGTGAGATAAGGGTCCACCCGAACCGCCGTCGCGCAAATAGGTATTGTGTAATTTTGGAATTCATCATAAGATGGGATAAAGATGCACGTTACGTGCACATACGGTGAGAGAGCCGGAGGGAGAAGCCGGGAGGGCGGACAGAGAGCGAGAGAGAGGATGATAGGTAGAGTGAGAGACGGAAGGATGGAAGAGGGGCTAGGAGGGGTGAGGAGGGGGATGAGGAATGGTCTCGATGGCTGAGGGAACGAGGGGAGACGAAGAAAAGTAGGGTGGGGGAGCGGGAAGAAGACGGTTTTCTAACCTTGAACAACTCCTTGAAGTAAGGGCTGCACGCGGAAAGGACGACCTTGTGAGCCTGGAGGCGCCTGCCGTCGCAGGCGAAGGTAACGTCGACGAAGTCTTCGTCATCTCTCAGCGCCTCGAACTGGCTCGTGATGTTCGCCTGAAAGTTGTTCCACCGCAAGCAAAACTGCTGCTGGCTATCCGTCATTCTCTTCACTCGACTCCCTTAATAACACCTATGATCACACATGGGGGGGAACTTAGTGTACCGTACGGCTATTTAAACTTAACTCTCTCATTACTGTAAAAATGTAAAATGTAAAAAGTGAATCGATGACTGAAGAGGAAACGTACGATATAAATAATGACAATCGATATCCAGGTTGCCAGCCGTGTGGGAGAAAAATTCTCTAGCGTGGAGGCGCGCACACGCCGCCTTTCCCATTGCATAAATGCGACACGTATGGCTTTAATAAGAGAAGCGAGCGCCACGATCGCGGCCGATCGTGATTCCGGCGTGACGATATGAGCGCACGCGTCATATGGAGATCACGGACCCTCGTGTCGCGGAGAAAAAAATCGAGAAAAAAAGCTTTTTCTATGTTCCACGGCGCGATACGCGCGGCAGCCACCGCCGGCGAATTCGCGCCATGTCTACGGTGCCGTACTTCCGGTCGGGACTCGAGAACGACGCTGCCAACGGTAAAACAAAAATTCCCAGCGTTCGAGCTCTTCTACGAACTACGTTCAGTCAGTAAATCGAACTCTGCCGAACCGTTTTCAGCAAATATATAAGCAACCTCCATGGAATATCTCTGTTAACCGTCAACGAATTCTTCAATTATGCCCAAAATTCACTGACGATCGTATCGAGAGTTCGCGGAAAGATTTGTCCGCCTCGCTCAATCCCGAAGGGGAAAATAGTTTGATAGAACTGTCGTTTACGGCGTAGGCGTGAGTAAATTGAGTATAAATCTGTAAGCGAGCGGAGATATTCTGTAAAGGAGACCCCATTGAGGGCTATTGTCACGGCGGACGTCGGTACCCGGCATCGTGGTATGTTCGTCTGCTCACCGTGTACGCAGTCCGCGGCGCCCATGAACACCGTGGGCACCTTGGTGCTCGATTTTATCCTATATTTAACACGTACTTTTGACTTGTCCACTTGGCCCGTCTACGGCAGGCAAGTGGTTTATCGTACGTAATCGAACGGGTTGTCTGGATCCTCGATTGCAAAACGTCCTTCTGCCGTGGGCGAGTGTGTGTCTTGACACAGAGAACGAGAGTGCGAAAGAGAGGAGGATAAAGAGATGGCAATTATGTGACGTGCACTGGCGCCGAGTGCGAGTATCAACAAATCTTTCTAGTCCGAACAAGGATGTGCGGCAGGGACAAACGCACGGTGAGTAAGAATGCTATCGGAAAAGCCGTTGTCCCTCGATTATGACTGGTCGCGGAATCATCGGAATCCTCGGACAGTCTCATCTGACGTTGACGATCGACGACCCTGGTGCGTTTCGGAAAATCAATGCTCGCGGAGACGAGTATCGCTCTCCAGAAGCGAATCCGACTGTTGTTTAACCTAATTTCTGCGGGCTCACTAGTCAACCGGGCAGTCTAAGGTTACCGCAGGAATTCAATCGATATATTAAAGGAGCCAAGACGGTATGTATTCACGACCCCGATCACTCCAAAAAGTATTACCGTGACGATGATCGTGGCAATTAGCGAACGCATACATAACTGATGCCATCCGTATTCCTTCCGGGCTGTGCAATCTCTCACTCCACGCGACTTGATTCATGTCATCAACAGCTGATCTAATCGTTGCCTACTCCGTTTGAGTCATTCGATGCTTTCTTCGCGCGCACGACGGTACGATATCGGTTTGGTACAAAACGTCAGATCGGACTGTTCGAGTACGAAGGCACCTGGACTAATCTGTCAAACATATATGCACTTTGTACTTTGCACCTGGTACCTGTAATGACATAATCCTTGTATAACCTAAAAATTTCCCCTCAAGAAGGAATAAGTCCTTGGATCTCCCTTCAAAATTTGACAATTCCCTTTTTATGTAGAACAGCAGGAGCAAATTTCAATCAATGGATATAAGTGTCATGAGCACGCGATGCGTAGGAATGAATAAAATGGTTTCGTATTATACTTTAAAATGTTTTTAATCGTGCAACATACTAACAGAAGACTTTAGACTAGAAACTTCTCAAATATCTTAAGTGCATGATTGATTACCATTGTACAATTCAGTATCAATGCCTAACTAATTCGTAACGCTAACTATGTCTTTCTCTATGATTTCAGTTGATGTACAACACCTTCTATTGGTGATCATTGTGGTTTCCCTTGTGGAAACCAAAACCCTGATACTACGTCACGGTGAGTTCAATGAAAAGCTATATTGATCGATCTAGAAGACACTAGGTACCTTATTAATCAATTCGAGTTAAAAGGTCACTCAATTGAAGGGATAAATGTATACACATTTATATGTATATATATACATACGTATACAACTTTAGTACATAATTAGTCACTCAACGTACTGTGGTGCACGAACACCTACTACTAACGTAGTACCTCAATTCTAAACCAACGATATGTGAAATGTATGGGAACCCCGTATAACGCATGCAGCATGGCAAATAAACTTAAGATTGAATTAGTAACATTACACAGAGTCTGTGCTATGTTACGCGGATATTGTCAGCATTTAGAGCACTTTTCCATTATTTCAAGTCTATGTCTCATACCTTTAGCCAGGTTGAAGTTTTATAGGTGATCTTCGTGAATGACGTTTGGTAGCAATCCAGCAGAAGCACCATAGAGTACTGAAAAGGCTACATAACTATTGTATCATATCAGGCAGGCATTACCTTAATCTTGGTAGGAGTCAGACGGACTTAGCGACGTACAGTCCGCTTAGAAAATCCTTCGTGCATCTCAAAATACGAAGCGAGACGCGACTACCTCAACGTTTTGTCATCCTCAATGCTGAGAGTTGGATCGTCGAAAATCTTTAACAGTGCCGGTCCTTCTTCCGTTTAAAAAGAATGCATCTTATATTTCGACGATGCAGCGATCCCCTCTTAGCTTTTTTTCGCACTGCAATTATACGCGAATAGATTACGGTGTATAAAAATATGTCGTTGAAGATAGGAAATCTTTTTTCCTGTTTTCGTCGTTAATTTAGACCAAGATAGTTTTCTGTTTATGCGAAGACAGCAAAGTATATTTGCTAAGTGAAACTCTCCTTAAAATAGCCAGTCCAGACTATTCATTTGACCGCCACACTTTTTTTGTCAGCGTTATTACGCGGTATCTTATCAGACAGACATTAGCTTCTGCTCAGACTTTATTCTTTCTAAGAGTGCTGGCGAAATTGCATAATTTCTTCTTGTATCAATCATGGCGGCGTATTCATTATATTCGTTTGAGAAGATTTCACCGTTTCGTTAACCCACGATTCAAACAGAAACCTTTCGTGGTTTTGAAATGACAACAATACCCATTAGCGAAAAACATGGCCGTAATTTCTATCTGTTATCGCTTTCCCAAGCTTTTCCCTTTATCAACGATTAGTAAGCACTGCATTGGGGCGCAGTAGATAGGCCATCGAAAGTGATCGAAAGTGCATAGGATGACCCGAAATGATGCAATGACCGTTTCCGCCACCCTCAGACATTGCCTCAGAAAATTCCAATTCGGAGTATTGAACCGATACGCCCGTACATACCCGGGCAAAATTATTCGTCCGTGCATCGTTTCATCGAGCGCATCTTTGACAGCAGTGAAATGCGACACGCGCATAGAGCAGAAAAAAGCTTTTCGCCGCAACACACGGATCCCACTTCAGCCGAACGAACGTGTAGTCAGAGTCAGACGAAGCAAATCATTGCTGTTGAGGGGAATGGTCAACGGGGGCGTTCTTTGTCTACTTTACGTTGTCTGCGACAAACGTCAGCTTTCGCGTCGGATTGTACGGCACGCATTATCAGCAGGTATCTGACGATAAGGGGAACTCATATTCGTTTAACCCGTCAGGCGAGCGTACATCCTGCAGAACCTATTGAGTTATCCGTGCGAAGGATTTGCATCGCGATCTCTCACGTTCGGTTTCCGTCCGTGCTCAATTTCCTCAGGACCGAATCGTGACTCGACACTGCAACACGACTCTCTCGAACGCGGCGCAAACAACCTCAAGAGCGGTCATAATTAATCTCGCTTCCCCGAGCGGAGCCGATGAAAAATTACAGCGAAGCGGACCTGCGGAATTTCGCGTCGAGGCTTCGGACGTTTATCGTGCGAAATAAGTGTGAACATTCGGAAACGTTGGTTGGTGCCGTTAGCAGTTGTCATCGATTTCTCATTTTGTCACTGACAGACTGATCTCCGTTTTCCTTTGAGCGACGATCATTCGCGATGCTGATAAGAGCTGTAGCATTGGCGGAGGCACGTCGAAGTTCCGCACGGCGTGTCTTCAAGGGTCGTGACAATAAGGCTCAGAATAATACAGGCTGCGAGAAGGACGCTAACGAATTTATCTTCGATGGATCCTTGGCACGATGGAGCCACAAGGCAATTACCTGCCATCCGCAGGACGATCCCCAAGCTTTTCCACCGGGAATGTCGTGTCCATTTCTCGTAAGTTCGGTTTTGTTTGAAAACGTTTAAACGATGATATTGAGGATTGCGCAGGATCTGTGACGACATGTGAAATTATGTCATCGTTGACAATAGTTGATTAGGGAAACAGAGAAACAAGGCAGAAGAGGCTGTACACCACGTGTTTGACGCTAGTTACTTGACACCTGTGCGCTGCCATTGCAATTACGCAATCTAATCTTTTATTAGCGTCTCGACGATACACGGACGCGCGAGTATTATACTTTTAAGGACTCACATTTTGACGCCAGCCTGGCATGAGTGTGCATACACGGTATTAAGTCATGCAATAAAGCACTCAATGGTTTTAATGAATGGCCTCAGTTTCACGCACCGAACGTTAAAATACTGGCAACGTAACCGTTTGCTTACCGAGAGACGAAAGTCTTTCGTCGCTGTTCGCTTTCAGATGCATCCAGACGGTCGTAAATATTACCCGTAAATATTAGTCATTAACAACTTCGAGTGATCAATTGGATAGCTATCTGGCATCGTGTTCCGCTCGCTCGCATATTGCATTACACACTCAAATCCGTCGATATGTTCGCGAAAACGTATACGATTACGAATCTGTCGGTTGAACATTTTGCCATGACAGCGAGACAATTTTAATGAATTATTAATTAAACCGGTCGGTCGTTCATTTGCTTACTGTGTATCATTTAATTCCACCTTGCCGTGCAACTGCCGTCGTGATAATTATGATACTGCTCTCAAGAGTGCTAAGAACAACGGTGACGTAAGAGTAACACATGCGTGCATAGCAACCGACTTTGCAACCGTAGGCGTTGTGCACTTGCAGCTATGGCGCAGGTATTTGTAACGCCGACTTTTGTTTGATCAGGTGTTGTATCCTAGGCATCGACACCTATTGGTCATTTAACACATTAACTGCCTTGTCAGCCGTATACGACCGACACTGTGAATGCTTCAGGAAGTGATGAAGGAATACGCGTGTACTTTGTAACATACTAATAGTACAATTTCTCAATGTTCGTCCATGTGAAATCAATTAGCGACAAGCTATCTTGTCTCTTATTTTTCGTTTTCGAATAACCGCCATTTTCCAGGGCTAATTAAAATTCAGCGGGAAGACGGTAGGCAATTATCAGCGTGCATTACTTTCTACTAAATCACCGGAGACCGGGATAAATAAAAATTTGAATTTTTTTATCTATTTTGAACATATATTGGTTATGGTCACTCTTCGAACGTTCTAAGACAGCTGCAGATAACACTTTCTAGCTCTTTGCCACCTATTAATTAAATATTCATTTACATATGCAATATATGTGAAATACAAATTTCGAAAGCTGTTACTTTACACGCCAGTCAAAGTGTTAATACATTAGCGGCGACAAAAAAAAAATTCACCTCGCGGAGGTGGCAGGATCTGAATAAGCATCTCGTTCACCAATCGCAGTACACACTGTAACGAGTAAAAGTAATGAAAGTCCTTGGTGGGGATTAGGTTAGAGGAGACGTGTACGTGACAGAAGCCACGACCACGCATCTACTGGGTGAATCGAGTCAAGTTGTTTCCGTTCAAGAGCACTCTTGTCGGAAAAAGTGTTACAGGAATGCTGGTATCACCGGAGTCTAAAGGTGATAGTTCATGACCGATATCAGTCTATCATGCTGCTATATTAAAACTTTTTCACACAACCGTTACACGGACGGTAACCCTTGAAATAAAGGCTCTTGCACACCTTATATGTAGAAAACGCAAACATAACTTGATTCGACTGAACTCCCACTCCCAAAACTCGTCCATGCAGTCCCAACTCTCTTCTCCGTCAATACCCTCACCTCTGTCAGTTCACACCGGGTATATAGTCAACTCAACGACAAAATCTTATCGGAACAATGTTTTACGACGTGCATCGGTATTGATAAATGTTATATCAGGATGCATCGGGCATAAGTCAAGCGACTCGCAGGTCCCATAGGAACGTACGAAGTGCACGAATCTAGGATAAAATATATAGCTAGATTTGAGCGATCTTCGTCGTTTGATAGAGTTCGCAACGTGATCGGGACACCTTTTATATTGAACGAAAATGTGCCAACGGAACAAGTACGGCCACAAACCACGAGCACTCGTAGAATGAGGATGAGAAAAAGATAATTGCTAGCCATTCAAAGTTTCAAAACATCTCGCGTATCCTGCGGGCTCGTCGAAGTGGACCAATCGCATCCAACTCTCTCGACGATATCGTGGTCCGAGTTTCGTTTTACCTTGTACGCCGTGTACCTTCGGTTCAGTTAGCCTTGTACGGCCGAGATTGTCAGCCGAAAGTTCCGAAAGTGAAGTCGGTAACGAACGAGAAGAATTGCGCGGAAGCACATACCTGCGGGAACGCCGTCGTGTATAAAGGAATAATACCAGGATTATATATCCATCGCTGACAGAAGGGAGACTCTAAGCGAAGGGAACATGTGCAAGACACATTTCGGCTTCCGTCCTCCGAGGCTGCCTGTCTTTGACGATGAGATCGAGGTTCGTTCAGAAATTTTGTACATCACCTAACAAAGAACACGTTGCAAACAGTGCGCTTTTAAATCCTTATTGTGATATCGGCGAACAAATCGGGAGTCTGTATCGTTAAAATGTATTTCTATGCACCCGTTACACACTACGGGTTTTGTTAGCCTTGTACGGTTTAGTCAGAAGTGTCGTAAATTGCCAAAAACATTTCACAATGGGGAGAAAATTGTCGACCATGAAGCATAGCGAACGAAGCAGGCCTGGAAAAGAGACACAAACGTTGAAAGGTCCGTATTGTTCTGAAAGAAGAATACATCGAAATAACAGGGCGTCGTTAACGGTAAACGTGGAGAACATTTTCTTACATCAGGAGTGTATTTATTCTTGCTAGCGTAATGGACGAGAAAAGTTTGCCAAAGACTCGAAAGCACCTGTCAGAAAATGAAATATTTTTACCCGTACTGACGTAACTCAAAAGATCGTCAACCAATGGTCCAGGCGTATTGAATGTTAACGTAATATACCTTTTCTGCGGAAAAATTCACAAATTGGAGGATTCTTCTGGTTTATCAGATTGACCGTCGAGAGATAATTTGTGAACGTTGCTTTGTGGAAGATATCGCCTTGATTTCGTCTTATTCCAATTTCTCGGTTCGCCGCCGATCCTCCGTTAATATTCCTTCGTTACAATGACCGTCACCTTACGTGCGTCGCTTCTTTTATTCCGCGCCGAGACATAGTACGGCAAATAAAGACGATTTACGCACCTTTTGATTCCGATTTCGCCAACATGGATATTGCAATCGTGGAACATTCGAGTGACAATAGTCCGATTAATCGACCCGCCTCTTATCAACGGTATCTGCGCCATTCGGATAAGATAGCAGCAGAGACGCATCGTCGGCATATTTTTCCCGGGAGAAAGTTTTTTAACGTATAGAAGGTGAGATTGTTTTGAGCCAATCGATAGGTAGGCGATTCAAATAAAAGACGAACAATATGATGCGCCATTGAGAATCGTCCACACGTGGAATCCCGATGGAGCGAGCGTTCTCGAATTTCGGCCCAGACTATTTCAAGACGACGGTACTCTGACGCATAACACACATTCGTCTATTTTTCATTCTTTCCTAGCACGCTGAAAGAGGGTGCAGTTCAACAATGTAAAATACGACTTTGAGGGTGGGAAGAGTTGAACTCGCAGCTGCTGAAATACTTCATTCTTTCACTTCAATTTCGTCGCCGTTATTCTGCGGAAACTGTACGTTTCAAGGATACCATCGCATTAGCGTGTTTTCATTTCTTAATTTATCGCATAGTATCAGATCCGCGTGAAAGCGCTACTATATGCCTGAAATCACATCGCTACGTATCATCACCTCTATGTCGCGAAAAAAGTACGGCGTCGTCGCGGGGAGTTTGCGTGCGAGTCACTGCCCTGAAATAAACCGCCTGATGTTACCGGAAGAAGAGCAAAACGATCGCATCCGCCGCGTCGGCATCAAATTAAATGCGTGCGATGGCATGAATAGCGATCAGTCACGTGCTTCGGGATGTATGAGATATATTATGAGAATCTAGTGATTAAATTCCGCGAGAAATAGTAAGGTACTTTACGGAAAAGTTGATCTGGCCATTTTAAGCGTTCTTCAGTTGCCCAATGTGATTATGCATGGTCCATTCTGTCTTGTTTGGACGGAACAAACACCTTTAATTTGTCTAGAGCGGGTTATTTGGTTAGAAACAGCCCACGCGCTGTTCAGAACGAGAGAAGGGTTCTGAGACCAGCAATGGAGACGATCAGGAACCTAAGCTCTTTCTGGAATTAGATGGTGACGCGGTTGTTTCGTAGAAATGTCCCGAGCCTCCCGACAAGTTGGTCGACCGAATTTTAATTTCGTTTAAAATAGATTGCGCCCCTCAGACGTTTCTGCCGATTGTTTTTATCTCCGCGTACTGTAATATAATTGTGGGGAGTACCTTTGTTTGCATTCTATTTACTACAACCTGACCTCTGCATAAATTAGATGTCGACCTGCGTCGGCCAATGCATGGGGACTCATAGAAAAATTGCTATCAAAAATCATATTTAACGCGTTGACTGCCGTGCGTATTTTACTATATTAAAACTGCAACGCGATGAAGTACTACAGAATATGATTGAATTGAGCAAAATGAAAATAATGCGAAGGTATCCGAGACCAAAGAATCGAATCACTATTTCATATTAATTGCATTTACAAAATTATAAATGCCCCCGATTAGGTATGTTTTGAATTTTTAATGAGATCTTTTGCATCGGTCACCGATGAAGTACTACAGAATATGACAGAATTGTGCAAAATGAAAATAATGCAAAGGTATCCGAGACCAAAGAATCGAATCAGTATTTCATATTAATTGCATTTACAAAATTATAAATGCCCCCGATTAGGTATGTTTTGAATTTTTAATAATTGCATCGGTCACCGATTACTACAGAATATGACAGAATTGTGCAAAATGAAAATAATGCAAAGGTATCCGAGACCAAAGAATTGAATCACTATGTAATATTAATTGCATTTACAAAATTGTAAATGCTACCAATTGAATATTTTTTAATTTTTCGTGAGACCTTTTGCGCCGGTCACCGATGACCACCACGGCAGCCAACGTGTTAAATACAGGAAACAATTTTCATCCTCGGTATCGATGCAACCTAGCAGTGCAAAGATTTGGTTTGCCAACAGTGTGTCGACTTTAAGCAGACGGTTTTAGCCATATGCAGTGGCCCACTGAATGAGTCATTCATGACTCCTGCAATTTAGTCGCCCTCCGCAAGGGCGGAACCATTCGGACCTTCGGTTGTTTGGGAGATAACAAACGCCCGTGTCGCTGTACTGTGTCCGTTTATCTTAGTACCTCTTGCTACCTGCTCAGGGAAAGACCTAAAGTTCAGGTTTTCCGTTCACGTTTCCTGTTCACGTTTCCTGCGTCTATAACGCGACGGTCGTTCGCGTAGCAGCAAGTTCTCACATCTTGGTAAATCCCGGGCGCCGTAAATCGTTGTAACTCCTCACTGGAAGCCGTGAAGTGCATCCAGTGGAATTGTGGCGAATGTTTCCCAAGATGGGAGGAAGAGTAAACTGAAAATTCTGAAAGTCTGCGATTATCTCTCGACTATCACTCGAGACGTGCACTGAAGTGCGTTTTAGTCTCACACCAGACGGTCACGTGATGTTCATCGTGGGCGAGAGTCTGCACTCAGTTTGGGGAGACTATGTCGTAGGGCATAAGCCGCGACCCAGGTGTTTCGGATTTCTATAATTCAGCAGTGTAATACGGGACGCTCGAAGGAAACACGTAACAGAGAGCAATAATTCGCAATCACGTGGTAGTGTTTCGATTGAGAAGTTGCTGAGTGCAACAGAAAGTGCAATTCAGTTGAGTGTTGGATGCGCCACACGTGACGGACGATAAATGCGATCGGTTTACGTGCTAGGTCTAATAAATAGTGTATGCCGTTCCCTCTGGTATCGCTGGAGAATTATTTTTCCGCGGATTGTGCATTTTGATCAGTGCAGTGTTAATTACCGCGATAAGCAGTGTGATGAAGCCGTAGTTAATTGTCTTTCCATTTTATCGTGGAAACTAACGGCTGAAGAGGACCAGCTTGACAATTTTATGGGTTTGTGTTTCGACATAACCATTAGGTGAATCATACCTAATATTAGCAAAAGCATAGACACTGCATAACACTGCAAATGCAAGCGTGTTGTGATCACTCGTTATCTTTACCTATCTTCCTGGAATTTCTTTTTTTGGTAATTACACTGTGTTTAGATGTGTTAATACACGCATATGGTGCTATTAATATTAGTATACGGTAAATGATGCACACTGCAACGTTTTTGAATATTTTCTCCACGGTTGCTTCCGTAATGGAACTTTTATGCCACGATTAACTCTGGTAGTTAGAGGACGTTCCTCTAGATAAGATATATAGGAAAGTACGTAAATATCAGTGTCTTCTTTACGTTGAAGAAACCATATGACGACATGCAAGTAAAAATTCGTCGGAGAGCCAAAACACGCACAACGAGGGCAAAATGACATAGAAGCCTATTGGATATTGGCGAGATGTCAACCGCGAAGGTTCGAAGTTCTATAGAAATCGCGCCTTGTTAGGGCGCACGTGCAATCCGCAGATTCCCATTTGCCACTCCATAATCGATACGCAGCGCCAAGTGATCTGATTAAGAGTTTCACGGAGAACCAGACGATTTGAACCGGTTTAAAACCGATTCACTGCCACCGAGACCGAGATTCAAGCGTTGATTATGCAGACCCCTGATTGCTGCTCTGACAGTAAATTTAGCGCCACGCCGTCGTTTAGTAGCACATAGTGTTTGGCACAAATAGCACATTTGTCGAGTTCAGCATATCGGACCGTGTAAATTGCTCCCAAAACTGTTTTGCTCATCGCAAATCTATTTGATCGAAACACAACCATGATTATCGAAGCAGACTTTACTTATACCCGATCACATTATTTTTCTGTCAAAATCATGTACTTTTTCACATCCAATATCGATACAACGAGCATCGCGTGATCGGAATCGGGCGGATGAATAATTAGATCGGACGATGTCTTCATCGTGTTGAGAACCTCACCGCGAATAGGTGAATCACTGCTTCTCATTCAGAGACTACATTCGATTAATTACGAATTCCGATGACGCGGCTCGATTGTAATTTAATCCGATACTAGTGTTAATGAACCACGACCACTCGCGTCCTCGCCTGCCTTAAACGAAGATGCAGGAAGGACTTATGGATCTTGTACTGTGCAAACACGAAACATGAAATAAGCTTCTAGTCAGCTTACAGTATTTCGAGAATAACATCCACTCTACCGTTCCGTCTTTGCAATTATGTCGTTAATTCTGAGAAAGTACCCATAAAGCCGCTAACTATTTGCACTTAGGTAAAAGAATGCAGTGAGCCACATAACCACCAGAATGGAACGTTTAGAATCCAACAAACAAACGCACGTAAACTTCTCCTGAAAATATGTTCAGCACAAAATGCATTATCTTCAAAAAAGGAGATTTTGCGACTCCGTTATCACTTAAAGCAGATTACTCTTCGTACGAGTTGTTCTCTTGTATTAACCCGTTGACTGCCACGGCGAAATCACATGTTTCGCTCAGAACGCCACGAAAATATTTTTACTATTCTCAGCATGTAATGGAAAAATCATAATTAATTTTGTTATTTATAAGAATACGGCATGAATTGCAAAAGAAGGAAGATCTAACTATTTAACCTCTTAGGCACTGAGCACCACTATAGTGGCTTTCGCGGATATCATCTTTCTGTACGGCGCACCACTATAGTGGTTTACGCGGATGTATCTTTCTGTACGGCGCACCACTATAGTGGCTTTCCCCCCAAAAAAATAAATTATCGGACAGGAGAGAGGGTCCAAAAACCGTCTTGCATTGTCGATTACTTTACCAATATGGGAGCAGTCGATAATAGAGACAAAGTGATATCCAGTGTCCAGTCTATCCGAAAGAGCATCAAATGGTACAAAAAATTTTTTTTTCATTTCCTTGATGTTGCAATTTGGAATGCATACTCTTTGTACAAGTTTGAAAATAAACGGACGTTAGGATGCAGACATTCCATCTTCAATTGCTAAAAGAAATTTGTACAAAGTACAGAGACATGAACAGTAACATTATCTGCAGTAAACCTACGGTTGATCACCCATTTAGACTAACCGACAGACACTTCCCATCCCGTTGTAAGTCTAAGAAATCTAAAAAGACGCTACGAGTTTGTGTTGTATGTTCAAAAAACGATAAAAGACGACGATCGAGCTACGAATGTTACAGATTGTGATGTTGGTCTTTGTGTTGTACCGTGTTTTAAGACGAACCACACTGAAATGTACTATTAATTACTAGAATAAATTGTTAAAGTTAAAATGCGCGTTAAAATCATATTTTAGGGTTTAAAAAATTTTTAAATAAATGTTTTTATAAATACCAATGGAAAATTATAATTTAATCATCAAACACTTTATACCAATGTACTTATGTAAAGAACAGCATTATCCGTCACACATTGCAGTGCCGTATCATTTACACGTAATTCGCGTTGAAATCTGCCGTACCGAGAAACACCCCCACGTAAAGTTCAGCCGTGCCTAAGAGGTTAATACGCAAATCTTGCAAACAATGTTATCAATAAAATGTTCCAAGCTTCGGAACACAAAGAGCAAAAAGTCGGATCAAAAATGTCACTAAATACTGCCACGATTACATTGACGAACTACACTTATGTTTAACACGTTCACTGCCGTGCGTATTTTGCCGTATTAGAACGGCGATGCTATGAAATACTACAGCGTTTGACTGAATTATGTAAAATGTAAATAAATGCAAGTTATTGAGAAAAGAATCGCATCACTATTCTAACAATAACTGCATTTATAAAATAATTATTACTACCCATTGCGAATATTTTGGATCTTCAGTAAAATCTCTTGCGCCGGTCAAAATGACCCACGGCAGCCAACGTGTTAAGAAACAATGAATTTTTGCGTTTGCAGGAAGGTGAGGCGATCTCGCTCGTCGCCACAGCGTCCAAGCTGGCCGCCGTGGAGGATGTGGGTCCAAAGCGACCCGACGGCTCAGCCCGACCATCCGCCACCTCCCTAAAAGTCTCACCCACGGCAAGGGCGACACTACAGGCCCTAAGATCATCCAAGAACAAGTTAGCCGCCCCCGTCACACGTGACGCCGAGACCATCACGGGTAAGTCGATAGATCAATCAATACATTGTTGACCGGCAATTTTCGGCAAGAACTGTCCCAAGTCACCGGCTATTATTTCGTATTAAACATGGAAGTGAAACGATGTAAATAACCTTCCATAAAGTTTGTTCGTGCATAATGAATTCAAATTGAACTTTGGACATAAATTTTATGTAACTTTTAACATTTTTTCGTATGATTAACTATACAGCAGTCATTTACGCGTAGATGCAGATAAGAGGTTTTGCACATATGTCTGGTTTCGTTGCGCTTTCCTTTTAAAGAGCTAGATTAGGCCCTTGTTATTTTCAATAATCATTTTCCAAATTGCTACAACTTATTTTAAAATCACTCGGGCAACTATATAAAGCATTCACGTATAATTTATTGAAAAATGCTTCACCGTCACGTTCCGTCGTTCTTAGTTTCTAATACTAGAATTGTAATAAAAGCCTCAGTACCAAGAAAAGTATACTTTTTTATAACAAAGCAGACGCGATTGAACACAATGAACAAAATTTTGCTATATTCTATATTGCTCTGCGTTTCAAAAATTAAAATAGCCGACGCAAGGGCAAATACGAGTTAACTCGTGACCGGTCAGTAACATTTAGCCATGAAAACACGAGTTAACTCGTGACCGGTCAACAATGTGTTAAATCGTCCCTAATCTGTTCACACGGTTCGACGTCTTCTTTGCAGTAATGCACCTAGTTCAGGCAATAAGCTAAACTACCTATTAGTCTGAGGTCTAACGCCGAAGTTGACAATCGATAATTAGGTGCTGCATGAAAAGTTCTCCCAACCGCAGATTAAGTGGAATTGTCTTGAGTCAAGAACAGCTGATGCACGAAATTTTCTAGCAAATCCACACTCACGTTTCTACGTGCTTATCACAACAGGACTCTCGGCTCGAATTAATTACTACGCCTTTGCCAGCACGCAGCAGCTTTGCCGCATCATGCGCCTAGCACTCTCGATTTTATTTCTACACTTTCTACACTCGTAACTTTCGAGTTTCCGCAAAGGTTCATGTGAATCAGTCATCTAGACACACGTTCCTTTTCGCTCTCACCCTGTCGCATGTAGGAGCTACGTGAAACGTGTGGCAACGTTCCCCAGGTTCTCCGACGCAAAAAGTCATGCTGCAGTGTAATAAAACGGTTGTGCGTCTATGGAGGAAAAGAAGTCATTGTACTTTTTAGCGCGCCATTTTCTTTAGTGTGCATATGTTAGCAGCTAGTCTTCTTCAGTCCATTGTCCTCGTTATTGCTTCGTCCTACAAACCTTCCTTGCAGCTTTGAGTTTTTCGCAGCATTGATTTTCCAGCATACCACGACCTTTCGTTTTGAGCTAAACTGACACACATTACGTTTTACGGGGAACGGAGAAAAACACAGAAAGATAAAGGCTGCGTGTGCGAGGCGTAATTTGTACGAGCGTGCAGGTATTTGAGGTCGGGACGCAGTTGCTCTGCTGTTAACAATACATTTACACGTGTGAGTGTAAGTCGGTACTGTACACTCAGTTTCGTCATTTATCTTCGCGTCGCCGGAACCTGTTTCTGGATTACATCTCCATGCCGATGCAAAATTTTAATTGGTTCACACGTATTTGTCCAGGGCCAACATACGTACCTCAAATATCAACGTTGCGCTGTTTATGTCAAACTGTCAGGCGTCGATTCCATTTATACAAGTAGCGAAGTTTTGTGAATACAAGATTTTTGTATCGAGGTGTATTTTACGCGCGCAGGATAAATTACACTTTGTCACGCACACTTTCACTGCACGTATCCACTTTAAATGGTCAGTCAGTCGATGCACATCACAGACACAATTGGTATTCCTTGTTAACGAACGTGTAGCGTGTCTGCATCGTTTTGTATTCACATGAGCTAAGAAGCAGCGGTTAAGCCATCGGATCACGTAACTCGGATTTTCGTGGATTTCCACTGTTCGTCATGAGCACGTACTAAAAACACTCCGAACGAGAATTACAAATACTCAGAACTACGTCCGCATCGTTGTTCTAGGTGGTACTGCAATTTCATTTTTGATAATGTTTTTATTGCCGATAGCACTCTTATCACGGGTTTAGTCCCCGCTATAAAAAATACACGCTCGCTCGCGCCAGCTCGTTGAATTAAGGCCTCAACTGCGAACTTAAGATTTCGATAAACGCTCGAGCTACATCGTAAAGTAAAATCGCGACGCGACTCATGCGAGAGCCGGAGGCAGAAATCGCGTAGACCACTAGTCGCGTAAATCGGATTTACATCGGACGTTGTAAGCGAACGAGAAGAAACTGTCTCCGGTTGTGCTCGGAACCGGAGTTTTATAAAGTGCTCCACGGGTTACCTGCGTGGTCTCATGGTGTTCCCCATTGGCCTGCGCCAAATGATGATTACTTCTTGCCGACGGATAATACGCCATTCCCGATTCTCATCATCATAACCATCATCATCATCATCATCATCATCATCATCATTATCATCATCATCATCATCATCATGTGTGCGTTGCTCTACGTTATCGTAGTCAGTATATTGTTGTCATAATCATCTTCATCATCATTATCGTCATCATCATCGTCTTTACGTGCATAATAATCATGTTCTCTTATACTACTGCTCTTCTGCCTTTTTCTTCTGGTCGTTTCTGTTTAATTTTTCGACCACGCCCGCTATCATTTTGGTCCATTGAAATCGACTCTGTTCGTATTTCGGGGCACTACCGCACCCCACAATATTTTTAACGAAAATAATTTGTTTTTTCTTTTTTCTTCGACGACTCTGAGCAGATCTTTTGTCGAGCGCCTGGTGACGTGGTTCACGCTGACTCATATTAAGTCGCGAGCTGGGAATCGACACTGAACAAAATATCAATTAAACAGGCTCAATAATATCAGTTCTCGTTAAAATTCCACCGTTCGTTTTAGGCGATGTAAATATTTAAGCAGTATTATAGATTTTTTTGGACACGGAAAAATGTATGTAAAAGTATAGGTATCGGGCGTTCGCAGATCTGCTGATGGTGTGCGAGGGCTATGAATTTAATTACATCAATTAACTCGTGCATGCCATCTGGACGTCTACGCGTATCTACTGTGGCATAGTGCATCTATCGGCTATCGCCTTAATATTTTTTCCTCTGATGTCTTCTTGTCGTTATCCGTTCCGCTCTTTCATTTTTTCTTCGGCCACATTTTCAAACTTGACTCAAGAGCGGTTTTCAGTGCAACATGTGCACCGACAATTGCTTATAAAGAGTACCTGGTGCCTGCAGACATTGTTTATTTGTGCGTACACCTCTTACACAACCGACATCGATAAATGACACATTCGTCCAAAATAACTTCAAAGGCCTCTCTTCCGTGTACCGCGTAACAAAATTTGCATTCATCACACTTATACGCGGAGCCCACCACCACCCTCCACTGGGCCACTTAAAATTGATCATAGATCCTATCTACGGTTTCTACTATGCGTTGGAAATATCCGAGGCACACGGTTACGCTGATCTTAAAATAGGTGACCTATAAAGGGTCTCTTTCATAACGCCCTAAAACAGGAGCCAAATCAGTGACCTACCCAGTAACATAAACCTTGAGGACGCACGTTGATCCGTCTTATTCACTGCCTACCCATTTTCGTCGGCTGCCCGGCCTCGATTCATTCCCAGGCTCGCGAAAAATGTTACTCAAGCTGATCTGCCGGTTGGGGCAGGTCGATGGATCAGCCCTTCCTTAGCGTGCGTGGAAGGTGGAAAAAGACAAACAAAGCAAGGGAGGCGAATCATAACGGAGGGGGTCAGTAAGTAACGCTGCTGGGTATATGCGATTCGATTAGATGGGGCATAATGGTTTATTCCTGTGCCCATTACGTAAGACAAAAGCGATATATACATGTCTTTGGGTTGGTGACTTCGCGCCGTCTGCCAGGAACCTTGTCGGGCAACCTTAAACGTTATACGTCATTGCGGTCGGTGCAGATCGATTTAATCGCTCAACGCTATTCAAGTTTGAATATGTCTCTTCTTAGGTCACCGTTTACGCATCTCGCGAACTTTTGTGGGTACAATTATGCGCTAAACTTCAGAAGCGGATTAACCTAAGCGCGCGAGTTGACTTATTTTCGTACGGACTGTCTTCACTGCTATGATTGTCTGTCTTGAAAAGGAATTGATCAATTCTGTTCTCTCATGGTTTTATCGCAAGGAAGCATGTGTCATGCAGGGGTTTGATCCCTCACGTAACGGTTGAACATTTTCGCACTTCCCTCGTGGACATTCAGGGGAATAATCGAGTGATCGTGCGAATCAAATTTGGCGTACCTCCAACGACAGCGGTCACTTCTATTTTCTTCGATCCCAGCGCTCGCCTGCTGGACGGCGGAGTATCGTCGTGACTTCCGACTCTAAAAGAGCTTATCTCCGACGCGTCAAACGAAACGATTGTTAATTACTGTCCATTAGCATCGGATCGCATATACACCGGCCGGTAAAAAGTCTGATTCTTGAGCTGCCAATCAGCAAAGTGATGCAGGAAGTCTCCTGTCTGGACCTAGATAGATCGATGGACCTCACAGCGAAGCAAAACAAAAAGTAATCAGCTCATTGCTTCGATGAAAACAAGATCTTTAATTCGAATTGTGCCGGTCACGGTGGATCAGTGATTACGCGAATTGATTTTCACTCAAAACACGAAGCCGAATGCTGTACGTGAAACGGCGATATAAATTCGATGTCAGACGCGATCGATAGGTACCTGCGTCGACGTAACGATGGGGCATGATCGTTGATTGGCCACGGGACGTCAAAGGGACGGGATAATTTTGTAGTTTGGTGGAAGTTTCAAGCGGTGGGAAGGTCTAAAGGATCGTCAAGGTTCAAGAACGAGGCTTAATGAAGAGAAAGGGCGGTGCGCGGAGGAAGAAGACGGTGAAGAGATTATGTTCCTGGGTATGAGCAAGGCGAAAAGGCCCAGGGGCCCCGCGAGACTCAAGGCAATACACGAGAAACGAGAAGCTATCTTGAGCAAGTGGCACGATGGTAGGATTCCACTACTGAGCACAGTTCTTTTTTTTATTCCTGTGTACTTCCTCTGTAATTATTAGCCGATCGAGACTGGTGTGTTTAATTACGTGAGAGGTGAGTCTTGAGTTATTCGACCGCGCAAACGTGAGGTAATCAAGCTGCGAAGAAAACCATTTTTAATGGCAGGGTGTGCATAATTTAATACAAATTACCCCGGAGTTGCAGGTAGATACATGGAGACGCGCTCACGCGCGTTTCCACTCTGTTATTTGAATTCAGAGCGTCCTCTTTCGCTAAACAACGGAAACCAAACCCGGTCATGTAGTTAACGATTTTATCTCGAGAGTAAACAGGTAACGTTGCTCTTTTAGTTTGGCGCTTTGATAATCGACCAACGTGTGGCAGCACTCGTTCTTTCAAGGTGGTTCGCCATTTTGTTTCTCAAATCTCATACCTACTATCGATTCAGGTATCAAGGATAAGATCAGATTGCGTTTTACAGTCTGCTCGTGACACAATATGATAACGTTCGGAGCTATCGAGAGCAAGCATCGAGATATTGTCGCCAGTTCTGACAACTTTGCTCGATATAAATACATAAATACACAGCATTAATTCGAGTATGTGCACGGGTGACCTTAAAAGGCTTCGTCCTATGCGAATACCATCTCTTTATTTATATCTGTCGTTACGAACAGTGGAATGCAATTTATAATACTTGCCGTAATTTTATAGCAATTACGCATAATATTATAATGAAACGTGAAACAACAGCTTTTAGATTTAACGTCCGACAAGCCATCACCCCATGAACCGACCTTGAATGCAATTGTACTATGCTTTTGCACCCTCCTTCGCGAATTGCGCAATCGACGAAAATCTTGATCCTCGTTGTTACATACATAGAACGAGTCAGCAACAGTAGCATCGTTTTGAAGATAATTGGCGATTGCACTCCTTAGGGTCGAATCGGCATATAAGCAAGATGGGATGTACAGCACACTAACAGCGTCCTACTCGTCCTGGATCATTGTGTTAATCAAATTCTCCAGACAAGATGCATATGAACCACGAATATCATTTTCCATCAATGTACTTGGAACGAAAAATGTACACAAAAGCATCTCCATCAAAGAACTTGCTACAAAGAAGTATAAATGAAGTATACGGCATACATGGCTAAGAAAATATTTGCCAAAAAAAAATATATATTTGAATCCAATGAGGTTGGACATGTGTTAACGTGTCCAGCTTGTTACACATATCGTATATTAGGTAATTGAGTTAGATGGTACGTGGGGGATGTACGACGTAGGTGGTCGAAAGGGTTGTTACGTAATGAATCCGTTTCAAACAACTCTTCGAGCTGGGGTCGCTTCTCTCTCACAGTTAGTGCACTCGCGCGAAAGAAAGTGCTAAGTTCAAGTAAGGCCAGTGCAGTTCTTCAGTTCAGCGGCATTAGCATTCGAGTAGTTGCAGTACTGCGCCGTCGCAGAGTAGAGTGTCTTCACTTCTGAACGAAGAAGCATCACGTTCAACCCCCGCGTCAGTTAACTCGGCCAACCATTACTGCCTCTGTATAATCTCATAATTGTCCAAAATGTGAACATACCGGGAGACTGAACGTTTCCCCCGCTGATACTGGTGCTAAAGTATGTCAGGTTAGTACGGTTAGTTCGAAAATAACTTTCTACGCTAAATAGGACTTGCAGTTTTTTATTTTTCATCTCCGTTACCAACTCTGCCATAATTGTTATAAGAATACAACATTATCGTGGTTCAGAATAAACGTATTGATTCTGGAAAAAATTTGAATTCCAATTGATTATTCACTGTAGTTAGTCTGGTCTTAAAGGAGAGAGCGCTCTGGTTTTCTTGACGCTCAGGAATAATTAAAAATCGATTAACAACAGAAAATTCGCAGACGTCTCGATTATCTTTTCCACTTCTCCTAAACTTTTCTTCCCAAGAATTTTGCGGGTTTACATGCAACAGGAAAAACTGTTTGTCAAATAACGTTAAAAATCTATAGACCTTTACGCGTAAACCCTTCTCTCGCAAATTATATTGACTATCAGTCATGTTTGAAGATCTTTAGACACTGTGTATCCAATTTCGCGTGATGCATTTGCAACGGTCATCGCACCCTACACCTGATACGAGGGTATCGGCGATTACGTACGCCGATCAACTGCAGTCAAACCCTCAACCATCGACACAAGGCAGTACGTGCTGCCCGAAACGTACTCATGCGTATGTCAACACAGTGCATTGTGATCCAAAAACGAATGAAATGTTTAAGTATTTTTCATACCTATGTAAATCATCTGTAAACAAAAAGGACAGTACCAGATAACTCTATATCTCATGATTTCACATAAATCTTAGCTCATTTTCATTGTGGTTGCACTATAACTGGAATTAATCGAACTTTTACTAGATCGAACAGACATACGTGCGTAATAAATTCTCGTGTGACAGGATGGTATGCATGGTCATTAATTATAACAGCCACGACAGCGAATGCGATGATTGACGACGCAGTATGGAGGTCCAGCGAGAGAAAGTTGTTGAACCTGAAACGATTCCTTGATCTTGCCGAAAGTAAATGCGCACCATAAACGGTTCCTATGAAAAAAAAACTTGACAAATTGATCAATTACGCCAAAAGCGGTTTCTATCTATGCAACTCACCTATTTCCACGTTCATTCATTTATCTCACCTTTTTCTTTTACTTTCCACGTGCACGCGATTCGTTGTGCTAGCGGCATGAAGCAATTACGTAAACTTGCGGTATCTCTGTCATCGAAACCTGGTCGATTTGAATGCTCGCTTAAAATTCAAAACAACAACGAAGGTGTTTCCTTCCTTCGAGGAAGTCGCAGATCGCTGGCCGGCAGTTTCAAGAGCGTAATCGCCACGAAATTTCCTGCTGGTCAGCTGGCCGTGGCCTGCGCATCTTCTCGAGGTGCATCCACCGGCTCTAATCGCGTCTCTCGTTAATGCATTTCGCTCCAAGCCCGCACACGTTCCATCGCAGTCGGCACATGTATTCGTCCACTTACCCATATGCACAGGCGTGCTTTCAACTAAATCCTCGGGTGGGTTAGAAAATTGGTCGTGCAATATAAATTTCACTGCATGCAAAGGCGGTGTATCGATAAACAGTGAAAGGTGGTTACAGGAATATGACCCAACCAATGCGTCTACGCAGGTATATGTATAGTATTGTGCCTTTAATATTAATATCGGATATTGGGTGTTTGTTGCAGAGGTGTGCAGCGGAGGGGAGCTACCAGAAGTAGAGATAATCAGTTTGTTGGAGGAACAGATTCCCAGGTACCGTCTACGTGCCGACACCCTCACGGAATTTCAAGGTAAGCACTCAGATTTTGTCATTCTGCACGTTCGCTCGGTGATAGGATTGGAGAAAGTTGCTGAGATGAGTATTGGATTTTTTTTTGCTACTGAAGGGATTGAAATCTTGGAGTCGAGTTTTGAAGTTACGAAAATTGCAGGATTTTACATTTTCTTTTGGCCGCGTTTACAAAATTATTGGGGATTTTAAGAAACTATTTGCGTTTTCCGAGTTTCCTTAAGTTCTCTTTCAAGTCCCAAAAGAACAAAGTTTGGAAAGATTAGTTTTTGACAAAATAGGTAAAAGAACCCACGAAGACTCTTCGTTCGTTTCAGGAGTTGAAGCATTCAAACTAACGGCGCTAATCTATAACATATATAGCATTTCTTAAGGTTTTTTGTAAACTTTTTAAAATGGGAAAATAGCAATAACTGAGTTTGAAAGAAGTTTCTACTGCGGAAAGATTGCCGTGTACCCAAATTGTAGTACTTCCCACGGCCAGATAGTGGTCCATCTTTAATGGAAATGATTCTGTACTAAGTGGTTGACGTTTTTTTATCAATTCTATGACTCGAGTGCATTAAAATATTGTTGCTTTCAATAAAATTTTTTTCTTGGTGCTGTTGAATTTTGTTCTTGTGAATATCTTTTTCAGTTCATTTATTGTTGGTAAAGTACTTTAAATATAACGTTGTTTACACCTGCAACGACATAGGTTTCTTGGTCAAGCTTGACGGATGACGAGCAAAATGAGGGTCATGCGCGATCTTAAAAACGGAGTAAAAATAATAAGTGCAGCTGCGCTGTGCAGTGCGGGACTTAAGCAAGGCCACGTCGCAGTAAAGTCAACATCACGATGCAAAGCTCATTCAGTGCTAGAACTTGCTGCAGTGCTGAGACTTTTCTTTTCACTCCACGAGTATTAGAAAATGTTACACGCGCTTCTTGCGTCGATTAACCCTTTGAGTGCTGAATACTTTTGGCCAAAGCGTCGATTAATGATCGATTATTTAAGGCGCAAATAAGTTTTAATCATAACTGTATTTTCAAATTAAATAATGCAAGAAAATCATTTGATAAAGAACGCATCTGTATTCATCTCACACATTTATAACTTGAAACGATTGGGGACGCATAACGTGCATATTGTCAATCAGGGTTAATTCGTATTGTTCTACCGTGATTGTCAATCGTTAGGATTCACGAAAACATCATCAAGTACGCGTATCGAACAATCCTATCGATCGCCAACACAAAAACCCACGTGTGTGGACTTCCGATCGATAGACTCAAGCCTTTCTTTTCCTGATAACATGACAACTCATTGTTTCGACGTGAATTCCTTCACGCACGATAAACGCGTCGATAGCGCTACGTGATTCACACGACATTTAAAAAGCATCTTTTCGATTTCGACTCGGCGGTGAATGATAAATTTGTTTTCCAACGACGCAAGACGTCAAAGTACGTAATTAATTGGCAGTAAATGAATTCCAAAGAAACGGTTCCGAAGAAACGGTGAAGAATTTACGGGGCGATCGAATTTCAGTGTTACCAACTGAACCTGGCGCGTGCGATTCTGGCGCATCCTGCGTGATCTATTAATTCGTTGGGCAATATGATGATTCCGTATCGCGTGTCGGGTCAATAAAGTGAAGCTTCCAATGTGCACACAGTCACCGCACCTTTCTTGACCGCACCTTTGGGGCGGGCGTGCGTGTTCACTAATTACTGGAGACACATTTAATTCATGGACAACCGAAACGAACGTCTCCCATTTCTTCCCCTGCTTTTCATTTTTTTTCTCACACCGGTAGTACGTAAAACGGGTTAGGGCTTCACCTGAGTGAGTCAGCATTTTAAAATAACGACCGTTTAATCTTACATGGCTAACCGAAATGACCTCGCAGTGATATGAATTGCAGGATACGAGAACGCAGATTGGTTCATTCCATCGCCAGCTTTGAAAGTGGACGACATTGATTTGAAGTTATCACCGGACCAGATCCGAGAGACGCTTAACTACTTCAGTAAGTAATCTCCGGTGCTGCGCCACTTATGTTAAATCCGAGAACCCAGTTGAAACCGTCTCTTGACACGAATCACCGAGACATTTCTGGTGTATCTAGCAACTCTTTAAAGCTGAGTGTCGAGTCGAGCGACGGTTTCCCAGAATGTTGCGAGGCGTGCCAAGGTGATGAGTGACAAATTGTTAAAAGAGGTCTGCGCAATGCTAACATAAAATTGTATTGGTCGCGACCGTTTAAGAAATTCAATCGCATGTGCAATCAAGACTTTTTATGATCGAGACACAAAAATTTACTCGTTTTATCAGGTAATTAGAGACGGGAGATAGACATTATTTGCAACATATAATGGGAACTTTTATTTTTGTTGTCCCTCTCTCTGGCCCGCCTCGCTTCTGTGTTCACAGGATTCTTAGTCTAATGTTTCTTTTCTTGGTATATGTCGTATTTATACGCGGGCTAGACGAGTAATTAGCTCGGCTAATTTAGAAAAGGCCAAAACATCTGTCGACGTTCACGTATTGGTTACAGGATCTCTATTGTTGTATGTGTACATAACCTGCCGTTATTAATTTTGCTCGGCATATGGCAGATACAAAAGTGAAGCACGTGCAAATTTTACAAATTCATCGTGTAACGCGATCTCCGGTACCGCGTTCGAATTATCATCAGTCAGAGTCTTGCCGACAAGGCAATCAATTTAGATAGCATAAATTTAGAAATTTTGCATTCATCGGAATTTATCAAACGACGTGCGCGATAAAGGAATCTCTTCAATCGCAAAAGTCTTCGCCCACGCGCAGATATTTTAACATACATTTTTGCACAGACTGAGACTACGTATTAATTCACAATACTTTCTCACGTAATTATCTATAACGCGTGAAATAAATTGACACGTGTGGGACTTGTAACAGCTTGCGAATTCTGCGGAATCGTCTCTGCACAAAAAGCAACAACAAGCGAACACGCAAAAAGTGTTCGTTTAGCTTAAGAAACGAGTGCGTGCAGTCGGACACCACCTAATGTGTGGCAAGCACGAGCGCATTCTGTTTGAAATCGCCATCGTCAGGCGACAAAAGTAGGAGAATGATGTTGAGGATCGTCGAGCAACAAGGCGTGCAAAAGAGGATACGCGCTTTTCCTTGGCCTGCCAAACAAGGGAAGGAAAGAAAACAGTGCTGATTTGGTTGCGTGCTCGTGCATTAGGCTTTTCCCGCGTTACTCGCCTCTCCCACATTTAAACTTCTACTATGTTGCCGTTTACGGTACCGACGAAAAGAACTTATCTTTTTACATGCATTCTTGCGACTATGAAACGCTGCGTGATTTCCTCAGCGTTAAGTGTGCGATGAATTCATGTTTACGGAGCATGTTTAGATCTGCGTTACTTAATATCTTAATGAAAGATCGAGATCCTTCTTCTGGTAAAACGCTTAATCCCTATTGTTATTTCTTTATCGCGCGACCGCGTCACCCTTTCTTTTTGATATTGTAAATTATATTCACCGATCGTTTCACAGAAGAGATACGGATAAGAATGACAACGTTTTCCAATCAAACGATAAAGTTTAATCGACAATGAGAATTGCCGCTTAGAAAAAGAATGATTACGATACGCGGTGTTGTTCTTAGTGTGACAACACATGTGACCAGGATAATAGTATCTCGCGGATCTTCACGGCATTTTACTTCGATTGTTTATATCTGCGCGGTTTGCAGTGAAACTAAAATTGCTGCTATTCCTGGGAAGCGAGACGCTGGTTTATTCGAAGAAATACTCCGCAGAGATTGCAAATATGTACTTAGACATTAACCACGTCGTACGATGATCAGACAGTGATCACTTTCAATATTGATGTTTGATGGACAAACGACTTGTCGAGCGCTGTTTTACATCAAACAACAATCGCCATTTTATGAGCAGATGAACGTCGGTAATTCCACACATTTTATCTTCCCATTCCATTATCTTTATAAGATAATCTGTAAATGGTCGGTGCGACACATCTTACGATCATGGACGAAATTATTTTGCTGTCTGCTGACTGAAATTGTCACAATCTTTAAAAATCGATGTCTATACCGACGAACATACGCGGGTTATGCGAGGTTTTACCGGTCTATTTGCTAATCGGCGTGTGAAAGTATCTCCCATTGTCCTTTCTCGGAGCTTTCTTATTTGTCTAGCATCTCTTCGCGTACGGGCGTTGCCTCGTTTTGAGAATTTAGTGGCAATTACGTCACAGCTTGATCATTAACGTGTAAGAATTGCTTCACTTTTCCCGAACAAACGAGTTTCACGTAGAAGGAGAAGGAAAATACGCTCGTCACTGACGTCAAATCGATTTATTACTTTGCTATAACCTTGGGAGCTTTAAATGCTCTATGTTGCTTAGGCTATTATTCTTATCATCTATTGTCGGCGAGCCGTGATCGATGTTTGTGCATTACTACTGTTGGTGTCCAGACATATCTGCATTTATATAAATTCTAAATAAGCCTACGAAAAGTCTTTAAGTAGATTGAAGTAAAATAATGGCTCCGCAAGTTTTGAATAAACACTTCAATTATGGTAATACGGGTAAACCGTTTTTCACCGCATCTTCTTAGGAGTGAAAGATTTGTTTACAGACATCGCAATCGCTTAGTTTTCGTTAAAAATTTTCAGGGCGTGTAACCACACTAACGGGGACGTAATTTCCAATGCCACTTTCTACGGTAGATTAATGATGCGCTGTGATATTAGGTAATTAATATACGTATATACTGGGAATCTCCAAAGATCGTCATCATTCGCGTACAAAAGAAAGTCGTCGCTATTACACCATGTAATGACCACAGTTTTTCATAATCGGAGAATTTTGTAACTGTACTTTGCACTTTACTGCCTGTATAATTTCTACGAGTCTGACCTACAAATGTTGCGATGAAACGGTCCGTTAATCGTACACAACGTGGAATAACTGTGACGTATTGAAAATTGACAGACTTGGAAACACATAATATCAGGATGTGCTGGTCAGCAATAAATGCACGATGCGCTTCAAGAGTCACCGGTCTATTATTATCGCGTGGGCGTATCTGTGATCTGTCATTCAGCATTCAAGCGCATTGCGGGGCGTTGAGCAGATAACAAGGAGCAAAACGGAAAATGATTTCGGGACTTAATAACCAAAGTAGTTCCACGTTTTGCCCTCTTTGACCCCTTGATCAAGATCGGACGATCGATTCTGTTGCTGTTTCGTCATGCGCAACGGCATCACGTACAAATTCACAGTGCATCGATAAGCAGAAATCATTATTGTACTCTTCTTCGCATCAGTTGTCGTGCATTTGAGACTTCACCGAGAATCGACGTTGGATTACACTGGACGGACATTTATATCGCGTGATCGATTAACAATAGCTGTGACACCCTAGACAGTTCAATCTGTGCGATCTCACCGCAGGGCGAGACAGTTTCATTTTTGATGAATGAATATTGATGAATATTCGTCCCTCGCGCTGCACGCTAAGTGTGCCAGGTTTTTGCATTTTACAAGGTCATTTTTCTTCGAGTTCAAGTATACAATGCACGCGGTCGGCGATCTGCACCGAAGTAAAAATGGCTTCGTGTATGCAGACTTCCCATACGGCCTATTGAAATGATAACGAAGGAAGAAAAAAATGAAGAGTATAGAGCTGCATGACTGCAGCGCGTCTCTCTACGACTTTCTAATTTCGACAGCCGCACTATATAGATATTCATCTACCGGATTATGTGGGACTGGTACGTTAATCTAAACAAGTCCGTTCGGTTTGTTCGAGATCGTCCATTAGAAAGTCTGGCATTTCGATCTTTGCGACCGTGAATATATATCGGCGTGTTTCCGTTTATCAGACGGTTACGCTAGCGGAGAGCGCATTTTCGAGGTCCTGTTGCAATTTGCTGAAATTTACGCCCACCTGTTTCGCGAGACTTAGCCCGTGTCGAAGACACGACTGCAGCATTGTTCGTATGCAAAGATGTACGAATTCGTTCTCCTTGGTTCGATCTCACGATCGGCGTATCTGATTATTTCTCCCTCGTTAATCGTGCTTCGGGTGCTTCTCAGTAATTTTCTAGACCCGTTTTCCCCTTTGATTGCACCTGCATACAAGCGCATACAGGCACGGGGCACGTTCATCTATTCGGTCTATTTGGGTTATAGGTCACTCGAACGGGTCAATATGATTTGCAACAAGATAGCGTTCATCCAGAGTTTCTGTCTACCCTGTCGGATTTCTTCGCACTCCTCAATTCTCACAAATGAAGAAAGCTGCATCGAATGATCCCCGTTTCGTGATTGACCGGGCAATTGTTCGGTATGATCGGTACTGAGCCATTTGCAAGAACGATCGATCTTACATCGGCAATATGAAGCCAGGAACACAATCCCCGCTTGTTCTATGCTCATAAGAATGTGTTGACCCCAGTTACTAGATAGCACTGCGATTATCATAACTGCTACGCCGTCCTCAAACAGAAACCTGATCTTACAGTCTAATTTTAGACGATCATTAGAACTCTGCCTGTGGAGCGTTTGCGATCTGCCTTTGACCAAACGATCCTCGCGTTCCCCACGATTTCAGAATGAACCGAATGCGGGAAGATGTTTGCAGACGCAATGAGTGCAAATTTTCTGCGGCAACGGAGCACTGGGATTGTCGAGGAGGTGGGATCGGACGGCAGAGTCGTGAATATGAAATCGTAATTGTCGCCCTCACCTACCAGTGAGAAGACTCTCATAGTTTCGCCGTTGTTGCATACGGGAAGAGCGCATTGTGCTTGTACCGGCGCAAATTATTCGTCCCAGAGGCGAGCGCTCCACTTCTGTTTTTTTTTCGTCCTGTATATAAACGGTGGGCGGCCACGGCGATACGCGACGTTTGCGTACGAGCTCTTTCACCTTACCTCCGCATACGGTGAAACTTTTTAATCGGCGAGGAAATGATTCGCTTCGCGGTGGATTTCCTTCGCACGACACATACTATGGGTGCACTTGTTTTCCTTGTCTCACGTTAGCTTTCCCCATTCAGTAGCGAGCGTCTGCGGGACCGGAAATGACGGGTCAGCGTATTTGCGCATCTTTACTCGTGTCAACTTGCCGTACAGAGGGGAAAACCTGACAACATCGCGCACGCGATCGGTGGCAGTTAGTCCCCAACGAACCTCGACTAAAGATGCCAGTCAAAGGCCACTCTACGCTGGCAACGAACCATTCGCTTAAGGATACGAGAATGGTCACTCGCAAATTAGAGGCCCCAGTTGAAAGCTACTGTTTAGGCACAGAAGCGGGGAACAGGAGAATTTCAGCCGCGGGGTGATTCTGACGTTGCGCGACATTTATTTAAGGCTATAAATAAATCGTTCGGTCTCGGTCGCGTACTTCTGCAAATGCACGACTCAAGGCCAGGCTAGTTCACGACGTTGCGTTCTTAGGTGCAATTTCGCTTTACCTTGTGCACAAAATCGCGTGCTATCAGAATTTTTCCGTGGTTACATCCGATGTATTCCGTCGCGTAAAAATTTTGGTTACGCATTACATCGTTCGAAAGTGCTCAGTGTACCAATTTACGTGAACTTGCGCGATTAATGTAAATTTGCGAAAACCCATTACCTTGACATTACGGCTAAGCGAACTACTTGCGCCATAATCAGTCGTCGTAAGAATACGTTAACGGCTCGCAATCTCGGTAAAGTTCAGACCACGTCCGAAATACTTGCGCAATAAAAAGTAACGGATAACAAAAGACGAAAAATACTTGCGCGCTGTGTTATCGTTATCGGAGTGCAGTCATCGCGATCGCACGAGTCCCGTTTAACTTCGTTGCACACTCCACCTGAAACGAACAAGAAAGTGACCTGACGGGGGAGAGAGAGACGCAAATTTTTCCACGGTCATTCAGCGGGCATCAAGAAACGCATATACACCCACTGTAGTCCGCGGCGATATCTTACAAAGAACGGTATTTTCTCAACATTCCCACAATGTGCCCTGGAAATGTCGAGCAGCCCACCTGTGTGCATTCCAAAAGCAAAGCTCACTGAGAACAAAAACAACTCTTGAACGGGAGAGAGATCGTGCACACTCACTGCCCTTTTGTACCCACTGTACGATGCCACGCCATTTACGCATCATTTAACGTGCCTGCACAATGCCCGGCTCAGATGATGTCAAATCATTCTAAACAAGCATCACTGGCGCCTGATTTAACTTCCTCTCATTCCGGCCGACTAGTTGGATTCCAGACTGTGCGCTGACGGACAGAGTCGTCGAACGTGTATTTATCCAGCCGCAGGTGTGCGATGATAGCTGTAATAAATGCGATTCGTCGTCTCGATCAACAACTCTCTCCGAACTGTGCATAGAAAACCGCCCGTTTAACGTCAGAGAGCTTAGTCACTGGATTAGCGAAATAATAAGAGCATTATGAAGTGTAAGCGCTTCAAATTATGGTTCCAAATTAGTCTGCACATTGATAATCGCTTGACCATTATATTCTATAACTAAGCTACGTGCCTCTGTTAACTCTTTGCGCTCGACGTGCTTTTCTCTTGGGCTGACCAGCAACTGGACAGTAATCCGCCGCGCGCGCGCCTATTTCATGAGTTCGTTTCTGTTAACTTAAAATAATTTTAGGCACAATAGGACACTTTAAACTCATATATTTTAACATAACATACATTTATTTAACTTAAAATTAACTACTAGAAGTAATTTCTTCGTCGTGTTCCATACTTATTGGGCTCACTAACTTTGAAAGAAATATTGCGATTGCCAAGAAGGTTGAATTCGAACTAATGTCGAAGACAGAGTTCAACCCGCGTTTGCAAGTATTTTTGAGATAAGACATTTTATCTCAAAAGTGCGAAGACGGTGATTGGTTCTTTTTGTACCTTTTTTTGAAAGAAGCGAATTGAAAGAAGCGTTGCGACGTCTATCAGCGTTCTATTATTCTCAAGACATCATGCACGCATTGAAATTCGTTTGTGTTTTTGAGATAAGACATCTTTATAGCTATGTAGACACCTCATAAAATGATCTACAAAAGGCCAGGTAGACTTGTCAAGTGATATTCGTTAGGCCAAACACAAATAAACACCGTTACCACTCAATTTACCGCATCGATGCGAGTGGTGCCTGAGAGGCACCGGTCGAGCGCAAAAGGTTAATCTATTTCCCCGCGAGAAACATGTGTCACGGGAAGGGGGCATTTTTATCAGCACTTTAGCTTTAGAACTATATGCTATAGTTATCGCTCCAATAGTTCACAATATGGCAGAATCACCGGCACCCTCAATGAGTGCTGGCTCCAGAGGAGGTTGCCAACTGCATCGGCGCCTACATCTCACCCACTGCGGATCGCAGTTTTCGCGGAACTGAGCACGCGTTTGCGCATCGTCCTCTTCCTGCATCCCTGGCAAGGAGGAGCTCCGGGATTTCACCTGCACGGGCAGGTTCATTCATCCGGCACCATTGTCCGCTCGCGGCCTCGAACGTTCAACACGGTTCGATGGCTTTTACTATGTGTAATTTGACCGCGCTTACGAGCATATCGCGTGCTTTTATTTTGTCATTGGTACGAATACACCTATGAGGAATGTAACGGTTCGCGCCACGGTGACTGTTAAACGTGACGGAATAGGTTGATGCTTCTGTTACACGCAACTTGTAAGACACTAGCTTCAATGTTGGAGGGTGTTGTGGCTGTTCCAATGTAGAAATGTACTCAGTTAATTAATGCAATTGCGGTGGTGGAGACATGTAAATATTTGTGCTGCTCGTCAACTTGAGAGATGCCAACGATGTCGTAAAGTTGGGGGGAGACGTTGATTTTTGTAATTCGCTGACCAGGGTCGACCAGTATCTAAAATCCATTGGTGCGACATGATCGATACGGCACTTCCTGCGGGCAGTACGTCCCTGAGCTGGAACGTACCCTCGTAACCGAGAAAACGTCAATATGACACTTCGTCTGCCCCGCGCCTCCGTGTATCAGAAAAGTACCGTGTTCGCCCGCATCTAAACGTTTCAGGCCTCCATCGGCACGAACGCGACGTTGTGCGTCAGGTAAACACTTCCATTACGCGAAGGATAAACGCTGCCCGGTATCTATTCATACACGTGAGACGTAGAGAGCTGTCGTTATAACAGCTTTGCATCGAGAACATCAGGGTCCCTGTCGGTCGTGGCCAGAATACACCCGCAGTATCATCTGTTTTTCGTCAGATGCAACTAATAAGGTGTAGCGCGAGTTTGTGTCGTGCAACCAAATTTCTTAACCTTTTGACTGCTATGGATGCATATATGCGTCCGCCATATCTGTCGGTGTTGATTATGGGCGCATATATGCGTTTCCCAATCGTTTCGATTTCTTACTTATTGCAGCCACAATTATCAATGTACGAGATTAATACAGATGCGTTCTTTATCAAATCATTTTTTTGCATTATTTAACCGTTTGAGTTCCATACAGCGCAATTTCACGTCAAAAAGTCGCACTAGATTTATCGTGATGCACTATTGGCGATACCCGCACAATTTTACTGATAATTATTCTTCGCATAGTTACTGTTTTGGTGTGAACCATGTGAGCAAAACATTTCGTCTCTAATTTCCATTACTTTAAATTATACTTATTTGATAAACACAACCGCTGTTGCCCCGTTTGACGTTTGCCGACATAAATTGAAGCAAGCGCTATCGCGCTGCTTGGTATATCTCGTCAAGATTTTCTGGATATCCTTTGGGATCCAAACGGTTAATTTGGCGTAAATAAAGAATTTCAATTAGAATTTCGTTGCGCCTTACATAATTAATCAATCGAGTTCAAACTATCGAAAAGTATCTCGTCCTCAGCGATCGCTTCGGTTGGTAGTATTCAGCAATCAAAGGGTTAACACGTTGACTGCCAAGCGTACTTTGCTATGTCAGAACCGCGATGCGATGAAATACTGCAGAGTATGATTAAATAATGAAAAATGGAGGTAACGCAGAGTTGTTAGAAGCCAAAGCATTGAAGCGCCATTCCAATATCAATTGGTTTTGCAGAATTGGAAATAGGCTTCATTGGGAATTTTTTGCATCTTTAACAAAATCTTTTGCGCCGGTCATCGGTGAATTCAAAAAGTACCCAATCGGTAGCATTTATAATTTTGTAAATGCAATTAATATGAAATAGTGATTCAATTCTTTGGTCTCCGATACCTCCGCATTATTTTCATTTTGCACACTTTAATCATATTCTGTAGTACTTCATCAGTGATCGGCGCAAAAGATCTCACAAAAGATTAAATAAAAACCCAATCGGTAGCATTTAATATTTTGTAAATGCAATTAATATGAAATAGTGATTCAATTTTTTGGTCTTTGATACCTTCGCATTATTTTCATTTTGCACAATTCAATCATATTCTGTAGTACTTCACCGGTGACTGGCGCAAAATATCTCATGAAAAATTCAAAAAATACCCAATCGGTAGCATTTATAATTTTGTAAATATAATTAATATGAAATAGTGATTCAATTCTTTGGTCTCCGATACCTTCGCATAATTTTCATTTTGCACAATTTAATCGTATTCTGTAGTACTTCATCGGTGACCGGCGCAAAAGGTCTCACGAAAAATTCAAAAAATACCCAATCGGTAGCATTTATAATTTTGTAAATGCAATTAATATGAAATAATGATTCAATTCTTTGGTCCCCGATACCTTCGCATTATTTTCATTTTGCACAATTCAATCATATTCTGTAGTACTTCATTCCATTGCGGTTTTAATATAGTAAAATACGCACGGCAGTCAACGTGCTAATAAGGCAGTTATCGCATCTTCACACAATTCTCAATCCCTGACAGCCAGCCGTCGTCCGGAATTTGGAAAAAGAAATGGCAACAAAGTATCTGCCTATCGATTTCACTTAGTAACGTTATCAAACGTGAAGATATCTATCGCGATCGTACGCAAGCCGATCTGTGTAACGATTGGACGACCTGATACTCCGTTCAACGCACTCGGAGAATGGCGCCGTGCGACGGGTTGCGGGTCGGGAGTCGGCAGGAGTCGGTGTTCGGCCAATTACGTGGCGTGCCGCAGCCGAACGCTACAGCTCCGACTCGCTCACGACTGGTTCGTCCGGTTCAGTCACACTCGCGCCGTCCGGGCTGCGACGTCGTGTGTTTACTCGTTATATATTGTTTCACACTCGTCGCTGGTACTTATTCGTCCTCGTAAAGTGTTAACCCGAGTGATACGACACTTCGCACAGCGTCTGGAGTGTTATCTCGCTGTCTCGTGCTCCCCATGTTGAGGAGATACGAGGATATACTTATCGTGAATGGACAATCGGGCCTGCGCGAACGTTGCTGGTAATGCTTGGTAATAAAAAAGTGCTCCTCTCCCGCGTATTTTCTTCGCGACCACGTTCTTACGCGGTGGAATTTTCCTTCGGTGCCGCGACGGTTTGCGGAATTTCGGGAGGTGGATGGTATCCAGGTGGCAGAGATTGAAGTACGGGGAGAACCCTGGTCCTTGGCCATTGTCAACGAATTCTTTATACCTGCTCCCCTACCTACCATTGTCAACAGCGAATTCCTTTATACGTGAAATGTTAACGTGTACAGTAGGTAGGCTGTGGCTGCTTAAAGTTCAACTTAAAATAATAATGTGGTTTTCTTACGTTTTGGTTCATTAAGCCCATCTTGACGTCGGTTAATGCCACGTTAGTTCACCGACAATTATTTACATGCGGTCTTCTTACGGATAGATAACAGTTTTGATGCGAAACTTGTGTATTCTATAGAGCGGATGATGCTTCCATGTTTAAGTATACAATCGACATTGACCAGGACACGTACCGTTATTATTGTCAATTCGAAATTTCTTTAATGGACTACCGTTACTTCGAATTGTCGGACTAGCTATCGATGGCACAGCTCTGTACGTTTTCGAATATTTCGGTTCGCAAGCCTGGAATATTTTCCAACACATCTCATTCAAGCTGCGGAGTGTGCGCGGATGTGTCGCGACAGCTCGTCGTTTATCAGCGTCCCCTCCTTCTTGCCCTGTCTGCAATATTCGTTCACGAATTTTGTCGGTGATTGTACTTATGTACACCCATTTCTCCGAAATTGAAGGCGAACGGTTCAGAACTATCTTTCGCAGAGCAGCTGTTTGTTCGTCAGTGAAAACAGCCGGCAATGCCGGTCTCAGGTCTAGGTTAGGTCGTTGCGAGCCTGCGCATAAGACGTGCTATACATATATTGGTTTATGTGTATCCTCCGCTTGCCTATTTTGTCGAGTTCAGTGATTGGGGTCCGGTGAACATGCTTAGCAAGCGACATCTCTTGTTTAGGTGTCAACCAGATAAAAGATAGAAATGACTGTTTTCAGCTACTGATGCATTATCTCTGCGACTTTGAGAAAATAGCTTCAGACAGAAGACCGTTTGCGATAAGAAGCATATTACAGTAACAGCCTTGAAACGTCATAATTCTCCGTGAAATTATCGGTTCGCTTCGACGAGACGATGTGTGCGAAATTCAGTCGCGCGAATTGTGCGCGGAATGTGTATTTCGAGACGACGAGCCGGCAGTTTTCTAGCAAACGTGATATTTCGGCTCACGTCGTATTTTTCGATTTAACTCCTCCCGTTGCCCTGTCTATTAATAGCGCCTAAATAGCTCCACCGGAGGACCTCTCGCAACCATTCCTCGTTTTCACGGCGGAATACATTCCAGCGGCCACGAATTTTTGCCTTCGACGTCACAGTCGTGATCCCAGAATCAAAGCTTCTTAAAGATTTTACGTACTCAGCCGGATCCGCCGACAATACAAGTGCGTGTCGAACGTCACTCAACGTAAATAGTTCAACACGTTGAACATTTCTAGATAAAGAATTGCTGAAACTGTGTCGGATGTCAGACGAAAGCATTACGCATTCATTACGATACAGACTAATCACACCGTTCGATAATGTGTGCTTGTTACTGCGAAGACACCGGCGTACACTATCTGTTCGACCATTGCTCGGCCGTCTTTCGATAACGATAGATTACATTCGCACCAGTTAGCACGAATGAAGCATTTCGCGCAACGTTACGATTACGTAAGCTGCCCGTCATACTTACCCGCATTGTAACGCGCCTTTCCTTCGTCGAATGTACACGTGCCAGCACGCTTATTTAATTAGGATTTTACGACGCTGATGAGGTTCCAGCACGGAACATACATTCTTTGATACAGGATGTGAAGGGAGAACGGAAGTGCGCTGCGCTCTATTGAAAGCCGAAGTAAAAAGTAATTGGGGAATAGATTGGAATGGCGGGTGTTCGGCAGTACGTAACATGTGGAAGAAGTTTCGCTCGAGTCTGTTGGAAAATTCGCGCGCGCACGGTAAAGCGGGCCGAGCGTGAAGTTACAGTCCTTTATTTTTAAGGCTACGCTAACGCAATTATCGTCAATGGACGCTGTAGCCCATCGTCCGGCTTTGCATGTAATTCGCTCGCTTAATGTAGCCTGGCACGCTCGTTTAATACGACCGTTAACTTACGAATATCCGCGTCATCTCGCACAAGCTCCGCGTCTAGCGCGACTGAATGAAACCGCGAATAAATCATCGCATCGCCTCAAGGTCTTGTGAAAACGTTTGTTCTGGAAAGATTATTTCATCGCTCCTCACGCTTCGATACTGTTTCTCGTTCAGGTCGCGTTCCCATGATTGTCAACGCACAATCGACCGGCCAATGTTTCCTGGCATAAGTGTACGTGCACACGCCGTCGGACGGGTAATTTCATGCATTGCAGTGACTGCAGTCGGAATGTAACTAGGGAATTTCTTCGAACAGATGACTGGCGATCAACGCAATTTTCCACGCACAGTCTGCGAGGCGCGCAAGACTGTTTCATATCATGTTAGGATCCACGGGCGCACGGTCTTCGAGGCAAAGCATTTTCTGCGGCGTTTAAGTGTAACACCGGTGCGTCTGCGTGCATAAGACCCAGCGAGTTTACACTAATAGCCGTTATTAATTAAACACTGGACGCTGTTAGGTCGCAGTGGGATGAGCAATGGCATTATATATCGTAGACCGGCGCCGTAAATACCATAATAAACGTAACACTCCAATTCGCGCCGATAAATAGGAGGTTTGTCCGCTCCGATTACTACGGCCAATTAGAACTCACCGTGTTTCTATGACGGCTAGGCTTGCCTATTAAGTCCAGGTCATACAGGTAGTGAATTTTTGCTTTTTGACCTTTCTCAATTCTACTTGCCCCCACATAATAACGTTTGCAAGTACTTTTGTTTTGAACGATATGCTTTCATGGCGTCCAACGTGTTAAGTGCAATGAGAGTTTATTTTGTCTGAGCTGTTTATACAGGAGAGATTTTTCCCATTGCATAACATGGCCTGTAACGAAAGAATCATCTACAGATCTTATTTGAGGCGTGAACGAAATTGTGAAATAACGTATATTGTTTTCAAAATGGGCTTTCTTAATTCTCCCGCCTGGCTATTGTAGAAGAATTAATGTCCTCAATGGATTAGACATGATACAGGCAGGCAGTTAATTAAAATAATTGCCGCGTAGAGAAAAGTAGGTACATTCGCGTTCTAAAGGCATTTCTCAATTGGTTAACTCTTTCCTTACTCATTCGCACACCCCCATTCAAGGCAATCTTCAACCATTGAAGTATCCCATCGCGCAAGCCTTGTCATACTTTTTCCTACACGCCAAATACTGCATTGACTTCTTACACACTGTATAATACGTTATGAAGACATCGTTTTCTTCTTTCTTTTTTTTTTGTTTGTTAAGAAAAGTTGCTTAACCGTCGGTATACTTCGATATAAATAATGTTCTTCTTTTTCGTTGAAGTTTTGCTTCCTCTTTTAATTAAAATAACTTGACCACTCCATATATTTCGGAACAATGAGTTCCCTTTTCAGAAGTCCATACCATTACAGATCAAATAGGTGAAATGTTATTGTTACTAGGTTTAAAGTAAAGCGTCCCTTGTTTCATCTATTATGGAATAGAGTTGTTAAGAGGGAACAAGTACAATGCTGAAGTTATTTTCACGTAAAAGCAAAATAAACCTCTACTAAGAAAAGATAAATTATTTGTACCGTATATAGATGTTTTTCTGTCACTTGCGTCAGATTTTCTAAAAATGTCTTTGGGACTACGTTTGCGTGCTTCTTCCTTTCCCTAGGCAGTTAGACTTATTTTAGCAGCTTGCGCTTTAGGCTTTTGTCAGGCCATGCCAATAAGCCCGAACCCGCGTCGAATTCCCTGCGGGGTCTACATTCGCAAGTTTGCTACAGGCGATCGGCACGTGACGCATGCTACCAAAACGGGAAACGCTAATCTTAGCAAACTTTTAACTTTCTTCGTTTGAAGTTCGGTTTAGATGCGCGATGCGAAGATACGCGGTTTCGTGATTATTTAGGAAGCACCAAATTGTGTTTCAAGGTCAACCGGCGTCTCGGAAGGTTTATCGTGTGCGTTAAGATTTAATCGCACGCGAAGCCGGTAAAGGCCATAATGCATCGCTATAATAACTCCACCCGGCATGTACATAGGTCTAACGAGAATCGAAGGAGAGCGCCTAGAGTAAATAAACTGGCATAACGGACTTGTAGGTTAACAAGGACGACCGAGCCAATAACTTCACGCATCCGTAACGAATTTCTCGTTTGATTATGAAAAAGCATAGGATGGGATAATGTTAACAGCCCGACATTAACAGGAGCAGAGTCAAAGTGCCATTCAAAGCTTCTCACACGATCGTGATTGCCTATTTCTGTCATTTCCGTCGGTCCGCCCACGGTTATACCCAGTTTTTTTCTTACTTTTCCTGCCTGGCAACTTCTTTCCTTTCCTTTCAACGCCGTGATAGCCTTCAACGCGCATTCGAGAGGGAATACTTTGTTGGGAGAGTAGTCACGTGCGAATGACTGAGCTCATTATCGAAGAATTGATTCGTGTAGGTACAACATAAAAGACTCTTCCGTGTTTCAATATGCGGACTGTGTTGCCTGTGCATGCTCTTTTGCAGAAATTCGATCGTTGCCATGTCTAAAGCCTATGTAACTGTGGTCCAGTTCGTGTTGCAAACTAACGAGCATAGGAAAGCGAAGCCTATTGCAACTTAAAGTATCTTCATCGTCGAACCACCCATTGCTGGCTTAAAGGTTAACGGCGATAAGAAGTTTATTATTTTCACCTAGGTTATATTCTTAAGCTGAAATCGCAATATTGTGGGATCTCAGATACAGGGTCATCTAGTTGGCGAGGAAAGGTCACCTATGATCTTCATTTATTATATTGATGCATCGTAGGAGACGAGTTTATTGAATTGTGTTATTCGGTTGCTAAGGAGACAGTTGACGGTAAGACGTAAAGACGAAACGGCAAAAAAACGTAAAGACGAAACGGCGAAAAGATGTAAAGACGAAAAGGCGAAACGACGAAACGACGACAGATAATGAAATAAGACGAAAGTGGCTTGATTGGGTAAACGATAGCTAATGCACGACAAAAATAGTTATGTACAGTTAAACGTTGCTATTAGTTAAATGGAAGAAATGTACGTCCGCAGTTTATGAACAATGTAATAGTTAATAACGAGTGATGGGCGTCCCACGGTCCCAACTTGGAAATCCACGTGTGTGACGTGGCGCCAGGTTGACCCGGCTGTATAAATTAATAATTAAGCTTCGCCTATTTCTGCACATTGTTCCTCCATGATTCTATCTCCGCGCCTTTTCACCTTTTCACCTATTCGTGGCTCCGCAGGAATCTTCTAACGTCTGCTCACCCGATCCTTATTGTGTTATCCCAGGGGTATTATTCAATGCGGTGAAAGAATTGCATAAAGAGCATATAATTAGTTTCTGCGGGAGTTCATCTCGATTCGTTTATCTTAAGCAATCGTCTATTAGACAACATAGATTTATCGTCGTAAGTAACGCTTTAACGGCCAATAATAAACCTAATATTATATCGCCATTAGGAAATGGTATCGCGATCTTATCGCAGGAACCGGAAAAATAATGCACTCTTAATGTTATGATTAATCGGTGATTACAGTTTTTACTGACCCCGCAAGTATTAGTGCTGAACAATTAAACTTCACTAGTCCAAAGGTAATCCGAAGGTGAAACGTGATTGAACGCAGGAATGCTCTGTATCAAGAATAATCTCGGCCCGATGAGAATATCTAATTTCTTTTAAATTCGCTGAAATTTCTATTTTCGCCGACGTTGAATGGGTATCCAGGCACATCGAGACACCTGATTGACATGAGCGATCGGAGAATTTTTTCAAAGTATCGATTAAAATAACTTTCATTCATTTGGGGCGATTTGCATCGATGAAGGATATGCCCCACCCTGCTCGCGAACGGCGGGGAAGGAGAGACTTATCGACAGAAAGCATTAAACGTAACAGTAATATTAATCTATTACGGTTATCGCTTTCACCGAGCGTGCCGCAAGAATAACGATTAACCGTGAATAATGCTCACCCGTGGAACGTAATGAATTTATATTTGCACACGCGATCCGGGCGAATTGAACGGGGCGAGTTTTTGCAGATTTTAGTTTTGTCATCTACCATACAGTCATAAGTTTTGCTGACGTTGCTACAGAAGGATGCTGGTTTTTAAAAATGCAAGACAGAGAACCGTGTATAAATCCACGAACCTCTTTACGAGCACCCTTAAAATCAAATGTGACAAATTTTACGACCACAGAGTAGGTGTACTCGAGGAACGTATGGCCGGAAAAAATCAGTGACTGATTTACGATGTGGCTCGAATTGTATTATTTACGACCCGTATACCAATCCCGAACGACCGAAAGTGTAAACGCCAATTCACGTAATTCCTTATGAGTCTACGGCTGCATACAAGTGCCTTGCCGATAAAAGATCTTTACCGTGCGCAATAATGAGACGCGAGGCTTATCGTTGTTTGCGCGACAATTCAGAGTATACGATCCTTATCAGTCTAATCATTCACGATCCGTCTACGTCGCATTTTTACTCACTGCCAACTTGAAACAGAACTTACGTGAAATCGTGCACGAAACTGCGCGCAATTTTGTCCGAGTTGCCGATAATATCGATGCTGAATCGTTCGTTCGCGGCATCGTATATATTAGCTCGTTCAATATCTTTCTCGATTTATTCGGCTCCCTTTTTTCGGCGGCTCTGTCACCCGAGCGAAAGTTCCTCGCGAAAAATGCATCGAGCAGGGAGCAGTGCCATCAATCGTTCGAAACATTGCGCCCATGTCACGAATGCTTTCACCGAATGCGTCCCTGGATTCGTTTGCGAAAGGTAATCCTTTCAAAGGTACCGACAGTGGGGAACGAATTGATCGTGAACCCTGTGCCTCGAAGCGGCGAAAGCGCTTGTTCCATTTGTAACTGGAGGACACATCGTCAATCGACGGAAGTTACAACTGTTAAAAAAAGTCGCGCATTAATCGTCGTAATCGCCAGTTAACATTGAAAGTGGCAAACGCATTTTTTTATCCTGACGTATTTATATCTCGAAAAGCCTCGAATTTAAAAGGAAGTCATCTCCTGTGTCTTAACTTTGTATTTATTTTTATTGCTTGACCGTATAAAACTTTCTTAATTCTGTACAATCGTATGCTATTTGCTCCTACCACCCTGTCCCATTCCTAGCACACTCATACGTCCCTCCCTATAATTCATTTTCTCTCATGCAATCTGTATTCGTCCATAATCTGAACTGGCATAGAACGAGACTTTTCGTTTCACACCAGATTTACTTTCGAATTTTGTGAGCAACATTACAAAAACTATGACTGTTATATTCCGACAACTTTCACTAACTTTTATTAATGGAACAATATGAATATATCTAAATTTATTTCATTCTCTAATTTTTAAATTTTTCGGCTTCTAATTTAAAAAATTTGAATGTAGTACACTTGCATATTTTCCAGACAACGTCGTGTACCTACATATTTTTCTGTATATCTAGTATTAAATGCCGCTCAGATTTTGACGTGTCACGTTCGTTCACGATCAAATAATTACTAGTGATCGCTGACACGAAATGAGAACAAGTGCAAAGGTAGGTAGGTCGGGCAAAAATTCGCTGGCTACACCCGCATTGATGTCCTGGTTCGATAATTTCGCTCTCTTCCATCGTGAAAGAGGCGAAAGGCCCTTCCTTTCCACCTACTTACAACGAGAGCAACAATAACGAGTCCTGATGGGACCTGCCGACATTGCAATCTATCTCGATAGCCTTAATTACCCTCGTACTTCGATCTCGTTGCGACGAGGATAGTAGATTTCGTTTCGTTTACGGTTCAGCTGTCCGCACCGGTGATTATTTCACTCTCCGTTAACATCCAGCGTCCGTATGTGTGGGAGAATAAATTTACCTACAACGTTCGCGACTTCTTGCCTAGATGCTAATTAGATTTCGTTTCGTCTCCGTCGCGGTAGATCGCGACCATTAACCAGACGTACATACTGTCGATAATTTAACGTCGACTAACGTTCGTCGTCAGGGTGACTTTGAAAGCACAGAGTGCGAAATGCTGTTCTCGTCTTCAACGTCGTTCTGAAATATGCACGGTTCTCGACGAAATAAAACAAGACGTAAACGGGCTGGCATTCGTATTGCGACAGCGGAGACGGTTACGAAATTGAATGAGTAATTTAATTCTTATAGCGTTTAATGCCGCATTTCGGAGTACTCCGGTTGGAAAGATTCGTAGACATTCTCAGACAGTGCGAAGAGTGTGTATTAAGTTCGACGAACTGTTGCATCGGTCTGCGATTGCCGATCGAGAGCGGTGAAACGAGACGTCGATCGCACCTGCCGATCGCGGCAAGCTCAACCAGTTTCGGCATTTACACAGAAATCGGAGCAGCGTCGACAAGTGGACTGTGACGTTTCGTGAAAATGTGCCACAACTCTGTTGACAAATTCGTGAGGTAAAAAAAATCGCAAGTGATGCGCCTCGAGCGCAACAGACTCGTGCTTGGTCGTGATAAAGAAAGGAGATACTGGCTAATGAGGAAAGTGCTCAGAAAGGTAGACGCGCACGTGTCTAAGGACATATGTGTGTCGTTCGAGCAATAGATGTGGCAGATATCGAGAAAAACAGCTCTCCTGTCGACTGCTCGCGGCTACAAGTTTTGCACAGCATTGTTACCGAGAATCGAACACAGCTCGATAACAAAGTAGCACGTAAGATCATCAGCTGAAAATCGTGCAGCTTTCTAATCGGTAACAAGCGTGCGCGAGGACTAAGTGAACATTCAAAGTTATAAGCACGGTTATCGTCAATCCCGTAAAATCAAAACTGAGCAGGTACAGATCGATCCATGAGCTACATTACACGGACAATCATGTAGAGAAGAAGGAAACCCCCTGCAAGCGGTATCGACGAGTGGTCGCTAATAAGAAGAAATTCGAGAGTGTGCAATAAGAAAAATTGATTCATACGAGGAAGCAGCGTGAGTTTAGAATACTCCGTGAGTGCCCCGATCGTTCAGTGATCGGGTCATGAGGAGGTCATGAACAGCTCGACTCCGTTACGCGCCAAGAGCGAACCAGAGAGTCCCGAAGAATCGCAGTCCCGGAGGTTAAAACACTTTCCCTACAGCTATCATCGTTTCAATTATCAGCAGGATGACACGTCCCTCAGAACGCGAAGTCTTGGCTCAACAATTGCCTTGGGCGAGTCGACATTTAACAGTCTTGCTCTCGATGTGTCGTATGGAGGATTGGAGGCTGAAGGATCCGATGCAGTCGATTCGTCACGGCCCCAAGACGAGAGTGCGGCGACTGGAAAGATTCCGTCCGATGTCGAATTGTGGGATGATATCGGCGTTGTCGAGTATCTTGAGAGAAAACTCGGCCCGCCGGATGAAAGTACGCCGGAGGAAAGGGTTGAAGCACTTCGCGAGGTCCTCGCGGAAACTGATATCTTGGAGGGAGATGGAGAATTGTCAAATTTCCTCTTCCACGTGGCAAGAACGAAGTACGGCAAGATCTACATCAGAGTTATTCGCACGCTGCTGCTGAATCGAGGTAGGAACCTAGGATCCTGTGTTATGTATAGTTATGTAGGGATATAAGATGTTAGGTGATATCGAAGCGTGATGCGGAATTATATTGAGTTGAATACTTTATTTAAAGATAAATAGAAGCACTAATTATACATATAAATACAAAATGAAAGTAAAACTATGGCAATCCGACTTCTATTCGGTAAACGGCAAGAAAACGTATCTATACTGAACTACACTCTGAACTTGACTGACTGACAACTCAACTTAAACTGCCCGACAACTTAAAACTCTGACCTATTACTGAACCATAACTGAACTAAGACTGAACTGAACTGTAACTAAGGTAGGGTAGGGCCCGATGGCCCAACGACAGTTTTACGCGACGCATGTACGGCCGTTTTTCTGATGCTACAGTTATGTATAGTGTTTATGACTTATAAAATATAGTCATCATAAATTTAGGTCTATCAGGGAAGAAAAAAAGTGCATATTGATAATTAAAGTATCGATTTTTGAGACACTCGTAATTGTTCCATAGAAATTACAGTAGTTGCGATAATGAGAAAGTCCATAATTAGCAGAGATAAAATTTGACAGAAAGTGTAGGACCGATTTTTGAGGCACTCATAAATGTTTCGGAGAAGTTACAGTAGTTGCGATGATGTTAGTCCATAGTTAGCAGAAAAAATTTTGTAGAAGGTGTAGGACCGATTTTTGGGGCACTCATAAATGTTTCGGAGAAGTTACGGTAGTTACGATAATGAGAAAGCCAATAATTAGGAGAGAACAAATTTGGCAGAAAGTGTAGAACTGTAATAAAGACTGTTGCAAAAGTATGGGCGTTACAAAATTTCCCGCCCACCAGTGTGACCCTGAATGCGTGCACATTCACTCTTTCGCGCCTTGCGAATATTCAAGATACCGTACCTCAAACTTAGGTAAGCGTTTTCGAGCGTCGAGTGAAATGGCTGTTACTCGAGCACGCTATGCGCCGAGAAAAGGTCGCAATCATAATCATGCGGTAAAGGCCTCACTAAAAGATTGTCTGCAACTCATGAGTCATACGACGAACACTTCGAGTTCCCAGCGTGTCTCGTGGCATTGACTCCGATATTGAAGTGTAACCGAAAATTTCACTGCAGCATTAGGGTTCGGCGCTTGAAGTAACTGGCGGATCGATAATACTCCCATCTACTTTGTTCTATAAATACTTTTAAATTAAATTCACCTTAACGCGGACTCCTTTCAGGATGTACATTTATTACTGAGATTAGACAGACGTTTCCAACGTGATTTATCGAATTTTAATGGGTACATAAAAAATTCATTCACATTAGTATGTTGGTATCCGTATACGAGATTCTACGTCGAACACCCAGGTTCTACGTCGATGCAAAAAAATGAGGTAATGAGGTAGGCAATTCCCATGCAGAATAACGAGATGCATCTAACATTTGAGAATTATTACAAAAGAAGCTGGGCAAGTGGGCGAGCTGACGGATGTTGTCTTGTGATAACGCGGTTGGTGCAGCAAAGGGAAACATGCGGGTGTTCAGCTTTGAATTACGACATTTCCTTCCACGGCTTGGAGAGTAATCAATTAGCGTGCACTCGTCCGTGTGATCCGGCGCTTACTTACCGGTATTACGGGATCGATAATGACAAGACACTTTCTGTGGTCCATCGTGGATTACAATTACGTCGGTGATTATGAAAGTAGCTTAAATTAGAAATGTTGAAAAAGTTGCATTAATTAGTCAATTTACTTAAAGTCGTTTTACATAAGTAAACTGCTTGGGCCACTTTCATTCCCAACACATTTAATATATTCTGTGAAGGATGAACTAGTATGAGTAAAATTAAATACGACGAGCACTTTGCTCATATTCTTGTACCCGAATGACTGAGGAAGATCTCGCAGAAATCGTTTCATTGCATGGTAGATAGGAAGCAATGATTGAGAGTCCAGAAGCAAGGCCATTTTTTCCCCAGAGTTACATGCACTTTAAACAAATACCGGTTATTTCACCGTGACAAGCAATTATTATGAGGGACAAATTGACTTGCGAAACTTGTGGCCTTCCGCAAATTACAGCTTCTCTTAGAAGCGTACCGAGATGTCAAGACGACGTCAGGAAAAGCGACCGATTTGATTTGATTTGAGAACCGTTCGACCTTAATTCACGCATTCGTAAACGTGCCGTCATCGGTTTTCCGTAATGCGCAATGTTCATAATGTTCTCCCGATGCACAGTAATTTCTAGTCTGCCCAAGTCGCCTGACTCGCCATTCAGAAGACCAATAAATTTCCTCGCACAAACATTGTCCGCATTATTGGACAGGTTTAACGATCGACAGATGACTGAACATAGCCGAGAATTAACTCTTCCACAAACTGACAAGCTCGATTAATCGAAAGTGTCACAGCTCATCAACTGTTTCACAAATGAAACAGGTGATAATCTGTCGTATCTAACTCCCAAGGCGTATTGACGAAACTACATTCGCCCCGTGTATGTGTCGGTCGAAATCCACTCAGTGAGCCCACAATGTCGACGCAAGTTAAGGATAATAACAGTGATAACGGTGACAGAGTCGACACTGTTGTTTTGGAACTTGTTGGTGATCCTCACACTTCTATTCCTGCCCCATTCGATGCCAAGGCTCACGGTCTTTCCTCAGATTTCCGCTTCACGAAATTTGGCGATATTCGTTTCAAAAACACAAAACTCGATCGAGCCAATATACTTTCGTTCCTCGCAGTTTTCGATGAGGGTAAGGTAAGTATTCACATTACAAAGATTCTGCGGAAAATCCGTGCTACTACTTCTATCGCAGCTAATCTTTGCCTGTGATTCATCGTAACATGTGTAAAATGGCATGAATATTAGGAGGAAGGCGGTGGTGATGTACCGATTACGAAAATACCGGCTTGCGACGAAGTTTCGATGACGAAGATTGAACAAACCGAAATGCAGTTATTGGAATGCAGTAACTTTATCTGTCCCATTGTGGACGACCCGTACGTGATGGGAAAAATAGCGTGCGCAGCGGCTCTCAGTGGCATTTATTCACTGGGCGTCTGCAACATAATCAGCACGAGGATGTTCCTGGGCTACTCTAATCGAATGGAAGAAAAAGAGAGGAACGTAACGACGCCGATGGTCATACGAGGATTTCGTGACACGGCGAAAGAGGCGTGTGTCTCTGTGACTGGCTGTCAATTTTTCGAAAACTCTTGGTACATGATCGGTGGAACCGCCACAGCCATTTGTTCCGAACATGCAATAGTGCATCCTGACGGGGCAACTGTGGGCGATGTCATTGTCTTGACAAAGCCATTGGGTAGCATGATGGCTGTTATAGTCGCACAGTGGATGGAGCAGCCTGAGAAACGTAATAGACTCTTGTTGACCATCAGCGAAGAAGACGCAAGAAAGGCATACTACAGAGCGATAGATTCTATGATTAGAACCAACTTTGTCGGTGCAATGTTGATGCGAAAGGTTAGGCTTCATCTCTTCCCAAACGTTTTACTACGCCAGACAAGTGCGCGCATTGGCCCTCAGGGCGTTCCGCCGACAAAATTGACTAATCGATTTTCTTCGCCAGTATAACGCGCACGCGGCTTGCGAGATGTCGACGCACGGGATTGTCGGGCATGCGGAAATTTTGGCGCGGCGACAACGGAACAATGTCAGATTCGTGATCCACAACATGCCGGTGATAGCAAAAATGAGCGCCACATCGAAGATTACTGGAAACGTAATGCCGCTTCTTCAAGGCTTGATGCCGGAGGTCTCCGGAGGGTTACTGGTGGTCCTTCCACGACAGCAAGCTGCCGCTTACTGTAAGGCCCTGGAGAAGGCCGAGTGTAGGCAGGCGTGGATCGTAGGGATTGTGGAGAGCGGCGATCGAACGGCAAGGGTCATCGATCGTCCTCGCGTGATCGAGGTTCCAGCCAAGGAGAACGGGGCGTCTCTCTGGTGATATGGTAGCAGACTTTGAGACTGTTTCTTGCTGCGGTGGACATTTTTTAAAGAACGTTGTCGTTATTGCGATTCTACTTACAGATGCATTAGGACAATTACCAAACATGTAGCAGGGCTATAATAGGTTTCAAATGCGTAGCGGCACTTAAAATTATTGGGATGCAGTTTAGGAAGAATAAGGCCAATGAGAATGTAAGGGCACAAGCTTGCGAGCTTGTATCTATCTGTTTCATCTTCTACGCAATTTACGTGATTATGAGAAGTCCACCAGGCCGCCGCTTCTTTCCATATTTTTTCCGTTCCATCACCTCCTTAGCGCTTCCCGTAATTATTTTCTGTACGTGAGATTCGCTTATCGTATGAGGAGGGCTCCGTTGGTTGAAGTGAATCTTCTATCGCCGTCAGGTATCTGAATTCATGATGCGTCATTAATACTTCGTAGTTATAGCTCGAACCTCTTTTAATTGATAGCTTGGTTCTCGATAAAACGAGGTAGCATATAGTTTGTTATTACGATGTCGTGCGACGACTTTGCACCGAACCTCAGCCGTTTTCTCATGAGACTGATTCTAGTAGTGGCCTCATTCGCAAGAGCGTAATGTGATCGTATAAAACATATGGGCTATGAGTAGATGCTTATTAAAATTGCATAAAGTGTGCGTTAAACACACAAGCAAACACAGAAGGTCTACTCTGGTCTCTTCCCGCAATATCGCTTACATAAACACGCATATCACATACGATATTAGAATGTTAATAAATCGAGTTGTCGAATAAAAATGAACGTTGCGTGACATATGAACCGGTATCGATAGTGTCATCTGTCGATAGGTGTCAAATGTACCAGACTGCTTTCCGGAAGACCTAAACCGGTCTTACCGACCGGCCGATGTTAATCATGCCGACGACAGAAAGCGGATAATTCGCGTCTGAAAAATTGTGCTTGGAAAAAGCGCCAACGAAGGCGGAGAAAAAGGGAGAGAAGAAGACAGAAGAGCGACGACTAACGCGGCGTGAAAGTCTCGAATGATAAACGAACCTGTGACTCGTTCGATGCGGCCAGTGTTTACGAGGTCGGCGTCATCGAGTTGAAAAATTCTTTCCGGGACCGGTCGTTCAGGTTTCTTTGCTGGAAAGTTGCCCGTCGCTTGTAGACCTGAGAAACTCATCTTTCGAATTTCTCCCGCGCTTTGCGAGAGGACGCGGCGTGGGACGCATTCCTCGATCTCGCTCGTGCTCGACGACACAGTGCGCCGCCGTCGTGGAATTTCTAGCGTTCAACATCGAGTTTTATGGTGACGCGTACGGTAATCGTTATCCCTACGGGAATCTGTCACTCTATACGCTATTGGTCGATCGAATTCACTCCGAGTTTTTTAGACGTTCGCAAGTACATACGTCAATGTTCATGGTTTTTCGAATTCGGGACTTGTGTAAGCTTGCAAGACACTCCATTCTGCCCAATAAGGACAGAATCGGCATCTACGCACATTTCTAAAATTATAGAGTGCACGTTGCCCGTGCGCATGTTACGATAACGGTGGATTCGAATGAACGATGCCCGCAGGCCCACTTACAGAAACATGCGAGCTTGTGTCAGTTGACCTTAGAGAGGGTGCAGTGTACGTGGGGACCACCAGGTACACGATTTACGATTTTCGCGGATTAGAACCAAGCGCATCTTCATTAACCCTTTTACTGCTAGGCCCATCTACGCGGTACGCGCGAAGACTGCCAGGGCCGATTTGATATTCACGTTTCTAGGAATTGCTTTATAAAGAACAAAATGCCGATTTTGTGAAGGAAAGTTTTAAAATTTATTCTTTTCAAACTTAGAAGGTATTGAATACAATTTTAGTGAAATTAAATATTTGATAATAAATAATGTAAATTGTTATTTTTATTATTAACCCTTTTGCTACGGACCGATTTTCCGGCGCGCTACTCCCGCTGAACTAGCCGCTGCACCGAGAGTGAGTTTTCTAAAATCGTCTTTATGGTATTTCCGTAAAATTTCTCTTATCAATTTAAGATGAAAAGCAGCTACAGACATATCTTTACGTGTATTGAATTTATATAGGCAATATGAGTTTCAAACTACTGATGCCTGTTCGCGCGTAGCGATCAGGCGTACGGTGACTACAGTCACCGTTCGTGTGTGGCGAGCGTCAAACGTTCGGTGACTATAGTCACCGGCCGAAGCGAAAGGATTAAATAAAATATACGTGGAAATTATTTTCACAAAAATGTATTAAAGATAATGACCAAGCATGAGTGAAAACAAACTTGACACTCAGAGGACCGATAATATGAATGTAAACGCACAGAGCCGATGCATCGGCCCGTGGCAATTTTTCGTGTAGGAATCGAGGACCGATAGATCGGCCCACTGGCAGCCAAAGGGTTAAATCCATTGAATTGGAATAGGACAGGTACCGTTGTCAGTGAGGGATAGATGAGAGGACCGTCAAATGCGCCATGATTAGTAACATGTAGGCGATTCGCCGTTTCATAACGAGCACTTTGATGGAAAATTTGCAACACGGTGCTTGTCCGATCACTTATCTGCGTTCGCAGCCTTTCGAATGATGTCTGACTTTATCCAACGCTGTCTATGCAGGCGAAGAAGAGTATATGTTGAGAGTGTCAGTTTTGAAAGATGTGAATGAAGATTTTCTGCAACTACCTCGCTGCATTCCTATGGACGACAGGTGGAGAACGGTTTGTTGATCCTCTCGTGTGAACTTCTGCGACAGAACGCGCGCTCACGTTGCTCTCAAGCGCGGTAATTTGCATCATTCCGCCATCACGCGGTTGTATGTAGTCAGGTTACGGCATTCTTTGAGATAACTGCTTGCGCAGACACGGCACTGCACGGTTTACTCTCCCGCGCACGGGACTTTGAACTTCCTGTTTGTTAAGAGACCTTTTCGATTGGCGCCCGATACCGGGTTCCCAAGATTTTCTTCGATGCACCAAGAAACTTCTGCTTGCACGAAATTATTAGATCCTTTTCCGAGTATGGCATTTATGAATCTTCTTCATGCACTTCTGATATCTTGGAATCAGGAAATAAATGCACACTGTCCGCTCATTTTCTTTATTATATAGGTGGGAAATCGATTTCTGCCACGTGCAATCGTAACCAATGATACGTCGCGATATGAACAGATTTGTCAGAACTCTCAGTAAATGGTCGAAAGATTGAGGAAACGGTAATGCGAGCAGATGACATCCTTTTAAGAATGAATGCATAGCACTGTAGCCCGTCCCGGAAGTGGTTATCGCGTACATCGTTACGGTATCTTTAGTTCGAATGGCATAGCCAACACTGGTTCGATCGATATGCATATTTGAAAGTAGCGGCTTTAACTGGTCTTACTGCCGCTGTTTCGTCAGTGTTTCAGCAACGCTCGAAATGTCAGTCGATCTGACGGGACGGTCTCGATGAAATCGATGCACTTTCCGAAAGAGCATCTTCCCTTTAAACCGTGCCCATGTTTATCAGCGCATCCCTTTCCCTCTCGTTTCTCCAGGCCACGCTTGAGCGTTCTCCACCTGGACCGCGGGTACCGAGAACTCGAGTTCCATAGAGCTCGAGGTATTGCGCGCGCAACTCTTGTTACTCCGTTTCCACGCGCGTTCCACCTACGCTATCGTCTCATTCCGTTCCATTCCGCCGGCGCAAAGCGCAGGCAACATAAGATGGCGAACTGAAGACCTCTAGCGTGTGACATTTTGCGGCGTTTCTCTCGAAATTGCGCGTCACGTTCTAACATTCGCATCATCCGTCCGTCGCGAGTGAAATGCTCGGAGTCGTGCTGTGATACGAAGAGTGTTGCTCGAGATGGTCAATGGCCCTGATCATTGAGAAACTACGTCGAACTGGTGAAGTCGTCAGGATGGTGCAACCCTATACAAAGTCACGCGCACAGTATCCGTGGCTTCGTTTCCTCTGAATCTTTGAGGAAAAGTGACGTCATACTCTCACTTGCCGGCTTCGTTGATCCCGGCACGCCTCCACGGCGAGATAACGTGTTGAATGGTAAATATGCCCGTGATTGCCGTTTGATTTCGCGTCAGACGTAGTTTGCCGGCAATTGCTGTGAGTCATGGGGGGTGGTTGCGTCGATGTGCTCGTTGCCAATGGCAATTGCGCTTAGGACCGGGGGGTTCTCGACGTGTCGCCTCGGATTGTCAGTCTGATAAAACGCTCCTCCAAGAGTGCTGAGGACTTGTGTTTTAACGTGGCCTTGGACGAAAGAGAAAAAGGGAGAGTTTGCGTGTGTGCGCGAATGGTCGTATGTGTGGATTTTGGCGTCGCATGTCTGACATAAATGTGTGCGGATTTCCAATGACGTGTGCTGTTAATGACAGGCCTCACCGAACTTCGTTTTAATTAAACGGCACAATATTGGAATAGGAAAGTTCCCTTGCCGCATTATGTAATACTGAATTTATTATATTTTACGACTCACGCCTATGTTGTGTTCGTTTCTTCTTCGACACAGACCATGGGCTTTGATCCATAACCTCTTGACAATGATCAACCGAATGTATTGTCAACATTTCTCACCTTGACTGTGTAAACGTCCAATGTTGTAGTTTAAAGAACACTGCGCGCGTTACGTGTCTCTTTAATTATTGTACAAACGTGCTCAGACTGAGTTTGTCAGTGATACTGACTCATCGCTGTATTTAACATACCTGTCTCGCGAGTGTGACGTCAATGGTCAGCCTGCACGAAATACGTACTTTATGAACTTTTGACGTGTACCCTTGTGGCAAATTGAATTTACATGGTGTTCGGCATATAACGTACCTACTGCAGATCCGTGCAAAAGCATGAAAAGGCTTCGCGGATTTTGTCCGCTATCAGGCTGGCGCAAAGTCTTATGCAAGAGTCGGGCGGTCTAAAGAAAATCAATAATCACCTGCACGGTAGCTGCTACCTTAAGAACGAACGTTACAAATATTACGGTGGATGCGGCCAGTGTTACGTCAGTTTTAGAAAGATAGTGCCACGGTCATTGAGCACGATAGCACAACTGTAACACAACCGAGACATCGTTGTCGATTTATCGGAACAATGTCTGCGGTACGTCGAGCTTCGACACTCATTTTCATTGGCTTAAGTGTTTAATGTCGGGGTGAACAGCCTTCGACAATTGCACAATTTTCAATGCGCGCGTACGCCCGTAACAAGCAGATTCCCGCTTTACCAGAATACCTCACTTTGCAGAATATACTTCCTGTCTGAAATAGACAATCCGACACTTTGCAACACCGTGAAAGTATTAAATAGCGCTTTTACCACTGGACGTAACGCTATCTGACGCGGTAGCGTACACGTATGTAAAGTTATACACGCATTGTGCCGCGTTTACATCAAGCGCTGTCTTGCGTGTTTAACACGTCGAATGCCACGTGATCCAGAAATAAAGTCAAATTTTCACAAAAGCCTTTGTCACAGAAAAATTAATGATCGTAAATTTTCATTAATCTTTCACATAAGTATTGTTACCTATCAAGTCCGCGTATTTCGCTTTTTTACAAGGTTTTGAGTTCTTCGAATTTTGTTTCATATAGTCTTTTGCAAGATGAACGAATTTCCTAATATTTTCATTTTTTGTGAGATTCAAGGTATTTATTATTTTCTCGATTTTTGTTAGACCTTGATAATCAATCAAACAGAACTGCGTACATCAAAAAGACAATCACTGAAACAGAACTGCATACAACACGAATTCTATTTCTTGACTCTCTTTTTGAATATTTTGTCACATGGGATAAGCAATGAATTATAGCCAACCATGGAAACTTTTTTTTCGATATTACAGAGAAATTTGTACACAAATAATTGTCTATTTTCAGAGTAAAATATTCTCTATGAAATAATTCAGATCCGGAACAGAAGTGTACCCTATTTACGCGCTTTTACTCATATCCTGACAACATACTATTTGTTTGGCAAATTAATTTTATTCTAACGTACTAATCCGTATTATAAAGCAACATTAACTTCTGCTCAAAGTTGAACTTCGAATAAATGTCCTTCAAGTATCATTGAACTCGATTTGACATTCCATGTGTTAAAATACGATCTGATACGTGCTGTTATTTACAAGAATGTTTAACGTTCTGATCACTATCCAGCGAGTTCAATCATAATTTATTATTCGGTAGTACAGAACAGATTGCTCATTTTCTTTCCTATCTCAGTCGCGGCTATCTGCATCCACGTATACGAGACTTTTAATGCGATAAGAAACATTGCAATGCGTTCACGCACTGAACCGCAGGTCAAATGTTGTGGAAATCAATCGCATCGCACCCAGGAAGTTTTAATTTCTAAGCTATCGATGAACATTTAATTTTCATCTAAAGACTATTGTGTAACAATCTGTACACTGCACTGTGGCCGCCACCTGTTTACTAATGTCGAGGTCAGTTAGAGGCTTTACTTTTTCCTCGACTATCATAAGCACGTGCCAATAACAACCATTTAGACACGCCAAGCTGGCATTTAAAGTAGTACCTTTTTCGCGGATATTAATTCATGGCCAAGATCGCTTTCGCACCCAAATTGTACACAGGCATAATAAGTAGAACACAGAAAATATGCAGGACGTTAGTTTAGAAGATAGATTTGTTACTTGTTAACTTGTAAAAATACACCGAGCTTGTCACAATATTGGCAATAATTATGCTAACACGCGGCTGAAATTGAAAAAAAAACGCGGAAGCCTGAAAAATGACGATATCCAGAGAATGTCGTGCAGTATACTTTTCTATTTCAATCATGACTCTTAACCACCGGACATGTCTCGCAAACGCGGACGATTATAGAGACATAACAAGCTATTTATACTGTACGATTTCGCGAATTGACATAAAATACATTGTAGACGTAAACGACGAAAAAATAGAATAAAAGTGAAAGTTCATAGAACAAGTGTTTCCGGAACTGATCAGGAAAGGATGACGCGCTTTTTCTGTCAAGACAATGCGGAGGTTATGGTTGGCTGGTGGTCGAAACCTGATGCTTTTTACGCTTCAAATACATGGTCCTTCCCATCGACACAATTTTACTTTCATCGCTTTATTATTCGATCTGACCGATTAATTCTTTTACGTACTAATGCACTTAAATAGCATCGTACAACACGACGCGTTTATTAACCCTTTGACTGCCGTGATGGTCACCACTAACCGGCGCAAGAGATTTTACTGAAGATCCAAAATATTCGCAGTGGGTAGCAATAATTATTTTATAAGTGCAGTTATTGTTAGCATAGTGATGCGATCCTTTGGTCTCCAATACCTGCACATTATTAACATTTTGCATAATTCAGTCAAACGCTGTAGTATTTCATAGCATCGCCGTTCTAATACAGCAAAATACACACGGCAGTCAACGTGTTAATTGAGTTATAAGGTACGTTTTCTTTAATTGAAAGAAAGGCGAATAAGCGGACGATGTGTTACGCGTGAACATAAATACGTGGAGAATGAATAGGAGTGAGTTTACACCATGCAATAGAAACCGGTCCGCGTTAAATCACCCATACACTCTACTGCCATGCTCGCAGCATACGGTTATTATCTAACATCATGACCTCATTGACGATTGCTCGGTTAAACTGGCACACGGCGAGAGTATTTGTTACACCTATTACACGAAGAAAATCACGACTGTTTTTCATCGGCATTGTCGTACCATTTCCTTAATACATTGAAGGCCACGTGACAACAAATTCTCCTGAAGTCATAAAATACTCATCTTCACATTCTTTTAACACTGCGTACGTACACCGCGGTTGTGTTATTCCTCAGAATTCGACGCTTAATCATACGTGTTCATATTACTAAGCACGAGAGACTGTGAATGATCAGTAGTCGAGGAGTGGGTGGGACGCATGATGTGGAATGAAAGAGCATTACTAACACGTTAAACGCGGAGCTGATTTTATTTGACTTTCCAATTAAGTGATGCATAAAAACAGAAAATGCATTTATGTATAAACGAAAGGCAACGAACAGGAAACCTAACTTTTGCTTAAGATATTTTAATAAGACCCATTAACACTAGATTTATGTTTCGGGCTTCACGATCAAAGTTACAGGACTATTATTATTAATTTCTAGCAACTCCTGCAGATTCTTATCAACGAAATAAGACACACATATATATCTCAATTTATTTCCTCCTCAGGCTTCTAAATTTGAAATTGTCTGTATCATGTATCTAAAATATTTCTTCATCAATCTAGAGTTAAGAAAGCGTAAAGAAATGTTTGCATATTGTATGATTTGCAAAGTATTATCTCTCAAAGTTGACACTGCCGCTTAAACGGAAAGTTTAGTGTCGCGCTTAACGTATTGAAGAGAATGGGCGAGTATGAAAGACGAAGATACAGCTTTTGCTGCTGGAACAAGTCTGCGTTGATCCCCGGGGCACAGCTCAGAGGGAAAGGCGTGGTCCGGGGGCGGATCGCATTGCCGGACGTCGCGGCACCGGAAGAGAACTCGGTGAACGACAATCCGAAGGCGTCGGAGGATGCAGGTTTGAATCGGAAGAGCCACGTATCTTGCGTCGAAGGCGCGTGCTTGCTAGAGCTCGTCGACCGTGACTGTGATGAGACTATAATGTCGTTCTTCCTCCATGGTTCAGCGGCCTTGTTGAACGCCGGCAAACACTGCAGTTGTCGGCACCCAGCGCAACGATGGCAAAAGTTACCGTGCGCCGTGCGCGTACGCATATTTCTCTTCCTCGTAAAAAACCTGCATTCTCCGGGCGCGTGCAGTTGTGTTCGTGCGAGGATAGGCGAATGCGGTGCGAAAGAAATTGAACGCATCGGTGAAGAGAGTGAAACTGACCGAGTGAATGATTGCGAAAGACCGTGTGCAAGGAGGGAATGCAAGGGAAGGAACGTAAGTAAAGCGATCGAAAAGAAATGCGAGAAAGAATGCGGAAATCGGTGAGGCGCGGTAAATGAGTGCGGGACAACCTTGTATACGGCAGCTCTTGGTTCCGGACCCTTCCCTGTACCCTGGAGGAGGAAGAGGCGACAAGGTGTCAGAGAGCAGTGACGCCGGACGACGTGGAATCGGAAGCGGGCAGTCTGTTGCTGCGTGGGCACGACGACCCCCCGGAGGATGATCCGTACGAGTACGATGACGACATCAGGCCGGCGACGAGCTGTGCGTCCACGGCAGATGCGGACTGCAACGAGTATGACGAACAACGTTTCCTACGCCTCGAGGCGGCTTTTGTTGGCCAGGATCATTCGGGCGTCGGTTCTTCGACGTCGAACGTGCCTACGACCAGAATCAGCGCTCCATGTTGGGACTGCAAAGGGTGTAACGTTGCGGGGACACCGCTTTTCCTTCTCGGATCGCCATCAGACGCAACCTGCACCTGTACATCCTGTCAGTAAATCCTTCGGGTTACCTTCAAGGGCTCGTGACCATTCCCTTTTGCCCCACTGTCTCGCTTTCGCCAACCTCACGTAATTGCCCGTATCGCTATCTCACAGGTACTTCAAAGCAGGGGAAGAGCACGGTTGCAGGATGTTCGAGTTTAAACGGTATTTGCGAGGAGTGAGAGATGCTAGCTGAAAATTGCGCGAGGCGTAAAGATCATTTCGGTGCCCGTTTTGTCGATCGATGCGAACAGGAGGAGAATCGAAAAGGAACGGTTGCAAGCCCTGAGCAACAATATTCGCATCCCGCACTGCGCCGAGCGTATTGCACTCAATCACACGTTCTTTGTTATTACTGGTTTTAAGTTTAAGGTGTAGAACGCCGCTGGAAAAAATCGGTTTCTGCATTTTGCGCTGCAAAGAAGGCAGGTCGAACAAAGGTGGTTTACAAAGAGAATCAGATTGTAGTGCAAGTTTAAACAATTGAAAGTTAGGATAAAATTTGCTTACACATCCAGGAACCGTAGTACACCGCAGTTAATCATTTGGGTTGCCCGCAAGTAATGTTAATGAGCAGCGGAAGATGGAGTATTTGCGAAAAGCATCACAGACCATTTTCAAGTTTGCGTTGGAGCATTGACACATGCCCATTGCCATAAAATTGGACGAATTAGGCTCAGTGCCAAGACAAGGCAATCAAATTAAGAGTCGTGAAACCCACCCCATCTCGCGTTTCTGCTAACTCCAAAAATAATCACACGCTCGCGTATTTCTATTCATACTTCACGGTCACGTTGCGAGGAAATCGCCTTCTCGTATACGAAAAATAACCTCGACAATAGCATTTGACGCCAGTATTAACCCTTTGCGGTCCGCAATATTTGTACAAGTTCGTTCCTGTCAGTCCGCGGTACATTCGCAATTACCTAATTCATTCGTTCTAAATCAAGTGAGTATATACCATTATGATACAACCAAAAATATTATTGAAATAAATAGTATCAATTTCTGAGAAACATGTAATCGGTAAATCGAATCTGTCTTAACGTAGGGCCCGTTGCAACGAAATGTGTTGGACACACGATGGTAGAGGGCTCGCTAGAACGCAGTGAGATATCGTACGACACTTCACGTGTGACCGCAAAGGGTTAAGAAGAATCGTATTGAAATGTCTCACTTCGAAATTGCGTTTTACATTGATACGATCGTCAGGCTTTCAGCTTCCAATTGTGTGACGTTTACAAGCCATTTTTGCCTTTGTTATCCTATAGAGTTGTATTGAACGTCAAGAGAAATGGATAGTGCATGCGGACGCTGTGAATTACCAGAAGTAGCACGTAACGTGTCTGGCACGGCACGGAATAGTAACTGTACATCTTGATTTGCATTTCCGCTGAAGCGCAGGTGTAATTACGAAATTGGTACCTGCAGATTAATTATAAATGAATATGGAGGCTGCGATTCTGAGTATACCTGGCACCGTCCATTCTTCAAGGCATTCAATTACTACTTTGTAGCGCACGCGTTATTCCCGCGGCATGGCTAATGTACAAAACACAAATCCGTGGGCGAATGCAATTTAGTCAAATGCACGCACGCTTTGTTTTCAGTACAGCGCTATATGAATAACTTCATGGAACTTATTGAGATGCTTCTTCAAAATTTAATTTGCGAAACGTACTCTTTCTAAGAGATCTGCACTGAAATTGATTGTTTTATTTAACCTTCATTCGTATAACAGGGTATCATGTCCTATAATAAGTACGCTGATCTTACTTCCATAGATATTCAATTAACTTCATAATAGGTTTATACACGACGCCATGTACTTCGTTATACGATCGGCATTATCTGCCATGAGATTAAAATCAATCTTGAATGTATACAATTACTACTTCCCTTTGTCTTGTTGCATTTTTCGCATGAAACGAACAATAACTCTGTGAATTAACACTATTGTAGAATAACTTGTTCGGTATTCTATAAAACTTACCGTTGATACCAGATGATACCAAGGTGACTTCTCTAAATGGCAAAGTATTCAAACCGGTTTTAAATGTATGATACACGTGGTACGGTTTCGCGATAGCAAATATCATCATGCATTGCGTTAATTGGACATACTCTTACTATATAAAACCGCATTCGCCACCGATAATTATAATCTTAGTTAATACCTACCAATATAGACAAGCGGCATAGTTCGCTCGGCACGATTGTTTAATCAAGCAATACCCAAGACACTAATATCTCGGTTGTCGTCCATATAATATGTTTCACGTGTCACGCATAGCTGACTGGAACGCGAGTTTCGAATGGTGGGACTTGACAGGTCCCTGATAAATATGGAAACAGAAACAGTTTCGACACTTTACTCTTTCCTTTGGCTGCTGTCCTACAATTTTTCTTCCTCGCCATAAGAGCCCAAACTAAGGGCCTTACAAGATGGTTTCGACATATGTGTCGAGGAAGACTCGCTTCGATTGCACAATATTCCTTCCATTAAATTGAATGGTCGCCGTTACCGAAGCGCAGATAAAAACATCGAGGAAAGGTACGCACGTGTTTTGAGGTCATCGACCGGTTTATAAATTTCTTCTACCAGCCTTCGTCGCACCTGGGGCGGGTGGGTTGTGGATGCAGAGACGGAAGAAAAAAGCACGTACCGTTTGATCGGAGGGAAAAGTACTTTGACGCCTCGGGGAAGAAAGTATATCCTCTGGATCAGAGTCGTGCTTTAAACGGCACGGGTCTTTAATGCTCACTAATTGCCAGTGGAAATGTATAATTACCATACCCGAGAGTTGTTCGATCAGATACAGTTTTGTTGAGTAGTTACTTATCGACAGCACGAACTTTACTTTATACGATGATTTATTTACCATACTGTCAAAGTGTTGTATCGGGGTTTTTTCCCAACGCTTGCAGTATGTTAATATATGTGCGTGTTTATTTTTGAACAATGCGTGGTTGCTTTGAGCGATACTGAACGAAGACCCTTCGACGCAGCAGGTGCCTTATTATGCCAACAACGTCGAACAAGCCTGACTAAATGCGCAAGATGTACACCCACGTTTCTTTCGGCCTAAACACTCCCCAATACCCATAAGTAACACATACACTGTTCATGTTGTATCCATACACGCATTGTTGTGACCACTACTTCGTTTCAGAATTAAAACTAACGTCAAAGTAAAAAATGAGGTCGCATATATTATGTATTGCACCCGTAAAAGTTGTTCCATAAGCCCCGCAGGTGCTAAAAACTAAACGGGAGCATCTGGATCGAATAGGCGATCGAAAACGAACACGCGTTCATATTATTTTTTCTGGACCAGCCGTTTAGCCTGTCTCGTCAAAGATGGCTGGAGCAACCATCCATGCACGTGGGATGCATTTTTCCGGCGGAATCGAAGAACGCGTCTGCGCTCTCGTCTATCCGGCAGCAACCGATCGATAAACGGGATGCAAGATTTAATTCAGTCCGCTTGTGTCTGTACCAACGTCACTCAATCGCCGCGAAACACGTTGCAGCCACGTTTCTCGTGTTTCGTTGTGTGGAAATTGTTGAGTTTGCCACATTAATGGCAAAACGCGAAAAAGATACGTAATTCCATCGGCAGTATTCACTGCTGTCAGTTGCTGGAAAGTTACAAGAGCTAAAAATAACAAGCAATGTGTGTACCGATGGTGGATTTAATTAAGTTGGGAAGCGTCCCGCTAACGTGAATATCGTTTGAAACGACCGAATTTTGTAAAGTTGTTAAACATGTGCTGGCTTCCGGGTCATACCACGTGTACCAGCGTGTATCCGAAAACATCGTTTTGTGTATAACTCACTCGCGTTTATAAGCATGTAAAGTCCAAAAATCAGGCAGCATCTTGTCATGAAACTTGAAATGCAGTGTTAGACAAACAGCCGTCTGTGATCCTTGAATGAATTTTTTTTGTGTATATGAAGGATATTAAAAAATTCGTTGTAGCATAGTCCTCCACCAATAAACTAAATGCTGTCGCGTACACTTGGAGCTTTCACATTACGTAGAAGTGTACCTTCCGCTCGCGAGAAGAACAGCAACGAGCTTAATTGTGCCGTACCAGGTAATTTAACCTGTTTGATACATCGAGCCCTTCTTACGACTTTCCCCTGACATAGAGAAAGGAAATTTACAACTGCGCCGCACCCTCTATTAAGCCGAAACACCTTGTTTGAGTACGAATTAACAGCCGACGAAATCACTAACTCTCAATATTACAATTAATCGACGCATTAAGAAATGCACAGGTGAATTTGATATCAAGAATGACTTCAGGAACCGGCATCCTGACGGTCGCCTTTGAACTGGCGCCAAGATGCATTTGAAAACAACGGCCCATAGTGATATGTTCTCCTGCTCAGACTCGATTAAACTTACACGCCTTTGGCCGTAAATAAAGGCGGGGTACCTAATTAGCTAATGCACAATTGAATCGCAGCCCTCGAAATAAGCATTGTGGGTTCATTCAAAGTGTAAATAGTGTAAATGGCAACTTTATAAATTAAAATTTAGAACGGGATACGTCAGGAAGTATCGATAGTTAATACATCGACATGTAAAGACATTCTACGCTCATATAACTATCACAGAAAGAAACCAAATAACTTAGTCGCCGCCGCGTGCGCTGGCTCCATACCTATACTTACGTTCTGAAATAAATGCACAGTGATAGATAAAGATCGCACTTCGCTACGGTAGTTTGTAGAGTTTTGTTTTACTGATCGCACGAGTCAATGAACCGAGCGTACAACGACCATCGGTGTTCTGGCCTTCCTTCAACTTGTCTTATGATTTCGTTGCCTAACTTTGTATTATTTCAGACGATCTATGTAGGCGGTTTTTCTAACATTATTACATTTTCTGTTACAGTTCTATGTAGCAACCGGGTGAGCCAAATGACCAAGACCTATAATGATATAGAGGCAGTAACAAGGCTTCTGGAGGAGGTAAAAAACGTCAAACATTCATTCTCCAATCATAAATTGTACTGCGTATTGTCTATTGTACAGTAATCAGATTACGTAACAGCAGAGATGAAAGAGTCAAGTTCTTATGGCTAGACGATGCTTTGCACACATTGTCCTCTATCGCATGTCTTCAGCATTACGTAATACATTAATTTCCGTCTGAGCAGAAAGAAAAGGACTTGGAGCTAACAGCGCGCATCGGTAAGGAATTGCTGACGCACAATCAGAAGCTCGAAAGCAGCGTAAATGCATTGGAATCTGAGCTAAAGGAGGCGAACGAGAAGATCACACAACTGAATCATGAGTTAATGAAGAAGACCGAACTAATACAAATACTCACCAATGACGTGGATGAGTCCAGCTCGGAGGGCGGCACGCCCACCGGGCTTAAAAGTATTAATCTTGACGTGATGCAGCGGAGGATAAGTTCTCTCGAGGAAGAGAACAAGCAGTTACGTTCAGAATTTTCGAAACTGGTGCATGAGACGGATGATACTGAGGAGCAGGAGGCACGCCTCGTGAGAGACATCGCTGCCCAACTCGGTATGTTGACTTATCACAATATTCTAATGACATTCTATGCAAAACTAGTCATGGATTATTTTGTTTTTTCTTTCAACCGTTTGCTCCTTTGGAATGATTGAGATAAATATGGAAAGTGATAGCTTCTTTACGTTCTCAGTTATACTAGAGAGTTCCGATAAAACAAAATATGCGAAACATTGAACGCATGGGGGTCAGAGTCCAAAGGCCGAGTGAGAAAAAAAACCCGGTGCTTACGAGCAATCGCATTGAATGACTTAACGCATTACAAATTGGACATTTCAGCGAGTGCAAACATGGAGGTGGACGGCATAGCGGAAGAGCTCGGTCGGCAGAAGGAAGAGAACAGGCTACAGCATGAGCAGATCGTCAGTTTGACTTCAAAGTTAGCAGAAACTGAACTGAGGCTTGCTCAGCTTATGGCCGAGAATGACGAGGTCGGAGCAACTCTAGTCATCACCAGAGACAATCAGAACACTCTCGCGACCGAGTTGGCTGAGTTCAAAGATCGATATGCGGAGGTAAGTAATTACTGTGCATTAAACTTTTCTATGCATTGCACAAATATACATAGAAAGTCACAACTGAATGCTGGATGATTTTTAGGTAGTTAACTTATTGGCTGAAACGCAGGAACTCCTGCGTAAACAAAGAAAGCGGGGTATGCCGACTGTGCGTGGAGGATTCTTGTTCCCGTCGATGTGTACTGGGCCACAGCCCGGTTCTATCGCATCGGAACTGGAATCTTCTCTCTACTCGGAGTTAAGCCTGGACTCGGGTATTAGCGCCGATCGAATGTATGTATAATAGTTGACAGACTAGCCACATGGTACCGGCTCCGAAATGTTGCTATCAAATTGACCTCATCACGGAATTACCTTTTTTTCATAGACCAACGTACAAGAAGGTATTCGACACAGTTCGGAGCGCTTCAAGAGCATCCTATGTCGGCCAGGATCCAAATCAGTTCCCAAGGATAGGCACAATGACTACTTCTACGTTATCAACTGGTTCTGCCGGTCCAAGGATGAGTTGTGGACAAGTGCGCGCTCAAGCGTCGGCATTCCCCAGCTTGGATTCTACTGGTCACAGCGACAGCGAGGGTTCTTTGCTAACAGACTCCGAAGAATATCCGTACGTATCTCGGCTGCTGATCAAGTTCGAAACCAACAGCACACATGCATCATTGTGTAACAAGCGTTTTCTTAACAGAGGTCCGCAACAAACCGGTGTACCTGGAGCACCTGGTGCGGCAGACTTAGCGGCTGCTCTGAAACGCTTAACGCCTGCTGAAGTGTTAGCAAGACGTGCTTGTCTGAGCACGGGTGCTGGATATAACTATGATTATGACGGTGGTATACATTCGCCGCCGACGTTCCTACCATTCGGCTGCCGCACTCCCGATAGTATAATGTCTACCGGAAGCAGCGGCAATTTAAGCGGCTTCAGTGGCAATAGTGGAAACGCTTGGAGGCTTCCGGAAAAGCTACAGATCGTTAAACCTATGGAAGGTTCGCAGACTCTTCATCACTGGTCCCAACTGGCCACTCCAACGTTGGGTGGCTTGTTGGAGGATAGACCAGGTGTGAAGACTCGCGGCGGTCGTGGGCTAGAAGATCTTGGAGTGGTAACATTTAGATTGTCCGATTTGGAGGAGGACGAAGAGTATACAAATCCTGGTAAGCTATTCCAGGATACAGGTTCCATCTATACGTTCACAAACAGCACAGTCCTTCACCCTGACGACCATACGAGCGTTACTCCGAGCATCGTCGGCAGTCGAGTTGCTACGGCGCCAAACTCTGCTCTGAACTCTGCTCTAAACTCTGGTATGAACACTCCGCGTACACTTAGCCGACGCAACTCTACCTCCACATTCTCCACGACCCTTGGCCTGGCGAAGATGCTTAACGAGAGAGGAATCAAGGCTGTAACGCCGTCGTGCGTAGCGACGCCATCGTGTCTCGCTACACCGAATGGCGAGAGAAACTTCACACCGACCGCGACGCCGTGTAACAGTCCGGACGCGAGTCCATCGCCCACACGAGCAACAACACCGCCACCCGAGGAGACTTCGTTTTCGATGAGCCTGCTAAACAGCGGTGCTGAATTATTGAAGCGCACTTTTGGTAGTGAACCACAGCCACAGCCACAGCCGAAAAGAAAGAGGCCGAAAGCGGCGTTATCTAGGTCGGACAAAAAGGCGCTGACGGGCATAAGATTGGTGGAGAAATTAGAGCGTATCGGGATTGACACGATAATGGCGACCACGATCAATTCATCCATCTCGCCGCTCGCTCTCCAGGGTGCTTTGTATACTCGTCGCTCTACAGAGAGCCCGATGGCGCAACTGACCTTCCTCAAGTCAGCGATGTCCTCCAGCTCCAGCCAAGAGAAACTTGGCTCCCCATCAGCATCATCCTCATCTTCCGTCAGTGGCGACTCACATTCGTCAAAATCATCTCTGGGATCGTTCAGCAAAGACGAGGTCGACGATGAATTAGGTGTGCCAGTTCGACCAGGCTCTGGCGCCCTGAATTCAAGGCTGCATGAACTGTCAGGGCGTCAACGAAGATCGGGCGTGAGAGCAACGAGACCCGATCTTGGTCAGGTGAAACCCGCGGTTCCCACGCCTGTGACAAAAGAATCCGCAACGCAATCTGCCCTCGGCACCATCAGCTCACTTCTCTTTGGTCGTAAGGGTGGTCTTCTCTAAAGACTTCGTTCAATTTCAGTTAAAACCTGCAAAGCCGCTATAATGAACGTGTTAAACTTGAAATCATAACTCGTTTAGGTCTCCTCTCAGTCAGTTGAACAGCCAGCAAGAAATGGTTCCTTTTAGTTTCGGTGGTAGATTTGCAAGGATGAACGTGTTATCATCCTCGCGTCACAAAGTGCTTTCGCGTTCGTCGTTTCGGTTCTGATCATCGATTATTTCTATTGTACATACAAAGGGCTTGCCTCTAATGTGATGCAACGACTATACTAATGGGAAATGTTCTCTTTGACGTTGGGAAAGGTAAGAACGTATCATCATCATTTATTCTCGAGCATGGCCACGATCATTAGTATTCGACAGTTACCGAGAAATGATCGTGTGAACGATGCAGTATCGCAGTGCGCTTAGGTAAAGATGCTAATTTTCACTGAAACAAAATCGTAATCCAATTTTAAACGAGTTTCATTCTAAAGGCATTTATGAATGAATCTGCAACTGGCGACTCGGTCAGTTGCTTGCAAGGGCCAAAGAAGATGTGACCAAAGCGAATACATGAAGATATACTTGTGTTTACCCGAGTTATGTACAGAATTGGATAGCAATTAGGATGAAACTCGTCCAAATATCTTGAAAAATATCGATTGATGCCATTGTCAATCGAACGAACTAGCAGAATTCATATTATCCAAAATGTAATTATGCAATTTTTGAAAGCTCCAGTATGATGGCAGGGTAGGTAATGAAAATGACGAAGCTCGGTTCACGTATGTATATAAAATGAAGATAAACATACAGCTAGTAATTGAAAAAGGGTAATTTATTAAATAATTACATGGTTCCGAATGAGCATGAATTATACATTTTACAGCGAGATGTAGCAAATTGTTCCACAAATGACGAAACGTTTTATAAATTTCAGCACAAAGTCAAACTATTTCGCGATGTGATTTGGTGCTACTTTTATTTTATTCTTCGTTGTCGTTAACCGCCCGTTTTTACATACTGTTTTACTAATCACTTTTTAGTAGACCAGCAATCTGCCTCGTTATTGACTTATTAACGAATCGTTGTAGCATTGCATCAATGCTATTGTCAGTCTTTGCATTTGGAAGATTGTGCATTTAGCATTGATTCATTGAGTCGTGTATATAGTTTTAATCAATGCATTAAGTTAAACGAGAGTTGTTTTCCCATTTCATCTTTTCTTAATTTATTGAGATTTTCTTTGGTACAAATGCGTCGATGAATTTTTGAGTAAGAACAATGATGTATTATAGAAAGGGTGTTTAGCTCAATACAGCCTTGTACATAGTCGTACAAATTAATAAATTAAGTTGGAAAATAACACTCCTCTGCGTCGCTATCCCATCTCGTTTTACGTCTCTGTCATACATCCCTCTGGAAATGGCCTAACAATAGCTCGTATAATATATAATGGATGGCAACGAACATTAATGTAAATATAATGGGAAATATTGACTCGATGTCTGGTGCATAGAATTGCACCGTAGACGAATGTTTGCTGGTGCATAGAACGTTGCTATCAAACATCCCAGAATTTACTATGATGCAGAAGAGACTTGCAAAGAGGACATATAGGAACGATGTAATCCCATTTCATTCTATTGCTCCTCGTATAGTGATAGTAGTAAACAAATGTGTGCACGCGTGCGACAATGTGTAATGCGTGTAATTCGTAGAATAATTTCGGTTCAAATGTCGGATCACGGTTATATTTTTCATTAATTGTTAAATGGTACACGTAACGTGTATAGCTAGTATGAGAGTTCCTTTCTTTGTAGTATCTCTGTCTTGTCAAAGTGTCTACATGTAGCTATATTCTAGACATTGAACAAGCATATCTTACTACACCCGCTCGTCATGTAGTCTATTTTGTGCTTTCTTCTCATTTGCCTGTCCCATATCTTTTCTCTACTTTTCAATGCACGCGAACCACGCTAAGAAGAATAGAAAACGCGTAAATCACTTACGCGTCGCGCGCGGTAGTTCCAATTTTCAAATCTCTGAAGAATATTACAAGGCATTGCTACAAACTAGCGGAGTATATATTGTTAAATCATGTACATCATTGCCTGGTAGTTTATGTTAAGGAATTCGAAACAGAGGCCTTAGTACTTGTAAATCTTTTGTCTGTTCACACACAAATTGTCGAGATCCTGTGTAAATGTTAAACGGACCCTTTGCTGCTGCGAAACAGAATTTATCACTTTTTATGTACTTATTACCCCTTTAAATCCTCCACGACTACGTTAATTTATCCGATCGACAAAACCCTTGTTTTTACATCAGCAACAGGCCCTTTACAAGTGGAGCTACATAATTGTTTAAGGCCGCAAAAAAGTATTTGCACTGTAACTGAGCGATCGTTATAGTAGAGATTCGTGCGGTACGTATCGTATCTCCGAACTGAATAATAAATATATTTAAGTATCTCCAGCGTTGTCATTTTCCTTGACGAATACGAATGACGGAATGCAGGGTTAAACACAAATTAAAAGTAGTGTAGAACGCTTATGTTAAATTACATATCTTATTACTACATATGCAGCTTTTTACAAGATCTTACATCTATTACTCAAATACTACTGCTTAGCTTTGTACATTTAACGAGCAAAATATCGAGAACGATTTAATGTAGTCAAACTAATACTTATGGTTGTGGTACCCATTCAGGCCAGTTTTGTATTTGCCGGAACAGTTTATATCCAGGACTGCTGGTAGGTCGTACCTGGCGTGCACCGATAACGCGTACATCATACTTAAGATACCCTTGCAACTTGCCACAATGAATAAGTTGATGAGCGGTATTCAGCATGACATCACTCGCTTCTTTTTCTGCAACACATCACAAGGTAGCGTCAAGTTCAATAATACGATTGAAAGCAATGATGCGTAATCGGCAATTAATTGCCGCACTATCAACTCAACGATAATAGAGATTATGTTTAGAAGAAGCATCACTAATATACCTTCGAAATTGCCGATGAATCCAATTCCTATCGCCTTATCGTTGTAACCGTGTGTATGAGTACCGACATTATTCCAACCGGTTCCTTCGTATACCTTGCCATCTCCACCAATCGCAAAGCTGTAAACATGGGAATGATCAATAGATAAAAATTATTTACATTTGATGTCAGTGAAGTTTTGAAGTTAGAAGAACACTTACGAATAACCAATGTCATCCCAGTTACGCGTTTCCATGTGGTAACGTTGCATGCTGGCCATTTGAGATGCACACTTCGCTTCTGTAAGACATTCTTCTGTAACTGAATGCTGGATCACCACGTAAGGTATGGGATGTACAATCTCTGTAGTCGACTTAGGCGCCCTTGCACCCCATTGAGCTCTTGTAATTATGGTAGGGCAGTGGCCAATTAAATTCGTTTGGATGCGGTCATGTGGTAGAGCAGCTACGAATATTTTATATATTTAATGACAAAAATCTGGACATGTATTTAATTCCGTGATTAATTGATTGATGATTTAAGCACAAAATGAAATTTGTGCAAGACCAGCATTTTAAAATACTTACAAACAATGCAGGCAGGTAAGGCTACAAGAAAAACCAGAAAGGCTTTGGCGGTCATGGTGAACACAGATAAAATTGTTTTGGCGAGAGGTAAACGAAAAGTCTGAGATCCCGCGAATAACTGAGGTAGAAAATACGCAGCTCCGCTTTAATAGAAAATCTGAGGACAGTGACGGATTATTCGTCTCGAATAAGGTATTTAACAAAAAGTGCACATATTTGTAGCAATTTCGTAATTTTTTCACATGCTAGTAACTTTAACGACCAATATCCAAGGATCTGCGATAAAGGGCTTAAATTAGAAAAAAGGGAAACTATTGCCGAAAGAAACCAAAGTAATATATTTATGCATTGGGCTCATTGAACATTTAATACCATCCTGATCGAAAGTGATTGGTAATTTATCTTATCGACCCTTTCGCGGTATGTTTGTTGTGTTACCGAATGATAACCCCCAACAGAAGTATAGTGAAATCGGGCAATTCCGCATGAATCATATTGCTGTGAATACAGCAGAGTACGATACACACATCCAAACATAATATGATCGTGTGTCCCGTGTCGTATAATACCCGTGAATAAACGGGCTATCATGTATGCAATTGTAAACTTTGCAGACGTTGTTGTTATTACCCTCCTATCGATTTAATTCTGGGTAAATCCCAACGATATTCAAATCATACTATTAAACATTCTTCCTCAACGGTTCCGCTACTCAATCACCAATAGATAGGATGAAAAGAAGAAGACATGATTTACCAGCCCATTTAATGGTCCCAACAAAGCAAGTACAGCTAATAAGATATGTGACATTTATTAAAATATTGGGTTGGAGGGAAAGTTCTGTCGTATTTTTAATAGGCAGGTAATTTTTCTTGTAAATAAAAAAAACATCTGACTAGTGAGCCATTCGGATTTTTTTTTGTTTTTTTTTTATAGCTGCTGTATAATATAAAAGGAGTCCTTTTTTACCGTTCATAATTTACTTGTGATATTTAAAGTGAAAAACATGTCAGTAAATAAAGTGCATTTACGACACTGCATTTTGTATGAATTCGAAAAAGGAAGCAACGCATCGGTTGCATGTAAAAATTTATGTCCGGTATTTGGAAAAGATATTGTAAATGTTCGTACTTGTCAAAGATGGTTTAGCAAATTTCGTTGCGGAGATCTGAGCCTCCAAGAAAGTGATCGATCTGGACGACCATACAAGATCGATAATCATGTTTTACGATCCATGTTGGAAAATAGTCCACATTTAACAAGTCGAGAAATTGCAGAAGAGTTTGGCATTCATACAACACATTAAATGTATTATGATTAATATTAAACACATATTTTTATAAATTAATTCAAATATTTTCTTTAAAATACGACAGAACTTTCCCTCCAACCCAATTATTTTTTGAGCAGGGCACGAATGTCAATAACATGAGTATTACAGTATAATATTGAACATGCTCGGTATTTTCAGTTATCTAATATTACGTAGAAAGCGTCACAAGACTCTCCTCAACCCTTGTCTCCTTAAGGGTTCGGCGACCATTCAGGCCAACTTTGTATTTGCGTGTAAAGGTAAGAACCAGGGCTTGCTGTACTGCCGACTTGTTTTGCACCAAGTACGCGTACATTGTCTCGAAGAATTCCTTGAGCTTTGCCACAACGTATCAACTGGTGAGCAGCATTCAACATTGCCTGACTAGCATTTCCTTCTAAATACGGAAAAAAAATCATTGAACTTACAAATCATACGATTAAACTGTGAAACAATCATCTGATAGAAAACTGAATGGCTCCAACCTTGGAAATTGCCAATGAACGCGATGCCAACAGCCCGTTTATTATAACCCCTAGCATGTGCACCCTCGTGAGTCCAGCCACAACCCTCGTAAACATTACCATCGCCGCCAATAAGGAACCTTGGAACGTAAAATGTGGTTATTGTTTAGTCATCTCACGTTCGTCCGGGAGTTTACCGCAGAAGTTGTAGGAAAAAAGAAGATGGCAGAGGTAAAACCACAATGCCGAGAATATGCGATTACAAGGAAAGTCCCGTTTTCAAAAGGAATTTGCGTAGGAACTTTGGCAACACAGATTATTTACATCATCAATTGGATTTACGTATTATCCTGACTTACGAGTAGCCGATATCGTGCCAGTTGAGCGTATCCATGTGGTAGGATTGAATGTTTTCAACACGTGCAGAACACTGTTGTCGATTTGCACAGAGGGGAGTAACCGTATGATGTATGATGACATACGGTATGGGTACAATAAGGTAATTAACATCTTTCGCCTGCTTGCCGCCCCATTGTTGCCTTGTTATTATATTGGGGCAGCTGTCACTAGGATCTGCAAAACAATATGGTCCATTTTTATACGTTTTCTCACGATTCGAACAGATTTTCTAGCCCTTCTTGTAATTAGCACTGTCTTATGCTAAGGGTACTTACTAGCTGCACAAGCACAAATTATGGCGAGAAATGCAACACATGCCTTGCCAATCATTGTCACAAACTCTTCTTTCGGCGACGCACGTCGAAATATGGGAAATATGCATAATGAACATGAATTTGAGATTACAGTCATACAACATTTCAGTCATTAGAAAAACGATATTGTGCGCGGAGATCTTGCAAAGAGAGATATAAAGTTCACGACTTTGATTCCAAAGAGCAGAAATCAGGGGCGAATTAGTGAAATAAACATCATTGTCCTGCGCATCGCAAAGCATAATGAACATGAATTTGAGATTACAGTCATACAACATTTCAGTCATTAGAAAAACGATATTGTGCGCGCACGTATACAGATATACTGTGTAAATGACTGACCCCATCTAATTTTAACCTGATGTTATGATCGGGGTAGTGTTTATTACTTATAGGTTGCTTTTTAAGTTCAGACAACAATCGAGAATGTAAACAGGGTTCATGAATCTCTTAATTCTACCCTGGTTAGAAGAAGACTTGACCTCTGTACAAAAGATAACGACTGCTGAACAGTGCTAATTTATCGTATCTGCTACTCTCTTTCATAAGGACGTACGATAAGTTTCGTTGTAGTTTGTAATCGATTCGATACTCGTTAAATATAAACAATTCCTTTGAAATAAGATAAGCCAATAACCGAAATCTATATAGATTTATTATCTTTCATAAAACTTATTGAATCCCATGTATAGAAATAGACATTCGATCACGTTGACACAATTTTGTACTTAGCTGTCTTGCGCAACTGTATGATAACGAAATACGGATGTATTTCACCCAACTATATGAATTATAGGTGGAACCAAGTATTAAAAAGCATGTTTCATCCACCAGTATTTAAACCTATCGATTGGATCTACCTAACTTATTGAATCCCATGTATAGAAATAGACATTCGATCACGTTGACACAATTTTGTACTTAGCTGTCTTGCGCAACTGTATGATAACGAAATACGGATGTATTTCACCCAACTATATGAATTATAGGTGGAACCAAGTATTAAAAAGCATGTTTCATCCGCCAGTATTTAAACCTATCGATTGAATCTACCTAACTTATTGAATCCCATGTATAGAAATAGACATTCGATCACATTGACACAATTTTGTACTTAGCTGTCTTGCGCAACTGTATGATAACGAAATACGGATGTATTTCACCCAACTATATGAATTATAGGTGGAACCAAGTATTAAAAAGCATGTTTCATCCGCCAGTATTTAAACCTATCGATTGAATCTACCTAACTTATTGAATCCCATGTATAGAAATAGACATTCGATCATATTGACACAATTTTGTACTTAGCTGTCTTGCGCAACTGTATGATAACGAAATACGGATGTATTTCACCCAACTATATGAATTATAGGTGGAACCAAGTATTAAAAAGCATGTTTCATCCGCCAGTATTTAAACCTATCGATTGAATCTACCTAACTTATTGAATCCCATGTATAGAAATAGACATTCGATCACATTGACACAATTTTGTACTTAGCTGTCTTGCGCAACTGTATGATAACGAAATACGGATGTATTTCACCCAACTATACGAATTATAGGTGGAACCAAGTATTAAAAAGCATGTTTCATCCGCCAGTATTTAAACCTATCGATTGAATCTACCTAACTTATTGAATCCCATGTATAGAAATAGACATTCGATCACGTTGACACAATTTTGTACTTAGCTGTCTTGCGCAACTGCATGATAACGAAATACGGATGTATAACACCCAACTATATGAATTATAGGTGGAACCAAGTATTAAAAAGCATGTTTCATCCGCCAGTATTTAAACCTATCGATTCATTTTACCCAGGTCGATTGTGAAGTCGACCATTCGTCAGGTTCTGAGATTCTAACCTCTTTCCACGTAAAGTACCTGTGTTGACCGCAAACTCCCGCTTTCCTTAAAAGCAATCGTACTTTGACGTGAATCGTAGAAGACCAGGATGGAAACTGTTCGTCCTTGTGGTTGTAAGGGAATACGTACCTGCTTAATATGCGAAGAACAGTACAATATATCGAAGCCGGATTTCTGGAATGATTTACAGGTAGGATGTTCAACCTTCAGTGGTACGCGACTGAACATGAATTTCAGCTTTTCCGCGTCCTTTATATCCTTCATTCTTGGCAAAGGTCAGAAACATTTCATTTGTCAGCTACTTGCGTTTATACGTCTGCGAATTTATAGCGGTGGGACTTCCCCCTAATTATTTGCACTAGCAATTATATGAGGTTCTGTGTTTGTCCCACGTTTGATTCTGAGTATCAGAGTCAAATTTTTATATGTATCATTATTTATTTACCAATTAACGTTGCTAATGTACCAGGTTGCTCAATAAGTTTTGTCGTTCGATAAGAAAAACACAATGTTGTGGTTCAAAATACACTTTATTATTCAGTATAATCTCCTTGAACATTAATGCACTTGCTCCAACGATCCTCCAATCTGTGGATCCCATCCCTGAAGTGAGATTCCGGAAGATTTGCAAAATACGCTTCAACAGCCGTTATGACCTCTTCATTTGACGAAAAACGCTTGCCACGCATAAATTTTTTGAGTTCTGGAAACAAAATGAATACGGCGGATGCTCCAACAATTCGAACTTTAATTCATGGATTTTAGCCATTGTCAAAATGCTGTTGTGACACGGTGCATTGTCCTGATGAAAAAGGATTTTCTTCTTCTGCAAACCAGGTCTTTTTTCACAAATTTTTTCCTTCAACTGGTCCAAAAGGTTGCAATAATATTCAGAATTAATTGTTTTACCAGTTTGCAAGTAATCCATAAATAAAATTCCTTTCGCATCCCAAAAAACTGATGCCAGAACCTTCTTGGCCGATTTCTGGACATGAACTCATTTCGAAGCCGAACAACCAGGTTCACACCACTCTTTAGCCTCTTGTTTTGATTTAGGATCATGGTGATAGACCCAAGTCTCATCCATAGTGATGAATCGACGCACAAAATCCACTTTATCCTTTTTAAAACGCTCCAAATGTTGTTGGGAAAGTCGCATTCGAATGTGTTTTTGTTCAATTGTTAGCGAATGCGGCACCCATTGTGCACACAGCTTTTTAAAACTCAAAATTTCATTTAAAATATGACTCACACTGCCTAATGAGATGTGTAGAGCCTCTACTAAATCCCTCTCAGTCAATCGACGATCTTCCAAAACCATATCCTGTACTTTGGCTATGATTTCTGGTGTTGATGCGGTTTTTGGACGTCCTTCACGTGGATCGTCTTCAAGGCTTGTACGACCACGTTTAAATTCAGCAACCGATCTTTCTACTGTTCTAATTGAAGGTGAACGTTCATTATACACTCTTAACATTCGTTCGTGAATTTCTTTTGGTGCTACACCTTCCAAAAATAAGAATTTTATCACTGCACGATATTCAATTTTTTCCATTGTCGAAAATACTGTGACACGGCAACACTAAATGGCTTGTAAACAAAGAATGAATTGACTGATTGAAATGAACCTTCACATACGTTGATAAGAAGAGTGAACCAACAAAACAAAAACAAATTTGGACTAGTAGCAACGCCCTCAACAAAACAAAACAAAACTTATTGAACAACCTGGTATATAAACAAGTTAATTTTACTCGTTTACTGTGCCAAGAACATCGCAAACTACAATCTGCACTGTGCGATGTTGAAACTAATGTTTGTACAGCATCTAGTTATCTCAACAAAACATGTCATTTTTGTATGATTGTAGAACAAGACCAGTTATGTATATTGTCCTTACTGCAACAAAGCATGGCCTGGGTGGGATATGGACTTATACAAGACTCATCCTGACCATAAAGGCAATGCTATTGACTATCCCGGTGTCCTGATACAGGTGCTAGAACCAACGTAAATTATACTCTATTCTTCTGATGATGACACTTTTTCAAATGCATGGGTTATAGCCAGATTTCTTGAATATGGAGGAGGCTGACATGCTAATAAAGTCTTTAGATGATCTGCCATGGGAATTGTCTCAAAGCGGTAGAAGAAAACAGGTGTGTAGTTAGAGTAAAAAAATCATCAAGACCATCTATGTCATTCAGTCTATTGTATGATGGATATTGATTTTTAGAATTTTGGACCAAAGTGTAATTTTAAACGGAGAAGACTGCGTTTAGGCAATTTTGAAGGCTTTCCGAAAACCACACAATTCGTCCAAGAAAAGTTCTCCAACATTCCGCTCTTGCATGATTTCCAAACTGTTGAGCAGTGTACCCTCGAATATACGGTCGAGCGTGGTGCATCGATCGATCCCCACATTGACGATTGTTGGATATGGGGTGAACGGATTGTTACAGTAAATGTAATAGGTGACTCCGTTCTGACAATGACGCCTTACAAAGAACCGCCGACACGTTACAATTTGGCAGACGTTTGTACATACCCATCCATTACCGGAAGTACAATAGCAGTGCCGAACAGTGACAAGATTCCGGATGTTGTCGTCAGACTACCGATGCCTGCAAGATCGCTAATGGTCTTGTACGGTCCTGCGAGGTATAACAAAACTCGTTATAACACATTGGGAAAGTGGTCTAATGTTTTGTATCTTTAGGTACAACTGGGAGCATTGTGTCTTTCGGCAAGATATTGTTTCGAGGCGCGTGTGCCTTGCTTACAGAGAACTAACACCCCCTTACCTTCCATCTGGTACATACAGCAAGGAAAGCGTCGATATTCTCACTAAGGCAACAATGTTTTGGTGATATGAGTATTTTACAGAATGGTTACGTAAATTGTAAATATATGTGTAAATATACGTTCTCGTAATCTTACGCACAACAAATATTATGTTTTAATAGAACAAATTTTATTCACATATTAAGTACAGTGTTCGTTACGCGACACCGAGGGGCTGTAGAAAACGCGTGTATATAACTATGTAAAATTTTACGAAGGTATGTCACAACAAATGACAAACTTCTGAAAATACTGAAGTAACAAGTTAGTAAACATATGTTGGTCTTGTTTCTATCACGGCACAGAAATACTTAAGCGAAAACTACAGAAACATAACGCATTGATAAGTAATATATCCGTAACATCTGTCTGTCAATTAAATATTTGAAATATGAATACTGTTACACATTGTTACGAATTGTGGTAATAAGTAATTTGTACGTTTAACGTGTACTTTCATTCTATTACGGCGGCACTCAAACCGCATATACATTATAGTGTAGTAGTACCTACCGACTACAAGCTCATTTGGCATTAACAAAGTTGTTCCATCCTTTCTTATGTTTCGACGTGATTAATATTGGATAAAAATAGTATCGAGTCAAACTGCTTTCTCAAAAAATCTCATAACAATTGTATTATTTGGAACAGCTGTCATGACTCGATCGCGTCATTTCACAGACGTATTATACTTTAGTTTATTTCTCGTGCACACCGCTGTCTTTAATGCTTTTATTAGTATTCATAACAATTACAGGAAATTTTTAAATAAGTACACTCGACTGAAGCAGTTTTCCGTCGACCGACACGTTCAACATGCTCAATGGAAACTATTCTTCACTTGAAATACTTAATCCGATATAGATACATTAAGGAACAAAGTATGTGCACACGAAGTAACCATACATTTTAAAATTTTACGTACACATAAAGAAGTATATTAACTGTATCAATCCCATCACATCAGAATGTCCCCTTGTTATAACCGTTTCTTGGTTTGCCTTATAACACATGCAGACGTACATGTATACAAATTTGTTATCTGTACCGTAGACTATATTTACAATATCCGCAAGCCTGAATCACAGGATCTATATCTAGACTTTTTAACATTATTGCCGGTAGAGAAGACTGCTGTGAAAAAGAAACGAAACAGTTAACTTGGATATGATCCAAAGTAGTTGACGTGCCGAGTAAAACGACACTCGCGTTGCGTTATCATCATACGTATTTATCAAGAATTTCGCTTGACGTCTCCACTGATTGCCATTGGCTCCTGTCTTCCGAAGTACGATGTTTCGCAATGCCTGCAGGAAAACTAATCATTTGCGGATCCCTTAAGCGGATAGTTCTGCGACTGCATATAAACGACCGGGAAAGTTGTGAATGGGTCTGATTTTCCCAGTGGCTGGTAGCCATTCACAAGACTCTCTCGAAGCTCCCAGCGACGTCTTTCTCTCTCGGTCTTCTGCCGACGGATAGCGCGACCCAGCATACACGCGAACATAATTCCGGTTAGCTGGAAAAGAAAAAGCAAGGCAGGTTTCAGGTTTAGCGATGCGAAAATGTGGTCAATCAAGGGCTATTGATATGCGAACAATTTGCGCTATTTGTGGGGCTGTATGCAACAACAGATAGCTGAGAAATTACAATGAATGTTACGTCGAGGGACCACTTCCGGGTGTGGAAAAAGTATTTCCGATTATTATCTAACGGTATTGTTACGTCTGCAGGTGGAAAGTACGTTAATTGGTATATCAACCTGAATAAGGGCAATAGCTACTGCTCCGGTGCCTATGTACAGGGCGCTGCGATGAATAATGATCGCTAGCCGATTGATGCAACCCTGCTCGTATGGACCTCCATGAATGGTAATATTGAAATCCCAGGCGTAGCACGAATTAGGTATTACAACATTTTCTTCACTGTTTGGGTGAATCTGTTTCCAATCTGAAACGCCGTTGTATCCGCAGCAACGTAGCTGTGGTTAAACGATATTATCGTTAAAATTATTACGAATTTTATAGGATATGAAAACCATTGTCGTTATTCGTAGAGTAAGTCAGTCATACCCTATTCTGCATAAAATCAATCGCATCCGTGGCTTCTGGATTTTCACCATACTCATACATGGTAGCATTAATTTTTTCAGATAAGAGATTTTTGATGCCGTCCTGAAGTGCATAAGCTGCTATCGCCGCAGCTAACTCTAATATGAGCACGATTGACAGTGATACCGCAAACTGGAAAAATTAGCCATATATATATACAAAATAAATACAGGTTGCACCGAAAAAATAGAATATAATAATTCCAAACGTTTAACATACCACAAGGACCATGCAAGTGCTTTCTTTAATAGCACCGCAGCATCCCATGAAAGCAATGATGAAAACAAGTATCCCAACCACAATAAGAAGGGTGGCAGGGGAAAAGTAACTTGGATCCAAGAAATGTGAAAAATCTTCATAAACTGCATAGATTGTGGTGCCAACCGATATTATCATCATCCCCGTTAACTGTAAGCAGATTAAAATATAATACATTAGGTACATATTTAAAAAATGTACGACCCATAATTGATAATGCAATCGGGATCCAATAGGGTCCAAGTTAAGTGAGTAGTACAGCACATTTTTACTGTACTTTGACCAATCTTCTGTTATATATCTTAAATTATTGCGTGTGCCGAGAGTAGAGGGTCGTGAATCAACAAAACAAACCTAACTATCCATCCAATCATACAAAATCGGAGCAAAAAAAAAATAATTTTGCCCGTTTCTGTTCACATGTCATCATCTGTTATAATCATAATACCGTGGTTTCTTCTACCGTGAATCAGTTTTGTAACATACTTTGATTTCGTGCACCGCAGAATCGAGCAGACTTGGTCAAACTAACAATAATGTTAAGCTTAGTCCAAAACCTAACAAAAGTTCGTCAGAGACGTAATTAGGTATTTTCCTCTTGCCTATATGTTCTGTTACATTCTTCGGCATTTTCTTGATTTATTCTTTTTTAATCGTCCGTTAGCGGTCAATTTGTCGGAATATCAATAACGTTTCGATGCAAGATTTTTAATCAAGTATTATTTATTGCAGATAATGGAGTAATTGACGATTTTGGTATGCGCGAATTTTAAATAATTGGCAGCAATTAATTGTTACACCATATAAGCAAACCACGCTCTCCCAACCAGTATTCTTCATGTCTTCCCTGTCGAAGATGATAGCGTATCGCTGATTATACGTCGCAATCAGTTTATTCGATTGTGTGTAACTGTGACTACCAATAAGCAATTTTTCTCACATTCTTATTATTCTTGCTTGCCTTGAAAATGCATTTTTCAGAACAAAATGGTACCATACATTCAACTGATCAACTTAACCACGTATGAATTGGTTTAAAGAACAAATCTTGATGCGTCACACTTGTTTACCATGTAAATTCGATAGAATTTTCCATGTGCGTTTTGCGTCGGTCGTTGAACTGCAGAAACATATCAATTTCGATTTTTCATTTAACCGTAAAGTTTGCCAAATAGATAGTTACCTGGTACGGAATTACCTATAGTAGGATTACAAATTTATCTTTGCTGATAAGACGCCATGTTCTTTTACAAGCACTCATACGTTGTTCAAGGTACTCGAAAAGTTCTTTGAAGCAGTTCATTTTCACTGCCCATCCGCTAAATAAATAGGGCGACTTCGCAACTCGTTAGCGAATTAAACGAATGGCTGAATGAATCGCGAAATGAATGTCCGAAGAAGAATGTAAATTCAGTATTCATTCGGAGCTATTTTGCATTAATTTGCTTAACGTCGTTTGGAGGACCATACTGAATAATTTACGGTCCGTTCAAAAGCTTGTGGACGACTGGCCAATATACTGCACTCGTTAAAGATGATTCCTATGAAGCCTTATACATTTACGCGCAGCTACTTCATCCATCCCCGCCGTCGTTACGCCCGCCCATGCACAATCAGTCGGTCATAAGCGTAGGACATCGAAATTTCACGCTTTAGCACTTTGATTACCGACAATCAAGTCGGACAGCGTGACAATTCAATTCGCACGATAGACACAATCTCATTGCCGGTCTTCAGATTCTACTATTAGTTCGAACATTGTTATCGTCACCGTGAAACGACACGAACAGGGAAATGAAACGATGATGTAAAAGTAGGTTGCGTGCGAAAAACTGAATAATACCGTCAGGAAAAGCTACGTCAATGTATGATTAAAGCCCATTTCAAAACACAGAGAGGCAAAGACCTAACTATTTCACGGCAATTCCATGGTAAATAAGAAAGTACGAAGCGGACAGTGGGGTATGAGGAAAGACCGATTGGATTCATAAAAGTTGATGAGGCGAGTGCACGAGAAAATCTATATTTATACATTATTAGCTGTAATGTGCTAAAGACTTTCGAAAACTTCGATAAGGTCATTGGCGGCGATGGTAATGCACGAAGGATTTCGAGTTTTGTGCAAACAAGCCGTGCTTGCTAATAATTCATCGGTGCGTAGCCTCGTAAAGCACAAATAACAATATCGATCGTCAGTTTATTCTGCTGATACTCGGTGAACTTTAGTAAAGTGCCGACTCCCGAATCCTCCTCCGCGCGATGTCGATCGAAAGAGACACGTGACGACGACGCAGTATATAACCAACATCGAAGGACGTCCGGCGTCGTTCTTCCTACTTGTCGCCACGTGCAAATGTTGGGTGCTTCATTTTTACGCAACATCATTTGCACTCGGCCAATCGCAGCAACGACGTAGGTGTTACTCACGTCAATTTACAATTTTTCCTCCTGCATTTTTCAGGTGAAAGAGGCTGCGAAATCATATAATTTTACCTTTACCCAACCTTAACGATTGTTCAATGCGTTATATTAATGAGTCGTTTGAATTTCTACGCCACTGCACTCGATGCAAATGATTAATTACAGCAGCGCGTCAGTGCAACTCCGTAAATGTCCTTTCAGATGGTTTTACTGAGAGAACCGCAAACGACACCGAAACAACAAAAAAACATCGCTTCAGTTGTCCGTCTCATTTAAAATTCTTATTCCAAGTTCTACCTTCAGACGTTTGTAAGTGCATCGTGACTGATGTGAGATTGCAAAACAACCGACGACGGGTGGAAAAGTAAAGATGGAAAAAAACGCATTGCGAGCGAACAATTAAAAACGCTTCGGCTGGATGAGTCATCGCCGATTGCGGAAAATCATTCAACTGCGATTTCTTGTTAAAGCGACAAAATACCCGAACCATTGTAGGTGAAATAACGCGTCACTTTCTCGGTATATTTTCTGTTCCACTTAGGTTTCCTTGCTATCAAGTTCCACCGAAAGAAGGTGGACCAACGGAAGAGATAAACGACGTGAGGTGGCAGAGATAAGCCTTTTATGGAGGAGAGATCGGCCAAAAACATGCATGACATGCCAGATCGATTTAAGTTCTTCCGCACAGCGAAATAAACCGTTCGATGTCGTAATCGAAATAAAACGACATATTGTTTGGCCAAACGCGCACTTCCAGGAAGTCCCTATCTACTCCTCGATAAACGGCGATTAATTTCGCAGAACAGGTAACAGTTTCGAATGTACGGAAATTCGCCGCTTTGCTATTGTCCGAACCATTCATGCATCGCCTTACGGAAATTGTGTACGCCGAAAGTAAATGACGTACGATCGTCACGATCGTTAGTGGCGCATAAAGCGCGTTTCGCTTGAGCGCATTAAAGAATTGCGATGACGATCAATTTCGCTTGGCTCGTAAAATCATGCGATTCAATTGACTGTTTCACGAAAATTTCACCTCCAACATCTGGCGGCGAAGATTCTACACTTTGCCATTCCCCGATCGCAACCACCATAGTTCAACAAACGAACGTTTCATCGTAAAATTGCGCAACGCCGCAAAACTACCTTCGAGCGACCGTTCGCAGACGCCGCTGCGAAAAGTCACCTCGCAAATTCTCCTTAGAAGTATGACACAATATATAGGGGTTACAGACCACGAAGAGTGAGTTGACCGCGCAGAGCAGGTACTTGATGCATCGGAGACCGACATCAAGGTGTGTGGCCGCCATTTTGGAGGTCCGCTCACTGTATCCCTCAGCCCTTAACGTATCCGGTTCCAAGCTTTACTTCCTACTGCGATACCGCCAACTTGTAGCTGACACACGCGTCGTAGGTGCACAGGTCCGCGCACATCCACCAGTGAGACACTGACTGCCGATATCGTGCCGGTGTCGATGCCGATGATGCCACCACGTTCCGACGGCTCAACGACACAGCTCGAGGTGCGATCGAGTCGTAGCGACGCTATCTGCGGCGACGTCTGATAACGCTCGTTTCCCGTGCGAGCGAGCGAGAGGAAACAAACGAAGAACGGTGGAACATGTCGGCGACTGGCCTGACAACCACACGCATTGAAATTTCGACGTTTCTCGCTCAAGGTACCTTCTAGCACGAATAATCTGGATTACAGAAAACTCCGAGGACCCCGTCTGACGAGGAAAAGTATTCTTCAATTAGGCTCGCCTTTCTAACCGGCAGGCTTTCTGTTCAATCCTGGAATGTAGGTAAAACGGCAGTTGAACTGGTTCAAACGCGAATGTTGCGGTATCGAAAATAACTACGTACCTGCGACGAGATTACGGTAGACAGAAGTTGTTTTTTCTCCATTGTAAAGTTTGCTTTCGACGCATTGGTCGTCGGGCTTATCAAACTTCGAGGACACCGGCAAGTGTCGTGTATGACGTACCGAATTGGGAATTTTTACATTGTTTCTTCGGAAGCGTAATTCATGCGTGCATTTGCGCATGGACACGGTTAGAATCCTAATGTTGGATGCTGGCGTTTACGCTCGCAGAGGAAGGAGTTTCGTCTTAAGATGCAAAATTGCAAAATTGCAAACTTTTGGAGCAACGGCAAAGATGGCAGAACGATGAAAACAACTACGACAGCGAAAAACTTCGATCAATTCATAACATCAATCGAGCATGAGCGTTCTTGTTTATCTCGTTATCGACGTTTCCTCGCGTCAAATTATTCACAAACTTTTAACGCTTTTGCAACGATTAACACGTTGAACGCCCAGCATAAATCGGTGGCGTTTCTCCCGGGGCCCAAATTCGAAACTCGGACTATAAGCAGCGCGATAAGAAAGAACGATACAATGCAATGCGTCATTTAAATGTAACCACAGTTTATTTTGTGATATATTAGAGGATCGTTTTTAGAAGTCATGTTTTTCATAAATATAATTTTTATTTTTAGAAGATATTTTTTTTAGAGGATTAAAAGATAGTTTTGTGGAAGATGCTTACAAAGTATAAAAAACCTCGAAGTAGGAAACACGATAAGCGTTCCGAAAAAACACTAGGAGAGATCTCATTGCACCGGAACTTTCAGTTTCTTCAATTCATTTAGTCGAGCAGTATTTTTTGCATGTATTTCACACATTTATTTATATCTTGGTCCCTAAAATGTTTGTTAATCAGTGCAAAAGCGTAAATATAGGTATATCTTTATTTATTTTATAGTTTATTGTTACTTTCTATTGTCTATACTCATCCTAATCGTATTACAAATCAAATTATTATAAATTACCTCAAAAATCATGTTGTAATCGAACGAAGAATAGTGTCACCCGTTTACGGGTGACTGGGTCCCTGTGGAAACATAGCAGTCACCCATATCTGGGTGACGTGGCGTTCAACGTGTTAACACATTGCGGACGGATGACGAGATATCTCGTCATTCTTATTTCGCCGTTCGGGGCCGTTGACGAGATATATCGTCTTGCGTATTTCGTCATTCTAGAACACTGACGAGATATATCGTCTTGCATATTTTGTCGTTCGGGACAGGTGACGGGATATCACGTTGTTACATGATTGTCAGCGGCAGTTTTTCATAATTTGTATTTCAAATGAATTATTTGAAACCCTGAAATATGGATAGCAACAAAACGATTAGCAATAATACAGAAATATTTGCGGACACTTTATCGGAGAGTTTATCGCTTTTTGTGGTGGTCCACTTCACTTAGTGTCATGTTTTACGAAATATCATACTTTGAAAAATGTTTAATTAATACAAATTTTTACTTATTGAAAACTATTAAAGAATCATTCATTTTTAAAGTTGTTACAAAATAAATATTTCACGCGACAATGATTTTTACCTACTCAACTATCAAATCATCACTAATTTAAAAATATTTGACGCAAAAAAGTACCCGGCCACTGGATACGCTTAGCAATAGAATGCCCGGTCCGCAATGTATTAAGCATACGTTCAAAAGTTTGCGCAACGGCCATGGGCGAAGATACGTGTACAGGCACGACTTCAGTTTAATGTGTAAGCTCAGGTAGATCGATGGATAGCGGGGCCGTGGACGACAGCGAAGATCGAGCTGTTTACGTTATCGGCATCGCAGATAGTAAGAGAATGTAAACACGACACAATTGAACACACGACAAAAACGAAAGGCAAGCACGTGAAATGCAAAGTTTATTTTTTTTAAACACCGCCAGATTGTCACTTTAATACAATTTGGATAAACATGCTCTTGCATATAATTCGCGTCGTTCTTTCACCTGTATTTTTATTTTATTGATATGGTTACCAAGGTTCGCTTAACACTTTGACCGCCACGGTGGTCACCGGTGACCGGCGCAAAGATTTTACTATAAATGCAAAAAATTCGCCATGAAGCCTATTTGCAATTTAGTAAAAGCCGTTGATATTGGAATGATGCTTCAATACTTTGGCTTCTAATAACTCTGCGTTACCTTCGTTTTGCACGATTTAATCATACTCTGCACAATTTTATCGCATCGCGGTTCTAATATAGCAAAATACGCTTGGCAGTCAAAGTGTTAAATATCAAACTGGTGCGTATTCCATTGCAATTTCAAGCGTGCATAAGACTTCGTAACTCGGAGCAGATCGGCGAGAAGCATCAAGATAAATAGCTGATAACACACATAGCTGTAACTCCTCGCGAATGACACCTATAATACGTATCTAAACGTAAGTACAGAGAGACAAGCCGTTCGTTTCTCGCACAGACACTCATTCAGATGGGTGCACGCAACCTGCATGCATTTGAAAAAGATCGACACGGATCGAGTTGGCGACGTTATCAGTGATGAGGATAACGATTGTCGTCAGTCAGTAATGTACGAACGACTACCCTTAAGTTCTTTTGTACGACTTCTTCTCTCGATGAATGTAATGAATTATTATGGTACTTGGATTTTCCACAAATTGCAAAAAAGGGAAATTTCAGCCTATTTCTTTCAAAAATTCGCGCCGTATATAAGAAACGCCATCTCCTTGTGCGTAGTGTAACGTATCAACTTACCATCAAAAGTCATGGTGTGCATATTATCATGTTCAATGACGTAAGAACGTAATTTAAACTAGGAAAAAAATTTATTGATTGTCGTCAGTCAGTAATGTACGAACGACTACCCTTAACACTTGGCATGCGGGCAACGTATTTTTACGTTTTTTGTAGTCTGTCACTGGAGCGCGGGTCACGTAAAAAGACGTATTTAGTAGATTTGTTGTTGTTAGTGGATATCTACCACAAATCTACCAAATACGTATAATTACATGAATGTGTGACATTATATGCGTGTTATTTGCGTTGCTAAGGCAACGCTTTGCATTTTTTTTCCCATAAGTTATGATTGTTGAGTTACTCGATCTTTTGCTGAGTTATTTCGTCTTCAATCGAATTCTTAGCTCCAGAACGTGTTTTATCAATTTGAAGCTTGATTTTTTATTATTGATCACAAAATTGATCAAATGAGCCGTTGTGACAAAGATAGTGATGAAGAAATATGCGCTGACAAATTATCGGACTTTTCGTATGATAGTGTGGAAAACTTTAAAAATCGCTTATTTTTATGATTTCGTGAAAATATCGTTTGTTTTTTTGTTAAATAATCATACAGTATGTATTTATGTGTGAAATAAAAAAAATTTCGTTCGTAAAAACGACGTAGGTTTCGATTTACTGCGATTTTTCTGAGTAACCAAACTTCCGCGCGATTCAAGAAAAAACGCCCGCTGCACGCGTAATTCGGCGACGAAGTATGCCCGCATGCCAAGTGTTAAGTTCTTTTGTACGACTTCTTCTCTCGATGAATGTAATAAATTATTATGGTACTTGGATTTTCCACAAATTGCAAAAAAGGGAAATTTCGGCCTATTTCTTTCAAAAATTCGCGCCGTATATAAGAAACGCCATCTCCTTGTGCGTAGTGTAACGTATCAACTTACCATCAAAAGTCATGGTGTGCATATTATCATGTTCAATGACGTAAGAACGTAATTTAAACTAGGAAGAAAATTTATAATTCGACATCTCACAAGTCGAAAGTGCGAAAGTTGGCACTATCAGTTAACAGGTACTAGTGCCGGTATAGGTTGCTTAAAAGGTAAAAATTACCGCCGCAAAAAATCTAAAACTTTCATCAAACCCGTATCAGCTGATGCCCGATAATGGCGCTTGAAACAGTTAACGTTCGCGGTAGTTATTGACAATTGCGTCTTAATCGTATTTAGCTTGACAAATTTAAGTTTACAATTAACATTGGTTGATCGAGTCAAGAAAGAAAGGAGGAAAAAGTTTTATCAGTATATGACAAGATGAACGACTCGTTTCTCGAAGATTTGGAGTTGTTACCACAAGACGTAAAACAAAGTGTCAGTAACAAAGCCGATCGACATATAACCACGAGGAATCCATTAAACTCGTCACCTTTCTTCCGTCTAGCGGAGGAAGATGACTTACAGACTTTAGTCAAACAGACTAAATCTGCATGTTCAGTAAGCACTGTACAACCAGTACAAGCCGTGCCAGAGATAAAATTAATTGGATTAGAGTCAAGAAAGAGCTCGGATCATGACGCCAAGAAACAGGCTACCAAAGTAAAAACGTTGGACAAGAAAGATAAAGTTGTAGAGAGCAAGCCTAAGCAACAGGTAAACAAATTAAAAGTCAAGAGTAAGGAACGGAGAAGTGTGGATGAAGCAAAGATAGCACAGCTAGAAACAGCAAACAAACTCGCAGAGAAAAATCAGATTAGAAATACCACTAGAAGATCTGAGGGTCATAAAGAACTCAGTCATTCATCAGACGCTTCTAGCAAAGAGAATAGCCGCCCTGAGTTGTCAGTAGAAAACAGTTTACCCGCACCCAAAGATAAAAGTACGCCTACACATAGCTCGTGCAGAAAATCAGTCTCCAAAGATAAAGATGCGGTTGTGTTATTGAGTGCCATTAAGGATCTTATAAGTACATACACCAAACAGGAAAGCACAAAAATATTGAGAGCCATGCAGGAACTTCACATAAACTCTCAATCCAATTTGATTAAAACTTTGTTATGTCAGACAGACGAATTGATTAATGAAATGCATCCTAGTAAAAACTCTACCAGATTGAAGGCATTGATAGAGGAAAATGAAAGATTGCGTGAAGATATTGTATTACTGCAAATCCGTAATGGAGACCTACAAAAGAAATTAGAAGATTTTGAACTTATCAAACAAGAAAATGTTACATTAAAACTTAAATTTAAAGAACTGTTAAAGTATTAAGATCATCGGCTAGCTATAAGATAACATAAACTCTCAATCCAATTTGATTAAAACTTTGTTATGTCAGACAGACGAATTGATTAATGAAATGCATCCTAGTAAAAACTCTACCAGATTGAAGGCATTGATAGAGGAAAATGAAAGATTGCGTGAAGATATTGTATTACTACAAATCCGCAATGGAGACCTACAAAAGAAATTAGAAGATTTTGAACTTATCAAACAAGAAAATGTTACATTAAAACTTAAATTTAAAGAACTGTTAAAATATTAAGATCATCGGCTAGCTATAAGATGGAGATTGGAAGAGGAAAATTGTATAAAGACTATTAAATAAGGCTGGTGCACGAGTTTCCATAGAAACTATTCCATATAAATATGCTATTCTCATTAATATATTGCATACTATGTTGTTATATGTAAAATATTAATGCTTCATATTGTATTAATAATTCCTATTAAATCATGTACTTTATACGAAATATTACACACCATGATATTAATAAAATAAATAAGTTATTTTTGTACTAATAAACTACAGTCGAATATGAAAGATTTTTCCAAAATACTCAATAAATAAAAATATGTATTTATTACCATGTCAATACTTTCATATATTCCTTGAAATATTATGATTACTTTAGGAAACAAAGTATGTATTTTTCAATACAGTAAAACCTGTTTTTGTGCGGTGGATAGGGACCGCATAAAAGAAATCGTACAAAAAAATATTCGAAAATTTTATAAATTCTTACATATAATAAACAATTTTGTGCGATATACTACCTAAAAGTTTTTTTATGCGGTGGATAAGGACCGCATAAAAAAAGTCGGACTAACAAAATACATCAATGATTTATGAAATAGATGAGAGAATGCTTTCAATTAAATTAAATAATTAAATTATACCTATAGAAATGGTAAAAATATTTAATTCTTCATTGTACATATACATAGAGAAGTTTTTACATTGTACATTAAATAGTTTGCTGCTACTCGTCGTAATCCAAAACGCGCATCTTCTTGTGACGAATTGATTAAAAATCGCTTCCGTCGCTTGAAGATAGGATTTCAATTGATTTGTTTTTTGGTACCATAAACTCAGTGATCAGTTTTTGCGACGATGATCGACTGGTCAGTTGCTTGTAAACGTAACGATAGTGAGACATGCATGATCTCAACTTTTTCGAATTTTAAGCGTCTTTCCGCTTTGGTATCTACTTTAAGAAAATGCGTTTCCAATTTTTTCGAAATTTGGATCCCTGCATATATTTTATCTGCTGTAATAGATTCCGGTTCTTCTTGTCCATTTTCATAATCTATCAAACTATTGATAATGTCACTATCATCGACAGTTTGGTCCTCAATCATCTCGTCCAGGTCATTATCGCCGAAAGAATCAAAGCCATTGATGGAAAATGAAAGATTGCGTGAAGATATCTCCGCCGATGTTATGTGCGAGCGCACTAATTTTAGATAATAACGTTGACGTGATTTCGGTAACGTTTCGATTAATTACACATTCATATATTTCGTCCACAACATGTATATGTACATTGATAGGAAACATTAAACTGGTGCTAACGCCGCTAAGATTCATATACCGCATAAAAATAAATCGTACAAAAAAAATTGCACAAAAATAAAATCGCACAAAAACAAAATCGCATAAAAAAGGACCGCACAAAAACAGGTTTCACTGTATTCCTTGAAATATTATGATTACTTTAGGAAACAAAGTATGTATTTTTCAATACAGTAAAACCTGTTTTTGTGCGGTGGATAGGGACCGCATAAAAGAAATCGTACAAAAAAATATTCGAAAATTTTATGAATTCTTACATATAATAAACAATTTTGTGCGATATACTACCTAAAAATTTTTTTATGCGGTGGATAAAGACCGCATAAAAAAAGTCGAACTAAGAAAATACATCAATGATTTATGAAATAGATGACAGAATGCTTTCAATTAAATTAAATAATTAAATTAGACCTATAGAAATGGTAAAAATATTTAATTCTTCATTGTACATATACATGGAGAAGTTTTCAAATTGTACATTAAATAGTTTGCTGCTACTCGTCGTAATCCAAAACGCGCATCTTCTTGTGACGAATTGATTAAAAATCGCTTCCGTCGCTTGAAGATAGGATTTCAATTGATTTGTTTTTTGGTACCATAAACTCAGTGATCAGTTTTTGTGACGATGATCGACTGGTCAATTGCTTGTAAACGTCACGATAGTGAGACATGCATGATCGCAGCTCTTTTTGGAATTTTAAGCGTCTTTCCGCTTTGGTATCTATTTTAAGAAAATGCGTTTCCAATTTTTTCGAAATCTGGATCCCTGCATATATTTTATCTGCTGTAATAGATTCCGGTTTTTCTTGTGTATTTTCATAATCTATCAAACTATTGATAATGTCACTATCATCGACAGTTTGGTCCTCAATCATCTCGTCTAGGTCATTATCGCCGAAAGAATCAAAGCCTTCTCCACCGATGTTATGTGCAAGCGCACTAATTTCAGATAATAACGTTGACGTGTTTTCGGTAACGTTTTAATTAATTACACATTCATATATTTCGTCCACAACATGTATATGTACATTGATGGGAAACATTAACCCTTTCGTTACGAGCGCCGGATCTAGACGGCATCCACTCGATGACCTGTGTGTACGAGCGCCGGATTCAGACGGCATCCACGCGATGACCTGTGTATACGAGCGCCGGATTTAGACGGCATCCACACGATGATGAGTGTGATACCGCTTGACCACCGACACTGCGATATTCTTGTTTCTTTTGTTGTATGCATCTTGCACATCGATGGCACGTGTCATTCTTCGGTTCGTTTTTGATTTGTTTTACTTCAAAAATAAAATATGCACTGGTTTGGAAGCAATCGGGACGAGAATCACGCTCCTATCTTCTCCAAGATCTCAATGGCTAATATTCACAGAATGGCATTTTCCTTCGGTTTATAAATCGCTTCGTTTTTAAATAATTTTCAGTGCAAACGACTAAAGACGCGAATCTAATTATGAATGTAGAAACTGAAATGTGGATTTGTGTATCAATCCTTGTTTTGAAATCTATCATTCTGAATGGAATTACTCAGAATTTTAATTTACGTATTAATTACCATAAATTGTAGCTTTATTCATAACAATTGCAAAATCTCCAAATTTGTCGTTGTGTAACACAAAGAAGAGTACGATCCGAAGAATTACAAAGTAACGGTGAAAGACTTTACGTCTGATCAATTATTTAACCGACGTGCAATATGCTCTCACTTTTCATAAATCATTGGTGCCCCGTTCAGTGGCGTCACTTCCGCGGACCGCACTGCCGTAACGAAAGGGTTAAACTGGTGCTAACGCCGCTAAGATTCATATACCGCATAAAAATAAATTATTAAAAAAAATTTATAAAAATAAAATCGCACAAAACCAATCGCACAAAAACAAAATCGCATAGAAAAGGACCGCACAAAAATAGGTTTTACTGTATTCCTTGAAATATTATGATTACTTTAGGAAACAAAGTATGTATTTTTCAATATAGTAGATAAACCATATAGTATTGTACAAAACTACCTGTAGAGGGCACACGATTGGTACAAACTTTAGTTGCGTCATGCGCACGAATCTATGTACAGGAGTAACAGCTATTAGCCGCGAAAGAGTGGTTTGAAACTTTGAGTATTATGGTTATGCATTAAGTACTTGTTTTCTTGCATTGATGTATTCTTTCGAAAATGACGGCAACCGCAAAAACAGCTTCTATTCAAGAAGAATATGCGGACGATTATGCCCCACAGGCGAAGTTAATAAAAACACTTGAGGTGACTTCGAAATTAACCAAACTACACAATTGTATACACAGCAACATTACTTTGGTTGTCCCAGACCACATAGTTGATATACTTTAATTTTATCAGGGCAACGGTGTCACGGCAGGGGACATAAAAAAGTTAGAAGATGCAGGATACTACACAGTGGAAGCATTGGCCTATGCGCCTAAAAAGCATCTATTATCCATTAAAGGTCTCAGCGAAGCTAAGGTTGACAAGCTGTTACAGGAAGCCTCAAAATTGGTTGCAATGGGTTTTAAAAGTGCAACAGAAATCCATCAAATCCGGGCGAATATTGTTTACGTTACAACCGGATCATCTGAATTAGATAGATTATTGGGCGGCGGCATAGAAACAGGGTCTATAACTGAAATTTTTGGCGAATTCAGAACAGGAAAAAGTCAACTGTGTCATACATTGGCTGTTAATTGTCAATTACCAATAGACATGGGAGGTGCAGAAGGCAAGTGCCTTTATATCGACACAGAAGGAACGTTCAGACCTGAAAGGCTCATTGCAGTTGCCGAAAGATATAAAATTAATGCAGATTCTGTTCTTGACAATGTGGCATGCGCTAGGGCTTACAACACTGACCATCAGACAGCGTTATTAATTCATGCCAGCGCTATGATGATTGAATCTAGATACGCTTTGTTAATTGTAGACAGTGCTACGTCTCTGTATCGTACTGATTATAGTGGTAGAGGAGAATTAAATGCCAGGCAAACACATTTAGGTAGATTCATGAGGATGCTTCTTAGAATAGCTGATGAACACGGCGTAGCTGTTGTTATAACTAATCAAGTGGTAGCACAAGTTGACGGTGCAGCAAGTATGTTTGGCGGTGATCAGAAGAAGCCAATCGGGGGACATATCCTTGCACATTCAAGCACCACTAGACTATATTTGCGCAAGGGCAGAGGAGAAACTAGAATATGTAAAATATATGACTCCCCTTGCCTTCCAGAAAGCGAAGCAATGTTTGCCATCAATACAGACGGTATTGGTGATGTGAAAGAATAATATTCATGTTACATCTAACAGTACCATTAATCAAATGCACATAATTTAGTATAGAATATTCAACGTATTTTTTTATCTCTACCCGTATCTGCTAATGTAAATAATAAATTCTATCATTTATAAACACAAGTATTTTAAGATTTCTGTACATCAATGCATTTTATGTAAGCGTTGTGTGAAAAGAATCAATTTTGCATATAAATTTGTGTCAGTATATTGGAGTAAGAATAATATATCTCCGCAAACACTTTGTGTTAATGAATGCATAATATGTCAGTTATAACAAATCCCTTGATCCCAATGTTAACACTTTGACTGCTACGGTGGTCACCAGTGACCGGCGCAAATGATTTGACTAAAAATGCAAAAAAATTGCAATAAAACCTATTTGCAATCTTGTAAAAGCAATTGACATTGGAACGGTGCTTCAATACTTTGGCTTCTAACAACTCCGCATTGCCTTCATTTTGCACGATTTTATCATAATCTGCAGTATTTTATTGCATCACGGTTCTAACATAGCAAAATATGCTTGGCAGTCAAAGTGTTAAATGGCTTTTACACAAATTTCTTGTCACACAATTGCAATTCATATCTAATTTATTACATAAGAAATATTGATAAATCATTTTAAAATGAGAAACACTCGAAATAATATGTCTTACATATTTTTAGAAACATTGAACTTTTCGCCAGTTACTCAGAATTTGACGAATTACTATTAGTAATTACTATTAATTCAATTTAATTTAATACGTTTAATTACTATTACTATTAGTTTAGGACCATCGCAATACATTAGGGTGGATCTCACGCATTTTATGCACTTTTAACGCAAATTATAATATTTAGTTTTTGTACATTCGCGATTACGTAAATACATATAAAAAAATATAATAAATGCAAAAGACAGAAAACGCAATGTTGGATAATGTTATTACTGCTCGTAAATGTATTTGTCTTCTAACACACAATGACTGGTCGGCGACATTATCATTTTGTGCGCACGCAGTTTATGACTGTAGATAATCAGACAAGTCACTGATTGTTATACCGGACATTTAACGTGAAAAAGCGTAACATAGGAATTGATTTCTTGGTATGTCTTTTTTTGGTACCGGAAATACGATTTTTAGTATCTCTCTATTTCGACGCAATCTTTAAAAATATATTGCATATACTGTAATTAATGGGTTGTTAGCTTCAAGTAAAAAGCCGTGATAGCTTGTAATTATGATTAGTAAGATTTTAAAACTACAGCCAGGAATCTGTAAAACCGTATATTTTCCGCAACTATGCTTTCTTAGTAACGTTAACAGAAAGAATATCAGTTCACTGACAAGTAAAATTGGACATATTCAGGTCCGGAATAAGGGGTTATCGTTCCGGTGCGTTATTGACAAACCATATGGCTTTTAATTTTATTTAAACTAAAGGTCAATTTTTCACCTTCTAATTTAGACATATTTATGACTATTTTTGTAACTCAATTGTCTATAATTTATTAGTGCGTATATGTAAAATGAAAGGTTAGAAATTTTCATAGATCATAAAGAGTATTCTTTATTTCAGCAATCCACAATTTTGTACAACAATGAGTGGGGACAGCAGTTTCTTTACATTGCCAAATAATCAACCTATTGTTAAATTAGAATGTGAAACTGCATTCAAATCGCTGACATTAAATGAAAAATTATATGCACATTATCTCAGCCAAGCTGCGTGGAAAGGTGGCCTTATTGTATTAATCCAGACTTCACCAGAATCACCGTTGATATTTAGCCTTTTTCATAAAATTTTCCTTGCTGAGAGCATTGAAGAACTTAAGGCTTCATCACTGACTGCTAATGTGACTGAAGATGATTTTACAGTAAGTGGTTTTCCATAAATGTAACAATATACACGTAGCATCTATTCCTATTCATAAAATTACTAAAATATTTTCCAACAGGCATTTTTAGTTTATGCATGTGGTATTTTTGCAAATGCTGGAAACTACAAATCCTTTGGGGATAGTAAAATAGTACCTAATTTAGGTCAAGATAGGTTTGAAGCGATTGTAAAAGCATCAAAAGCTTACAAAGATAGCCCCGAAAGTGTGTCGAAAATCTGGAATGAAATTTGTGATGTTATGTATTCTATAGAAGGAAAATTGAAGTCTCTAGGTTTGGGCGATAAAGGTGTTACAACCTACTTTTCTTCTAATTGTAATGCCGATGATGCTAATTTGGTTAATGAATATATGCAGCATAAGGGATTAGAGTCTTATAATGCACGATGCTTTAAGACAATCTCTGAAGAGGATGGAAAGACTACAAATGTGTATGACATAAGGTTAGCTTCTGTGGAAGATGGAGATGATCCCAAAATAACGTTACCAGAAGAGATTTTTAAGGATGCTAAATTTAAAGTTACCAGAGGAGACTATGGGGTATTGCTAGTGCCTGTTGTTGAAAATTTAAGAAAAGCCAAGGATTATGCTGCGAATGATATTGAAAAGAACATGCTGCAACAGTATATAGATCATTTTCAAACAGGGTCCTTGAATGATCATAAAAATGGATCCCGCTTTTGGATTAAGGATAAGGGACCGGTCATAGAAACTTATATAGGATTCATCGAGACATACAGAGACCCTGCTGGACAGAGGGGTGAATTTGAGGGATTTGTTGCAATGGTAAACAGAGAAATGTCTCGGAAATTTGCCGAGTTGGTGTCCAAGGCAGAGGAACTGCTTCCAAAGCTACCCTGGGGCAGGGAATATGAGAAAGATGTATTTTTGACACCAGATTTTACATCTCTCGATGTTTTAACGTACGCAGGTTCGGACATCCCAGCGGGCATAAATATTCCGAATTACGATGAAATCAGACAATCGGAAGGCTTTAAAAATGTTTCGCTAGGAAACGTTATTCCTGCCAACATGAAACAAGATGTAATTCCATTTTTATCCGACGAGGACCAAACTCTGCTGAATAATCATCGAATCCGCAGTTTCGAGGTACAAGTTGGCTTGCACGAACTTCTCGGTCACGGCAGCGGTAAGCTGCTAAAACAACTGGGACCAGATTCCTATAACTTCGACCGTGCAACTCTTAAGAATCCATTAACCGGAGAGTTGGTCGACAAATTCTTTTTGGAAGGGGAGACTTACGACTCGAAATTTGGCGCAATGGGATCCTCATACGAGGAGTGCAGAGCGGAAGCGGTTGGTCTGTACTTGAGCTTAGAAGCGGATGTTCTGAAAATATTCGGTCACGAAGGTCCTGAGGCTGAGGACATAATCTATGTCAATTGGTTGTCATTATTATGGAATGGATGTGCAAAGACTTTGGAGATGTATCAGCCGGCCACGAAACAATGGCTACAGGCGCATTCGCAAGCGCGTTATGTCTTGCTCAGAGTTTGTCTCGAAGCTGGTGAAGATTTCGTTTCCATTGTCGAGTCAGAGCCAGGAAAAAATCTAAGATTGACCGTCGACAGGTCGAAGATCCGAACCGTTGGCAAAAAGGCTATAGAAGATTTTCTCTTAAAATTACAAGTTTATAAAAGCCTGGGTGATGTTGCTGCAGCTAAGGAAATGTATGAAAGATACAGCGAAGTACCTGAGACTGGACCTCAGCCGTGGGCACGTTGGCGGGATATTGTATTAGCGCACAAGCAGCCGAGAAGAATATTTGTTCAGTCCAATACGTTCATTAACGGTTTGTATTTAGCTCGTCGTTCTATAGGTTGCAGATCCTTCGGACGATATTGTACTCAGCTGCAATTTCCCTTATTTCAGGAAATGACGCGACAGATGTAGCCTTGAGAGATTACGAACCGACCTTTGCCGGATTAATACAATCATGGATAGATCGGTTCCCTTCTGCAGACATTGAAGATACTCTTATTAATCTTTACGAAAAGGATAAGAAGCATTTTAATTTCACAAATATTAACTAGCCCTCTTTGAATGTGAGAAAGGAGATATTATGTCAGCATTTACAGACTTTAGATTTGCTTTGGTACTTTACAATTACAGCATACTTTACAGATGGCTCGAGGATATACTTCGCGTCGGATTCGTTTATCGAATACGTTTACAAGTTCGGCCGAGAAATTTTACATTCAGTATCATTGCTTTAGGAGATACATATTATACAAATATTTTATAACTATATGTGAATGTTCAGAGGTATAGTAAAAATGTTTTATAAATACAGGATGAATTATTTATATGTTTCGTGTTCTTTGTGCAAATCAATTATTTTTGCGGTATGTCGTAGGATATATAGTCGGTGTATTTTTATTCAATATTGTATATTTTAATATTTTCATTGGTAACTAATGGAAAATTAGTGTAATTGATCGATTCACATTCATGTGATTTTTCACGCTTAGTGCGTGGAAATGCGCATGCGGTAAGTATAGTGTTCGACAGTTTTGGCGGGAAATGCGCGAGATTCTGGTTAGTCCTCGAGATGGTAACCAAGGAAGCATTGACGGCACAATTTGAGGTTTTAGGCTGTACGAACATAGAAGATACAGTCCTTGAAAAATGTAAGTGACTTCTATTTCTTCATCTTATGCAGACAAAAAATGTATTGTTCCATATATTCTGCTTAAACAATTAATTAGCGTGTTTGCTATTGGTACTCGAAATCAAGTACAATGCTCCATCATTGTTCTTCGCAATAATATGATTGTGCCAATAGTTCAGCAATTTCGGACATAACTAAATGCAAGATTATTTTATATGCAGTAGCATTAGACTGCAGATTATTTATTGTTTTCGTGGTCGTGAGTGTGTCTAACCTCACTTTGCAGTCAATGTAACATGAATAAATGTGAAGATTTTATATACATTAATATAATACTTCTGTTGCTTCATAATAATGTTGGGTATTTTCTTTTTAGGTCTGGAACTTTGTAGGACATACAATGTTGATGAAGAAACATTTGTGACAAGTTGGCTTGACTTCAGTGTTAGTGCCTACGAAGATTTTCATCCTACTCTGAATCGCATTCTTGAGTACGAACGACTGAACCTGAAGAAGGAAAGCGGAAGTCCTGAGACCAGGGCAAATGATGAATCAATAATTGTTATCGGCAATGAAAACTTAACGCACCTAGAAGTGTATCCTTTTATAACTACACTTTTCCTTACAATAAGTTTGTCACATTAACAGTATTATTCTTAACTGGTACGTTCATCATTGCACAGTGAGGGTGACAACTTCTTGGAAATATATGGTATCAACACTGGGCCAGCAGCAAAAGTGAGTCTTTATTTCATTTTTATTCTTATCCATACGCATAATCACGTTCAATCACAGATGAATACGATCGCGTTCCTTATGTCAGTACTTCTGTCATATAAACCAAACAAGAATATTATTATAAAAGTTTCCCACAAAGTTTTATCGTAATTGCCCATAGTAGAAGTTCGCTAATTAAATGAAAATGGTGACTTCATGTTCAGACATGTATGGACATTCTTTCAGTTTTTGTCTGCATCTAACAAATGGTATTGACCTCTTCATCGGTCTTACATCTAAAAGAGAGAAAATATTCAGCAGAGATCAATATTACTTGCTGCAACAAAAACGCATTCTCCATATTTTTCAAATGCAACAAACGCCCTGATTTTTGAGCCTCATTCCAGTAAAATATCCATTGTCGACCCTTCAGAATATTTGGACGACTTGAAAAGCTATTCGGTTCCCTTCCTTCCCCCTCTAATGCGTTGAGGTCTCCGCCCCTGTAACGGCGTTCTGACACTGTTGCCAGACTTGCCAGTTGTAAGATTCTCACGCGTGCAAAACTTTCCCAGTCACATAGCCCCTTCGTAATATAAGCGTGTCGCGAGCACTCGCTTTAATGATATGTTTTCTAGTATCAAGAAATCTGTAAAACTACGAACGTCTGATACCTTTACCCGCTCATAGTTCACATTGTGCGAGAGCGAAAACGGGTGAAGCACAGTATGGCCGTGATAAATCATCACTCACAATGCGTAAATTGCAATGAACATAAAAACGCGTAGAAAAGATCTATAACAAGAGAATTTATTGAGAAAACTCGGTTTTTTGCGTCAATTATAAGGTTGCGATGGTGAAGATATTTTCTCGAGTAATTATGTACACGTAAACGAAATTCGAATAGCATGTGTACGTTATAGAAGGAACAAGCGAAATTTTTCCGGCGGAAAAATTTTAATTCGCCTCTGCGGAGAAATTACGCAACGGCTGACAGTATTTATGACGTTTATCGAATAACAGGTTGCGCTTACGTTTCCGAACGGTTTAACGTGAACATCGGACAGCAGTCCTTCATTTTGTGTAGGATTGCAAGAGTTAAAGTAATGCACTTCGGCGGGCACTCGCCGGCATTTGATAGAAGCTCGGTACTTAGGACATATAGCCTTACCGAATAGATTTCTAAAAATTTGTCGCATGTACATGAGGTAGGATACCAAAATAAAAGGTTTGTTTTAGTATTCGTGATTATGTTATCGGGATTGTGATAAATCTGATGTCGAACCTCGTACCTTGGCACTGATGATTTACTCTGCTTTGGCAACACTGTATCGCATTCTTTGCGGTCGGTCTATGGTCCGTCTATAGTAACAATGACGTAAGGACTCTACCTGTGGACCCAATTCTTCGCAGAAGGCCCCGATCATTCCTCTTTTTTGCGGGCTGCCAAAAGCGAGAAGAGTCGTTGTAGATGCCGCAATACAAAATTTCGTCCCTTATGCCTAACGCGTATTACGTCCGTCCAACCTTTGTTTAACCGTACCATTTGGTCAAGGAATTTCTTGTTAAAAGTTCGTTTTACGTTACATATCTTTGTACCGACAAAGGAGGAAGTATAAATATGCCGAGTAACCGCGGCACTACTTAGGCTTAAAAATTGTATTGAGTTAACCGTATGGGAGTATTTCGATATTTGTTACAAAGCGGTACTTGGCAAGTAATGAGATTTCGTTTAACAATGGCATTTGCTCAAGGCCTCTATTTGGTACATCCCTGATGCTGTCCCTGGCATTGACTCTGGAGTTGTCGATGAAAGTCATCAACAGTCAAGTTGATGGCCGTCGCTTTTTCAAACATTTATATAGTAGAGGCGACGCGGCGGTATGTTTCCTACGAGGGCAAAGTGTTCAGATAATTACAATCTGTCGAGTAACCGAACGAAGTGGTCAATACTTTTTCGAGGCACAATATTATTCGCGTGAGTCGGGTGCGGACGGTAGCGGAAAACAGTAACGTCAGTCGCGGTTTGACAGTGCAGTCGTATATATTCGCTCATCCGTTCGCGAGCTCGCTATGAAAATATCATGCATGCGAATTAATAGGAAATAAATGATTCGGGGACAACTGTTGACGTTTCGATGAAATCATACGTTCAACATAGATAAGAAGTAACGGAGGAGTAGTAGTGATTGCGGAAAGTAACGTTGTGCGCCCTCCGTCCGCCAGCATCATTTGCCACCATCTACCACTACCGCCTATCCGCCATCCAATGAGACACACGTACAAACGCGCGCGAGTGAAGTTTCCGACAATATTTCCTGGCAGGTGGTTTCTTATCCCGAGGCGAAGCGTCGTTGCAGGATCCCGCAGCGGCATCGTAATTCCCGCCACAAAAATCGTCCAGGTAGATTGCCGCCATTATCCCCGCCAAGGCGCGCTCTCCCACAAAGGACACTGCTTTAGAGGGGGGAGCAGCTGGTTACATTCCCATTGGATGGAGTGAGAGCGTACGCTAGGGTCTTGAAAGAGAGAGGGGTCTTCCTCCATCTCGGAGAGCTGACCAGATTTCTTTCGAAGGGCACAATTTCAGTTTTCAAGGACCCAGACTCCGCTATCGTCCTGACGCGCGCGCGTACAACGTTCCACAGGACAAAGCGGCGAGAGTGAAGCGTACCGCTCTCGTAGCAGTGCGCGTACGTGCCCGTGCGTCGCCTTTCCTCCGGTTCTTCGGTTTGCACAGTTGCGGCCCGTTCGTTACTTTTCATTCGCGTCGAACGCTCGCAAATATTTGTACTTTCGAGAAATCATTAGTCGCGATATCTGGACGGCGTCGGCTCAGTGACGCGCTGACGGGCCGACAGGGGCCGACGGACCGTCGCTGGATAACGCTGTGCCCTATTTCGACATCCCGCCGGTGGCATCCAGCCCAACATCTCGAGCAGTGCTTAACGTTCAACGCTCATCGGCGTCCGATCTCACCGAAGCGCGATCCGTCCGCCGCTACTCCGTTTCCCACATTTTCCATCGGCGTCGCGAGGCCGTAGCGCGTCAACGCGGCCCCGGATTTTGCACGCTCGAATTATCGTGTGTACCGTGTGTGTCGCTATTGTGCGTCGCATAATGCCGATGCGGTCGGAGCCCGCGTCGGCCATCATGGAATTCGGCGCGAGTGAATTTCATCCACGAAAGTTGCTCCGCCAATCGCGCGACGCCCCGCGTCGTGACGACCTGTTGCTGCTTCATCTGTATTCTGTTGCTCGTCTGTCCCCGTCGCTGTGCGCCTCTCTTGCCGTCTTTTGTTTGGGAATATGCCGTTTCGGTGCCGCGCGGTTCGGTAGCGTGCCGTCGTCGGCTTCGTTTTCTTCGTTTCTCCATAGAAACAAATAAACAACGTAATCCCGAGCGGTCGCGCGACACGCTCTCTCCGTTTCGACAGCAGTCTACTTCCATAATGTGTCGTCGCAGACGTCGGCGTTGCTGTTGCCCTTTCTATTTTGCGTTCGACGCGTGTCAGGTATCGAAGCTCTCCGACGGGAACAATGCGTGCGCCATGTATACGTTCAAGCCAACCGCGAGCGCATAATCTCGCCTCGTTCGATCAGTGCGCACGATTTCTTTCCTAGTACTTGCGTGTGTGTGCGGCTCGCACTCTCGGCCTCGCGTCGTGGCTTACGTGAAAGAGATTATACGGCGACGCGTACGTGCATATCTGTGTGCGCGGACACGAATGTCGTCGACCGTTCGGCGAATCCTAAGCGTCGCTCGCATCGCGTCGCGTCGCGTCGCACAGCGTCGACAGAAACCTGTTGCTTTCGACAACACCGTGTGCGCTTCGAACGCGTCGTTTCACGATGCCGCACCGTCTCTCTTTTCATCCCCTTTCCTTTCTTTCTCTCCTTTTCTTCCTTTTTCATTCTCAATGCTCGTTGTTCGACGCCTAGTTCCGATATTCGCAGGGTTTTCGTGCGTGAGAGCTTCCAATGAGATTGTATATCGGAGAATTTGCATCTCAATGCAGACCTACTTTCCTTAGTTTTTTTTTATCGTGCGCTGCTGTGTGCTGAATTATATTCAATCTTCGCATGGAGCATTTGCCGCACGTGCTTCTTCTGGAGTGTTCCAAAATCCTAGCATCGGAGTCTACTAATGCATAGGTGCGGTTTTCATAAAATTGCCCGGGATGGACGCGCTCGTTGTTGCTCCGAGTTTTCTTTGGAAAGGAAACATGTTCTGTAACTCGCGGTAGGGGACTCGGTCTTCCGTTTTTGAATCTTGGCTGTCGGACGAGAAGTTCGATTTCAACGTCGTTCGGAGTCTAAGTTTTAGCAATCTCGATTTAGTGTGTAATACTACCAATTGACCGAAGAAAATCTCATATTATTTATGTCGGCAAAACCGAAGCCACGGCACATTTCAGTTTTCTTGCACGATACTTCATTCCGAGAATGGTTCCTTAGAGTGCCGTTCGCATCCATCAATTAAGTGTAATTGACCAACAACTGGCTGGCCCAATCTGTCCCCTTACCTCTCACCTCTTATTTCTCCTCGCCCTCTTTTCATTTATCTTCCACGCTTTATGGGGCTAGGGGGTCTTACCTCGTGTGTAATCCATTGAAAGAAATCGATATCTGTTTGCATTTGAATCGGCTGTGGACACGCGTATTTCGCATAGTGAAACGTGAGTAACTGGTAAAAGTTCAACGTCATTTCCCACGGTCTCGTGGCATAGATGGTGGGGCGCAAAGGTAGTGAGGGGCAGATAATTTGAGAAGGAGAAAAGCGAGACACAGCGATTGTATACGTGAATGGTCGAAAGAAAGGGGGTACGGAGATCGACCCAAAGCTTTCACGATCTGGACCAGTAGGGATTATTCGTTCGATCGCGTCCGTCGCTTCGCTCGTCCGACCGTTTCGAGCAGCACATGTTCAGTTTTTTCAATAATCTTTGTAAACGTTCCGAATGTGCGTGCGATCGAAATTATGGTTGCCTCGAAATATTAGTGTAAAACAACACTTGCCAGTTCTGGGTTCATCTATGGCTGACGCGCTGGGGATTTTTAGTTACGAAAGAGGCGAAATTGTGATGCCCGACGAGAGGAAGAAATAGTTTGAAATTGATCGAAATAATGCGTAATAAAGCGAGTGCTAAGAGTGGTCAGGTTAACGACAGTTAACCTTTCTCGTTGTAGTCGGCTTGCGATCAAGGTATTTGCCATCCGCTTGACGTTGTGTCTGTTGGCTTATCGAGAATGAATTTTTCCTCCTTTGTATTATTTATATGCGTGGCAAATCTCGGACTAATTTAGAGACGTTGACGGCGTCGCAATGACGCTGTGATGTTGCACTGTTTTTAATTATGTCGAAACCAGTGCTGGATCAAAAAGAAGCATCTGCCGAAGGGGAAGGATCTTTCTGAATGTGCCGAATGAGTGACGGTCTAGTGCACAGTCGACTAAAGTTGTGACTAGATCCACACTCATTAAGCACGTTTGGGATAAACGTCTGACAGTCGCCATCGGTTAATACAGTTCGATTCTGCCGACTCATATCGACGATTTATCCGAAGTTTTTTTAGGCATCATTTTAGAACGGTGTTACGGATTCCACTGCTATTAAGATAAATTTCCACTTCGGTTGTGGATATTTGTCCAAATGAAATTAAGAATCTGCGTGTCGATAGTGAGGCCTTAGCGAGATCAAAAGACAATTCCATAGACGAGTATGGATGTGGTGCACGTTTTCTATTCTTCCGTGACTAGATACATACTCGTCTACGGCAGTCAATTGTTGCATATATGTGCAGCTTATTGAAAATATTTAGAAAGCGTAGATACACTGTACTATGCTACCTGAAATAATCAAACGTTGATGACTGCCTTTTTTCTATTTAAGCCAACAAAACGAAGCAGGGGCCCAGAAGTAGAGAGCGAAGATAGCAAATTACGGGCGACTGATTCTACTTTTTTACCCGCTACATATACGCCGCAATCGTGAGTAACAGGGATTTTGACACAGCATTGCAATAAAATACAGTTTTAACACAGATTTTCCGTTTACAGAAATACACCTAACAGATATCCAAGCTCCGCGATCAAAGGTAAAGTTCTTTTACAGTTTGGCAAGGAAATATTGTCGTGGGAAAAGAAAGACGACTATGACATTGAAATTGCAAAATCGAGTAATTCTCATGTTCCTGCCGACGCATCGTACATGTTTTCGACCCTTTCGCAACAAGGGCTCGTTCTCACCTTCATCTGTGAAAAGACTGGAGAACGACTTTGCAATATATGGTCGAAGTTGAAGAATGCCGATGTACCCTACGTGAAATATGTGGTGACTAAGAGGCAGTCACGATTTAGGACGTGGGGTCGGATATCCCCCGGAGATTTTAAAAAGATCGATCCTCTTAACGTTTTGCTTGAAGGGTGTAAAAGACTTCCCGCATTATCCGACGGCATTACCAGTTCAGCTGCTATAAATTTAAATCTTGAAAAAGTTCCGGCATATTCCATATACCCGGGGCAAATTGTTGCTGTAGAGTGCACCAATCCAGTAGGAAATGCTTTACAAGCGACTGAATTGTTCATAAAGGGATATACGAAAAAATCAGATACGCCAAAACTCAAGACAAATTTGAACGTCGTGATTGCGAGTGGTCCGTTTACTGCATCGGATAACTTGCACTACGAGGCACTATGGGATCTTATGGAGCAGGTTTCGAAAGACGAACCGCATTTGTTGATATTAATTGGCCCTCTCGTTGACTGTAACCATTCCGAAATATCCAAAGCTGTGATTAAAGACACATTTCAAGACTTTTTTGAGAAACTCGTTAATAACATTATGCAGCATGTAAAGGGGTACGTACATGGCGTGATTCTTTCAACCATGTTTGGGAACACAATGGTTCTAGTTGCTGATTGAGCGTCCTTTGCAGGAAATGCACGCAAGTGGTGTTAGTGGCTTCGAATAAAGATGCCCACCACGTGCCCGTGTACCCAACCCCTCAATATAGTATTTCAAAAGCTAAGCTGCCAGAAGGCAGTACTAAACTGCATCTGATGCCCGACCCCTGTATTCTCAATCTAGATGGTCTGACGATGGGAATAACGTCCGTAGATATCATAAGACATCTTGGAAGCGAAGAAATATCGTGAGTAATGCTTCTTCTCAAGGGATGAGCTAATATTTTTAGTGACACTGACAATTCCTCTTTTTAGGAAATCCTATGGAACGGATAGAATTAGCCGTTTGGTGGATCACTTATTGTGCCAGCATAGTTTCTATCCCCTCTATCCACCGTCATTGGAAGTAAATCTCGATATAGGTTTATGGGAAAAGTATTCATTTTTTGACCATCAACCCCATCTGATGATTTTGCCGTCGGATTTGCGTTTTTACTGTAAAATAATAAATGAAAGCCTAATTCTGAATCCCGAACGTCTGACTAAACACACGTACGCGAGGCTTTGTATTCAGCCACCTTCCGACGGAGAGTGGAATGTGAAGGATAATATTTCGTGTGAGATTGTCAAGGTTTGAAATTTCTTTCGCGTTTACTTTTATTTTATTTTACACAGCGAACGATCAGCCGAAGATTAAAATGTTCTATTTTAAGTATTTAAATAGTTTTACAGAGTTGAAGTTGTAGTATCATTAATTGCCTACCTCCTTGCGTTACATTACTTTGATTTTTGTAAGTACACTGAAATGTCGAATAAACTTTTATTTTATAACATTCTATTTCAACTGCAGGTATATAGAGTAATATGTCTTGCAGTAAGTGTTAGACACTGGAAGCGTTGATTCTGGTAATTCACGAGTGGAAGACCGGGGGTAATAAAAACTTGCCGACGCTTTCAACCTGCCATGAATAAGCTACGCAGAAAAAGTATGCGAAACCATAATTTGTGTGAACATTTTACACATGAGAATCTGCTTCAAAATATTGTTGGTTGTATAGCGTTTAGTCCTGTCCCGAAATGGGAAGATAACAAATGTAACCACATGATCGTTCATCGCATAACCTATAGAGGATAGCACTGGCTGTTATTTAAATGAGTAATTCACGTCTATGTCGCATAGGCCTGATGGCACCACCGTCTTCATGCTTGGATCCATCCTCGGGTTTTCTGCTTCTACTGTGCCGTGGAGTCGGCCATTACTTCAATATTTCTGGCGTGGACGAGCTACTCCAAACGAAGATGGACAGAAAAAATCGCATACGGACGATGGGGTAAGTGTTCAGTGTGTCATCATATTTCCTTTATGCATTGCGTTTGACTGTTCTGGAGTTGGGCAACGAGGTTACGGATTGAACGACCTGCCAAATTTCAATGCCGCCATCTTTGTTAAGAATCGTTTACATTCTAGTGTGTACATCATCAGCTTCATGAACGTACCGAGTGCGACGTGCCGACAATTTGGTTAATTCGATGTTGTCGAGCGTGTTCATTAGGCGAACATTTTCATGAAACTCGCCGCTAATTTTGGCTCGTTTTACTTTGGCCTTGAAAATTTCCGCGTACGTTTCACAATTAACGATGACACGACCTTGATTCTTTCGGCCAGGAAAACACGAATTGTGAAATCAAACGACAGAACGATGGCGAGCCGTATGGACAGTGAATTTCGTTATCATTCGAGTCGCCGTTTTTTCGCGAAAAAAGCGCGCCAATCATCGTCATTAGCCGAGAGGTTAACTCTCGTTTTACCGCAGAATTACTTCGCGTCTGCTGCAGCTGTACAAATACACAAAAAGTTCGTCGTTTGGTACGTGCGAACCTGTTTGTGAAAGTGTAGTTTCATTGAGAACAGAATTGAGTGTAATGCGAACGCAGCAGTGCATTTGTGATGTTACCTTAATTGTTAATTACACACAGTGTCACGCTTGAATAACAAAAACGAGTTACACGTGTTGTCCATTGCACGCCAGAATTGTGCAACATTCCGCAATTGCATGGGCCGAGGGAATGAAACAGTATGTCATCTACCATTCAACGCGGAAGTGTTAACCTGTTGATATCAATTGTATAAATCTGAATGTGTTAGTGTCACAGTGTATTTTATTATCACTGCGTAACAGGGATGCGTGCACTAAGGGACGAGCAATCTATATTACAAACGCATTATATAGTTATTTAAGTTATACAGGATGATATCAACGAACGGACACATAATTCCCGTTATTACCGACAGCTGTACCACTTTCGTTTTCAAGCGCGCGTCGTGTCCGAATCAATTCTATAGGATAGATCATTTGCATTGCCGTAATCGAACTTATGCTTCTAGCGCTCTAGGTGCAACGTCGGCATCCGCAAAATAAAGAAGAATCCTGTCAAGATATTGCAATTGATTTGTGTACCCTGCTGGTTATGTTCAGTGGTTGTGCAGACATTAATTGGATTCATTTAATTTATTTGTTTTTTTGAAAATTTAACATTATCGTATACAAAATTGTTTTTTATGTTTTCCTTTGCGAGAACATTGTTTAAATACGTTAAATGCTGAGGTATTTAATGCCTTATCTACGTGTTTATAGAAATGGTATGACTGTGACTGTGTACGCCGAACAATATTGACGCAGAAAATTATATATTCTTCGTGTCATCATACCACTTTTTTTTCAGTGCAATTTTTACGCAGTGCAAACATTCTAGACAGACTAAAAATAAATCAATACGCAACGGTTGTGGCTGGGCGGTATTTTAAATCTAGATTGCAATTTGTTTTGCCAGTATCGCCTTGCACGTTATGAACACTTGAAACCAATACTTTCATTGAAAAAGATTATGACCGCACACTGTTCAAATTTTCGTAGGTTAAACGACACAATTTTGTTTCCGCCACGGCTTATAGTTCTGTTGAAACTTCTATCGTTTCCGTATTTAGCGTATGTCAAATCTAATCAATGTCTTTAATTTTCCAGTTAGCAGGTTTGAATATTTAAGTAAGTACGCGGATTGTCATGTAAAGTAATAACTTTGAAGTGCAGTTTTAATCAATACCTGAAAAAAGGTTACAAGTCTGCGTCAACACCGAGTCGGGAAACGGATTATATTTTCGACGTGTGGTAAAAAATAGGCGAACATTAAAAAGTTTCTTTTACGCCTGGGTTATATTATTCGATAGAGGATTTTTTTTTGTGCTGAAAGTAGACAAGTACTTTGCTGCTGATTCTTTAACAGCTTTGAAGCAACAACGATTTCTGCATTTGAAGAATATATTTTTGTTTTAGAGTTAATCGTGATACGTCCTATGTGCAAGAGTATTAAAAAATCATTCAAATAGTCTACGTCATACAGGCTTGTATCAATAATTTTGTCGTGAAATGTCCGTGAAGAAAGTGGGTAACTTCTTAAGGTAATAACACCCCTTACCACTTTCGTCATAAAATCGAAGTTCTGTTGATTGTCCTGTTGCTTTATGATATGAAAGAGAATCGAAAACTTCGAAACTTGCGAAGAAATGTGCACACTTCGGAATAATTTAGAGAACGCGATCAAAAGTAGGCAACAGAAAAAGGTGAAAATAGTTCGAGACTCGAAGTAGAAGAATGAAAGCTTTCGATAGATTTGTCTGTTTGTAAAATAAATAGAAGCACAAAGAGACTTGGGAAAATCGTAGTTGGTTGAGAAGTGAAGATACATGAAAGAGAGATCCGAAATACATCTGTGTTGCGTCTGTGTTGTATAAAGGGCCGTGATTGTTCATGTTCATTCTTGCTAATTATGCTATAATCATGTTACCGAGATACCCATAGTGTTAGCCATACGTGCCTTATATAGTAGCTAGTGTATTAAAATATGTAATTGACCATGCGCGTATGTGCACTCAATACGGAACACTGGCAGGTTATTTATGTGTGCGTGAGCCCACGGACGCGTATATCGGGAGCATGAGAAAGCGAGAGTGCCATATCGATCCGGTCTGCCGTTTGTAGTCTGCCTACCTCAACCCTGGCCATGTCTTTACCGGGTGGTTCCACTGGCGCATGGGTTCCGTTATTTTCTTTCGCCTCTTTTTTCCATCGGTAGCGCTTTTCGAGGACGCGTCTGCAGCGCGAGAAGTTTTTTCGTTTAAATTTAGCGACCTCGCGATCCTTCCATCTTTCTCGCCTCTCGCCCACCGTGTAGTCAATCCAGAGTTATCTTTAGACACTGTGTACACGTTTTTATCAAACGTATGCTACTACGTATTTTTTGACGAGTGGCGAACGCATTATGGCGTACAGATTATTTAACGGGTACTTCGGGCATTTTGTTCCCTTTTTACTCTAATTATAGGTGTATTGGCTATGCCGAGAAGGGTAGTTTTTAAAATTTATGTTACCTTTGAAATTTCCGTGTGTGCCTCCTGTATTGCGCGATATTCCAATCAGGAAGAAACCCATTGACAGATAAGTTGCGCGCGCCCATCCTCTTAGCTTTGTACATTGAACTTGACACAGAATGGTAAGCAGGCTCGATAATGATCTTCGATTTCTTACAAGCGCGTCTTGTATCCGCAACACCGGTGATTTCATCGTCGAAGAAAGATTGCGTCGCGCCGGAGGGTATGTAGTCTGGAACTATTACTGCTTTTAGAAAACCGATTGCAAGGTGTCTGGCACTTTGTTTGTTTTCTGTAGAGGATTTTTGCGCGTCTGTGACCGTCCAGTCCGAGGTGTTTTACATGGAATTGTTATTATGATTTATCCAAATCATGTACGTATTTTGTGTAACCGTTTTATATATTTCAGTGTACGCGGCACAGAGATATGCATTAAGTGGCGACAGTACTCTTACCTTACCTTACAATACCGTACCTTACCTTACTTCATTATCTCTAACGTAATTTTTCTCTTCTGTTAACCAGCTCAGAGTCCGCTGTGAGAAAATCACTATATTCATCCTCATGTTGCATCAAGCCGTCCGCATTTTCCGATTTCCATTCCACCCGCCCAGCAGATCTTTACCCGCAATCGGACGCCAAGGACCGAGCCAGATTACCGACACGAAATTCCAGTGCAATTATCGCGACACTCCGCGATAACCCGCGATACTCGTGGAAAACAAGTTTTTTGTTTTTTCTAACTGGCGCTTCTCGGCGAACTTTTCCTCCGCGGTTTATTAATAATGACACACAGCTTTAGCCCGTGCGCAGCGTGCGTAATTTATTTGTGTGGATATCAGTGCCTCTCGCGTTAGTATTTGGCGAATGACGTGACTTTTTCTATAAACATACTTTTTCTTCCTGCCATAATGTAATTTTGTGTATGGCACGGGACTCCTTCAAGAAACTGACCGATCTCTATTCTTAGTCGTGAGTCGCTTGCTCGGTGATAAGAGAAAAGCCATGCGTACCTACATATCGATAGGGAATTATTAATATGCCAAGGCAGACGATGATGCGAAAGTTCATTCAGTTTAAACGAATCTGTCGGTTGTGAATGGACGTACATCTTCGCGCGACTTATTTATTACAATGTTTACTGAACGGCTGGGTTTATTCGCTAAGTGACCAATTTTAACACTGTCCCCATCTGTTCGCGTATACTGTTTAAGTCATGCGAAACCGGAGATGTTCTCACAAGGTCTAAAGTATCGAATTATTTCACCGAAACTCAGGTTCCCGTATCAGAACACGCTCCCAATCAGGAGCATTCTTGCCGTCAGATGCTTACACGTACCTCCATATAAGAATGAACATAACTTGTCCTACGAGACAAAAGTACGCCAGCTTACTTTTCAATGATACAACCCCTCGACCTGGCACGAATTTCAATCCAGACCAAAAACGCGGCATAGCTGCGTCGAAATTGGGAAAAAATAAAATAGGAAATTTTCGACGGAAAAGATGGGAGAAACTGTGTCATGGAGGATTGAACCCAAGTGGGCCAAAGAGTCGGGTTAGAGCAAGTCTGCTCGAATACTTGAGTGTCTACGCCGGTGGTGGCGGTTGTTTTGGGCAGGCGACGGCTGTGCGCAAAAACGGCGGCAGTCAAGTTCAAGGCCACCGCCCCTCTCCAGCCACCTCTCGCCCCCCTACTTCTGTCCTTCATCCGTCGGCACGGCCACCACCACCATCTCCGCCATCACCATCACCACGGCACCGAAGCCAATGCCATCCACCCGCCTAGCCACCCACCCACCCACCCACTCGCTTACCTACTCAAGCATACACGTATGCGTACATACGTACACGGCACGCATAACGCCAGGATCGTATCGACTAAAGGGGCTCTTCCACGGTCAATATTTGCTATCGGCCGGCTAACTGTTTTCACCGGTCCAGAACTACGAACCTCGCCGCGGTTTCCCACTCCAGCGGCGTCTGGCTACCCGCTTCAAATTTCATTAATATTGTTCCTTGGCCAACGAAGAGTATAGTCTATAGTTGTTTTAGCTGCATACTTCTCTTCTTTTTTTTTCAGTTTGATTGCCTCGCGCACAGTATGTTTACGTTACTTACCAATCTGTTTGGGTGGAAATGCCCGAAACATTCCTTTCGTAATAGCGATGGTTCAGATTCGACCGAAGCGGTCTAGGGAGATGGATAGCGAATATTGATCCTGAGTACTGTATATGTATAGGGATAATTAATACAGCTTTCAAAATGATGGCTTTATACCAAGACACCGTAGCGCAGCGACGGGCCATCGACTGCGAGAATTAAAGAGAGGGTGAGTGAAAGGGTGTGTGCTGCGGCTCGGAGGAAGAAAGAGGAGACAAAGCCGCGGGAGGAGTGACTCGGGGTGTTCTCGCTCGATCGATCTACTACCACCGTCCGAAAATTGAATTCGTACGTACGCAATGTCGTTGCGTTGCGTGAGTAACTCGGAGCGAGGAAACACTCGCAGCGGCGCACCGGGCTTCGCTGAAAAATTGAGCATCCGCGATCGTGAAGGTCGAACTGGCGGATAAGTAAATTCGGCAAGAAGGAACATGAATGAAATGCCGTTTCTCGCCCTGCGGCGCGGCCGATCGAAGATGACAGGGAGAAAACCGTTTTTGCGGTGGGGAGAACAATTTTTTTTTGGCGTGGAAGAATACAATGTTAAAAAGCGTGACGTGATCATATCGTATGTTGCTTGTTTACCGAGATATTGAAATACCGATATCTCGTGGGTTGTGCGTTTTGATAACATGTTTGACGTATGGGTCGGCGTTAGAAATTCACGGGTCAGGTTTATTCGGAACGCGTCCAGACCGGCTTCCTTGCGCGGACGAGTTAGAAATTGACGTCTTTCGGGCATCGAGGAGTCCGCGCTTTATTATCTTTTGTGCCGTTGCCATTATTTTTCCAGGCATACAAACATTGGAGGGGGTGGGGTTCCCACGCGAACATTGTCGACCATTCTGATGCCTCGTACGGTTTTAGCCAATCTACAAGTTAAGTCGGCGGTCTGAATTTACAGTAGATTTCGCAGTACACCTGAGTACTCGACAAACCAAATCGTCAATACAAATTCAAGCTGCTAGAATCAATCTTGCATCATCGTAGCGCGAATATTGCAAAATGGCCCCTTTCAAAATTGATGCTCTGCGACGTGAGATTAGTTGACAAACCTTAATTTTGTGCACTTGTTCGGCAATTTGTGCACCGGTTATCTTGGAACTACGTCGTTTCCTTGATTCTACAGTACAGTGAGAGTGAGAGAAGAGGGGTTACGGACTTTAATTTCACGTACACGGAGATACGCGGAGTCGTTCGAAGTTTAACAGATAAAGTCTCTTGCTTCAAGGTGATTCGTGCGCGGTGTTAATGACCGATTGGTCGTATGATCGTCAGATACTATGCGAAACGATATTGCACGCGGCGTTTTCAGCCGACCCGCTTGTATATTTTATTTCTTAACGGCGCATCCCCTTCGATTGTATCGCGCGATGCGTTAACATTACGTTAAAGCGTGGTAAACAAATATCCACGGATAGCGCAATCTGCAATCTGCGGTGCTTGCAGGTGAAAATTTCACCGGGGCAGCTTGATAAATAAACTGTTGCATAATGTGTACCCAACGTTCACTTGTACGCGGCCGTTTGTATCCACGAACGGAACATCATGTATGGAGCGAGGAACAAAATATTGCTGCAAGAGGTTTTCTTTTCAAGCCCCAAGGTCACCGTCCCTTTTTTAATTTGTTTCGAAAATTTCAATCCATTTCCAGTGTTGCAGAATTGTAGTTAATAAAAATGCATTGACCTTAAGTTGGCATTTTAGGTAGATTAAGTTGACCTTCTAAGAAACGTAAAGTTATGATTTTATATGAATAGCGGTTGAGAACGTTATGTTAAGGTCAATTGAAGGTCAACATTTTAGGCACGTTCTACATTTTTTTGTTCATTTTTTTATTTGTATAATTTGCCCGAATTGCGCACGGGTAATGCTACTTTTGTTGTTAGTGCATATTTTGTTTCTTTACCGTGATCAATCGTTTTCTTGGAAGGAAAAATCCGGATTGCGCTAATTAATAATAACGTCGGCGATAATGAGGCTTCCTCGTTGATTAATCCCCGAGCGCGCTTAGGTGGATTTATTAATGTACGAAGAGTCATTATGCATTCTAATCGGTTTGTAATTACGGCCGCGAGATTCGGCCGACAGTCGTGGAAATTGAATGGGTCGTTATCAGCGTGTTTTTATTTTGCTTACTCTGTGCATCGAATCATATTATGTGGACGACAAAGTTGAATATCAGATTAAGGTTTAATTTGTGTCGGAAGCGTTTCACGAAATTAATTTTTCTTCGTATTTTTTTTAACGCGAGCGAATTACGTTCTGTGAAAAAAGTGGCGACACTAGACGAAATTGTGCGACGTGTACATTGAAATTGGGCTTGCACAACAATGATTCTTTCAAATAAGTAACGCAATTTTTAGTCGTTACATAACCGAATTGCGGCAGTGATAATGCGTGCAGTAACTCCTACGTCATCGGTATTCTACGGTAAACGATTAAAACCGTCAGGATTATTCGCCGTTTTGTAACCGTGCGCAATTCAGTGTAGGTTTTGTATGGGTGAACCGATTGCTTTATTATCACTAGCATAGGATGGCTTATAATTGGCGCAGTTCACGGTACTATCTCTTTCATAAAAGAGCGATGCAAATTCCTTAATGCCTGAGTGTCGAGGTTGTGTAACAATTGCACGTGCATCGGAGTCGATAAGACGAAGCAGTATTTCACAGACATTTGTTTCGATGCACTGAGAATCTTTCACACCGTGTCACTCAACAATGGATACAATTTCATCTAGTACTTCGTTACATAAAAATCACAGTCCGGGTATCCTGTACATCGGAACCTATCATTGATATAAAATGATATCGACATGACAACAAAAAATACAATATTTGTAATATATCTTTGGTTACATGAATTATACAAATTTTGTATTGTAGTTGCAATTTTTCAATCTCTTTTCGATTCCCTTATATATTCCAAAAGGCTAAGCCAATTGAAGGACTTCAATTTCATTTTTTTTTTTTTATCGTGGATACATCTTTTATTACATTCTGTCCCATTTTTTACTATATCTCTTGAATTAGTGTGAATTCTGCATTTATCCTTCTGAGGTTCTAAGTTTCTTTTTCGTCATCCGAAACATCCGAAAAATCCATTCCATTTGTTTGGAACATTATCAAATTTTATTGGGGTATCTGTCGTTCAACTAATGATTCAGACATATAATTTGTATGGTCTTTTCTAAACTTTTTTCTAATGACTATTGTAAAGCTATTGCGGATACTAGAGTATAATCTATAAACTGCTCAGTATCATACGAAAGGTGTCAAATGGTTGAGAGAAATTAGCAACCTATGGGGGGGTTGTAACATGAGTAAGGCTGAAAAAAATATTAGGTGCATTTCTTGTTTTAAACCACACGGGATTTAATTCGTTTGCAGTTTTATTCATCACGCAAGAAGCGGAATAACGCTCAGACCGCATTCCAGATTATTTTAAGGCGTTTATCGCTACGTATTAATTATTATCAGCAATTTCGTCCGGCATTTCATAAGACTGTTTTCGGAACATTATGATTCGGGTAGAAATTGAAATGCTATCTTTATCTTTCGTTTATCGACAGTCGTTACGATCAGATAACGTGACCGTAAAAGTGTCACGGTGAAATCTCTGCAAGGTAAAGCGGAACTCAATTGTGCGCTTTAACTTTCGGGGAAGTAAACCCGATAGGCCACCTCGCGATTAAAAAAAAACTGCGAACCCGAAAGATGCGGAATCGTTAAATACCGGCGCAAGAGTATTTCGTCAGCAGAAAATGGTAAAAAAAGCTTGGACGGCAACCTCGAAATCCGTTGCCACTGGCTTCGATCGCGAAACTTTGAAAGGCGGCACGGGAGGAACGGGAAAGCGCAGTTCGCGCTGGTAAAGGCCCATCCATAGCAATTTATCGAGTTTGAGCGTAGCGACGCCCTTAGGCGAATTAAAAGGTATGAACGACAGCGGCGGAATGATAATTCGGGGCTTGCATCGTCAATAATGTAACTGGTGCGGCGAGTCCGTTTCGCGGATCCGTGGCGCCCGGTGTTACTATCGACTGCCTTCGTGTATTACCGCATCCTCCGAGTCGGTTTCAGTCGCGCACGGCCCGCGCTGCCGTCAACGTCGTCGTCGTTTCGTGCCGGATCGTTCGTGTTCGCACTCGCCGTCTCTCCTCATATCTCCTCATCCCTCCGCACGTTCTGGCATTGTCACTCCGCCACGTCCTCTCTATTCTTACCCCTCCCCCTCTGTTTGTGCCGCCGTGCGCGCTGTTTTTCAAGTTCGCGCGAAAATACGTCAGTGCTTTGGTGCACGGCAAAAGGGATAATATAGGAAGCACGAGGCCATGGACGCGTGGATGTACGACGTGGTACGTGTCAATGCATAACCGCCGATCGCCTTCTCGCTTAGCCTTCCTGTTCGCCAGATCTCGTGGCTTTGTTTACGTGCAGCGCGCGCGCGCTCCTGCGGTCTCGGATCTTACTACCCCCTTGCCTTTTGGAGCACGCAGTCGAAGGGCGTGGATGTAATTCAACTCCCCTGCGCGCTCTTTTCGTCGGCGTCTTGTCAATAGCCTGAGACGCAGCGACGTTTCCTCATTTCGTTCTTTGAAGCATGCTGTCACCGCGCGAACACTCTTGCCTCCGGCGCTTTTTTCCTCACCGCTCGCGCGTGGCATCGATTTTTCTTTCGGGCCCAGGTGACTTTCAGGGGTCCTCGTGTCACTGGCGTTTTTATGCGCTCAGGAATTCCTCGCGCGACTATTTACACGCCAGTGGTTGTCCGACCGCTTTAGTCAGCAGCGTACGCGCAGTCGGTCCGACTTGGCGAAATAAAGTCAGTTATTACGTTACGTGCGACGCGTGCGACTGTTAGATAATCTCCTCTGCGGCTGATCATTTTTACGCGCTCCGCGGATTCGTCTGCTACTCCGGTAGTATCGAGCCGCGCGCGTCGCTTCAGACAACACAGTCGATTGCATTCGGGAGGGACAGATTCTGCCGAGGTCTAAGGAATTTGCTTACGCCTGCGTTTACATTCTTTCGGCTGCCGCACTTGCACGACTTTATTTCGGCACATCGCCGTTCTGAAACGATAAAGAGTGGGCAATGAGTAACGACGCAGTAACGGGGACCCTCTAAAACATTCCACGATCAACCGCTGCTTCAAAACGACTCTGAAAAAACTGTTTGTTTGGACGATAGAGAGAGGTGAGTCGAATGCGAGGACGGAGCGCGCAAGTTAGTCGGAGTACTTTTGTTGGCTGACTTGTTTTCACGTCCCGTCTTTCGGCTCTCGATCGGTACGTATTGGATCCTCTACGAGTTAGACGAGCTTACACGGCGAGACACTGTCAGTTTTTATTGTACGGCAATTAAGCATGTCAATTCGTCAACGGCTGTAGTCGGGCGAAGTCGCTGGCTGACGAGGACCGCCGGCATCAATCGAATTTGCTTACCAATGCATTTCTAATTTCCTTTTGCCGTTCTATTCTCGCTGCCCACGAGTCAACTGTTTTCAGAGTGCAGTCAATCGTAATCTGGATCAACGTATTTGCGAGTCGTTATTGTTATTTCCGAGTTCGTGCCTACTCTAACGTTTCGAAAACGCACTCTAGAATATTGTCGGTGCGTGCACTAAAAGTTTGCCCGCGGAAGGTAAAAATTGGGCAGACTCACTCCGCGTGAGTCCTACGATTCGGAGTTGATCGGCTGTGTTTACGTTTTCGGTATATTATATTTCTATGGTACAGTTATTGATTTGGGTTAAATCGGTATTATCGTTTTGATACTTATCGCTCACCGAGCAGCCGAACGTTTCGCACTGGGAATATCGTCATCTTCGAGATTGCCTATGTTAGGAGCTTTAATTATGATAATACCTAGTGTCACTAAGCCGTTTATTTATGCGGAATTGTTCGATAAAAAAATGCATAACAATTCACATTCTACATGCAAACGTCCCAAGTCAATCCTGATAACCGTGCATTTACACTCACGACCAATGACGTTGTTCCGATAATGAGCTGAGAAACATGTTACGAATTCGGAGGATTAATCGCGTTACATCGATCGCTCCTTTCAAGCGGCACAAAAGAATCGACTCCAGACAAGAGCGCAGTATTTAGACCGGCGAATCGCGCATTCAACAAACTCCTCAGAAAACTGCTTTTTAGATGGTCTCCCACGTAACGTCGACTAAGCGTCGGCAGTAGTCAGCTCAGTTTTTACCGCCTGCCGTGCATCAATTCTATAACGTGCAAAGTCCGTTTCGCGCCGATCGCAAATCGGAAAGTTGGCGATTTTCTTGACGAACGAAGCCTGTCATGCGATCCGACTCTTAGAAATAGACAGTGCCTCTACCTTGAGCCTCTAAGCTCATAAATGATTGTCCCGCATTAGGCGTGTTTGTGTGCGTCGGGCCAGCGGCGATGACAATCGCGGCGCACTGTAACACCGTTTCGTCGTCCGTTGTCTGCATGGTGTCCGGCTGGCATGGACACGCGTACTCTGCCACATCCTCCAACGCCCACGCAATCACGATCTTACGCAATTGGCCACGTGCGTAAGATGCGGATGAAACGCGGAATCGCGCGTTATCACCGATATTATTTAACGTTTCGATCTTGGCAGCCGACAGTTCCGTCACTGTCTTGTTCTTGAACCGCGATTGACGGTGCGCGGTGTTACTGCAGAGCGATAAGGACCTAATTAATGTCAATTAATTCCCATCACCGCGGGGATGGTCGTGGAAAATCAGCGAAGACGGAATCTCGGATCTCGACGGCCCGACTAAGCCTTTTGCAACGGAAATAAAATTGTTGATTCACTGGCAAAAAAATCGCGCGAGAAAACGGATAGAGTACGCGTACGTGTGCGTCAGCGGCTATTTTCGGAGCCTTAATTTTTCTGCTCGAATTACAAAATACCAGATTGAGTGTACCTCGCTGGGTGTCAATCCTTGCTACGTGACGTTTTCTTAACGCACGCGCGGCACAGTGCTTTCTGTGTATATTTATTTTATATTTAGCACTATTCTCGTCCTGGAAGATATCGTGGGCCGCTCGATATTTATTGTCGAAACAATGGCGTTTTGCGCCGATAACCCGTGGAGGCTGTGAAGTTGATTGCGTTACGCAATACGTGCGTTTTCAATATTACGCTTTATATTTTCCAATCGATCCTTTTGTCGTGCGTTTTTTATCGTCGACCGACGCGCCAGGGAGAAAACGGGAGTTGAGTGGCAGCGTGTTGACGCGCAAAAAGTCGGATTACAACGGCTCAATACTCTTAATTTTTGAGTCGTTTCTTCACGGTAGAGTATTAGACTTGAAATGCAGATTTACCGATTATTTACTGTACGCACTGACGTGGCGGAATCGTCGCTGAATTGCACTACACGTCAGTTACGAGTCGCGATGTGGAGATTTATTAATATGCGGATTTCCATTTTAACGCGTTGCGCTGAACGTGTTCGTCGCGTCACTGCTCGTACCCAAGAGGAGTCAACAAATCGCGAAAGCTTAAAGCGCGAAGTGCCTCGTTTGGCTTTAATTCCCTCCCGACATCTTATCCCGCTCGTCTCGCATACGTGTCTTCCATCTTGCGGATCGCGTTTTTCCAATATAGTCATACACATGCCGTTTGTTCTCGGTAAATTGAGTTCGTGCCGTCTTCGAGGAATTTCAGATTCCGCATGGCCGTTGAACGTTGACACGCGCTAATGTTCTTAATCGCTGCGACGCGCAGATTTCTCGCAAGTAGAAAAAGGCGGTAGGTCGTCCGACGGTATCCGTCGCATGCCGTGTGCCATATTCTTTCACCGCATAGCCAACAGTAACGAGAGACCGGAATTTTCATGTTATTCCCCGGCAGCCTCGCGCGGCGATAAGAAAAAATTAAATTCCGCTGCTTGAAGACTCTCGCGCGCTCTTTCATAGACTCCCACGAAATAATGTATCTTAGTTGGGCGCATTAATAGGACACGCCGTGTGCCGCTTTCGCAATTTACCTTAAAGCGAGTTCAGGTATCTCGTGTGTCCGTCTGAGCTCGCTGTTTTAGTATCGAAGAGGACATAATTGGTGTTATCAGGAACTGAACGCGGCGAAGGGGAGATGTAAACGCGAAAATACGCTGGACAATCGTTGCCTCTCATCGTTGAGCTTCTTATCGCGGTGAGGAAAGAGAAAGAAAGACAGTGGTGGACGATTGAAGAAGGACAGATATGTCAAAAAGAGAGGTACACCGCCCATGCCGATAGGCAACTATCGAATAGCCGAACGACTGGCTCCTGTTCCTCCTTCGCATTGACGTTACGTATGCTCGTATATGTGCTCATGTGTGTACGTCGGTAGGAGGGGGCTGTAATCAGAGGCTCTCAGAACGGGGTTGAAGGGGAATCAAGTTTAAGGCCACGAGACGTCGGTGACGTCATCGGTGAGCCGGGCCAGCCCTAACCTTGGCCAATGCGCGAAACAGCCCAAATAATCTCGAATACCAACTGCGTGGCGAGGGCAGAAAATATCAGTATCGACAGAGAGAAGTTGTACGACTGGTAGGAGCGGCGCGATCTTTGCCAGGATTTTTAATCGACGCCCCCGCGGTGTCAGTTTTTAAACCGCCTCTGCTTATGCCAGCGCGTCTTTTTCTGCGCTAGCGGTCTGAATAACAGCTGCTGCATTCGGCCGACGTAGTGTAACATTGAATTTCGATGATATCGTTCAGGACCGCCGGCGGTTTATAGAAAGCCGTGAGGATCCTTAACTCTTCGCTTTATTCTTCCACGCCTTTGAGTCGCGTCAGGCTGAAATTACGCAGCCCTCACTGTAAAAAGTCACTTAGCCCACAAGTGGTCTCAACACAATTCGTCGGGATGCGTCATTCTCTCGCGGTTCAAGGCCGATGCCGCATGGATTTTCGTGTATACACGCCGCCGTTGCGCAACGCGCAAGGAAGAGTAGGTGTTAGGCGGATAGATACGGCGTTGCAGACACGGTCTCTCGTCATCAGTGGACACATTTATGCGCGCTTCCCCCATGCACTTTTTCCGCGACCGACACTGGGGTCCGAAAATCGGCAACACCGTATTAAAATTATTTACGGGTAAACGGTAGGTCCGGTAGGCACCCGATCAGATGGAGATAAAAAGCGGCTGGGGCCACAATCGTTAGTGATTTCGAGTGTGCCTGCTCGAAATTAGCGGCGCTGTGCTGTTGGTTGGCTGCGTTATACCGTCGTTACACGGCCGCCCAACGTTATCGTGCTATTTTTATTGGATAAGCTTGTGAAATCGGAGCGTGGTCTCCCCAAGGCCCCGGCCTTGACCGCGACCCAGGGTCTTCATCCTCGGCTGATCGATTTGTTCCTCCGGACTTGAATTCCGTAGCCTCGTACGTCGCGTAATATTCCGCGCGAATGTTTCAACGATTTCTGCCGTTTGTTCAAGCGCTGAATTAACTTGTTGCGACATTCGGTTTACGTCACTTATGTCATAGTTTTTCGAGTTGTCGGCTCGTGTGTAGAGTATGCTTCCCACAGAAACTTTCTCCGTGTCCTAAGGGTTTCGATTCTAAGACTGTGTAGACTAGGATTGGCAATGTTCATTTGTGAATACCTTAAAGTTGCTTATTTTTTCATAAGAATCGGGGTAAGGCGATATTCCCTGCTTCGCATCAAAGCCTCCTACATGAGAACGGTTAGAAAGTTAGACAAAACGTTCGACTTCGTAAGAAGAAGCGTCGCACGAAGTTGTTTCGTCTGCAGTCACTAGGGAGTTATCGAAAAACCGGTTAACAGGACAACGAGGAAACTAACCCAAAATGCGGACGTGCCAGATAACTCATGCGGCGTCCAAGAAAAAAATCGCTGCCTTGGACGGGAAGAAAACAACCTGAAAGAACGTGGTATAGATCAGTATAGGATATGAGTCACGAGACGACCACGCTCCATCTGTGGATTAATCGTTTCTTTTTCCTGAGGTCGACAAAAAGCTCACGCCGAAAGGGGAAATGCCTTTCATAGTCGGAGAACGGATCCGCCGTTCATCGACTTTTTCCCGCATTATCGTCATTTTTTTCCGAAGCGCGCGATATCTTCCGTGAGCGCCGCGAACACGTACAAGAATTTGTCAAGCGATATCGGAATCGACGTAAGAACCAACTAACGGTATTTTTACATTAGAGATCTCAATCTCGTTGCACGCGGAGCGTTGGCTTCGCCGTCGCGAAATGCAGCATCGCGCATTCCTGCGAAGATGCTCGTGAATCGGATGTCACTAGGCGAGGTAAGAGACAGCAGGGAACATCTCACGTTGCTGTTTATGATACGAGCAAATATTCATTGACGTTCTACGAATTTAGCAGTGCTTGTCGCGCGTGACATTGTTATCAAAATATAAGTGCAATGGATGTAAATCGCGCTAAAAATATTACTCGATCTCCTACGTGTTCTGTGTAGTAATCGTACCGAACTCATTATAGTCAATTGAAACGCACCTGGGAAATCAAATTACGCATCAAGTGATGCGTGTTGTGCATTATTTGGCGATATCGCGCCTGGCAACAGATAAGGAGCGCTCATCGTGCGACGTACCTCGCGTATGGCATATTTTTCTTTTCGGCCGGAACGTTACATTTTCGCCCGACGGAACGATTATCAGCCTTTCTCGATATCGAGCGCAGTGATTTCGTGCGGACAGTTTTACAACCGACGACGGTCGTGCGGGGATACGTAATTAGATCAGTAGGGCGATGAAAAAATGGCGTGCGGTAAACGGTGCACGGTTCCAATGACGTTACATGGGCAGGAAGATCAGACGTCCACGCATTTTGGAACATGCTCGACAATTGAGAAGTTGTGGAAGTCGCAAAGTACATATGTATATCCGAAAAACTTGACATACGTTCATCTTTGCGACGATAACAACGCCCTATCGAATTTACATTCGTAGACCGCGATCGCTATCTGTGTCATGTATGTTGCAGTGTTTCGCGTTATCAGTGTCGAATAGGATCGGATACAATCGAACTCGACCGTATTGATCTACTGGGACGGCGAACGGCCCATCTTATTTTTCCATATATTTTCACCTCGAGTACGAATAGTCCACCTTTATTCGCGTATATATGTTTACCCGACAGGTTATTAGAAATAATTCATGGAATATACTCTCGCTTAAACGTGACAGAAGCTGCCCCGAGAAGCACGTAATTGCAAACTGGCCGATCGTTCAAATTTTTTCCCACGACCGCTGTATTTTTCCATCCAGGGTTTTTCGGACACTGTCGTATTGGCGGTCACAAGATAGTCTTCGTGTTTCTGGCACTTTTTTTTGTATCGGTCGTCTGGCGCAAGTAACAGTAGGATTTTTTGTTCTAGCTTTTGCAAAAGACGAGCGAGTCGCGAGTGGTGGTGCAGCTGCCGCATCTTCTTTTTACTCTTACTCTCGCTTCCTGGCCACTCGCTTGTTGGTTCACTTATCTCTCGCTCTCCGTCTTTCGTGAGGCTTTTTCTCGCTTACATAATCGACCTGTTTGAAAACGAGCGCGACGAGTTTTGCTCGAGGGGGGCCTTGAAAAATTTTCGATATCATAGGTGTCTTAAAGGCCTAGCGGCATTGTCAACCGCTATCGAGTAGCGGTGGTCAGAATTATTACCGGCACTTTCTATAGGTACTCTTTCCACGTCAGAGCTCTATGTATGCATTTTCATTCGCTTCCTCGTTCGTAAAAGTTTAAACAGTTAGAAGGTAATCGTCGAGTTCGGACTCGTACGATATCTGTTACAGGGCGGTAAGAATTGAACTCGGTTAATTTACCATTTACATGCGTCCGTACCGATTGGATTAAATTTAGAACGAACAGGTGGCATCGGTTCTGCAGTAGAAAGGACAATCGATTGCATATGTGGGACGATGGTGCCAAACTTCGGCCAATCGCGTCGACACGAACTTGTTCTGGCATATGAAATTCGATTTCCGACAGATTTTTCAAATGAGTCGTTAAAAATTTGCACACCGTGGTGCGTCATCGGGGGCAGCGTTTGTTTCTCAGCCAAGTGATCTAGCTCGGAAGCATCGTCCCTCGTCGATTGCGTTCGGAGGGATGAAAATGAAAGAAAGATGGAGAGCAAAGAATTTCTCACACGGCGCGCGTCCCACGATGTATGAGGAGCGAGTCTGTTATTTAGGCCGATACTGCGAGAGGATTTACGCGACAGCATCGCGCTCGCTCGCAGCCTGTCAAAAGGCGACGTCAGAGGGAGATCGAGATAGAAAAACAGAAATCGGCGCGAGGTAGGACGGGCCGCGGGACAGGGGGACAGCGAGCGAGAGAAAAAGATAATCGCGAAAAAGGGGAACGAGAGAGATGTCGAAAGAGAGTGAAGGAGAGACAGAGAGAGGAGAGACGGCGCCAAGGTCGTCGCCGTCGGCCGTTTCCGTCGCTGCTCGGCATCTAAAATTGCAATGGCGCGGTTCTGCCGGCCTTCGGGTACGCGGCCACTTCTCTCTCTCGCAGAAAAGTCAAGTTCAAGGCTAACCAGATAGTCCCGATGATGCGTCTCTCTCCTCCTTTTTGCGTCCCTTCCGTCTCCGCGCGCGAGTCCAACGCGCGAGTATGTGCTCAATCGAATGTGAACGAGGGTTGGCGGTCACTCGACGGCGTGGGGGGAGGAGGGTGCTGCTGGTGGAGGGTGGTCACAGGAGTGCTTACGCAACCCTTTCCCCGTTACTTTCTCCTCGTACGGATAACCTATAAACACGCGATAGCGACTGCACTGTGGCCTTCACTGTTCAGGTCCCGCCAATAGTCACTTCACCAGGTGTACTAAGTTCATCGCGCGTTTCCGTCATTTCGTCAAATACGCTGTCGAACGGTCGTGTCACGTCTGTCGCTCCCATTCATATGGTAACATGCTTTTATTGCATGCGCGCGCGCTCCTGTTTCTGTATTTTCCTTTTTCTTCCGCAAGCGCATCATTCGTCGATTATTACGAACACATGTTGTGCACGTAAGAACGGTCTTTGTTCTCGGCACTATTCTCCTTTCTATTATTCCGTTCTTCTTTGCGCCTTGGTATCTTTTAAATGCGCCGTTCGATTGAAGATGACTAATCGCCGCCGTTTCGATCGCTTTTTTTTTCCCATCTGACGCATGCCTCACGTGCTATGTTTTATAATGAATCGTCTTATGTAGGTTCCATCTCGCGAGTTAGCATAGGCGGCCGAATTTGTTGTCTTTCGCGCTCGCTCGTGTGGGCGTGTGATCAATGTGCGCGAAACGTCTAGAGCGCTGAAGTCCAAGTTCATGGTCGAGCAGGCGGTAGATGGGCTGCTGTTTCTTTCCCAGCTGCTTTGCTGTCTTCTCTCACGCCTCAGACTTCTTTTACCGTATTTCATTACGTTTATTCGGCACACGAAAATGCCCCGACGCTTAGTCTTGTAAATACGACATTGAAAAAAAGAAAGGTGGATGTACATCAATTGCATTCTAGGGGGATTTAATGAGTGGCAAAACAAGGGTCACACATTCAATGTGCTAATTTCTTCAGTTCGTGTAGTGGACGAGCATGGGTCAAGTTGCTTCCCGTCACGATATTGTTATCTGCAGGGTCTGTTATGAACCATTGATTTGCGCTGGAATTGCAGAATCGCCAGGAACACTGCTACGAACAACAAAAATTGCCAAGTAATTGCAGGCTTGACAATCTTGCTCCAGTCGTCCATCTTTCTTTGGCCTTTATCAGGAAAGTTCGAAGCCGTACATGCGAATTACGCAGTTTTAAATTATTTAACGTCCAATTGCGTACTTCAAGTTTCTTTGAATTGCTTAAATAAGTGGACGCTACTCAGAAGTCAAGTTCAAGGCCGACCAGATATTCGATGCTCCCTCTTCCGTCGTCCTCGTGTTTCTTCTCTCTCTCTCTCTCTCTCTTCTGCAACTCTTAATACTCGACATTGTGCACCGGTCGGCCGAAGGCAGAGAAAGAACAAGAGAGACGGAGAGGCTTACGCAATCCTTTCACCGTTAGTTTGTTCACGAGCGAGGGCCTCTTCTAGGGCCCACACTTATGTTCCTCGTGGGCCATCGTCGCATTGGGCGACGGCTAGAGATGCATTCTTTTACTTAAGAGAATTACCACGCAAACAAAATTCAAGTTCAAGGCCAACGAGCCGACGCCCACTGCGTTTTAGTTCTCATCGTTCCCACGGATGTAATTGCGAAGGGGTAAAGAAAAAGGGGGAGGAGGGGCGAGAAGGGAAGAACGAATGCGTTTGCATTAATTTGCTTTTCATTAACGACATTCCAATTTTCGATAGTGACGCACTGAATGGCGCTGAAATATTTAGATACGTCAAGCATCATCGATACGAAGCTAGCCGACGTTTGACGTTCTTTATAGCTTGAAAAGCGCGTTTAAGTTGCACTTACGACCTTGCGCCGTTGTAACCTGAATATTTTCAGTTGCACGCGGCTGGTCATGAATTTACCATGAGTCGGAAGAATGAGGTACCTATCAGAAGACAAAGGCGGGCTGAATTTCGCAATGTCGCGCTACTTGCGTAAGAAGCCGCCATTTTACGCGCGAAATTCACCGGTGAATTATTAAGTTAACCGAAAAGAATGGCACGGGGCTGGAAAAGAATGGCCTCTCTGCTGGCAATTTGCACGACCGTGAAGTCACGGGTCGTGCATCCTTTGAGTATCACATCCTGCCTTCGTTTACAATTCGAACATTACATTGTAACATAATATGCAGAGACTATCATCTCGCTCATGAGATATACTTTAAAAACCAGTAAGCGAGGCGTACGCCACCGACGCGTCTGATTCGCAACGATTTTACTACTTTCAACTTCATCCGAGGGTCTTAAAAGAGGGAGTTGAAAGGCGTCTGCAGTGGAGCATTGATTTGGCACAGGTAGTGCGAGAGTAATAAACAAGCGAGAGCGGGCGTCGAAAGAGAGTATATATTCTTTGAGGGCGTACGCTTAATTTCCACATTGACAAAAGAGCTGCAGAATTCGCAGCGATCGCAACGGGGACGGGTTGCCGCGGATTCCTCGAAGTGAATTCTAAAAATGCTCGCGGCGTTGGTCGGGGCTTAAAAATAGCCGACGCGAAAAAACTGCAACCGGCTGCAAAGTGAGGCGGACCCTCGACTTTTTTCGAGGGTCCGTCCTGTTGAAGAATGAACGACGGCGGAGGTAACGGAATTAAGTCAAAGTTTCAATGCCGCGCGTTCTTTGTGTCACGGCGATGCATTGTAATTGGTCGAGCACGCGAGACCGATTATTTTCTTGAAACGTTCCGGACCGCTGCCAATCGTTTTATCACGTGATAGAAATTCCAGCCTACACTTTCTTCGCCGTCGCCCTGACATCCAGGACAATCAATTTACGCAGCTTAACTGTTTCATGTCAGGTCTGTATGATGTCCGGCGCCGCGACGGAAAATATGATCGGGAACAGCAGGACCATGCCGAATATCAAACAGGAAGTCGAGAATCCTACTACGCCCACGCAGAATTATCAAGTTTGTTCACCCAGTACAACTCTTCAACATCAGGAGGTAATTTTCAAGTGATTTATTTTAATTGTACACGGGTTGTTCGCGAAAGTGAACCGGGGGGCGTAGTTAAAAAAGTACAACTTATTCTACTTGGCTCGGAAATAACTATGTACGTTTACATTATCCTTATCGGGTATGTGCAATAACTAATTCAAGGTAAGAAAGGCGAACGAATGTATAGGCGACGGCAGTGACGGTTAGTTTCTCTGTCCGCTAGGCGATTTGTCCGAAAATGGATGTGCCGCCCGATTATGGTGGCGGCGGAGGAAGTCCTGGTAGTCCAGAAATGCATCACTGTTCTTCAACTACGCAGCCATTGGGAACGCCAGAAGTACGTATTTATTCTCCGACGAAACGGCCATCGATCGTTCGAAATTGAACAGCCACGTATAGCACGGTTGGTAGAGAATATGCGGCAAAAAATGCTGACTGAACGTTTCATTCTGTCTGCACAGGATGGCATTAAAGAAGAAGACATGATGCCTAGAAGGCTCTGTCTCGTCTGCGGAGATGTTGCCAGTGGATTTCACTACGGGGTAGCGTCGTGCGAGGCGTGTAAAGCATTTTTCAAGAGAACCATACAAGGTAAAGAGAGCTCCTGATCGCACCCGAATGGAGAAAATCAAAGCGTTTCTCCAGATAGCACCATGTATTCAAATCTAGCTTACTTGCTCAGAAGAAAATACCGTTAATAGCGACTTACACTTCGTGCGGCTAAAAACTGCCGCCTTCCTTGTATCTGATTAGTCTACTCACCTACATTCTGTGATGAGACATATTCCGTACTCTTTCGACGATAATTGTTGGCAATTGTTGACGTCGAGGATGGGCTTGTCGTAATGTCTTTGCTGGTGCTATCTGGTGCAGGACAATGCATATTACGATAAAATAGCGAGTAATTTTACAGGCAATATCGAGTATACTTGTCCGGCGAGCGGAGAGTGCGAGATAAACAAACGCCGAAGGAAGGCGTGTCAAGCGTGCAGGTTTCAAAAATGTCTCCGACAGGGGATGTTGAAAGAGGGTGTGAGGCTGGACCGCGTCAGAGGTGGCAGACAAAAATACAGGAGATCGACCGATCCATACACGCCTGTGAAAACTGCCACGTTGGAGGGTAAATCTTGATTACTTAGCACCTCATGAACATAGCGCATTCCTTACATTTTTCATGTAGGCACGAAGAGTTATCAATAATTTTATCGATAAATCGTTTTATTAATATTTCAAGCAAACTTAGGATCGGGAGGCTCCACTGAAACGATAAGTAAGCACATAGTAATATCTAAAGCATTACATCATCTAACTTAAGGAGATTCGATTATCAAGAAATTGGTGGGAACATGGATGATTGAGAACGTTATTCTGGATTTGTAGACAACAAAATGGTCGAAGCTCTGACGGCCTGCGAACCTGATATGCTACAAGTGTCTAATCTCTCTCATGCTCTGGAAACGGATCAAAGAGTACTCGGGCAGCTGTCAGATCTCTACGATCGCGAATTGGTTGGAATAATCGGTAATGACGACCAAAAGATCCCCGCAGTACTTATTTTTAGACTCTCTGTAATCGCGATCATTAATAAAATTGTAAAATTATACTTGCGAAGGATGGGCCAAGCAAATCCCGGGATTCAGCAGTTTAGCGCTGAACGATCAGATGCGGCTCTTGCAGAGTACTTGGGCAGAGATTCTGACATTCAGTCTTGCATGGCGAAGCACGCCAAACAACGGTAGACTACGGTTTGCACAAGATTTCACTTTGGACGAACGATTGGCGCGCGAATGCCATTGCACAGAACTCTACACACATGTAAGTGGATAATAGCACAATAGCTCGTGTGCTTCTCTTTAGCCTTTAGTCAAGAAGAACGCGCGTATGTTTAATGATATTATTCAGCTTATTCAACTGGTTCCTTTTGCTGAATAGTGTATTCAGATTGTCGAGAGGATTCAACGGCTGGGTTTGACGAGGGAGGAATACTACGTCTTGAAAGCGCTAATTCTGGCCAATAGTGACGCGAGATCAGACGAACCGCTGGCGCTGTATCGTTTCCGAGATTCGATCTTGAACTCCTTGTCTGATTGCGTGGCAGCAGTAAGGCCTGGACAAGCGCTACGTGCGACGCAAAACATGTTCCTAGTGTTGCCAAGTCTCAGGCAGGCCGATGGAATTGTCAGAAGATTCTGGTCCAGTGTTTACCGAACGGGGAAGGTACCGATGAACAAGCTCTTCGTTGAGATGCTGGAAGCCGCTTACTACCGATGAGGTAGTTGAGCCTTTCTTTCGTGAACACTAATGTCCGGCACTGAACGTTTTCTCGTCGTAAGTGTATATTAATTGTTGTTGCACGTTGTCGGTGGACGGACGGACGGGAAAAAGGAGGGAGGGGTGTTTTGTATTGTCTTCAAGACGTGCGTGATAAAGTGAAAAGAAGTTAGAGTCAGTGTTGTCTACTGTTCTTATGTTTTTTTCTATGAAACATGTGGAAGAGAAAAATCTTTATTTTTCGCACGTGAGAAGGAGAGGGAGAGAGGGAGAGAGAGGGTGAGAGAGAGGGCGTAAAAAGCGTGAATCTTTGGCCAGTGATTCCAGCGATTGTTGAACCTTGCGTATTACCGTAGTATAGCGCGTATCGATCTTTGTTCAAAGTACTCAAACTTTCCTTTACAAGTACCCCTTTTACAGGTACAGAAAGAAAAAAAAATTGTAATTTCAGTATAGCAACACGCAGTACAAGATGCGAGAAGTCTTTCTGGAGTTCTCACACTTTAGGATAGTACGTTGAAGCTTGTCGATCGTTCGGATCGTCACTACCAAATAAGTGATTACGTTTTCATTTACACATTGATCACTAAAAACGTAACGCCGAGACGATGGCGGTTGAAACTGCGGATGTTTAACGGCCAACCAATAAATTTCACCTTATTGATACCGCGAATGAATTTAAAAGAGGTCACGATTGTTGTTAAACGTTTTTGTTTTGCACGTTTACATATTTTCTTGACAATTCTGTTACTAATCGTGTAGAGAAAAAGATTTGGCACCGAATTTCGGCGACGGAGACAAATTTATTATGTTGTTTTAGAGTGACGGATAGTTTCTATCCACGCTACTCCGAGATATTGTTGAACGTTTAATCGATACTGGAAAATATATTCAGATATGAACATCCATGGTTACGGTGGTGAGGAAGAGAAGCTTGTACGTCGTTGTACAAACGAAACCAGTGATACAAAAATAGGACCGGTTTGCGAGCAAAGAGTAATGGAAAGAATGGCTGGATCGTTCTCCAATTAAGAGCTGTTTACGTAGAAAGAAAAAACGTAATTAACGGGGATGCATCTCGGAAACGGGGGGTTGGATTTGGCCAGGTTGCCAAATTCTAGGAATGGAGCAGAGAGGAGTTTTACCGGTTGTTAAAAGTGATGGCGAAACGTTGTTCGCGCGTGCCACACAATGAGCGTAGGAGAATATATATATTATATTATATTATATGTATTCAGGGATCTTTATTATCTAGTTATTACTGTTACGAGAACCGTGTGTGGGTCGTACGCATAATACAGCTTCTGTAGGAGCGAAGTCGTTACGCCACAAGAGCTACTACACTCACACGTGAAAGTCGTCTATTGGCGGGGAAAAGGCCATACACACACATCAGTTTTACGGAACTTTGTTTACCGATGGTTGTCAGTCGACATAAGGTTTTACCAGGACTTTGCCACGAAGCAGAGGAATCCGAAGATTTTTAGGAATGACCAAACGGAAGTGACAGTGGGCAGGGAAAAGTAGACACTTTAGTGTGCAAACGCGTTCAAAACTGGCGATGAAAACCTTATGTCGTCGTAGTTTATTGTATAACGTAGAACCGTCGTCACGTCGTTTAGAGTGCAATAAAACTGAAGACGCGCCTGTTTCGAAACGCAACTTTTCCTTCTAAATGGAAAACGGCGTTGTCCCTTTACCTTTCCTTTTATTTTCGTTGCTCGTTTGTACCTCTCCCATGTCATGCGACGGGATATCACTCGTCCTTCGTGCATTTAATTATGCGGCATGATACGTCACTGCTCCTACCTTGCTATGTTCTATCCGTGCTAGTTTCCTTTCACCGGATGCGGCGGTTCGTTCCTCATTGTCAAATAGATAGCGTAATAAATAAAGCAAACGTATGGCTGTTTAAGCCACGGCGAATACATTTTTTTTTCTCTTTAGCTTCCTCCGTTTCAGTCTATTTCACTTGTAAACTCGCTGTTTCTCCGTTATCTCTATAAACATCCCTGCGAACAAATGTTTACTGATGCAAAAGTTATGGTTCTAAGGAAAAACTTCGACGCACGCGTTAAGAACATCTTTTGAGAACACTGTTAGGCTCATTACGACTTGACAAAGTATAACTTCAAAATCGTTGCTTAGTTTTTGGAACTAATCATCAATTGATTTGTCTCCAGTTTGGTATCATCTTCTTTCTTTCTACTCTTCATTGAAGCTGTCCGCTTCTCCATAAAACTGTGATATTCGCGTTATTTGGCGCATTAGCTCCACGTTTCTTTCATTGCGTATGCGACACATTTTCTTTGCCATACCTACACTGCGTCTACGTAAGACGGATGCACCGAAAAAAGTTGTTTTTCCGATATCTCGATCCGGTACCCTGATACGTAAACTTTTATCCCGCTTTTAATATCGGTCTCGCAATGGTTCGAAGCCAACAGAAATATGAGTGACGGCATATAATCAAAATATTCATTCGACCGTATAATCAGATGTGATCATAGGAGTGGATAACTGAAACATTGTGCGAATGAAATTTCTCCCGATAATCCCGTGTATTACACGAAAAGAATTTGACAATAAGTGGAAACTTTAGTTGACCCGATTGCCAGTGACACTTCGCGACAAAAGAATTAAGAGGACACTCCCTGTACAGCCGTGCTGATTGGACGAACAAAATAAAAAAAATATTTTTATGAAATCGATGTTCGTGTACATACATACTTGGATATGGGAATTTTTCAACTTTTACGAGCACCTTCTTCGTATAACTATCGATTCGCCGTGGCGGTTAGAATCGTAGTCTCAGGGTTGCAAACAAACAAACAAACAAACAAACAAACAAAACAAACGATACCTAGACACGTATAAATAATTAAGCGTGCAAGTATATTTGTGGAGCAAACGTTGTAATAGTAATGATAATAATAATAATGATAAGGAAAAAAAGAAGTAATACTGTAACACTGTAACTATTTGTAACTATCTCTATATTATGGAAAGAACGGAAGCGAACGTTGTGAGAAGATAATGGAAATGGCGGCAGTTTAATCGTTATATTAATGAAGTAATTAACCTAAGCCGGCTGACTGACAAGTTTTCTTCTCGGCGAGTGACGGTGCTCTCGGCCTTTCGGACTTCAGAGTCGATCTTTCGGCTTTCCTCTTTTTCATTGTCCTCGCCTTTTACACGCGCTGATTTTACCACACGCCTTACATTTTGCTGCCGACCGAATGGAGAAATCGTTTGAGCCAAACAAGTGATCGTACGCACTGCTAAATCGCGATTTTTTTCGGCGCCAATTCTTGCCAAAAGAATTAATACGTGAAATATTTGTTCCGTCATTTTTAAAGGAAATTCGTAATTCTTTTTTTCGTTTTGTCGCAGTGAGACTGGCTTGTAAATAAGTCATGCAAAGAGTGGTAGGAAATGCGGAAGTGACTTTGATGTTTTTATATTGTAACAGGCACTGTTTACTCTATCAATTGTAACCTGCGGAAAAAGAACTTCGTCTTCTCAGGACACCGACGTACTTTTATCGAGAGAAACGTTCGGCAAAGATTTGAATCTATTAAGCATCAGATCGAATTTTTACGCAGGTTGCTCCATCGGGCTACGTCCTCTACAATAACAAATTTTAAACTCGACATTTTCAGTTTTCAAAGTTTGGTTCACGCGATGCGCTTAACGAGTTTCGAAAGTGGCGCAGGCCAGATCTGTGTAACGTAATGCCGACGGTCGTCCAAAAAAAGAAAATTGTTAATACCCCGTAGGAAACTTAACCAAAGAATTAAGTGTATTTTTTAAGGCGACGACTAGGTAACGATGGATACCGATATCGATTGACGTATTACGTTGCTTCTTCAAAAACTCTGTCGACGTAAATGGTGCCTGCAAGATTGGAATACTGCTTCTATGACGATTATAAATAATGTACGTGGATACTTTGTAATTATAATGTGGTAGGTTCTATATATAATTTTTATATGTATACGTACACACGAGACGAGAAGAGGAGACAGCGCTGCGGGGAATGAGAAGAAGTCTAACGAGTTATGCGGGGAATATGATTCCGGAAAGGAACGAAACCTTAATACAGCCTAAGCGTAATTGGGGCTAAAAAGTTGCGCATACCGATGGCCACGTGGATGCGCGTAATTATTCGTCCGAATGCAAGAGCGTTGAGTAAGGCAGATGATACCTGTGGGAGATGCTCGCGAAATAAAGATCGTTATATATGGAAGAACTAGGGAGCCCGTTTCATTCATTACACCTTCGAATGAACGCCAATGTCTACGCTCAACTCATTCCGTGACATGTCCTTTTTGCATCTGTCTTCGACTGGCGGTGGATGGTACAATGGATAAAAGCCATTTACGTAGTGGGTCGAGCGTTTTTAATACGTTGCTTACAGGAAATTCCTTTTTACGCTTATTCAAATAGTGCCTGTCCAGAGGATGTTTTTCATTCGTACCGATTGTCTGCCACTGACAATGAAACGGCGAACGTTGAAAAAGCATGCAATAGTATGCGCTGGAGGAATGTTATTTCTAATGGAACAGTGTGCACCAATGTCTATCAATACTCATGTTCTGAATGACTAGTACGGTAAGTAATCTATTTTTAATGGTACAATGTTTATCACGTAATTGTTTCCATTCACAAAAATGGGTGTATTGGACGATAGGACAGATTTCTCAAAAATATCGAAAATTTGCCATTCTGCCTCTTTTGTGGTTTTACCTGAAAATAGTTAGTCACAGAACTGTATGGAATTTGGTCTCGAAGACGTGCACACATATCTCCTAATGTTAGATTTTTCTACTATACCTAGCGGTGATATGATGACCAATCGAGTTTCTACTGCCGCTTAATGCACTGCCCTATGGTACACTGATGTCTGACTAGTCAAGGCTCTGACCACTTCACAAAGCTGAAAGGACCGGCATTGAGAAATGAACCAGCTACTACGGTCCAGCTATTCAGGATTTTAGTGGTTGCTTATCACAACGTTGCAGAGCGCACAAACAATCTGTTGGACTATGGCGTATCGACGATGCAAGAAAGTTAAACCTGTGCGGCGATACGTTAGACAGGTTCCTGCACATTTAATGTTTATTTGAGAACTTCGAAACATATATTGACAGTGGGCCAGTGCCCAATAGACGAAGTGCACATTTTCCAAGTTCTGTTTGCAGTCGCATCGATGCAACAGTCTTATTGTTTGGAAGACGGTACTTTTCAAACGTCACGACTTTGCACTGTGAGACGCGTGGGACGTCGAAACGCATCGGCATCGAAAGAACTCCAAGACGAACTTAATAATTCAGGGACTGTTTCGTGAGAGCAAAGTGCACCGGCGGAGAGCTTTCTTTGAAAGCGGGATTTGTAAAAAAAGGTCACCGAGCGTCTTTGCACCTTTGCAACTCAGTGAGCGGTAGGAAATCGTCGCGGTAGGAAAAACATTTATTCTCGGGGGAACACTAGTACAGCTATATTATGATGTTTTCAGGTATACGTCGGGGACTATTGAGGCACAGCAGAAGATAATTCATTATCGGTCGCTAATTCGGAAAGTCTAACCCTTAATGAAGACGCGAATGGGACACATATTGTGTCTATAACTCACGTGCACAATTCCGATGCTGAGAAATGTTTCAATATCTTGAACGTGGATGACTGCGTAATTATACGAATCAGAAGTATTTCGCCGAATCACCGATACGCCGATAAGGCTTCAAGTCCCTTTAGTCCGCTAACAATTAATTCCGATTCGAGAAAATTTGGCCCGGAACCGTATTCAACCGTAAACCAAGCATCGAGAATTTCTGATAAAACGGTGAACAGTAGCGGATCCCCGACGGAATTGATCACGGAAGGAACGAGATCCTACTTGAGCGAAAATTATGCAACCACGTCGATGAGCGCAAACGATCGCCGGAACGTTTCGCACGTTTTCGATATCGGGACGACAGACGGACATCGTAAAACGACTGTTTCAGAATCGACGGATGTATCGTTTTCCGGCGGTCATTCCAAATCCACACGGACAGTTGCGAATTATGTACACGTTACTGATCACGGCGGAACTGTAATTTTGCGGAGTAGTGATAAAAGTGAGACGATCAACGGGGTAACGGCAGAAAATTACGATTCCGCCGGTAATGATACGACCCGGGAAAATTTAACGGATGATCTGAGTTTAGGATTGTTCAATAGGGAAACCAATCGATCCAATCAGCACAGACCATTTTTTGGCACCGCGGCGGCGATGACAGTGAATGAAAATAATTCGTTTGGTACGATATTGTCCGAAAGTGTTTGCGAAGGAATAGAACCCGAGTGAATTACGAGATCTGGTCGTCGACGCCTGCGGATTTTAATAAAAGGTAAAAATCAATTAACCTATCATGGTTCCGAAGTCAATCAAAAAGGCACATGCTATATATTTGGTTTCAGTGAGTCAGGCACAGGAACAGACAATACAATAATAGACTATAAAGTGCGCTAGTGGAAACGATTATTGGCTGCAATAAAGGAAGCTTGTTATTCCAGGCTCGTAAAGCTTTAAAGATAGAACACAGTGATAGGGGAGGAACGAAAGTGTCGGGTATTTAAACTATTCAATAACAGCGCTGCGCGTGGGTGTTGTCCGCTGAGCATGTTCAATATGCATGGAAAAACGCATTAGTATAGTGCTTTTTAACAAATTGGAACGGCATGAGGTAAACAGCCACCGTCCCCGGCGCGATAAATTTGCGCCAGTGGATCAACTTTTATCCCTGCGGGCTAAATGTGGATTGGGGGGGAGAGGGGGGACGACAACAGAGCCACGATAATTAGCACTGTCGCTCTTGCGCTTATAATTACTCGGCCGGGCCGGAGCCATTGTTCGTCAAACGCGCCGAACGACATTTGCTTCTAATTTACGAAAACATCCAGGCGGCGTGAAAATTAAAACGCGGTCTAGTGGCGTGACGGAAAATTTTTCAGCGTTTACCACTGTAGAAGCTCTGTCGGCGTGAGGCACAAAATAATTCGCACGAAAATACTCCAAGCCCTGTAAACGTTCAGAGACAAGAGGCCTCCACGCAATTCTTAACGCGCAGAGTAATTTTCGTTTGAACACCGGCGCAATATGTCAAATTCGGCAATTTATAAAGCTAATGAGTGTGCTTGTTAAGAGTAAAGCATAGGACACAGTCATCTGTGGCAGCGATATCGGCAGAATCTTCAATAAAGGACATCGTGTAGTTCAGTAATTTGTAGTTTTCACTGTCTTCCGCCGATTCAGTTCGCTCAGTACTGGGCTAATTGTTCTACCATGGAGCACCTATCGTTTTTGGCGCCGGCGATAAATAGTTATATCGTAGTCATAGATCGCCTTTCAGAGTTTCGTTGTATCCACTTTCGAATGGTGGAATATCGACTACCGGCACGTGCTGCACGCAGCGTAGCTGCACAAGTTTACGACTCGTACGCAGGAATAAAGATCCGAATTTATAGACGCTGACGTACGGCGTTTCCCAAAATTTCCCCATCACTGGCGTTATTCACGACAAGAAAGTTGCGTCGCTCGCGACATTGATTTAAGCTACGAGGTGTCAGAAAATGTGAGGTTGTTCAAAGCGAAAACTAGCTATGTTGCCAGAATTAGGTCGACTGGCAAAAATATGATGTGAACGTATACTGAAGCGTGGGCGCACGCTTTTAGGAAGATGTTAAGTTCGCTGTGGAAGTTGCCGGGGGTGCATTTGATATTCAATTGAAGATTTTGTTAACCCTCCCGTTGTGTTTGTATTTAAGAAAAGCGTCTAAATATTGAGCGGAAGAGGACAGGAAGAGCGGTAGGTGTTTAAGAAAGTAATCATAACCCCGAATCCAATCGTGGAATCTCCATCGAATCACCATTTCGAACCGGCAGACCTTCGCGCGACGGACTGGTAGGTGGAGTTCCTAATATTAATTTCAATCTGCATAAATGTATAATAATAAATTCAATAGCCATGCCTCGGGCTACCTTCGTCGATGTCACCGAATTTTGAATATTAGCATTTCTTTGGGAGGGTGCTCTGGAAATCCGGGCTTCTTTAGACGCCACTTCCTGTAGTTCTGACTGTTTTTCCAGCCACTTCGTGCCGGGCGAAGTTTTCTACGCTCGACGTACCGCAGTCAAAATCGTATCTGACATTCAGAACGAGGCAGAGCCTGAGCTGGCACTTTGCTTCTGCGACACGCTTCCAGGTACTTAAGTTTATCTTCGGCATTATGTACCCCGTGCTTTCCGCTTCGTCCGTCTATCTTTCGTTCGTCTGCTGTGTCCCTCCGCTCCTTGCCGGATCTTCCCTTTCCGAGAACATGTCGATATGTTCTCGCACACGCAGTTCGATCAATAATACAAAAATTGGGTAATGCCTTTTTTCGCGAGGTTGCGCCGAAACGCGCCCGAATATTTTCTACTTTTTGGTCGCGGCGTATTTTGGTGCGACGGTAGTAAATTTCGTTTAGCGAACTAGAAAAATTGTGCCTGTTTTAGTGGGCCGGCGCACGTCACGTGTTGCGGGGCTTCGGCAAACGGCGGCCGAACGAAAGCTCGGCAACGATTCCACGCCGCGAATTATAGCACGTGCCGGGGAGTCGGCTTAAATAAAGTAGGACTTTCTGAAAGTTCGGGCCAACTCTTTTACAGCGCACTCAAAGGGCCATTTCCTCGGCTGCGGCACGTTCTACTGATATCGAACTTGGACCGTTTAAGTCCTTTTATTCATAATTATCCGTAATCTACTTTTAGCGTATCGCTAATTCGGCGGCTTGGACCCTGCTGTTAAAATAGTTTGGCAGGCAAATCGTCGAGTACAATTACGCCGAGATTAACTTAATGGATTGGGTCTCTGACGATTCAGTGGAAACTAAAGAATTAAGTTACTTCTTGCCTTAACGATATTTTCGACTCGTATTATTTGCTGTTCGGTAGCCTGTCTTTTTCCGGCAATGTTAAAAATCGTAGACTTTTCACCAAAATAACGATCTAATGACGAAGTCGCGATTGTCATCACTGTCGATATTTGGAACCCGAGGTACCCATGTTAAAAAGCTTTCCACGGTGTGTGCGCGGAAAAGCATTGTACACTGGAGGTGAGGAAATCCTCTGGTATAAGGAGTGGCAAAACTAGTCTGTGATGGCAAGCAGACTAAAATGTAACCGGATTATTTCTACGGGTGCTCCATTTGTGTAGCACACTTGCTGTCAAACGTGTTCAATGCTGGAATGCACTGTATACCGAAAGTGGTATGTCTCGGTCTGCACCTAACTGACGAGACTTTTTCAATATTCGCTACGGCGTATATAATGATAATTGGGCAAAGTTGATCATATTTGGAGCAATCGGAGCAGCATTGGAGGTAAACAGCCGCCTCCTATCATTCTCCAATTCTTGTTCTACTACTTTCTGAGTGTGCAGTGGTACGCCATTACACTAGACTGGCCTTTCCGAGGTATCCCCTGCGTGAGTGGATGAGGTTTCTTGTTGTCTCACCGGGCAATGATGGCTTTGCTTTGGGGATGCGCTGGGGTCTCACCACGATCGAAGAGTCTATCCGCTTAAGTATTGCTGACTAGCGTTAGTAATGATAAATGATGAGCAAACTTTGGTTTGCGGTGACTCCCGGGCACCAAAGGATTTTTCCTAGGCGTGGCTCGAGGGTGGTATGCCAACTTAAATGTAGTCTAGAAAGTATTTCCGATAGATTTGATGCGTAATTTTATGCCCCAAATCCGTGGGTGCACTGCGTTCTGAATAGAACACATAGTCACGTCTGAAATGTCGATATCTACATTTCGACTATGAGCAGTAAGAATACAGACTACACTCAGCAGTATGTATTTTTGCTACGACTGCCTTTTTGGGCACACCTGGATTTCATCAAGAACTTTAAAATGCCCGAGTAGAAAAAAGACTGTTTTGCGCACCGTGGTGCCCTCTTGAATTCAAAAAGGTATCCGCTTTAAACTTTTTCGATGACTGTTCCAGTTTCGGGCGAATTCGTACTCCGGCCCGACAAACTTGAACAGCCTGGGCATTAGGATTTCTGGACTGAGAGAGAGAGAGGTAACGTTCTGTCGCGACTTTATTGTCATAACAGAGCGCTAACTTTTGCCTCCGATAAACGTAATTATCATTCTATTCATATTGTACCGTGCTTCACGAGGAAAGGCAAGTTTCTTCACTTGACATTTACTTCCTGCGCACATTTTACTGTTCTCTGCACAGTCTTAGACGGTTATTATGGTTTTTCGAAGCGCACTTTGTATCTTTTATTCGTTTACGATATCTATCCTATCTCCTGCCGCGTTGCATCTGATCAGATTTATCGCTGGCGCCAATCAAAACTTTATTATGTTGTATCGACAAAGAAAGATGAAGGCGTAAAGATACACAGAAGATACACTTTTCTTTACTTCTATAATTGTTAATCAATGATACGGGTTCCACATTCCAGTATTAAAACAGTACGTGAACAATGTTGATGCAATAGGGTAATGAAAATTTAACGAGTAAGCTTTCCTATTTTATATCACCTTCTTTCGTTTATCGAGGAAACTCTCCGCACGCTTTAAGATCAAGCGACTGTTCAGTAACAGTTCACCACAGAGTTTCTTTGCAATTATTCACGTTCTGCGTTCTTCAAACTGTCACAATCTTTTCTATCAAGCCTCTACATTTTTGTGCACCTTCCCCGCATTTACAAATCATTGACGCCACAGCGATATGTGCGCAAAAATCGATGATTTGTGATTTTGCTACCCTACTTATTCTTCCTTTTGTTTTTGACATTGGAAGCCCCAAAAGGTTCATTGGTCCTGACCGTTCGTCAGGATTATACCGCTTCTCGAACTGCGCTGCGAAGCTTACAGAAATCATTTAACCGTCCGAGCAGAGGACGAGGGGATGGTCCGAAGAGGCGGGCGGTAATTATTTTACTGGCGGAAGCCAACGGTGGTGGCAAGGGATGATGCGAGAGGGATGCTCATTGCCTTCGACCTTCTCGCTCCTGGAGAGCGTCGCTGCTCGATGCTAATTCTTACTAATTGGTTGCATTACTCTCGTTTCATTCACCTGCCGCGGCTGCTTCCTCTCCTGCGAGCTGAAACGTTTGCCGGTCTTTGTCTGCGCTGCAGGTCCTTCGTTGCTGGTCCTTATTGCCGGTCCTTGCTTGCCAGGCCTTTGTTCCGCGGATTAGGCACTGATTAATTACGAATTTCCGCTTGACGGTCATTTTGCACAGTTGACTTTTTTGGTGGTCGAGTTTTCTATGTTGTTTTTATACCCTCAGTCTGTAAGTAGACGGGGTGATGTAGAACGTTGTTCAATGACTAGGTAAGAGGTATTCAGTGGGAATAATTACATAGGAAGATAACTATTTCTTTCAATTACATCATTAAGAGGAAACTGAAAGAGTGGGGCCAGATTCATGACATTGGCCAAACTCTTATCACTCTATTCGCGTCGGTTGGAGGCTCATTTTACGAAATGTTAAAGCTGTTAAAGCGATAATACACCGGGTTTCTCGCAGGCAGGGGTATATTCGCAAGTTGGGAGAGAGTAGGTTGTTAGAGAGATGGCGGTGGTGCTTGAATTATGGCGAAATAAAATAACGTAGTTCGTACATACACGTTCTGCACCACGAGGAGACGGTGATATAAATAGTCTACCACCCATTGTCTCTGGCAATATGCTTCGTAACAATAAAAATCTCTCGTTGCGCTCGCAGAGGACTCGTGGTGAACGTGCAGTTGCCTTTATGGCAGTTGGTCAGTCGGAGGGATTAAAGGAGTAACGCGCAGACCTTTATTTTTCTCTGTTGTTCGTTTCGCTCTAGTTGCTTACGAAAATGGCAGCCCGTGTTTTAACACTTTCACCTGGCGGACGTTCAGAGCAGTTGCCGAGCTTATTCATGACTGACGATATACGTCTTCTACCACTGTGGGCGAACGCGAAAGTCCCAACGGTAACGAGAACGAAAGTGGCAAGTTACTGTTTTTATTCTTATATATCGTGACCTCGATTCGTACCGCCTGTGTGCTAAGGATCATTGCCAGTAGTCCGTTAATTAGTTGTAAAATGTTTTTTCATTGAAACAAGTGAAGCGTAGACTATAATTCCGTAATTTTCCCGTATTTTTATTACGTCTTCTAATTTATAGCGATCTTATTGTACAGTCTTTATTGATTATTGTTTGAATTTTTAGACTGCTTTTGCTATATAAAAAAAAAGAAATTTTTTTAATTTTGTTGCCAGTTTGTCACGTCGGGTTAGATATGCATTGTAGATTCCTGAGAAACTTTATTACGCTTTTCGTGACAGTTAGTAAGTTAAAAGCAGCTTTGGAGACCCTGGTTGCAGTTCGTAGAACATGCAGATAAGAGGAGCTGAAAGGTCTCAATGCGTGTCGATCCGCGATAAAGTATTGCGGTGTGCCAATCTGCAGTAACGAGTACCTGTCTCGTTGCTAATTACGGGCGAGAGGGCAAAATTAATACTCGTGCGGGATGGTGATTTATCTTCATTCGATATACGTCGCAACAGCGGGTCCGCATGCACGTGTACACACGTACAGACTCACACTGCTGCTCTCTGTTATCTTCGGGAGAGAGAAAAGTGGCGTGGAGGTAAAGGGGCTTTCCGGACGGAAGGATGCAACGTTGCAGGAAATTCTAGTGGCGGGCGAGAAGACAACCGGATATTCGGCGAATGAGTGGATTATAAAAGCGAGGAGCTACGTAAATACATGTGCGCCCGTGCTCTGGGCATATTTATATATATACGCGTATATGTATATTTAAATATCCATATGTATAAGCGCGCACCGTCACGTCTTATAGCGCTGCGGTATGCATGAGTATATGTATATATGTATTCATGTCGTTGTATATAGGACGACAGCCTGGCTGCGTGAGAAAACGACGGATTGTTGGACACCCTACCGGGTGGGGGTGTGAGGTTTGAGGATGGTCTTGGTAGATGGCGAGGCCTTGGAGGAAGGGAGCGGGGAGACGTAATCATCTTTGCCCACCCTCGTCCGGGAAAATCCATTCTTGTCACGTAGAGACAAACGGGCGCAGTTGACTCTCCACCTAAATCTCCCACCTCTTTCGTCTTTCGTCGTCTCCTGGTCTCTTCTTCCGCGGATGAGGAACGAAATTAAAATTCTCGGGCGGAGTGAAACGTCACGTTCCGTGTCGATCGCCTTCGTTCGTTGTGCCCCGGAGAAACCACGAGGAGGTGCGATATCGGTTTCCGGGAACGGGGGCGAAGCGGTTTTACTATATCACGCGAACTAGATCCACTTAATACCTCGTCGCCAAGGCGCGGGTACGATCGAGACATTTCATTAGCATCTCCCCTGATCTCTGCGGAAGTGGGTGACAACGAATTTTATTCAGACGGTATTTCGATGCACGTTCACTTGTGATTTCACTGCGGCCGTTCGAAAAATCAAGTTTCAACTCTCGAGTTTGATGGAGCGTACATGTCCGTGAGTGAGGGCTTCAGGTTAATATGGAATTTTGATAAGACTCATTGACATGACGTTGCGCGCCATAATAAATGCAAATGAAATTTTTATTCGTGCCAGCTGCTTTATCTGACGTTGTTCAGCTAGCGCCCCGGCCTTGGCTGATGTTTAGTTCGCAGCGTTATGCGAGCGTACGCACGGAAAAAGTGTTTACCAAGCGTGCGCGTTGGAACACCTGCTACTCTCGCGAAGCTCCTTCCATCGTTTAGTGTGACTATGGCGTTGTACACCGAGCAGTGGCTCGGAGAATGATTATAAACGAATTAATCTTCCTCGATGTCATTATTTAAGCGAGAAATTGATGCGTTCGGGTTAACGGCGCTCTCTCTCCGGGGTTACAAAACAATTTTCTCCCTCTCATATAGACCTCTTCCAGCATTCGCGCCCTGCGAAGCTTCCGTTTAGAGAACCGAAGACGTGCTTGGTTAATTGGAACCAGTCTCGAACTTCGCGACCCCTTACCCTCAAAAGCGTCGATGAAATTGCGCCGCCATCCCATTCGCAGACCGGTTCGTTGCCGAGCTTCCAGTTTCCCCTTCCGCGTCCGACTCCTATTCTTCAGATAGACGCGAGGGAAAGAGTAACGCGATGAGTGACACGGCCAAAGAAGCGGAGGGAGTAGGACGGATGAGTTCAGGGAGGTATATAGAAGCAACTCGACGACGGAAGGGCATTCCCTTTGACTCTTAAAGACGCGACGCGATGTGTAGGTAATTGTTACTCCATCACGAGGGTTGATTATAGTAATTTTCCTTGCTTCAACCAACCTCTGCACGCTTCCCACCCGTCTCCTCACTCTCCGCGTCACCCTTCCGCCCCTTTCTTGATCCTTTTCTTCGGTCTACCAGCTCTTCGCTAACCAGCGCTGTGGAAATTAGCCGGAGACTTGTATCGCGCACACGGCAAGGACTTCGCGATTCATAGCAACGCAGAGGAGAAGCGGGTGATTATTATTGTTCCGCCATTCCATCGTTCTGCACTTCCTCTTCTCGGCGCAACGCTCGTTTCCTCGCGAAAGCGCGGATGCCATTAACGAATTTTTCACTCTTCGGGTCGTTGCTTTCTTCGACGTTTTCGACGGAAGGCGGAAGCAAGCGATCGCATTGTATTACGTTATTATACGCAGAAACGTCACACCGCGCAACGACGTTATCGTCGGGTGTTAAAGTTTCGCTGAATGTAGCGAAGTCATCCAATTTTATCTCTGCAAGACTTACACAACTTTTCGAAGCACGCTCGTTAGATTCGTATCGCGGCGTAAAAGAACGCTCGCTTTGTGAACAATTTATATCTACGATCTCGCGCGAGCGTTTATCGCACGTGCCACGGAACGGTCGTTCGGACATCTTAATCAAAACACCGCTGCCCGTCATCTGCATTGACTTAATAAATCGGGCGTCCCGCTGCAACGGCACACGGGGCCGCTTTTTTATAACAGTAATTTACGCCTCGCGGTCGAAGATAAAAATAACTACATGCCGGTCGTTCGACTCCCCCCTCGTATAATCGTCGCGCAAAACAAAAGGAATTTTTATCGCCTCGTTCGTTATAATGAATCGCGTCCCGGCTGTTTTTCTCCCTCGTTCCCGCGCGCGGCCGAACGTAACGATCCCTCATCCCCTTGGGCGCGACCGCGATTATGAATTACACTTCTGTTTTCTTTTCGTCCCTCCTTCTTTCCCCCCCTCGAAAACTTTCGTCGCTCATTAATACGGTGCCGGTCGTTCGCGACCGTCGTAAATTCGCGCGCCGCTGTCGTATTTCCGCTTGCACTCGATGTGTATAGGACAGTCACCCATTCAGCGGAAATTCCCGCGCTTTTTGCCCCAGGTCTGCTATCCCGCCATTCTGCCTAATTCCCCCGTGGCGCGCCATTTACACGGTCCGGGACGACGACGGCGACGAGGATGACGACGAAAAGCGAGAGGACAGGTACGAACTTTCATTGGCCCCCGGAGTTTCTTCGTAATTTGAATAAAAGAATAACGATTAATTACGAATTCGCACGAATCGGACTCCTGATGAAAGGACCGGAATCCTTGCCGGGCCGTTACTTAGTTTGTAAACTATTCACACTTTTCAGATCTCCTGTGCTAAGCTTCATGTCGAATAGATTCATGTACTTTCCAAAAATACGGGGATTTGTATACACTTCTTTTTTTGTCAAGCATTCGGATCGAGCGCCCGACGAAAGGGAGCGGAATCATTGTTTCATCCTTAGTTAAGATGCAAACTATCCGGAATCCTCCAAACTTCTGTGCTGAATTATGCATCGAATGGATTTGTATAGTTTTCGAATAATCGGGGATTTGTACACACATTTTCATTTCGTTAGGCACACGAATCGTACTCCTGACGAAAAGGAGGAAATCATCTTTTCATCCTTTATTAGTATACAAACTATTTGTAGCCCTCCAAAGTTCTATGCTAAACCACGCGCCAAATAGATTTATGTAATTTTCAAATATTCCGGGATTTGTATGCACCTTATAAATTTGTGAAGCATTCGAATAGGGTGCTTGGTGGAAAGGTGCAAAATCCTTGTTCCATCGTTAGCTTGCATGCGAACTATTTTCAGCTCTCAACCTCTGCTGAGCTACGCGTTGACTACATTTACGTGACTTCCGAATATTCAGTCGTTCCTCTGCGTCCTTCAAATCCGCCAAGTGATCGCTAAATCGAAATGCTGTACGCATAATTTATCCGCGCCTGCATGAAGGACAAACAAATGAGGCATTCACTTAATCGAAAGCTTCCGTTTGAGGGCAGTTAGTGCATTTACGTGTTCGACGGCGGGCATTACAACATGCGAGAAACGAGGTTTCGCTCGCGCCTCCTCGGCCTTCTACCCCCGACATTAGTAACCCCAAACTATTCCGAACACTTTGTGCCTCATTTACATGCCGATGGTGGGTGGCGACTGCACAGGACCCTCGAATTCGGAGACGGCTGGAGGATGAAACTTTAGGGCGTTCGTACAGGGAGAAGTGCATAGGGTTGAGGAGAGGAATGGGAAGATGGTGAGCGTAGGTGTACACGATCGTCGTCATGGTGGCTCTTGCAATTTTGCGGGTACGCGCGCTGCTCAACGAGCCACGGGGTCCAATCTTAGGGTCCGGCTGTTTCAATTTTCGCTCCGAAACTTTGTCTTCGCGAACGAGCGCTCATTGCTGTCCAAAGTAGGTAGGGCAGCGGTGTTGGGTAGTATGAATTTCATACCGCTGATATCGCGGTTGCAACCGCTATACGTGAACAGGATGTTAGAGCTGAGTGTTGTTAGAGACTCAATTTCGATATGAGAATGTAGTGCAGAAGGCAGGTGGGAAGCTTTGCTAACCGTAAATGTCTCCGGTAGACATCTTTACTGGCGCCACGCCGATGCTTTCCCGTAAATGAGTTTTGATATAGTCTGATAACATTCGGTAGGCCTTGGATTTCGAAAATGTTCATCGTTTGGTAAATTTCATTTAGTAAGTTGACTCTATCGGGGAATAACTGTTTCCAGTGCGAGCATCCGGAAAGGTACACGCGTACCCAGCCAGATATCACCCTCCACTAAGTATTACTAATTTCGTTGTAACTTTGTAAACGCCGCCGCTAAACTCGCCAAGTCGCCGAGCCCGCGTGTTCCACTTAACTTTCCATAAACTGCACCTCCGCCCTTTCGGCGAAGTGTTAAGTTACCGGCGTGTATCGTCGCTTCTTGCCGTGAGAGAAAGTGTACGTCGGAGACGATAAACTCGGCGCTAAAGAACTCTAGCTCCTCATCAAGCTCGTCCGCTGCCGGAGATTAAATTGATCGAAACGACGTTGATCCAAATCCGCACACGATCGAATCGGTACTCCACGTTGTTAGGGCCGCTTTCCTCTTCGCCGCTGTATCCTTAATCAGGGCGAAGAACACCGGTCACGTCGTTCTCCCTTCATTTCGTTACGCCAAGACGAAGCCATACTCGTCCGCCGAAGGTCTGACAGCTTTGGTCTAGTTCCTCCCCATTCTTATCCTCTTCCTCCGACTCATTTTTATCTCTCTCCCGCTCGCGCCACCTGTAAAGTCAATTTTACGGTGCGCGCAGTTACGGGATAGCTTTCCTTTATGGAAGCGCGGGCGGATCGATAGGAATCACGTTCGGCAGGAGCGGCGCGTTCACGGAAGGCGGCTCATCTTAATCACCAATTCATCACCCGCCATTGCCCTTCGAGGCAATCGCGCGTGAACCTAACCAGATAGACGATACATCGGCCGTACTAAACGCATAGGTAGCGGAGCACGGCCGGTTCCGTAGATCCCGCACGGAGACTGCACCGAACCGTTGGCTAGACAGCAGATGAGCTGCAAGATGAGCTACCGGACGAGCTGCACAGCCAGGATGCAGGAGAGTGGACGATCGGCGAACTCCGCTAATGCACGCTCGGCTAATTGCTGCCTGCGAACATCTACTATCCGCTCAGTCTCTGGAAGGCTCCTGGAATGGAGTCGGCCGGGTGACTTCGCAGTAAGGGAGCTTTCGACTGAAGGGCCGAGCCGGCGATGGGGTTGGCAATTTGATACGAACGTTCTCGCTGACGCGGTCGCTTCGACCCGCAGCAGCCCGGTGACGGATAACAACCCTTAAATCATTCCTAACCAAGGGTCCTGCCGCCGTGTCATTCGTCGAGCAGATCCTCGCGCTTTCTTTTTCTGTTTAGGTCGACAGGGATTCGCCACACGAATCGAGGGATTCGCCGCTTATCGTGGGATACATCGTGCGCATTGCCCGTTAAATGTATCGCGAGCGATCGATCTTCCCTGTCTCTGGGAGGCCTCTGAGGTTGGAACTCGAGGTTACTACCCTTCTTTGACATTGGCTCGTGTGGCTGTAGAGTAAAGCCTTGGGTTTGTTTCTGTCTTCCCATACGTGCAACACTTCCTTCGTCGTTGTTGATGGTGTCTCGTTAAAGTGCCTACTATTTATGTACGCGGTACACGCATAGATCTTCGACGACGTGTGTTCCGTAATTTTAAATTGATTCTGCGGCAAATAATCTTTTGCAGCTTCTGAAAAATCGCCTCGGTGTAGCAACTAATCTTCGCGAGGCGATAGTTGACAATGACGGATTGCTCGCGTGTGAGGAAGCGTGAAGCTCGTTCGATATCGTACTGTCGTCGTGCCAAACTCTTTGGCATCGTTTAGCAACAAGTTCCACAGTGCGAGACATGCAGTTTGCTTCTCGTCACGGCCGATTTTAGGAAATCACGTTCGATGAACGATCGCGTCCAATCGAAGCGATCGAGCAAACATTGAGTTGGTGCATTTCGATCAAAGATCACACTACGTTACAGAACGTAGCGCGTCTACCTAGTCGGGAGTATAGGGTGAGAGGGATGACGGGGTAGTGCGGGGTGGAAGAGGATGTGAAGGGGTGAGCGCAGGACCACCCCAGCTCCAGGAAGGGATGCATTGGCCCGTGAACTTGCCGATAACGCAGAATTATAGTCCCCAACGCTGGCAGAACCACCCTTTCGGCCGCCGACCTTCTACGTACGAAACGCCTATCACAAACCGAGACGCCAACTGGTCCGCACGCACGTTTCATCTTTCTGACCACCGTCATGTTCCACACCTCCCTTTCGTGCCGCTGTTAATTTCAGCTTTGTTCGAATCGCTGATCCGATGTTGCTCACCCTCCGAAAGTGCTGCATGCGCCGGAAGAGTGTGAACTATAAGATAGCTCGGCTAGGTGTCTGCCGAGGGTTGTTTTGGTTGTATTTCGTGCCTGTCCGTGCGTTCTAAATTCCAGCAGGAGCGTCCGACTGGGAATTGCCATGAAACTTGCACGACCAAGTCGTGCACAGCAGGTACAGGTGTAAGATTTGTATGGAGATTCTCAGTTTTTTTTGTACTACTTCATTTTCCGACGGCGGCGCGAAGAATATTGTCTTACAGTGCTTATCTGTGACAAGAATGTTGACGAATATGAAAGGGGCGAGCGTGCTTGCCAGTTACCGAAATATTATTTTTCCCGTTTGAACAGGTTACGGTCTTCGCCCGAACGTGGACGCACCGGAGAATTTATATTGAGATATCGAGATGAACCGTTCGGGAGACCGAACCGAGGCACTGGACCAATCAACCTTATATAGAATTGCCAACCGGATACCATCAGCATTTTTACGCGGTTCCTTATTCAGACTGAGTTCCATTTGATTGCAATCGAATCCCACCCCCTTTTGCGCAGGGTTCGTTTTAGCGGAGAACTTACACAGTCTCCGCGGGACCATTGGAAGGAAAATGTGAATCAAGGTACAGCGGAGCCCTGCACATGCATTCCAGAGATTGGAGTGTACGATGGCGGTCTGACGCAAGCCAGTTTCCCTGCTTTTAGTTCCGTGTACACGTTATACACATATGTGCCGGACCGGGAGCGTATAATATTTTTTTTTTCATAATTCCTTGGGATTTAAATCCTTGCACTGGCCATTGGAGTGGCGTTCACTGCCAGCAACTGTACAAAAGTACTTGTGTCGCGTATACTTGAGAAACGGAGAAGTCACGGCGATTTTGCTACCATTTTACGACAATTATTAGCTACGCACAAGTGCGACGGCCGCTCACTTGCAAAAACTAATTTGAGGGAAAATTTAATGGAGAATCCGAGTGCGACGGTATTTCCTACTGCCTGGATACCATCAGCAACTTTACTCGTGGCGAACGCGCAGCTTGCGAAGATATGATCTTGGCACAAATGTGAATGCAACGTCTCTCCGGAGGAAATTAAATGGAGAATCAGTGCACCTCTGGCATTCTCTCTGCCGCACGAAATAATGAGAATTATTTGTCACTATATTCCGCGAGACTGTATCTCCAGTAGTTTCGAAAGTTTTCCGGGAAGAAACCCTAACGCTGCGTGACTATCGCGCAATTTGCACGACTAAGATGGATGGTACATCTTAAAGCGAATCGGAGAAACATCACCATCGTTCGGCAAAATTACACTGATGTATTGGAATTATCAATATGTCTGCGTGGCTTTAAGCTGGCGGCCGAGAAAAACGTCTTGTTAGCACGTGAGATACGCCCGGCGTGGAGAATCATTGAAAATGAACTCTCGTCCAACGTCGCGGCAGAATTTCTCTTCTCCCTTAACGATGTGCCTGTACGAACGATGTAAATTATATTTTTTTTTGTACTGACTCTATAAGGTACTTTGTTTGAACGAACGGAAAACCCTTTTGCTTTCGTTGTCGTACAGTACGAAAGGAAAGTTTTCTTCAATTTTATTACTCTTACTTGGTTTTAGTGTATTGTGTGTAGATTTTTTTCCATACATTGCTATTTCGCTTGCTGTGTATTGCAAGTAAAGTGTACTGCCTTTGAACGACGTAGCCCTGTAAATTCTTAGGTACAATGCGGTCAGCGCATAGAACATTCCTGAAGTTTCGTAAGTTACGATCAACCACCGACTGGACAAAGTACACTAACCGGACGGTGTCCCGTGCAGAACTTTGAAATCGATGAACAGAAATTTTGCCGGTAACAAAGAGCGGCAAAGAAGTCCATGGGAAGCATAGTTAATGTTTTGGATAAATAAACACCTATGTTTGGGCGGTGACGTTGAATCGATTGGTCGTTATCCGGACAGTCCTTTTCAGCGAAAAGAAATATATGTGGCGGTATGCATACGCATACGCCCAATACTCACTCCAGTAGTTGATGATGGGGTGTCGTAGGTGCGTTGCCAAGAATGCGTCGCCGGCTAATCCTGAAACTTATTCCTCTCCTGTTCGCTCGGATGTATAAGGAACACATCCGAAAGAACGGGGGATTCTTTTAATCAGTTTTCGTTTTTTGTGTAAGCGACTACATATAGCGATTTTGTACTGAGTGATTTCCAGAATAAACACTTATAACCAGTTATTTAAGTCCTGATTCTCTGTTCACCACGGCATCAAAGATATTTAAAGCTATTCAAAGATCGTCTATAGTAACCGCAGACAAATTACAATCTTTTTAATAGTTCTTATGGCACCTGTGTTCAGTAGAGTTATTGTTTCGAAAGATAAAACAACTATCGCGCATGCATTTTATCAGTATACGGTGTCATGCATAAGGAAATCTATTCATTGCAAGACTAACGTCCGCCGGTACCCAACTTTGCATGCACAAACAGTTGGATCTCTAATACAACCCAGTTTGCCGATCGCCGGGTACCCATTTGTGTCCTTAGCGTGACATGAGATTGCAGCGTTTTATCTGATGCCCAGCCAATTTCGTTGCGGTTTGCGACGTAGCAAACGGTAATTTTTCTAAATCACCGGCCGCGACAAATATTTTCCTTTCAGCACCGCTGTTGACTCGACAGTCGTTCAACGTTGATCGTCCGGAGAGCGTTTGGACCGCACAATATGAAGGAAGGGGGTGTTCGTTCTATGATTCGAGGGCACTTAGGTCCCCTCTGGGGACCAACTAGCAACCGAGGATGGTCGAACCACTGACCATTCCCGGGAGGGCCACCTTACCCTTATCATGGCTTTACCTTCGTCCTATCGTCCGTTATTACTGCACGCTCGTCGCACATGCGAGTCCGTAGAATTCGTATTCGCGCCGTTACGCGCCGTCGTGAGTGCAACGGTCTCACGGCTTGCCGTTCAGGACACTCCCCGTTCAAGATGTTCGCCGCGCCAGCGCGTGATTTCATTTTTGCCCGACGGTCGGAGCGCACTTTGCGCGACTTATTTCCATTAGCACCGGGCGGACGAGTTATTAAAAAGTTACGCTTCAGAGTGCGGTGGGGATTAATGCAGCATCCTGCTACCCGGAGAGTGCCGCCCTTCTTTTGACCGCTGCAGAATGGCAACTAATCACGCGGTGAGATTATGAATTATCCGCGGCGATCCCATTGTGCAAGTGCGCGCGAAAGAAAACTGCGCATTCTTGTAATGGTGTGTACCGACGCGGACTGATAGCATCAGCGGATATTTTTTAAACGCTCCGAAAACAATACGTCGTCCGGGAATTACTTTGCTTCTGCAGTCTATAGTTTTTCCCGAATCGTTCGGAACCGGACGGGAGCAATTTTCGAGTCGCCGCGGATAGAGGAAGAATAGTGCGGGCGAAGGGGAGGGCGGGGGCGTAAACTAGTTAAATTTGACGCTGCCTGCAGTGCCGGGGTGAATATTAAAAAAGAAAGAAAAAAGTGGAAAAATTAGTTCATCCTGGCCAGGAGCACCGCGCTGAAATTTCGCATCAGAAACGATCCGGGCTACGGACTTTCCTCTCTTCGCCTTCCTATCCTCTTCCCCGTCGCTAGCATGTCTAGTCCACTCTCTCTCCACTACTTTTCTACTTCTCGTTTTTCTTCTTTATCGCTTCTGCTCACAATTTTCTTCATTTTGTCATCCGTATTTTCGCACAGTTTTCTTTTGGCATCGAATAGCCATCGAGCGAGTGAACAGAACTTTGAAGTTCGGCTTACATGTTATTGTTATCAGAAGTAATTTGAGGTAGACAAATTGTTGGTATGCCGGATTGAGATCGATTTCAACAGGTACTGCCAAACAAGTTAAATTACGGACCGGATTGCGGGAGTAGATAAGTAGAAGGAATGCGAACAAACTCGAAAGTTATAACGAAAAGCGGCACTTCACTACTCGCTTCACAGAGGGCCCGAGAAACACGAGATGCCTCGCTCTGATTTCGTTCAAATTTCACCAATAGCTGTACGACCCCCGGTTCCCTTTCCGTGGAGTTAATTTGCTTCCTTACTTCAAGAGAAAAAATGGCACAGCAGGCGCATATTTGGTTTACACACAATGGTGTTGTCCCAAAGTAGTTGTACCCGGTAAAAACTTAATGAAGAAAATCAAGAATGCAACGGTGGATTTCGTCTCACCCAGGTTCCTCTGCGAAAAAATTGAAGTTGCGGCAAATTTGGAAAATTCGACAGGTTCGTACTAGGCATCTGTACTGATTCAAAGTCAGGACGGATATTCATCGCCTCCGACGAATGTCGGCGCGGATGCTTTCTTTCGAGTAAAACGCAATCGGGGCAACCGGCAAATTTTAATATCTTTCGATTTTTTCTGCCGTCTCTCTTTACGCTCGGCGAGCGCGGCTTAAGGAGGCAGAACTCTCTCTTATCTCATCCCCGGATCAGCGAGAGAGAAATCCTTAAAAGGAGAAGGTAAACACGAATGAGATGGATCCCTTTGAGGGGCGGCAACCCTTTGTATTCTCCATCTCTGTGGACCGACTGACAAGTCCATGCCAATCCTGTCGCCCGCTTCTTTGCATAAGACGATTGAGACTGCTGGTTAATATCCCGAATGATATAAATGCGGAATGGCGATGTCGCATAAAGAGATTGCCATAGCGGTTCTGCTTCTCGTCTCGGCGAGGAATTTAGAGGTTCCGTAGATGTAATTTTCATCCGACGTAAGAGAGCCTGAGGGCTTAGCAACTAACGCTTGAGAATATCATACGGCGGACTCTCTACGCGGCAATATTACGAGGACTGGTGCTCGAGCTTAATCGTGGATTCGCCGGATCTATTGTGAGATACGAGTAACGGAAGTGAGCCAAAAAATAAGAGACCGATTATTTTAATTCGGAATGAATTTCAAGATAAGAGCAATGTAGCCTGCCTGCCATTCTCGTCGCCCGTACTACTGTTTCCGTTCTACAATAGAAACTCATCGATATTACGAACTCACCAATACCTACGCAGGATATTATGGTCTGTTATCTGCACTTCCAATTACATTCAACAGGATACGTACAAATGATTATGAAGGTATCGTTTGTTCGTTGTCTAGGACTTTTGTCAATGGAAGGGCCAGAGGAGGGGGGGGGGGGGCAGAATTTCGCCCGTGGGCAGGATCCATCGGCAAAAGTGGCGTTTTATCGAAAATCTTGTAGTGACGTCGGGCTCGATGGGCCATTCGACGAGCGTGCCCTCACTTTTAAGCCCACTTCACACGCACGTGGCGCACCCAATCGTTCGCGAATTCCGCTCCATGATATATCGCGGCACATATATAGTTGTGCGCGTACAAGCGGCACTCATAGTATACGTGCGCGTCGCTGCGCACAGTTTTGTCGCCGTGCGCATTTTCGTTTATACGTGCGGGCGGGCACAGTAACGTACGCGTATTTTCGTCCACGTGTGCGCGCAGGTACGGGCGCGTACACATGGAAAGGGATAAATTTCGCCGGTAAATATAATAATCCGCCGCTACCGGATCGGCAGTGCCAGTGCACCGAAAGCGCGGGATACGATGCGCTCAATTAATACAAATAAAACGTTCCGAGCCGGCTAATATTATTTATCGCGCGCCTGGATGCCTCCGCATGCCGCATAAAAGCGAGAACACGGAAGGCCATTATAATGAAATTAACAAATTACCCGTCGAGTTACCACCACCGACACCCCACGACTCCTCCCACACCCTCCGACCGCTTTTTGCCCTTCCTGCTGCGCCCTCGCGCGTTCTACTCTCGCAAACGAGAACCGCATCGATTTCCTTTCTTTGTACTATCGCGTTTAATACTCCCTTCCCATCCCCGGCACTATCGCGGCCAATATCCTCTTCCTCCTTTTTCACTCGATTATAATGTATGTCAGAGGTGAGAACGTGGATGTCGGGGACGAAGAGCAGAGCGTTACCCGCTGGAAAGAGTCGAACGGGAGATTGGAGGATTAGAATGTGAGCGTGCGGTCACGCTGGCGGAGAGAAATAGAGGAACAGGAGCGCGAGGAGCCGATGCCGCATTTATTCCTACGGCGACTGTGGCGACGATTTTCGACAGTGAAATGTTCCCTGTCTGAAGAAATAATGGCCACGGACCGGGCTACGTGATATACGGCTGCAAAATTAGAGGAGCCGGCACAAAATCCCTGCCGCCCCCGTGCCATTCTTTCAAAATCATTATTATCAACACCTGTGTCAGCCGGCCGAACATTTCATCCCCCCAAACGCTTCTGCCGCTCGCTTCCCGTGCATTTATCTCGACAAACCGGAAGTTACAGATTTCCCACTGCATACCGCCTCCGAGCGTCACTCGATTTTACAAGAACACCGAAAATCATTCAATTACGAAAATTTAACTGCACGCGGCCGCGCGCCCGAGTCACGTGACACACGGGGCACGCGAGGGTGGCGATGGTTGGGCTCGTAGGTGAGGGTAGTCGCAGAGGGTAGATGGGACAGAGTTGGAGGGACAGTTTTGAGAGAGTATGGGTCCGGCGTAGAGACAATAGTGGGCGGACAAAAGCGTGATATACGGCGACCCCGGGAGCAGTGGTATTAAAATCATATTTTTAAGCCCCCCGTCCTACCCCCGGGCGAGACCCAGGGCCAACCCCGGGCGACCGCGTTTCTCCCTTGGCCTGTCCCACCCTCTGGTTCACCCCCTCGTTTGCCCGTCGCTCGGAACCCACGCCGCGAGGTGGGAAGAGTAGATGGGCGGCGGGTGTTTTTGCGCCGCTCACGATGCCGGATTTAATTGGACTCGTTGGCCGTAATTAATGTCAAATGGAAAAATACTCGATCGCAGAAAGCGCCGTCGAAGACGGCTGTCAGAAAGTGTGTTCAACACTCGGCACGTTAAGCCAGATGCCTTGGACACTTTCTCGGACTGTAGGTATTGCGTGGATTTTTTTTAGGGGGATAGAGGTAGTCGAGGTGAAATTGAATACGGGGTTGTAAGCGGACTTCGTGTTACAGGTACGGCAGTAAGGACGGTACAGTTACGTTTTAATGCTTGGGAACAGTCGTTATTTAGCGGTCGCCACGGCAATGGCGAGTTATGCTTGGAGTCAAAACTTATGAATGGCGAAGTACGGGTGAATCGGTTATAATTAACAACGGCATGACCATATGCTACGCGGGCGACGTAACCGCGAGATCATGGCTTGGGCAAGAATTCGTCGTACGTCTGGTCGAAACGACAATTTCGTGAAGGGACGTTTACCTTTGCCGGTCCGTGGGCCGTGGCGCTTTGTAAAATCGAAGTCCTCTCTCTGAAGGTCGAATATGCGCATCGTCCGAAAAATCCCCGGTAAAGCCAACGTCCTCATTCACTTAGTGATAATAGTAGTAATCCTGCAACGAGTGCCACTAGATGGTAGAGTGGCTAAGAGAAAGAAATTCAATTTCAACATACGCGCGCCACCTACGCAAATCCTCAAGCCGCTCCGTTTTTGCGATTCAATTATCCGTTTACTCGTTTGCCTCCCGCGGCTCCCGGGGCGGCAGGGGAAAGGGAAAAGGAGAGTCGAAGGAGTCAAAGGAGTCGAGGAAACGACGAGACGCGCTTCGAGAGGAGAACGTGACCTTTGTAGATGTACGAAGGCGGTTTTCGAGGAGGCGCAACTTCGTTTGAAATTCCGCGACGATCTGCCGCCCTCGGGGGAGATGGGTCTGTAGGTTATTCAGCCCCTATCCTGATTTAAAGTCCTTCGGAAGGGATGATATACGACCCCGGCAATGGCTCCGAATTTACACGCAGGCACGCGTGAAATGAATATCTTCTTCTACCCCTCTCACTCGCTCCCTCTTTTTCGTCTCTCCCCAAAATTGCTCTCAGCCGACCGTTACTATGTGTATGATATATTTCATGTTGATATCATTATTTCCCACTCTCCGATTTCTTTCCAGTGACGAGAACATGCGAGGGACTCCTCGATTTCTGTTTTATCAATGCTCGCTGAATTATTAGGAATTTTCTTTTTCGTTCTTTTGACAGAGTCAGTGCAATCACTCGAACTTCCGCGCTTCAAAACGTTTAATGAGCATCGAGTGGCTAGTGAAAAGAACGAGTGATACGCTTAGCTGCCGAACCCATACTGTTGTGTTGAAAATCATCTTGCAGGCAGATGGATCGGATCCACGTAGTCAATTTCCTCGTCTTTTCGTGTGACGCTGCATTCTCATTAAATGCAGAGTACATCGAAGGCCCTGTTATTTCCGCGTTTCAGGTTTTACAAATTTCTGTAACTACACCATTTCGCAACGCATTGCGAATGCTTCTTAAGTCAATACATCGCAACCTGAATGGAGAAGATCCTCAGGTGAAGCCAACTCTGTAGATGTTAGGAAAAAAGGGTCGACATCGTCCGTCAAAACGTTCAGAGTGTAACGAACGTACGTTATATTATGTATGTTGACCACGTCGTTCCAGTGCACTTCATTAGAACTTTTAAATATCGTTCCGCTGCTCGTCGTCAGAGACGTAACTCGCGGAACGGCCGAGTTACCCGGCAGAAACACGAATTTGCTGGTCCCTTGAATGTCGTTACAGGAGGCCGCGAGTTCGCTCAGACTTTAACACGGTCTCTCGCGTAAATGGTCCACCCTTTCTCGCTACTCGTCGCGCATGTTTGCGCCTCCATATGCGGAGGCCAACTTTCTCGTCGCATTGCTCTGCATCGTCCATACGCGTATCGGCAGATGCATTGCGGCCGTTAGACAAAGAGAGACACGTTCAGCTATTGCTTTCGATCTAGTAACTCCTACGGTTACCGTATTCTGTTCTTCTCCTCTTAAAACTTTTGAGACTGACATTTTGTAACAGAACTAGACTCAGTGGCGGGAACGTTTATACAGCCCGCTTTCTTCGTCAGTATATTTATTTTGACACGACTTTAACACTAGGTTTACGGGACCCGTCAATTTGACGGATTTCAAACTTTGAAATGAAACACGCAAAAAACCATAGCAATAATCTTAACTACTTTGCATCGTAAATTCATAATTTTATTAAAAGAGTTTATACACACAATTATTATTTCCTTAAGCTTTCTAAATTTTGAAATTTGTATGTGGTATACCTATCTCTACGAAACCCGTCAAATTGACGGGTTAGCTAATTACGTAAACAATCCTTATATATTTGCTTCGTTTGTAAAATTATTCCTCCAATAGTAAATATAAGAGTGAAAGAAAAGTTTAAGATGCCCCTAACTCATTATCTCAATAACGTCTCGATAATGTGACACAAAGCGAATTGTGTGGCCCGGGTATCATGTTACTTCGTATTGAACGAACTCGCTTACCAGAGTGATCCTCGCGCCATTCGAAACTCAAAGCATGCAGCAGACTAAATGTCGTATCGAAAAGATATACGGAAAAAAAATCTTGACTTATTAATATTTTATTTTTACGTGAAGCCTTATATTGTTCAACTTCGACTTAGTTTGAATAAATTGATTTTTTAATGTAAAAACGTGTTTTCACCTACTCGTCAATTTGACGGGTGCTCGTAGATATAGGTATATAAGAAACGCCCGTAAACCTAGTGTTAACGTAAAGGCACTGGCGAAGTTATTGGGTTGGAGGGAAAGTTCTGTCGTATTTTAAAGAAAATATTTGAATTAATTGATAAAAATATGTGTTTAATATTAATCATAATACATTTAATGTGTTGTATGATGAATGCCAAACTCTTCTGCAATTTCTCGACTTGTTAAATGTGGATTATTTTCCAACATGGATCGCAAAACATCATTATCGATCTTGGATGGTCGTCCAGATCGATCACTTTCTTGGAGGCTCAGATCCCCGGAACGAAATTTGCTAAACCATCTTTGACAAGTACGAACATTTACAATATCTTTTCCAAATACCGCACATAAATTTTTACATGCAACCGATGCATTGCTTCCTTTTTCGAATTCATACAAAATGCACTGTCGTAAATGCACTTTATCTACTAACATGTTTTTCACTTTAAATATCACAAGTAAATGATGAACGGTAAAAAGGACTCATTTATATTATACAGCAACTATAAAAAACAAACAAAAAATCCGAATGACTCACTAGCCAGATGTTCTTTTTATTTATAAGAAAAATTACCTGCCTATTAAAAATACGACAGAACTTTCCCTCCAACCCAATATTTTCTATGTATTTTACACTAAATTTGACGTCGCTAATTCTTTCACTTTCCTCATTGTACTCTAATAACCGATAATAATCATCTGTATATGACCAACACGCCGAGTTATCGGACAAAAGGGAAAGGTAATTCCTGAGACAGGTTCTGTGTTCTCGGTCTTCGAAAGGTTAAGCGGCTCGCCAGTAGTTTTTCAAAGGAAGCCACGACGTTCAGAGAACATTTTCGAGGAATTTCACTGGTGGAGACATTTTCATGGCGCTTTGTTGCATTTTGCTTACGGGTGTGGCGGGGTTCGTTACGATGCACGATGCTTTTAAAGATTGCGCGTGTCACGTAATTTGCCTCTTGCGCACACTCTCTTCTCTCTGCCTTCGCTCATGGGTTTTAAGTTACACACCTGCGGTTGCGATTACGCAGAGCCCCGTTGAATTAGCACGACGCAGAATGCGCTCCCTCCTTCTGTAGTCGCGCATCGAGTTCTTTATTCATGACGAAAGATAATTTTCAAGCACAGGGAGGGTAAAGGGTATTGACCCCGCGAGAATCATTCTGCTATCGCAGGATTCGTATTTTTTTTATTTTCCAGCGATCCTCACCTTTTGTACCACGTATTCCTATTCCGATTTTTTCATTCTTCTCGAGAAACAGTGCACTTTGGTGAAATATCTCCATCGAGTCTTTCAGTCATGCATCGTCGTTTCTATTGAGGAAAATGTACCATGTTCCCGATTCTTTGCTTTCAAACGTTTTTGCCGGACAAGCTGAAAATGGTCTACCAAACGATGACATTGTTACGGATAATGGTCAACTCGCAATTTTCAATCTCAGTTTTGTTTACCGTTATTTTTTCATCGAAATATTAGGTAACACTTTTCGTTCTCGTGTCTTTCTGCGGTTATTCAGCACGCAATCTATTTGAATACGTTCCCGAACTCAACTGTGATTCAGTACAGGAAAAATAATTCTACGGGCTCCACGAAACTAGAGCAAATAAGACCGTTATATCGTGACGGAAAATATTATTCTACGATATGTCTGCATTCTGTGCGATAACCGGCAATGTCGTTGAGCAGCATACATACATGTATACGTATGCATCGGGCAGGTCATCCGGTATATTGTAACCTGCTTTGATGTTATAACGACCGAAACGCAACGTATTGTAATGTAATTGTCGTTCATGTACAGAGCAAGTCAATTATATGTTTCTCCCGTCGCGTGCGACATGTACGAAAAATTGCTCAAATGTATGGAAAGCATTTATTACACTTTGCTGCAATCACAACGCAGTTCATTTAATTTGTTGCCCCACCCCTGTTAATGACGACTTTTACCATATACGGCCTTCAACGCAACGTATTGTAATGTAATTGTCGTTCATGTACAGAGCAAGTCAATTATATCTTTCTCCCGTCGCGTGCGATATGTACGAAAAATTGCTCAAATGTATGGAAAGCATTTATTACACTTTGCTGCAATCACAACGCAGTTCATTTAATTTGTTGCCCCACCCCTGTTAATGACGACTTTTACCATATACGGCCTTCAACGCAACGTATTGTAATGTAATTGTCGTTCATGTACAGAGCAAGTCAATTATATCTTTCTCCCGTCGCGTGCGACATGTACGAAAAATTGCTCAAATGTATGGAAAGCATTTATAATATTACACTTTGCTGTAATCACAACGCAGTTCATTTAATTTGTTGCCCCACCCCTGTTAATGACGACTTTTACCATATACGGTCTTCTACGCATTCGGTTTCATTGTGTTGCGTAAAACCCACGTACCGAAGAAGCGTAAACAACTCCTTCCCTCGGTTCTTCTTTTACCCCGTTTGCAATGCGTGCTGGGCACGAGAAATCCGTATAAATGAAGTCTTAAGAAGGAGATTGAATGCGCTGTTAACAATGGTTATTTCGTTCGTGGATTCCTTTGTCTAACAGTCTCCGCGGTCTCGTGTTCTTTTCCCGGTCGGCGACAATCCCAGACTCGCTCTTTCATGTCGCGCATCCTTTTAAGAGAACGCTTTCGGACCTTGAACGATCCATCGTTTCATACTGTTTCGTCTCCCTTTCGTGCGATTGTAGGAAGTTCGTTTAACTGCGAGACGCGTCTTTCGTTATACGTAAGTGCACCGATGTCGACCTCGCAACCTGCCTGCTCGTTTAATGAACGGTGACGAGAATAGCTGCGGTTTTCTTTGAAACGCTGAACGAAACAGCATTATGACAACTCGCACATTAGTAAACGTATAACAAACGACGTTTCGTCCTGCGGTTATGCCGAAAGTTAATGGAATTATTTTTCGTACCGCGCGTTGTGTATTTCGTTTTTCGATTGTGCGACGGTCCCTGGTTAAAGTGATGGATTGGAATTTCGCTGCGCCTGCTCGAAATTGCGAACGCGCTAAACGGCTGATTTTCCGCAGAAAATTTTTCCACTTTGTATAATGGAGCATCGAAGGAGGAACGACTTCTGTTATAGGCGCAACGATGAGGCGAGGTTGCACGTGCGTCGTGGAGCGACTATTTCATTTTAAAGTCAAAACGGTACTAGCCTTGGCGGCGAGCATCGTCGAGGGGGTCGGTATACTATTATAACTTTGTAATGGCATACTAGCGCTGTACTTTGTCCTGAATATTACCTTAAAGGGTGCCGTACGAGAAGCCATGTAGGTGCGTGTCGTTTTCTTCGTAAATTTAAGTTTCAAAGCATTCGTCCTATGGCGCGACCGTTATTGGCCAGCCTACAGTATTATTGCATTTTTCATGCTTCCTAAGATTCGTTATCTCCGAGCTTTCGTCAGCATTGGAAACGAAAGCAGTGCCTCGAGTTAAGCTCCAACGTCATCTTTAGGCGAAAGAAAATGATCGATGCCCGCCTTTAGTCCGATGCTGGATTTCACGCCTGCATCGATCATATTGAATTGAAAAAATGGATTTTTAACGATTCTACATTTGGTTTGTTCTTTTCATTTCTATTTTTCATACCTCGCTCTCCTTCTCTCTCTCTCTCTCTTTCCATCCCTCGATCCTTGTCTGCTTCGGAGTTGTGACTTACCATTCGGAAGACTTCATGCCTACTTGCACCCAGGCAGGTGTCCTGGTTCGCATGACAAAGCGAATATCTCTTCCCAAAATTCACGGTTGTTCGGACGTGCGTCGATGAGAGAGCAATTTCAGCGTCGCGCGGGATCTTGATTTACATGGAACGTCTTTGCAGAAAACTCACGCAGACTATAAACGGTAACAAACGAAATGCTCGCGACGTAAAATGTAATTTAACTTTCCCGGGTGCGAATTAATTTTTGTCCCGCGCTCAATCAACCGATTTATTTTTTCTACGCCGCCGCTGTACAGTTCGCTACGACTTTAATTTAGTTTAACTTCCTGCACAGTATGCATCAATTTGTATTTTTAATATTGCAGCAGAGAAAATAGGAGAATACCGTTGCATTTGACCAACGGATGATCTGAGCGAAAATGTTGTCGTGTGCTCTACTGGTCGACAAAGGTGTCGAATAACCCGAACCCTGATTCGTAAAATTTGCTTACACTAATCTCGTTGCAGGGAGTTGATGTGTTCAAACATGTACTGCGACGGCGGCCGCAGTTATTTGACAGGCGTTGATCCAGAAAGGGACGAAGAGCCCCACGACGTTATTAGGCCTTCGGTGACGCGAGGGTTCGGCTTGTCCTAATCGGGCCACGAATAATGTCCCGTTTGCTCGGAAGTTTACCCCTCTGGGCCAAGCCCTCGAGGATATTCTAATCGGTCCCAGGAGCTACGCCGACCGATCGGAGTATATGCCACGCGTACACCCCACCATATATGCGTATGTATGTGTGGGCCAAGGAGAAGGGCAAGTCGATAATTCGAGTCACTTCGAATCGCTCGCGAAACTTGCTTATGTTCGAAGACTTGAACCTGCAGAACTTCGGATTGCCCTTCCCTCCTTGTTCACCGCTCAGACTCACTTCCTTATCCTCTTCATCCGCCTCATCCTGCTCCTCCTTCGAAATCAGTAGCTACCCACAAGGTACTGCCGAAATTCTATAGTAATCCCAATTTACGGCGCCGTCGCAAATCATATATCCCTTTGCAGGGAACAGGTATAAGCGAACCGTCGAAGCCGCGCGCATGTCGAACTTATCACCAGACTGCCAAATTACTGGATAGTCGTGTTGTAATTTACTCGAGGGTAGAAATTACACGGTCAACGGTGTATCGTTCATTGTTATCGTGCACAGTCGACGACAAGTTAGTAAATCAGTAACAAAAGTTTTATCCTTGTCAGAGGATTCAGCAAAGCTCTTCACCTTTCTCGATACCGAGTGTTTTTGAGCATCGTGTAACAAGATACGAAATTCCAGGTCTCCTAGCAATTAACGGCGAACCAACAAGGACTTAGGCTTTTATAAATCGAGCCAACACTCGACCTCCTTTCGATGCATTAATAGCACAGGGTCAAGAGAGCCGAAAATTCGGACAGTGAAAGGTATGCCTCTCGTCTTGGAACAACAAAAACTACGTCGTTACCATACAAATGTCCCCGCAGTTTGAACGACGTGTCACTCGAAAATGCACGACAGGTATCATTTTAGCTAAAATATCGTCACGTAGATAAATAAAATATGTTAACTTTCTTCAACGGTACAAAGATTTTATTCTGCGTATGAGCATTACTGAATTTTGCGTGACACTCAATGTGTTAGGAGTACAGCGTGGAATGTCGGCTCGATACACATGCTTGCTTCAAAAGCCTCAGAAGCTTTCACAGCTGCTCGGTCGCGTCACGTCAGGCGTATGCAAGAAGAAGAAAATATTTCCCGAAGCAGTGTCGATATCCCACGAATTTATCGATTCGCTCGCTGAACATTCCTGGCCAGTGCGGGTAGAGTACGGATTGTTGGAATCCTGCCAGGGGAGGGAACCATTCGGCCAGGTGGAAGGAGAAGGCTGCTGGGTACATCGAGCGTGAGGTTTCTTAAAAGAAAGAAGCGAAGACGATCTCGGTGATTTGAGCAGAAAAGGTAAGGTGGTAAGAAGTGAGGGCTGACGATGGAGTCTCAGGGAGGAGAATGACCACAAAATATTTGTCAATCGCAACGCCAGGAAGAGCGGCCGGCAAAGTCGATTTAGCTCCTGTTGAGGAAGCAATTCCTTTAAGAAAGACGAAGTAGAGTAAGGGTGGCGGAGTCGGGGATCCTCGACCTTCCCGGACTTACGACCTTCACCGGGAATCGCTTCCGTCCGCTATTATCGACGGACGAATGGAACATCAATAACCAATTTCGTAAGACTAATATCGCGAAAATTAGTTTCCTGCCTCCCTTTTCGTTCTCGCTTCCTTCCGCGCCATCCACGCCTTCGTTAAAGGGTCTACGACTCACTCTAACGCCGCTCGTGGTTTTCTTAATGTCCACCGACTCGAGTGAGCACGCTCGTGAATCTTTTTTTATCGCCTCGCAACAGTCGTTTTTCCGACATTTTTTCTGTTCGGTTCATTCCGAAGGAAGTTGCGCCGAAAGTCATGGAAATATGCGCGGAACTTAATTAAGGATCACGGCGAATTTAATTCAAAGGTGAGGAAACGTCAGCTTTATATTACATCTTCGTTAGGCAGAAATTAACTTCTTTGTAGCTTCTTATCTTCGGAGAGATTCAATTTCGTTCACAGTCCGTTTGGAAAGGGCTGAATTCCGAGGGCAATATATAGAACCTTTTATCCGTGGACGTTAGCAGGGTCCAGTTACCGTGCATATTTCCTCATCAATTAGTCGTTCATTCTCATCACCGGGACAGTCCTTTCTAGGCAGGCAGCCCGAGTCAACGGCGATGACGAGGAGGTAGAAAGGAAGAAGGAAAAAAGGAGAAGAGAAGGAGGGGCGGGCGACTTTTCCCGAAGGCTCTGGTCGCGTTGTCACGCGACCCACGGCGCCTCTTAATTATAAATTAATTATGCCTCGAGTTATAGCCCGATTGTCGTTGATGCGCTGCCCCTTTGTCGGGGTAATTACCGCGTTTTCAAGAACGTCGAGTCTCGTCCGACCTTCCTTCTTCTCGCTGCTCCTCCTACTTTGGCTCCTTCTCTTTTCCCACGTCTTTCACCTCTTCTTATTCCTCGCCCGCTTTTTTCCTTTTCTACCCTTCAACCGATTCTCCGAGCATCTTCGCAGGCATCCTCGAACTTTCCTTCGGGAGTCGTTCGTTTTCTCCCGTCGACGCTTATTTTTGCAAGCTTCCAGTCCTTCCCGCCCCTCTCGCCTCCTCTTCTTCTCTCCTTGTCCTCGCCGTATCCGCCTTCCACGCTTCTCTTCTCCTTTTACTTTCCCGTCGTGTCGCTTCTTTTCAGCCTCGAAATTTCTACCTCGACGAGTGTACATTCAGTAAACGAATTCCCGACGTGGGAAGCGGCCGGGGAACGGGCCAAAAAAACGTCGGGCCCTGAAAATGCTACGCCAGGCGCGACACTTAATTGTTTTGCGAAAATTTGCATGTAGCCCGGCGGTCCTTGCAGGGATTCATAATTGGCTCTAAATAGACACAAACTAGAGCCGCCGCGCTGGCGTTTGAAGAAACGCGCGCCGCGATGTTTAAATCTTCCCGAGTTACGGGATTGAGTTTTCTCGCGAGGGTTCTTCGCAACGTCGTAAACATTGTGAGGTAAAAGGGATTTAATTGTTACCAAGTATCCGTCTACAGTTGTGGGAGCGTTGCGCACATTTAGGTATATGTATATATGCTCAGGTCTTGCATAGGATTGCATTGGAAAACCGTGTGAAAAAGTGGACAAAGGTTTCCGTGTGTATACACTGCAGTATGTCTATGTGGAATATTTGGACAATGGAACAGTTTACAAGGAATCCGTGATCTATCCGCTCGTGGACTGACTTACGTCAAAATAAATCTACGTTTCATCGAATACTGCAGCATCGTTGCACCGACGGTATTTTTCCACGTAAGTCCAACCGCAAGGTCTGTTATGAAGCTTACGACGAAGAATTCGAAATAATGATCGGCTGCATGGAGCGTTGCCACGGCAACGTCGCTCGAATCGTTATAAATGCAAGTGAATATACATTTATTCATACGAGCGACACCCCCCTACGCACCTGTATATTTCGAACTCCCATTTCTCCGTTCTTTTCCTTTTGTTCCGCGTCTGCGTCTACCTGCTTTTTGACGATATCCTGTGCCACCTCCGCCGTTTCCGCCTTCTCGTTTCTGTTATCAAGAATTTTCTCGCTTTATGAGCTTTGAGCGAGGCGTGCGGTCATATTTTTCGAGGGGATCTAAGGTTGTCGGGTGTCTATTAATAAGCATGCGCATCGGGTCGGTGGCATCTCGCGATAAAAATGATGTATGCCGAACGGACGGTCCTCCGCTGTGCGAGTGGCCCGGTGTTTGATGCAATCCATTTACGAGAACGAACAAATTGCGCCGATAGCCACTGAACGCCCTGACGCGTAAATCTGCTCGATCGAAATTTCCGATAATGTCCCGCGTGTCCAAGTAATTGTCATCGATGTAATGGCGATTATCCGTCGTGCGCCACGATTTTAACGCGCTTTGTTTTACCGAGGCAGATCAAACGGAAAGAGTTGGGACAAGATTATTGAGTGCCTATCGGCCTTCTGAAATTCTTTTGCATGCTACTCGCGGACATAATAATCAAAACGCGTGTGCCGCTTGACGTAATCGGAAGATGAAATTTAAAGATCCTATCGGGCGGCAAAACCGATGAGGCACCGCGTAGAGAAACGCGTACATCTATGTGTACGTGACGCTCCGGCATGAGAGATCTACGAGTATGTCGGATGCAAATTTCAGCGGTCCTCTCTTTTTAACTGCGTTGATGGATAAAAAATCGTGAACACGGTGATGTACGCCCCAGCGACGAAGGATATCCGGAAACCAGTAGGGAGACTGCGAGGCAAGTGCTCGTGACTTCTATCGAATTATTCCCGCGGATCGGAAGCGAAGGGTTAGGTACACGCGGGATGAAAAGAATTCCATTACGCTCGAAAACCACGGAAAATTCAAAAAAATTAAAAAAGAATCGAAAAAGTCTACTCGGGGCAAATACAAGGCACGGCTGGAATGAAAATAATGAAAATACTGCGAGTAATAAGAGTTACACGAGATGCATCCGTTGTGTTGTTAATACAGTGCCGCATAATTCATCATCGCAATACCGACAAGGAAGCGTCCTACCGAGCGCCGAACGAGACGAACTCTATGGGATGTTCATCGTATTACGCTAGTATCGGTTCTTCTAAACATGCAGACGATCGTTACGTCTTTCTCGCTGAAGATTACGAATGGTGTATATGTGTTACCGTGAATGACCGAAATTAGAGAATGTCGACTTTCACCGGTGAATGTCAACAGATACCAAATACGTCGGTGAAAGATCGAATATTTCATTACATTGTTGTACATTCGGACCCTATCCGGTATGTGTCGACAATCACAGATATGCTCTGGTGGAGGTCCAAAACAGAAGAGTCAAAAAAGTGTCATAATAGTTTAACTTGTAAAAGCAAGGGACTCGTGTGCAATTCAAAGTGTCATAATAGTTTAAGTTGCTGCAATAAATAAGATTTGAATCACATAAGTAAGTCATTTTTTCATTACTATTATTTTCTTTTCTCATGTAGAATGTACTGTGTATTTTAAATTCTTGGTCGTTCCTTTCAGAAAGAGAGGCGAAAAAGTTACGTCACCCTTGTGACGTTTTATAGCGACTGAATTACGGAGAAGAAAATATAAATCTCCAACATGTTCAACATTCATCATTAGTGCACGGTGAATGTCAACATTTACCGGTGTAAGTCAGAAATAAGGGTATGTGGCAAATATTTCGGACATACACCAAGCGACTATGTGAATGTTGACATTCACCGGTGAAAGTCGACATTCTCCAGAATTCGGTGTTTCACTGTAACATGTGCAAGTCACACCGCTCTCGACAGTTTCTTCACCTCAAGCGGTTCCAAGATTCTTAGAAGATGAAAAATTGTTCGCTGTTTCGACAGGTAAATGAAACGAATCGAATTTGATTCTTCTTTGGTACCGAGCGTTTGTTGCTTCTTCACGATGATCTCAACGGTCGCTGGTCCCTTTGCGTGCTTGGAAGCCATCTTGGTGACTCGTTTATCGCAGCGTCTTAGTCCGCGATGAAATGTGTTGATAAGCAGTGTCATTCTTAAGATATTCAAGCATGCGGTGATATACTGACGACGATGCAATACAGTTCTAAGGGATTCTCTGGGTTTCGGACATTTATTCAACTTTTACACCAGTGAGAGTCGTAACTAGGGTCTGCAGCCAGTCAAATATATAAAAAAATAAGGTAGATAGTATCATTGTCACAGTATTCTTTGTAAATATATGTTTATATTTGTTATATTGTTATTATTTGTAAATATTTGTTATGCTGGGAAATTTGGTAGTTCGGGTGGATATCAACGTTGAATTCGTGTAATGGTGACCCCATGAATTCCGACATTTCTAGTTTTTACTGTACAATATATATCGTATACAAGCGAGTCTGAAGGATATACGAGCGTGTCCGTTGCAAATTTCAGCAGCTTTTCCAATGACGTTGATGAATAAGGAATCATGAGGTAGCCGGCGCGCGCCTAAAGGAAGAGTGGGAATACGGAGAGGGCACGGACAAATTTTCAAAGGGATCGGGGTTGGCTTTGATCGAGTGTCCCTTTTGAGGGTTCACACTGCAGAATTTTCGGACACCAACTGGCCGCTTTTACGAAGTTGTTAACGAAAGCCGCTAGTTAAGAGTTTAACAGAAAACTGCCTACGAACATTGTTCGTTGGGAACATGCAGTATATATGGCCATTATTCCGAGTATTTTGTTCATTTCCGTGTAATGTACATTATCGCGAGACATTCAGAAAACGTTTTATGTTTCCATGATTGCAGTTTGTAAAATGTTGCATTTTTTGTATAATGCAGAATTAGCGCCTCACGCGAGTCTAAGCTGGTTTTTCTCAGGATTTACGTCCTTCGCCAAGTCATCAGTGGCGAGGCAATCGTGACCCGTTGCGTGGTGAAATATCTGCGGCAGTTCGAGGGTGTATTGCACGCAGTCAGGAGCTGCTCAGTGCGAGCGAAAGAGGTGGAAAAAAGAAAAAAGCGGGAAGGAGATATACGAGCATGTCAGATGCAAATTTTTACTGACTTTTTGCAGTGCGTCAATGAATAAGGAACTCCAAGGTGTACGCCAACATGACGTTGAAGCGTATGGGAGAGAAGGAAATAACAGCGTAGTGCCGGGAGTAAAGAGTAACAGCGGAGAAAGAGTATAAACAGCATTATTTGTTCTACTTGACGACAACGGTATAAATTAACATTACTACGCTCATATCAGCAAATTGTGGGGTACCTTCTTTCTCCCCTAAACAGGTTTTCTAGAAATCCTGTGTCTTAGATCATCTTGTAATCAACTTCGGACGTCGCTGTATCAGTATGTCTGCGCAGTCGGATATGATCAATTTCTGAGAGTAAGATCTTAACGCGGCTTTACGATATTGCAACGTTTCAACTAATCTCTGGTGTTTTTTTTTATTTCCTAAAAAGGTCTTTGAGAGACTTACGTCTCGGGTTACATCTCTGAAATCGTGAGCGCCGTACGGAGCATTTCCTCTGCGTGTAGACTCAAAACTCGTAACCCGGAGCATAAACTGGCCGGGAGTCGGGTGTATAAAAGTTGCGCGGTTGATGCGGGCGTAGTGTGCCGGGCGAATGAAGGATGTACGAGCGTGTCGGATGTAAATTTCACGAGTTTTCCAATGGCGTTGATGAATAAGGAATCGCGGAGATGGTGTGTGCTGAGGTGACGCCAAGCGGAAAACGGGATAGGCAATGTTTTCGGTGTCGAGGCCTCGCTAGAAACTGAGTTTCATCAAGTGCTCTTCGTACTCCTCATTTCCCTCGTCCCTTCCCCTTCCCCGAGCATTTCCTTACGGCTGTAATCTCGGCTCCTTTATATCTCGGTCTTATCGGGGCAGCGTGCGGGGAAGTGAGAAACGAAAGGATTCGTGCATCAAAGTTGACGGACCACTTCCCATACGTTATCCCGTGTTATCCCTCCTCTTTCGTACACGTTCCAGCATATCTGCGACGTGCTCCACATCCCTTCATCTTTTTATGGCTCCCTCTTTCAATCCCTCTCACTCAATCTTATACCCTATGCTACTTTCTTATTATGTTTTGATTGAAGTTTTTTACGCAGAGCTCGTATCTATACATTGTATGAAGTATGGAGTGGTTGTGGAAGAAATTAACAGAAGAGGATCGGGAGGTGCGGTCACTTTTGACATAGTGAGAAATAGGTTTGGCATAATTGATAATTATCAAAATTTTGGTCGTCAGACGATGCAGAGCAGAGTTTAAAATTCAAAATTGCAGCGCGTTATCTTGTGTCAAATTAAGAGGTAATTTGGTACATTCAATCTTCTTGCGTGATGCTGTACTGATACTTCGTGTACAAGTTAACGGTTATAGAGTAAATACACATGTACGTTTTGGTTAATTTATGTAGGCATTTGAACTATTATTGATATAAATTTGAATATCATATTTGTCATTTATTGCTCATTTATTTCATTACAGTGTCACGTTAGCCTTTACTAACGCTGAGAGATTATTGTAATTTCCTTTACTTTTCAGTACTTACCTCGTAAATTGCAAACAATTCGGAGAATGAACGGGAACACAGTTTTGGAGTACAGGGCAACACATTGTTCAATGTAATTCAAAGTAATACTTCTGATCACTTAGTATAGTATTATTGCTGAACTATTTTTGAAGCATTTTTAAGAAAACGTTCTTTGACCATTTAAATAGCAATGAAGAGAGGAGTAAGGTGTATTGCGCAGACAATAAATCTATCGAATCCGAAAACATGTCTGCGCCCAAAACAAATACGAAAAGTTGTCAGTACCGATGTTATGGATCCTTGTCCAAAGTCAGAAACTGGTTATTTTTCAGCTAGAGCAGTTCCTATTAGAATTTGTGCTCGAAAAGATGTAGAAAGGACCTGTAAATCAAAGGTTAGTCCGACAGAATTCAATTACAATTCCATTTTAGTTAACGTTGGGCTAATGTGTAGCCCGATTGCATTAATTTAAAGTCGTTTAAAGTACGCTTTTTCCATACTTCTCATTTGTACTTACCACCGGTTTATTTTGATATCCGTTTTTCCCCGAGTTACCTGCAATTCTCCTGCACACAGTCTCAATTTAGTCAATCGATCTTTTTGTGGAACACACAGTTCGAAATTATTGGATTACCGGAAAGTCATCGGATCCTAGTTTCAGTACATGCTCGTTATTGAATTAAACGTCTGCAGCGGTAGGATTTTACCCCGAATCGGTACGCTTTTAACCCGAAAATACGTCTGACTGTCGAACGAATTTACAAGCCGTTTCTTCCAACCAGCAGTCCTCACATCAAAGGTCTGCTCGAAATTGTGTTAGAATTTCGCGGGCTCGAAACTGACCGTGCCGCATGAGGCTAAGGAGTCGAATGGCTTGGCATGTCCTCGAAACGTGCGTTTGACTTGCCTTTGGCCGATATTGACATCACGAGAGAAGTGGATGACGTTGTTGCGGCACCTGTGCAGAATTGGTTAGTCGATAGTTGCGTTTACCTGAAATTAGCTCGACAGTCAGCGTACCGGTGCAACGACGTCGATGGGTCCCTAATGGACGAGGACAGTTCGGAGTCCTTGTACTTGTTAGGGACACACGTGCTGCTACGTGACCTCGCGAGTTCAGTTCATCGTTTGAGATACTATATGATTGGCTTACTGATGCGAGTAAAACTGCGCATGCCCAAAGTCAGCAAATCTTTTGCAACTAATATATGGAACTGCTATAGAAAGTTTGAGGCTTTTCAGACCAGCGAGTGCTCGGAGAAGGGACCGCCTCTGACAAAGGGCCAAAAGTTGGGTAAGACACTAATGTTCGCCGTGAAGAGTGTTATCATGGCTGGTCTCATCTATTGGTCGTACGTCGAAGGAGTCTGGGGTGACGCGGCCGAAACTGAAGACCTGTATTATCGGATCATGAGCGTGATTCTGCCATCGCTACAAGATGCTGAAGATGACGAAAATGTGAGTGGATTAGATAGCATCTTTCAAATGTACAAATTATAACTTTTATTTTTTCCCATGGATCATTGGCGGAAAATTTCATATTGACTACAAAAATGTCCTGTTGCATGTCATATGTGGAAGGTACTCATCGTTTTCGAAATATCAAAATATCCATCGCGTCCGATAGTTTAATCAACATCAATGGATAGCACTATCAAAGCAATCCCTCTGACGTACTAGTCTGTGATTTGACGCTCCGCCTCCAGAATATTGCGATCGTATTATCCGTTCCCCCAATTAAATCCGTTGAATCTGATTTATTGGCGCGTAATACGTTTTAGTCAGCGCGTACGGTGTCTGGTCCTGACAAGAACATTACCCCGCTCCTTCGTTCTTCGTTAGAAATGTATAGTTGTAATTTCAATGGAAAGCCCCTCTGCTTCGAATTGCGAGCCACGTCAATTTCATTGTGCGCCAGATGATTGAATCCGGCCTTGTATCCGTCCGGTGTAATTATGGATGAACATTAACGTTCAATCACGGTAGATGCTTGTGACCGTCGATTCACTGCTTCCAGTTAGCAGACATTTTCGTCAACAGCTCAGTTGATACAAACATCGAGAGAATCCGTATATCCTCTCAGTCATGAGAAATCGTTTTCGTCCTTCCAGGTTTACTTCCCGCACTTGAGTGCCCTAAAATATCGCTTGATCGAGACTTACAACCACGCAGTCTTCAATACCATGAATGCCGTTGCTAGCATTCCGGCAAAAATATGTGAGAAGTTGCAAGATGTACTGCTCCAGCCAGACGAAGAGGAAAATAACGCAGTACAATCATCTAACGGCGAGCAATAAGTAGAATTTTGGTATATTTAAATATTCACTTACATTGTCTACCGTAGAATTCGACTGTCTAATATAATAAAAGAAATGTCGTCTATATTGTAGTTTCGGTGAAAAACGATCGCTTTGCATATCGGGTTCCGTCCTTTGAACAGCGGAACTTTTGTTTAAAACATGTTTTAGTCATAGTCGAGGCTCTAGTGTTCGTCGGTAATTTTGTGTTCGACGGATGTTGGTTTCATATCGCACCTCTGAGACAGTACGATCTACCAGCAGTGTGCACGTTTGAAATCGGTACCGCTTTTCACATTGTTCGTCGGGCTGGTAATTAAAGTGTTGCCCTTTGTGGGCGACACGGGTCACATCTCGCTGACGTTGCGGTTTAGTCGTCACGTTTTTTGGACACTCCCATGATACTCTCCCGAGCGATGTCTTTTCTTTTGGCACATAGAGAGAGAGTGCGGGAACTACAGGTCAGGATTAAAATTCCGCGCGGTGTTCTTTCATTTTTTCCGCTGATATGCAAGGGCTCGCGAGGGACTTCTCGCGACACTGGCGTCTCAAAGGATTTCTGCAGTCTGTCCGACTATCGTGAAAATTTACGTGGCGACATGTGGTGCCGTGTATGTTACTCGCGAAACACTGAGTTTTTGGTGACACATTTAATTTTCGGTACGTTTAGAAATATGTTTGAATTGAAATTTCTTTATGCGGCTCAGCGACTGTATTTGATCCTGTTTCACCGTATTTATGTTTTCTTTTGCGTTTCGCCGGGGGACGCAAATAATTTAATGGCGATTTGTTTGTAAAGAGCTTTCCCCTCGTAACGGCCTTTCATAACTTCTGGATTATCGTAAACGATACTTTAACAGCCCCTCGGAATCATTCAGGATCAGCATATTGAGTGGTCTACCCGATGAAGGCGCGCGTTTAATTTTTCCCAACGAAAAAATGATAAGGAAAACTCTCGCAAGTACGGCGGGACGCGACGCATTGTTAATTTTGATATTCAGCGATGGCAAAGGAGGGGAACGCGAATCGATTTCGTTCGCCAAATATACTGTTCGAGTAAATCTTCCTTTTATTGCGATCCGTTGGCTGCATATACCTGGCGGCCGGTGGAGTCGTTACCGAGAGAGGTGGATCATTTCGTTCTTTTAATGACTGGAAGATAGTTTGGGGGTCGGTACATAAAAGCCGATTAATGTCCATCAAGCCGGGAATCGTCGATTAATTTTTCAGCGCGAGCATCTGCGGGATTGAATAATTGAAATGTGCCGCTGGTGAAAGAAAACTTACCTTTGCGTTCCAGTTTGACCGTTCGCCGAGACCGCTGTTCGCAGTAACGGACGTGAAAGTTTCCGACATCGGATTTTCGTTTCATATAAATGCGAGGAATTCAAGCCAGGTTCCGAGCAAACCGATTCAATCGAGTCTACAATGCTCGATTGACGGTGCATGTCTATTTCTGCGAGGCGGAGCCTTGATATTCGATGAGCTTTACTCGAATACGGGAATTACGTACCTCAAAGGAGTCGTTCCGCGTGACTTCTCGCGTATACCGAGTTTTCCTTTTCCGCCGACCCTGCGACGGTAGTTTCGATCTCGTTATTAGGCGGTCACATATTTTCCCCCATCCACGAATGACATTTCTGGGATGCCTGGTGCGCGCGTTATTCCGCTGAAAATTTTCCGTAACCACGTCGAAAATCGAAAATGTCGTACTTCAAACGCATGAAGAAATACTTGCGCACTGTTGGAGGCATAAAATCTGAAAGGTGAGGTTATTTAAATCACGGTCTCCTGGTATGGACAGTTAAACAGTTTATTCAGATCGAAACTTTATGTAGTATATACATACGAGTTAGTAGACGATATGGAGTTCTGATATGAAATCACCTATACAGTGAACTTAAAATATGGTCGTCGGCCGATTCATACGGATTTCTTATGACAGTTGAATTATGTACAGTTATTATCCTCTACTATGTCTTCACGATCACACCGATCGACTTTTGAACTTTACCTCTTTTTAAAAGTAGCACACGTTCGCAGACCGAGAACGCTGGAGAGAGATGAGTAAATTGTTTTCTTATCACGGAGTATTTATAGTGCAAAAGATGGAAAACGATATACAGTTGAGATTGGTGTAATGCACCGGGATAATTAAGAAACAGAGTTCAATGTAAACGTTTCCGGTCCGCGTTATGTCTTCGATCAAATTTATGTTCGAAGATGACCCTCAGACATTGTACTTACTCTGATGGACGTGAAAAGTATGATGCGTCAAATTGCGATTTTCTGACGTTACATGACGGGCAACACGGTACATATAGAGATGACCACACTGACTTAAGTAGATATGTCCATTTTAATGGTGCAAAAGTCTTTTCAAATGCGACCTCAGAAAATCGTGTGCGTTTGACGCTGCGAAATATGAACTTGGAAAGTATTCGTAACGACGTGTCGAGCAGCGTACTCCTTGAAATGTTTTATATTTGTTACAACAGCGATCACTCTTGCTGGCTCAGTTCTTTTCACCGCAATAAGTGACGTATGACGCTCGATACCGATGTTGATCTTGCGAAGTTTCAGGTGTCTCGCTTACGCAGATTCGTTAACAATTAATATATACAGCGATACGACATTGGCTAACGAGTAACGATCTTTACTTTTTTTTTTTATACATCGAAACAGACATTCGAGATTGGTTCGACATATTTATAATCTCCTTTTCTTTTAATCCTGAGCTGTGACGTCGCACCGCTAATACGTCACTTACACAAAAAAATTAACAGCTCTACCATGTCCGTCCTTTTAATTATTTTTTACACGTTAATAATATTAAACACCTTGAGCGAGAGTGTTGGACAAAGTTCATGTCACTTCGTCTGCTTTATAGGAATATACTTTGTCGCTGCTTTACTCCCATTCGATTTTTGCGCCACCCAGCTTCATCACTCCATAGCGAAGTGTCACGTGGAAGCCCCGGTTTGTGACCTTATAAATTGAATTTCTCACGAATATAAAGATTCTCGAAGTCTCCGTTGCACTTTTTCCTTTTGGCGATAATAGTTTAACAAAATTACACAATGCATTTTGCACGACGCAGACGTTCTCGCCTATATATGAAACGCAATGATAATGTTAACAATTTGGTTAAGACCGAAGGTATGACAAATAATTATGACTACTTATGTACTATATACAGACCTGTTAAAACGATTTCACGAAGTCGAAACTCGAAACGGAATGATACTCGTTACGATAAGGGTTTTGGTACTTTCGTTTTAAGAACCGATCGATTTTTTTTACAAAACATGTTAGTAGTAGAAAAGATCTCAAAACTTCATATCACAGCAGCCGCACATCGAAGTCACACGTGCTCGGCATATTTCGTGATAAGATTTCGCTTAATCCTGGATTCTTTTGCGTTTCTCTCATGAAATTTAGATTTCGTGCCTGTAGATTGATTTTCAGTTCTTATTCTCGCTCTCTTATGTTTCTTATTGTCGGATAGTACCTAGTCATTGCTGCGAGGTGCGGCCTTATCGTTACGCGCACGCTTGCCGAAAAACTTTCCACCGTGGCTTTGCCTCGAGTCATCGAATTTCATGTCGAAATTCGACCCATGATATGCTCAACAATTATTTTAAAATATCGTCGTAAATTCCACGCTGTTTCTTTCTTGCAAAATAATTTGGACCGATAGAGGCAGTTTTACAGATCGACAGATTGACCACAATAGATACTTAAGACTGATGATTCCTAAGCAGCTTGATTTGTGCATAATTTTTCGGAATTTATGATTAGAGAGATTTTTAAGTACCTAGGTGTTATCTGCTTAGGAATCACAGGTTTAGACAAAACAATGATATCTGCAACTTTGTTTCTCATGGCAGCAAAGTTGACCGTTCAATCTTTAATAGGATTACTTCGCAGAGAAATGTCGTCTCTTTATAGTAGCATCGGAGCATTCTCTTTTGCTCCCCGTCGCCCGTCCTTCCTCATTTACTCTTTCTTTCTCGTGATCTGTTTCTTTGCTTTTTTTTCCTGTATGCTGTCATACAATTTTACACGCTCCTTCTGTCAAACTTTATTTCAACAACCGAAAGGGGGTGTGAAAATCAACAGGAATATTGAAAACTGTGTGGCTTCACCTGTTTCATATTCATGCTTTCGCGGAATCGAGATTGAGATGTCAGAATAGTTCAGATATAGATCGGTGAATAAATGTATATTCGGTACAGACGATCGTAAGTTGCTAGACAAAACGGTCGAATAGTTCTGCTTCCGCAATTGAATTTATTTGTACAACTGTCCAGTGGAGTTGAATTTTCGTCGTTGTTCCACTTTAAAGCAAACATGACGTGTTATACGTCTTAAGACGTATGTCGCACGGCCGTTCCGAGCCGATGTTTGAACGGAAATATTTGGAAAGACACTGTTAGGGATCATCGAGTCTCCCAATAACTTGGAGAAAGAAAGAGAAAGAGAAAGTTCCGCCGACGACCGGAAAACAGAAAGAAAGAAGTTCGCGGGCTCTTTCAAGGTAGAGAACTTTTCGAACGGAGCGGCGAAGTTTCCACTCGTAACTCTTCCAGCGTCTTCTCGTCCTTCGTCTCAGCGCGTTCAGCCCTCCCGCTCTCTTCTACCAAACTTGCGCCTTTCTCTCGCGGAAAGAAATCTTCCTTTGATCGTGGCAGACGCATTATTAAGCGACGATAAGGAGGCGGGTTTCTTCGCCGCTCAAACAGTCCTCTAATGGCGAGTCTCGTAATGACAAAGCGTCGGATGTGAGTTTCGACGTTTAGTGACCTCGACCTCGACCTCGACCATGAGTGTGGCGTGAAGGAGCCGTCGGATACGTCCGGCTACTCCTTTATCGCGAAACACACGTTCTCCGACCAATCAACGAGCTCCACTGACCGTTACGATCCTCTTGCTTCTGATCCGACCTGGAGTACCCTCCTGAGGTTCCCCTCCCCTCTTCGAGTCAGGACAATTGCTCGCTTCGATACCGGGTGGGAATCAGTAGTGCGAGTCAGCGATCAGTGCGACGTTGACGGTACCTGTCGCACGAATGGGATGGCGGGAGCTGACCGTTCTCAACGCGTGGAGTAAGGAGAAAGGTCGGTCGATATATAAGCGAACGCCGAGGAGTTCGGAGAAGCGGCTCGATCGACTTCCAACGGGCTCCGATCACTTGTTCGCCCTCGTGCCCCTCAGTCGGACCATGAGATAGCTCGTGTCGAGGTCTAGACGCAGCTCTCCGGGAGTCTGTTCGCCATGAGTCGCCGCTTGATTGCCTCGCCGTCGAGACACTCGCCAGCCACGACGACACCTTGGCCACCGCCGACAACGACGCCCTGGGCCCCTCCAATAACAACACCCTGACCATCGCTGACCACGACACCCTGCCCTGCGCCCACCATAACTCCTGTCATGGCCATGCCTGGCAAGGTTGGTATCGTGCTTCTCGACGGTAACCTCAGTTCCGTCGGCCGGCCGCTGAACTTGTGGCAGAGCTCGTCTATGCTCGGCGTCGGACCAGGCGTCACCCAGTGTCCCGGGGGATAGCCGCCAGGATAACTTGGCGGGCTGACCTCCACGAGATTACCCTCTGCAACACCGGACGAAAGGAGAACCGTTTGGGGATTTATCGCGAGCGACCGTGTCGGAGTGAAACAGAGTGGGACGGAATAGGGAATAGGCGCCGTCAGGAAATATGCGCATTAATTTCGTCCAGGGACACGTCCTCTTAGAATTACCGGGAATTTACAATTATGCCGCGCGAAGGGAATAAAAGAGAGGGCCCGTGTATGCGGACAGAGCTTTTCGGGCGCCCGGTAACATCTGCTATTCAGCTGAGAGTTCAAAGTTTTAGATAGATACACCGAGCGCAACTACGACTAGAATAAAAGGAGCGTGGCTGGGGCTCGAAACAACGAACATTACATTGGATGGGAAATCGCGTGAGCGCATTAACACCGGCTTGAAAATAAAGCTCGCGCCTGCTTTTTGCACCGAAACACTAGTCACAGAGGGAGGAAGGAGTCGAAACTGGAATAAAACGAGACAAAGTGCTATAACGTCGTTCAGTATAAATGCGATTCAGGCGCGGGACACTTGGCCTTATTCGCGCATTCAAATACTCCTCGTTTACTACAGATAACAGCGACCATGAGATACAACTATGCCGTAAGTATACGCGCGTCAGGACGATTTATCACATCCGGAAATAATATTTCCAATACTTCCAATATTGGAAACAGCGGAAATAAATAACGCGCAGCCAGAACGCTGCGATTCGTCGCAGTTCACGTGTGGCAAGAAGGCAGAGAACGTCTGGGATCTCGGCTGCATCAACTGGGACGCCTCTAAGCAAACTTACCAAACTTATTTGGTATCACGTCGGGATCGGTTTCAACAGTCTGCGGAGGATTCTGCAGGGGATACTGTTGAGGCGGTAATTCACTGAGTTCAGCAGGTTTCTCGTGTCGTGGCTTTGAGACTCTTTCCCTCCGTACTCTCACGACGACTACGAGGATGATCAGCACCAGGGTGACCAAAGCTCCAACCACCACTCCTATCAATGGTGATAATACGATGCCTGCATCTTGTCCTGCCACATATCAAAGCACATATGATCAGTGGATTAGAAACTGATTAGATTTGCAATTGTGCACCTCGTGCATTGTCCAGACAAAGTCGCATATCATCGTAAAAAGTGCGTAAATATATTTTTGTGAAACGTAGAACTCATATAAAGAATAGCAATTGTGTGTGCTCAAATAGTAGCTTTATATAAATATTACTATTGGAGCAGACGCAAGTTGAATGTAAATGTTATTACTCAATAGATGCAAGAATAGTAAAAATTGTTTTACTAATTGCGTTTTCAGATTGCGCAACGTTAGAAGTATTAACAGTTCCAAATTCAGTTTGATTTTACATTGCAGAGGACAAACGGAAGATACGAGTCAATTTCATATGCACGTGCAGTTATCCATACTATTATAGCATAACACGTGTATAGTATATCAACATGGACTAGAACTTAGGTCACTAGGGACAATTCGGGAACACCCCTGCTTTGTGCCTTGCGACTCCAGCGCATTAACGTCAACATGAATTCTGCCCAACGTTCCGCTTATAATAATTAATGGATACCGTAAACAATTAGATGCAACGCACGAGATAACCGAACGCACATTTTCTTGAAAGGAATATCGTACATATAAGCTTGACTGTGGCTCGAAGAAAAGTATGGGCTCGTTACTACGTGATGGCTCATATCCCGGCGACAAAGCCGTATGGAAATTCACGACGATTACCGTGTTTACTCAATGGAGTTACTCTCGCTGGATCGACACTTTATCCGCGCCGTTGCACGCGCTGTGTCGTCTTTACGATCGATGCAAGAGATATCAGACTCCGCGGACACGCGTGCACACCCACACACGTCCATCCTTCTACAAGGCGCTTTCTTCGTTGGTTAAGCTAACGGTCCGGCGAAGTAAACGCATAGTGAGGCAGAGAATTAACCACATAGTGTCACAGTGTGGAGAAAATGACTACTTTACCACCCTCCGTAGTTATTTACCACGCCTCATTTTTTTAACTTTCTTTCGCACACACGTGCCGCCGCGTACGTGCCCTGCAAATACAACCGCGGAAAGTATGTGTTGCGCACATCTAGGCATATACGTGCTCCGAGTTCCCTCCCGGCACGGGAACACAACAAGCGTGGAGGAAGCGTTTTGCATTCTTCAGTACCGGGATTACGTCCGAGTCTATTTTTCGCCCTGCCAACGGTGCCTGGCCGTGCGCGCTGGCGAAGTATGTACGCGGTGGTGTTTCAGAATGCGAAAGCGGCGGCACAATTTCCACGACTAATTGCGGCTGTATCCCTAATTTTCGGGCGCAAAAAGCATTCGGCGGCAGTTGCCGCGCGCGGAATAACGCGACCGATAGTTCCCAGCGCGGCACTTAGTGTAATTATGCGCTGAATTTTCGCTTGAATCACGCTGCTCAACGAATTTAATCGATGAGGATGGGGGGAGGGGATGGCAGCTTTGCTTTGTGTCGTCTGTTCGAGTGAATATTTTTTGTATCGGATAGAAAAATTGGAGACTGAGCGTTTCACTCATCATTACTTAACGCACGGACGGCTATGCAAAGTGCAGCAGCGTTTCGCTAGAAATGTAGCGGAATAATATAGTTCTGCCTCTGGACAGATTGTCATTATTTATTTATATTTGGCCGACAAAAGAGTTCATTTCGGAGAAAATTAGCACTGTTGCAAAGGAGTTTTCTTCTGACGTGTGAAGCAAAGTTGGTAAACAGTGAACGTATTTTATAACTTGTCCTTTTCACGGGTTACAGAAAATTGAAAAGACCCGAAAAATTGAACTGAATTGCAAAATAAACAGGTAAGCCACCTTATGATTTTTCATACCATCGTATATCCAAATCGTAAACTGACATGGCATACAGTGTGCTAAAACGTCGCTTTTTCCTTTTCCACAAAGAACTTGCAGATAGTATGCTCGAAGTTAGGGAAATAACCCTTCCTTCCGTCTTGCGCGAACAACCCTCTGCATACGGTCGCCAAGTCCCTGAGATCCTTTAGGTTTATTTTTTTTTTGTGCAGCCCACTCTGCGGCCCGTCGCTTCTTCGTGTAGAATCTGCAGCAGTGTAGGAGTTCTCGCACGTGACGTTCCCTGGTTGATAGCGACGGGGCGTGAGACCGAGCCTGCTGTTTTTGTCGGATAATTAACAAAACTGTTTTCTTTCACTAGCAAGCCGACCAGTCGTTCTCAGTTGTGCCAGCGCGTATAAGTGGGGCAAAACTACTACCGAGTGGAAACAGCGGCGAGGGCTTGGCACGTTGCGGTAAACGACTTATCCTCCACCTCAAAAGCAAGCGATGCTCATCACCTCGCGTCACGAGACCAAGAGGTGAATGAGTCAATTTCAAGATTAAATTTTACAAGTGATAGCATTTCGCCGTCCCATCTGACATCTTTGCGGAAACGCAACTTTGTTCACGTCCGTCTCGCAGTCAATTTGCGGCACGTATTTGCGCGTAACTGGTCATAACGAAATAGCTTTCACGAAGCGTAACTTGTGTAACCTAGCTGGTGCAGAATTACAACGCTGCAGCCAAATGGGCCGATGCGCGAATCAAGGTAAATGTTGCAAATTTAAGTTGAATGTACAATGTTCGATTGCTGGTGATCGTAGAGCAATTGAATCTTTGATATTTTTTTTAATAGTCATAAAGTGGATGACATTTCGCGGAAAATTGATTTTCCGTTCATTCTACTCTTGTTAGCGAAAATGGACTATGATGCCTTGCGATAGTTAAGAAGTTAAGTGGTCAATATTGCACGACAAATCGAACTGAATCACCAGCGGGGTGTGTTCTCTCTCATACGATACGGGGCATTTCAATTTAATTAATTAGCAATGTAATTAGTAAGTCTGGAACGACCATTGAAATAGCAACGGAAGGGTCACAGGCATTTGCCACGCGATATTGGACATTACCGGCTCCCCATTCAAATATTTGTCGCGCCCGGCTGCAGACATATTCTCTCGAGTCGCCGTGTATACGTGCGACACGGTTTACGTCGGCACGTTACAATTCCGCGTCGATGAAAAATCGTGATTGGTGACGACGATAAAAACAACATCGAGGTCGACCGAAGCTCATTTTAAAACGCGACCGCGCTGCGTACGTATGGTATTGTACGTGTCGGGCATAATGCACGCATGTTTATGCATGTAATTACATCCACCGCGAACGCGTGTGTTAGAATCAAGAGAAGAGATGAATTGTGAAATCTTTGTTTTACAATAACCAGTTCGAACTCTTCACAATTCTCCGGTGGAATACCGAATTGCCAAGGAATGCGACCCTACCACCCCTTCATTCCCCTTCCCTTTTCCAAACAAAGGTTCGTAGCGGAGGAGGCCTCTCGCGATAGATGCGCATCACAAGTATTTCGATTATAACTTATAGCATCCCGTATAATAATATTTACTTCAGTGTCGGACATCGCCTAAGATGTAGACCTTTGAAATTCGCCGCAAATTTATTTTCCGCTAACACGTGCGTACACTCACCGGTTGAGCCCTCTTTTTGGACCCCTCTGTGGCCTTCTCTTGGGCCATCTCTTTGACCCCGCGCTTCATTGGCCGACGTCTATGCGTGCACGTAAACGTAGAAGGTATTTTGCCGGGACGCGTAACGCCCGTAAAACCGGGGGTTTAATCAGCAGCTCCCTCGCCTTTGCCGTCTACCCGCGAATCCCATAACTTAAGAATGTTCTGCGCCACGCGGGCAGTAATGCTGGCGGTAATGCCATTGTCGTTGTCGCGAGAGGCGGATCGCGCTGGACAGTAAACGGGGATCTGCAGGATCTTGGTCGGCAGACGCGCTAAAGGAAAACGTAGAAGTTGTCACGTGTGAGCGCGCATAAGTAACGGGCACTCAACGTTCGACGAGCTTAAGAAACTCGTAAATGCATCGAGGGTCGGATTACTAGGTAGTTGCACCGAGCTTTCATGACCTGGAGAGGAACTACGTTGTTAACCCTTTGAATGCTATGGACGCATACTTATATGCGTCCGCGGAAATCTGTCGGTGTCGACTATGGACGCATATAAGCGTTTCTCAATCGTTTCAATTTCTTATCTACTGCAGCCACAATTATCAACGTATGAAATAAATGTGGAATATCAAATACAGGATCCTCTAATTGGCAATGAAAGGTCACCTATGATCCTCAATTATTATATTGATGTATTATAGGTGACGAGTTTGTTGAATCATGTTATTTTGGTTGCTTAGGAGTGAGTTGACAGTAAGATGTAAAGACGAAAAGACAAAACGACGAAAGACTAAGAAAAAAGACGAAAGTGTCTTCATTGTGTTGTTATTGTTTATAAATATTATACTATCTAGTTTTACGTATTAAATTCCTACATAAATACGAATGCGTTCTTTATCAAATAATATTCGTGCATTATTTAATTTGGCGTAAACGAAGAATTATTAGAACTTAGTTGCGCCTTACATAATCAATCAGTAGAGTTCACACTAGCGAAAAGTATTTCGTTTTCAGCAAACAATTCGTGGGAGGATTTAGCAGTCAAAGGGTTAAGCAGCGATTGCGTTCAGGAATTTCCACTCGGTGACTTCATCGGCGCTGTTAGTCGCACGATCTCGCGCATTTGTATCGTCTGGTCGCTGTCGTTATCTTGCGGCGACGCACATTTGTTGTTTGCCTCATTGAGTACTGATGACTGGGGATGATACAGTAAATCCATCACATTGTCCGTCTGATCGGAAACGAATTGGGACAGTTTGGCAAGGGGAACACTTTTTTCGAACACACACCTCGTCGAACCGGGATAAGGGCACCGAAAATAAATGATCGTGAAATGAGATTCGGCGTAAACAGGACACGTAAAAACCAGCGTATCAATGTTGCAACAAAAACAATGTTTGACCTACCGTATTTGTAACTTTTCTTATATGAAAATGTTTCTAAAATATTGATGATGTCATTGTGATTAACACGTTCACGCCGGCGTGTACCACCGGTGGTTCACCCTCGACTGTCCCATCGGGCGTGAACATTTGTTTAGACGCCGCTCACCATAAAAAATATAGTTCGTTTAGTAAGTGAACAAAATTGCCGTATAGTTGAAAATTTAAATAATTGAAACAAGTAACAATCGTGAGCCACCAAATGAAGCGCTGCATGAATTCGAGCGCTGCCTCACAGCGAAAAACATGAAAATCGGCCCCGGCGTGGACGTGTTAAAGTGAGGCCAAACAAGATATGATTCTATTTACATCTACAACTGAATATTTATTCAGTATTTTATTTTGTAATAAGTATTGCATAGGTATATGTGGTACAAATTCTGTAATATTTGATCTAATTTTAATTGAAGAATCTCATCAATATGTTATAAACATTATCAGATAAACAAGTGCAATTAAAAATGTTACGTTATTGTATTACGACCTGTTTAGCTATGAATTTCTGCGAAAAGATCTGCGTCGCGTGTTACTGTACCGCTTTGCTTTACGTGGCTGCGGTTGTTTGTAATTTAAGACCGGTTTTGTGTTCTGTGTGCTCTATAGGGGCAGAAGTGATAGAGATGTGTTTGCCAGATTTTGAGATGTAGGGTATTTGGTAGGCGCAGACTGTGACGTATCGGCACAATCACCCTGTTCGCGCGTATGTGTAAGTTTTTTACGATCGCGTGACCGGGGATTAAGGATAACACGACCGTGGCCGAACAGTCTCATTCGCAAGGGGCACAGTGGATTTTACTAAGCGCAGAAGTATGCACGTTTTGATAACTTAGATCTCGCCCAGTATTTGGCCTGAAAGCCCTACCTACTTGATGACTTTTGCAAACAATAGAATAGATTTCCATCGGTTTTAAGAATGGAATAATAGAATGTTTTTGTTCCATATTTTCTTTCGTCAGACAAGATTCTAGTTATGTTTCGTGCGTCTTTGTTCGATATAATCACGTGTTCCTTTGTCCACAGCGATCTACGATGAACTTGTTAAAGGGCACGATATAATGCCGAGCGATGTCGTTCACGGTTTCTTGAACGCTGGATCCGGCGGAGAATCATAAATGAGGATCCGCAGGATCTCGAAAGGCACGTAGACTGGTAGTTGGACGTGTAAGCGCACATAAGTGATGAGGATTCGTCGTTCAGTGAGCTTAAGAAACTCTCGTAATCGCATCGCACTGTGCGAGTGAGCTCGAGCAGAAATTCTATGGGACTTAGAGGAACGACGTTTTCGTCGAGATTTCGGCTGCTTAAGAATTTCGTCAAAATTCTATTTTCACGTAAAAGCATCTGATAGTCGTTAGGGAAAATAAGTAGGTCATTATTATCTGCAGTTTCGATAAAACTGATTTTCGAAAAATGCTATCTCTGATAATGTTGAGTTTTACTATCACAAAGAATCGCCGAGATTTCGATTGAAAAAATATACGATCGGTTGTAATACGGTAGGCTTAAGATCTCGTAAAAGTGAGAACTGCGGGAATAAGTACGGAAGGATCTGCCGAAAACGTTGAAAAACGGTAGTATCTCGGTACAGTCCGTTTACGAGAGGATATCGAAAGCAATCAGGTTCATCGAAGTCTGTCAGGTCAACGATAGGAGCACATGGATTCCTTAATTCATACATTTTCCTTTCACTGCGCGCTGCTCTTTGCTGGTATTTCCGGCGTGAATTAAATATGTTATCGGTACAAGCAAAGACGCGCATTTCTCGGCATTCTGTGAACAATCGCACAGTCGCTCAGGATTGATGATTTTTTCTTTTCATAATTATCGCGTAGTTCGGTGCAGAGGGTGAGTATAGGGCACCCTTATAAGACGATAGTCTACTGTTCGCGATCGTATACCCCGCTAAGCCCCTCCGACACTGTCTCGTAAAAGTTGCAATGGAAGTTTAATCGAGTTCCAAGCGGAGAGAAACGTCTGGTGCCGGGGTAGTAAAGATAAACCGGTCCTTACCACCGATCCTCGAGGAAGGACTAACGGGATCCACGGGGATGGCGGGTGGAAGGACGAGAGATCGCGTATCCCATTGGGGTCCCGAATCCCAAGTTCATCGAAGTTTAGATCACTAATCGTACTCGCCGTGGGGTCAGACGGGCTTCCGATTCCTGTGGCTCCTGGCAGGACCTGTAGTCGATCGCCAGAGGAAAAAACATCCGTCGGACTCGAGATCGTTGAAAAACGGGAAACCGGCGGAGGGTCTAAAGTGGCGAAACTTTTGCTTTACCTTCTCGATGCCCGATCGTTCGAAGGGTTGCTACGAGTAGGCAATCCAATGTACGATCTGTATTGAAACTAACGGGGAATGAAGCGCAAGAGATTATGAAACTTAAATAGGAGCCCCCGTGCAGCGTCTGCGAAGAACAGACGGTCTTGGGCTATTTTTCGAGAGAAATAGCCACCTGAGAGAATGGGCTTCGCGGATCGAAGAGAATGGAGAGGTATGCACACGTCCGTCGGAGCTTTTTTATCGTGCGGGAAAGGGGAAATGTCGAACGTACAGAGAAAGAGAATCCGTGGGACGAACGATGCCGGAATTAATGGCGAAGGAGGTTACGAAACTTGAATTGAACTCGATTAGCCCGAACTTTCTGATATTCGCGGAGAAATGTCTGTGGAGCGAGCATAAATATAGGGTAAATTGTGGAAAAAGTAGGGTAAGGCGGACCGACGGTTGCGAAACTTCTTTTTTACCTCTGTGCTATTTGAGTTACACATACGCAAGTTCGCTCACACGTACACGCCTAGGACGGAACGAATAAGGAAGCGATCGAAGGAACGATCTACCTGGGAAATATGCGAGTTAGCAAGGGAGGTTATCAAACTTGACTTTAAAATTCATTGGAATCACCGTGAGGTTTGATCCGAGCATTTTGCTACTTGCGTTCGCTAAAAGTTAGTGGAAACGATAAAGTAGAATAAGTTCTATACTTTCTCTGCGAACTTTCCGTATGTGATTCCTTCTAACACACGTTAATCCCTGCCACGTACTCCGCTCCCATATTTAATTCGTTCAATTTGAGATAATCGTTCTCTATTATCCGTTATTTAGCCCATTTGCAATTGCTCATCTGTAAAAGATTTAAAAGTGTGTCCTATTTTTGGCCCCACCATTCTCCCACGCTCCTTCTCGGCACACTGACTGAATCGTCCACACTGGCCCTGCATTTCGGGGGAAATCGTCGGGGCAATTGTACACGCCACGGATCGAAAAGATCGTCCTGTAAGTTCACGTGACGAGGGAGTTCCGGGGTCAGATGTAAGGCGGCGTTTCTAAGGTCATGTGGTTGGCTAAGTCACCAAGAAGCCAGGCTTAGCTGAAGCTCAAATCTAACTTCGGCTCACCTGGATTAATTCCAACCTAAGGCCGACCCCAAATCGCTGCTACACGCTACTCTCTCTCCCCCAGCATGGCTAAACCGACTTAGAGTCTCACCCTCCGCTTTCAATTAATGAAACGGTTATGTGATATCCATCTATTTCTTCTTCGCCGTGGATTATATTTCCACCATTTATAAGAATCACTGTTTTCATAGTTTTATCTTCTCCTACCTATCGATGCAGTTTATTCTGTACGGAATCCGTGTTATGCGGCTTTAGACATCATTCATTTGAGCAGTCAGTGAATATCATATTCAGTAAATGTATCAAAGCCAGATGGTTATCGATTAACACCTTTCCTGCTAACGTTTCGACGCTTCCGGAAATAAATCGAGTTCCAAATTTCGATACTCCTCTGGCCAGTCAGTTAAAAGCTCAGATGAGCATTGGCTCTAAATCATCCTCTCCCCGCCGTGGTGTGTGTGTCTGTTGAAGCTAATGGAGGACGGTCAAGGAGTGGCGTCGATGGTGGTTTGGTATCCTCTTAATTGCAATCAGCCGGAACAGTTTCGAGAGTTCGTCATCGATTGGTGCCTCCCCGTTCTTCTCTCGCTCCCGCTTGCTAACCTGCTCTCTGCCACTGCCTGTCCCTCTTCCCGTCAATGTGAGAGTCCGTATATGTATGCGCCGGCGTCCTGGTGCCGTTTACGTACGTGTGCGTATATGTAGGTGAAACTGAGGAGCAATTACCACCGCAATCTCGCAATGTGGAGAGCATTGGCTTCTGCTCGGTCCCCATAGAAGATCGAAAGGATCGGGTAAAGCCGAGAGGGACGGGAGAGAAAGGTGGAGAGACTAGGAATAGATATACGGAGCGGAGTGCAGAATTTAGAGAAAAGAGAAGGTAGTAGGATAGAGTTAGTCGCGAGACTTGAGACTCTCGTCCATAATAACCGCTTATCAGAGAGATTGGCCGATCGTCGAAGGCTCGAAAGGCTTAAGGCCAGCTACCCTAATCTCAATTATTGTACCATCCGGTGCGCCATCTTGGTGTCGATGGACCACTTTATCTAACATGACGTTATCTGTTCGACCCCCCAATGATTTCGTCTTAATTCGGATACCCGCGGGGCAACGATTCGCCCGAATTATTCTCGCCACCTTCCCATCCTACCCTGTACCTTGTTCCATCGGCATGTTCCCGGGTAATAGACAAAGTGCTCCAAAGCTTGACTAGTCGATCCTGTCAGGGATCTACAATGTATCGATGGTTGTGGCAGATGGACGTCCGCTACGTTTTCTTCAAACATGATTTTAATTGGAAGTAACCCATCCGCAAGACCGACACAATCTATCATCAACGTCAATTCGCAGTGCAACACGAAATTGTATTCGGGACAATAAGCTGGCATTGTCTACAAGCAGGAATAAATAGCCGATATTTACGTACATATATATATTAGGATGCCGTGACGTCGCTGAAAATAACGAAATCGATAATGTACAAGGGTCGACCAATAAATAACACCCACGTACACGTTAACTAATTTTGGTCGCGGCAACGATAGCGTATGCTGCCTATTTTCAGAGACACGGCGCACAAATATCGCGCTCGATCGGCAGATACGGCTGAACGGCCGATAATAAGCGGAGTCTTCCCGATGAACAGTGGCAATTCTGTATGTCCCCGGGCGGGAGCGCATTCAGCGATAAAAGTGCGCCTAGAACAGCGACCGGGTTTTCGGCGAAATTTCATATGCCGTCCGTCCGAAACGAACGGGGCTCGATGGTCATATTTTTCGCGATGGATGTACGACCACCGGAGCCGCATGTTTTTTATTGGGCCGCGGGAATCCAGAATTTGGAAGTGTGCCGGCGCATTTTCGCCAACCGGAGAAATATCCAACGGACGCGCCGCTGCTCGTGCTTCAACGACAAAATACATTTACCCGTTAGTAGCCCAACAGAGAGACAGATCGAATCATCGGATGCGGACGCATTCGTGCCACGTGTTTTCGTGCCAGAGCGAGCGTAAATGTGCGGACCCTGCTCCCATAGGATGTACGAGACAACGGATCTGCCAGGAATGAGCTTCTGATAGTTCAGATATTCTATGGCTTTGTAAGGGACAGGTCGTCGTTTCCACGAGTTTTCTTTTGACATTTTTATCTTTCGCGAAAGCGTCGCTGTATACATTTCTTTCTACAGCGCGCCGAGACCCTAAACTGGACATTCCTACGGGATTAATGATTTTATGCAGCGTCGTGCTAGAGACTTTAGCACTGTCTAGGCACGGAAAATGCTCGTCAGTGCTTGCGCTCAATAGAGTACTCTGTCCCTCCGTTTGTGAAAGTGGATGGAAGAGAAGCGTCGCTAATTCCGAATTTAAGAAGCTTACCGAGCGTCGGCAGGTAATACGGAACTACGTCCACAGTAGTGTAATAATAACGTCGACGAGAACGATTCCCTTTTCCATGCCCGGATATCCCGCTTATTGTGACGATCATTGCGTTTTTGCACTTCTGGCAATCTCATTGGCTTCTTTCCCTGCTTTCCCTAATTAGACTCGTTAGGGAAAACGTACGCCTTTCCCATTAAACTTCTTATGCGACAAAGTCGCGCGTGTTTCATCAACATCGGCACTGCAAGAATTTTATTTCGTCGTTGGCATTCCAATACTATTTAGCACTTTACCGTTGGCACCCTGTACGATATATTGCGGGCGCACGCATTCTAGCGTGATGGGGTTACGCTTTCTTTCACGCGGACGCCCTTTCGTCCGGCATCCCGCGGATATGTTTGCTCCATCACGGCGTAAGTCGATTTGCCGATAGCCGAAACACTGGCCGATATCTCAACCATAACCGCGACTACGGGCAGTCGTTAATGGACGTGAAAGTAATGGCGGTCCAGCCCGACGGGAATCGTTCCGTTGATCGATCGGCCATTGAGTAAAGTGGAGGACAACTACGTTTTAAGACTCGGCCTGGTAACGGGAGAGCTCGGATTTGCGGTTTAGGCACGTACCGACCAATCCCGGCACGGCTCGTCACCTCCTCTGCATCGGTCCAGAAACCCGCAGGGATTTTACAGTCCAAAGCAGTTCTCCTCCGCTACGTGGAATTTTATTTGCAAAATTACAGCCGGCGAAAGGCTCGCTACACGGTCGAGGGGCGGGCAGGGTACGCCATGGGTTAGGTGTGGGAAATGAGAGGAATGAGCGCGAATGAGAAAAGCCGTTCTCCACTCTAAGAGCCGGTGTTATGCTCGCGAGCCGGACTTTTACGCCGTTAACCGCTTACGTCGATTTCAGTATTTCGAAATTCAAACTTCCTTCTCGCCTCGTTCTTGCGCTTACGCGCCAGTAGACGACTCTACCGTCAGTTGCTATTTGAATTTTCAACCCTGTTTAACTTCACTCTTAACGGAACCCGGCGGAACGGCGGTGTAACTATCGCGTCGGCGCGAGGAGGTTATCGTTTAATGGAGTTTTTGCATCGCGCGCTTAGGTTAGTTTTTAATTGTATATCCGAGGCTGCAGTTGCACGATCAGTGAGCTGGCAGCACAGACGCTTTTTAACTTCAGTTAATTTCCGTATCAGTGGTATTGGGATGCTCTTTGCGCGCGGGATGATGCACGTGTGCGCAGATTCGTGTGTGTACCGCGCGCGTAAACATTATATTTCGCCCGACTGAGCACTTATTGTTAATACAAGCATAGGCTCCATCGCCGAATGTGCCATTTGCGGTGCAACATGATCGATTATTCGAATCCCTATTACCTGAAACTTCGATTGTACTATTAGCGAGTGTAAACAGGAAGGCAAACTCGTCGCGCGTAAATAAACGTTCATCTCTACGGCCAAGCATGGATGCATATAACGTGCTCGTTCGTTGTCTGTATGGTGCGAGCTCAATTCGTTTACATCTCTATGCCGTATATGGCGCTATAAAATTGGAGGTCAGCGACGGAGTCGTTCTGGCTTCCGATATACTCTCGTCGCCGGCCTTAAAAGGAACAATGACTCCAACGTAATCCCCGTGAAACTCATTGCGGATCGCGACGAAAAATCTGACGTCTAGCCAGAGAAAAAAGGAACTTGGCAGGACGGAGAATCTAACCGGGGACTTTCCGGGCGGCTGCTCGCCCAACTAAGCCACCCAAGCCCCGTCACCTCTTTCCTTTCCATTACTCACAATCGGACAAGACCGAGTTTAAACGCTCACGGACGAGTTCAGACTTTCCCTTTAGTCTACTAGACTGTTTCCAATTTTTTCTACGAGCCCCGACGAGAACCGTCCCTGGGCGCGATAGCTGTCATCCTACTCGAATTATGTTGACAGATTGGCGACGGGAAAGTTCGCTTAATTGCATTACGTTAAAAAGCAACTGCTGCAACTTTCGACCAATTAATAGTTTTCAAAGAAATGTTGAGAAATGTGGTAGATCACTACTATGCATAATAAATTGTACTTTTTAATGCGCTATTACTCATCATTTTCAAACTCTTTATTCATAATGTTAAATATGTGGTAATTCAGTCGTGGTATCGTATCATTCAAATTAGTATTTTTGGTTGTATCGTAGGTTTGAAAAAGTTTCTCGGCGAATTTTGAAGCAAAACTTAAGCGTCGAACTGTTATCCGATTACTCTAATATACCTACAGTTTCCGTATCGACAATCTTGGAATAAAGCAAGAAATCGCAAACATATTGAATTATTCTATCTCGAAAAACATCAGCTACGTGATACTTGAAGATAAACTGAACCGTTTGCAGCTCTTTATTTATTCATTTATTTCGAGAGGAATATGAACAGCTTAAAGGTACACATATACATCATCTGACACCAGCGTATTAATACTTCGGTTTTAGCCTACGCGTTCTCGGGCCGTATCGATTTACAGACAAGTACGTCAGTTGTCCTTGCGCTCTGGTAAGTGTCGAATTTTTGCAATTTAATCGACGTGCGAGCGCGTATGCTCGCGACAGCTCCCTGCCGGTGCAGCGTATCAAACTAGCGAACCGTTACTGATGCCGCGGGGCTGGGACAGAGTTTCACGCTTAATTCGGCTACTCGCCCGGCTTAATTGGTGCGCGCGATTTTTTGCTCACGCCGTGCGTAATCGGCCTCGAGGAGTTGGCGAGTGACGCAACGCAGAAATCGGACACAGCTGGGGACGAGGGAAGAGTGGGAGGGGGTGCTCGCTAATTATACGTTCGCTCGACCGTGAAAAGGGGTTCCGCTCGTCTGACGATGAATATAAATCGGAAGCCGCGCGCTAAAGAAAAGGACTGGGGTAAGAGGCGAAGGAGGAAGAAATTGTCTGGAGACACACAGAGACCGAACAGCTTTAGACGTCTGACACGGTCGGCCCGGAAGAAAGGTGAAAGAGAAACGGAAGAAGAAGGAGATGTGGGAGAGTGGGCAGGAGGGGGAGGAGGAGGGTGGAGAAAAATGGCGACGGAGGTAAACAGAGCTAAGTGAAGTTAACGATGGGGCAAGAAGAGCGGCAAAAATGACCCCGGGAAAATTACCGCACGCGAAACGGCTTAATGTCCAAAAAGGCGAGAAGGACAGGCCAGTGGGATAGAGGGAGAGAGGCGATGCAGCCGCTTAATGACCACCCTGTACATTCGTATCTCTACTGGATGGGCTCTTTTGCTTCTCTCGTTCTCTTTCTCGCACGCCCTGTCTCCTTCTCGCGACCTGTCTCACGCTAGAGCTATCCCGGCCTCTATCTCGCTCTAACTTCTTTTCGGAGCCCGGAGGTGGGTGCTGCTGGGACCATTATCTGTAATTGCTTTCCTTAATTCGACGGTCGTTGGCCGCGTGGTGAATGAAAAAATTCGCTGATCGTATTAGTAAGGGGCTAATGGTGAGGCGACTTCGTCGAGTCGATGACTTGTCACCCGTGAGATTTGTCGAAGAGCGGAAAACATAAGATCCGACGAGTCTTACTTCCGTGAGGCGGCTGCTGCAAGAAATCTCGTTACTGCAAATGACTGGGTAAATACGAATCATTTCCGGTTATAACGCCCCTATTACATTTATCTTTCCGTCTAAACGATGTTCTACTTGCGACACTTCCATTTTGCGTATTATGCATATTAACAGATACTATCTATATTGTGTTAAGAAAAAATGAAGATATCGGTTTTTAAGTTTCCAGAGAATTTTGCGTCATTTAAGTTCGTGGTTGTGTCGCCGCAAGTGTTGTATAACACGTATGTAACGCAAATTTGACGTCGCGAAGCGGCGCCGACTCGTTGACCCCGAAACTCGCGTCGCGGCGAGATACATAGAGTCCGCGGTTACATTGCCTAGCAAATTGATCGACGTCGCGACGACCGTAAATCACTTCACTGACAATTGATTTGGTGCTCTCTCGTCCCATCGTTGGCACGGCACTGCCCGTATATGCCGCGCCTCGCGATAATGTATACACCGTGCGTCCCTCTGCACAACATTATCCCGTGTTACAAAATAACGCGGAGGCAGTAGGTTTCGAACGTTGGCTCAATGTTCTGCCGTTTAAAGTCCGCATTCGAATTAACCCCTTCAAACCCGAATTTTCCTTCGTTTAAGAGAAATGATTTTTTATACTGAAATTAGCTTAATTCATGTGAATGAAATCAACAGTATAGTTTTTATAGAAATATTTATTTATTTATTTATAATTCGTAAATGTATATTTTAATGGACATATGGTCCTTATGCAAAATTTGTAATATTACCACTTTGATTGCTACTGTGGTCACGGGTGACCGGTGCAAAAGATTTTCCTAAGAATGCAAACAATTCGCGATGAAGCCTATTTGCAATCTTGTAAAAGCAATTGATATTGGAATCATGCTTCAATACTTCGGTTTCTAACACCTCTGCGTCATTCTCCTTTTTGCACGATTTAATCATACTCTGCGGTATTTCATCGCATCACAGTTAGCATAGCAAAATACGCTTGGAAGTCAATGTGTTAAGGAGATCCTGAGAAATATTTGTATAACAAAATAAAATTCGTATTCGTAAAAATAATGTACGTAATAAAATACAGTACGAAAAGTATTATGTACATTACAATGTGCACAGGGTCCGAAGGGGTTAAACGGCTCAACGCGTGTTCCTGTACTGACATACATATAGTCACGCGTAAAGACTTATTGCAATTCGCCTTTCATAAACTCTTTTTCGTAGATTCTTCTTCGGTAGATTTTTCTCGATAACATCACATTAGTTGCAGATGATACTGGTGCTAACAGCAGATTTGGAAATTTACTGTTTGTGGCCGTTGCAGCGATATACGCGCTTATCTCGGCGAAGTACTTCACGTCTAGGCGTAACTTCATCGGAGTGTGCTAAAGTGCGCCGAGGTCGAAAAATGTGGCAAAGCCCGGGTATATCTTGTTCGTAGTTCAATAGCGCCTCGTAGCCCTTACTATTACATCCGGGCTGCCTTATCTGGTGGGTAAGTAGTGAAGCATATACAGACACGTAATGGGTGTGGTGCGTTCGTCTCGTGGTGTTGTCTCGAGGGCGGTGATCCGTCTTGCTTACCATCCCCCATCGTTGACACCACCCACACAGAATCAGCTTCCATCCGTTTTGCCTCTACTAAAAGGCCCACATAAACCTAGCCCCGTGTCGATCAGTAAAATCGCACCTTTGCTAACCTCACACCGCAAATAGTTCCCTCTCATCGACTCCAACTGATCAGGTCGGATTGATCAAACGAAATGACTAGAGACTTTGATGCGGACGGTTCTCGCCGTGTTGGACATAAAACACACAACGGGGTAATCCTTCATGCCGTCACCTTAATGCTCACGCTTGCCGCCTCTGTTTTTTTTTCTCTTCGCGAAACATCTGATGTGTTTGCAGAGATCTCTGCATTTTCTATTCTTGTTAACTTTCCCGACTGCGCTCAGAGCTTCATTTAGAATTCGCGAGGAGCTATTTACAACTGTAATACATTGTCGCCGCGTCACGAGGATTTATTCGATGCTTGTTCAAAGCTGCATTTTCGTCACAGCTAAATGCAGCTAAAATTTACCTCGGGAAACAACGGGTTTTGGATTTGCATGATAAATTAATCGACAAACGGTTGCGGTTTCCAGCGCGCACTGTGATTCCAGACTGAATATTCAAGAAAATCGTGCCGCACTAACTTACCTCTACCCTATCGAAAGTCTGATGTAAACAATTTCGAAGCTGCGCAATTTCAATCGCTCGAGCATTCGCAGGTTATTTCAATTTTGTCTCGAGGAGACGACTCTAAGTCAAATGAAAAAGTGCATGAAATTTGTATTATATGGCAGACCTGCTTGACATGTAGTTTCGTTGGAAGGATGACTTACCAGTTCGTTTTTCAGCATCTCGATACGTGACTTCGCTTAGAATTACAGGTTGACTGCGACCCTTGCCGTTTACAGCGTAAACCGCAACATGAACGCCGGCCTCGACCGATGCTTCAAGGCCTGACAAAGCGAAACTGGGCTCCTCGGGATTGGAAACGTTATAAAGCGGTTGGGTGCTCGTCAGAAAGTCAACGTCACCGTGATAAACCTCCAACACGAATTTTTGCGGCAGTCCGCCGTCATAGCCTGGAACGCATTTCACCTCCACGCTCGTATACGTCTGATTTGCCAGAGTACAGTTTCGCACTGGGAACGGCTTTCCTGAAATGACAATAGAACGATGAAAAGGTATTCGGTTCTCATTCGTGCGGAAACAAACTTAATAACGTCAGAGCGCTCGTCACTCGATTTTCGCTTCGCGTTGGGGCAATTCGCATTTATCTATGCTACTTTATAGGTCAGCTACAGGAATCACTATTTACTCAATAATACTTCATGAGATACTTTGTCCTCGTTTATGTCGAAGTCAACTCCACAGGTTGCCCGAAAGTGAAACATCACCGAAACATCGCTCCTTCGAAAATCAAGTCTGACGCGTGAAAAATGTTTATGTGTCTCTACGAGTGGCAAGGATTTAGTGTACTGGGATAGTAATGGCCTCAGGGATGTCCCACCTTTTCCCGCTATTTTTCCTACCTCTATCTTCGCCGTGCTCCCCAGCACCGCAGTTCTGTATCTCTGGTTTTCGCACGTACGTAAATACGTTGGCGCAAATATCGCACGCCCATCATCATGTTTTTCCTCTCCGCGGGTCAAAATTCGGCGACAATGTCGAGCGATATTTGCCTCGCGGCCGTGGCGCGACGCGATTTTAAGCGAGAGTTCTTCTTAAACGGCGAACAGGAGACGGTAGAGACGGGAGTGGGCGGAGAAAATAAATGTGACTCGTTGTCTTTCCATTCGAACGAAGAGGGAGAAAAAGTGGTTGCCGCTACAATTCGCTTCGAACCGTCCTCTTTTCATTTGATTTCTCGTTTCCTCTCTCCCCTCGCATTCCGGCCGTGCGTTTTTCTCCTTTTACGTCTAGATACTACCCGTCCATTCTGCAGGATTTCATTTGTTTCACGTTAATCGCAAAGCACCTCCCCCTACGCCGCTTTGGATATTCAAAACCTATATTGAATTTTTCAAACAATTCGTTTGGCCTCTCCTTCCGCACCCCTTTTGCCCACTCTCCTTCTCTCCGCGCCGACTCTCCCGTACTATTCAATTTATTTCCGAGGTTACATAATTGCTCTTTCCACGTTAGCATGATTTACAGATGCTTTGCGGCCGAGGTTCTGCCTTTATGGTTCTTCAATTTCCATCTCAATCGGACATCCCTCTCTTCGGGGAGTATATTTTTCGTCGGAATTAATTAAATTTTGATTTCGTCTGTCAAACATTTTAACTAACCGTTGAGCGAACTTCAATGTTCTTTCAACAAAGAAATTGGGTTGCAAGATGAATTATTGGTTCAAGACGAGTAAAGAAGCATAAAATAAATTTGTCCTTCGGACAGATTTATACTGGAAAGCAATCATTCGTTTAACGGTTTTATGTGTTCTTACGCTTTCCGGTCGTCATTTCCGATCTATCTGCAGAATTCCGATCTCTCCTACAACGATAACTGACGGCAATAACGACAGGCTCGAAAATAATTCCATTGCGTCGAGTTTACGGGTCGCCGGCGACGGAAGAGTATCGAAACGACTCTGATACCAACAGACGAATGGATCGAGAACGAGGAGCCGAAAGAGGAAAGAGGAATCAGGGATTTTCGTTCGGGATCCGTATTCGCGCATACACTCGTCGCATTCGTCAACGTCAATACATGCATCGATCGATCACGCTGCGCGAAAAATGGTCGCATTGTCAAAAAAACATACCTCGAGATTATCGATTTTGGAACTGCCGTTCCATGTAATTTTCGTCCCGCTAGTTTACCGAACGCTATTCTCGTACTCCGCCGTTTACAGTATTCATATCTTTAGATTATTCGGGCGTGCAACTTTAATACGGGATATTGACAAGTAGGAGAATTTTGCAGGGGCGAACGGGTGCGGATATTTCTATACGAAATTTCTAATTACGAAAGCGCGGCGTGACGCTGGGCAGATTCTCAATTAAGGTACGAAGATAGTAGGGCCTCATAAAAGATGCAAGATGCCGCGAAAGATATCGGAGATGGGAGAGTTCCGCAACGCGAAAAATCTCGTCTGCGTGAGGCCAGCCTCGCGCCTCGTTTTATTTCCCTGTCTCTCCAGTGCTCTTCAGGATTCCAATACCTCGTGGAGCGGTAACCGATAGCGGTAACGACAGGTTCGAAAATAATTTCATTCGATCGAGTTTACGGGTCGCCGGTGGTAGAAGAGTCCCGAAAGGGTTCCGTAGGAACGTTTCGAGAGCACGAGGCTGAGAGTTGGCCGGGGGAAAAGGCTCGCGGAAAAAGCGGCCTGGGATTTTATTTTCGAATAAACAGAGTTTTTATCGCATTCGGCATATTCGTCAACGTCAGTGCGTCGTCGGTTGATCGTCACGTCGACGTCAGTATCGATCACTCTGGGGGAAAAAAATGGCGAAAATGCCGAAAATCCGTTCGGGGATTAATGTCGGCTTAGCGGTCGATGATTGGTTGCTCCGTATTGCTTTCGCAACGATGACCTGGAACCGTGCTCGGCGTCCGATGAATAATCCCCAGCTCTCTCTGTCTGTCTCTGTTCCACTACACGTGGGAGCGGGTTATTATTTTACATTGTGGAGGTGCGCGTAATCGCTCGCTCGCGATCTCTCCGTGGAGACGCGCTTTTTCGATATCGCAGAAATTGCCGATCATCGGGCGTCCGTGTAATTCCAGTGAAAATTTTCATTCCGGTCAGAAAATCTCGGCAATCGAATTTATTTGCGATGATTATGTACGTCTATTGCGCCTTACGCGGTAAGCTCTGCGCATCAATTGAATGTTGCGCGAACTTGCTGGGACTATCGTTGGGACCTGAGAAATACGTCAACGGGACGCGAGTCGAAAAATTGATGGGCTGAATGGACAAGGCGTCTGTCGGGGAAGTAATTGAAGTGTTCGAAGCGATGCCAGTTCGACTGTCAAATTTCCGGCATGACCTAGTAATGGAATTACACGGATCTTTCGGCTTCAATCATTTACATACGACCGACTCCCAGGTATGCACTCCGCGCAGATTCGTCTTGGCATTTATTTGCTTATCCTCTTAGCCTGTAGCAGTGCCCAGAGTGGCATACCTACTGTCAGGCACGTTCAGAGGGTATCGTGAATTCGAGTTCAGAGCATTGGAAAATCGGGGTTCTAAATGCCGGCATTTCGACCGAAACTCCTCGACGAGCCTTTCTTGGCGCGTCCATTCCGGTTAAATTATCCGAATGCACTCATGCGTGGCTGTAATTGTAAAATATGGTACTACGCGGGCATCCGCATAGTGAAGCGTCCAAATTCTTTCCTAATTTTAGTGATACGAACCAGTGTCCATCTTGCAGACGAAAAAGTTACGTTAGAAAGTATTTGTAGACGAGTGTGGTTGATTGAATTACTAGCAATTTTGAGAACCGGTTCTCCGTTCAGAACTACCCCGGTCCCCGAGAATAATACGGAGCATGTGAAAGTTTTCGACTGGTTTCAGCGGAAGCTTTTAGTATGATTTCCCTCGCTCGTGAACGACGTATGTATATACTGAACATACCGACAGATCGCCTGATTCGGCCGCGTGATCGATGTACTGCGCTTCGGCAGCTTTTCTGTCTTTAATACGTTTAATCAAAGCTCCACGCCCGCTACCGACGATCGGCTAATAATTTACGTTTCAATTTGTAAGCTTCAGAAAATGAAGTGTAATTTATAATCGGCGGGTATATCAAGGCAAGCGCTTCTAACTACACGCGATCGAGTGTTTTTCAGATTAATAGCCAGACCGACAAATCGAAAGCTTTATGCTGTTAGCTGTAGGAGGATAACTGAAAAGAGTCTCTACTTTGATTAAAGCGAAGATATTGGTTAAGGAGGAGTTTCAACGCATCTGTTTATATTATGAAGAAGTGAGACGTAAATTAGATGTACATATTCGAGTCAATAATTAATTTTTTTCCATAAATACACTTGTCTCGATTTTTACGAAATTAAATTGAAACCAGAAAAATAGTAATTAAAAAATCGATGTAATTGCAAACTTTTTTTGTATGGTTAACTATTTTATTTTTAAAGTTTCGACGTGGTAAATAGATGACACATGGGAAAACGCCAAAAGGTAGTAATTCAAATAACTAGTAAAAAAAAATAACGTTGCGTCTTCCCTCGAAGAATTCCATATATTAGCCGCGGTGTGGAAACCATCGTCATGACAACATTTTAGGAAAAGAGTTTTCGTAAAAAGAAAAATTTTAGTTATTCATGACACGTAGTCGAACCTTCATCTTGACCGGAGCGTCTTAGAAAATAATCACTTTTTGTCAGGTTTCTCTTTCCTACATATTATTTTCCAATTTGTTTCCGTATACGAATGAAAATGTCGAGACACATCAGTCACTTACTTCAGTATACAAACGTGACACCCTTCACCCATTCGATACCTAAAACAACCACCACCAAATATTTAACTCTATCCCGAACATAACCACACATCTTCACGTTACCCTTTTCTTTCGTATATCGAGCTCAGCGATGATAAAGTACCCACAGTAAAACACCATCGAAATTCCTGTAGCTTCCTTTGCTCAGCACCCTCACACACCCACGCTGACGCGATAATAGGAAAATATCGGCGCATTCTCTTCTCTTCTCCTTTGACAGTATAGCGTGGCGTGTTTAGGCATGACGTAGGAATGCTTTCGGGGCAGCGTGGGTCGGAGAGAGCATCGTTTCGAGAACGGATTTTAACTCGATTTCCGATCTCCGAGCGTCAGGCCATATACCGAGCTGTGTAACGTTTACACGGACGTCCGGTAAATACTCACCGGCGGCCACCAGCTGGAAGAGACACGGCCTCGACTGGGTACCGACGAGATTGTCCGCCCAGCAGGAGAGGGTTCCGTAATCCAGCTCTGTGGTCGGTGTGTATCTCAGCACGCTAACGCCGCTCGACTTCTCCATCGAGAACCGCCCCGGCTCCACTTCCAAGGTCTCGCCGCTGTTGTTGAATTTCCACCGGAAATTATGCGCCGGTGGATCGGCCTCGACCCTGCAGGCTATGTCCAGGGACTCACCCCGAGAGGCGCCGACCACTATGATTCGATCCTCCTTGCACACCGGGGCAACTGAAAGTCAAACGACGGATAAATCGATCAGTGTAAGTATCGGCGCGGTACAGGCTACGCGATCATACGAATTCCGCGGCGGGTTCTGCTGTGGGGCTTTCGGTGGACATGACTTTTTTTAACTGCGCTTTGATGAATGATATCGATAGAATCGGTGTTATTGTATGTTATGTCGTCGGAATCGAGTGTACGATATCGATGAAATTTACGATTTTTCGCGGTTTGCCAATTTCACGTATCAGCGAGAGTATGACGAGGGCCGGATGATGTTGAATCGTTTGTTTTTTATATGTCTCGCTGTTTGCATGTGAGAATGTCGCCGGATGTCGTGCGTGCGTGCGGTGGCGTATTTTTGTCGATGCGACGGTATGCATCACCTGCAGTAATTAATTGTCCGGTCATCGATTACACGCGTCGGCGTATTACATGAAACTGTACAAACTGAAATATTTGCTTGTTATTGAGATTTATCTGGGAAATTTGGAGAGGACAATTAGCCATCGCACGGGCGTGGGAGCGAGTGCACAGGTCGATATTCGCTCGGCGCCGGGCCGCGTGAACTATTTGACTGGCTAAATAAGAAAAGCTCGTAGCGTAAAGGCGTTCAAAGTGGTCTCTGCCGCGCCCGTTTCATTTTCCTCTCGGCCTCGGGCGAACCGATCGAAGTGTCTTTGATCTCGCACTTACAATTTCGCCGCGATTAGCCCGAGGGGCGAGAACGAATTAAGAACGGCGTGTACACAGCCGAATGAGTTTCCCGCGGAGCGGTAAGTAAAGGCGATCCCGATTGAACATTTTTCGCCCCGCTCAACTTGCCGATACCCATCCGTTACCGCACTCATTTTCCCCGCTCCGTTGTTCGCCGCGGCTAAAACGTTACGACGCGAGTTCGAAGGGCAAACTCCCGCGATAACGCGGATGTCGCGTAACGCGATAAAGCTATGAAGTATCAGCGACAAGCGCGCGAGTTACACGCCCGACCGCCTGTATCCCCATTCACGCGCGCGAACAAAGTGCTGTATCCAATCACGCTTCAATTTATCAGCCGGGCGCTCTTTAGTGCCCGGCCACTCTCGAGAGATCATTCGACGTCGTGCATTAATCGTTCCTCGATAAACGTTATCGATGCGACGCACTTTTTGCCGCGAACTCCCTCTTTATCAGCCGCTCTTTTCCTTTTTCGGGCGAGCGAGCATCTTACGGCAACGGACACGAGGCCGCATTGTTACGGGCGAGTCCCTGGGAAATTACCGTTGTCGCCGCGCGAAAGATAAGTTTTTACTGCACTCCCGGCGAACGACGGCGTGCGGCCTTCATTAAGCGACGAGGGCATTAATTACCAGACCATAATCTCCGAGAACGTCGTGACGACCGTCGAAAGGGGCGCACCGCCGAAGGCGGTATAGCCGAACTTACTTAATCAACTCCCGCAGAGCGGAGCGCAGAAGATGCTGTCTTCAAATTTTGGCTAAATAGAACTAGCGGGCTTTGAAGAACGAGTCTTCGTTTCGGGCTTGACGTTGTATTACGTCTCTTAGCTCTAATCATCGTTTCGACGGAATTGGGTCAGACTTGATGACCGAAGGGATATGAGAATGTAAAGTTACAGTAGTGTCTGTACAAATATAGCACTGATGGATCCGCCTGAAAGGCTAGAAGTCGGACGCCGCAGCGATACCTATTACGACAAAGCGCGCAGAACCGTTGTTATGAACAAAACCAGTCGAACGTGATAAAATGTTTCAGTCCGCCTGCCGTTGTCAATGAAATCAGAAGTTTCTGATGAAACATTTGTCCGGTATGCGCCAAACAAAAGACCGCTCGATCGTTACTCGTTGCGACAAAGCTGGCAAGAGGAATGTCTGAATTAGAGATATAAAGGGAGCGAGACGTTGCGTACCCAGCGCAAAAATGCTTGTCGCGGTAAAGGATTGATGAAGGACGATCCTTTCCGCGCGCAACTTCTAAAGGCTGACCCGTAAAACTTTTGTCGGCTAGGTATCGCAGCGCGATACATATGTTTCGCCATTTTTCGAGCGCTAGCAGCGAGAAAGAATGTGCAGGCGCTTGGGGGAGGTCTGCAACGCAAGGATTCGAGTTTCGTCTTCGCGATAAGGATAAAACTTTCGTCAGGCCATGTTGTACGTGGACCAATTGCAGCTGTTGACCTTCCAGCCCTGCTGCCGCCCACTTTCAGCGAAGAAAACACGCGAATGATACTGATAGCGTTATACGGCTTTCGAAGCACGCTCCCGCATTTTGTCACGGGGCGACTTTTACGAGCCTGCAACCTGCCCGAATCGTTCCTTCGACACGAGTTATGCAAAAAGGCCTTTCCTTCGTCTCCCCCTCTTCTCATCACTGTCGCGTTGTCCCCTTCTCTCGTAGCCTTTAGCTTTTTACAAAACCGGCCGCTTGCCCGTTTAAGAGGGTACTTTTCTTTTTTCCTATGTTTAAGTGTATATCGGCACGGCCCTACGTCACAGCTTTCACAAAATAGTATATAAAGGGACGCATTCAGAAAACGCATACAAAGATCCTTATTAGAAAATTTTCGGTTCTTGATCTGTAGCAGCTGTGCGTAGGAACAAAATTCAATCGCTTAACACTAGGTTTACGGGCGTTTCTCATATACCTATCTCTACGAGCACCCGTCAAATTGACGGCTAGGTGAAAATACGTATTTACATTAGAAAATCAATTTATTCAAACTAAGTCTGAGTTGAAGAATGTAAGGCTTTACGTAAAAATAAAATATTAATAAGTCAAGATTTTTTTTCCGAATATCTTTTCGATACGACATTTAGTCTGCTGCATGCTTTGAGTTGCGAATGACGCGAGGATCACTTTGGTAAGCGAGTTGGTTCAATACGAAGTAACATGACACCCGGGCCACACCATTCGATCTTAGACTTTTCTTTCACTCCTATATTTACTATTGGAGGAATAATTTTGCAAACGAAGCAAATATATAAGGATTGTTTACGTAATCAACTAACCCGTCAATTTGACGGGTTTCGTAGAGATAGGTATACCACATACAAATTTCAAAATTTAGAAAGCCTAAGGGAATAATAATTGTGTATATAAACTCTTTTAATGAAATTATGAATTTACGATGCAAAGTTTCATTTCAAAGTTTGAAATCCGTCAAATTGACGGGTCCCGTAAACCTAGTGTTAAAGTAAACTAAGAGACAGAGTTTGTCAGAATTTGCGGTTCTTTCACACTAACAAAGATGTCCACTCATGGACTTTATTTGTCCTCTGCTATTTTCACAAGATACAATGAAGTGTCGATATTTTTTAACTAAACGAAAACTGTGTCATTAACGTACGTACGAGTAAGAATTTTTAGCTGGACACAAAGCGGTCCGTTGAGTTGAATTACGTTCCGTTTATTCATGAGACTGGTCTTTCAAGCTTAATATATCTTTCGCCTATAAACAACCACGTCGATCAGCATGCTTTCGACCACACTGTCCTTCAAACATGTTTTCCTTGTCATATTCAAATGAACAGGCTAAAAGAAAGGCGCAGAAACTGTAAGAGCGACAGCAATATGGAGTGAGAAGACAAAAGAAGAGAAAAAAAGAAACAAGCCGCACGTGCAGTGTGACGAGATGGCATTGCCGAAAAGACAAGGGAAAGGATAACGGAGAGAGAAGACAGATAGGATCGTGCCCAGAGAGTAAAGAATCTCGAGTCCATGTAGAACACCGTGTAACGACGATTGCGACCTAGGACAACCTACAACGGCAATTTTTTCAAATCCAACTCTAGGCAATCGAATGGCGACAATACATGTGGGGCCTTTCCGATATGAGAAGACGAATCCATTCATTCTATTTTGCATAACTCTTAATACTTTAACACGTTGACTGTTATTCTGGTCACCGGTCACCGGCGCAAACGGTTCCACGAAAAATTAAAAAAATACCCAGACGGTAGCATTTGTAATTTAGTAAATGCAATTAATATTAAATAGTGATTCACTTCTTTGGTCTCCGATACCTTCGCATTATTTTCATTTTGCACAATTCAATCATATTCTGTAGTAATTCATCACGTTGCAGTTTTAATATAGTGAAATACTACAGCGTTTGACTGAATTATGCTAAATGTAAATTATGTGCAAACGTGCATCACTATTCTAACAATAACTGCATTTATAAAATAATTATTACTACCCATTGCGAATATTTTGGATCTTCACTAAAATCTCCTGCGCCGGTCACCGGTGACCCCCACGGCAGCCAACGTGTTAATATAGTGAAATACGTATGGCAGTCAACGTGTTACACGCTGTCTTTACATGTCACTTATTTTGATACATTGTATCTATTCTATCTATTTAAGTATTTGCATCAATATTCAATGTATTAAACTCGATTGCCTTCATTTTTTTTTTCGCTTATTGTGTATGGTTCCTCTTCATAGAGAAAAATGGTTCACGCAATATTATACTTTAAAAAACTACTGGAAACTCTGATAAAATTGACTTTTAAATAACATTTTATAATAATTTCGTTAAATAATATTTTAAACATTTTTTTAAATAATATCTAAACTGCATCCTAGTTTATAATTTTTATAAATTTCATACAAATTAATTTTTTTAAGTAAAAAGTTATGGTAATTATTAAAAAACATAGTTTTTAAATAATACCTAAAATACTTCAAATTATACAATTTCTGAAATTTTCACAAAAATTGCTTCGTAAATATCAAAGTTATGATTTTTTATAACCTACAAGTTTCCCAAAAACGTGCGGTCCTAGGCGTATTTCATACAGATTTCTTAGCGGTTCTTAAAGTGTTAAAATCCGACCTTCGTTCACCGGAAATATAGACTTGCAACGCATCATACGGAATTTGAGTGAGTTAATTATGAAATGATATTACGTAAAGCACATGCATTCGCTTGCTATTGATGATTGTTTCATTGGCTGGGTAGTTGTCGAATGTAAGGATATGATTGTGTAAGGTTGTTTATAAAGCAATCAATTTGGTATTAAACTGAATTATATGAGCAGATCTTTGTCCACTGTTAGTACAGAACTGAACAATTGAATTCATTTGTGTGTAGGATGGTTGTGAAAGGATATTTTCGAAACAACTTATTGTTTAACTGTTTGAAAAATAAGATGTTATTCATACGCGTATTGCGACATGTCGGTTGAATAAATCCGAAGTACAAATATTTGATGGTATAAGGGAGAGTAACAAATATTAATGAGCTGTGAACCATAGGTTCGCTGCACGTAATACTGCATATCAAATTAAAGACTTAATAAAACAGTACTACTATGTCAAGCATGTGTGCCTGGTTACTACTGATTATTACTTCATAGCGTGAAATAGTGCAAAATGTGATCACGTGTCTATTATAACATGAAGTCATTTACCGGGAATGAAATCTGGCATTTAAGTGGATCAGATGAGCAGATTTCGGATCGCAGTTAATACAGAACAATTGAAATTCGTGAAATACAAGTATGAAGGCAGATTTGCAATACCACTTGTTGTTTAACTCTTGGACAGCTATGGACGCATATATGCGTCCGCCGAAATTTAACGGTCTCGACTATGGACGCACATATGCATTTCTCGATCGTTTCGATTTCTTACCTTGCAGCCACAATTGTCAATGTATGAGCTGAATGCAGATGCGTTGTTTATCAAGTAATTTTCTTGAATTATTTAACACGTTGACTGACGTGCATATTTTACTATATTAAAACCGTAACGTGACGAAGTACTACAGAATATGATTGAATTGCGCAAAATGAAAATAATGCGAAGGTATCGGAGGCCAAAGAACTGAATGACTATTTGAGCCGCTTATTTTGAAAGTAGCCTAACTTCGTTTTTCAATATTTTCCGGTTACCATGGTTACATGTACAAATTCATGTTATTTATCAGTAAATGTTATTTATCTCGATTTGAAGATAAATGGAGTTATGCCACTTTCAAAATAAACGGCTCATTTAATGTTAATTCCATTTACAAAATTATAAATGCTACCAATTGGGTATTTTTTTAATTTTTCGCGAGACCTTTTGCGCCGGTCACATATGACCGCCGTGGCATTCAACGTGTTAATTTGGCTTAAATGAAGAATTATGATTTGAACTTAGTTGCGTCTTCCATAATGAATTAATAGTGTTCACACTAGCGAAAAATATTTCGTCCTCAGCGAGCGCATCGGCCGGAAGTACTCAGCACTCAAAGGGTTAATTCTAAGAACAAATCTCAAGTATCAAATATTTGATGACCTAAGACTAGGGCCCCGCGTACTAACAAACTTTAAAACGAAAGTTCCAAAGGAATGTGAACGAACCTGATGCGCGCGTAATATAACTTAAAACCGCATATATAAAAATGCCCGCACAAGCGTCAGAACAGCAAGAGAATGCGGGTTAAAACACGTCGCGTCAGGCACAGGAGTAACTCGATCAAAAATTCGCATTCAATTAACACATTAAATTTTGGAACACGCGAAAGCCTGGGGCTTTGCGTCTGGAGTGTACCTGTGCTCTCGTGACTCTCGATTACGGACTAAAATACGTGAACACAGCGCCCGCCCCGCCACTTCCGGCGAACGGCATTGTATGTGCAATTCGTGATTCGGAATAAACGACGGGGTACACTGGCCTTGATATATAACCGAACGCACGGTTTTAATTATCGTGTATGAAATTTCATTAACATTTATACGCCAGGAGATAGTGGGAAAAACCATTTGGTTACATCGCTAATTAATGTCGTTCAATTAAACGCGCTTTTTTTTCGTACGTCAAGCTGTTGTGCCGATTTTGATATAGAGTTGACACTTTATCCGTCGCCGTCGTTCAGTGCAAACGCTGTACGCGAGAAATGGTCGTAATTTTCGAAATAGCATAAAAACTCATCGGGCGAATAAAACTGTGCGTGGATTTTCGGAAAATTTACACAATGCAGTGTTTTCCAGTGTACTATTTCGGAAAGAGCATGTGGCCTTCTGTGCGAGGATTTATAAACACGCGTTCGTCTGTCGGTGCTCCAATAAGCAATGCGCTTCGTTGAAGTTCGGCTCTGGTAAACTGTCCGTTAAATCAAACTTCATTCAGGCTTCCTTAAAATACGGACTTAAAATCCATTCGAAAGCTGCGGAAGCGCGTTGCAAAATATGTACAGCTTTTAACGAAAATTTCCGTTAGCGAACGCATCATCCAGAAACGGTTCGACAGTTTGCTTCCGGCATTGGCTCAGTGTTTGAACACAAAGAAAGAAGTGTTTTTGCAAAAGATATATTTACTTATGAAATTGTCACGTTGAGAGGAAACGGTATACTGTAAAAATGATCAGTTCGCTACATTTTTTGCCTCGGGTCGCTATTGTTTCGCAATTTTAGCTACAAATAACTGTACGGTCTTTTTTGGCTGGCTAATAATAACCCGAAAGTAAAGTGGGAGACAGGTATTACGTCGATTTTATGAGTCTCGCGAGATTTTCGTGCATCCCTGGCCGTTTTCTGTTCCTTTACGAGCTGCTCATAAATAACGGTTAAATATTGACGATCTCTGCGCTTGTTTGGCGATCTATAACGCACATGACCCGAAAATATTTTAAGTGTATGTGTTACAAAAATAACGACGACAGCTCGCGATGGTAATTATTTCAAGTGGTGCAGGTACAATGTACATAATGTATTCACAGCTTTCCACACATTTGTATTTTTCAGACCCTTGGCACTTCATTTAATACCGGATAATCGGAAGTCAATTGAAAGGCATTTTTTATTCACGTTCGGAGTCTTTTGAATAATTTTTCACCTAATTTTACCGTGCCTTCGAGACATTAACGATTACTTAATCGTGTTTAATACTCATAGCATTATTATTAGGTCAAAAGGCATATGAGCTAACAATAATTTTTCTTTTGAGATTTATTTCACATGGGACAAATATATTTCCTAAAAGTTTCGTGTGAATTTTCTGCATGTACATAAGGAATAAAATAACTTGCATCTATTTTCTGCCTAGGACGTCAAGCGAAGTTTAAGGTAAATTGTGCAAACGAGAGAAAATAGCTAATGAAGAAACCATATTACTCGCCGATTCTCGCTAATCAGCGAGCTAAACAGAGAACTTTGTTAAGTTTCGATGATACAACGAAATTCAATTTCGACCGCTTCAATTGCTTCAGGCAGCCCGTCTATAAATTCCGCTTTTCATGCGTATTACCCGACCCGACGAAACGCTATTCGCGTCACAGAACCATCGAAAATGTACTCTCATAATGCCAGTTTATATTTCCTATAAGTCCGACGAGCAAACAATTTCTTCATCTTCTCGCACAATCTTGACGCAGCGTGTATTACTCTATTTTTGTTTTTTTTTTCGGCCTCTTTCTCGGCCTCTTTTTCGGAGTTACCGCAGTCGGTCGTGTCGACGGTTTGCCATAACCTCGGGATTGGGTATCAAAAATGTAGGCAGGACTAAGCACCTCTGAAATATTCATTGCGGATGAGATCCTTGGGATAGGCGCTCGCCGGTGAACGCCTATATACGTCTTATGGAGGTGTGTGTTATGTCGACCTGCGTCACGGACGCGCTTGTCGCACCGAGCCGAAAATGGAAATCGTCCGTAAGCCCGCTTGGTATCAATAAGATACCTCGTGAGAAACGGTTTCGTTAGATGGATGGAACGTGAAAATCCTCCGAGAAGCTCGTCCACACCGTCCTTTATACATATTTCAGTAATGCAAGTAAAACGCGTGTGTATTGCTTTAATGATACATCGACGTTGGCTTAACCGTTCGCGCTGGAAATGAATTGACAGATGCGCCGGTACAAGAATTCTGAAATTCGTCAGATGGACAGTTTTCTTGACAGTAGATTTACGAGAAAATATGACGGCATACTGCTTACAGAGTTTGGAAATTTGGAGTTTGCGAAACTGCTGGAAAATAATAGCAATAGTTTCTGTGATTTTGCTTGTGCAATCCGAAATCCGATAGTGAACAGCAGTTCTTTAATTTTAATAAGTAAACTACGTTGCTCGTTACCTATTGCTAATTGCCTTACTGTTGGTGTCAACTATCAAATACAATGCCAATTTGTAAGCCCGCTTGGTATCAATGGGAGAAGCGGTTTCGTTAGATCGTGAAAATCCTCCGAGAAGCTCGGTCACACTGTCCTTTATACATATTTCAGTAATGCAAGTAAAACGCGTGTGTATTGCTTTAATGATACATCGACGTTGGCTTAACCGTTCGCGCTGGAAATGAATTGACAGATGCGCCGGTACAAGAATTCTGAAATTCGTCAAATGGACAGTTTTCTTGACACTAGATTTTCGGGAAAATGTGAAGGTATAATACTATTTATAGAGTTTGGCAGTCTGAGGTGGAAATTAATTTGGATATAAATTCCTGTTGTTCCTCTAGAAGGAGTTTGCGAAACTGCTGGAAAATAATTGTAATAGTCTCTGTGAATTTGCTTGTGTAATCCAAAATCCGAGGGTAAGCAGTTCTTTAATTTTAGTAAGTAAATTACGTTGCTGATTAAATATTGCTAATTGCCTTAGTGTTGGTGTAAAATATCAAAAGTAATGCCAATTTGCAAGTCCGCTTGGTATCAATGGGAGAAGCGGTTTCGTTAGATCGTGAAAATTCTCCGAGAAGCTCGTTCACACTGTCCTTTATACATATTTCAGTAATGCAAGTAAAACGCGTGTGTATTGCTTTAATGATACATCGACGTTGGCTTAATCGCTCGCGTGGAAATGAATTGACAGATGCGCCGGTACAAGAATTCTAAAATTCGTCAAATGGACAGTTTTCTTGACACTAGATTTATGGAAAAATGTGAAGGTATATTATTTATAGAGTTTGGAAATTTGGAGTCTGAGGTGGAAATGAATTTCGATATAAATTCTTGTCGTTCTTCCAGTAGGAGTTTGCGAAACTGCTGAAAAATAATAGTAATAGTCTCTATGATTTTGTTTATGCAATCCGAAATCCGATAGTGAGCAGTTCTTTAATTTTAATAAGTAAACTCTGTTGCTGGTTAACTTATGCTAATTGCCTTCCTGTCTTTGCAAACTATCAAATGTAATGCCAATAAGACTACTTAAAATTCTTAAGTCATACTGACGCGATTATTATAAACTCCGCATGTCGAGAAAGCAAATAATTTATTTAAATTCATAGATCGACAAATCTGACAGAACACAAGCAAAAATCACTTTCTGCGCTTTCTTCATGGTTTCTTTCCTTTTCAAAGTTCCACTGACTGGGTCGCATGTTTATTGGAAATGAATTTGGATATCAATTCCTGTTGTTCCTCTAGTAGGAGTTTGCGAAACTGCTGGAAAATAATAGTAATAATCTCCGTGATTTTACTGGTGCAATCTAAAATCCGAAAGTAAGCAGTTCTTTAATTTTAATAAGTAAACTACGTTGCCGGTTAACTATTGCTAATTGCCTTAGCGTCGGTGTAAACTATCAAATGTAATGCCAATTTGTAAGTCCGCTCGGTATCAATGGGAGAAACGGTTTCGTTAGATGGATGTAACGTGAAAATCCTCCAAGAAGCTTGTCCATACCGTTCTTTATACATATTTCAGTAATGCAAGTAAAACGCGTGTGTATTGCTTTAATGATACATCGACGTTGGCTTAACCGCTCGCGCTGGAAATGAATTGACAGATGCGCGGGTACAAGACTTCTCAAATTCGTCAAATGGACAGTTTTCTTGACAGTAGATTTACGAGAAAACATGACGGTATACTACTTACAGAGTTTGGAAATTTGGAATTTACGAAACTGCTGAAAAATAATAGTAACAGTCTCTGTGATTTTGCTTGTGCAATCCAAAATACGAGATTAAGCAGTTCTTTAATTTTAATAAGTAAACTACGTTGCTGGTTAACTATTGCTAATTGCCTTAGCGTCGGTGTAAACTATCAAATGTAATGCCAATTTGTAAGTCCGCTCGGTATCAATGGGAGAAACGGTTTCGTTAGATGGATGTAACGTGAAAATCCTCCAAGAAGCTTGTCCATACCGTTCTTTATACATATTTCACTAATGCAATTAAAGCGCGTGTGTATTGCTTTAATGATATATCGACGTTGCCTTAACTCGCGCTGGAAATTAATTGACAGATGCGAGGGTACAAGTATTGGGAACGGACGAGTATTTAGCATCACTTCGATCGAATTTTAAAAGAGGCTGCATGTTGTAAGTGCGTATAACCTTGTCCGTAGTATTCGTTTGGTGTCAATAAGGTGAGAAACAGGTTAATTGGATGGAACGTGAAAATCCTCGTAGAAGCTCATCCGCACCAGGCTTTATACATATTTCAATGATACGGGCAAAACGCTGTGTGTAGCTTTAATGATGTATCGACGTTGGCTTAACCGGTTGCACTGGAAATTAACTGTCAGGCGCACCACTAACTCACGAAAAACAATTGGAAATAATCTATTATTTGATGTTATTTGTATAAACGTTTTAAATAGACTGTGTTTAATAGCCTTGTCTATACTATTCACATGCGTTGGAATAAGGTTAACGTTATGTTAAGAGGCATTATTAATCTCTCTGTTTTGAATGATAAACTTCATGTAACGTGAAATCTGTAATGCGTTGAGAAAGTTTTGTTATAGTTTCTTAGAGTTGTATTCTGTGGTTCGTGTAGCGTGTGGAGTTTACACCTTTCTTGATGCCTCGGTTTATATATGAACACGTCCCCTTTATTTTGCTTGAAAACGTAGTAGCATATCATGGTGTGTATCCACGTGTTCGATGCGTCAAAATAGTTACATTTCATAAGATTTGTTCCATAACGTTCATTCGGCAGTTCAAAAATTCAAATTCTTTGAATGTGGCAAGTTTTATAATACATTTTTCCAAAATAATTCATAAATGTAAAAGATATAATTTCATCATAATATCATTATATATTATATCATAATTTTATCATAATTTTACCATATAAGATATAATTTTATCATTAATTTTCGTTTCAATGTTAAACAGAAAACCGAGTCTACTTACTACATGTATAATTTCTACATTAGATACAGGTAACGCTTGACAAGTATAGTACGTAATTTCAGCACAAGAGATTAAGATTAGCTGAAAGTTGATTTCACGTACTACCACATTCTTTGCATCAAGCGCTGAATTTTGCACATTAAACGTTTGACTCCAAGAAGATATAACTTTATGAAACTCTACGAAATACCCTGCAAAGTATTGATATTAACGGATACTTACATTTCACACGAAAGTGCAGTGGTTCGCTCCTCGTCTCGTTCAATGCATTCGTTGCCGTGCAAACGTAACGACCAGCACTACTCCTTGATACTCGTTGCAGTACGAGGCTCTGATTCGAAAAGAAAATTCTTGCGGTATCGTTGCGTGCCAATACTTGATTCTGCAACAAGAAAAGAAGCACGGCATCGGAATGCGGCCGATCGATATCAAAATATCACATGCCAAGTCGACATCTGAATTCCGCCGTATCCTTTAATATCGCGCGATTTTCGCGTCTCCGAAACTACCCGTGTTTCAATCAATAGCAGCGACACTTGCAGACATTCGAGGCAATTAATACAAGCCGGATTAAATTATTCACTCTCGTGCTCTTACGCGGCATACATATCAGCGACGGTTCGGTGACAAAGTGTCGCAGGCGCGATCCACTTTGCTCCGCTGGTAGGCGTTCCTTATGCAGTCGACTATGTGTATATATAGGTGTATATAATACAGAGCTGCCGATGACGCTTTCTCACCGCAAGGCGCGAAGGTACATCAAAGAAACCGGGATACAATATTCCACAACGACATTCATCTCATGATTCTGCTTCCTTAATTACGCGAATTTCGACTGTACGCTGGTATCCTAAGAAGCCATGGAGTACGGAGAGAACAAATATTCGCTGATCGGAAACGTAGGATTAATTCCCCTGTTGCGGCATTTCAAATTAACACCAGATTTACGAAGAGGTGTACACGTGTTTCATGGTTTCCGGAAAACAGGTGTATTAAGTGCAGGTGTTCGAATTGGAGAGTCGAATTGAAAAATAATTAGGATACGTAGTAGTAAAATTATATCAATCAAAGTCATGGTTAAATACTAAAAAATAACGATGATCTCCGCAGGTTTAAGCTTGAATTCTGAAATTCGTCAAATGGACAGTTTTCTTAATACTGGATTTACGGGAAAATATGAAGGTATACTACTTATAGAGTTTAGAAATACAAAGTACGAGGTGGAAATGAATTTGGATATAAATTCTTGTCGTTCCTTTAGTACGAGCCAGCGAAACTGCTGGAAAATAATAGTAATAGTCTCTATGATTTTGTTTGTGCAATCCGAAATCCGAGAGTAAATAGTTCTTCAATTTTAATAAGTAAACTGTGTTGCTCGTTAACTGTTGCTAATTGCTCTCCTGTCTTTGTAAACTATCAAATGTAATGCCAATACGATTATTATAAACTCGGCATGTCGAGAAAGCAAATAATTTATTTAAATTTATGGATCGGCAGATATGACGGGGCACAAGCAAAAATCACTTTCTGCGCATTCTTCATTTTTTTTTCCTCTTCAAAGTTCCACTGACTGGGTCGCATGTTTTTTGGAAATCAATTTGGATATAAATTCCTGACGTTCCTCTAGTAAGAGGTAGCGAAACTGCTGGAAAATAATAATAATAGTCTCGACAATTTTGTTTAGGCAATCCGAAATCCGAGAGTGACTAGTTCTTTAATTTTAATAAGTAAACTCTGTTGCTGGTTAACTATTGCTAATTGCCTTACTGTCTGCCTAAACTTTTAAATGTGATGCCAATAAGACTACTCTAAATTCTTAAGTCATGCTGATACGATTATTATAAACTCCGCATGTCGAGAAAGCAAATAATTTATGTAGGATCTCAAATACATAGTCTTGTAATTGGCGAGCAAAGGTTATCTATAATCCTATTTTATTACATTGACGTATCATAGTTGACGAGTTTGTTGAATTATGTTCTTTGGTTACGAAGTAGTCAGTTGACGACGAAACGTAAAGACGATACGACGTAAAAACGAAAAGGCGAAACGACGAAACGACGAAAGATTAGGAAATAAGACTAAAATCGTTATTGTTTATAAATGTTGATCGTGTCGTTATTGTTTATAAATATTATACTCTCTAGTTTCACGTGTTAAAATCCTACATTTTTTTAAATTCGTAGATCGGCAGATGTGACGGAACACAAGCAAAAATCACTTTCTGCGCTTTCTTCATGGTTTCTTTCCACGTCAAAGTTCAAATGACTGGGTCGCGTGTTTTTTTCGTGCTTCAATGCTTTCTCACATCACGCGGTGGAGGAAAAACAGTAAATGTTACTTCGGCCGCGACGCGCTCCGTTTCAATCGTCGGTGATTGCACGCTCGTCTCTCCTATGCCGTTATAATTGCCCTGCGGTTGTAGTAAATTCATTATAGCGAAACGTTGTTGCGCAAACACTCGACGCGACGGCGACCGTAAAAATGGAGCGACATTTACGAGTTCCTTACATTTCAGCCGGTATTGGCCTCTGTATACACTCGCGGCCGGAGACTCTTCCTCCCTGACATTTCAACTTTAACAGCTCATTTCCGCTGTAATTACAAGGATTTCTTGCGGGGAACAGCGATATAAATTTTCGCTTATAATTTCTCCCATTCGCGGCAAATAAGAGAAGCAGCATGAAAGTTTCGCAGACTTTTTATCTCCGCAGATTCCGAGGTCGGTTTCTTCCTTCGTATATACGATTCGTTTAACAGCGCAGTCGTATTTGTACCGCGGCACGATACGTACGAGAGTTTAAGAAGTTCTTCTTGTTCCTTTAAAATAAAGGGTCACGGCATCCACTTGTCACTGTCAAAAGAGATCTCGCAGGAGAAAAGTATTATGAAAGGTTTAGGAGACGGACACGTCGCGAGCAGCCACTGAGCGAAAGAAAGATGGACAGTGCGCTCGAGTGATACCTGCCGCATCTTCCCGTGGAAAGAATAAAGACGCCGTCGAGGCTTCCTCGTCCGCCTCTCCTTTTTTCTTTTATTGCCAACGCATTATCCGAGAAGTGGATGCTTCCGGAGAAATACGCTGCTTGATAAATTTTACGGTGTAACGTATCGTGATTGTTCTCTTTACGGCGGTTTCCTGCCGGCATCATATCGCGCGATGAACGAACGGGGAAATCAGCCTGAAAATATGTAGTTAAGGCGCGCTTCGACGCAATCGTAAATATAGCGCTCCGTACATTTACGATTGGCTCGAGAGCTACGGCATGATTGTACGGCACTTTACTTGCTCGTTGATCGTTGAGTGCGCCCGAAGTGATATCAACGATTCTACGATATTGACACGCTCCGCGCCCGTCCACTAGGCTAAAGCCGGCAGAGTTTCGGAAAACGATTTTCAACGGATTTTCAACGTTTGCCTCTGCGATGATGACATTGCTTCGGACGAGCTTAGCGAACGCTGACGAATAAAAAATCATGGGAGACTGCAGGCGTACGTTCTCTCCCTCCCTCTGCCTCTCCCTCTCTCGTTCCGTCCGATAAATTAAGAAGCGGGCGACCGTTGGCGCGGACGTGGACGCGTCTAAGATCGTAGAAACTTGGGGAGAGATGCCTCGGGAATAATCGGACGTCACGGCCAACAAGTAGCTAAGAACGGCGCACAGTCAGCCGCAGTCGTTGCCAAATGCAGACTCGTCTGTTCAAATCAGACGAGGAGACGTCCTTCGGACGTTCTTTGTCTCTTGGCGGCCATTTTCACAGTACTGCCGGTAAAAGTTCCTCTAGTTTTTTCAGCCGCTCTTCCCTCATCCTCCGCGCTCCGTCTCGTCCTTCTACCTCCTTACCCCGCTCCCGTTTTCTCCATTACATCGGCAGACTCTCTTTTCTCCCTTTCCCCCGGAATGCGCTCGCCGAAGATAATTCGAAATCGATTTGAAATGAGGCCATTTGAATCTTGAAAGAACGGCAGGAGGACTAAGAGAGGGAGAAGGAGAACGGACGGTTTCCCTTACTTCTTCTTCCCCCGTTCGATTTTTTTATAATCTCGCTGGTTCTACACGTCGAATATCTGATTGAACCTACACTTTCGTGTCAAAAATGAATAGAATGGTCTAATTCACCGCGTATAACTTCAAGACGTTACGTGAGCCGCAAACCTTACGTAAGGTCTGCATAAAGCGTGGAGTGGAATTTTGAACAGCGAACTTCAAGAATACACAAACCAAAATCTAGACCCCGGCCGGCGTTCTCGAAGAAGGCGATTTTCTCGTTAGAGCAAAAGACGGCAGACGAACGGAGCATTTCCACCCATTAACGCGGTAACTCAATTAAAGTACATTGTAATCTATGTAACTGAGCATTCTATGTGGCCAAGTCCAGGTAAGGAGGTTTAACGTACTTAGCATAGGTTAAGCTCCGGTTAAACCCTGGGTTTATCTTCGATTTACTTCTCGGTGATAAGAGACGAGGCGCGGACGGTACGCCTTAAGCGTTATTCCACGTTATGTGTACCAGAAAAATAGCAGCTACAGCGCGGTTTCCTGAGCGCCCGTTCAGATTAATCCCCAACGTCCCCTTTCAATCGAAAATTTATCCGGAACGAGGAAATGGAATTTCAAGATGTTCGTTGAGACTATTAACGACCTAAATTCTTCCGGGTCACGGCTAATCGAAGATTCCATCTATCCGCCCGAGCTTCCGATATATCGGCTCGTATTTTTCGAAGAATCTCCTATCGTCAAAAAATAGCGCTCACCATTTAGGGCCTTTGAAGCCATCAAAGCACGGTATTCCGCGTCGTGAGATTTCGAATCGATGCCGGAAACTGTTACTTCGAGTCTACTAAAGTTTCCTTTCGTTTCGAACCTCCACCCTCGGCAACACTCTATATATCCGCTCTCTCTTCCACACTTCGCCTCGGACCCGATGCCGGATTCCATTCCCTTCGTCGTTTCCGTCTGCGCTTTTTTCGCCGTTTCGACAAAGTAGAAACGAAGCAAATGATACCGTCTCGCGCAGTCAGCTCCCGACTTTCGTTTATCTTTTCTCGCGATCGAGTCATTCCCTAAAAAGTCGCCGTTCGTCCTGCGATTCCTTCCACTTAGCCAATTTTCCACTCGCCGCCGTGCGCTTTGTATCGAATTGTCCGCTGTCGCGCAAGCGGTTTCGCCCCCCTCTTCGCGGGGAATTAGTGTTTCGTATCGTTTATACGCTGCTCGAGTTGCTGGCTGCGGAAAGTGACAAATGTTTGCGGCGGCATTATACATTCCAAAAACTTTCGGGACTGTTTGTGGACTCTGGTTTAATGTTATTAATTGGATTTTCTTACTCAGTTTGCCCAAAAGCAGCGAGATCCTTTGATCATTTAGTTTCGGGACGAGGAACGGAGAGTACTTCCTCGACGATAATTAGGTTTCATGGGGTTTGCGCCGTAAATGAGGATCAACTAACTTCACCATCGCGTTCATTCTCGAGGCGCGGATACATGGCAACACCCTTCTCCCTCAATCTATTGGTAACTCGGTCCTAATTTTATCACCGGGCTAAAGCAATTGGGATCATTGGCTAATTTTATTTATCTCTCTGTCCCCGCCTGTCCGGAGAATCCATTAGGAACGGTTCGATAAGATAAATATTAGCCCTGCCCCGGTTGCAACGTTTCGTGCGCGTTGCAGTGATTTTATCTGGTCAATCGCGCGTTTAAAATTAATACGATTATCAGGAGTAAGTGTCGAGGTGAACGTCGAATTTGGACGACGTCGGTGATCAAGCTGGTGCAACTGAAAAATTACATTGCCAATAAAATGTATGTAACGTTCCAGTGACGCGAATTATTCAGCATATGACACATAATTTGTTGCGTTTTTTGCAGAACAAACAAGTGTCTTAGAAATTTGATGGAGTTCGCACGGTTACTAGTAACGTAGAACCCTATGAATTCAGCACGACTCCTATGATATCTGTATATTCCGCAGATTTCGAATAGCAGTGAAAACATTTAATATAGGTAATTAGTTACGTTGTGTTTACTTAAAGTTTCGCGTCAAACTTCACCGCCGCGGAGAAGAATCGCTCGAATCGTCAAGCGCCCCCGCCATCCAGTCGCCAGTGGTTTAAAGTTTTCGTTTGAACTTGACATGACCGTCGTGAATAAATATGCGCTAGTATGCACCAGACCAAGCCGCAGGAAGAGCTCTTGGAACGGAGCCCAAAACCCGGCTCCATTTTGAGAATATTCCGGATCCGGAATAAGGGTGGAATTGCTCGTAGCACGTGGCGCATACAGCCACCGTCGTACAATGGGCCCCGGCATTGTCTCCTACGGTGGCGTTACATAAAGTAGGTGTTAACCATCCTCTCGTACACGTAGACGCGGACGAATATTACGGACACGCACAGTTCGAAGAGCAGACAAACGGTCGTACCGAAAATCGATGCGCCGAAAAGCGACCGCCGATAAATCATTCGAGCCTATCCCATACGAACGTGGCAGCGTTTCAAGCTGGCGCACATTTTTATTCGCGCCTTTAGCGAGTTCAGACAGCTGTCTGCTCGTAATATGTTCCGCTGCTTTCATTATCTCTTTCCGCGATCGCCCGTGTCTGTAGGTGTGGTCTGGGTTCACGTGCGTCTTCCAGTCGTAAATGATTTTCAACACACGTCCAGCTGCGGCGGTTCTTTGTCGCGGCGCGTTGGTGGTGCGGCAGTAACGAGATTGCATCTGTGACGAGTCGACTCCCGATCTCGTAGAATTCCTCAGATCCGAGTGTAGAGCGTCATTGTACGAGTCCCACGAAACCCCAGAATATCTTGCTCGTTCAATCTCGCCCCGTGGACCTCACCGATCTCTGCGCCAATCCGGCAGATCCATCGAATTTCTTTCTCGAATTTCGAACTTCCGCAAGATCCAGCGGTGCTTCTGTTGCCGTTACTGCTGCCGGTGGGTGCTGCAAGGAAGCCTTCGGGCTAGAAGAGCGGTCGTTCGTTGCCATTCTCCCTCGAGAATCCAGAGGGGCGGTTGTCGGACCTTCGTGGTCTTTTCCGGTAGTCAGAGGGGCTGGAAAAAACGACAAGTGGGAGGGCAGGACAGAGGAGGAAGAAAAGAAAGAGCTGGAGGCGTTCATTCCGGTCAGACGGCGCACTGATTCCTTGAAAAATTGCCAACAAGCCGCGGTCACGGCCCCCTTTCCTTCCTTCCTTCCTTCCTTCCTTCCCTTCTTTCTTCGAGTCTCTCTCTTCTTCCTCATTCTTCGCGTTCGTCTTTCCTTCCTTCCATCCTGTTAACTCGTCCGTCCGTTCGACCGCTCTATGCGTCTTCCTGCCCTCAAAGGCACGAAAGGCAGGATCCTTTCATCCGCGCCTTCTTTTCTGCGTCGAACGGTCTTTTTCCACAGATTTCGCTCCCTGCCGGGCTCCTACTGCTCTGCGTATTACTGAAATTTCTTCTTTCGACGCGTATTTACCAATCGTTGTAATGAAGTAACGCGCTTTCACGTCGTAATACGCTTTTCGTACGGGCCCGGCATCTTTGAGCGCCGCGAGATTTTCAGCGGCACGGACGTTGCGTGGCTAGATCAGAAGTATGGAAAAAGACGGATTTTGAAGACAAAAGGCCAGCGTACGGGGGAAAGAGAGATTGCAATGTGCACCTCGGAGGCGTCCTAGTTTCCATGCAACCCAAAACTTTGCGGCTTGCAGGTGTCGGCGATATCCTAGGGTTATGGTTCCGGACGAACGACGCACTGATTCCTTGAAAATTTGCCAACAAGCCACGAGCGCGGTTTGTTTGCCTCCTTCTGCGGGTTTCCTTCCCTTAAAGATGCCCGGGTACCAGCTCTCTTCCCCGCGTTTCTCCTTTCGCAGTGCTTACTAACTTCGATAAGGTACAGCGTACACTCCCAATTGTTTTTGTACCGCAGTCTTTGCCCCAGTTCTTTGATATACGTCTCCATACAAATTTCACCCATCTTTTTCTCTTCTTTAAAAAGCGTGCTGAACAGATTTTTGTCTCGATTACTTTCGGTACATCCTTTGTCGACTAACTTTTCTTGTCGTGGTAACGGCGGAAAAATAATCAAACGTTCCTATCAAAGGGAAGCAGCGGGTCGTCTGACTTATTATGCGGTTGTACCACTGGCGTCATTCTTATGATGCTTCCACGTAACCGCTGGCGCAGTTTATTCCATTCTTGCGTCTGGATTTATTTCCGCCGTTGATTTATCTCTTCTCACATTTTTCACGGGATGATGATACCGTATTTGTTGAACTTGGAAGCGGCTGTAAGTTCCATGCTCGTCTCGTACGTGACTCGTGAACCACTCAGATCATATCTTTGACGTCATATTTTTATTTCGATGTCTACCATAATGAACTCTGCCGTTCGGAATACCTATCACAACGTGATCGTAAGCCCAATATTATTTTGACTAATACAATAAGAACCATCCTTCCTTTTACGCCGTACGTACGCTTCTACTTCAACACACAATTTTAATTGGTCAACAATAACGGCGTCAAGCTATTATACAGCAAACTGCAGATTCTATAGCCTCGAGTGTTCTGATTCAACTATCACTTCGCGACAAATTCGTACCCGAAAGTTCAAAATTCGATACGCATGAATTATGCACCTGCTTGTCGTGTCTCCGCTTGCAGTACCGGTACTTTAGCATCGTACGCGTGTGGCACGCTCTGCGGCAATATATACATAAGTCGCCGTATCGCTGCCGTTAACACGTTGATCGTCCAGCATAAATTCAGTATGCTTCTCGCAGAGCACAAATCGTCAACGCACTAGTATGCAAGAGACTGGTAATCAATTACGTGTTTTTGTACTACAATCGCGACTGTACGAAAAGAAATTGAAATTACGAGATTCATGGAACTTTTTCTTATAGAATTATCGTGTGCTCAAGATAATAGGGCTGATAAAATCCACCGATGTAAAACATAGAATTTGATAATTACAGAAGAGTCTAAAGAAAAGTAATTAGGCGGGTGTATTTATTGTGGCTAGTGAAGTAGATAATGACTTCGCTCAACAAATAACTACAATAAATCAGAAAATGTTGTGACTAATCGCTCTAACTATGCCGAAGGCGCCGTAACGTTGCTTAAGTTGTTTCGAAAAATACTGTGGGACCGAATATTTGAAAATTCGCGAAAGAATAATGCGTATCGAATGCATATAAGTTAGAGTGTGATGTGTGATATGTGGCGTGAGCGACGACGCATGTAACAAAAGAAGGTTGAAGATGTTGTTTCATATTCGGCAGTCGAAGCCGGACGATCAAAGACGAAAGACGTACTTTTGGCAGTCGCTCTTATAGAGAGTTCGGTGTAGCATGTGTTTCGAAGAGCGCTGCGTTTTTGTGTGTGTCGAGTCTGTACCCTTTCTTGAATTATATCTTAACCAAATTCAATAAATATCCGTCTTTAATTATAATCATTTAATTAACACTTGGAACCTACAATACCATAAAATGACTCTAACATCATATATTTTCACGTATAAACTACCTACTTCTATAAACAAAAAATGTTGACCGAAGTATAGTCACAATCTCGTTTCCATAGTCAAGTTGCAGCCTTCATTATCATGTTTATTACATAAAGTACTTAACACGCACTAATGTACAGTCATGCGTGCTGTCACCGCCAAATGCCTTCATTACTGTTACAAATCCGTACGTCCCGATAATTACTCGCCCGTCAGCCATTTACAGGTGACATAGCGTTGAACTTGTTAAACGAATCGTATCGATCTTCCGACTGACCGTTTTTCGCCGCCTGTGTTCTGCCGCGTGTGTAAATATGTTAGATCGCAGGTCGACACGCCGCGACGCTGCAGAACTTGCCGCTCACTCGAGACTCTCGAAAGAGAAGAACTCGCCATGCGCTTTAGAGAGTGGCGCGCATGTTGCTCGAGTAGCTTGTACCGTGCTACTTCGGTATATTCCTACTTCTCTCCCTTTTTGCCCGCCGTTTCTCTCTTCCTTCGTCGTCCGCCGTCTTCAACCTCGTCCACCCACGTTCTCTATCCACCCTTCGGCGCACTTTATGCCGGACGTGTCGCAGGCGTGCCTCGCCACTCGGCCAGTAAGACGAGATTTATCGCCCCTTGCCGTTTCCCTCGTGAGGACGATATTTTAAGGGCCTGCCTCTACCACGCCAAACTGAAAATCTCGGTAAATATCTCGCGATACTGTCATTGTAGTCATGAGGGTTGTTTCGCTGGCAGAATGGAAGTTCGGTTTGTTGACGATTACTTCATGAATTTGAGAGCGACAGTTGGGTTGTTTGGTTGTTGCGCCAAAAAATTCGGGAGGTGGAGGAAGGGAACGTTGGTGAATGAAAGGTGGGCTTGTTGATCGTCTTACGGTGCTGGAGACCAGTGATGAATGGCGTACGGTTTAAATGCGATATGAGAAATGTGTTTTGTACGAGAGCTGTTTGTATTGGTTTATTGAGTGTTGTGATATGTGGAGATCGAAGTCCTCTATAAAGAACAGAGAAGACAGGATCGAAATAGAGAGACGGAGGAAAGCGTGATGCGTACGAGCACTGTGTAATGAAAAGGGCCTAAGGCCAAAGGTGGCATAGTGAGGTAGATTCTAACCTGAGGATCCGAAAGGATGGTGCCTTTATTTTTCGATTCTACAGATATAACGTTGTTTTAGATGGAGTGTGGTTGTAAATGAGATATTTAGAAGTATGTATGTTTTAGTTCGTAGATGTACGCTCATAAATACTGTAGTATCAGTAAAACGGCCGTAGACGCATCGGATAAAACTGTCGCGGGGCCATCGGGCCCTACCGGATTAAGACAAGGCGGTAGAGGTCAGTATAAAAGTCCGCACGGTTTGCGACGCGAGTTCAATATAGATGTGTTTTCTTGCCGTGTACCGAATCGAAGAGTTCAGTTCAGTTTGTCCGTCAGAATGAAATATATTTACTTAGCGTCAGTTGTATTCCGAATTGCCATAGTCTTACTTTCATTTCATTTTATATTTATATTTGTATATTAGTGCTTTATCAACTTAATATAATTCCCATCCCGCTTCGACGACACATAACATCCTATCCTACAATAATGATCCACGAAACTACATATTTTCAAATTCTTAAAGGGCAACATTGTATACTTATGCGTAATACATTGAGAGATTCAATTCAATTCTGGATACAAAATAATTTACATTATAAAGAAACATCTCGTGTGTTGAGATATTGAGTATTTTCTAGTATGCTGACATTATAATGTAAACGGTTAAAAGTAGAGTATTTTCTCTTAAGGCCGAGCTTCCAAATTATAATGGCGATATAACCATAGTAAACACGTTTCACAAAATATAAACGAAAACACATAGGCGGAACGTATTTCGATATCAGATTTCTAAACTTTATCTTTTTCCTTAAATTGGATAACGCTCGTTTAGTTAGAGAAAGAATATTGTGTTGCTGCTATAACGAAGAAATGCACTCGCAACTTTGTAGTAAGAGATCCCGAATTACTGTTGTCTCGCGATGAACTAGGTTCCTCCGTTCGACTCTACATCTCATGTTGCAGAGGCAAAGTGTTTCCCATGCGCCGGCATAGCGAATTATACTTTCCGATTAGTTTATGTCGCACGTTCGGTACCCGTGTCGCGGTTCCACCTTCTGTATAACTTGGAAACTTTCGGAAGTTACAAATTCATATTACGTACGGAGGAAGAACGGCGGCCTCTTGCGTCAAAGACAAATTAAATCTAGGCCACACTCGTTCTATTCAATTACCGGAACTGAACACGCGACACCGATTTCCTTTCCCGGTAATAAAATTTGTTCGGGACGTCCTTTTGACGAAAAGGAACGTTTGAAGAGATCTTCAGCGAGTCTCGCATTATTATTATAAGAAACGGCTTCGCTCTTTAATCTTCGTTGTCGGAAGGCTGCGTCACCAAAGATGCACAGAATATGGAGCAATGACAGATTTATTCGTCGTGAATTATCTTAATCTGGCACCGCTGGTGAATATGTGTACATGATATATTGGTGAAAACATATTTTACACATACATCAGCTTCTTACGGTAGTTGATGAAGTCGTACGTGGCAACGAAAATTCACTTTTTAAAAAAGCGACGAGTATACTATATTCATTACGACGATTTATACGACGCGTAGCATATATTTATTTGTACCTCTTAATTCTTACACCCCTTTTCTTGGTCAGGCACTTTATGAACCCCTGTTAGCAGTTATGTTTGTTTAGGCGTGATGTTGATATTGTCGTATATAACGATTTTTTTGGTACATAGAAAACTAAATATTCTTCAGAAAAACTATGTACGAAATTAAGAACAAAATTATTTATTAATGAATTATCGAAAAAACTGACAAAAACCGCAGATGGAACATGGATGCACTTGAAAGATCGTGATCTATTTTTTCACAAACATGTTCCTTCACTAAAAGCAATCGGAACAAAAATTGCAAATGGTACACCGAATTTATCGATTGTTTAAATACGGTTAGGTAAATTTAATTTAGCATTTTGACAATTAAAGAAATGGATATATACTTATGTGTACGTATAATGTCTAACAGAATGAATTTAAATGTGATTAGATACATACTCAGAGTATGCATAGGTAGAGTATCGATGAGAGGTCCGAGCGATAATGAGTATGAATAGTGGAACATCGGTGAAGGTGAATATCGGGCTACTGTGAATATATTAGTGGAATCTAAGTGTGCATCTCAAAAGACCACATCGCCGAGTAGTGAAGATCTGTACTCCGCGGGTCAGATATTCACTGAAAATGCAAAAACAGATGAATTTCCTATAAGCTTTTCGTACATTCGCGAAGAATTGACGCAAATAAATTTCAACGTCTCGCGTCGGGGTCATTATTTCGTTCCGTTCATCGGTCGTTGACTTCAGTCTCGTGTCTCAATAGCTCCGAGTCATTTCTCTTCGCTGGCAAGAAGAGTCTGCTAAAAAATGTTTTTGGTTAGGAGTGACGCTTGTCTGTCGTTTAGGGGGAGATTTGTAGCGAGGATTCCGTGTCTCGCCGTTTCGTGGAGGGAATTGCCGCTTTTTTCTCACCAAAAGAGTGTATCGTGCCGTTCTAACGCGGTGAAAAGATATGGCAGCGGCGATGCCCGCAAATGATCCTCATTAATCCTTTTTCCAAAGGATCAGACGCTGTTTTTCCGCTGTTTTTAATTCTTAATGGCGGGATCGCTTAGACGGACGAAGACGCTTAAACTTCCTCCGCTAAAAATTGGTTAAAGCCGCAATACATCCGCGCTGTTGCCAAACACGCGGTCGATGTTGAATATCGCGGGACGTCGAGGTCGTTTATGTACGTTAAAATATTTGTGACCGCGGTCGCTATTGTTATCTGTGCAATTTTTTGCTCGTCCGGCGATCTTGAGAGGCATCTTTGTCTTTAACACGGTTGTCGGTGAAATATCGGGTCGCACCTTGAGCTTTACAGCTTTCATGTTGCGGACAAGTACGGAACAAGGCGCGTTTCAGCGAGAAAGGATGATGCATTGCGGCTTGGAATGCGGGAGAAGGAAAAAAGAACCGAAGGAGAGATAAAAACGAGAAAGTAGGAGAACAGGAGTGTGAGAGTGCGCGAAGGTGGAGGCGGAAAAAAGACGAAAGGAAGGTGATGTTAGGTTAGGCCACGGGCTTCACTTCCGCAGGTTTCTTTCCATACTTTCTCTCTTTTCTCCTCTTCGTACCCTCAACGTCCAGCATGGCTCGTAAACGCTGTAAATCCTCCCACGGCGAGGAAAGTTCCCTCATTATCTTTGATTACGTTTTTGATTCTCTTTCGGGGCAAGGCGCTCTCTCGTGTACCTAGTTTCAACGCGAGCTTCCACCTCCAAGTTTAAAAGTTTCGCGTGCCTTAAAGCGCCTTAAAGCGCCGTTCGTTGAATCCTTATATTTACCCAGGGTTTCTCGTAATTTAGTCGTTCGTTGGACGTTGTTTCTAATTTGTTCTTGATCCGGCTCTTGCGCGTTCGCTCGCGGAGACGGATAGCGGGACGTAATTCTGAACAAAGTATCCCTTACGTCGGCGAACTATCCAAAGAAGCTGGCGGGCTTCGAGCGCGTATTGACCGAGGAGAAAGTTCGCAACTGCGCAGAGTTCTGTCGTCGCGGTCCCGTAACTTAACAAGAATTGTTTTCAAGGTTGTACGTCGAAACGCAACAATGAGCGTTCCCTTCGATCGCGCAGAATTAATTAACCCTTCGGCTACAACAGATCCGGGCGTAGAACTATACACCTTCGTACAGGTGCTTTGTCGCGGAGTGCACATAAACGGTATAAGTACCGCGAATATTTTTACTTACTACTACATGAAAATTCAAAAACAACCATGACAACACCACACGTAAACTGCTAAATTAATAAGTTCGCCAGTCCAGTAATTTTTCGCTAAAAACGCCCCTTAGTGCGAAGCCACTTTAAAAGCGCGGAGTACCTAAAGCCTTAAAAAGGACAGCTTTCTGTTCGTACGCCTCGTCCCGTGAATCGTCAAACGTATTTACTGACTATTTGCACTCGTCAGGAGATTCTCGCGCGGAATAATGTCGATCCGAAATAAGCATGGATCACTTCCTGTTTGAAATAAGTATAGTAATTGAGGTGTTTATACGTTCGGGGACGCGTTGAGTGATAGCAGTATGTCATGGGTACGCGGTTGTAAGAGTTGGGTGTATGGTTGCCAGAAATCAGCTACAAAGGCAGTTTAGTTGAGTTGATTTAGTCGAAAGTTAAAGACAGTTAAGACACGCCAAGCAAAGAAGTACGACGAGTACAAGTATGAAGTACGAAGTAAGTATCGTAATAATTATTTTTCTTTTTAAAACTTTAGATCATCATTTTTCATAAACACTACATAGGTATTTCGCGGAATAAAAGATTCATGATGGTAAAAACCATACATTTCTATGGTCGAATGAACAGTGACATCATTTAGTAGTGGAAAGTAGAAAAAGCTTTCTCAGTCTGGTATTAGCGATCCTGACGTCTGACTTATTCATATAATTATATCGACATTTTAAGATGCCACTAATATAATGTACTATAATAAAATACAGACATACAAAATTTCGCTGATAATAAATGGTATAGTGTGATTAGTCGTGAATGCATATCAGAATGGCGTGAACAATATGTGGGAATCGTGTGTTAACTCAGAATCTTGTAAAGATATTTTTCAGAATGATTTTAATTTCAATATTTTGCTTTGCATATATAGGTATATGTTAATAGCGAAAACGAATAACACTCAAATAATTATCAAAAAATATAGTATAGGTTAATCTCGCATGGTATTAGTGAATCGGAGCGTGTTCCATTAATGTATATTTACGTGTGTTCCGAGGGGTTTAATCAACAATGAGGAGGCATGTTTTTTTCTTTCCCAAAGAATAATATCACTGTTCGGCCGACAAGTTTGTAGTTTACCGTTAGCTTGAACGTCCCGCTCATTTTTGGCGTTCTCTCTCGATCTGTTTTCGCACGTGGTCAAGTCGAATGGTATTCTCTGCCCGCAATAAGCAACTGGCCGGTCCCATGCGTTGTGTATATGTCGGAACAACACTATTTCGTTGAGGCGCCGCCTTCGTTGGCATCAAGCATTCGGGGACGGTCACTTCATGAATATCGCGACGACACATCGTCGGACGCGCGATTTTCACACAGCGGTTGCCTGTACGGGGGATATTGCTTTCGATTCTGCCGCGGCGTCTTATCTCTTAACGAAAACTCGTGAGATCGGAATCTAACGAAACGAACCGTGCGCCTCGCGCCTCGCTTCCGAAGGAACCTGCTTTAACTGGGATCGGAATTCCAGCACGCTACCTTGATCGTGACGGGAGTGAAATTGATTGATGTACGGCCTGTCGAATCCGACGCTTCCCCGCCGTCCCGCCTCCGATTTCAGTCCCGGCACCTTGCCTCGCCCCAGCGCCTTCCATCCCATTCCACATTAAGACTCGAACTTGTCGGATTGAATCTCGCGTGAGAGGGAAATGCACTCATCCGATTCATTGCACGAAACCCATTACCACTTGCCGCCGCCCCTGTACAACTGATCGCTGTACAGAGCTTATGATGTTTTCCTTACTACCATTGAATTATGACGCTCAGATTTTACGTTAGACGTCGCTCGCAACGAATTTTCTGCGCGCGAGGATCACGTTGTGGCCGATGTACAGAGCGCTGGCAGCGGAAGTAACGGAATATTCTGTGACCCACTTGGGAAAATACTGTGACGAGATGCAGGAAGAATGTGAAAGCGAAAGACCGCCCCGATATTTCCCTGTCCAGCGGGATAAAGGCGAAATTAATAGAATCCTTCCGGTAGTCTACCCGGTCAATCCACTTTTCTAGCAAAGATGAAGAGTTGAGAGAATCCTTTCAACCCACTCTCCTTCGAATTGCGCGGCCGATTGGCTCGTCAATGCTGCAGGTAGGTACAGGACTTTTCTATTGTCCAGCTGAATGGTAGAGCCAGCTTAATCACCGCACTCCATTAAAGTACCTATCCCTCCTGCTTTTCCCTCTCTCCTTGCGGTTCGCTCTGTCTTTTTTCCCTGCCTTCCGTCTCTCTCCCTTTGCCTTTCTTCCCTGTCACGCTTTCTGCCCTTCCTCTGCCACCATTTCCGCGACAGCCCGACGTTCTACCCCCTTCTCCCTCCCCCTCCCTGTCTTCGGCGTTTTTTCCTCGCCTCCGACTCTTTCTTCCTCTTTACGATCACCACTCAAAAGGTTACGGCTGCTGGGGACAGCTCGAAGCGTTTTTTTAAGACCCGCCAGTCGACACCCCGGCACGATTGCTACCTCAGGATTGATTGGCAGATAGAACGTGCGAACGGCCGTCGTAATTTCTAGGCAAACCCTCCAGACGAGTGAATAGGGCTGGAAACGTTTCTTCGTGGGGTTCCGTGCGCATCGGCCGAAGCGGCTCGTTTAAAGACAGCCGCGCCACAAAATTGCAATATCCGTCCCCGATGTAATTGGGTCGTGTGTCAGGAACATCGACGGCAAGAGCTGCTTTTATTGCAAGATGTCCGTTACATCCATTGCGCATAAAAAAAGACAATCTCTCAAAACGAGCTGCAAAATCCAAAACCGCAATCTCAGCATAATTATTCGCTGGCCAGTTACATGCAAAGCTCGCGGACGAGTGAATACGTCAGCGGCGGTCATGAATCCAGTTAGGGAAGTTGTTTGCGTTATGAGTTTCGGTCCCGTGCGCAGACGGATCCCCACTTGTTCTCGAGATTTTTGATCGCTCACGACTCATCTCTCTATTTTCCTCTTTCTTTATCGTCGCAGCCCATCAACACGCGTTCCGTCGTTTCTCCTCAATAAAAAGCGTCGTCAAAAGAGCCGCGGTAGCAGCACGTGCCCACAGTGAGCTTCGGTCGGCACGAACGATTACGAACGAGCGTCGTCTGTTTCTTTCGAGCGATCGGTTGAAGATTTCACGGCGCGCTTTCACGTGCGATCGGTTATTACGACGCCCGGCCCCGACGATCTTCGCCACGTCGGAACTTCTCGATCTACTCTGCCTATCGATCCATCACGCCTCTGGGGGTGCTAGCAGAAAGAGCCCCGCGCACTCGTTTCTGTGTGACGTATCCGTGGGCGAGTTCCCCACGGCGATCGCGCACCGGTTTACCCCGAGCGGTTTTAGAACCCGGTTTTACGGCCATGGCATAAATCGAGTTCAGGCACTGCCGTGGAATCCATCCGTGGGACGCCTCAAAGAGACGCCCCGGGACGCGCGGGGCCGGGTCAAAGTGGTCTTGGTGACTGTAGAGTGGATGCACGACGCGGCGGACGGAGAAGATCGTGGAAAGCGAGAGGTAGGAGGAAGGAAGAAGCCGAGAAGTGTAGGAAAAGACGCGCATGTTGGGATGTCGAGGCGGATGAAGAGGCTGGAAGAGGGAAGGCAGAAGGGCTCCGGGGTTACGGCAGTCGGCTGCTCCTGTAGAATGAAGTCGGATCATATTTTTAAGATGCAATTTCGTCGGAAATCTCTTACGCGGTAGCAGCAGCTGCTACCCGCCCACCGTTAGCCCGTTTCCTGCATCTTTTGCGAGCTACGACGCATATCCACCGAAAGGTCGTACGGCGAAACGAAAAGGAGATGGCAGGAGCTTCGCGGGAAGGGAAGAGGGATGACGACGAGCTGCTGCTTCGGATGAGGTAGAGGGAAGCTAATATACCCGACGGTCCGACGAGGCTTCTCCGTGGAATGGCGCACACAGGACGATGGATAGTCATACGAGCCTACTCTTTTTCTCCCGGCCTCCATTTCTCGGTGACGCGCTTCCTCTCGCACCTTCTTTTGCTTCTTTCGCCGTATCCCGGCACTCTCTTTGCCCCACGCGCCAAAATGTTTAGTGCGTTACGTCGACTTGTCACTCGCAGGTCTCCTCAGTGACTCGAGTCCTCGAGGGACGCACGGAACGGCGAGATGAATGAAATTTGTCAGTGTCGCCTGCGATGATACTCCTGCGGAGTTGAATTCCACTGTCTCATACATAAAATTGACCCTTCCTGACATCGGACGGCATAAGTTACTTTTGGCATGACAAACGCGGTCGCGTCCGTACGATCCGAATCGGGTCCTTTTTTTCTCAACGAACGAACGAACGTCTTGGCGCATCGCGCCAAATTTTCACGAACTTTCAAAGAGCTTCTTGGCATTATTCAGTTCGCCGAAAGGCACTCTCGAGGCTGTCGGCGGATTAGAGACGCGGCGCTTTTAGTATGCTACTCTTCGCAATCGATTAGTGCCCACGAAATTCGCGCTCGGAGATAGGTACGTGTTGCATTACAGCGACCGATCGAGGCGATTAAAATTCAGCGAGGGTGCGTCCGCCGCTGTTGCTGATGCGCAAGCCGAAGTTTGTCCTCGATATCCTGCGCTGTGCGCCTCCCTGGATGCTTCGCTTTGACTCCCGACTCCTGCTGGTGCATTTGCAGCTGCAGTTTGTCGGATGCTGAATGTAAAGTTGGACCAGCCGCGGTACCGCTCGAAAGTGTTTCAGAATTCGGGCAGCATGTGCAGTCTAAAGACAAGCTTTCTAGCCACGGAGAGTTCCCATCAATCGTTTTATAAAGATGAGTTTTATCCGACCGAGACAGTTGGCTTGCGAGTACAAACTTTGTGGATCGAATAAGCCACGGTTTTAATGAAATAACGTACGCTCGGCAGCTATGCGCGGGTTAAACGAACGAAGATCGCCCGGTTGTAGGACCTTGAACGGGGTTAGTCGGGATTCCCAGACGGGTGATAGATTTGATAATCGGGACTTTTGTTACTATATCTATGCACGCGGAGCTATTTTTCGCCTCCGTGTCGCAGTACACCTATGCGACCGACCTCAGCGTACGACCACATATATTATGCAAATATAGGATTTAAAGTTTTACCCACTGCTCGGAGTAGAAGGCATTACTCCGGATAAGAGTGTTACCTATACCCGCCAACCTTTCCAGGGAGTCTCTTTATGTTCAGGGTACGTCGCCGCGTAAATTCCGTGTAACGTTGTGTGCTTGTAAATTTAAGGAGCCCGCCAAACATCGTAAAATGGAGAAACCATGGGATATTTAAGGAGTTTGTAGCTCTCTTTTCGCTCGAGGCTATCTTTCTTCGCGGATCTAAAACGCGCTCCGTCATCCTGCCGTTTCAGCGAAATAGGATGCATTGCCAAGCGTTGCATCGGCTATCTGTGGATAGCCAAAGCGCTACGTAATAAGCGACATACGTATCCACACGTATAAACGTAATATGTCCTTACGTCGTGTATCCACGTTAGCTTCACGTAGGGCGGGTTCGCCCGTATATGACACTCGAAATAGACATCGTCGCCTTCCTTTATGTCCTCCGGACTGAGCGTCGATCCCAGGTTCAGCGACACAATCGGCGGATCTGGAAAAAGGTTAAAAGACGTATTAGTCGTGACACATTCGGGGAAACCCCATTCGATTAATGGTATCGCCGAAATGCGCGGCGGCTGCCGAGGGTCGACCGTTATCATCGAAACGTCCAATCGTTTTGGCCGATCGACATAATTGGCGGCGGTAAAATATAATAAGTAAACGCTATTGTTTCCTCGCGTCAGGCCTCGCGGAGACGTAACGAGCGCCTGCGATACGGCTGTCGTTAATATTTCACGTGACACGTGTACTAATGCGTCCCGGCGAAATTAGTCGACTTTTCGTGACAGTCGAAAGCGGCCCTTGAAGTTCGGTTATAGGGCACGTAGGAAACGGAGTGTCGTTCCGGCAGGCACCACCCGTCTACCACTATTTTTCCTCATAGCGAGGGAATGGGATGAAAGGCTTAGATACGTTTTATCGTCCGGGCTCCACCCTCGTAGAATTTCATCAGTCTGATATCGGCTTAAGGCACGTCCGTCCTGTTCTCGTACCGCGGAAGGAAAGAGCGACCTGTCTCCGATAGGAAATATTGTTGCCCCTCTTAGATGTTCCGTCCAGATACAAGGCCGGTCCCTTGTTCGCCATCTCGCGCGGATTCCTTCGCTGATATCTGATTTATTCGTCACGTCGCCGCGATAACGACGCTAACCGAATACCGGATGAAATACGCACGCCATTTCCGTACCGCGCGAGAGAGCGACTTATCTTCGTGGGCCCGTGTGCGTGTCCAAAAACGTGCTGCGAAATCGTTGATTACGGCGGTTGAACGTGCGCGGGCCAAGGGTAGGCGGTGGCTCATATTTTTCCGTCCTGATTAAAAGGCAAAGTGCCGTAGTCCGCGTTAATGAAGTAACGCTGCATCCACATCGTAACCTTTCCACCGGCGAAATGTTTTTCTTCCTCGTCCGTCAGTAAGGGCTACGCGCATCGTCTTTCATCAGCCAGTCCTGCGCAGTTCAAGCTCACTCGTCCTTATTCATCTTATTTTCTACACGCTTGCTGTTTCTCTCATTTGCCCTGTTCATTAGTTTAATCATACCGGTGTCTTCCTGCCTTCCGTCTGGCCAGCAGTTTATCCTTCGCTGCTCTCGCAAGGACGTTATCGCGCATCACGATAAATTTCCTCTCTTCTCCGTCCGCCGGCAGTTCCTCTTTTTCCTGCGAGCGTGCATTCTATCGAGATAGTATTAATTAGCCCGATCACGAGCGTCCACCCTCCGCCGAGAAGCCACGAAACTTCTAGAGTCGAGTCTTCTGCCGCTGCGTTAAACCTTCTCTTCTTATTTCCCCTCTAATCGGGTGATCTTCGTCCAGGGATCGCCGTAAATTTCTTCTTCCAACCCATCCGCTTCTGTCGTTGTTGCCGGCCTGACGTGAGTCATCCGCAACGACCGTTGCCAAGATCGTGATGACGAGCGGCGGACGTCGGGCATGAACGAAAATAAGAGTTAAGACGCCAAGGTGCCGTCGTTTCCGAGATCTTCGAGGTCGGTCGTCGTAATTGAATACGTGGCCGCGTAATTTCCCGTATTCCGCAATTTTTCCTCGTCCACCGTTTTTCATCTCTCCATCCCGCGTTTATTGGACCCACCCGCCAGATGTAAGTGGATGCACTCGCGCAATGTTCGGTCCCGGCTCGACGCTCGAATAAATTCCCACGACGAGAGCCACTCGCGGGGCAATCAAATTTACGGCGCGGCGTGAAAACTTTCGAGATCGTGCGGGAGATGGCGAGATGTGAAATTGTAAATCGGTCTTGTCGACGCGATGCCATTAGCCCTCGAAATGTCCTCGACGGCGGGCTTTCTCAACTCCTTTATCGCCGTTGGCGAACGACGATGGCAAGCGGGATGCGGTATAAAGTAGCCGCGTCCCGCGACTATTTTGGCGGTGCTTGGCTGGTTCTAATTTCGCACAACGGACGGCAGTAAAGACGTTATGATTATTAGCGTGTCATTGACGTATCGCGAATGACGCACCGTTTCGAACTCCCAGACTATCGGACTCGCGCTTCAATAGCGAATCGTAAAGTAGGCGTTGCAATGACGCCATTAACCTCGGACTTTCGCCGATTCTCGGGCGGCATGAAAGTTCCCCGTGGATCAAGAATTCCGATTGGCGCCGAGCGCCACTTTTACGCTGGCGGGATATTGTTTGTAGAGGCACTAAAGGTGCGTTATTACCATTTCCATGTCGCGTATCGTAAACGGGCCTGCGGAATGGCCCGTGGTCGATGCGCTTTTCAATAAAATCCCACGGTCCTGCTGGATGGGATTAAAAGATGTGCCGGAGATAAGGACGAGATCCGGCAATTTCGCTCGTAAAACTTCGAGTGAGCGAGTGGATGCGAATTTGTAGCGAGCGATGAATCGCGATAGAGACGTCGTTAATTCTGTGAGATTGCTGCGCGAGATTTTTCCGCGCAAATGAACAGCAGGAATTCTACGAATGTGACTACTCGCGACTCCTTCTCTTGTTTAAAACACAAATTTTGCATAGGTGTCACAGCGCGTCCGTTTATTTTCGCCGGGACGCACACTTGATTACTTTCCAAACGAAACCATGTTAACCGACGGCGATACAATCTGGTTTGAGCGAAGTCTAAGAGAGAGAAAGAGTCTTTGAAAGCGTGTCAGACAACCCACACGTCGACACCTATTGAGGCAGCATAGCACACGGGCCGAGGGGAAACTCTGCACCGAGCGATTACTCGCTTACATGCACGTTCCGGATAGCGAGTGGAAAAGCGGTTCGGCCAGAATCACGCCCCCTTCCCTATCGTTTTCAGTCTCTTCCCTCGTTTGCTGGCGCGCCAAGTTTTTCATTTTAATATGTACCGCGAGGCCTGCCATAACTCTCGACAAGTCGAACGTAAACTTTACGAGGCCGGATGAATGTAGTTACGTGATAAATTTCACCGGTGCTCAGTAAAGCGGTGCGCATCGACGATATACGCTCGCGATACCGTTGTATCGGTTCTATAAGCATCTGCGCCGACGTGTCCGTGCCCTGTACGTGTCATGTGTGTGCTTACGAACGCACTCCTACGGTGAGTGCGCCGAAGAAGTACGAGTAAATAAAGTAAAATAGTAAATAAAGACTCCCTCGTAAAATCATCCCAAGCGCGACCATAATTTGGCGTCCCACGGCTCTCCTTTCAAGTATAATAATCGACCGAAGATCCAGTTGTCAAGTGCGGAAACAGAGAAAGGAGAGGCCAAAAAAAGGGCAGCGCGTGGACGAGGAGGACGAAAGAAAATGAAGGGTCGAGGGCACAAAGCAGGATGTAAAGGGAGAAAATAAGGCACTACCTCGTAGATCAACGAGAATGGCTGAATTCATCGACGACCTATTTCACTTTACGAGCCAACGTCCCGCAACCTCCCCGCCGCTGTCCTGTCCGTGACGTATTTTTTTTTGCCTTTTATGACGAACGAGATTACGGACGGGGGTGCGTCAGGCGGATATACGGCGATCGGTCTCGCCGAATTTCGGCTGTAATTCGCGCGAAATCTCGCGGAGACCCTTTTATTGGCGTTGTAAAAAAAAGGGAATGGTTGACGGGGCAGCGTCGCGTGGGGTAAGAGGAAACGTCGGAGGGCGTGAGGTTAAAGGGACGGAGTGGGGGGAGGGTCCGCGTAACGCGCGAAATAAAGAGGCTCGTAAAATTGGCCGATTTGGTGCCGCGGGTCGAATGAAGATGAGATTGCAGATGCGAAACGAGCGATTCCTTACTTTTTACGACAGCCGCGTAACGCGTGCAAGTAATAACGCTCGCTTCTGAAGGCGAGCTCTACACGAATTTGACGAACACCCCTGGGTATGTTTTATGTTCCGGTTTGTCAACGACGTGACTACCTGATTGTCGCTGTTCAAAGATTCCCGCCCGTCGCGGAATCAATCGTATTCGAAAGTTGCCCGACGCAGCGGCCGAATCAAACAAGTGCATTCCGCGACTTTTCATTATTAACTAAGGGAACCATGAGACGCCGTTCCAGCGAATCGCGCCTGGCAGCTGTTACTTACACACAACGTCGATTTTCCATGATTTCTCCACATAGAGTCCGGTCACATTTGGATTCTCCGCTCTGCAAGTAATGGCCTTTCCGTGGTCCTCCACTCCAGGTTCGAACGCCACGGTGCTCACCGTCCTATTCTCCGATCTTTCCTCCTGAAAGCAGCACGGAAGTATTTGTGATTAGTAACCGATATAACCGACTCGGGCGAGGCGGCAAAAAAAGTGAATCCGTGTATAACAACAGTCGCGTAACTGTCACCGGTAAGGTTACGTAACTTTCTTTTCAGCAGGGAGCTTGTTGTTTTTATTACCGACGTTTTATATCTCTTTTTCAGCGTCTCCGCAGCCTCTTGGCTATACGTCAACCTCCACCCTGGGTGCATTTTGTCTGCCATGTAAATGCAGACAGCAAATCCAAACAGTCGCGGTTGGAACACTGAAAGGAGAAGCGTCGGGAGGGTTGACTACAAGGTTGCGAAGGCTGGTAGGGGATTGTTCGTTGCGGTGGGTGAGGGGCATAGGACACGCGTTAGTTGAGGGTGTGTGCGTTTTCACTCAACCGGAAGTCCCAGTTGCAAACTGGTATATCTTGTTAAGGAACTCACTGGGGCATCTGCGTCGAGCCACGAGCACCTTCTGGAGATGTGTTCTGTACTTGCACGGAGCGCACCCCGCCATTCGCGAGAAGCGAAGACACTTGACTCGACCGTCCTGCGGACGGCTTGAAAGCTACGCCATTGTTTCTCCCGAGACGACACGACATTTCGGTCAAGCATTTAATGCGGAAGGGCCAATCCGTTGCAGATATTGTCTCGGAAGAATGAAACACTGCTCAGCGACATAAGCTGACCGCGTGGATGCAGGTTCTTCGAGGAAATGCGTAATGAAACGCTGCCGATTTTCCAATTGTTATGTGGCACAGAGCTGTGCGTTGTTGGGGTAAACCTTGGGTTTATAAGATTAAACAGTAGAACACTTGCTGTGTTACCAAATTAATGGTCACACAACACCTGGTAAATATGGTCGATATTTGTGCTACTCTGCCAAATCGTTTAATTGCGGAAAACAGAAGGTATTACATTCAAGTATTACAAGTAGAACACTTGCTGTGTCGTCAAATTGATGGTCACACAACACCTTGTAAATGTGGATATTTGTAATACTCATTTGCCAAATTGTTTAATTGCAGAAAACAGAAAGTATTACATTCGTTGAAAATTTAAAACATTAAGCGTGAACCAAAATCTTTGGTACCAAAATTAAAAAAATGTAGATCTAATCGTTTTGGTCCATGAACGATTCAGTTCATAAACTATCATTTTTTAGCAATGGGTGGCTACTGATATAGTACGCTGATCAGAAAAATTGGAAGTGAATGATATGGACGATAGTTTGCTTGCATACAATTGGCCCTTTAAGAAGGGGTACACAATATGGACATGACTTATGGACAATTAATCTCGTTAATTGTTGTCGCTTTTCTTCTAAATTGGTTTACTCGGCGTGCTTACTATTGAATCTGAAGTTCTATCGAAAGATTGCGGATTACTAAGTTGTCGATCCCTGAATTCTCGAGCCTTCGTTCTTTTAATGCGCGAAATCCGCATTTTTGCGCAGCAACATGCATTTAACCGGAAAGTGCGGTCAATGTAGCAACATCATCGCTAACCACAGTGTCAGTATCATTAACCGCTCCGCCGTTTCCCATTCAGCCCTGAACCGCGACTAATGAGTTCGGAAAACTTTTTTGCACCGCTGAAACCGCCCGGCTGTTTTCCCCGACGATGAAAACCGCGTAACACGACGCCAGCAAGCTGAAAAAGTCGCCGACACGGTTAGTCGGCGAGAAGGCGAATGAACTCAAAAAATCGTTCTTGTCCTCGGGGATAAGGCAAAGGAAAAATGCATCTTGGGATGGGAGGCAGTCTCCAGGACTGGGAGGGTAGAAGAGTCGAGGGTGAGGGAAAAGCGTGGGTGGTGGGCACTCTCGGCCACTTCAAACCCGTCCTGGGCGCACTCAACGTTTTTAATTTCGTATTCAAAGTCTGATTGCGCCCAACTCGTCGCCTTACTCCCACCGCACTCGACCTCCTCGTTCTTAGAACCATCCTCAACCGTATTAACCTACTCGAGTTTACGAGGGTTTCGTTTCACAAAAGCACCCTTCTCCTTTCTCCACCTCTCCTTGCCGCTGACGACGACCGACCCCCGCTCATCTTTCTTCGTCGTTTCTCTCTGACCTCACCCCCTACCGTCACTTTTCCGCCGTTTCCTCCGGCGTGCTACTTCTGCAGCGTCTCGGGCAAACGTAATTCTAGAAATAATAATTTCGCGCAGCCGCCGGTCGCAATCGTTTCGCGGACACTCTTGCCTGCTGTAATTCAGTGGCGTATGGCGGCCAGATACGGTCGCTGGATAGAGCAGGCAGTGAGTGAGAAAAATAGCGGGACGGAGAGTGGCGGCGAGGAGAAAAAAGGCATGCCACCCACCGTGGTTAATTTTGATTATATTAAACCCTGGGAGGTGGACCGTAAGGAACCGTGGCAACATCTGCGCGAAATTCGTAGCGTGTCCCAAGGTAACCGGAAGGGTCTCGTTGTTGGTGGATCTGTGGATAGCGCCACTTGCATCGAGCGTGAATCTTTGCGGTATATTCTCACGCGAGATCTCTCTGTCTTTCTCTTTTCCGCGCTCTTCCGTTTTCCCTCTTGAAGTAAATATCTCGGATCCCGCTGCCTTTCGTCGTTATATGCTGGGCAACGATAGAATGATACGATGATACTTTGGACATACTTTCGTGGTATGGCGTGTCAACTGATCCTTTCTGTAGCAAGAGAAGCTGGTAAAATAATGAAGGTATCTTTACGATAGACGCTCCACGGATTTGGAGGTTTCATTAACGATACGTGTCACGTACTTGCATGGAAGTTTTTATATCTCATTAGTTATATGATATCTTTGTACGTTTAGCACGTTGAATGCGGTAAAAAATAAAAGTTTTTAAAAATATGCAAATTTGGTCAGCTTGCCATTTGTAAGTGTAAGTGTCATTTCGTCTAATATCAAAATACAAAGTTAAAATTAGTTCGTAGTACATGCTCAAAAATAGACATAACAATTATGTTGTAGGTTTGCATCGCGAGTTTGAGCATATTTTCGCTATAAACCGAAATTCTTTCAAAAAACGACTCTTTTCATATACGCAAGCTGGTCTAAAGAAAGTTAAACCTACAAATTACAAAAACAAAATTTGATACAGTCTTGCAGATATTTCCAAAAATGCATGAGAAAATGACATAAATCGACTTTCATCAACACATGTCACAGATTAATCTACACCCAGGCAAAGTCTTATGAATCCACTGTCTTCTGGCCGGGGTACGTATCAAGCTTTTCCAGATGACTTGGGGTTCCGTGCATTAATGCAGATTGTGCATTATTTCCTTGCTCGTCTGTCACCCTCCTTCAATCCTTTTCGGTAAAGCAGTCTCTGTACGTGCGCTCCGTAAGAAGCCAGATATTGTAGCATTGCAGAGGACCGGTAAAGAGGCTAGGAGTCGGAGCGGTCGGGTATAGGGTATAAGGATAATCAGGATGGTAATGCGGTAGAAGTGCTCTACGTGATCCGTCGGTTACAGGATCTGCTTATGTTAATATCTGTTCTTGCCCCTATTCTGCACCTCCCCGGCGTCGTGCTATGCTTTCTCCAGAGCGAGCGGCCAATTTCGCGCCGACCGACCATCCCTTTTCCAGCCTCGCCGTGCTAAGCCCGCGACGGGGGGTTATATTTTATTATCTCGTGCTTAGAACGCGCGCGACCGAGAATTTTAAAGAGGCACGTCGGCACCTCTCTTTCTCTTCCCGTCTCGCCCCTTTTCTTCCCATCACGTCGACAACGTCCTCTGAAAACGAGGCATAGCGTGCCCTTATCTGCCCCGTCCCACGCTACTTACGCCCGCTACGTACCTGCTCTCTTTATCGCTCAATACCTGCCCGGGCGAGGTCGAGGATGATGGGGGATTTTTTAAATGACGCCTCTGCGTAGATAGGGAATAAGTCGCGTAAAATCGGTGCGGCTGGATCAATTACTTTATTACCGCAGCGGGAGATTACGCGGTCAACGTACCGAGTGATATAAGATGCGGCTGCCGCTATTGGAAATGTAAGGCTCTACGGCGCAATTAACACGTTGACTGCCGTGCGTAATTTGCTGTAGTAGAACGGTGATACTATGAAATACTATAGTGTTTGACTGAATTATACAGAATGTAAATAATGTGCATGTATTGGATACCAACGGATCGGATTACTATTCGAACAATAAGTGCATTTATAAAATGATTATTGCTACCTATTGCGAATATTTTGGATCTTCAGTAAAATCTCTTGCGCCGGTCAGCGGTCACCATCACGGCAATCAAAGTGTTAAATGTAAGTAATGTGCAGGTACTGTAGACCAGAGGATCGCATCACTATTGTAACAATAACTGTATTTATAAAATAATTATTGCTACCCATTGCGAATATTTTGGTTCTTCAGTAAACTCTCTTGTGCCGGTCAACGGTGACCACCACGGCAATCAAAGTGTTAAATGTAAGTAACGTGCAGGTACTGTAGACCAAACGATTGAATCACTATTCTAACAATAACTGCATTTATAAAATGAATATTGCTACCCATTGCGAATGTTTTGGATCTTTAGTAAAATCCCTTGCACCGGTCATCTGTGACCATCACGGCAATTAAAGTGTTAAATGTAAGTAACGTGCAGGTACTGTAGACCAAAGGATCGCAGTACTATTGTAACAATAACTGTATTTATGAAATAATTATTGCTACCCATTGCGAATATTTTGGATCTTCAGTAAAATCTCTTGTGCCGGTCAGCGGTGACCATCACGGCAATCAAAGTGTTCAATGTAAGTAATGTGGAGGTACTGTAGACCAAAGCCTGGCATCACTATTGTAACAGTAACTGTATTTATAAAATAATTATTGCTACTCCTTGCGAATATTTTGAATCTTTAGTCAAGTCTCTTGCTCCGGTCATCGGTGATCATCACGGCAATCAAAGTGTTCAATGTAAGTAGTGTGCAGGTACTGTAGACCAAAGGATCGCGTCACTACTGGAACAATAACTGTATTTATAAAATGATTATTGCTACCCAGTGCGAATATTTTGGATCTTCAGTCAAATTTCTTGCGCCGGTCAGCGGTGACCATCACGGCAGTCAAAGTGTTAATTCGGAGATACCGAAAGTTATGCCTTCGCATTCCTATGGGGTGATTATGCGAACGGATGGACCGCCGGCGATTCACAGTCTTTGGTCTAAGTTTGATCAATATCTCTCGTCCACCGATAATATTCGCGACATCTGGCTGACACTGCCATTGACACCGTTTGACAACGGCGCAGGTTGGATTCTCGACCATCATTTATTATGTATTAACACGTTCGAGCCTACGGTGGTGTAAGGGATCGTGACGTTGCAAGGATGAATGATGTTTCGGAAGGAAAAAGAAGATCGATCTTCCATTTCTCGAGATTCTTAAGATTCTTCGAATATATGCGTGCGGCAGACGAGGACGATGCTTCTTCATTGGCGAATCATGACACGTATCCTTGCTTCGCGTGTTCCTTCGCGAGTTTTGCAATCCGTCAAAATGAAAATCCTCTCCTATCCGTCGAAGAATTCGCTTTGGAATCCACCGTTTCACCGTCCACGTTTGTCGCATGATCTATACGAGGGACCAACAATATGCGAGATCCGCTGATCACGAATAAACAGCCACCGCTATAAATTCGACTTATGAAGGCGACGGTGTCGGGAATTCTTGAGCTTTCCAATCTTGCTTTTGGATTTACGCCGGCGAACATCTGTCTTTAGTTCGTTGTCAGCGAGCAGAATGGGGAGATTCCAGTTGCGACTGTGATTATTGCGGATTTCGTCACGACGAGACGCCGAAACGTCGTTAAGCTCTGCGGCCAGGGGCTTGTTAATGAACTACGTGAAATTAATTAGTGACGCACGTCAGCGGATGTTGAGACAACGTTGCCAAGGTGCTTCAGCGTATACACGGGCATGGTACTGCAGAAGTTACAACTGTAATTCTGGATTATCGATAATGCGCGGGCCCCTCGGGACTATATGAACGTAACTAACATGATTCAGGTCCGAACCGAGGCTGCTTTAGGTTTGATGGTTAGCGGCGATAGTGAACGCCCCTTGAGCACGAGCAAGGTGTTTTCTTTTTTCGAGCCCAAAGACGTATTGCGAGGCGTCAGACAATAAAAGTACAAATACGAAAAAGAAGTATAACTTTTTTACTTTTACCGCTGTACATTACAATTTGTTCGAAATCCGCGAACTGTGATAATCTAATGCATTCCAATGACACTGCAACAGTTCATAGCTATTACTGTTACCGATAGCAGCCATTAAACCAGCGGGTCAGACGTTGATGTACCTCTAATACGTGCTATTAAGCAGGTGATTTCATGCGCACTGAGTACTGCACTTGAAACGTCTATTACGCCGATCCGTTTTCGAAACGATACTTTTTCAGCACCTTCATCAATGCTCTCATACAGTGGCGGTTGGTGCAGATACACTTTTGGCACCGTTACGATTATCAGTGAGCGGTTAAGCGACCAGTTTAAGTCGCCGCCGCATCACAGCTGACGTGCGAAATAAGGATCTCCCAGTAGTGGGCAGGACGTGAAGTGGATGCTCGGTTCCGTTGGCGGGATCGGTTGAATCAGTATAGCTTAATTGGCAATTAGCATGCCCCCAATGAAAATATCTGGAGCCGACAGGTGCGGCTGTTTAATTCAATCGGTGCGCCTCGAAAGCTTCGACCTCGAGCTACCCTTTTCAACCACCTTTCACAATCGGATGCGACTCGAAGCTGGCGAATCCAATCCGCTCGAAGAGAGTACCAATCCCCATCCTCCGTCTTTGTCGCTCGCTTCCTCTTTTCCGTCTCTCTTTGTCTCAATAGATCTCTTTCTCGTCCGATCTCGCTCCACTCTCTATCATCTCTTCCCATGTCCCTGCCCTCGCCCCTTTGACTCTGTTTCTCTCCCTAGATCTCTCCCAAGGGAAAGATTCGCGATCGAGGGGTGTAGTTATCGGTTCCTCGGGGCGTTTCGACCTTCCTCCTCCTCACTCCGCTGAGCCCTCCTTCTGCTACCTCGTCGCTAAACCTCTTTCCGCACCTTTCTTGCTAGGGTCGTCCTCTCGTAACTCTTGGAAGTACTAGCGGAAAATCGACCCAGGTCGCGATCTCACTACTATACATTCATACAGGCACATGCACAGGCTCATACGTGCACGTGCACACAAGCTTGAGACGCTCGCAATCGTTGTGAGACCTCTCCTCCGCACCTAAAGGCGAAACCTCGGCCGTGGAAGGTCCTCGTTAAGGATCGATGGCCTCGTTACCAGACAGCTGTCTCGTAGTTTAGACCAAGGAGTAGTGGGAAGTGCTCGAGACGGAGTGCTTAAGTGTGCGAGACTCGCACGAAGGATAATGAATAAAGTGCGAAAGCAGAGCTGAAACCGGGCTGGCCGGGGCTAGAGCGATCGGACAGGGCGCACGCTACTTTTAATTGAGAGACGAATATTTTCCGCTGATTCGCTAACGATCGCACTCGAAACGTGCCGGAATATCGAAGCCTTTCTGCACGATTAATAAGGATCTGCGGCTTGTTAGCGATCGGGTAAGCCGAATCAAGTGATTATCGGGAGTCATTTTAATAGGACAATGGCGCGGTGTATTGAAACGTTTGAGTATGTTCATCAGTAACAGTTCATCCGTACTGACAGAGTTTGCGGTCATTGACGGATTAAATGGCCGTGATTTATCCCGTCATGCGATGTTGCCGGAATCAAAACACGGCCGAGTGCCATTTGACGAGGGTCTTTTACCAGGCCGATAACCGGCTGATTAGCTGTTAATTGCGCGAATCGAAGCGTTGATTCATTGCATAGCGATGTCGCGTTAATACGCTCTGCGAGGGAACGAAGTTCTGAAAGTGGTCAGAAAGTCGGTTCTTTTGGGGATTACCGACGCTCTCCTTGCAGGAGGAGGTCCTTGTTTACAATGAGGTCGCGAACCCGAGAGAAAAGCCGCTTTCGTGGGGACAGACTCCCAGGAATTTAGCGGACAGCCAATAAGGGTGAATGGCAGTTCTTAGTGAAAGTATTATTTGTATTTGTTTCTACTTACCGTTGTGTGTTTTAACTGTCTTCTTCTACCCTTGTACCACGTAATCACTGCCGGTGGCCTCGAGCCGATAGTTTCGCATTCCATGTCGTAACGTTTTCCTGCGAGCAGCGACTCATTTCCGAATCCTTTCTCGCTGGGTCCTTTGATGGTGACGATCAATGGTTTTACTAAAAGAAAATTGGAACCGGCTGAATAATCGAACTAAATCGAATTAGGTTATTGGGGACTGGGGATCGTTCATGCGTTAGAATATCTATCATTTACATATATTAGAATTAGAAGACGTATTTATTTACGTATTGATACCCTACAAGGGTGACTCAATGTTGTATCGCTTAAAAATATAAATGTTGTATCTAAATATCGAACGCAGATGGGAAGGTGTCTGGTGCGCGTCAAGTTTCTCTCTTTAGCTGACGCTTCCTCTCATTTCGGAAGTACGTGTATTTTTTCTGAAGCACGTTGTCGGCGTAGCCACTCGTACAGTTACCGCATCGTTTCTGTCACACCAAGGGCAGTCCATGTTCGGAACGTACAAGTGGTTTCAAGAATTTCAGGAGACATAAATTTTACGCTTTCTCCGTCGTGGGAAAAAATCCAACCCAAGCGTCGGCAATTTAGTGTGGGGATGAGAGTTGCACGTGACATGCTATTCCGGACAAAGTATACCTCTTTTCGGAATAATACAGTTAGTATGGTTTCATGACCCACAAAAAACAGTTCGGTTGCAAAATTTTTCATCACGTACTTCGTTTTCAACATTCATAGTAATAGTTTCTTTCATAGTAATAGTTACTTTCATAGAAATAGTGTTTTTTCCAAATGTTTCAAATCAATAATTGAGCCCTTTATTTTGAAAGTGGCCTAACTCCATTTATCTTCAAATCGGGATAAATAATATTTACTGATAAATAACATGAATTTGTACATGTAACCATGGTAACCGGAAAATATTGAAAAACGGAGTTAGGCCACTTTCAAAATAAACGGCTCAATTCACCACGCGTAGGTATCCGAACAAAATTGTAATATCAGTTGTAGACTTAGTTTTCATTACAATAGAATAGCAACTGTTTTAATCCCGAGTATACAACTACTCGTATAAGTAAGGTGTCGACTTACGACGTTTACGACGTGTAAGATCGTAAAATAATTACTATACATAGATAAGCAAACAATTAAGACTTTGTCTCAGATTTCGCCTACGGGGAGAAACTTGGCAGCGGTTCAATGGCGACAATTTTTCGACATTAACGACCGCTAATCAGCTTTCCGTGCAGTGACTTTTCCTATCCTCGTTTTTTTGTCGGACCGGCAAATTTCGTAATCACGCAAGCGCCGGCACTCGATGCTAATCGGGCGCGATAATTAAGGTGAACCGATAATTAAGGTGAATAAACGAGCGGGTCGTACGTGAGCCAGGTGCAAATTACGGTAGCCGGCAGCAGTGGCAAAACGGTGTACGGCCAATTGGCGAGGTCGTTCGTCATTTTTCGACGTGGCTTTGTCAACGTCGCGCTCGTGCGAACAACCGCTCACTTTCTCCGATAAGCTACTTCGCCGTCCGACTGATGTTTACGATGCCACACACAGATGTAAATACGTAGTCTCGATTTCACGTTGACTCGTTACCCCCTAAAGCAATTTCGAGTTCCCGGATTAAGGGAAAATCGCGAAAGTTCGCTGACGACAAGACGTCTTACTGTCAACGCGATTATTCAATCGCTCATTCGCACGCTCGCTTCTTAAACACGCAGCCCCTGCACGCGACAGCAATCTCCCAGATTCGTCACGATATGTCAGTTGTATCGGATTAACGATAATATAAATGTAACGTAACGAAACGGAGTTCTTAACTAAGTTGTTGGCGGTGACGTATTTGGCGTCTGCACCGGGAAAAGTTTATTCAACGTTGTCTATTCCCGACGCTGAGTTCATTAGCGACGAAACTGAATATAGCGCGGAAGCGAATATCGGTTTGAAGTGTTGAGGTGAAATGTGTTATTGTCGATAGTGGGTGTTGTGCCATCGCAGGTCGTGCTATTAACAACACGTCAGAGGTGGCGCCAAGGGGCGATGGAATTTTCTGAGACTTTTTATACAAGGCTTCTCTGAAGTATGTCGCCTTTAAGTGGCCCTAATCGACGCTAAGCGGTCTTACGTGCTTACCGTCCAACAGGGACGAGCCTGCGGTGTCTCGGATCGTGTCACACTTCGTTCGCCTCCTCGCTTACTAGCTCGTTTGCCACCTCGTCCATCCCTTCTCAGTCCACGCACAGGTTTATACCGGTAGGACAGCGAATAGTTGCGTGCCAGGGTGTAGATATCGTTTTCAGTTTTCACTCGGTGAGGTGACGATCGTTCTGACGGACGATAAATCGAGATTTCCAATTGACCGATTCCAGACCAGATACGATCCATTCGCCCGTGAAATATGAAAACTATGAGAACGCACTCGTACACATCGCGCCGCGACGTGTACGTGCAGACATTCGCGCCAAGTTTACATTAATGGTGGTTTCCAGTGATCGTACCGGCACGTTTCCACACTCTCGCAACTCCGCTCTTGCGTTATTTATATTATTTGTTATCAATGAGAGCGTCGAAGCGCCGCTGACAGTCGAAATATCGAGGCGGATAACTGAATTATGACAGGGGACGATTCCGACCATTTGTCGCCGTTTACGATCGATCGATCTGCCGGTCCGATAACCCATTCGACCGTGCCCACCTATCGCTGGCCGGTCCGCGATCGTTCCAGCTCCGTCTTACGTGAGGGCAAACGCTTCGCGGCAACGTTTTTACGGATGAAATTTCGTTTCTGCGCCTTTAACTCCCCCGTAGCACTTTTTTATGCCAGCCTCGGCTCCGTAGAAACACTTTGCCGACGATGCCGGACGACGGGGCATTTCACCGCGCGTTACTCGCGGCACTCGCTTCTTTATAGTCCGGCGATATTACACCGGAGTCCTCCGTTATCGTCCATTTTTTCGCGAAAATGCCCACCAAGTTTTTTTATTAAGTAATTATTTCGAGAATGGCCGTACGATTAGACCTCGGCGCATGTTCTTTCCCGTCACCGCTACTTTGTCCCTAGCTTGCCATACACGGCGATCGATGCCTTTTTTTCACTCTGCCGTAGAAAAAACACGCCTGATTTTCGTTACTGCCCCGTGCGTCCTTCATCTGCCTCCATTATATCTTCCTATCAGCAGAATTTCGCTATCGCGATCGGTTTGTTTTGTGCATTGTCGAGGTATATTTTTTTTCAATTTCCTTCTTCGCTTTTTTTATTCTGCGAGCCATGAAATGAATACGGTCCACGGATGCATGGCCACTTGGTCGAGGTCGCGAAAATCAAAGAGTAGGCGTCGATCAATCCCTGTTCCCCTTCCATTCCTTTTGCTCCCTTTTCTACGCTCTTTCTATCTCTCTTTCACGTGCGCTCTGCCTCTACCCGTCTGTCTGTCTGTCCGTCTCTCTCTTTCCGTCCTCTCTCTCTCTTTCAACCACGTCGCTCTGTCTCGCCAGGCAAATTTTTTCATCCGCCACTATGATGGGAGCTACCAATAACGGGTCTTCAATTTCGCTGCTCGTTCCGCCTAAAATTTCGTGACTTTCGGAACCTCCGATAATTCAGCGAGGATCAATCACAGGAATTGCTCATCCTCTCCTTTCGCACGCAAAAATACTCATCCTTTTGCATCGGAGAGATAGACGGACATTAAATGGGCTCAATCTCGATCGGCGACCGGCAGATTCGTCGGTGATATCCGCCAAATCTTATTAACGGAATTCAATAAAACCGGCGACGAAATATTGCCGAAAGTTCGCCAAGAACGAACGCGGTGCAGTGAATTTTGAAATATCCCTTCGTCGGCTGCTCGAGGAAAGTTTTACGCGGGCCTGAAAGTCAACTGGCCAGCTTTGAAAAATTTAGAAACCGTCCTGTATCTGACAAAAGTTAAGCGTGCGCATTGACCTCCCCATTTTTCTCATCTTCATAAAAAAACAGCCATTTTGGGGTGAACTTATAAAAATGAACTACCCTCGCCGCGGACTTTTTACTCTGGCTTAACGCACTAAATCTTTATTACCGCGGAGAACATTGGCAAAGTAAAAGTTCTCCTCGCTAATCTCGAGAGCTCCACCTCTCTTTCGCCGAAAAGATTTGGTATTTACAAACACTTGAAATTGCAGCGATTCCAGCGCCGGTATAATGGCCGCTCTAAGACGAAGATTATTTTAACGTAAACCATAAGGACCCCTTTAATGGGAATTCATTTTACTCCGCGGTGAGTGTTTCTCGCGGCTCCATAATCGTCCATTCGTTTCGCGGCAATTAAGATACCCGGGTAGGAAGAAGGAGATTAAGATTTGTTCAAGGAATTTTTGCGTATCTCAGAGGGGGAAATTAGGTTTACGCCTTTCCCTGTTTTCACGTTCGCGAGTTAACGAAGAATTCTAATTTTGAGAAGCTTCAAAGATGGCAAGCTTTTAGGGTCGTCTCTCTTCTTACGGAGGGTGGATGAACGTTGCGGGAGTTCGAGGGTGGATTTAATATATTTCTCCTCTTATCTCGCTTTATCTTCCCTTAAAGGCGATTCACGGCAATGTGGGAGCAAAGGATGTTGGCCCACTTTTGGTGTCTCGTAGATTCTATCGTTAATGCGAGACAAGATAGGCTTGCTGCGGGGGTGGCCTCTGATTTGTTGGCCACGCGATAAGAACTTGTATCTGCTTCCTATCTCTTTCCTAACATCCGCATTCTGCTCCTAACAATCTCATACATGGGATCAGCATTTTGATGCAAGACGTTCGATGGTGATTTCTTCCAATTAAACCGGAGAATGCGGGCGCGAGTACTGAATTTCGGTATAAAGGAATCATGCGTCCAAAGAAGAGCGTACTCACGATTAAGCTCCAGCGAAATGGAAGCTTCCTTTGGCTCGACTAAATCCGTATTCTTAGCTTGACAAGTGAAATTGGTGCCGAGGTCTGATCTGCTAATGGGCTGCAGCGTTAGTCTGCAAAATATATAAAAGTGTCGTTGCAAGACTGTGACTCGCAAAAGGTAGGGTACCAAGATAAAATATGCAAAAGACGTTTACCTCTTTTCAATGACGTCTCCGGCGTTATTTTCATACTCCTGCTCTTTCACTTGCCCGTTGATCAGCCATCTCACCATCGGCTCCGGTTTACCTGCAACAAGTGTGCCGTCGAGTTATTTGACAGATCTATCAGTTTCGTAACACTGCATCGGTATTTACTTGACACTAGATTTACACGAGGGATCGGATGTCATGAACAAAATTAAAGAAAGCATGGCTATTATTTTCTGACGTGGATATTATTGGGAAGCCCTTTTTTTGTTGAAGCTTGTTAATTGTAATTATGTTAAAACACTAAATTTTTCGGAATCCGTGGATCCTTTCCTAGAGTTCATTGTTATGAGAGGCCTCCAGTCGAGGCAAAAGTATTCTCCCCCCTCTAGAGTATGCTCTACTACCTTTCAATGATTTTACCAAACACGTTAAAATAAACTAAAAACCCGACACGAACATGTTTTCAAATTGATTTCCTCCTCAGGCTTCCAAGTTTGAAATTCTGTACGCCGTACACCTACATATTTCTCCGGATGCCCGTCAAATTGCCAGGTCTCGTAAATCTAGCGTTAATCCCATCGAACCGCGGCGAACACTTCGCGTCGGCGACTGTAGATCAGACCGAACGAAAGATTTCGCTTACCCTCCGGCCGCAAAGCGCAATCAGCCTTAATCGATCGTGCGCAGCGACAAAGCTCCTTCTTACGTAGACTTTCGGACGCCGAATAATTTACATGGTGAAATTAGTTTTCGCCGAAATTGGGCCGGATCGAGTGGACGGCAGGGTAAGTACGGTCAAATGGTGGCAGTAAAGAGAGCGTAGTAGGGCGAGAGGCTGAGCGTCGGCGGTGAAAAACACGTGGGCTCCTTTTTTTGAAACGTCGATGAAGAAGGGGGGCGGGCAGGGATGCAAACAGGCAGAGATACGTAGCTCATGAAAGAGGGCGGAGCGACGGGAGTAAAAAGAGATGAGAGACGAACGGGATGGGCAGGGGTGAGAAGCGGGACAAGCGAGGATACTGGGATGGAGCGGACGACGTGGGGAGGGTGAGAAGCGGGCAAGGGTCATGTGAAAGCGGTGGACACAAGGGGGAACGTATACACGGCAACGACGAGCTCTGCCGGAGCTACTAAACGGTAGATGAGTTCTCGGGAACTTTTAAATTAGCCGATACCCCAGAGCTTTCGGTGCGGTGCGGCAAACAAAAACCGGGGAGACTTCGGCCTCGAGCCCCGTACGCTCGATAACTGGAAGTTATAGGCCACCATCCTACAGAGCGGGCCAATAAATATCGCTTACATAACCAGAGAGGGGATGATACGCCGGAATAACGATCAACGTGATTGAAAAATGGAAAATGGGATAATGCCGGCGCCCTGTCACGAACTCTCTATGTATTGAAAACGAACGAGCTCGTTTATACAAGCGCGGTTACTGCGTCGCACTCGCTCCTTGCGCCGTCTCACTCGACTCGCGCCACTTCGCCGCCTTTTTAATAGATCTCAGCGTAGACATATTACGAGCGTACTTAACGAGCTATTCTCTCCCTTCGGCGACGCCGGATTATTGGCAACCGATGAAATATTTTCGATTCGGACCTTTAATCGCCCTTCTGACGACCGTAAACTTCGTCGCGACGCCTTTTACCTCCTATTGCCCGCTGTTATTGTTGATTATTTTTATACGGCCGGGCGGACGACATCATTTTAATTTCTGTGGTTGCGTGCCAGCAGAGATAGTATTAACATACGTCGCGATATTATCCGGTGCTCGTTATTAGAGGGCACACCTTCTCGACGCCATAAACTGGTGAATTCTGCGGCGGTGAAAAATGGGATACGTAGGCGGGCGTCGACGAGAAAAATTTCTCATGCAGCTATAAGCGCTGGAAAGGAGACTCGCGCGACGCTCTACGTCCTATTGTTATTCACGATGCTGCCTCTCGCCGGAATCCCAATTTAATCAGACCTGAAACAACATCGGCACGACACTTAAAATTGCAACCTGATTTTCGCTCGACGAACAAGGATGGTTTATGTATGTATCTGTGTGCGCTGGGGAGCTCGTAGGATGAACATGTATAGGGGGAAACGTGTACAGGAGACCGTATGTAGCAGCCCGCTTAGATTAGCTCCATATCATTGTTATTCACGATGCTCGCCGATCTTGATTGCGTTTTAACCGTCTCGTTGCTCCTGATTCTCGCCGTTTTTATCCCACCCGCTTCGGTTCCTTCCTTTTTACGTTTTTCTATCCTTTCTCTTTTTATCTTTTCTCAGCCCGCCCCTCGATATGATTCCCGGATAAAACAATGGTCAAACTAATCCGATTATATTTACAAGACTATAACTGAATCACGATATCTATTGCGCCGTAATAGTCTGTCGCCGGCCAGCTTTTATTACCTTCTTTCGTTTATCGCGTAGGCGCGCGCTTATATCGTCGCGAGTGTGTTTATTTCAAATGAACGAGTGTAGACGTTTCATATTATAGTACCAATTTGTTCGGCGCCGAACGTTCCATCGATTCGTTCGCATCAACAACGAAGCATTTATGCTGTACAACATGGGACAAACATTTATCGTGACTTCGAGTGCGCTGAAAGAGCAAATAAATACTGAAATAATGAACGCTGACAGCGAACACGTTCGAGAGACTTGAAACGCCAATGATGCCAGAAACTGTAAGGCAGCCGACACTAAATCCTCCGACGCTCATCTCGCGGCGACATGTGGCCAGCAAAGACAAACACGACGTACAACAAACGCTCAGTCTATACTGTGGCACTTAATGCGAGACAAAGGATGTTCTTTCAACGTCGCAGGAATCCCCGACGTGGTCGTACGCGTGGAAACAGATCAGGGTACTGCTTAATTCGTTAAGCTCACCCGCTCGTTTGCATGAGTGCTTAGCGACGACTGAGGTCACAGGATGTGAAGAGTGGTGAGAGTAGCAGTAGTAGTGGTAGTAGCGAGTGGGAGGTTGGCCAGAGAAGGGATGCTTTTCGTATGCCCCTGGCGTTGACTTTAACTGCTGGACTATACTTGAACTCCTCCTCCCTGCAGAAGCAGACTCCCTTGCCGTTTAAAACGACGACAACGAGCGCTATCTCCACACGGGTGGCACTAAAGTGCGGATTTTAATCCGCAGATACCGGACGATATCTTCAGGGATTAAGGCCGGTCCGCAGGCACCCGCCCACATCTAACAAGTTTACCGTCGGTTCGAACTCTGCTTAAGGCAAATACCCGCTGTACCAGCTTCAGGGATCAGGACCCTGCAGAATCCACCGGCCACTCCATGCCATCTTTCTGCGACCATCATCAGTTCCTCGGGGTCGGTTATACTGATTTCAAAATTCCGATTTTTCGCACGGCTCTACTCAAACGATTGCCTCTGTGGTATTCGCGTGTACACTGTCCATGAAGTCGCTTTGATCCGACGTTGACACTGAGCTTCCACAAGTGTACTCGCGTATCGGTGACTGTTTAAAGTGCCACGGGGGGCTTGATATTTGTTATTCAGGGACAGTTGGGAAGTAATTTAACGCGCTTACGCCCTGTACTCTATTTTCTGCAAACAGCTGGATCCCGATGTATAGCGGCATGTAATTATATAATGGCAGGACCGCGTTTGGCGTCGCGATACTTTCAATGCGCGCATCGCTCGCTCGACATGGTAACTGGAATGCGGAGTCGAAAGGAGCGTGGCCCGATTTAATTTACTTCGGCGGCCGCTTACAGCTAGGCAGATCGGGCTTGAAGACGAAATGGGGCGGAAGCCGTTGCCGGGAAGGAGACAGAGAGCGCGTCTTCGGGGTGAGTTTTTAATATTTTCCGCGAGCCGTTGTGACGAGAGGATTGAAAAATAAACACTCAGCCGGTCCATGCGGAACGACTAGCTCGGAGAGTTTATGACATACGCATACTCTGGGGAAATAGGCAGAGTGCTCCGTAGTTGGTGGATATCCGCGAGCAAAAAAGCGGCTCATTCGCCTCTGCAAACGGGCATAATTATCAGAATAAACTGGCTCGATATAGTCAGCCAGCGCCGCATTCTCGTTTTGCCGATGACTCGATCTCGGGATCCGTTTCTGATTTTCTCGCTCGAGAGATTCCCGCGTTCGCGAGCAGCCGCGCGGAAAGATGGCTCGCCTTTCCTCGCGACGTCTCACAGAAACGACGTTCCGCTAATGAGCGGATGATACCCCGCGAAATTAACCAGCCAGTTACGTTCCATGATAGGAGCATATTCCCCGATTGACGTGCACTTGCGTAGGATGGCGCGATTTTACACGGACCCTTGCTCCAGACGTAATGACGTGAGTGCGTCGTGTAACCGGCGGAATACTTGTCGACCGGTTTTTTTGGGATCTCGTGATTAAATGTCACTCAGCAAGTAGCAGGAGCGATTTCAGTCGGTTCGCGCCATTGCCGGGTCTCATTTGCATTAAATGTCGATCCGTCGATCGGTTACCGATGGCGCGTTAGGTAGGGGCCGCAAGAAGTGGGGTGACATTCGTCGCGCGCTTGTCAGCGAGCATCGAAATTAACTGTTCAACGGTCGCCATATTTCGAGAGGATTCTAGAGGAAATCGCTGAAAGAGCTCGTCGCCTTGACCTCCCTTTAATCGTTACTTCCTCGTCGGAGGGTTCCCGGAATCCCTTCGAGAAGAAGTGCTGGGACGTGGGTTTTCAGCGGCGCGAGGAAGAAGGAGGAACGAGGAGGAGAGGGGATAAAAGTGAAGGATGCTGCACTCTTAAATTCGTGGGCCGCGATTCAGCTTGGTGGTCTTAAAGGTATGAGAATTTATATGGGACGAGACGAGAGAGTAAATTTTCACAGCGTCCTTCGGCAAAAGGAGACCAAAGGGCGCGCGGGAGTGGGGAAAGCGAAGGGAGATATAGAGAGAGATAAAGATAGAGAGGTGTCGCAGTGGGGACTTCTTTACGTGCGTATGCGTCCCTGAGAAGGACCCTCAATTCTTTCCGGGCACGAAGTCAAGTAATTGGCAATAAATTCCGCGCGCGGTCCAAGTCGTAAAATTTTCTCGCCGCTATTGCCATAAATTATAGATAACGCAGATACGGAGTGAGGAGGAAGAGAGAGGGGCTGAATGGAGAGATGCATTGGGCGGGAGAGGAGCGAGAGCGCGGGAGAGAGTTAGGCTTAGCTGTAAATCGCGTATAATAGAGCAGTTGAGAGAAAGATATAGCTGCTTGGCCGTAGAACGGGGTGAAGTAATGGTGGACGATTCTTCGGTTCTCGTTATGATCCCTCGAGTTCTATCGTGTGCGAACACCGGGCCCGAGTTTAAAAGTTCCGCGGTGTAATGAAATTCGACCGACTAGAGATATTTACGGAGACGCCTTCTGTAGTCGACGCCTCAAATGCGGATGGCTTCCAATTTTGCGCTGAATAGCGGGCGCAAATTGGAAACTAAGTTTCGAAATCAGGATAAAGGACATCGATATTATCGGATTACCACGGTATAGCGTGTCAATAAAGACGACGCCAACGCGTACTGTCCTCTGCGCTCTCACTTCTTCTCATTTTCTCCACTCGCGATTGTGCGAGACAAAGGTGTTTACTAATTGTGATAGGATGCTCGTTGTCGTTGCTGCTGTAACACTTTCGGCTTCTCTATGAAGATTAGATTGTCCAGCACGTATCCCCGTGAAAGTTGAATGGGGTCGAACTATTTTCCGTCGCAGGGTCATGAAGGCACGAGTCGCCTAAATAATGCGAGTATAGGTAACGAGCAAAGCAATACGAACGAATTACGCTGTCCTAAATACTTCCGCTGTTTCGGCTTTTGAATTTTCGCATATCAGAGAGGGTCCCATGGAAGTTGAAGTAATCTATAGCAACAAGGAGCTATTTTATATATTTTATTAACTTACGGCACACATCTTTTATTCAACAGTGTAAGTGAGGCGTAACGGAAAATGCTAATATTTCCCATTTATTTTATTATGATTTTATTGAAGCTACTGATTCCAGGTTTAATTTATCGTGCAAGTACGATATTTCTGAGTTTCGTTAAACACAATATTACAAATCAAAAGGGCAGGATAATTGTCCCTTTGTAATCATTTTACATTTATTTTGTTGTTCATGTGTCTGTTGTTTCGTCTGTTATATCTGCAAAATTATTGAAAATGTTGAGGCTTTCTTTAAGACCGTATACCTACAAAACATGTACTTGATGCAAATTGTAGTCTATTTCTACCACAAAATATCCTTTATCCCACAGATACATAGAAAAAAATGTATTATAATCCCATACCTATATTTGGCCACATAACGATTCATTCTTCACTAATATTCGAATATATTTCATATGCGGTACGCCACATCTACATCTAAAATGACATTCTTTCTCGACTGCGCTTCTTTGCATTCGGATCTACTTTTGGGATCACCGAATAAATTTCGTAGTCTTCTTTAAAATCGGATATGACAATACTCGGACGCTCGCTGTCGAAGGTAGTCGAAGGATGACGGAATAAAAATCGGATATTAACATTTAATCGGCGAGTACGTTCGCATGTAATTTCGCATCTCGCGCAGACTCGCATACCGCTCTATGCTTCGCAGCTGCGAATTGAATTGCAAATTGTGCCCGGGAGCCGTGCGAAGAGAGGAAAAAGGAATGTGACCTGTCGTGAGAAAGGCATTGCGTGTCTCGACGTTTCGATGTTTCCGCGAGTTCCAGAGAAGATAGTGCGGGGGTCGGAATGAGGTGGAAGCAAAGGACGGAATAACGTCGAGGGGAAAGAAACTAAACGGGAGACGATTATTAATCATCCGGAATTCCTTTCGCGCCCTCTCCCTTTCTCCGCTTCCCTTTTCCTCTTTGTCGCGCGTGTGATTTACAAACAAATGAAAACGGTACGTGGCGAGACCGTTTTCACGGCATCCGGAACCGTATTGTTAAGGATAAGCCGATCTTCCCGATATTCAATTTATACGCCGCAGTGCGTATCCGATCGATACGCAATGCCAATGCAATTCCCATCGAATCTGCATAGGGCAATATTCTCTGGCTCTGCTTCGTGTGGCGGCCGATATTCATCGGCGAGTCGACGATGAGTAAGGCCGAATCATTGTGATCGATTGTTGCGTAACGCGTTCGAGAAGCCGTAACTACGCGTCGTTCAATGTGGACGTGATGTATCGAAGAAAGGGTTTAACGTTATCACGATAATGCTGTACGGACGCAAACATCCAGCTCGCGTTTCTCCACAGTCGAAACATGCGAGCTCCGGCGGAAATCGTGATGGCGACGGACATGGGAATCTATTTGACAACATTCTACTTGAAGAACGTATATGACGCTTATGCCTTTTACGCGCCGCATATGGCAGATTTCGAAAATCTTTCCGACCCGAGCGAAGTCGTAAGGCGGAAACGATTATATTCCACAGTTCTGATTTATTCGCCGAAGTAAAGTGACTCCATTTCAATGCCGCGCTACGGTTTTTGCCTCGCCCTCTGTGCATCGTGTATTCCAATTCCGTATAACGCGCATTCAGCGGAGTTACTGTATCAAAGAACGGCTGGATCTTACACGGCGTGAAGCCGATTTCCCACTCCACCCCAGCGGTTAACATGCTTTTCACCGACTGACTACGAGTGCTTTATGGTATTCGGTTATATTCAGTGTAAATGACCCGGGAAATATGACCAATTACGCGCCGCCGTGTACATTCCCGTAATAATACTCGCGATATGCATGAAACCTAACAGTGATGGCACGTTCAAAGAACGGAACAATGGAATGCCTATCTGCGGTTGGGTAACATTATTGTCGGCGAAATAACTCGGCATTTGGCTGCGCGCTGAGTGCCGCGTTAAGAAAACAACGATTGTCCCTGAACACATAACGCGCGGCCGTAAAGTGTAATCTGTCGTTGGTAACGACGGACAATGTAACTCCGTTTCGTCATTAAACGGAAGCGTCTCGCGATTCGGGAAATACGAAGTCGTGGCGCGGCGAAGTATTTGGATCACGTACGATCTATCGAAACTCGTGAGCTGCACGTGAAAGAAGATCGGCTTAGGGATCGTTCGTCGACGCGAAGCATCGGAGATTCGCTTTAGGAGGATGAGCTCGTCGCGTGAGAAAGTAAACGCGTAAAGAAGAGCAAGACTAGCTGGCCTGGGACTGCGCCGAGACCTATTCGAGCAACAGTTGATAGATAGAGACATATGAGTATGTAGCGCTTTTACGTAAACTTTTTTTATTTCGATATAAAGTGCAATATGTGTATCAGTAATTTTCCATAGACGTGTAGTAAAAGGTTTGAAGGTTATTAACTAAATGACTTTTAAAGGAAGATCAAAGTACAATAAGGGAACATATAAAAATTGAAACCTCTTTAACACTTTGACTGCCGTATGTATTTTACTATATTATAACTGCAACGCGATAAAGTATTACAGAATATGATTGAATTGTGCAAAATGAAAATAATGCGAAGGTATTGGAGACCAAAGAATTTAATCACTATTTAACATGTTGACTGCCAAGCGTATTTTGCTATGTTAGAACCGCGATGCGATGAAATACTGCACAGTATAATTAAATCGTGCAAAATAAAGATAACGTAAAGTTGTTAGAAGCCAAAGTATTGAAGCACCGTTCCAATATCAATTGCTTTTACAAGATTGCAAATAGGCTTCATTGCAAATTTTTCGCATTTCTAGTAAAGTCTTTTGCGCCGGTCACCGGTGACCACCGTGGCAGTCAACGTGTTAATATCGTTACAGGTAATTTACGTAAAACTGAACATCGTTAGCAGGGGACATAATGACATATATTATAATTGGAAGATGTATCTGTAATGTGGTTAGTGCTTACTATTGCGGTAAATGAGTACTTCAAAAATCTTTTACTTTATAGGCGTCATCAGGTTGTAGCCTATTCATCACAATATTCATGCCCGAGGTCGATTTGCCATGTATGCCAATGTAACATTGCCTAAGTTCTGCAACAGCGGTATAGGTGCCATCTTACAACAGCATCAAATAAATGATTGGTGTGAACATAGAAAATTGAAATATCATATTAAAACTGAACATGATTCAAGCATTTACGAGTTGAGACTATAAAAATAATAATTCAACCCGAATCGCACTCTAACGACTGACTGATAAACGTTCTGTAAATTGACGCAGTCACTCTCGATTGAATGGCGGAGTACAAGAATGTCGGTGCCGAACAGCTTATGGAACTATCGTAGTATCGGGCTGAAGTACTCTACTATACTGGGAGAGGCAGTTTATGAGACGTAACACGGTGATGTTTGGGTACTGTAATCCATCGCGTATATTGCGCGTAGACGTAATATATACACCGCGTGTGGTTACCTCATCGACGGTATCGACAGCGAGCCGCCGTCCAATTACAGGACTCTTAGCAAACAAACATTACGCAGTTGAGTTGTATGCAATTATACTTGAAGAGCATCCACGGCGAAATTATCTTCTGTCTATTAAACGAGTAGTTGTATGGGAAGAAAGGATGTTGCTGGTGCAACTTTTGTGTGCTTGTGCATTGGAAATATATTTCAATTCTTTACGTTTACACTAATCATTTATGTAGGATTTCAAATACAGAGTCCTCTAATTGGCGAGGAAATGATCCCCAATTATTATATCGATGTATCATAGGTGACGAGTTTGTTGAATTGTGTTATTTGGTTGCTTTGTGGTAATAAAACGTAAATAAACGTAAAGACGATAAGACGTAAAGACGAAACGGCGTAAAGACGAAAAAGCGAAACGAAAGATTAGGAAATAAGACTTGTAGGGATATAAGATGTTGGGTGTCGTCGACGTGGGATGCGGAATTATATTAAGTTGAATAAAGTTTACTTAAAGATAAATAGAAGCACTAATATATACATATAAATATACAATGAAAGGAAAACTATGGCAATTCGACTTCGATTCGGTAAACGGCAAGAAAACGCATCTATACTGGACTGAACTACACTCTGAACTTGACTGATCTAAACTTTGAACTATAACTGACTGAGACTGATTTACAACTCAACTTAAACTGACTGACAACTGTAACTGAAGTATAACTGAGCTTGCGTCGCAAATCGGTCCGTCTTTTATACGGACCTCTACCGCCTTATCTTAATCCGGTAGGGCCCGATGGCCCCAACGACAGTTTCATGCGACGCATCTATGGCCGTTTTCCTGATGCTACAGACTAAAGTGTCTTGATTGTGTTATTATTGCTTATAAATATTATACTCTCTACTTTCATGTATTTAAATCCTTCATTTATTTACCAGTATACAGTAGTACCGGGTCGTTGGAATGAAGCATGTGCAAAATTGGCTGCTGTTATTTGATCTACATTTAGAATGCTGTAGCAGAGCGGCTTTTAAATTATTTTGCGTATGCAAGGCAGAAAGGTCTCAACCATTTTTGTGCGTGAGGAGTAGACTGCCCCGATAAGGTCTATCGCGTAAAAGGTTTTCGAGCCACCCATTGCGCCGCAATAAAGTGTATGAGCATTTGCCAAACGAAAAATGCCGCCGCCGTCTCGCCGCGGCTACCTACAGTTTGGCGACGCAATGTCATTTTCAAAGAACCGAGATAGATAGGAGCAGTGACGTTTAATCACGAGGAAAGACGAGGCAGGACGAGAAGAACGTCTCACCAGGCGACAGGCGAGGGTCGTTGAGTGCGCGGATGGCTCGATGCGAAGGAGTATAAGCGCCGCTATGAAAGACAGAGCCACGAAACCAAGCGCGGAAGCAACGAGGGAAAGAGATACGCCGGCGACGGAAGGGTGGAAATAATCTTTTAAGGCGACCGAAGAAGTTGCCGCAGTTATAAACAGAAATTTAGATCCAGTTGCCAAAGTAAACAGCGAGGCTCGCTACTCCGCTCCTTCCTTTCTCGCTCCTTTGGTCCCGCTGGATCCTTCCAAACCCGTCGGCGGAAAACTACCCTCTCCACCCACTCGTCTGACTGAACGTGGAACTTTTCACTTAGCCTCGGTCGCCGATAAAAAGTTGCCTGATCTAATAACTGGCGACACCAGCGACTCCCTCCGACCGCCCTTTCCTCCAACTTCGCCCTACTCTCTCCCTCCTCGTCCCCTTCTACCCTCTTTCACCCCGACGTCTTCGCTCCTTCGCCCTTCCACGTTGGCAAGACCGAAGGCTCCAACGATTTCGCGGCGTGGCAAAGAGCACTCTGGCGTGATTTCCGCGGGAAGGACCCGAGAAAAAGGGCAAGTTCTGTCACATCGCGGTTACATCTACATATCAGGAGTGAACGCCGAGTAATCTGTGTTTTATTGGATTAACCCTTTGACTGCTATGGCCGTATATATGTGTGGCGTGTGGAAGCTAAACTAAATGTAATAATGAAGGGGCAAAAGTGCATACAGATCGCTCTAGATGAAGGTAGACTAATAACTTGGCGACGACTGACTATAAGTCCTCGCCTCTGCAGGCCCTACGGTTTGGGTCTTGTACCTAATAAAGATAAGTGGCGCGATCGTCGTCCGATGAAAGGTCGGTGACGTATCGTCGCCTATATATGCGTCCGCAGGAATATATCGGTGTCGACTATGGGCGCATATGTGCGTTTCTCGGTTGTTCAATTTCTAACGTACTACATCCACAATTATCAACGTATGAGTCGTAAACACATGCATTCTTTATTAACACGCTGACTGCCAAGCGTGTTTTACTATATTAGAACGGCGATGCTATGAAATACTAAAGCGTTCGACTGAATTATGCAAAACGTAAATAATGTGAGGGAATTGGAGACCAAAGGATCGCATCACTGTTCTAATAACAACTGCATTTATAAAATAATAATCGCTACCCATTGCGAATATTTTGGATCTTCAGTAAAATCTCTTACATCGGTCACCGGTGACCATCATGGCAGTCAAAGTGTTAAATAGCTTCCTTGCATGATTTAATTTGGTGTAATTGAAAAATTACAAATATAACTTGGTTGCGCATTACCCAATCAAACAATAGATTTCAGACTAGGGGAAAGTATTTCGTCCTAAGCGGGCGTTTCGGCCGGGATTATTCCGCAGTCAAAGGGTTAAGGGACACACTCCTGGACTTACTGGCGGCTAATGTTAAAATGTTTTGGAATACGCCTCAACCATTTCGCTTCGAGCGCCGCTTATAGGCCGCAACCACGAGAATTTTTCGTTATAAAACTACTCTTTGTTGAAATAACATCAAAACGTTTTACGCAATATACCTCAAACATCCGAAGGTTCGGTTTTTACAGGAATTAGAAATAGATCGGCTTAAGGTATAATTCTTAATCTGTTATAAATTAGAACTTATATGGTACGAATTTGTTTGAAAATGTTTAGAAATGTTTTTGTTTGAAAATGTTTACAGGAATAGTTTAGGCCCTTTCAAAATGTATCCAAGGCATAAAAAATGTATTATGTTTGTAGATGGACTAACCGTTTGCGAAGAAAATGAAAATAATTTCAACCCGCTTTATAAGACGGCGAAGAAATATATCTAACGCGTCAGAATTGAAAACAGAGTCAATTGAAGATGAAGCCAAGTAAATATATAAAGTGCCATCTGCAATCAGTGGTAAATTCTTCGTTATCGGCAGAACATGTTTTGTTAATTTTATTGACAAATTGGATTAATTATTTCTTAAAACTACTCTTTGTTGAAACAACATCAAAACGTTTTACGCAATATACCTCAAACATCCGAACGGTCGGTTTTTACAGGAATTAGAAATAAATCTACTTAAGGTATAATTCTTAATCTGTTATAAATTAGAACTTATATGTTAGGAACTTGTTTGAACATGTTTTTACAGGAATAGTTTAGGCCCTTTCAAAATGTATGCAAGGCATAAAAAAAAGTATTATGTTTGAAAATAGAATAACCGTTTCCGAAGGAAATGAAAATAATTTCAGAGTCAATTGAAGATGAAGCCAAGTAAATATATAAACACCTATAATTTTGTAAGTTTTCCATATTAAAAATGTAAATTATACCCGCCATATTGGAGCAACGATTGTTTTATTCAGCACAGTTGTTTTGTAAGGCGTAGAAAAACGTATATGCAGAAACTGCGCACTCTGTGCATATTTCGTGCAGATACTTCCGTTCAGTGACGGTACTTCGGCCGAAGTGAAAGGGTGAATTAAAGCCGTCATTCACCGAAAATAACGGACAAGATTTTATGATGAACCCTTTCAATACTGACGGTGTCTCTAGTCACTCGTCAGTATTTCCCGGTAATTTACAATTCCATGAAACATGTCAGTGCTTGATATTTTCAGATTAACCGGCGTCATCTGGTTTCATTATTTGAACAACTGCGCTCTTGACGATTTAAGAATTCGTAACGGTTCAGTGACGAAATATGAATGTCGAGCATATTTGCGACATTTCTGAGGAAAGGGTTAATTGTACTAATACGTGAATTTTCTAACACTTACCGCCAGTGACACGACATGTAAGATAGGGCGTGTCACCCTCTTCGTAAGGACCAGCTGTACCGTTCAAGATACGTCCCCATCGATCAAGTATAGTTGGCTGTTCGGGAGGGACTGTAACCAAAAAAGAACAGACGTTAGTGTAGGTAAATCGTGCGATTCGACGTCAACGTTCACATTCTGACAGGTTATTGCCGTCGATTGCTGCTGTTGCGCGAAAATTAGCAGCAAATTCGAATAGTTCGGATTTGTCCCCTCGTATCAATTTGGTCCCTAACTGTACGATACGCGCGCAATATCGGTCACATGTAGCTACGATCGTCCGCGGATTAAGCACGACGATATTTTTTCGCAGAATATTCGTTCTCGCGAAATCGGAGCAGAGTCGGATAAGCCGCGCAGGATATTTCTCTTGCTTTTTCGTTATTTTGGAAGTTACCTGCATACGTCGAATCTATCCGGCGCTTTATCGGTGAGGTTATAGCGTGCTCTGCTATCGACGTTCCCTCTTCCCGTCGTTCTCTGTCTCTGTGTACCTTTTCTCGTCCCGCACGGTTCTCCTTCTTCACTGTTAATTATGCCTATCTCTGTTTTCTCACAGTCACAAATTTCCTTTTATTTGTTTCCCTAGTACTCCCGCCCGTCTATACGCGTACGAACGATGCCCACGTTTATTTCGGCGCGATTATTTACTACGATGCCATTGAAAAATTCGTCAAAGCAGGCAGAAATTATTATCGCGTACACAGAAAAGTTTCCCGGATATTTTGAAGATAGTGCAGATCAAGCGAATTGCGTGAAACGGCAGATTATAAAAATATGTTGTAAACTGAATACAAAATCCGTCTACTCGATGCGGAATTTACTTTTCTGTTGCACTCTGCAAACTAACATACTCATACTTTGCATACATGCATTTTTCACACCAAATTTCGCTTGATTCCGCGTTCAGATTCGTAGAAACGGCAGTAAGTGCGCAAGGTTTCTCGCCAGCTCGATCGGCATTTTTATCCACTCATCGTTTCTCACACACAATCCGCCGTCGCTTTCGATATGTGACCATTCCGCATGTATTTGTACTTCACCTTTGACGGCGAACTGCCCCGTATGAATTATCTATAGACTCGATGTCGTCAAATACGGAATCGGCATGAGGCAGCATTCAAATCAAACGCCGGGTGCGGTTATGACAGCGGCTGTTTTTTCTGAGTCCACACGTTCCGGAAAACACGTTCACTCGCGCTATTTGTCCGGTCGTCCGGGTCGTCTGACAGAAAATAATATCTGCGCCGGTGAAATGTCGAACAGAAATTCGGTACGGCGCGAGTTTCGGCATATCTGCACGAGTTCGCGAACGGTCGGTCATCATCGCAAGCGTCGACTGGGCGACGAGCAGGTGGAAAGTTGCAACGGCGGTAAGCGGATGTGGTTTGGGCAATGCACGTTTCGTGTGTAGCATGCATCGTTCCCAGCGACGTAATACCGTCGATAGGATTTCTCGGAATGATCGGAAATCGACGAGATATCGGGAATGACGACGTTACCGAGCACGAATTTCGGCTCGTCTGACGAAAGGCATTCGATCAAGCTCGCTGGCCGACCTCGCCTACCTCGCCTATCTCGCCCTCCTTCGCCGGCGAGGCGATTCAATCGGGCGTTCTGCCGAAAAATAATATCTGCCCGCCATTGAATCATTCAACGGGAATTTCGTCGTCCGCCGATTTCTCCGGAGCCTCGCCGTTTCGGCGAGTTATCGAACGGGCGATTTGAAGGAAAATCTAGTGGCAGCCCGTGATACGGTTTTGCGATCGCCTCTTGATGTCGTCGGGGCGCGTTACGTCGGCGGAATTCTTCGGGGCCGGCGATCGGAAATCGGCGGTGAATCGAGAATAATGACGTTACGTCGGGGGTATGATTCGCCCCCATCGAAGGCACTTAATCAAGCGCTCTGCGTTTCGGCAAATTCAATTTCGAGCGTTCACCGTAACCAATCGCCTCTGCGGGGGCGGACCGGTTGAAGGTAGCAGAGTCGCCCTCTGCGTACCGTGCTCTCAAACTGCCGGCATCACGGTTTCGCCCTTTCTACGTCATCCGACCCCATCGCCGACTTTTCCGCGATGCAGCAATGGCGCGATGAAATTTTACCCTTCAGCCCCTCTGCATTCCGGCGTCACCCTTTGCGCGCGCTCTTTCCTCTGACGCACTCGCTTTCTCCCTATCTCGACCCGCCACCCGCCGGAATATACCTGTAAAGTATTCACGAGGATTTATGGACGCTTTTCAATCCATAATCGGCCCGGCGCCGTCGAAAATAAAGCGTGATCCATCGCGGCCGGCACGTCGACCTGTCAATCTAACGCGACTGCGACTCGACGACGGTCAGCTCTCTTTTTCCTATTCTTGTATGGCTCGGCCCCGCTGCTTTATTCCTTTTCTATGGCCCTCGTATTTCGATCGGGTCCGATCAAAAAATATTCCTGTCCTTTTGTTGCCGCCGCGCCACGCACTGACATTGTTTCGCGCTGACGTCACGCCCGACACATCTTTTTTTTACGCGCGTTCTGTCAGCGGCCCGCTCGCTGGCGCCGGATAACACGTTCTTCGATAATCCTCAGCGGTAAAGGAGCCGGAGCTTTCGCGCATCAGTAAAATTTGAATTATCCGGAACGGGGACGGCGCGGAAGGGCGGGCGGTTAAAATTCTCGGAGGTGCGCGGTAATGCATCAGCCGTAATTAAAAATCATATCATTGTACTTTTAACAAATACGCGTTCGTGATCAGTAATATTTATGACGGCCCGGATAAATGGGCAGCTGGCGTCGTTCCGTGTAATTCCGTGCAATTTGTTTTGAAAAACGGTGTACTCTACCAAATTAAGTGGGGATCAGAGCGTGTCGTGTATCATCCGGGACAATTTGCGACAGGCGATGACACCCTGGAGAGCTTAATTTCCACGAGGCACGGTGGACGATATTTCGTTGAAGAGGTGTGGGGTGCGCCTGGAACAATTCCTCGACGCTCTTTAATCTCCAACAAACTCGATTGGCCGATCGAAAAATTAAATGATTGATCCTACCTGCCGGGATAACGGATAAAATTTCACAAAATTAAGTTTCCCGGTTATTCGCAATCGACGCGTTTCTCTTAACTCCTCCGGTGCAGCGCACGTGTGAAGACGTCTAGTAAACGCAATTGGTGTGTATTGGGTGCGAGCACACGTTCGCTAAATTAGGCAGTTAGTGTATTAATCTGTCGACTTATTTGTCCATTGAAGTGTAAACTGATAAACGGGTGTTTTATACATAGTTATTTATGAATTACTTCCGAGACTAGAATTGCGTGTTTAGAAAGCATTTACGTTATCTTGAAAATGCCTAACCCACAATATGTTAACACAAACCAAACAATATATCCGATTCGTAATAAGCAACTCACCGGTCCCGAATGTATTGCTAATATCGGACCAAAAGTGCGTTTTTCACAGCGATGACCCATTCGTCGCTAGTATTTACCAGCGAAAGGGTTAATACCGTTGAAAAGTGACCTATCAATCAAGCGCGGTTATCTAAAACGGAACGTGCAGAACTCGCAGACCATCGATCTTCATCCACTACAGTGCCGCGAATAGTAGGCGTTCGAGGAAATTATTGAAAGCGAAGTTCCACGAAGCCAAACAAGTGCAGATGAGGGACACGTAAATAGCCGGATGTATAGGTGGCCGACAGAATGTGAGGCGCAGCCATTGGCCGCCGCCAATAGATCGCCGGGATACGACGCAGATGCACTTTGGTATTCACTGCACGCGAGAGTTCGGAGAAGTAGTTGACTTCGAATGCTGATACGGGGCAACTCGGCTCTTGTTGGCAGCCAGGTTGCACGAGATTGGAGTCGCCAGTCGCGACGTCAAGGTGGAACGGAGAGGGGGGGTTGTAATGGCAATTACCAGCGGTAATCAATGGGCTCCGCTCAGACCGCGCTGATAATTTCAGGGCCGGCTCGAAAATGGCCGCCTGTGTCTGTGCCGAGTCGAGCTCGTCCACGAGCGTGTGTTCATCCGCGCCCAGGAGACTCGAGGAGAACCATGTGCACGCCGCAATTTTAATTGAGTTAATTTTAAGCTTCTGCCGCGCGCACCTACACGAAAACACGCCGGTGCGGGCGTGTGAACGGACGAGAATTGGCGTGGCGCGTTCTGTATGAGTGCTATGGATCTCGAATGAGAAGGCGGAGGCGGACAGAGCCAGGGACGGCGGGCGCAAAAGAGGGACAATATAAGCGGTCCACTCGCGCGCGTACTCGAAATTTCCACGAAACGCGGAAAGCCGAGCGACCGCGATCATTTCTGCTTGGTTGGCTCCTTTCTGGGCAGTCGTGCGCCCGTTACTTCTCCCCCCGGAGTGAAATTTCGCGCCGGCCTTTTTGGAAATCATGCCCAGACCGATGCGCGACGCGCTTTCTCGCGCTCGCACCCTCATAATTCGCCGCTGGACGATATAAATTTTTCGCCATGGGCTTTGCGCGCAGACGCGAGGAAGCGGGCGGCGAGTGTTTGTGCGTTTCCTTTGTATCGAGTCACTTCGCTTTATTGAAAGCACAAAGCGAGACAACTGTGTACGCATGTCCTATTGTCGCGCCAGTTGATACGGCTTTACTCCGATACAATTCATTCGCTAAAAATCTCGACGCTCATTCCCTTGGTTTAACTTGAAAAAAGTGCGGATTTCCGCTGCTACGAATATCTGTATCCGTGACAAAGGGGATTTGCGAAGTTATCGAACGCAGAGCCGTTTTCCGTATCAACTTTGGGCATTATGTATGCCCTACTACCGTTTTAATGAGATCGAAACGCGTGCGCGCGCCAAAATTGCTTGGTGAATTTACGCCGAACTTTATGCGCCCGCATCGGCGTAAACAAATTTTCAAACTTAATTTCACCCAGCGTTCTCAATGGAATTAAATTGACTGAAATAATACGCTTTAACAACACGGACTTTTCGAATGCGCCACGAACATTGCCCCGAACGATAATAAGCATTCTTTCGAACGCCTGTTATTCATTAAGAAATTGGTATAACTTTTCAACACGGTTACTACCACGACAGCTACAGATGGCTAACTTTGTGGGCATTTCAATGAGCTATGGTGGAATACATTACATAATGGGTACTCATTTTAGGAGACGATTATGGCAATTAATAATAATATACATGGACAGATGTATCTTTTTAAGGTAATCTCAATGACAGGATCACTGTTCACTGTTTTTTTCACCTAATTTTGAAAATATATTTTAATACGTTCTATTTAATACATTATATTAAATTTATTTTTAATAAATTATTATTAAATATTTTTAATACTTTCTTTTTAATACATTCTATATAATACGTTCAAGAGTATCTGAGAACTTTTATTTGTTTTCTGCGAAAATACTGGTTGTGCACAAAAAAGTATCCGTTTCTTTTCACAGGCCCCTTATAATACAACTTTTAATTATCAGCTATTATAAATTGTATAAGAACTTTTCAAAGATTCGTTAATACTTTTTAAACAAGACACTCCGCGATGAACCGTTTCGGATCTTTTTCCAATTCACAGAAATCGACATTTTTCCAGCAGTATTGGGGGCATGCAGGTAGCCATTTACTTTGTGCAAAAATTACTGTGTATCAAAAGGTTGTATCTCTGTAGCTTTGATTTAGCCCAGCGGTGGTACTTTTAGTCGTAGCTATACTTTATTCAAAACTGTCCGCACACACGGCGAAAACGTGGCGACCTACGAAGTATCATTCTACGTGACAATGAATGTGTCGAAGCAGCGAACTCACAGAGACGACCAGAAAAATCAAATTAAGTATAGATTGTTTATCGATTAGCCCGTCACATGTTTTTCTTTCTTTGGACGACTGTATCCACCGTGCTCTCGATTTCTCGACCTCTCAGTTACTCGGCGTATACAGTTTCTTGACCCTCGGGAACCCTCCGTGTCAATTGCCAGTTTCTATCGGGCGAGATGCGTTTGTCGGCGCAGAGTCGGGCAAGTGGAAGCGTGTTAAATTTCAAGGGAATGGTTCCTCAATAGTAACAGCCGAGCGGTATCTGACGAGTAGAAACATTACCGTAAGTGGTGAGAGTCTCGCACCAGGCGGACCGGCGAGCTATAAGACCTGACGCAGTAGAAATTGGAGTCGACTTCCCCTTTCACAGAGACGAAGACCTTTCACACTCGTTCGATCGATCTCGAGATTTCATTAAGAGCTGCGCAATTAGCTTTATTAAGCGGGAACTTTACGTTCATTCTCCGCGTCACGTGACTTTAAACGTTACTAACAATCTTCAGTGCCTTTGTTGGGTGTCGCGGTAAAAGGGGACTGTAGACCCGCGAACGGTAAGATCAAGTAGATACGGTTTATGATAGGCGACCCAGACATCAGATGATAGTAACCCCAGCGCAAACATTTGCCAAACATCCTGCTCGCACAACACTTACGATCTCGTGGGACTGTAAATCCCGAACACCCGAATGTTGGGGATCAGTGCTGGCGAATCCCTGACGGCGAACTAACAAAGATGATTTATTGTATTTTAATACAAGATTCTAATCAGAAAATGTATTCTTGATAGACATTATAGAACTGACTGTTAAGCAGAGTGGCGTATCGCTCGGCTGCTTCAACTAATATTAAATTTTAATTTTCTAATAACTGATATTAATATTAAATTTTTATTGAATATTAATATTAAAAATGTGTGAACGAAAAATTTGACATATAGGAAACAACATGTATGGGGAAAACAGAAAAGTCACAAGTTTCTTTGTGCATGAGTAACAAGTAGTTAGAAGCGCAGGAAAGTTATAGCAAGAGTGAGGAAATAAAGAATGTGAAGGGTGACCAGATAAGAGATTAAGTAAAACACAGACGAATTTTGTAAACGAACAGATAGGAATAAGCAATATTCGTTAATCGTAACGGTGACAATTTCAAAACGGTACCAATGGTAAATAGTTTTCTCTATCAGATACTCCGCAGACTGGAGTTTTACGATTGGGACGGAACACATGCAAACGCCTAAAGTAATAACAAATTATTACCGAATTACCTGTTAGAATGGTACGGTTTATAATCTGTACAAACGTTACATGTTTCCGGTATGAATGTATAGCTTTATAAAATTTTTTACTTCATATTAGTAGCTGGACGTGCATAATTTCTTTTCTGATACTGTTTTCTTGTTTAGTATTTTTTGTCTTTACATAAATTTGCTTAAATGTACATAAATTTACTTTGTTCGTCAAGCACATAGTTAATCTCGAAACGTCAGGTGTCGGTGAGTAGTAAAGTTCAACATATGAACCATTTGACCGGTACACGCCAAATAAATTTCTAATCTTCTCTCCTAACTTTCACTCCATGTGGATTAAAACATAAAAGTAGTGTAATGTCATTCTTGCACATACACATACTAAATTAATATGTACGTTGGGAAAACCACTGACACTACCGTCGCATTGATGTAACATTGTAAGAATGCAAAAAAACGAAACCCGTCTTTTCCTACACAAAACTCTCACCGTTACATTCACATAAAACAACCCAACAGACATACAACGGAACTACTGTGTTGTGATAGCCGATTGTTGCAGGAGGTAATTAAATAATGTTGGTGACAATGACTAAACTGTATTGAAAAATATAAATACAAAGGAATACGTGTAGCGTCTTCAGAGGTTCGATCTCGACAAACTTTCTGTTGCGTTGCATCCAAAAAACATTCACATACTAAAGGTGCCCTGCCAACGTATTCGACGGATCATGCCATCACTCATATATCAATATTTACCGTACACTCTCTAACACACTGTAATATAAGTATTTATCCCTTTCGGTATGAATGCTCTGTCCACCGTGACACTCTCGCTGCTCGAGGCGTCGCTTCGAAAGGGTTAAAAGCAGAAAAGAATCGTCTTGAAATCCAGAGTCAAACGTTGTAAGCGTATTGGCGAAATGCATTTTGAATGTTTAAACTAATATGTCGATAAAATAGAATACCCTGTTACCAACTATAGCTGGCGTTCGTGCATACAGGTAGTCGCATGGATGCTGGATATATCCAGCACTCGTACGCACAGGTCATACGATGGATACTGAATATATTTCGTACCGACAGGGTTAACACTTTGACTGCCAAGCGTATTTTGCTATGTTAGAACCGCGATGTCATGAAATACTGCAGAGTATAATTAAATCGTACAAAATAAAGGTAACGCAGAGTTGTTAGAAACCAAAGTATGGAAGCACCGTTCCAATATCAATTCTTTTTATAAGATTGCAAATAGGTTTCATTGCGAATTTTTTGCATTTTTAGTAAAATCTTTTGCACGGATCACCGATGACCACAGTGACAGTCAACGTGTTAACACGTTGCATACTTTGCTATGTCAAAACCGCGATACGATGAAATACTGCAGAGTGTAATTAAATCGTGTGAAATAAAGGTAACGCAGAGTTACTAGAAGCCAAAGTATTGAAGCACCGTTCCAATATCAATTGCTTTTACAAGATTGCAAATACGCTTCATTTCGAATTTTTTGCATTTTTAGTAAAATCTTTTGCACCGGTCACCGGTGACCAGGGTGGCAGTCAAGGTGTTAATGACAAACAGTAGTCACAGAAAACTCGATGAATCAATATCATCTTTGTAAATATACGTATCAACGAAGAACTCAGTGAAATACTATTATATACACACATAATATATCATACAAAATACTATCCTCCAAATAGAAGCCCCCATCTTCGAGTATTAAGTTATTGGAACGTAGCCATCTCTACACGAACAATTATATTGTTCAATCGTAAAGTTCGAATCGCAACAGCCTTCATCGTCGGGCAGCTTCGCACTGAACAAGTTGAAATTTTCGTTCGACGCAGTCGAGTAATTCAGTCCCGGTGTGAAACATTTTAAGAGGCCCAATCGGCGCTTTTCTATCTCGTCATTTGCGCAGACATCGGCGTGAGGATAATCGCGAACTTCAGAGATTGAGAATTTGCATTGGGCACACGGCTGTCATTCGCGTCGGCGCGAACTGAAGCGGTGGGCAACGTGTCTCGTCCGGCCGAACATTTAAAGCGACACAGTTAAACACTTTTCCAAGAGCTACGCCGCCGTAAATTTCCTCGTCCACGCACTCCGATTTGGCAGGTACGCAGAAATGAGGCAGTAAAAGTGGGAACGGCAAATCTGCCCCGTGACGCCGACGATCGCATATAGATACGTTAGCGATTCGTAGCCGGACACGCAATCAACGTGTGATTTTATTGCATTTTTTTTTTGTATCCAACGCCGGCGAAGTGAGAGAGCATTGAAACGTGCAAATATGGAAAGGCAGAACATCGGGCGCGCGCATCGACGTATTTACAATGTAATCGGCAGAAGGGTGAGCAGCCATCGAAGGCACATATATAAATTTCATTTCGCATAACCGTATGCGATCGTTCGCCTGACCCACTGACCCAAAGAGAATCAAGTGTACGGCGCAGATTGCCGTTTGCGGTTATCGAGATTCCACCTTTCACCCCGCAACCCCCGTTCCGCCCGTTTGCTTGGGCCACAGGGCAGATCGTACGCCGAGATGGCATTCGCAAACGAAATTACATGTCACGAAAACATTCGCTTATTATTCCGCGCTCGGCTCGCGCGGACGATATCGCCACATGTTTGTGCCGGATTATTTACCTTCCTCCCGGCGAACGATTTGCCGGCTTCTCTTCCGCAGACTTGTTTTTCTTTGCCAGAGGCACGCGCAAACTGCAATTTACGCATCGGGAGGGAGAATGATGCCGGTTACTGACGGAAATAAATTGGAACGATTCCGAGCGGCGGGGTGTAGCGCAAACAATGTGTGCCGTAAAAATTTGCAAACAGAACTTCAGACGCGTAGTTTGATGTTAACTAAGCGCAGCGTCCGAGATTCGATACGCTAATGCGTTCGAGGGAACAATTTCGAGCGTTGTAACGGACAGGCAACGAGATAGAGATTGAAGGAGCGGGGTCACAATCGAAAAAATCGAGTCGCCGCACGCTGCCCGAGCTGACAAACTGTCGTTTTCACCATGGCAATACGCTTGTTCCGATAACCGTTCATCCTTGTAGACAATTACTTTCGTCAAATTGCCAATTATTCGTTAGTCGGCGCTGCGACTTTTTACGGCGGTCTTGTTTATTATTTCCCATACCCGCGGCTCCTTTCGCTGATAAATTTGAATGACGGTAAAGGGATGGGCTCTTGTCGGTCGATTCGTTATTCGAGTACGGCACATGTACCAGCATGATTTATTCATCTCGCTACCGTCGCCCGTACATTCGCCTAGAATTAATTTCGCTTATTTGCCGATTATTTCGGTAATAACCTCATTATGCGTTTATCTAAATGCAAATATAGTTTGGCTAAACCCCCGAAATGATGATTTTGTAAAATAACAAACATTATTATGGCAAACTGCCTTTAATGGCGGCGGCAGCGGAACGCTGTAGGATTGATAACGCGCAGTTACGAGAATTGTCGACTCGCCGGAGCGTGCAGTTTTAAAATCGTATCAGACGTTTCTATCGATACCGTGCGCCCGGCTTCGATAATGTCGTTGTACCTTTGATCGACGTCTCCGTTACCTTATAACGTCCTCTTGTTATTACGGACGAGTAGATCCTTCCCAGTACAGTGCATCTCCGGCATCCAGGAAGACGCGTATTTCAGCCGGTCGCACAAAAGGTAAATTGTTATCGACAGGAATATCATCGTTCGGAGCGCCCTGCATCGGTTAGAGCGACGTTTCTGGAGTGCAAGGAGATAAATCGATTCTAGAACAATTACCGTCCTCGTAATACAGGTGTCTAACCGTTGCGCCAACAGAAGCCACGCCACGCTGGCTCAGCTTCCAGCACGGTCTATCTTTTTACTTCAATACCCTTTGCTCTCTAGCCGGCATTCCTACTCTATCCTTCGCATTCTTCGGTTATCCCGTTCTTCCCGAGTCTTCGCTGCCTCGTCCTTTTTTCGACTTCACCTTCCGCTTTCAGCCCAGCTATCTTCATCCCGACGTATTTCTGTTGCGAAACGTGACACGGAGACAGGAAGCGTGGATTCGAGAGAAACGTCGAATCAGAGAGTTCCAGGAGGAAATAGGGAAGAAAAAGGAAGTCGGGCTCGTAATTACGGGAGTAACTTTGAGCCTACAGGAGAGTGGGTCAAGAGGGTAGGGTCGCAGGTGGTTAGATAGGTATGCGGGGTGAGAGGCCATTATTAAGGAGACACTCCGACGAGAGAAAAGTTTTTCTGTTTATTCGCCGGTCATAATGAAAGAAGTTGTTCCACTTTATAATTTCGACTTTTCGCCAATTCAATATACAGCGATGCAAATTATAGAAAACTTACGGCTGACGATATTTGACGTCGCCCGAGGTCCGCCCCGTTCGAATTCAATTTGCCACGGGCCGCATAAAATTTGCGGCACGCCGCGTGCCGGCGTAAATTGCCCGGCCGCGCGGTAATTTTTAATTTTCCGGATTTTTCGAAGGAGAAACACGAAGATCGTCGGCTTTCGCGCTAATGGATTAGTGTTCTACGCCGCGCTTCCGTCTTACGATCCATCATTCTTGGCTGCTATTAAACTCAGGCGACTTTTCCTCTGAAGGATTACAGGTACATTATTACACATGCGATACACCCACATTACACGTTGCACGCAGACACCCACGTCGTCCGTGTAGCAGGCGATCGCGCGTAAACGGGCCACGTGTGCGTTCTCGGATTTCAATAAAAGTGTCAAATTTTATTTTCAAATTCGCCGACGCCGCCCCCATCGTTCATGTTCTTGTCAGGCTCTACTCATCGCCCTGAGCAGGAGGTATGAAGAGAGAGGTTCGACATTGTCGGTTTCCATTCCCCATCTTCCGTTGCCACCGACAATTGTCGCTCCCATGAAAACCTGCGCTTCTCCTTCGCGTTACGGTAGCACGTGTCTGGCCAAGCGCAGGTGCTTCCACTCGGTTGAAAAACGAGCGTCAGAAATGACGAGACGCTTCGTCGACGTGATCGGCAGTCGCGAGAACGCTGAAAAGGAGCGAAGCTCGAGGAGGAAGTGACGACGTGTTTTCTGCCTTCGGTGAATCGTAAGCGTGTTGCGACTATGGATGTCACAAATGGAGCTTCGCGAGTATTTCGAAAGGAACTGCATTTGCGACGGCTGTCGACCATTACACCCTCGTCGTTTCTTGCTTTCTGTCAACGCGTTGTTCGTCACGGCGAAGTAAAGGTTACGCGGACTCGTCAGGAAATTCATGCGTTTGCTTTGGTAAATTACTACGGCGTTGAGGCGCGAGGTTAAATTATTGGGAAATTTAATAATGTAACAGAAGCAGGGGTTTGGTGAGTTGCGTCTTGTGCAAAGATGCTGATAATAGTAATTAAACAGGTGGAAAAAGTACAATGCAACGAGTGTTGAAATGAGAACGTTCATAAGGATGTAGGGACTTTGTTCTAAGAACACTTTTCATCGGGTGTTGGACTGTACAAGGTTCAAATGCGTAATTCCAATCGAACTCTTGTGATACACATAGTATAATTGCCTTAGATGTAATTGCGATAATAAAGTTCTAACAGCTTCTGACATCATTTTTCTCAAATAAGTAAATGTAATTAGTAAAAATCCGTAAAACACCTAATTCCTTTTGGTGTATAAGATGTGTCTTTCCAAGAACGACTAAATGCACCTTCGCTTATCAAAATATTACGGTGAATTTTTTCCGTACTCAACTATACAGAAAGAATGCCACAATAATGTTTTCCAATAACTTTCTTCAATCAGATTACAAAGATTAAGAAATAGAAAGTGTAACTAAATACTCACAGATTGAATTTTTTTTTCCCAAGAAAGACTAAGTGCACTTTCACGTTTCAGAGTATTATCGTAATTTCATCGATATCCAATAAACCAACTCAACGACAACTGATCGCAAATGTAATTGTTCTCTTTAAGACAAACTGAGTATACTCTCGCTTTTCAGACTGTCATAATTTTTTTGTCGATACCCAATTGGTCAGAATGAATCCCAAATCGTTGCAAATTTTGACATTTCTTTTAAGAAACATTAAGTCGCTTTTCGGAGTGTTACCGTTTTTTGTCGATACTCTACTAATAATTAAGTTCAAAGTCGCAAGACCTTGACCGCTAGTCTCCTCCAAAGAAATCACTGTGGGTCTAATGTTGGTAAAAAGGAAAATATGGTCTAAAGCGTGGGGACACTAAAAATGTTTTGTTTATTTCCATTATGTAGTTTATTCTACTATGCGACTGATTTGCTTCGTTTCAGGAAAACGACTGCCAGGTCGTCCGTTTCGTTCGGGGCCTTATCTGTTAACACTTACGTCCCACCAAATACTTTGCGGCAACGCGCTGTCGCCTACATTATGTAGGATTAGAGACTGGGATGATATGACTGAACGGTATTAATTACAAAAGAGTAGATATATTTGAATTTCTATAATGTTACTCGCACTATACTCTATGGGTTAAGCGCTGACACGCTGACACTCTCGTTCGCACTGGTATTCTCAAAAGACTCTGCCCTTGACCTCACGTTCGACCCTTTTATACCTGACATTCATATACACATATGTGGATTTATACTGGGATGATATGACTGAACGGTCTGTATTATACAATAGTGGCTCTATTTGAACTTCTATAATGTTACTCACATTATACTGTATGCGTTAAACACTGACACGTTGACACAATCGTTTGCTCTGGTATTTTAACATTCTGCCCGGCGAAAGACTGAAGATCCAAAACATTCGCAATGGGTAGTAATAATTTTATAAATGCGGTTGTTGTTAGAATAGTGATGCGATTCTTTGGTCTCTAATACCTGCACATTATTTACATTTTGCATAATTCAGTCAAACGCTGTAGTATTTTATAGCATCGCCGTTTTAATACGGCAAAATACCTACGGCAGTCAACGTGTTAAAAAAGACTCGCTCGTATACTCACTCGCTGATATTCTCGAAAACTCTCGCACAGACTCGCTAAGATTCGCTAAGACTCACTCACTGGTATTCTCTAAAGATTCGCAAAGACTCGCTTCTCTCGACCATACATTAACCCTTTTATTCTGTCATTATCTCATGACAACGGATTTGTTCCAGAATCTTCTCAACACATTGACTACCACGGTGATCACCGGTGACCGCCGCTAAAGATTTTATTAAAAATGCAAAAAAATCGCAATGTAGTGTATTTGCAATTTTGTAAAAGCAATTGATATAGGAACGGTGCTTCAATACTTTGGCTTCTAACAACTCTGCGTTACCTTAATTTTGCACGATTTAATCATATTCTGCAGTATTTTATTGCATCGCGGCTCTAACAGAGCAAAATACGCTTGCCAGTCAACGTGTTAAACTGTTAACATTAATCGAATATAAAAATCGCAGTCTCGGCATTAGCGACGAAATGCGCGTTACACGTAAAGTCACCGAACACTTACTGTACCTCTTCACTTCGATCATTTGCTATATCCTCGCAATGTCTCTCTCTCTCTCTCTCTCTCTCTTTAATCATATTTTGCAGCATTTCATTGCATCGCGGTTCTAACATAGCAAAATACGCTTGGCAGTCAACATGTTAATAACACATACATACTCATACATACGTCTCATCGAGAAATAGTAGATAGTCGGCTCGAACTGTTAGGCCTGGTGTCTCTCTTTTCTTTCATCATGCATTCTCTCTCACTCTTTATCTTTCTCATACGTACACTCTCTCATTGTCTATTCGCACCAAATCACACATTCCACCCATATATACCCACTCATGCACACGTCTTATTGGAAAAAAAGTAGGACCCGACAAATCAGGTCCTTAGGCCCGACACCTCGCTTTTTTTTACCATGCACTCTCTCTCTTATATGTACATTCTCTCGTCCTCAATGTCCACTCGCACCAAATCACGCATCCCACAATTACAAGGATCACGAAGTGAAAATTGCTATAACTAGCCCCGCCTTCCTTCCCACTTTCAGCGTCGCGTATCGAAGATGCGCTTTCCATGGTGCGGACATGCACCGACAGTGCAGTGCCACGAGGGACATTCATGGAAAACCGTTTGTCAGGAGGTCGTGAATTAATTCGCGCCAACCCCCTCCCCCCTGCCTCACCCGCTCAACCCACTCACCACCTTCAGTTCCGCAGCTCCTCGCACCACGGCCCCATTCCCCTTACCGCCGGAAAGTTAAATTCACGACTCGTGCGAGGTACACGAGTTTCCACTATCGTTCTAAAATTCAAACGAGCTACCGGTGCACCGGGCACGACACTCGATCGTCGGGGTCGCGCGGAGGTTTTAAAATACTCGCCCGATCGAAACCAGCCCTGGTCTACGAAGGGAATTTCGCGAACGATATCTTGCCAAAAAGGTGAACAGACGTAAGGGCAGTCGGCGTGTTCCGTCGTTCGGAACGTGTGCTATCTCGGTCAAGTTGGTAAAATCCGCGCCATAGCGTTTCCTGCAAGTTTTATGCAACACGTTGCTCATATTCATTTGTGCATGTATAAACTTTATCGTAGATAAGTTGGAAAAATCTGCGCTATTACGCATGATTTCCTTGCGAGTAATATGTAGTATGTTGGTTGTGTCGCTTGGACATGTATGAAACGTATCACAGTGAAGTTGATAAAACATATGTTGTGACGTTTCTTGCAATTTTTATAGAACGTGTCGTTCATATTCATTTGTACAGGTATAAATGTTATCATGGTTAAGTTGGAAAAATTCGGACTGTTACCCATGCTTTATTGCAAGTTTTATGTAGTGTGTTGATCGTATTTACTTGTGTACACGTATAAAAGCTACCATGGTCAAGTTCGAAAAATCTCGGCTATGGCCCTTGCCTTTCTTGGAAGTTTTATGTAATATATAGCTCACATTTACTGCTGTACATATAAGACATTACATAACCCCGACGAAGCGTTCTATACAAATGTTAAAATTGTGCGACATTGTGAAACATATCCTTATTCTCAGTCTGATATGGACGTGTTATGTGCTGTGTACTTCTACAACGACTTTCACTTCAGTTGTAGGTAGTTTTCAAACATTCATTGGAAGAGTTATCGTGCAAAACGTGGTTCAAATTCGAAATTTAAACAACACGGAGTTGTAGACGTGAAGATGGTCACTAAATCGAAACAAAGTAATCAAAACAAATCCTGCTTTCGAGTTTGAACTCGGCTTCTACGAACTTGAGGCTAATTCTAACCATTGAGGCAACGATACGTTGTTATTTTTCGTGTTTTAACATTCTCCTGGCAACATGTTTATTAGCGTTCTGACATTTAATGAAATACATCCTGTTCTACCCAGAATTTCTGCATCTTTGATCATTACTGCGAAGTGCTGTGTTTCCAATCAACGAAGATACGTTGTTTTTGTGTTGACTATTTTTAGTGTACGAGTAGATATCACTGTCAGATTGACGATTCGATTGCCCGAACGTTCGCTCAATTCATCAGCAGTAAGCTTGCACCGATTAAACTCAACCATACGGCAAATGTAGAAATTCTGATTTTCGATGCAGTACGTTAAATAAAACGCACTGCAATTTTGATAAACCATCGTTACAACGTATATACACTGAATTATTGATAGAGGCCACTCAATAAACGCCGCCATGTATTCGCGAAATATCAGAACGCAGGTTTTGTTTCCGGAACAACGTCGCGCCGACAGGAATACGAATTGATATCAAATAAATACGTAACAGATTAGCGTTATTGCCGGGTACATATTACTATATAGATACCTTATACACATACCGGTAGAGTTCAAGCAAATACGAAACATTTTATGCCCGTCAAACGTTCGACGTTTGCACATCGATTATTTGCAGTTCTTCGCGTACAGTACAAACGAAATTTCTCGAAAGTGCATTGAAGCGGCAAGACAGAATTCGACCGCCGAAATGCAGAGCGGAATAACCATCTCTATCCTTCGTCTGGAAGACTTTTTTCCGCCGACGTTACGTTGGCCATGCGAATAGAGTGCCAGCGTCGAAAGACGGGAATGAAGGGCGAAAGATGAAGCTAGACACGCAGTGTTTCATGGCCGTTATGCGCTGTATATACGAAGCATTCGTATTCATGCGCAAAGCCATCATAATGTCCGCGAGACTGAGCATTAAGTCTAACGAAACACGTACACTTTTGCGGCGCTCGCCAAAGTAATGCCGCTACAGCTTTAATCAGGGACATTGTGTTTACGGAGAGCGCGCGACAGAGAGAGGATACGAGAGTAATCACGCCGCGGTTCTTATCTTTCGCTCTACTTCCCCGTCAAAATGACCGTAGAGCGAAGACATTCCGTTCCTTCACAACGTCTTCGCCTGAAATTGCTCGCCATATTGTCGGCTTGATAACAATGTCATTTCTCCCGCAGCTTGCAATCCCGCTCAGCGCAATGGGTCAACGTTCATCGACGAGTCTTTCTGCATAGCAGCCTTCAGGGGAAGGTGCCCTCCGCTGCAGCGGTGAAAAATCGTCTCCGCTGACATTCGGACGTTCAAAGCGTCCGTCCAATCTCTAACTCTGTTTCAGGTTTCAAGACGACGTGGCTACAAGGCCCTTGCCGGAAGACGTCGGGGCGTGTGACAAGACGCGAAGTCGGAGAGCGGGCGAAAAGAAGCAAGCCAGTCTTCCTCCGTCTCCCTAACCACTAGCATCCCCTTTTCTAGTTTCCACGGGCGATTTGAATAAGCCTCCTGAGCCCCGAACCCGCGCGAGTTGAAAAGCCGCGCGATGTTTGTCAAATGCCACTTCGTATGCCGGCAACGTGGGCCACGTTTCTGAGAACGTGGCGCCGGCCTCCGCGTATACGCGCACAGAGCCGGCATTCTTGCTGCTGCAAAAAAAGCAGCGCAGCTCGTCGGAGGTACGAACACAGCGCCGCGATTTTTTCTCCCACTCGACGACGACAACGACCGAAGTACTTGCCGGTCTTTCGTCGCATAAAAGTCGAAGCCGGTAAAGCTATGACGAACCGTATTCGGTTATAGAGAATCGCATCGGGCGTAGGGGCCGTACGACACGTACGTGCGATCGTATTTTTTAACGACGCGGGAACACTTGAAGAAACGTGCGTGTCGAGCGGCAGGAGAAAACTCTGACGACGGCGCGAGAGGCAAAAATGTCTTTTGAGCTTTCTTTCTTTCTTCGCGGAGCTTCACTTTGGTTTTTCCGGCGCGCTTTTCACGCCACGGCGCCGTGGATAATGTAAAACCGCCACGGTGACCGAATCACTCGGTGGAGCAGTCGAGCATTTTTCCGCGGAAAAATTCTGCCCGTGCGTTCGGCTTTGATCGATAGAGGCTGCCGATGAAAAAGTATGGCAAAATAAACGCGAGCTGGCTTCGCATAGAGTGCAGAGGATTGTCCATTGTATTCGAGTATCGCGGAATTTGTCTGTTAACATCGCACGCGCGTGCGCGGCTCTGCTAAAAGACTCTTTCGTAAAAATAGCCGGATCGTCGCGTACGGCCTAATAATTTACAGGATTCCACCCGGAGTTACGCTAATGGAAATATACATGGCAGTTTTTAAGTCGCGAAATATTCGCATGAAGAGAAACGAAAGATTTGTGCCGTGGAGAGAATTGTTCAGTGAATTCGAGCATTGCGGAATTTATCTGTGAAGATCGCAGGCGGCCGAGCGAGGGGGAACGGTTGTTTTGAAGAAATACTGGACGTATCGTCGCGTATGGCTTAATGATTCGTACAACTCCAGTGAGCGCGGGAAGCGAATGAAAATCCATCTGGACATTTTTAAGGCGTGAAAGGATCGGACAGGCGGAAATGGAAGATTTGTGCCGCGCAAGAGGATCGACACAATCTCGCCGCGCGCAGGAGTACGCGACGGGAAGATCCAAAATCCAGCGAGAGATTCCGGGCGTGACGGGCACCGATTATGTATTATACCAGAAATACCGAGCTTACTTTATTGGCGGATCTAGGCGTGGCGCTCGTACAATGATACGTACGAGCCGGGTAATAATAAATATTGGATTTCAGCGGATTTCAATATCACTCCGTTGCACGAATCATTCTTCATTTCGCATTATTGGCATCGCTACGAAGAGCCCTCTCTTTACTCTTTTCCTGCTTTCCTTCGCTCGCCGAACCAGTTTTTGTCCTGCTACCCCTGCCGCCGCTTCCGCCGTAGGCCCATCGCCGCCTGTCTCCCTTGTTAAATTTTTACGGCCAGCAGTTTTTGCTGCGAGACACCGCACCAGGACAAGCGCCAGCGGAGGCAGCAGGATCCATGTCATTCTTCAGGATCGTCCAGAATTTATGGCGCGGAGCGTTTTGGCACACAGAATCGTCAGTCTGCGCACACGCACACATTCCCACGCACATATACATCTACATATGTCACACACGAATCAACTCCGATACAAACGATCGAATATGCGAAAGTGGGTGGAGGATACCTTATTGCTATCTCGACCATCTTTCTCTCTCGTCCCCCGACTCCTCCACATTTTCCTGCCTTTTTACTCTCCCTTTCTATCTCTGTTCATCATCGGAAGCATCTCATTCGAGCTGATCGATTCCAGCAACGAAATCCCCGCATTATTCGGCCTAACTTTCGTCGACCCGGAACGATATTGCTACGGCTGGTCCCTTCAAATTATCCTGGAAAGCTGTGCCGTTGCCGTTCCGTACGAAAGCACGTTCTCGTTCGGTTTAGGGCGATCAGAAACCGATAACGAGACGTAAGAAATAGCGTAATAAACGCTGCGCGGCCCGGGATCGAATGAATTTGAATATCGCGAATGATTCGGGGAAACGAATCGCACATCCGCATTCCGTCGATGTGGAGATTTGAATCCGACCGAATAAGTAATAACGCTTCGGGTCTCCACTCCGCCTGCTCGCGGAGTTCGTTTTCATTGCATTACGGCCCGCCTTGTATCTTCGAGACAGTCTACGAGTGAGGGACCGGAGTACGGAATAATAGGAACGAATAAGGTTTTCCGAAACGGTAAAGGCCAGGAGACGAGCTTCGAAGCGAGTACGTGAGAGAGCAAAGGAAAACAAAGGCGAATAAAGCGCTTTGCCGGGACGAAACACGCTGCAGGAATTGGATCGAGCCAAAAGAAATTCTTGACGTGAAAAAGATACCTGTTTGTCCCTTATGTCCTCTGCATGCCCTCTCGCCGCCCTGTCGCTTTCTACGCGATTGTCCGCGCCATTACTCCACCTACCTACTCGATGCAATCTCGAAACGTGGCCGGAATTAGGTGAACTCGCCGGATCCGAACCTTTCCTTCTCGGACGTCGGCCGCATTTTTCACCGTGAATCTGACTCCGTGGAAACGCAATTCCGAATCTTCGCGCGCGCGAACCTCTCCGCCGCGAGTCAATAAGTCAAATCGGCGGACGTTTTAATTATGGTGGCTCCCGGAAATTGCAAGGTACACGGAAACGAGCGTAACGTTTCGCGATCATCGATAATACGCTTTTCTTCTTTACGTCCACTATTTCTGCTCGTTCCTTTGGCTAACCGAGCCACGCGTGCGCCATTTTTCTTACTCCGCTCCTCCGTTCTTCCCCCCTTCCCGACCGCGAACCTGTAATAGGTTCGAATCGGCCGTGTCTTTATCGCTCCGGGAGATTTGAATTACGATCGTCGGGGTATCGGCTGAGGATTAATCTTCGATTATCGAGTCGGATGCGGTCATTACGGCATACGAGCGAATCGATGATAAGGGCAGTTACGGCCGTACACCCGTGGGAGGGTCAACATATCCTCGTGTTTAATCTTTCGTCAAGATTAACTGACGTGCGGCGCGCCAAATGATTTAACAGTTTTGGTACTCTCTGCTGCCGCCTCAAACGTCAGCCGGACATCCGTCAAGCACCTAACGCGGGCGCATTCACAGCTTCAATTTACCTAACCGGTTCTTACCGTTTATCGCCCGGCACCGGCATATTAACGATAAGTAATTAGTTCCGCTCGAGCGACAAAAGAGGTATAAGCAGAGCTCAGTGAGAAACTGAACGCTTTGTGCCACTTCCAATCGGCCGTAATCACGTGGCGTGTCTTCGTGGATCAAAAGTTACGGTAACTCTCGGTGAGCAGTCGTCGGGCCATTTAAGCCTAAGTGGTCTAATTCTCACCCACCAAATGGCTGTCCTTGGACTCCTTAGTACGTCGTTAAACGTGTCGTGCGGATCGGGGTGCGGACTGTGGTGGTGGCGGAGGGCGTCTGTGGGTCTTTACTGGTTTTAGATACCTGCTTGAGGTCGGCCCCGAGCCATGGGATACGTCGAACCTCTATACATACACCCCGTGTACCTACGTGGAGACGTACACATAACGTAGGTATACATAGGCAGATATTGTACGAGCGCGTATAGACCGACACCATCGATCCTTTGAGAGGTCGTCGCCTTTTTCCACCTCATCGTTCGAACGATTATCGACGTGATTTTCACGCTGCTACCCGGGGTCCACTATGAAACTTTTATGGCAGAATGTCCGCTTCAGAGAATTTTCCGCCTCCCGGGATATTTTCCTACCCGGAGAAATTCTTGTTTCCGGAAGTGTTCCAATGCGAATGGACCCCCTATGGCCAACTGCCAAGGGTGATTCGCTAATTCCCGTTTTTTGCTCCAGCTTTTCATTTGGATATAATTTCTGTCTGTATGGAGAGCTACTCTGACGTTTTGTAATTCGTTCCTTGCGCACGAGCCGTTTTCTGGGATTTACTTCGGTGTCCAGTATACTGTAACGACTCTACTACGGTGGATCGAGTAGACTGTGTTATTACTGTCCACCGCAATGACAGTAATATTTACGACTATTTTACGACGCGGCCGTTGTTGCGATACGCGATCCGGTATTACATAAAATGGTACCTTTAAAAGCAGCTGATATTTAACGGCGCGTGAGTAACGTGCACCTGCGTACCAAACACAATGATGTCTGATGTATTGACACGAAGGAAAATCATCTACCGCGTGCTGTAATGCGTAATATCGACTGGATGTAGTGTGAAACTTTTGACGTAGAATATGGGAGTGCACCACTGACGTTCATTTTGGTTCGGGGAGCAGAAATTGGAAATAAACCATGGACTAAAGACAGAGGTCAATGATATGGAACGAAAGTGTGAACATGGTGTGCGTCGCAGTATGAATGGAGCATAAAATGAACGACATGGCGAAGGAATCACAGGAAACCGTCGAGTGTGCTTTAATTTGTCTCCGTACAATATTGCTTCCTTTATTAATTATGCTTTAATTTGAAATCGTACTACAAAATTCTATATTTACAAGGTCTTTTATTTCTCAATACGGATCATGATGTGCTGCGTTCAATGCATTTGCTTGTATTTCATGTTCCTACACTTTTGTATCAGGATGTAGATTAATATACTGTTTCTTGTTAACAACACAACTGCTTATTCGCGATGATAGAATAGTGAGCAAATTATGCGTCTTGCGAACTGTCGTTAACGAACGGGGACTCCAACTGAGGGAACTCGCAATAATACACTCTGTTTCTATTGTCTTGTGTTTCGGTGTAAAAATGTACACGTGGAAATTGGCAGGGCGCCAAACATATCTCCGCGCGTGTCTCACGTAAGAAATGACAATCACGTTTGTTGGTGAGGTAGACGTGACATCAGTCCTAATCGAGCGTAGGACCGAACAGATCATAATTAAATTAGTATAGAAATTCGTTATCGACATGCAAGAAAGATTAAGATGTCGATAGGTCGGAAGTACAAACTGACAGGATTAACCTTTTCGTTATGGCGGATTTTGTCGCGTACACGCTACTACTGTACAGGGCGATCAAGATATAAACGTACACTATCCTGTGAAGAAAGCATAATATACTATACTTTGTCGCAAATTCTATTAACACTTTGACGTCCGCATATTTCAGCTAAATTTTTATGTTTGCCGCCGGAGAAATTGCCATAAAATTTTTAATTTTCATAGACGTTTTTTAGAAATCAGATGCAATATGGGTTCTATGTATAATAAAAAATCATTTAAACACCCAATTTTTATATTATTACAAAAACGAAAGGCACAAAAGGTGTTTTTTATATGTTTTTGGCCTTAAAGGCAGCACAGATTTGGTTCATTTCTTACTTTTCAATTGTAATAAAATGACACCAATGTGGTGTCACCGGCCGTCAAGCGATATTTTGCGAATGACATCAATATGGTGTCGTCGGACGGCAAAGTATTAAGAATTTTATACCTTCAACATGAATATTTCTTGAAACAGTTAATGAAAATAACGTCGTTTATTTTAGAGATAATGTCCAATTTTGACGGATGATCATAGATACTGTCAGCATCGAAAAAGATGAAGTAATTTGATCCAAATGCGGCAATATACTATAACTATATGTACTTGTGTGAAAAACGGTATCATCCGTGTATGAGCACGAATTAATCGAAAGCAAAGGATCGAGCGATTAATAGTCTTCCTTTGCCACCATATTATCTTTCCATCAAGGCAATTTTGTCCTAAGCTCACTAAACTCATACTGCATTAGGGTTTCCTTCATTACTCTATGCGGTCTATAGTTAAACGAATGCTCAACACGAAGGTTAACGACACTGTCCGTGCTTCGGGATCGTCGCTGTCCGTGAATTTCCAGTCGGATAAAGGGCAACAGAGATTTTTCGCGAAGAAACGTTATCCGACGCTATACGTCTTCGGGATAATGTAAAGAGAGGCGAGGGTCGGTAAGAATAATGCGAGCGTTTCCAAAAGTCGACGACAGCGGAGCGAGTGAAATGGATTTCTCGCGAGTTTTCCATGGGATATGGGTTATAGGTCGGGAAAAGGGATGAGGTAGGAGAACGGTGTCGCCGGTGGCGGCGTCTGGAGGCATTGGGCAGGAAACGACGGGCGAAAAAGTGGTCGCGATTCGTATAAAGTGATTTTAAGTGAGAGCCAGCCCGCCATTTCTTCGGGCAAAAGTTCGCCCCGTTGAGATATGGCGGCAAATATTAAAATCTGCTGGCCGATCGTCAGGGTTCCGGGGAGCGTCTACGCGATCCTGCGAACCAGTGGCTTTCATCCGACTTTTTCATTCAGGACAGACGGAATCCGTCAACAAGTTTGCCACGGTGCTGAAGCGAAGTAGGTAGTGTTATTCCAAGTTCAAAATTATACGTTTACTTAATATCGGATAATGGCACCTTAACACATTAAGACCTGGATGGTCTATAAGTGAATATGATCGATTCTGCTAAAGCGGAAGAAGTGCGATTATTATCATTTGAAAGTTACACTTTTTCTATGTATTGAGTATGCCACCGTGACGCACTATAGACTCTCCGATCGATGGGAATAAAAATAATTGATGTGTCTGAGAGGTGTCTGGTTCGATGTCCGAGCAAACTATCGGACCTCGTCTCAATTATAAAACTCTGTGTACTATATAGATATATAGATATATACGCAATCCATTTTGTGTCGAGAATATCATACAACATATACATCGATAATACAAATCGTTCGTACGGGCTCCACTTGTGACTGTTCATTTTGCTGGAGGTTCAGAAATCGCGTCATACCTAATCTATTTGACTACCACACGCATCCAACATACGTACGTAATTATTACGTGGAAGCAGAACTATTATCAAGTTTCTATAATTCTTCAATCAAGCAGTTGGTACGTTTTCTCTTAACTTTCCACAACTTCGGCATTGCGGAGAACCCCTACGAAGAGAAAAGCTGGCAGAAGAGCACAGCGGGGTCACACGGCAGTGGGTGGCAAAAGAGCGATAGAAAGTATGGCCAGACAGTCTTCCTAGTAAGAAACTTGTTAGGGCAGACGTATTAACGGAATCGAAAATATATTGCCGTCCATTTAGACGGGATCTGAGAGCGGTGCAAAATGCTGCGATCTCAACAACCGCGTTCTATTCACGCAGCACGCTCGAAAAGCTGTACGTTAAAGTCCCACTGCAATTTTTAGTTCCGTGTCTTCGTAATAATCGACGCGACGCGCTCGACACGCCCTAATGGCTCGAGCTTTATCAAACTTCATAATGACACCGAACGTTCTCAAAACAACGCGCGGGAGTTGAAACTTGCAAATCTGTGCACGGTTATGTACATTAACAGAAATGTTCCGAATCATTAACGAACACCCGGGCATAAATAGGGTAATGCGCGTATACTTGGCATGCCACTGTCACCAACATACATAAACGCGGACCGTCGAACATGGCAACTAACGCTTTTATTAGTTCACCCGCACAGCCACGGAACGTCTTTCCATAAAGAGTACTGCCCCTGTAACGATCATCGATCCGCGAGTATCGCGAAAAAATCTTAACGAAGTTCGCACGACCGTGTCGAAACTTTTCCAGAAACGAAAGTATACGGCACGTGGAAAGTACGCGAAACACGAAGGAATAGCGGATGGGTAGGGGGCGGGAGCAGATGGGTGAATGTCTCCTAGACCGGTATTCCTGGCGAAATATTCGCCTGCAGTATTACGGTGAGGAAAATTTTGTGTACTTATTGAGTTATGTACTCGCTTCACGTTCGTCGGATGTATCGGGCCAATTTAGATGTCTGCAGCTAGATCGACGGGAATAAGGCTCAAGGATGGGAACTGGAGGGAGGAAGGAAGGAAGGAAAAGACTCGAACTTTGGGTGGGAGGTAGAAGGTGGAAGAGCCGATTTCTATGCCAATATTTGCGAAACATTATGGCGCAGCTTACATGGACGTATGTAGGTATGCACATACACGTGCCTGACGAATTCTGACCCGTCCCAGAAGGATCCTGGGAGGACACCTGTCTTTGTATCGCACGAGTTGCGGATCTCGTAGGGGCGGAACCAGTTCCATGAACGTACACGAGTGCCGAGACACTGTGGTTAGACGATCGATTGTTGGTTACGTTCGTAACGTGACTACATCGACATCAGCCCTCGAGGGATCGATCTTTGCACTCGTATGAATACTGAGGACATAGCTCGTATGATTCGTTTCGATCGCGAATCCTCCTGAAATTTTAACAAGATCAATTCATCAAGTTATTCATGAGAACAATATGAGATTATCCATGTCGCGGTTGGGTTAATGGGATGAGTATCTGGACTGAAAATGAAAAACGTCAAGATTGGAAGCATAATTGCTTACAGATCGAGGGGCGAGAAGGTTTTGGCATCTGCTCGTTGGGTGCCGGTGAAAGTGTCAGCGACAGGTAGCACATACCCAGCAACGTTGGAAGATGTTTGAACGAAGGGGAGTGGATCCTGTCACCCTGAAGCGCAAAACTCTTCCTAACATTTTCTAACATTTATGCAGAGGCCAGGCGATCCTCCCAACACCAGAAATCCGTTAAATGGCGAATTAAGCTCTCCTCTTCTCCCTTTTTATGCACTCATCTCTCCCGCAGGAAATTCACGGTGCATTCGGCGGCTGAGCAAATCCAACTCTTTTCGCCTTTCATACCTGCATAGGCCGAGTGGCGAATCGAACATTCAGCAAAACGAAGAAGTCACAACTCGTTCGATCTCGCATGATCAATGCCAGCCATTAATCTCGACGACGTTCATTCGACCGCGTCCAGCACTTTTCCGTCGTTCAATTTCCCACTAATTACGAATCGCAGCGTTACCATGAGTAATGGGCAAAGCGCTGCGACTCGAACGACGACGTTCGGTTACGGCCGCCAGGAAGACGACGCGCGATGTGGCGGGGTCAAACAGGTGGCAATACACGTAGCCGCTCTCACGGGTCTCCTCGTGGCCGAACTAACGTGATTACTGGTCGTTTTTGGCTAGCCGCATACGGCCAGCGGATGCGAGGAATGCCCATGCCGACCCCGTTCCTCTTCCTTCCACCTATCGTCTTCCCCATCTTCCCCGCCCACCCCTTTCGTCCCTCGTCTTATACTTGGCTCGCTTGTTCGCAGCACTAAGGGTCGCCCTGGATGTGCGGATGAAACTTCTTCAGCAACTACCAGGCGCCGGCGTCTACTTGGAATAATTCGCGTAGTTAGCGCGCGGCAGTTTATCACACCGTGGGTGACAACACTCGCTCGTTCGTACGCTCTGTTGGCTTCGTGAGCCTGTTGTCGGCGCACACATAGTTCAGTAAGCCGAAACCAAGACCGCATAGGATGTGCACTGAAAGTGGAAGGAGAAAGGAGCTGAAGGCGGTGGTGAAGCAGGAGAAGGCGGAGGCGGGGGCGGGGGTGAAGGAGAGAAGGCGAGGCACCTGAGAGAACACCCGGTATATCGCTCGGGATTAGGAGTTGTTTCTACGCTCGTTCCTACCGCTCGTCGGGAACCGTATTAATGGACTTTCATCGATCATTTTCTACCTTCCGCTCCGTTTCTTTGTTGCTTATCTCGCGCGCCCTCTTTGCTCGGCGACACGATTTTGCGTCCTACCGATGTCCCCCGACAGATACGCTTCCTTTCGCGCGAAATATTTCAGTGAACACTCCCTGCATTTCCTTCGACCGCGATCGTTTGATTGTTCGGAGAAATCCGTAGTGCCGTCGTTCGGGGACACTGCTGCGCGTTTCGTATTCAGGGTATCGACGAACACACTTTCAGCCGGCGCCGATTTCCGTCCGTTCCGTCCTTCGGTGTTATTCAGCGGCGCGACAAAATGGCGAGTTTAACGCGCACCGTTATATTGGCCGTCATTACGTACGACACGCTACGTACATTTTGCTGCGCGATACGGCCGCTCGTAAAAATTTTAATGACGTTTCCGATCTCCCTGTTAGCATGCGTCTCGATGACACCCCGGCATTATTCGAGGGCGAATGCTGACTCAAGACTCGTCGAACGTCGCGACGCGTACAACCGTCTTTCCAATTTGGTCAGTCGGTGGCGAGAACCCGGAAGGCCGACGCCTGGAAAGGCGTCCGAAAATCGTGGTGGGCGAGCCGGCAGTCTCAGATTTATGTCGACCATAAATTCATGCGACTCGGCGGACCGTTTTTCCGATCTTGGACCCCGTTTGCCAGCACTCTTCCACCGACCCCTTTTTTCCTCATTCCCGTATCCACCCATGTTTCTCTCTTCCCCCCTTCTTCTCAACCTTTTTCATCCCACACCGTCCCTTCCACCAGCGTCGCGCACTGTAATCGTTCCCCGCCCCGCGTGCTCCTTCTTTTTTTTTTATATCCCCCATTACGTCTTCCGCGCACGGTCAGTTTGTTAGCAACGTACGTTCTGTCAATGTCAGCCCGCGTTTGCGTATCTTGCGTGAATGGCCAGTCGGACCGAGAGACGAGTTCCGCGGACGACAAAAATTCTGTTAATTGCGCCGCAATCGCGTTCACTCAGATGTGACAAGTCTATCAGTCGTTTAAACAAGATATTGTTTCCTGACGTGTGCGACAGCGGAGGTTGCAGTAAGCAAATTGTGTCAGTGACACTTCGGTAAATCAGTACGTTCGGCCGTATCGATCCAGCCGTCCCCGTTATGCGACACTGTTCGACGATACATTTGCTGGCACATGTGCCTCGTTTCATTTTCCTCCTCACGGTCAGTTTGTTACTTACGTTAGTTGTTGCCAGATAAATTACTGACCGTCACAGTTCGTGCATGACCGGCGCCTGGCCACCGACCGTTCGAAACTTGTCCCGCTCACGGTCGTCTGCACTTGCGACGAGTCATGGGAGATGGGGGCGTTGTGAGGATACGGTTTGTTGACCAATCGGGACACGCCTTTTTACTCTAGCACCAACCGTTTCCCTGCTCTCACTTCTTTAACTCTTTTGTAGACGACGAAAACGCATGTCGAGTGCGACGTAACGAGCGTGGATGAGATATCGTGCGAATCACTACTTGAGCCAATATTCGCGTAAGTACGCGCAGTATTAGACGCGTCTAGACAGGTGCCGTGCAAACAAAACAGTGAACGACGTCTAAGTTATAAAGCGCATATATTTCTGCGATAAACACATCAATCTCCTGCGTCTCGCGTCAAAAGCGGCTGGTTGTTCTTTGACAGTAGATATTATTCGCTTCACACCCATTTTGCCGCACTACCATAACTCTTACGGCACAGCTAAAAATATTTTCTGCTATCGCCGAGCAAACAAACGCGTTAACCGCTACCTTTTGCTACATGCATTTCAGTTCCAACTGCTACCGAGTGTAACGTTTCGCCGCTTACAACGCGATTCTATCAAAGAAAACACACACACACCGTCGAAATTTCGTCGTAAGTGGAAGCGTTCGCAGAACACCTTGCTGGTTTGACCAGCGGTAAATTACGCGAGGAATTAGCCAGTGGATGCAGCGTCGGCCCACCGTAACATAAGCAAGGAACCAAACGTGCGCACAACCGCTGCGTTAATTCGATTCATTAAAGGTAGCTGCCCTTGTAGCGAGGCATTATCGTCGGCGTTGCGCAAAAGGCGAGGCGAAAGACCTCCAAGGGCGTAAGGGCGGGCCCGGCACTGGTAGGATAGGGGGACAGAGGACTCACGATACAATTTGTACGGTTAATTAGCCTCACCACAGAGGCTCGATTATGTGCTGCTGTCCAACGGCCAATAACGCTAGCCATCTTTTTTCCCCTTTTCATTCACCCCGCACTCCCTCGAGCTACGCCATCCCCATTAGTCGGCGTAGAACATAACCGTATACCTGCATGCAGAAAGGTGGGGGTGGAGAGTGAAGCGAAAAAGGGTTGCCGACCTCGGAACAACCCCTTTCTCCGCTCGTGAACATCTCTTTTCCGCTTTGCCGCTGTTTCTTTTCGTCGCGCGCGCACTCTCGCTCTTTCGCGTACGACTGTGTGCGCAAGCTAGTAAAAGGCGGGAAAAAATTGCGGCTCGACACTTTCCAAGAGAAATTGCCGGTGGACCCGGTGAAAAAGTATTTTCCTACATGTGCACCGTTGCGATCATCGTCACGGTCTTATCTGCGTCGATTTGTCATTAGACAAACACGAGAGCTTGTTCTCTAACTACCTAGGATCGATATGTAATTATCGTTTTAACGGAGTCGCCAGTGGAATTATAAATATGTGTTATAAAATGCTTGATAGGGATTATAGCCGCATATGAAAAACTCCACTATTAAATAAAAAGCGTTTTAATCACGTCATAAATACTGAAGTATGCATTCCAAGTAACTGCTCAAATCGATGCTTAATTTCGTTTTGACAGAGTCAGCAACGGAATTGAAAGTTAGCTTTTTAAGATGCCTAATAAAGATATTAATTGAGTGTGAAGAATTCCACGTATAAAATAACGCGTTTTAATCGCATGCGCCACTGCTATTATTCTAGTCTGAATTTAATATTGCACGACTGGTGGATTACAGTTTTAGGATTTGGTAATTCGATTATGTCTTAAAATTGGTCCTAAAGCGCGTTGGTTAGCGCCGTTACAGAAACACTGCTTGTTATTCTGGTCTTATTTTTCATTCGCATTATCCGCCTTCGGCGCCACGTTTTGTGTTGTTTCAGCGTCAATGGCGGTTTGGATCGATTCCAGAAAGCATCCAGAAACCGAGGCCGGACTCAAACGGAGGAAAAGATTGTCCGCGAAGCTGCGTTAATGCAATGGAAGGCGAAATTGAGGAACAAAGACTGCGCGAACGACAGTGAGGAGCGTGACGGGCGCCAAGTGAACCAGGTCGGCGAAGAGTCGGGCGCAAGGAAGAAGGAAAGAGAGGTTAATTAAGGGAAAACTTAATGACGGGGTTTGTCCACCCTCGTCCATTCCTTCTCCATCCCCATCTCTGTCAAACCCGTCCGGCAAGTTTGATTCGAGTTAACGCAAAAAGTTTCGGACGGAATTTTTGAAATTCTAATTCGCCCTCTAATCTACTCCATCGTTCTTTTTCCCGACGTTTGCGCCACGGTGACACGAGCTCAGTGCACTTTCGCCTACTCACGTTCTCGCGTTCGCGAAAATGGAACAGCGGAGAAGGCGTATACGTGTACGTAGGGCTTACGGCCGACTGCAATTGCGTAGCACGAGGCACGCATACATAAAGCGCGTGTGTAACCTTTGTAACGAGGCATCGAGGGAGACGGAGAGAATGGCACTGAGAAAGAAGGCGCATGCCGAAATCAGGACACGAAGGAAAGAAACGTGTACCTTTCGTGTAATCGTGTAGCAGTGCGCGCACATTGTCGTCTGCAGACGCAACTACCGGCGTCGCCGCAGTCTCTCACGTATATGGAGCTGCACATAGACACCTTTGCTCATATAGACGCAGAACTAATTGCGCTGTATTTAATTAAGCCGCGGATTATTTCCTTAACGAGGGCGGAGCTCTATTCTTCCTTCCTACCACTTCAGCGGCAGTCTTCGCTTCCATCTTTTTCAATTTTCTATCCTGGCCGTCCCTTTCTACCGGAAGCCCAGATGCGAACGTTATCCTTCTTGCCACGGTAGACTACGGTTTTGTTATCGTTCCGTGGCTTCTGTCGCGAGAAAGCCGCTGTCGCTCTTTCACGAGACAAAAAAGCTCGCGTCAACGCTTTCTGGAAAATCTCGCGGCGTGTCTCTCGTGAATTAGCGCGTGCTGGCGATATAGTACACGGCGATGTGAAAATGGAGACGACGGTGATATTAAACTCATGCATTCGCGATGGATACGCAAAAGAACAAAGTTCTTTGATCTCGAGATTAACGGATAAAAGTCGACTCGCGTACGCTTTTAAGTAGATCAATACTATAATCCAAAATGCGTGCCCTCTCCGGTTATTATAATCTCGCGTTATAGAGGCCAGGTCCCAGGAAACTTGTAAGAGACAGTAGAAAAATACTTCGCAGCTTTCACGGCGCCGGAAAATATTGATGGCTGCCTTTCGAAGAATGCCATCGTCCAGACCACAGGTCTTGAGAGACGTTGACTTTTCAGCGGATATGAAATATTCGTTTGGCGCGGCATTAAGCACCCTGAGCAGGGTACAGCGTGCGTCACGTTCCGGGACTCACTCGCTGCAAGGTGTACTCAAGATATGCAGGCGTGCATTCTTATAAAAATGTACCTTCGTATCCTAGAAAATTTCACGGAAGCCGGGGCAGCCCGCGCTGCAGGAAAAATAGAGCGGCTGCATATGTGTCGGTGCACAACTTTATGTACTACGTGCCGGCAGAGGTATAACGGTATTACAGCTACGGCGGATATAATAATATTGTGCCCCGGCACAATATAATACAATACATAATACGCTAGCGTAATAACGCTGTGCTCATAGCCGAGCATTAGCCTAATCTATAAATAGGCTTCGTTCGCGGCTCCAGGCGCGTGTGCATTAATACGTTAACTTCGACGAAACTGCGAGCCTGTGGGAGAACGTCGATCAGCGCGTATGTGGCATTTAACACTTACACGCCTGCATAACGAGATATGTAAAGGGTGTCGTCCATAATTGGAACAACCGCCTCGTTTGCGAATTTCGACGATTCAACGTCACCGAACCCGTGCCTGCATGTAAATATATCGTTGACCCGATATAAGCAACTGCTTTCTAACTCAAAAATAGTAACTTGCTACTAAAAATCGCTATGTAATATTTTCTGACATTTTTCTCCCACGAGGACACAATACTCAGTCTCTTTCCACGCACGCTTATACAACCACTCTTTTTCGCTTCTCTTTTCAAACAGTACCACATTCACTCATTACTTCAATCATACTTCACACCACACTTCTTTCACTCTTACTCACACTCACGCTCTCTTATACATCTTTCCGGTGGGTGACACCCTTTCTTTGTTTAAAGTCACCTGTAGAGTGACAGATCCGAGAACCAGCGAGGGGTGCATGAAAGTGCGAAGTCCTAAATCTTCACGGTCGAATGAACAGTCACTACTGTTCATGTACCCCATTCGAAAATAAAATCCAGACGCCTATTACACCCGATCCGAAATTAGCAACTAGGAGGTTCCGAGCGTGCTGCTTATTTCAGCACAAGACTGCAGTCGCTCGCGCGACCGGCCGGAGTAGAGTTATGAATTCATTCACCGCAGAACTCTGTAGAAAACAGTGCGCCAGCAGAAGCGTGCGCGATCCTCAGCGAAATTCCTCGCTACTCCGTCAAAGGTCAAGAAAACGTGTACTTCTTTCAAGTACGGTCCGCAGAATTTCGTGGCAATATGCTTGAAAGAGGAATGATCGGTGGAATGACAGTGGCGCTGCGTCGCTTTCACGAGGACGTCGGTTACCGTGGAAAATCCAGAGGAGCCAGAGGGACGCAATCTAGAAACTCCCGGGAACCAATCTCCTCTGATGAAAATACCTCGACCTCTCTGGGGAGTGGTACCGATCCATGGGGGCCAATCTCTTTCGTTTCGTTTTTGGAATACCGCGAGTAGTACGTTTGACTCGACCGTGCTACACGAGTGTGACTCTCGTCTCGCTCGCTCTTTCAACCCGGCCGTAGTCAAAGTGTGCGAGTCAGGATACGGGAGTTTTAAAGGTGCGTGCACAATGTTACTCGACGAACGAGAGAATGGGAGTGGGTGCGGGGGTGGGGAGAGAACGGCAGAGAAAGAGTCTGCGACGACATCGGCGACGGGCTGTAGAGGAAGCAAAGGAAGGTGGAGAATTCCACGTTAGCCTGAAGGTCTTCCTGGAATCTGCACTGCGACACTTACGCCGTTCTTGCCCTCTCCTTTCCACGGCGACTCTCTTCTTTCACCCCGCAAGCTGCTCTGTCGCTTTTGCACGTGTGCTCACCCAACTCGTCCGCTCACTCGCTCTCTAACCTCCCGCCAATTGGTTCGGAGTAGGTGGAGGCGCAGGATTGGCGCAGAAGATGGATTCCGGTATCGAAGGATCGAAGGTTGGATTTTCCAGGTTATACTCTTGCCGCGAGCTATACGGATTCCGAGATTCGAACGTACTCTACTCCGCATGCTTTGAAGAGCTTCCATGAAAGTTACACCTCCATACGTCGTGGACCTTATGATCAACTGGCTCGGCGTCATGCGAGAGTATAATGCTGGCGTAACGCGTAGACAGAGGAAATCGGGTTCAAAACGCAGCTGGATTGTTCTAGGTCAGAGCGAAACGTGTATGCGATTTTTTTGTAGAATGTTCTGACGGTAGAGTGTAGAATAAGGTTGCGCGCATACGTGCCGTGAAGAAGTTTCGAACTAGGTTCGTTTAGGTCTAACACATATTTCCGCAAAACAACTGGCTTGTCTAGTCGTGCCATCGTTATACCCACTGGCACTTTAGACCATTTTCCATCAAGCAGCTTTGCATGTCGGCAGCGTCAAACACGATTTTCGCCGCCTACATCCGCTACCATCTCTCGCCGAGCCCGCTACGACGCCAATGTAATTGAATATAATTTTTCGCCGTTCACGCCCGTCGGCCGAGCATCCCGGAAAGCGTCTCGCGCGCGAGATTAAACTTTGAGCGCGCGGACAAGAGAAATTGTGAACGAATACGTGCGCCGCGGTAGATCTCCACGTGGCATAAAGGCCTCTTTTTCTTTCCCCACTCCGCTACCCTCATTCCCACGCTCCGATTCAGACCCCCTCCCCCCTTCTTTGTCACACATGTACAGGGAAACACGAACGCACACACGGGAGAACACCGTCAACCGAGGTAGCACGTCTCCGATTGGCTCATGCATTTTTCAACAGTTGCCATTTGTTTGATCAGACTTACCCCTCTGCCGACCGGCGCACTTTTCGCCGTCTCCGTGCGGCATAGGCAGGGGTTGGCAAAATGGGTAGCGTGGAGGCAGGAGGCCAGGGCAGTGGCTCGGTAGTTGCAAGGTTGCACACGTATGTGCGGGCCTAAGGATCGATCGAATCCGCCCCTTATCCGTCCACCGAAATACCTATATACCTGCTTCTATCGGCCCGATTCGATCTGATTTCGGAGAATCACCTCCTCACGGCGTGCGTGTAGGTCTTGATCGATTTTCCGATTCGAGCTACTTTCCTTTATTCACCGTCGCCCTTCTCTGCCAACCCTTCGCGCTTAGCACGCTCTCGTGATTCGTCCGCATAAGTTGAACTGATATCGTACGCTTGACGTACGAGAAATATCACGACGGTTGAGTGATGTCCGATGGCAATGGGACGCGGCTTTTTGAATTTTTCAACGACGTGCATTGATATATCATCGTAAGCGTGACTGTATGATTGTGTGTCTTAAAGTGAAATCGTTGGGACGCGCTGACGTTTCTTTGCGACTGTGCGTGGCCAGGTTGATTTCTTGAACGGGCAAGTCAATTAAGTCATCAACGTTGACTGCCGTGCATATTTTACTATATTAAAACCGCAACGTGATGAAGTCCAACAGAATATGATTGAATTGTGCAAAAGGAAAATAATCCGATGATATCGAAGACCAAATAATTGAGTCACCATTTAATGTTAATTGCATTTACAACATTATAAATACTATCGATTGGGTATTTTTTTAATTTTTCGTGAGATCTTTTGCGCCGGTCGCCCATAACGACCACGACAACGTGTTAACACGTTGACTGCCGTGCGTATTTTACTATATTTAAACCGCAACGTGATGAAGTACTGCAGAATATGATTGAATTGTGCAAAATGAAAATAATGCGAAGGTATCGGAGACAAAAGAATTGAATCACTGTTTAATATTAATTGCATTTATAAAATTATAAATGCTACCAATTGCGTATTTTTTTAATTTTTCGTGAGACCGTTTGCGTCGGTCACCGATGGCAGTCAACGTGTTAAAAGAATTTTAGCTTTTTAGCCGATGTAGGCTGCACTTTCGACGTTGTTCGACATGTTTATTATTATCTGTCTGGAATTATTACAAATTTCGTAGTTCCGCTTATTGGACTCCAAGCTTTTTTATAACATTAATCCGGATTGCAGCGTTTAAAATTACAATGCATATTACCAATATATCTCATATTTTTTATAACTCGTGAGTGTAATTTCACACGGTATAAACCCTAATTGAAAGTTTCAAAAACATTTTTGCTATCCTAAAAGAAATTTCTATATCTCCGAAACAGTTAAACGTTCATGGAGTAGACAATGTTTTATTTTTACCAGTGTTCCTAACCTAGTGGCATATGCGGAGAGCAAAACAAAAAAGCTGAACTTTCCTTTATCTATGCGCATGAATATATCTTTGACTAGAAATCGCGGAATTTCACATTGCATTCGATGTGTGTTAAAGAGGCTCGAATACGCTGATACGTGCCCGCGTTAAAATCACATTCCACTGTCGCATCGCAAGCCGGCGATAAACACACGCGAAACAAGTGTTCAATGGACACATAGCCGAGAATGGCGTATTGTTAGAGACAGACACTCTTTGTAACAAACGATGTAAAGGTTTTTTGCAACGCGAAAAGAGCGGGGCGATAAATTCCTGTCGCTTCATAAAAAGTAAATATAACTGCGCGCCGGACAAAACAGCACTTAATAGAGTAACTCGACAGTCGAATGGCACGCCGACAATTAGACACTGGATAATGGTAACAGGGACAGGTCGCATTTTAGCAATATTTTAATATTTCGGGAGTCAGAAATGTTGAGTGCAATAATGAAATTATTAATATAAGAGCTAACAATTCTGTAAAAGTCGTAATTTTAATGCGTTGTTTGGTCGTAGTTTTACAAAGTAAGTTATTAATGATTGATTTGTCCGAGAATTTAATATACGCCTACTTTTCCGTAGCATTTCATACATTTTTCTCCGTGTTGATACATAGGAAACTAGTTCATCAGGAACATCAATGCCAGCTTGTCATACATTGCTGTCTACCGCAAGCAGTAGCTTTAATTTCTGTAAATCAAAACAACCTCTCGTACAAATAAGACTTACGAGATAAGGAAGGCGCGTTTGATTGCATTTATAGTGTATATAAATACACTTTGCATTCAAAGCGTTAAGCGCCACGTCAATCCATGGAATCCACACATTCTGTATACTCGGCAGTGTCAACTTTAAGAGATGCTCCTATATGAGCCACACAGTATTACGAAATGTGTTTACATTTTTTGTTGGATTTTACTGATGCGTTTTAAACAAAAATTACATTTCCTGCTGTTTGCCTTTTATTCATATATAGTCGTTTTCTGTATTTACACGCCGCCTAAATGAAATATCAAATAAAATCTGTTTCGCGTTCAGCATATTAAAACAGTCCATTACAGCGAAAATACTTACCAATGACTGTGAGGTTGTACCGGAAACTGCGCGTTTGTCCTTTCCGGAAGTCCACCCTGCACCTGTACGTCGCCGCATCGTGCCTCTTTATGTCATCGATGACGAGAACCGCCGGACTGGGAAAGGCTGTGCGAAAGTATGCACGCGGCCCAAAGACGCTGGAGTCCGAAGAGTGTTGCGCCTTTGTGACCGGCTTCTCCCGAGCGTCGATTCTGTAAGCAGAAAAAGAACGCATCACGTGTCGGCGCATATCATCCTCCACCCCCTTTCGACTCTTGAAATCGCATTACTGCATCGACAGCGTACTGTTATGCCGGAGGACGCACTCGTTTGCGAGATGCGTTGTATTATTTAACCTTTCTTTGCATGATTTTTTCTTTATTGGTGAAATAAATCAAGCTGATATAATTCATGTTCAAAATTAAAGGAAAAATGGTTAAAAAATCTTAGTATATATTTATACTATAAATTTAGCAAAAAACAATATGATGGAAATTTCCATCATCATGCAAAGTTAGATCAAAGTGAACTTGTTCTTTTATATAATTCTTGGGCATTCAATGTTATGATGGAAATTTCCACCATCATGCAAAGAAGGATTAACACGTTGGTTGCCGTGGGGGTCACCGGTGACCGGCGCAAGAGATTTGACTGAAGATCGAAAATATTCGCAATGGGTAGTAATAATTGTTTTATAAATGCAGTTATTGTTAGAATAGTGCTGCGATTCTTTGGTCTCCAATACTTGCACATTATTTACATTTTGCATAATTCAGTCAAACCCTGTAGTATTTTATAGCATCGCCGTTCTAATATGGCAAAATATGCACGGCAGTCAACGTGTTAAGTTGAAGGATAAATATAAAAAATAATCTTTATTATAAAGATACACGTCTTTACATTTTGGAAGTTGAAACGAGAGTGAGTCTATAACACGGTCATAGTTGGTGTTACGCGCACCGTTCAAATGAGAATCGCGTTCTGTGTCGTCGATTCTACGAGGGTTGTAAGTCCTCGACGCGTTGTGCCACCTGAATTATGCGCGTTTTCTCGCGACCGTTTAGGGTAATGAGAATGATTTTGTTGTATGAAGGTGTAATAACAAAACGTATATTTTCTCTAAAAATAGATAACAATTGGTTTGTATACTAAGTTACTAAGTCGTGTTACTGTAGTGTTCGCGTGTTGAATGTTAACACGTTGACTGCCAAGCGTATTTTACTATATTAAAACGGCGATGCTATGAAATACTACAGCGTTCGACTGAATTATGGAAAATGTAAATAATATGCAGGTATTGAAGACCAAAGGATCACATCACTATTCTAACAATAACTGCATTTATAAAATAACTATCGCTACCCATTGCGAATATTTTGGATCGTCAGTAAAATCTCTTGCGCCGGTCACCGGTGACCATCACGGCAGTCAAAGTGTTAAGTGTAAGTCTTGTGTAACGTTGTAATGGACTGGTTAATGACGCGTGTTGTCGGTGCGAGAGTTTAAATCAGAGAGTGTCCTTCTGGTCGTGTTCGAAGTTTGTCGAAGGAAAGGGCTCGTGCAAGTTTTTTGGAAAGGAGAGGGATTCGCCAATCAGGGTGTTTTTTCTGATGTTGTTGTTAACTGATGATTGGATGCAAGTTTATCCCACTCATTGCGGAAAATACAGTGTTTTCCTTTTTTCGCTGTTGAGTGGGGCGACATGTGCTTGCAGCATGTCTTAGTAAAAGAGAAATCGAGTATTGGTACTTGACTAAAAATTTAAGACTAAGAGCAACGCTGAAGTAATAAAGATGTTAAGAACGTACTCGAAAATGGTCACGGAGGATTAGGGAACGGAGTCGTGGAACTATAATGAATGTATTGAAGGCTATTTTTGATGGGGCAGGACTCCGGGAGAAACGACTCGTTGAGAAGGGAAGTGTGGTGTGTAACAGTTGGTCCGTTGCTTTGTCGCCGCTTTGTCTTTTAATTCTTACAATTGCTTATCGTATTTGTTCGTTTCGGCGAAGGGAATCGGTTATCTGTGAGCCTTCGTCTAAGCGTAAACTACTGCCTATGGTATGTGATACCGGTGAGAGCATAACTGTACGAATGAACGGCGGTCAACAATGGAGCGCATTACGTAGAAGTCGCGTGCACCGTTTATTTTGCCAGACAACTTGCACGTATCGAAGACATATCACGACTCGCAGGCATCGAGCGCGTCCGCAAATGGACGTATCGGTGCGATATTCCGGACTATGAAAATCTCTCACGCGATTCTACCGACGCTGGCTCCCACTCTTCTTTTACACACTCCCCGGCGCTTAACAGTATTTCAGGGAATCGCTCACATATGATTTTTTTTCATACTGTAACGCCAGCGAGGAAGTCGTGCTATGCACCGCTGGTTTTTCCGATCCCACGGTAAAACTGCGCTCACTAGAAGCGCTCTCTATACCTCCACATTGCCATCGCGGTTCTTTTTTCTCGTCGGATTACTCGACCTTCGCCGGGAATTCCGAGAATTCGCGGTACGACTAGTGGCATTCGACGTATCTATATATATTACGATAGCGATTCCCAGCCAATGAAATTCGAACTTCGATGCTCGGCCGACGAGAGCGAAACAGCGGGACGAGCGGGGAGAGAGAAAGAAGTCGGAAAAAAAATACCCTCGCATTACGATTCATCGACCGCCGTCGCAGGCCCATCGGTCGTATCGAATATTACGCGCTTACGCGGAAGTATAATTATTTCAAAGCGACGGAATAATTATTACGCAGCAACGCGTGGGAGGGGAGGATTGAAAAAGGACAGAGACGCGTACGGGGATAAAGACAAGACGATTTTGTACTGTTCGAATAAATATTGAACCGCTATTGTAAATGTCGTGTATGTGAGGAAGAATGTATGTGTGTGATTTTTTTTATACGAAAAGTACGATTACTCTAACGTCCAGTTAAAAATATTTACGTAAACAAGGAGTAATGACCCGACATACGTATTGTACGCTGATATATTTGCATATAACTGATTCTACCAAGAACAGGTAGGGGAAATTGATATCCCACGCGGATGACTCATTTCGTTAAATGTAATCATTTTTCTTTAAACATTGCAGAAATGTTGTGATACCAGAAAATATTAAATTACGTTACGCATGCTATAATATTTGAGGTTACGCCGAAAATTCGGAAAATATTGAGTAATATTGGACAGTGGATATCTACGTTCTCAATCCATTGCCACGTCACTGCGTGAAACATGTTCTTTTGCCCCGCAGCAGTAATAAGAATTTAACATCCAGGCGCAGAGAGAGAGATGAGAAGGGAAACGGACAAAGTATAGTGCCGTAGAGAGACTCAGTAAAGGTACATTGGGATAATACAATTAAATTAATGATGACTAAGATTGAGTGGTTACGGCATATCAGCCACGAAATTCGAGGTTCTGTAAAGTGAGCGATTATTGAGTAATATTCAGCAGTCGATGCCGAAGCCCTCATACCGTTTCCCTGTCATTGCGTGAAACATGTATTTTCGCACAGCGGTAATAAGGATTGAACGTGCGGGTATAGTGGGATCAGAAGAGAAACAGAGAAAGTACGAGGGCAGTCCGATAAGTACTTAGCCTACAAAAGAAAAACGAAAATTTTGGAAAATTGACGATTTATTTTTCAACATAGTCTCCTTTTAACTCGATACACTTGATCCAGCGATGAAATCTGGGCATATCCTGCATGAAATATTGAGCATGAGAAAGCTTTCTGCTCGATGGGTGCCGCGTTTGCTCACTCCAGATAACAAGCGCATCCGTGAGACCACTTCAGAGCAGTGTTTGACACTGTTTAAGCGCAATCCGAAAGAGTTTCTACGTCATTTTGTGACTGTCGACGAAACGTGGATCCACTGGTACACACCACAGACCAAGGAACAGTCGAAACAGTGGACTGTGCCCGGCGAATGTGCTCCGAAGAAGGCGAAGACTGTCCTATCGGCCGGAAAGATGATGGCCACCGTTTTCTGGGATTCACAAGGTGTGATCTACATAGACTATCTGGAGAAGGGCAAAACAGTCACAGGGCTGTACTACGCCGAATTATTGAGCCGATTCGACGCCGAATTAAGGAAAAAACGGCCCCATTTGGCGAAGAACAAAATGCTCTTTCACCACGATAACGCACCGGCTCACACCTCTGCCCAAGCTACAGCCAAATTCGTTGAATTAGGCTACGAACAGGTGCCCCGTCCACCGTATTCTCCAGATTTGGCCCCGTGTCACTTCTTTTTGTTCCCAAACTTGAAAAAGTCACTCGCTGGGCAGAAATTTGAGTCGAATGAGGAGGTTATCGCCGCCACGGAGGCCTACTTTGCAGATCTCCAGAAAACGTATTTTTCGGACGGGTTGAAGAAGTTGGAGCATCGCTGGATCAAGTGTATCGAGTTAAAAGGAGACTATGTTGAAAAACAAATCGTCAATTTTCCAAAATTTTCGTTTTTCTTTTGTAGGCTAAGTACTTATCGGACTGCCCACGTAAAGTGTCGTAGAGAGACTCGGCGCAGGTACGCAGACATAACGCAATTAAATTGCGGGTGTTATACGATATTTCGTGCGGCTGTCTCTCGTTTCCGCCTCATCGGCCTTCACGCCTGGAAAACGTCCGTCGGCAGAAAAAATGACGTCGGGATGACGCGTCGGACGAGATGGATTGACATGCCAGTCGACCTCCCCCGTGCGATTGCGATATATTATTTATTACGGCTTGCTTGGTATAACTGTCAGCCGTGATAACGCAAGCACGCAAAGTATGTGGACGAGCGGGACCGGAAAATTGGATGTTTTATCAAGCGCGCGTGTATTGCGAGAGGACGTTTAAAACGGGATCGCTGATAAACGAACTACCCGACTGAGAATTAAAACAATTTGGCTAACCGCAGTTGATTGTTGGCACAGGTAAAAGAGGTGTAAGCAGGAAGGATCAGTATTTCTCAGATACGAATGAAAAAGCAATATTTTATACAGTTTGAAAATATATAATATATATAATATAATATTTTTACAGTTTGAAAATATTAGTACTCTATACTTTATATACATTAAATTCACGAGACAATTTGTTAGGTTTTTGATTTCACGATCAAAATTACAGATTTTATTATTTGAAAATAGAGTAATTTGTGGATACTATTAACACTTTAACGACCGCTAGCCGATTAATTGACTTTTCAGTTCCAATTGCTATTTACCGGTAGTCGATTAATCGGCCTTCCAGTGGTCAACGGTTATATTAGATAAAATAAATATCAGATGATATTATGACAATTCTAAATGACAATAAAATTACACTGCTTTGAAACCAAAGGATTCTCAACAACACATTTAGTATTTTTCAGTTATAAAGCTTTAGAAACAGGCACATACACAATTCCTCCGCGATTTCCAAAACAGAGTCGGTCGTTAGTGCGTGGCATCTTCAGTCAATAGCGGTCGGTAATGTGTTAATATGAAACAAAAGCCTTGCCAACATGCTTGTATACTTTTAAGAAGAATTTAGATGCAACCATTAGTGCCGCGTTCACTATAATATCTTGAGAGGAACCTGGCTGTATATGTTCTGGCAACGTCTTCACCATGGTTTCTTAAGAGAAACTTAGGTGCAAGTCTTGAACCTCGTTCACTAGGATACCTTGCGAGGTAGCGATCTTTGCATTTTTGTGCAATGCCCACAGAAAAGCCCAGTTCCCGTTACGTGTGTTCGATGTACTTAATCTGAAATGAACAAACGCTTTCCAGCTTGAAAATAGCAAGTTATCTCCTTCCGGCATTTGAACGTGTTCGCAGAATGAGGGAATAGTACACCTAATCCATAATAAGCAACTGGCCAGTCCCGAGCGTCCTGTTTATTGCGAAATCCAACTATATTTCGGACTGGAATGCTCTGTCGTTGCATATCGATCGCTTAAGACTACGATTCCGCCACTTAAGCCATACATACTTGAACAACGGTTAAAGATTAAAGAGGATACTTCTTTGAAGCGCGATAAATGGGCAAGCCTGGAGTGCGTGCCGTGGGTGTATCAGGAAAAGGATTCGTGTGCGTGAGTCTCTGAAGATGTATGAAGTAGGCGGAAAAAACGGTTCCAGAAATAAATGATGCGGTGGGTCGGCGGGTGGAGGTGTAGGGCGTGAACCCGTGGAGATTGATGATGCTAAGGTGTCGCGTATCGCGGGGGGAATTAAAAAATTGCTAAAAACTGGGAGAACAGACGAGCTTCGCACCGCACACGAGCAAGAAGCGTTTAGCGTCTGCAATTACTCTTCCGCGCGGCTCGTCGATGTCGCTTGCACCGCTGCGGTTCAAAGGCAAAATTCACGCGAGTACTTTATCCTTGCTCCGCGAATTCCTGGAAAGTAGAGTCGCGGAAAGTGCCGGTTAATGATCCGTTTGTACGCGTTTCTAGATGAGACGGAAACCGGCCGAGATCAAGAAAGTATGCTTTTACTTCTATCAAGATGCGATAAGCAATCAGCCGCGTGTAACAGGATGTGCTTAAGGCGGTGTATGCAATTTATGGAACCGGCATCGGCGACGTTGGACTGAACGAAACGTACGCGTGATTTTTCGTTTTGTCAATGTGAATGTGCATGGCGCGAGACTATGTCGAGATCTGTATTAGCATGGCTGATAAAAAGTCGCAAGTGGCGGGGTGCCTTAATACGCCACAATTATGTGCTATAATGCACTATGGACGTAATTATGGCGTGTCGCCATGCTTAAGGGAGCTATTACTTACGATGCAAATACCCAACACGACTGCGAAATGAAAAGCGCGATACACGTCCGTGATGTGAGTGTATAACGATGCTTATCGGGCAGAATGATTTGTAACTGTAAGAACTTAATGTCGCCTTCGTTTTCTAAATGCACACATCGCGGAAAGCGCGGGACGACGTAAGACTCAAAGAATCGGGCGTAAGAAAACGAACGGGGCGGTTGGTTGAAGTGAACGCGTGCGCGCAAAATGTTGCGTACGCAATGAATACTTAATCGTGGCGGCGCGCGAAATAAACTCACAGACCAGACTTTATCCGCGCGTGAGGTAAGCTAGAATAAATCCATTTGCCGTTCCGGCTAAATTTTCCCTGACGCTTAATCGTCGATTTTCAGCGGTCTCCCGTACGCGATAGCGCTATCGATTTCCGTAGAAACATTAGCATTACGAGCCCGGCTGAATTAACATTCACCGATCGCAGGCACCGAGAACCACTCCGGGCACTCACAGACAATTAATTCTCTTCTTCTTAACTTCCCGCGGCGCGAATCCGTTATTCGTTCCACGCCCGTCGACTGACAAGAATTAAGACGCGCGCGGTTTATTTCGCCATTACCGGCCGATTTTTAGGCCGCTTTTAATGACATTCCGCTCCAGCTCTTGTTAACACGTCGGCAGCCAGCATAGGCATCCGTGCACAAAGTTACGGTATCTTAGAATTATTAAAATAAGACGAATATCGCCGAGGAAAAGATGGAGAACAATGTGAATAAGTAGACAACATTACGAAGTAAAGAATGAAATGTTCATCAATTAAACTGTTTAAGAGAACACGCAGATATTTTGTGGAAAATAAATAGCACAATATATTCTATCAAATTCCATTTTGTTCACTAGGGTAAAGGACAACATTTGGATGGCAGTGAATGTGTTAATCCTTTTGACTTCATGTTTGGTCACTAGGTACCAGCTGAACGGATAGTTGAATCGTGGATACATTGCTATTACACGAACCATTACGACACAAACGCTATTTCCCGACAGAAGGAGCACAGTGGTTAAATTTTGCCTGGCATGTAAAAAATGGGTGACAAGATATCTTGCTTAACACGTTGACTGCCGTGTGTATTTTACTATATTAAAATCGCAACCTGATGAAGTACTACAGAATATGGTTGAATTGCACAAAATGAAAATAATCCAAAGGTATTGGACACCAAAGAATCGAATGACTATTTAATGTTAATTGCATTTACGGAATTATAAATTCTACCGATTGGGTATTTTTTTAATTTTTCATGAGATCTTTTGCGCCGGTCACCGATGATTACCACGTGAACCTGTTAACACGTTGACTGCCGTGTGTATTTTACTATAATAAAACTGCAACGTGATGAAGTACTACAGAATATGATTGCCGTGTGCATTTTACTATATTAAAACCGTAACCTGATGAAATACTACAGAATATGATTGAATTGTGGAAAATGAAAGTAATGCGAAGGTATTGAAAATCAAAGAATTGAATCACTATTTAATGTTAATTGAATTTACAAAATTATAAATGCTACCGATTGGGTATTTTTTGAATTTTTCGTGAGATCTTTTGTGCCGGTTACCGATAATTACCACGTCAACGTGTTAACACGTTGACTGCCGTGTATATTTTACTGTATTAAAACCGCAACGTGATGAGGTACTAAAGAATATGATTGAATTGCGCAAAATGAAAGTAATTCAAAAGTATCGGAGACCAAAGAATTGAATTACTATTTAATGTTAATTGATATTACAAAATGATAAGTGCTATCGATTGGGTATTTTTTTAATTGTTCGTGAGACTTTTGCGCCGGCCTTCGATGATCACCACGTCAACTTGTTAAACACATATTACTGTAAGGATACTGCGAAGAATATCGAAAGTGCCATTCCGTAGCTGTGGAGATAACAGGCTAGGCTGCTCGCTCAAAGTTATGAAGTAATGTGGAATCTTTTTGAACATCTACAGTCACCGTCAATATACACCGAACTGCAGTCGTTGTCAGTTCACAATGAGTGCCTACCGCAGGGCGGCTATAGTCGTCGTTAGTGTCAAAAGACTTAAGCCCATTGACGTTTCCGTGCGGGTCACGTAACTCCTGGCGCGCAGAGCATCGGGACAGAAAAAGGCGAGAAACGGCGGAAATAAGAGGAAACGCAACGACACGTCGGCGAGGCGAGCGGAAGAATACGGCCCGATGCAATAAGGAAATGCATATCTTTCCTCCGCCCCTTTATACCCTGCACCCCTAGCAGTCCGCCCTTTAGGCACTCACTGGGATCTCTCGGGCACGGCTCTCGATCCACGTCGACGTGGTGCCGGGTAATACGGAATCGATGTCTGTTTTATGAAACGTTTTATCTCGCGGCGCAGCTCGCTTTCCAATATTTCGCCCGATTCTCACCCCGCCTCCTCCTCTCGTGCCACGCAACGCAGACTTTCCTTCAGCCCCTGCCGGCAGCTTTTCTACGCTCTTCCGGCATCTCTCGCCTCACTCTCTTCTCGTAAATATGATACATGCCCCCTGGGCAAAGGGTAAATAATAACGGAATACAATCATGCCCGCAAATTTACAGTGGATGCCAAGCAACTATTTTACTTGCGGATACCCGCATTAATTCATTCGCCACGGCCGGTGTTTCTTTACTGTTCGGCGTACGCGGAGAATAAATTGTAATAGTTAAGCAGACGTTCGTCCGCATAAGAATTGCCGCGGGGCTTTCTTGAACGCGCGATCTTCGGACGGTGCTGTTTAGCGGGCTGATGAATTCGCGTGCAAACTTGTGTTTTGTGAAGTCGCGTGCAAATCATAGCGCGGTACCTAATGTTTTTTGTTGTGGCGAATATCGCGGCAAGCTTCGCATAACATCCATGATGGTGGTCGATGTCATTTATTGTTTATTTTCCGTTTCGTTCGCATTATTTCACGTATAACAAGAACTCGCCTGAACTTTCTCCGCCGTGTTTGCCTTTGCTTCGTATGTTTATTTATGCATTTTATTCGTAGCGACTCTCGGTTGATGCGTGGCATGATCAGCCAATTTATTTGCTTCACTTATTTATCGTTTATTTTCCGTGGTTCGTATCAATGTTCCCAATAATATCGAAACCTTCTGTGATCTCAAAATCAGATGCCACGTGACCATATTTTCTCATTCCCGGAATTATGTATATCCGGGAGGTACAGTGGATGGAATTCCGATATTTTGTTCTATCTTGAACCCACGTTGGGTAAAACGTACTTCCTCTCCACTTTCTTCTATTCGACCCATCTTCAATATCCTCTCTCTCCTCGGCCGCCCTCGCCTTCTTGTCAAGAAAATGATGTACGCCTCCGGGCAAAGTGTAAACAGCAACTGAATAAATTGGTGCTCCTGATTTTGCAACGGAGAAGGGAAACATTTTGTTTGTATGCTTTTTCAATGGTAGAATGCGATGACAACTTTATGAAAGTGTACGTAATGTGCCGAGGATAATGGACAGCGTCAACTTAAGGCGTTTACGTTAGAATGGATGGTTCTAGATTTTCATGGGGAATTCGACGAAACAGTAACACTCATGTGGACGCCGATGACAAAGTAACGTCTATTAATCGATGCCGCTGGACATTAAATATAATTCAACTATTATTGAATTATCGAATTCAATACCCTCATTTTGTTAACAGGCATTGAGTACATCGTGCAGAGTTGGGTGCGATATTAAATTAATAATTCAAAATCCTCCTTTGTCTTTTCATATCCGTGAAAAGCAGGTAGTCGCATTCGAACGGTTGTGAGAAGCATATATCTACATTTAATTTTATTATTCCTTTAAATAATATTCGTGGAACCCGTTAACGAATGTTGGATGAAGTAAAAATTCTTGTTGCCACAGTTATGTCAATTATACCGCATTTCTATGCACAACGTATCGACGCAGTCGTTTGGTTCGTTTCTCAGTACATGTTTTCTACGATCACGTGATTGCTGATGACAACTTTATGAAAGTGTACGTAATGTGCCGAGGATAATGGACAGCGTCAACTTAAGGCGTTTACGTTAGAATGGATGGTTCTAGATTTTCATGGGGAATTCGACGAGACAGTAACACTCATGTGGACGCCGATGACAAAGTAACGTCTATTAATCGATGCCGCTGGAAATTAAATATAATTCAACTATTATTGAATTATCGAATTCAATCCCCTCATTTTGTTAACAGGCATTGAGTATATCGTGCAGAGTTGGGTGCGATATTAAATTAATAATTCAAAATCCTCCTTTGTCTTTTCATATCCGTGAAAAGCAGGCAGTCGCATTCGAACGGTTGTGAGAAGCATATATCTACATTTCATTTTATTATTCCTTTAAATAATATTCGTGGAACCCGTTACCGAGTGTCGGATGAAGTAAAGATTCTTGTTGCCACAGTTATGTCAATTATACTGCATTTTTATGCACGACGTATCGACGCAGTCGTTTGGTTCATTTCTCAGTACATGTTTTCTATGATCACGTGATTGCCGATGACAACTTTATGAAAGTGTACGTAATGTGCCGAGGATAATGGACAGCGTCAACTTAAGGCGTTTACGTTAGAATGGATGCTTCTAGATTTTCATGGGGAATTCGACGAGACAGTAACACTCATGTGGACGCCGATGACAAAGTAACGTCTATTAATCGATGCCGCTGGAAATTAAATATAATTCAACTATTATTGAATTATCGAATTCAATACCCTCATTTTGTTAACAGGCATTGAGTACATCGTGCAGAGTTGGGTGCGATATTAAATTAATAATTCAAAATCCTCCTTTGTCTTTTCATATCCGTGAAAAGCAGGCAGTCGCATTCGAACGGTTGTGAGAAGCATATATCTACATTTCATTTTATTATTCCTTTAAATAATATTCGTGAAACCCGTTACCGAATGTTGGATGAAGTAAAAAATCTTGTTGCCACAGTTATGTCAATTATACCGCATTTCTATGCACGACGTATCGACGCAGTCGTTTGGTTCGTTTCTCAGTACATGTTTTCTATGATCACGTGATTGCCGATGACAACTTTCTGAAAGTGTACGTAATGTGCCGAGGATAATGGACAGCGTCAACTTAAGGCGTTTACGTTAGAATGGATGGTTCTAGATTTTCATGGGGAATTCGACGAGACAGTAACACTCATGTGGACGCCGATGACAAAGTAACGTCTATTAATCGATGCCGCTGGACATTAAATATAATTCAACTATTATTGAATTATCGAATTCAATACCCTCATTTTGTTAACAGGCATTGAGTACATCGTGCAGAGTTGGGTGCGATATTAAATTAATAATTCAAAATCCTCCTTTGTCTTTTCATATCCGTGAAAAGCAGGTAGTCGCATTCGAACGGTTGTGAGAAGCATATATCTACATTTCATTTTATTATTCCTTTAAATAATATTCGTAAAACCCGTTAACGAATGTTGGATGAAGTAAACATTCTTGTTGCCGCAGTTATGTCAATTATACTGCATTTTTATGCACGACGTATCGACGCAGTCGTTTGGTTCGTTTCTCAATACCTGTTTTCTATGATCACGTGATTGGTGTTGACGTGAATACCATCACATTTGACAAGAAGCACAAAGCGGATTTTACCAAGTGCAAAAATCCACACGTCTTTATAACGTAGACTGCTCCGGGTATTTGGTTTGACACCTTGCCATACAAATCCTCCTACACAACAAACAGATCCGATTGTCTCGCCTAAGCCGATGCATCAACGTACTGGATTGTCGCATTCGACACGCCGTAGTCGATAATGTCATCCACGTTCCCCAAATTTCTGTTGCTAAAACCCTCAGGTCCCAATTGCACATTCTTCACTACGGTAAAATGCACATCGAAAATATTCCGTCGACCTTTAAACGAGAAACTAAATAAAGCAGAGGGAACTTTATTAAACCAACTCGTAGTGGGCTGCGCTTTGTCTGTCAGGAGAAAGAAAGCACGCCCTGCTTCGGTCTCTTGTAATATTTCGAATAGAAAACGTACCCTCTGTAAATCTCAATTATGTAGTGTGTCGATATATTAACCCAATTGTATCCGCAAACGGAATAATCTGCACATGATGATTGTTAATTATCACCAAGCGCGGAATAATCCGAAAATGTGAAACATTTCCCGGACGTACTGCGAGCAGCATAGAAGCAGTAAATAAAAGATTCAGAACTTTTAGTTCATTACCAGTAAGCTTCATATTTTTCATTCTTGTTTTAGGCAGGAACATAATATAATAACAGGTCTATCGTTGCACGGTAATTTGCGGAAATACAGGTCGACTTTCAGGTGAACGCATCCGTTTAATGGAGTTAGTGTCTTATTTGGAGCTGTGATGCAAATGTGCTAAGTAGATAATTGAAGCATGTATACGTAAGCGTGACCGACAAATTACTGTATTGAGCACCGATGGTCAGAAATTACGAAAGTCTGAAGAAGACAATTAGTCACTTTGGAAGCGATGTACGTGTACAGCAAGCATGTTAACATGTTAGATAACATCGTGTTACTCTATAGTTTTAGTAGAATCGCTCATTTCATGTCAAATAATTCTCTATTATCTGATCAAGGATGTTCGATATTCTAAACAGATCGTCAGAAACCTGCAAGGAACGGGGACTTCAAAAGCGTTTAAATACTTATACGTCTTGGGCTTATATTATATATACAAGACTGTGCCCTTTCGGGCCATGCTTACATTTTTTTGCGTAGGCAACCGTTTATACATTTAACTATGTATAGCATGTTAACATGTTAGATAACATCGTGTTACTCTATAGTTTTAGTAGAATCGCTCATTTCATGTCAAATAATTCTCTATTATCTGATCAAGGATGTTCGATATTCTAAACAGATCGTCAGAAACCTGCAAGGATCGGGCACTTCAAAAGCGTTTAAATACTTATGCGTTTTGGGCTTATATTATATATACAAGACTGTGCCCTTTCGGGCCATGTTTACATTTTTTGCGTAGGCAGCCGTTTATACATTTAACCTCATGGTCATCGGCGTTTTATAAAAAAAACTGCCCTCGGTGGTAAGTAACGTTTATACAACCCAGTTTTTATCAGTATATCATCTTAATACGACTCGACCGTAAAATCACTGAAATTATATTTCCTATATACTTTATTTTAAATCTGGCATCTCAAATTGTATCACTTTTCTCATTGCTGTCTCATAATCGATCGATAATATTAATCCGTAGAAACCAATGTGCCGAAGAACCGGTCAGTCGACAAAAATATTACATGACCCACATTTTCCTTCTTGCTGTCGAAAGTGTTAAAGCTCCCAAACCCATCGATTGCCTAACACGATCTCCCGCCGCAATTTTCCACAAGCGCCATTGCGCCTCAAAGCCACGCAGTTCCGCGTCAAACCCCAAGAAGATTGCACTCTCTCTGACCCATGCGTGCGCGCAAAAACGAGAGGTCTCGCCCGTGGACGTAATTGGAATACAAAGCGTCGCGCACACGTAGGAAAATTCTCACACGTCTCGGAAAGAGGGCGACCAAACGTTTGCGCACAATAACGTCCAGATAGAAGGCCCGCTGTTACAGGCTACTGCGATCGCCACACACAGTCCATTGTATTAGCGCCGCGATTACAACGTTAGAGATTTAACCCTTTCGCTTTGAGCGCCGCTTATAGGCGGTATCCACGAAGTGACCTGTGGGTACGGGCACCCCATATATGCGGCATCCAAATAATGCGTATACAAGTACCATCTGTAGTCCATGATACATTTTTTATCATCGGCAGAACATTTTCTGTTGATTTTATTGATAAGTTGGATTAATCACTTTTTAAAATTACTCTTTGTTGAAAGAACATTAAAACGTTTTACGCAATATATCTCGAACTTCCGAACGATGGGTTTTTACAGGAATCAGAAATAGATCGGCATAAGGTATAATTCTTAACCTGTTATAAATTAGAAATTACATGTTAGGAATTTGTTTGAAAATTGTTGAAACATTGTAAACCTCTACATGATAACGTGTGAGTCATGACCCATGCGTTGGGGACTCGACTGTGGGATAAGAGAGGGGAGCGTGACGCTCTTATCTTTTAGGCCCTTTTCGCCCTGCGTTTTTCCGCGTGTTCAGTTCGACCGAGTGCGTCTTGTAATATAGATCTACGTTTCTTTTTTTTCATTCTGTTAATAAAGCTCTTTTGATAAAACTCTTAATTTCTAACCTACAACCATAACAGGTTATGGGCCCAGTCTAACGTGGCTGTGTGTTTAAAGAGTGAACGTGAAAAAAAAAAGGGACATAAAGATGGAGACAACAAATTTTAAAGTAGAGAAACTGCGTGACAAGGACAATTGGCATCAATGGCGCTTTGTGGTTCGTACTCTATTGGAAAACGAAGACGATTTGGTGGATGTCTGCGAGGGCCGTTTACTTAAGCCAGAGACGAATGCACTGAATCGTGAAGAAAAACTGAGAAGGTTTGAAAAAGCCGATAGAGCTGCGAGAAAGTTGATTGTCACGACAGTCGAGAAGAAACCGTTGGATCTCCTTCTGAATTGCACGACTGCAATGGGTATGTGGAAAAAATTAAATTCCGTATACGACATGCGGTGCGACGAAAGTCTGTCATTGGTGCAAAAGCAGTTCTTTGAGTGCAAGTGGGACTGTAGTGCGAGTGTTGCGCATAATTTGTCCCAACTTGAACAATTGGCGACAAAAATGAAGAGCCTCGGTGGCGAAATACCCGAATCTATGGTGCTAACGCGTGTGCTTTCTATTTTACCTGTGAACTATAGTCACTTTCATAGTGCGTGGGACTCAGTAGAAGAGCAGAAGAAAACGTTAGAAAATCTAACCGCGAGGTTAATGACGGAAGAGATGAGGGTTGAAGTGCGTGAGAATTCCAGTGAGCCGACGATTGCTTTGTTCACAAACTCAAGGCAAAGAGATGCTCGTCCCAGGTATAACACGGATAAGAATGGAAATCCAAATAGTTATATGCGGAGGAACAAGAATATCAGCTGTTATACTTGTGGGAAAGGTCATCTGAAGAAGGATTGTCCAGGCTGTTATTCTTGCGGTTCCAAAGGTCATCTGAGCAGAAATTACCCGATGAAAGCTGGAAAATTTACCAAACAGGATGGTACGAGTTCGATGCAACAGAGTACACAGGTCAGGCACGCGTTTTTGGGAACGAGTGAAGCTGCTGTTGACGACGATTTCTGGTTGATCGACTCGGGGGCGTCGGACCACATGACACATCGGCAAGACTGGTTCAGCAAATTTGAAGAATTTGAGAGTCCGATAAGTGTTAAGGTTGGAAACGGCGACGAAATCTATGCGAACGGAAAGGGTAATATAGACATAGAAACGTTAGTGAATGGTAATTGGACTCAAGGTACTATGTACGATGTCTTGTTTGTACCGGGTTTAAAACAAAATCTATTTTCAGTAAAGGTTGTTGTTAAAAGGGGGGTAAATTTCTCTATTACAGATTGCGGAAAACGTTGCATATTTACGCGTGATAATGCTATTGTAGCGACAGGGTCTGACAGCGGTAATTTATACAAAGTAGATATGCGCGTATTATTGCCGGAAGCGGTGAATACAGCTGTGTATGTCACAAATAGGACTGGTCCAACAAAGCAACCAGATAAGACGCCATATAACTTGTGGTGTGGTAAAGACGCGTGCATAGATAATCTGAAGATTTTTGGCACAGAGTGTTTTGTTCGTGTACCTGACGAGAAAAGAAAGAAATTCGATAAGAAGGCTCTTAAAGGCTTCTTAGTTGGATACGTTGAAGATTATAAGGGGTACCGTGTTTATGTTCCTAGCTTAAGGCAGGTAGTTTTAAGTCGCGATGTTTTATTTAAAAGGGAAAAACTAGCTGCAAGTGAGATAGTAGTCGATATTACAAATAAGGGTGAAAAGAAACATGAATCGGTTGTTGAAAGAGACGAAAAGGTATTTGTAAGCCCGACAGATAATTCAGAATCAGATAATCCGACAGAAACTATGCCATCTTCAAGCGAAAGTAAGACTGATTCGAGTACGCGACAGTTAAGAGATAGGCGTATGATAAGACCGACAGATTTCTATGGCTGTCCAGTAACATACCTTGCACAAGCGTTACCTGCAAATTATAAGGATGCAATGAAATCTAAAGAATGTCAGAATTGGATGGTTGCTATGAAAGATGAGATCGAGTCTCTGCGCGAGAATGAAACGTGGGTGCTAGTTGAGAAACCAAAAAAACAGAAGGTTATTAGCAGTCGTTGGGTTTATACAACAAAGTTTAAGGCCGATGGTACTGAGCGTTTCAAAGCACGATTGGTTATAAGGGGTTTCTGTCAGTCTGAAGGGATCGATTATAAAGAAACATTCAGTCCCGTGGTTCGTTTCGAGACGGTAAGAATGTTGCTGAGTATTACAGCTCGCTACGGGTTACATTTGGCACAGTTTGATATAAAAACTGCGTTTTTATACGGCACATTGTCAGAAAATATTTACATGAAACAGCCCGAAGGGTTTGATGACGGATCATTGAGAGTATGTAAATTACAAAAAAGTTTGTACGGATTAAAACAAGCGCCGAGATGCTGGTCTGAGCACTTTGCGAGTTTTGTTAAGGGTTTTGGTTTTCAACAAAGTTCAGCAGATCCTTGTTTTTATGTGTGGAAAGAGAAAGATGAGAAATTGTTTTTAGCCATATATGTAGATGATGGACTCTTAGCTGCCACACGTGAATGTCTCTTAGATAAGTTTTTTAATGAGTTAGGTAAACAATTTAAAACAATAACTACGAAAAATGTAAATAGTTTTCTTGGGATAGAAGTCAATAGGTTGGACGATGGATCTATCTTTATAAGTCAAAAGAAGTATATTGAACGGATTTTAGAAAAGTTCAATTTATGTAATGCTAACAGTGTGTCTATTCCGATTGATACTGGCTGGGATTTGTGTGTATCCGGAGAAACAAATTCTAGAGCGCCGTACCGAGAAGCTGTTGGCAATCTTATGTTTTTACAAGTCGTAAGTAGACCTGATATTGGATTTGCTGTTAATGTTGCGTCCAGAGCGTTGGAAAATCCAACTGAAGCGCATTGGAGTCTTGTAAAACGGATAATGAGATACCTTAAGGGTAGCATAGATGTGGGTTTACATTATCGTAGAGCAGGTGATTTTGAAGCATATAGTGATGCTGATTTTGCTGGTGACAAGACAGATCGAAAATCCACATCAGGTGTAGTTTGTAAGTTTGCGGGCGCTGCTATTACATGGCAAAGTAAGCGACAACAGTGCGTAGCGTTATCTACTACCGAAGCCGAATATGTCAGCGCAGCCTTAGCTGCAAAGGAAATAGTATGGTTAAAGAAACTGTTTGTTGAATGTGATGGTCGTAGTGAAAATTATGATCTATTTGTAGACAATATGAGTGCAATCAAATTGATTAAAAATCCTGAATTCCATCAACGAAGCAAGCACATCGAAGTTAAATATCATTTTATACGTGACCTATTTAAAAGGGGTGAAATTAATGTAGAATATGTGCGAACTGATGAACAGGTAGCAGACGTACTTACTAAGGCTTTGGCTAAACCGAGATTTTTATATCTAAGATCAAAATTAGGTCTAATAAGCAAAAAGCAGATTTGTGTGTAATTTTGGTTAAGGAAGCGTAATTATAATATTTTTGTAATTTGATGTTGCATTATCCTGAGTTTAAGGTATGTAGAGTTTTAGGGAGAGTGTTGAAACATTGTAAACCTCTACATGATAACGTGTGAGTCATGACCCATGCGTTGGGGACTCGACTGTGGGATAAGAGAGGGGAGCGTGACGCTCTTATCTTTTAGGCCCTTTTCGCCCTGCGTTTTTCCGCGTGTTCAGTTCGACCGAGTGCGTCTTGTAACATAGATCTACGTTTCTTTTTTTCATTCTGTTAATAAAGCTCTTTTGATAAAACTCTTAATTTCTAACCTACAACCATAACAAAAATGTTTTTACAGGAATAATTTAGACCCTTTCAAAATGTATGCAATACATAAAAAAAGTATTATGTTTGAAAATGGACTAACCGTTTCCGAAGGAAATGAAAATAATTTCAATCCGCTTAAAAGACGGCGAAGAAAGATATGCAGCACATTAGAATCGGAAACAGAGTCAATTGAAGATGAAACCAATTAAATATATAAAGTGCTTTCTGTAGTCAATGATAGATTTTTCATTATCGACACACCATTTTCTGTTGATTTTATTGACAAGTTGAATTAATCACTTCTTAACACTACTATTTGTTGAAACAACATCAAAACGTTTTACGCAATATATTTCAAACATCCGAACGATCGGTTTTTGCAGATATTAGAAATAGTTCGGCTTAAGATATAATTCTTAACCTGTTATAAATTAGAAATTATATGTTAGGAATTTGTTTGAAAATGTTTTTACAGAAATAATTTAGGCCCTTTCAAAATGTATGCAACACATAAAAAAAATATAATGTTTGAAAATGGACTAACCGTTTCCAAAGAAAATTAAAATAATTTCAACCTGTTTAGAAGACGGCAAAGAAATACATGCAGCGCTTCAGAATCGGAAACAGAGTCAATTGAAGGCAAAGCCAAGTAAATACTCGTATATAAAGTGATATTTGTAGTCAATGATAGATTTTTCATTACCGGCAGAACGTTTTCTGTTGATTTCATTGATAAGTTGGATTAATCACTTCTTAAAACTACTCTCTGTTGAAAGAACATCAAAACGTTTTACGCAATATATCTCAAACATTCGAACGATCGGTTTTTGCAGATATTAGAAATAGTTCGGCTTAAAATATAATTCTTAACCTGTTATAAATTAGAAATTATATGTTAGGAATTTGTTTGAAAATGTTTTTACAGAAATAATTTAGGCCCTTTCAAAATGTATGCAACACATAAAAAAAATATAATGTTTGAAAATGGACTAACCGTTTCCAAAGAAAATGAAAATAATTTCAACCTGCTTAAAAGACGGCAAAGAAATACATGCAGCGCATCAGAATCGGAAACAGAGTCAATTGAAGGCGAAGCCAAGTAAATACTCGTATATAAAGTGATATCTGTAGTCAATGATAGATTTTTCATTATCGACAGAACGTTTTCTGTTGATTTCATTGACAAGTTGGATTAATCACTTCTTAAAACTACTCTCTGTTGAAAGAACATTAAAGCGTTTTACGCAATGTATGTCAAACATCCAAACGATCGGTTTTTACAGGAATTAGAAATAGATCGGCTTAAGATATAATTCTTAACCTGTTATAAATTAGAAATTATATGTTAGAAATTTGTTTGAAAATGTTTTTACAGGAATAGTTTCAAAATGTATGCAATACATAAAAAAAAGTATTGTGTTTGAAAATGGACTAACCGCTTCCAAAGAAAATGAAAAACATTTCAATCCGCTTAAAAGACGGCGAAGAAATATGTGCAGCACATCGGAATCGGAAACAGAGTCAATTGAAGATGAAACCAAGTATATACTCGTATATAAAGTGCTATATGTAGTCAATGATAGATTTTTCATTATCGGCAGAACATTTTCTGTTGATTTTATTGACAAGTTGGATTAATCACTTCTTAAAAGTACTCTTTGTTGAAATAATATCAAAATGTTTTACGGAATATATCTCAAACATCCGAACGATCGGTTTTACAGGAATTAGAAAAAGTTCGGCATAAGGTATAATTGTTAATCTATTACAAATTATAAATTATTTCTTAGGAATTTGTTTGAAAATGTTTTTACAGGAATAGTTTAGGCCCTTTCAAAATGTATGCAAGACGTAAAAAAAGTGTTATCTTTAAAAATGGAGTAACCGTTTCCGAAGAAAATGAAAATAATTTTAACCTTCTTAAAACATGGCGAAGAAATGTATGCAGCGCATCAGAATCGAAAACACAGTCAATTGAAAATGAAGCCAAGTAAATGTATAAACACCTACATCACCTATAATTTTGTAAGTCTTTCCATATAAAAACGTAAATTACACTTGCCATATTGAAGCAACGATTGTTTTATTCAGCACAGTCGTGATATGCAGAAACTACGCACACTGTGCATATTTCTTGCACACGCTTCCGTTCAGTGACGGTACTCCAGCGGGCTGGCCTGCCGAAGCGAAAGGGTTAATCACATCTTAAAAGTACACTTTGTTGACATAATATCAAAACGTTTTACGCAATATATGTCAAACATCCGAACGATCGGTTTGTACAAAAATTAGAAATAGATCGGCTTAAGGTATAATTCTTAATCTGTTAAAAATTAGAAATTGTAATTTAGGAATTCGTTTGAAAATGTTTTTACAGGAATAATTTAGGCCCTTTCAAAATGTATGCAACACATAAAAAAAGTATTGTGTTTGAAAATGGACTAACCGTTTCCGAAGAAAATGAAAATAAGTTTAACCTGCTTAAAAGACGGCAAAGAAATATATGCAGCGCATCAGAATCGAAAACAGAGCCAATTGAAAATGAAGCCAAGTAAATGTATAAACACCTACATCACCTATAATTTTGTAAGTCTTTCTATAATATATAAAACCGTAAATTACACTTGCCATATTGGAGCAACGATTGTTTTATTCAGCACAGTCGTGATATGCAGAAACTACGCACACTGTGCATATTTCTTGCACACGCTTCCGTTCAGTGACGGTACTCCAGCGGGCTGGCCTGCCGAAGCGAAAGGGTTAAGCTGGCCGATAACGCGAACGAGGTTAAAGTTCAGCGCTAATGTGCCGCGAGGTGGCCGCACGTCGAGAGGAACGGCGAATTCACGCTTCTTATGTGGACCCTTTTATGTTCCGACGGCCTTGTGTCCCGCGAAAGCTGCGAACTGCGGGCGCAGGCGAAATGACGCGGGAAAACTTCGCGGGCCGCGAATTAATTTCGCGCGAACGGGGTCACGGCATTTCAGCGTCCGCGCGTTTCTTCGTTCGCCACCCCGGCCTTTTTTTCATCCCGACGGCGCGCGCCTAAAGCCAGAGTGGATTACAAAAGCGTCGTGAAATTCACAACGACGACCGCGGGGAGTCTCGGCTCTATAAAATGGCGAGCGTATTCGTTCTTGGGGTGCCGCACTGTGCTGTCTCAGACCTCGAGGCACTCGCTCGTCTGCGTCGCAGTTGCGACATCATCGATTGTCCCGAGCATACGAAGTGCTCGATGTTCTTGTACGAGAGCTGGGGTTAACGTTAAGTTAATATTAATCAGTTCGAGCGTGTTCTGGTTGAATGAGTTCATCTGATCCTGCAGGAGCTCTACATGTTTCCATGCCTATAGCTTCATCTTCTGGAGAATATTATAGAAAGATGTTTGTTATAATTTTATTGTTTGTGTGTATATATCTGTGGGTGTGTAAAATTTCAAACTGCGCTTAAATTTTAATACACTATAGTTTTTCTTCGCAGAGATGCAAATTTTGGTTATGGAATCTGTAGTCATTAACCTACTTAAAAAGCACCATACAAACCTGGACTGTTTAAAAGATATGTTGACGATATTGTACAGATCGTATGTCAAATAAGTACTTTGTTGGATCATTTTAACGGCTATCATACTGGGATTAAGTACGCTGTAGAAATAGACGAAAAGGGTCACATTAATTTATTTGATATTTGGTTATCCAGCAACGGTGATGGGATAATCTTATACAGGTGGTAGCAAAAATCCATCTCTTAAAGAAGATTCGTTAACTTTCGGTTTCGCCCCACAATAAACCAAAAGATTGATATGGTCTGTAACCTGTAGGATCATACTTTAAGGCTTATGGAACACATGTTTCCACGCCTATGGCTTCATCTTTTGGATAATATTATAGAAAGATGTTTGTTATAATTCTAGTGTTCGTGTGTATATATCTGTGGGGGTGTAAAATTTCAAATTGCGCTTAGATTTTAATTACGCTACAGTTTTTCTTCGCAGAGATACAAATTTTGGTTATGGCACCTACGGTCATGAACCTACTTAAAAAACTGCATACGAACCCAAACTGTTTAGAAGATACGTTGACGATATTTTACAGATCATATGTCAAATAAGTGCTTTGTTGGACCATTTTAACGGCTACCATACTCGGCTTAAGTACGCTGTAGAAATAGACAAAATTGATTTGTTCGATCTTTGGTTACCCAGTAGTGGTGATGGGATAATCTTATACAGGTGGTAGCAAAAATCCATCTCTTAAAAAAGATTCGTTAATTTCCGGTTTCACCCCACAATGAACTAAAACATTGATATGGTCTCTAACCTATAGGATCATACTTTAAGGCTTATGGAACACATGTTTCCATGCCTATGGGCCTCATGTTCAGGAGACTATTATAGAAAGAAGTTTGTTATAATTCTATTGTTCGTGCGTATGTATGTGTAACGTTTCAAAATGCACACAGAATTTACATACAGTATAGTTTTTCTTCGAAGTGATGCAAAGTTTGGTTATGGACTTTACAGTCATTAACGTACTTAAAAAACCTCGTACAAAACCAAACTGTTTAGAAGATATGCTGACGATATTGTACAGATCATATGTCAAATAAATGCTTTGTTGAACCATTCTAACGGTTATCATTCTCGGCTTAGGTATGCTGTAGAAATAGACGAAAGGGTCACATTTATTTGTTGGATGTTTGGTTACCCAACAGTGGTGATGGGATAATCTCATACAGCTGGTAGCAAAAATCCATCTCTTCAAGAAGATTCGTTAACTTCCGGTCTCATTCCCCAACGAACCACAAAATTTATATTCAGTAACTTAAGGGATCATGCTTTAAGGCTTACGGAACACCAGTTTCGACCAGGTTGTTTTCAAGTACCTAAAAAACAACTTAGCAATAATAGTTTCCTTACAAAGGTAATAAGCCAATGCGCAAACATAGGAATAGGTGATCTATTATATATAACACCTAACCGAAAATCGGAACACAGGATCCACCAGAAGAGATGACGTATATAATATACGTGCAGGGATTTGGTAATTAGATAAAAAAAATTAAAGACAGGCAGTATCAAAACGATATTTAAAGTTTCCATCGACTTGGGAAGTTTACGATAGATATTACGTAGGTCAAACAAAGGAATATTTAAAACATAGAGTTACTGCGCACAAAAATAATATATATATATCGAACCACTTTTCCACACAGCCTTTATAAAACCTCAGATATTTTAAAGCCTTCCCAAACCGAACATAAATTCGGTTAAAACAACATCAAATTATTAGACACCGAAAACATTTATATCAAAACAGTTAGAAATAGAAAAATGGTCCATATTAGAACCCAGAAAACAGACTATCAATCTAGGATAATATCGCGATGCGATTGAATTCAAACGACTGAAAAACTTGTACCAATACAAAACCTCCGGCAAATACCCCTCCCCTTAAGAAAAACCTTAAATTGGGCATAAAATCTAGCCTTGTTAGTATGATACTCTAGAGAGATAGACTAGTTAGTTACTCATTAGAGAATAAGTATCTTCCTGGAGGTATCTGCGAAACATCCATAGTATAAGTAAAATCTATACACGACTTCAAATGCAACATACACATACACGAACAATAGTATTAAGTCAAAATTCTTTTAAAAAGCCTTTATAAAACCTCAGATATTTTAAAGCCTTCCCAAACCGAACATAAATTCGGTTAAAACAACATCAAATTATTAGACACCGAAAACATTTATATCAAAACAGTTAGAAATAGAAAAATGGTTCATATTAGAACCCAGAAAACAGACAATCAATCTAGGATATTCCGATGCGATGGACGTCAAACGACAGCAAAACTTGTGCCAATACAGGACCTCCGGTAGGCACCCCTCCCCCTAAGAAAAACCTTAAATTGGGCATAAAATCTAGCCTTGTTAGTATGATACTCTAGAGAGATAGACTAGTTAGTTACTAATTTGGAGGTATCTGCGAAACATCCATAGTATAAGTAAAATCTATACACGACTTCAAATGCAACACACACATACACGAACAATAGTATTAAGTCAAAATGCTTAGTATAATAGGTTCCTGAAGACGAACCTATGGGCCTCGAAACATGTAAAGGTCCTACAAGATTAAATAAAACCGTCCAACCGGAATAGGCAGATAATTATTAACATTATCAAGAAGGTCGAATTGCTGTAAAGTTAAATCCAGTTAACGTCGAGTGTATTTTTGTAATTAGCGCGACATATAGTGGAATATTTGGGAAAAGGAATACTGTTTCTCTACACGCACAATTCGTCTTTACAGCTGTCCGAACTAAGATAAGGATATCGGAAGAATTATAACGATGAAACGAGCATCGTCTTAATCAAGGGCTTTAAAAATCAGGGTACAAATGCTACACGGAAGACGATAATGGAGTTATTGCATTTTTAACTTTTTCTCTATGAATATGCTTATGACGTACTGATGACATTATTGTGGCCCAAATTAAACAAAACATAATATAATTCGGTCATAACATTCAGTTCTGAGTTGGTACTGAATAACTTTGTTCATAAAAAATACTGTCTCTGTTCCATAATAATAGTAGCAAATGCATATTTAAACGAGAATTATTGGCGAATGCAGCTGTAAGTTATGCTGTAGCGCGAAATTGCGAAGCCTTCAATCAAAATTAACATTTCATGGCATCTGTCATCTGTTTTGACACATCTTTCAATTTGTAGCTTAACCTAATTATTACGAATTATAACAATTTTTTAATTTCATCCGCTGATCGAAAGCAATTGTTTTATTTCAGTTGAATATCAACCCATTGTAAAAGTAAGATGAAAAAGGAGAGATTTTTCAAGCAAAGATCGAGTTGCGATTGTCCAATTCTTGATACATAAAAATAAATGAAAAGTGGCAGAAATGTGAAATTACGTTAGCTGAAGAACAATTTAAGTGCAATAGATTGAGCATAATAAGAATTTAGATACATTCTTCCGAAAATAAAAGTCAAGGTGAATCGTATACTAATTTCGATTCTTGAAAAAACAAAACTTGGACGTAAATGCAAAGTTTATGGAGAAAAATTTACATATATTCCTCTTAGCAGAAAAGACACCATAAGATCGGCAGCTCAAGCCGTTGAAGTTCCCAGATGTACATTACTCCAAATTGTGTAAAAAGGAAAATCCATAAAATGCAATGACGAAATGATTGAAAAATCCAAAAACTATTTGAACACTCAAAATAAAAATTAGGAGTAATATTTTTAATTTATTGTTTTAACTTAATCTATTATAGTTTTCTGATAATAAATGTTATGTTGTACATTTATTTTCATTTGATACTATTATTACGGGATAAAGGAAGCATTAAACAGTGAAGAAGGTTGATAAGCCATGTGAGAATTACATTATAATGGAGAACTATAATATCAATTTTAATTAATCAATTATAATAAAGAACAATAACATCAAGACTTTTATAATATTTTCTGCATCTTTAATCATTCTTCCAGTGTGTTGAGATATTTCATCTGGTTTCTGGTAGCTTCTTAACTTTTATACTGTTGCACAATATTTTATGCAGTTAATTGGTGATTGCACGTATAACAACGAAGTGCAATACGGTTTCTTATAAAACATTCGTGCATAATTCTTGCATAACCTGTTAAAATTCTATTGAAAACAATGGAATCTTTTTTCTCTCGAAAGTTCTGACCGTCTCATTTCTATAAAAATCGCCCGTGATGTACAATCTCCTCGGCTTCTCGCAGTTCCACTTCTTCTTATTCCAATTTCCTTTAATTCAAGTTGTTATGGCCTGTTTGAAGCCCCGATATGGTATTAGACTTGTTTCTGTCGGTAGAATATTTAGTGCTTCTTTACTTGTCTTATTATCTCCTTCGTTGCAAGGCGGATTTTCGTATTTTGCGAATTAATGTCATATCAACGTCTAGTTCATTAGTGACACGCTATTTGTAACTTCGTTACCTTTAGTATAACTGGCTGTGTTTTAGGATCGACGGGCGAGAATATCGATAATTGCCGTTGACTTTACGTACCATTCCGCCAAAGCAAAAATAAATCTATTTTTAGAAAAATAGCTCGAGTTGAAGTAGACAACGTCATCCATACTTCGCCATTACAAGAATAGTAACAATTTTATAAGAATAGTTACAATTTTTATTGATTGTCCATATACAGACGTAACTACCCGTCCAATGTGGAAACAAACTTATTTTCAGGAAAATACCACAAGTTCCACCCCACGCCACTCCCACTGCACATTTTTTCCAATCTTGAGCATTACTGAGATTTTATTAATCGACATAATGCACGAATGTCCGTCCGTTATGCGGGGACGCATTTTCATTTTCCGTTATTTTGGCACATGTAGTTTTTATTTTCGGACGATCTGTCTTTTCTCCGGGTTCGGAGGCATGGCAGAGAAAGAGCGTTTACAAGTTACAATTTTTATTGATTGTACATATATAATACAACCGTAACAGCTCCTCAATGTAGAAACGAACTTATTTTCAGGAAAATACCACAAGTTCCGCCACACGCTACCCCCACTGCACGTTTTCTCCAACCTTCAGCATTACAGAGATCTCATTAATTGACATAATGCACGAATGTTTGTCCATTATGCGGGGCGCATTTTCATTTTGTTATTTTGGCACAGGTAGTTTTTATTTTCGGACGATCTGTCTTTCCTCCGGGTTCGAAGGCATGGCAAAGAAAGAGCGTTTACAAGTTACAATTTTTATTGATTGTACATATATAATACAACCGTAACCGCTCCTCAATGTAGAAACGAACTTATTTTCAGGAAAATACCACAAGTTCCGCCACACGCCACCCCCACTGCACATGTTCTGCAATCTTCAGCATTAGAGATTTTGTTCATCGACACAACGTACGAATGTTTGTCCGTTATGCGGGGACGCATTTTCATTTTCCGTTATTTTGGCACATGTAGTTTTTATTTTCGGACGATCTGTCTTCTCTCCGGGTTCGGAGGCATGGCAGAGAAAGAGCGTTTACAAGTTACAATTTTTATTGATTGTACATATATAATACAACCGTAACCGCTCCTCAATGTAGAAACAAACTTATTTTCAGGAAAATACCACAAGTTTCATCACACGCCACCCCCACTGCACATTTTCTCCAACCTTCAGCATTAGAGATTTTATTAATCGACATAATGTATGAATGTCCGTCCGTTATGCGGGGCGCATTTTCATTTTGTTATTTTGGCACAGGTAGTTTTTATTTTCGGACGATTTGTCTTTCCTCCGGGTTCGAAGGCATGGCAAAGAAAGAGCGTTTACAAGTTACAATTTTTATTGATTGTACATATATAATACAACCGTAACCGCTCCTCAATGTAGAAACGAACTTATTTTCAGGAAAATACCACAAGTTCCACCACACGCCACCCCCACTGCACATTTTCTCCAACCTTCAGCATTAGAGATTTTATTAATCGACATAATGTATGAATGTCCGTCCGTTATGCGGGGACGCATTTTCATTTTCCGTTATTTTGGCACAGGTAGTTTTTATTTTCGGACGATCTGTCTTTCCTCCGGGTTCGAAGGCATGGCAAAGAAAGAGCGTTAACAAGTTACAATTTTTATTGATTGTACATATATAATACAACCGTAACCGCTCCTCAATGTAGAAACGAACTTATTTTCAGGAAAATACCGTAAGTTCCACCACACGTAACCCCCACTGTACAGTTTCTCCAACCTTCAGCATTACAGATTTTATTAATCGACATAATGCACAAATATCTGTCCATTATGCGGGGCGCATTTTCATTTTGTTATTTTGGCACAGGTAGTTTTTATTTTCGGACGATCTGTCTTTCCTCCGGGTTCGAAGGCATGGCAAAGAAAGAGCGTTTACAAGTTACAATTTTTATTGATTGTACATATATATAAACAAACTTATTTTCAGGAAAATACCACAAGTTCCACCCCACGCCACTCCCACTGCACATTTTCTCCAACCTTCAGCATTACAGAGATCTCATTAATTGACATAATGCACGAATGTCCGTCCGTTATGCGGGGACGCATTTTCATTTTCCGTTATTTTGGCACATGTAGTTTTTATTTTCGGACGATTTGTCTTTCCTCCGGGTTCGGAGGCATGGCAAAGAAAGAGCGTTTACAAGTTACAATTTTTATTGATTGTACTTATATAATACAACCGTAACCGCTCCTCGATGTGGAAACAAACTTATTTTCAGGAAAATACCACAAGTTTCATCACACGCCACCCCCACTGCACATGTTCTGCAATCTTCAGCATTAGAGATTTTGTTCATCGACACAACGTACGAATGTTTGTCCGTTATGCGGGGACGCATTTTCATTTTCCGTTATTTTGGCACAGGTAGTTTTTATTTTCGGACGATCTGTCTTTCCTCCGGGTTCGGAGGCATGGCAAAGAAAGAGCGTTTACAAGGGTTCCGCGACATTTGTGCGGACTCCGGTCCACGAAGAGGCAGAGTGCACTCGTTCGTTCGGGGCATGACGAGTACGTTTGAATGTGTCACCTCTCTGTTCCAACGATCGCTATTTGTTTCCCCGTCCCGTGCTGTCGGCGACAATGAGACTCGTCGAAATGGGAGTCGGATTCGGTGAATATTTCCGGCGTTATATGTGTACGCCGGACCGTTCCCGGCTGGCACGACGGATTTCAGTAGAAATAACGACATGCAGTCAGACATATCGGACCGGGGCACGTAGTTGCGGCTGACGCTATCGTGACGTACTACTGGCGGGCGACTGTTGACCTGTATCACTGCTGCTCTTTTCTCCCTGTTTCCCTCATTCTCTCTCATCTCCCTGCCCGACTCCCTTTCCCTGTTTTGCCAGCGACCGATCGGAAATGAAGCACAATTAATGGCGCACCGACGCTGTTGCGATTTAAAAATTGACACAGCCTGACAGATGCTTTTTACTCCGATGATTATTTTTATACGCACTTGCCGTCGGCCGCTGGCTGCCGCGGATTGCGGGGGAGGACGACGCGCTGGCATTTTATTTCTTCGCTTTGCTTCGATGTTATTTATGCGACGCGCCGTCGCACGGTTTCCTTTTTATGGCATCCACGTCTTCGCGGTTCTTGCGACTGCCGCATAATGGTATGCGATCTTGGGAAGTGCGTGGCGCGTGTGCATAGTTGCGGCTGACGTAACGATGACATATTATCGTCGTCTGACTACGTATGACCCGTTTCTACCCTCATCAAGCCCGTCTCGACGTCTTCTTCCCTTTGTTCCCTTAGAACAGCGGCGTATCGTGCGTGCGACTAGTCCGTGAAGCAGGTCTTAGCGAAATGGAAAACGATTGCCATATCTGCGAGCGAAGAAACGCTCACAAATTGGCGAACTTGGGACATAAATAAGATGCGTCATAAATTGATTTTAACTTAATTATAAACCCTTTAAATTATGCGCCATTTTTTTTGTAGCGAAGATAGAGTACTACTCTTTGACAACTGGTACCAGGAAGTATTGTCATGACCTCCATGTTTGTACTTTATATTAAAATAAAAACATTAGTATTTTTTAAATAAATAATATGATTTAGTAATAAATTAAAATGTCAGTCCATTTTGAGACACCCTTTAGTAGAAATTGCCCAATGTTAGTAAATACAAATAAGAAATAATGTCCTTCTACGTGATTGAGAGATCTATTATTGCACATATAGATTTATACACTCTAAAATTGCGATTATTAAAAAAATTAACAATAACAACAAATTATAATAACACGTCGTAGTTGTTGAGCGTGTAAATTAATGTTACGGTATTACAAAAATGTAACGGTATTATTTCTTATTCAGCACAGTGGATTCATAACACATTGCCAATAACAAAATTGAACCTGATTCATTTCATTTCAGCATCATAAACGCAATACATAACACATTACCAATAACAAAATTGAACCTAATTTTATTTTGAGCACCGTAAATAGAATGGTGAATAGAACGCCTGTTTATATCAATGACAAACAGAAATGAATAGATGCAAAATTTCCCAAATATACAGTAAGTGGCTTGCCTTCTTAAAGTCCCAAGTCTTTCAATTGAATATTAAATGGCTGAATACCGCAACGCAGGGAGTCTCGTGACATTTGGAAAATACGGCCGATGTGCCCTGCTTAGAGCTCAATTTCGGCCAGTAATTGTTTCCAAAGTTATTCACAATCGCGATATCCTTCCGCTTTGTGTCGCAACAAAGAAACGGGCGGTATCGCTGCGTCCGCGAAATATTCCCTTGAACGCTATCGGCACACGACTAGTATTTATGGAGACCGGAAAAATAGTCGATGCCGCGGGTGCCTCCTATTTTAAATTGGTTGACGGCCAACGTGCGCTGACCACGCTCCGTGATGCTAGCCGAGAAGCGTAAAGTTTTTCTCTTTACAGATTCGATAGGTGGCTATACAACACTGAGTGCACTTCAACCTGTTCCATACCCAAAACAATCGTTCAGATATGTGCCCATAATTATGAAAGTGGTCTAAGTCATATATTTCTTGTTTCGAGATATTTAATGAATTGCATTTGAATAAATTAAAAAATATTTTTACATTATGCGACATTTTAATTTATAATTTTATTAGTCTTAATTAATGGAAATTTACTATGAATATGAAATTTTGTGTGAATTTTATACGATAATATTATCTTTAAAGATTGAATTGACTTAGACCATTTTCAAAATTAACTGAATGTCCTATAAATGACTTAAAGCAATAAAGAACTTTGAGTTTTATTTGAAACAATAATTTGATGAAATAATCGTGAACATTTATTACATTTATTAATTATTTTTAAACAGTAATCCATTTTTATCATTATTTTATTTAAGATTCTTAAAATGTTTTGGAGGGATTCGTAGTTAACTCATAATATCTTTATGTTTTTCTTCCGATACTGGTCTAATGGTGGTGTATAATGGAAGTAATTTAATATTTCCACATATATCTTCCTTTTTTCGGTGAAAGATCCAAAACGTGAAATTTAGAATCATCTAAAGATGTTTTATAGAACATTTTATAAGGTTCATTTTTCAAGAATCTCATCCATTGAATTTGTAGCCAAAGACAGATTCACAACGGTATTTTTTACTGTTCTTGTTATTGATTCTTCTAGTAATGAAGTTGTCGTTATATTAAATTTGATTGTCATTTATTTTATTTGATTGAAAAATGTCAAAGAAGGCCACGTGCCATTTTCAAGTTGTTTATATAATTTATTTAAATTTTTGACTTAGACCACTTTCATAATTAAAACTAAATGAATTCCATATAATGTTGAAATTACAACCACTATCTAATGGTTCATTTTTGACAATTTCATAAAAATTACATTGAATAAATTTAGTTAAAAATAATGTGGTATGAAATAACTGATAAACTCATTTTTTTTTAATTTTGACTTAGACCACTTTCATAATTATGGGCATATATACGAACAAATATAAAAGTAACGTAAAATATGGTTAACAACGACTCATTGGGTTACTTAGTGGTTGCGGCAATTTGAAAACATTGCGTACGGGTGACGAGATATTTCTTCTTTATTAACAAGCAAGCTAATAAAGAAGAAATAGAGCAAGCAAGCTTTATCTTTAGCAAGCTGAACGTTGTGGCCGGGCGACGAGATATGTTGGTTTCTGGTTTCTTCGAGTGAATCGACGATTTAAGGAACTAAAAATAGACTTTCTTGTTAGGTTACCAGGGTAACGAAGTCTCGCGTATTCCCCTAACAAATGGTTAGCGAAAAAAATTTATGTCGACATTCTGAGAGTGTAAAAATTCGTCGGTCAGTATAGCCATTACATCGGTAGCTCTGTGTCGTTCGTGTATCATACCATATAAAGTGTTTTATTGTTGTACAGAATTTTGTTATTTCAAAGTTCCCGTTTTTATTTGTAAGGAAACAGATTTTTAAACATGATTTATATTTTCAGTTTTTTAATGATAATTTATAATAAGAACTATTTTATGACACAGGCCCGAATTCTAAAATAGTAGCAAAATGATGCATTGAAGTAAAAAATGTAAAAGATATATAAAAAGTATATAGTAATATTTAAGAATACTTTGTGTGAATATCTACTACTAAATGCGAATTAAAAAAGTGCATATATGCATCGTATAAAGTATCGTACACAATTTGTTAAGTTCGAAGGGCCAAATCATGTTTTTTTGCGGACGTCGTGCGCTTTCGTTGTCTACAAAAAAGGAGATTGAGAAGTTTAAACTAACACACAATGAATTGCGTGTAGCGAACAGATTAATAACTTCATTATTACCAGTATAAAAAAAGACACAAACCGTGGATTCGGCGAGATGTTAATTTGTGTCTTAAAGGGAACTGTTTCTATTGCGTGCTGAGTTGAGGTACTGAAGAAGTCGGGTCTTAGACACTGATTAATTCACGCCTCGTGGAAGCAATGGTGCTCGTTCAGCGTCGACTCGCACGCAATTGCCTTATGGTGTGTGGTTTAAATGAAACCCGTTAAAATGGTAACTAACAGAAAAAATTTATATTTTAAATTCGGAAAGAATAGAAATATACTATGAGTATGTGAAGCTGCTGAAAACTTACATTTAATTATTTTTGTCTAATCACACCGCCTTGCAGGACGTTTCGATTTTCCACCCTTGTAAATGTTCCCAGCATTTGGCTGGTTTGAAAGTGTCTGATTTTTCACGAGATGGAGAAATAGTGGTGCTCACTGACTGAATATTCCAGAAAGGGGAATGTTTGCAATTTTCGGCCCGGAAACAATGTGTTCCTAGACAATCAATTAATTTGAGCGGTCGCCACTATCATCGCAAGATTGGGTCGTACTGATAATCCTGTCATGAAGACCACAGCGATATCTTCGACAGCAAGTCATTCTGACAAATAGGATTTACTATATGAATCCTAAAATTCATTAAGATGGTGTCACTTTTAGTCGGTAAGTAAGGCTCTCTAGTATCAGTCCCTACTGAAGTTTTCCCCCACTGTTTGCAGGGGACTTATGCCTCTACATTTCTTTTCCAAGGTCACACGCGGTAGAGTCAATGACGTTTTACGTACACCGTGATACTTTGTGTACCTCTCTTGTACGTGTAGCATTGACTACCTTATTGTGCAGAGCTGTTGAAATAATCTGGTGGCATGGATCAACTAATAAGGCCACGTAGGCCCAAGACAGGGCACCCACACACTACTTGTCAAATTAAAGTGACAACACTAGAAAAACACGTAAAGTGTAAGGTAAAGAAAATGGGTGGGATCAATGTATGTATTTCCTCGTTTCCGAAAAGTGGTTCAATGTCTTATTGAGTGCTGTCAAGGACAACTGATAAAACATGCCTGTAAAGAACACCCTATAACAGCATTTGTGAAGAACAACCAGTGATAGTGAGATATGGAAGGTAATATATACATGAATGCGTTATGCATACCTGGAATCTGCAAATTTGTTTTCTTTTTCGATGTAAATGAAACTATGGCTATAGTTTTGTCGAAAGAATGAATTAATCATTAAGCGTGCTGTTTGTGCGCAGCCTTGCAACTCGACGTTTCGACACTTTGATCATGTCACCATCGGGGCACAATTTTTAATTATTAAGTTAGATTGAAGAGAAAAACGAAGAAAATTAAAATAAATTTTATTCAAACAAGAAAAGGTCACATTTTTTAAAGTTTTTTATGAGGGGAGGAGGGGGGCGGTTGTCCCCAATCACGAATAAACGAGAGAGGATCGGCGAAAGACAAGAGAACAACGATGAATAAACAAAAAAAAACAAGGCAATTAAAAAGTAAGGTATAAGTGGCATAGTGTGTTGACTCCAGCCCGAAGGACACCCGAAGGACAACCCGAAGGACACGGGATCGATCCCGCCTGCTACTGCCCTTATTTTTCGATGCTACAGCGTGAATGTTGTAAATTGTGTTTAAAGTTTCACTCCGCGCGGAGCATTCCTGCTAGCACGTACCCGAGGTGTTGAATGTGATTTTTTCGTCTGAGTTTTCATCGCAAGCAGGGGTACTGCCAATTGTAGAGCAACGCGTACATTTTTCAAGCGCCCGGCAGGCTAGCGTAGAGCTCTAGGCTTAAGGCTCTACAACGGGCATTTTCGATATTTACAACTGGTGGGACGGCGGCATCATGGCACTTGACGGTCGCAATTCCTGTGTCCGTAGATGGAAACTCCGGACAAAGCATCGGCTAGCCTGGGCATGAGTTGTAATAGCCGTTCGAAAATGGCGCTCTATGTAGGTGACGTTCATTAACCTATGCCGACTGGCCCTTTGAAGAGTTCGCGAAGCTTTATGGCCCGGTAATGCTTGTCCTTAGAGGCAGGTCAACCTGATAATTTCGGGTCGATAACGAAATTCAATATTTCCACGGTAATGGCCGACCACGGTGGCGATGGTAATGCGGTGCAATTCGCCGCATAGGGCCCGTGTTAATATTTAGGGTTACTACCCGCGAGCACGCTACGAGAGTGCATCACGCACTTTCGTGCAACGTGTTCGACCCCCTTTCTAGCAGTTACTGCCCGGGAGCTTTTTCGAGCGCGCAGGCACTGCCGAAATTATTGAGTTTTGCGGAAGCACGGTAAACCGCCGGTGCCGGAGCGCTGGGTATAATGTCTGTTGAAATGAAGTGTTGGAACGAAGTGATACGTTTTACCGAGTGGTGGGCTTTCGCCGCAGAGTCGCCGACTTTAGGTCTAAAAGCGATAAAATTTCCGGACGCCCCGGGCGCGATATTGAATTTCAATGAACGCGAGCCATTCTAATTTCATCCTGCTGCGGGAAGCCATTCGAACGTCTTATGATTCGATACAGTACCGTTAATGCGCTTTTATTCAGCCGCATAAGCGTCGAATTTCGGTATCGAACGCGGGGCTCTCCCTCGATTTTTACGGCAGCGCATTCGCGGGGAAGGCGTCGGGCTTCTCGTCGGCGGCGGCGGCGAACAATTAACGCCGGCTTTCACTTTATTTCCTGAGACGAATCCTGTCGAAATTTCTGCTTGAGATAATATATCACAGCTTTTTTACAGTCGTTCTCGGCACGTCATGGAGCTTTGTTTTCACGAGTAAACATTGTTATGCAGATGGGGCCAGACGGCATTGTTGTTCGGGTGGCCCCTACGCGCATCCACAGAGCCATTCTCATGATAATTTTCGAGGATTATTTTTCGTAATTTCTCATGGAATACGTTGAACATCCCCTCTACCCGTACGCTCGCTACAGTCCCGCTAAAAACGAATCTCGCTCTCCTTTATTGTTCACTCGGTCAGTTTGCTTACTTCATTTGTCATAACCTTATGCTCATTGTGATTGCACGTAACCTATTGTGCGTCTCTTCCGAATGTGTCCGCGCGGCGGAATGCGCTTTGTTCCTTGGACGTTGTAAACGAACGTATTCGAGCCGAAAGCGTCGAACCCGACCGCTGCGGAAGCGTGAAAAAATTCCATTGAACGGCAGAAAAAATGTGCAAAATTACGTAATGATGCTTACGATAAATGTGGATACTCGACCCCCTGTATCGGACGGTTTTACGTCATCGACGACGGTCAGTTCATTTTCTTCGCTGACAAAAACCGTATCCCCCGCAAATGACGTAAGTAATTGGTTCGTGCTTCGCATGTAGGACCTTCAATTCGCTGTTGCGTAGCTACCGCATCACCCTCGATGGCCCTCTTATTCACGGGTAACCCTTTCAACGACTCAAAACCCTTCCTGGAGGTTAAACGCTCGAAATTACTACTCGGATAGGGAGTGTTAGTATACTGGCACACGATGTGTTAGTATATTAAAACCTATTTACATGCGGGTGGAGGAGGGTAGCACGGTCCAATTCACTTAAATAGCGTTCCTCCAATCCACTCGAGTTACACCTCTCCGCGTACTTGGATTCAGTCTCCACCCCCATTCGGCGGGATGCTTTGCACGGAATATCGTTGAAAATTAAATTTGTTGAGTGGCACTTTTGCTAGTCGCGAGCGTGCCGGACGAATCAGACATCAGGTGACATTGGCTTATGTAGGGTACTTTGTACGCAACGACGGCGGTGCTCCGTTTGCGACCTGAACGTGCGTGTTTTTGTGTTCACGTCGCCGAGGATTAAGACCTCAATCGCCCAGTGTAAGTGGAGTCTGTTTCCCGCGGGGCCAAAATCGTCAACCTGTCTGGCAGATAAGCTGCTGACGACGAATTGTTTTGTTCGTCTAATAGAATTATAGCTGTTAGAAAACAAATTAAAATCGGAAAATTTCGAGAAATTTTAGTGACAGAATTATTACGTTTTAAATTTCAGGCTGTCGCGGCCTTGATTGTTTATATTATTGGATTTCGGATCGTTGCCGTGTCTCTTTTCAGCATTTTGACGACGTTTTGCAGGCGTTACAATCTGGAACGTCAGGGCAGGAAGTGCTCCGATATAGAATTAAAATATTACGTGCTCAAAATAACACTGGTAGTATGCATTGGTGTATAACACAGGATTTGACCGTGAGAAAAAATTCTGAAGAAAAAAACTTAAGCAAATGTGTATTTTTGCTGCTAGATATGTCGGCAAATAGTAGATCGACAATAGCTAGAAGTTATTTAGAAATAACCGTTACTTAACGCCCTACTTTGCAACATCACGACTTTTTTAGTTGTTTCGAAGCATGTCACAAAAAACAATTGTAGTATTACATATTTTTTATATCCATAACGCATATGTAAACACGTATCTACAGTTCCTTGTGTTGTTACAATTGAATATCTTCTCTATTATTAATAATTCTTGCAAATATGTGGCAATTTGTCCTCAACAGTTCTCAACAGTATGACTGAGAACACTCGAAATGGTAAGAAATTTGTTAAGAGGAGATAACTATAAATAATCTTCATAAAAATGCATCTTTATGCCCGTGTACATATGCCGTGACGGCCTATTGACGTTACCGGCCATTAATTGAAAGATACACTGGAATAAAATGAGATCAGTAAATTATTGAGTGATTTCAGTAGTACTGCGTATATTTGTACAACGTTTATCAGTAGTACATTATCGAGTTATTTCAACAGTAATCTATATACAACATTATTCTGGCAAACACAGTTTCTGCTTATAATTCAGAATTTCGCTTAACGTGCTGTTGGATGAGTGGCTTATATAAGAATCGTTTACAGGCTAAAGCGGTTAATTCCACTTTTCGAACATTATTCAATTTTGATGCCACGATACTTATTGGCACGTGACTCTTAACATTCAAATTAAATGTAGCTCTTTTAATGTTGTGGAATTAATCAATTTGGCAAATAAGCGGCTTATGTATAGGTGCCTATTGGAACGAAGTAATAGGGTTTCTTGAAGAGGAATTGAGAAGTTAAACACAGAGAGTTTTTCCTGAAGGACTTCCCTTTTTTAAGAACGACTTATGGTCACCCCATCTTGGGATTCTATGGAATCTTAGAAAGAGTGGAAATGCAAATGGTCGTTGCCGTTTGCGACAGACGCAAAAGCTGGATGGTCGAGTCAAAAGGAATGTAAGAATATTAAGAAATGCACAACAATAATATTAGAACGTGCCTATTGCCACAATGTACAATTTTCCTGAATTACAGAATCTTAATGAATACGCTAAATACATATGTGCGATCTCAAATACAGGCTCCTCTAATTGGCAATTGAAGGTCACCTGTGATCCTCAGTTATTATATTAATGTATCATAGGTGACGAGTTTGTTGAATTGTGTTATTTGGTTGCTTAGGAGTGAGTTGACGATAAGACGTGAAGACGATAAGACGTAAAGACGAAAAGGCGAAACGACGAAACGACGAAAGATTAGGAAATAAGACGGAAGTGTCTTGATTGTGTTGTTATTGTTTATAGATATTATACTCTCTTGTTTCACGTATTAAATTCCTACACATATGTCGAAGTAAACCAAACAAAAATTTCCTTCTTCTCGTGGCATTCTACCGATATAAGCAACTTCTCCTTGTGATACTTTTACGCGTTACATTCTAATGCCATAATTACGTATTCTATTTATGGCAACTCGCTCTGTACACAGAGTACACAATGTGAAGATGAAGAAATACCGAAGCGACCCATACAGGCGCACAGTGAATTGCGATCCGTAACACACCATCACGGACCTCCCGCATGTATACGGTTATCTCATTGGCGGTATCGACAGCGTGCCGTCGCCCAATTATGTGGCTCTTGATAAGCAAACAATACGCAGTTGAGCCGTGCACAATTGGCCTCGCAAAGCACCGAAGGGCATGCTAGGAGTTTTGTAAGCGAAGAACACACGGTTACTCGTCATGCGGTGTCATCTAAAAATGGCGACTCCAGGATCGCAATCGCGAAATTGTGTTCATGATATACGATGATATTTTTGGAAAAACCGAAAACGGTATTTTTTAAACGGTTACTGCGATAATCTTTGAAAGGTTTGAATCTTGAAAGCAGTACAAAAATATACACCTTTCATAAGTATCGAAACTTCAGGTGTTGTGAGTAATACATTTATTAGCTGGTACACGCCAAGGTAATTCCTAATTTCATTAAAAACAGCAGTCGGAATAATACATTGTGTCAGATATTTGAAACGGCATTGCTCTTTGAGGTTTTAAAGGCTATCGCGCGGTTTAGCTTTTAACACTTTGACTGCCATGATGGTCACCGGTGATCGGCGCAAGAGATTTTATTGTAGATCCAAAATATTCGCAATGGGTAGCAATAATTATTTTATGAACGCAGTTACTGTTAGAATAGTGATGCGATCCTTTGGTCTCTGATACGTTCACATTATTTACATTTTGCATAATTCAGTTAAAGGCTGTAGTATTTCATAGCATCGCCGTTCTAATACAAGCAAAATACGATTGGCAGTCAACGTGTTAAAAGAGACATTTTTAATCTTAGTATACGCAGGATGGTTGATTATTGGGGCAGGTACGCAGCGGACCTCATAGAGAAGTGTAGGCATTGTACTTCCCCCTTCCTCGAATGCTATAGCTGACCAGAAGCGTTTAGCCATAACAGAACAGTCTCTAACAGCAAACACATCCCCCCAGCACATTCCACATTGTGCATTTTCATATAGTGCGTCTAAGATACATTATCTAAAAGATACATTATCTAAGATACATATCTAAAAGATACATTTTTAATCTTAGTATACACAGGATGGTTGATTATTGGGGCAGGTACGCAGCGGACCTCATAGAGAAGTGTAGGCATTGTACTTCCCCCTTCCTCGAATGCTATAGCTGACCAGAAGCGTTTAGCCATAACAGAACAGTCTCTAACAGCAAACACATCCCCCCAGCACATTCCACATTGTGCATTTTCATATAGTGCGTCTAACCAGCTATAAACACCGCTTTCAAAAATCGCTGTTTCACATGCCGCTTTATGCGAAAACCATGGCAGCACGGGATTTGCAGCACTGATACAACTGCAGTAGCAACTAACAGATCTTGCACCTTTACATGAATATTTCACAGCATACAAGTCTTATAATTTAGATCTCACCGAACATTTCGCCTGGACGCCCTAGCAATACGACGCCTCTCACACTCGCGCACCGTCCCAATCCCATTCGAAATTCGTTCCCCTCTCAGGAGACCCGTGCCCGCTTTGTACACGCAGCGATGATTTAATTAATTATAATTGACGTCGTTACCGAGTCGCTTTAATGTCGCCGGCAAGCCGTTGATTTTCCAACTTTGACTCGGCGAGTCGTTGCGCGCGACGAGCTTGACGAGGGTGCGGAGCTGACAATGTAACGAACATCCAAGAGCTCGTCGTAGCTCTCGATTAAAGGGCTTACCGGGGCCGAAGTCTGCAGTGATAATAGAGACGTCGTACCTTTCGTCGCGTGTAACGGTGCAAGTTTCTCGATGGGCGTCTGAACGACTTTATGCCCTATTAACGTGCATAAACACACGCTTTTACATATATGGCCGTGCATAGATTTTACTTAGCGCGCGTAGAGGCATCGATACATATTCATACGCGCGTGTATACGTGTAGGTTCGCACGCCCACACGTTTCCGGGATCTTCCTTATTTATATGCAAATGTAAAAATGGCACTCGTAAGCGCGGCACCTTCTTCCGCGGCGTCCCTGCACCAGGGAGACGGAGATAAACGAACGAAGGAGGCGGGAGGGACAGAGAAGGGAGCGGGGTGGAGAAGAATTGGACGGAAGAACTCGATCTGGCTTTGTGATAAAAGCGAAACAAGGGGGCTGGGGAGGAAAGAGAGCGGTAACGAGGATCGATAATGCGTTCTGAATGGAATTGGATGTTCTCGGGGATTCGATGTCGATTTGACTCTAATTATTCGAACTAGCGGGAGAAAAATAGAGAGCGCAGAAGGAACTTTCGTTGTTTCGCTTCTTTATCCACAGGGAGGCGAAACTCGGGCGCATTTACAATGTCGACTCCGATAACAGAGCAATTCGGTACTGTTTCATACGTCCCCAAAAATATCCACTGTCAGCACGTATCCGTCTGTTCCGAGCGCAGCCGTTTAAGGCCATCACTTTAACTTGCCCGAATGAAATCGCGCATCCTGCAAAATTGAAGACAGAAATTTACATGAGCGCCGTCGACGATACGGATCGCGGTTGACCCAAAGCCGTACGGGCAAAAAGGCAGAGAGGCTTTAAGTAGATTTTTACGATTCCGTCGTTCCGGGGCTCGCACACGTGTAAAGGAAGGAGAGCCGATGTCGATCGACGAGAGCGCAGCTTTTAAGCGGCAGGAAACGGCCGGGGCAAAAGCTCGGCATGCGGGCGACCCGACGATTTATTCGAACGTGTTGATCGAAGCCGGGACCTGTCAATCGCTGTTTGGATCAGAGGCGCGCTCTGAAATATTCCCGACCGCTTGTCAGGCCACTGTCAGCCGGATTTCTCCTTGTACATACGAGAATAAAGAAGGCGTACAAGATTCAGAATGTATATTCGTACGTTAATGACTACTGTATAAAGGAAACGAACTTTTATCGAAATGTTACACTTTGAATTAAAGAGCAGGTTATTATCAAATACTAGCACCGTTGTATGCATTGGCATAATCGTTTAATACTTTGACTGGCAGGATGGTCACCGGTGATCGACGCAAGAGATTTTACTGAAGATCGAAAATATTCGCAATGGGTAGCAATTATTATTTTATAAATGCAGTTGTTATTAAAATAGTGATGCGATCCTTTGGTCTGCAATACCTGCACATTATTTACGTTTTGCATAATTCAGTCGAACGCTGTAGTATTTCATAGCATTGCCGTTCTAATATAGTGAAATAAGCTTGGCAGACAACGTGTTAACTTGAAGACATAGGAATAGCATGTGGCTGATAAATAATCGAGAGCTGTGAACAGCGAGTTATACAAACTTCAATTCTGCAAACACAGCTTCTGCTTATATTCTGCGACTTTAGATAACGTTTGCCAGGGTACGTGAGCTTTATATATAACGTAGACAGGATTCCGATGTGTTCATCAGAATTTTATTGCTATCTTTATATACGGAGGAATAGAGATTATTGGGGAGGAACTGAAAACTGAAGAGAGACAGTTTTTCCTGCAAGATGTCGGAGAGTTGCGTTTTCCAGAAAAGCTCTATGGTCACCCTATCTCGGTATTTTTTGGCAGCGATTTTTATACAGGGCTAAAAGGGACGGAACATGAGAAGTCGGTATTTTTGGGGATGGCCAGACGTAACGGATGGATGATTGAATCAAAGGGAAAGTAGAAAGTTAGAGTAACACGCAATAATACGTGCACGGCATTTTTTAGATAATGATTAATACATGTGGTAATGAGAACATTCTAGAATGAATCCGTTGTCATAGAGAAAAAAACAGAATAAACGAACGGGGAGATGATCGGCAGTTTAGTTCAGTTGAGGTTCAACGCGAGAAGAAGTACGACGCAAATTACAGAGATACTTACTCTCATCAATTCATTTATCCTTATTCATTAATTTGTTAAATAATTATTCTCTTAGTCACAAAAGAGACTATATACTTGGTTTATTGTTTTTGCGAACTATGTAATGTCATATCGCCGTCATTATTATAATATGCCGCAATTGGTAAAGATTAGGTTTGGTATTAAATTTAGCGGTGTTGAAGAATGTACGTCCCTGTTCACACTCAGTGCAGAACTGCACAGTTCAGTTGAATTCAATGGAAGCACAGATACAAGACTTGACTTACGAAACCATTTATATTTTATTTCTTACAAAAGAAGAAAGTTGTACTTATTTACATCAATGCCAACCGCCAAAATTAAATTGGAGCAGTAAATACTTTATGGCATATCAAAGAAATGTTTACTAGTGTTGACAAATCCTGCGGCACAGCGACAATTGTAAGTCGAACGAATCGAAAAGCAAATTAAACTTTTAAGAACAACCACCGAAATTATGAAGGCGGAACATGCTCTTCACATATTAAACAGCTTCCACAATTACTCCAAAACAAAAGCGCTATGACAATTGAGCACGGATCGATCGGGCTAATTTAGCGTGAATTTTCCGATGAAAACAAAGCGCACGAGCCTCTATACAGGGAACTGTAATTTTGCTTGAAAGACTGGAATATTTCAGCGATAATTTTGTATATGCGTATAACATGCATATATCGTGCCTGTTCTCCTCTTGCACTGCATCATAAAATACTCAGTCGATCACTAAACACCCCCTCGCGTTACCGGTTTCAATGAAACAACTTGTTCGCAACACAAACACGCGCTCGTCGTCGAAAGAGAGACGCATAGGTTAGTTTTTCAACAGGCGCAAAAAGTCTCGAAGTCAATCAGGTGATTTATTCGAACGTGTTGATCGAAGCCTGGACCTGTTAGGCGCCGTTGGGATTAGAGGCGCACTCTAAAATATTCCGGCTACCTGTCGGGCCACTGTCGGACCAGATTTTTCCTTGTGCACGTGAATGAGCGAGGTAGGGAGAGCTGGCAGACGAAACGAGATGCTTCGAGGTAAAAGTTAAGCAGCGATATGCCGCTGGCGTGCTGTTGAAAATCGATCAAGATCGACTGTGGCGGGTTAGTGGAGTCTCGGATTGAATGGAGCTGCTGAAAGCTCAGCACGCCCTAGTTATCACGCCCGTCCCTTCTCCACCACGCGTTTCTTTATGATGAACGTGTCCGCATTGTGACGTTCTACTCGAATAATGGATGCAGAGACCGCGGATACGTGACAAGCCTTATCAATCAGACGATCTTAATCGAGACGTTTTGCTGTGCTTGAATTAACCGTTTCAGACCATTCCCAGTTAATCTCACGGATCAACTTTACGTCATCACGATGTGTCATGCACGATGCGACTGAACTTTTTGTCATGAATCTAGGAATTAAATACGTGAAACTAGAGAGTATAATATTTTTAAACAATAACCACACAATCAAAACACTTTCGTCTTATTTCCTAATCTTTCGTCGTTTTCGTCGTTTTGCCTTTACGCCGTTTTGTCCTTACGTCTTATCATCAACTTGTAAGTCTCGCTACCCGCTCGGGATAACTGTGTGCGCGAATGCTGACATTAACACGTTCCGTGCCACGTGTCCCACCGGTGGTACACTCAGACGTATTTATTTTATGCGCTGAAAATATATGTTTATGACAAGGTTAATTCTATAAAAAAATATTTCTATTAAAAGATTGAGACATCATACAAAATACGGTACAGAACGGAGCACATAAATTTGTTTAATTTTTATATTTACAATAATTAATAATTACATGTAATGTTTAATTTTGTTAAAGCAAGAGATACATAAAAACAGCTTTATCAGAAACCGCCACAAAGCGTCATTACTCTTATGGTTTTTCGTCTTCCTCCGTACTTTGTGGAAAATATTTGGTTTTCCTCGTTTTTTATTTAAAACAAATTCGAATGCAGCATGTTCCTAAGTAGGTGATATGTTTCGAACAGACTAACTTTTACAATCGAACTTATCGCAGCGCCACGTGTACCACAAGTGGTACACGATGTGATAACTACTCTAAACAACGTAACCGCTTATCGATTGACGGCACTTGACGGAAGACTTAAGACTGAGGAGCAAAACTGAAGTTGTAAAGATGTTAGGAACGTGCTCGAAAGTGGTCATTGAGGATTAGGGAATGGACTGATGGAGCCATTATGAATGTATTGAATGCTATTTTTGGAGAGTATTGGGAATGCAGGTATGAATGTATTGTTTTGGGGATGAAACGACTCGTTGAAAAGGACGAGTGTGGTTCGTAACAGTAACCGAACTCGTTGCATGATTAGGAATGGCGGCATTTCACTTCGAATTTTAAATTGCCGAACCTCAATTGAAATTTTTCATTCCATTTTTTATTTCCGATAATCCCAAGATCCTTGAAACCATCCTTGGATTCCGAACATGTACTGTTCTTGGTGTAATATGAAGCAGAGAGTAACTTTACAAGTTAGGCATAAACAGTGCTTAGGAAAATTGACGTTGTCCCAAAATAAGAGAAGCCGTCGACTAAACTACAGCGCCATTTGGCACGCAACAGACGGTGTTATCAATTTATAGATTGCAAAGTTTTTGCGGAAAGCGCCGGAAGCGAGACGATTGAAAGTTTCATTGGGCCGTTGCATTTTACTATATCGCTGTGATGTCCGTGACAACAGGCGTACTCGTTGCAACGGCACGATGAATCGAATAATTCTACCGGAAAAGAAATGCGAGCGCTTCAAAGTTCACGGGAAGAACTTCCATCTGGCAAAGCACCAACGGAACTATCCCTAAGGGAGAATGACATAAACAGTTTGCTCCTGCTGGCAGACATCACATGCACTACGGAAATATGATCCACCTTGTCTCACATTGAATCAAATCGCTTGACCGGCAAAGGAATTTATACAGCGACGGATAGAATGTGAAAAGTGTTATAAATCGGATATGACGTTAACGTGAAACTCGGTAAATTCAGTTACCGTCCTGCACCTTGACGTGCACTTTTTCGAGAGACCGAAGGAAAACAGAAGCATCTGAATCAATACAAAGAGCAAGCGCAGTACCTGTGATACGTCCGTTACGCGTCGAGATTTCCTATAATAAAATAGTTGCACGAAAACGTATGGAGACAAACTGCCGAATTGCGATTGACTTGTCCACAATCGAACTTCCGCCGCGACCGAACGTGATTCTAATCTGAATATCCTTGTCAATGTCATCGTGTGTCATGGACAATGGGCAAAGGATTTCGTTGGCCCTTTCGCTCATTGACTTGAACTTCCTTGCTTGACAACGCGGAGAGAAATCACCCACATTGAATATCAGTTGGTCAGGCCAACGGTTCAATTTGGCTCGCTGTATAGGAGTCGATCTTCATGATAACTCACATTCAGGCCCGCCGGTTGGGGGTTCAATCTGGATATTCTCAATCGCCAGAAGCGACCTTATCGTGCCTCGTGCAGTCCGGACGGCCTGACAGGCTTAGCTAGAATGTGATGCATCCACGATGAATAATCGGCTTGACACTGGTTAATCACCTGGACCTTATGGTCACTATAGTAACTGAACGCTGCGCGGTCGTCACCCACCCGCGATAGTCATCCATTCAGCTTCTTACGTTCTCCATTTTTTCCTCTTGCACCGATCCTCTTTCCCTAAGACCGCTCAGTGTCAGTTTTTAATGTTTTTATCTTCCGCGTCCCGCAATCTCCCCCATATCCTTCGTGCACTCAGCCCTGCCAGGATCGTTTCCCCTTTCCGCGTCGCCTATTTTTCCGCCTCTCACCTAATCTCTCCTCTTTCTCTCTCACAATATTTTCTCACCTCTCGCCGTCTCTCTTCTCTCTCCGATCTTCCGACGTGTCTCCCTTTATTGCTCTCCGTTCCATTTGTGTCATCCCTTTCTCTATCGGCTGACACTCACCGGCTGCAATATAGGTTTCCCCACAACTCTCTTCTCCGCCTCTGTCTCTCCACTCCGTCTCTCCCTCCTCTTTCTATCTCGATCTCTCGTTCTCGTGTGGCCATTCCTCTCTCACCCACCGATTTAGGTCGCAGCCAGTCCGCTAACTGATTGAGGGTGATTGACGCTCTGGCTGAATACCGGACAAGCCCAGAACCCATCATTTACCACTGGTCAGCCCTGTACAACGTTATAATTGCTGACCGCCATGGTCAGCACCCTCCTTCCGATACCAACCTCTCTCGTCTGTCACCGATCGAACGAGTTAGCTTACCGATTCATGGTCGTTGCCAGTGATCAGAAATCCTTGCCTGAACGCATACACCGCCCAGATTGAAATGTCTCTGTCCGAGCGACGCGCGGCGAGAAATACCGCGGACGCCGGGCGAAATTAAATTCGTCGAGGCGATGGGGCCCCGCTCGGTGCGGGCTTCAAATGAAATTGTACTCAGAACTGAATTTATGCAATATTGAACGCCACGAGATTGAAGGACCTGTGTAAAAATAAATCGACCGCATTCGCGGCCGCCTTAAGGGACGCCGACGAATTTACTAGCATGGTAAACGGCAGGGTTTACCATGAGATAGTGGTTACCGTACATAAGGCGCTGGAAAAGATTTTTATCATTGCAAAAAGTTAAAAAGTTAACAACAGCGCAGTAACACGTTGACTGCCATGCGTATTTTACAATATTAAAACCGCAACGTGATGGAGTAGTACAGAATATGATTGAATTGTGCAAAATGAAAATAATGCGAAGGTATTGGAGACCAAAGAATTGAATCACTATTTAATATTAATTGCATTTACAAAATTATATATGCTACCGATCGGGCATTTTTTTAATTTTTTATCAGACCTTTTGCGTCGGTCACCGATGACCACCACGGCAGTCAACGTGTTAACATTGTTAAATTAATGACCCGCGAATAAACGAGTGCCGTGTGTAAACTGCCTGAATCCAGCGATACGTTGAACGTGCTCTCCATTGAGCTTCGCAATAAACCTACAGCCGGTCGTGCACTCGTGCGACGTACGAACAAACACATTTCGGCACCTCCTTGACATTTCTGGCACCATGGCAACCGAGGATACGCTGACGTCAAAAGTCTTCGAACTCTTCATCTTGTTATCGCGAACATCTTTCTCAAGCCTGTATAGCCACTATTTACACGTCAACGCTGATCGAAAGGACGTCACGGCGTATCGACGGTTCGCTTTGAGAAGGATCGATCTTAAAGGAGTTAAGTGGTCGGCCGTTCTTGCAGGGTGTACATCTACGCCTTCGGAAGCCGAGCACGAATCACGTTCGCGCGCAAGTATGCTCCATCGCGGCTCCCGTCATCTTAATCCCCGAGATCCTTTTTACACGGCTTTCTCATTCGCATCCTCTGTGTACTCGAGGTCCTTGTGGACTTTGGAGCGGACCACCTTCCCTCTTATCCACTTGAATTACGGCAAGGCACGTCCGCCCCTAGTGGGTCCTGCTTGAAGCTGGACGTCGTCCAGCTTCCTTGGGAAAAGGAAGATCCCTCGTCGAATGGCCGAACCGTATTAAAACCCACCGTACGTGAGGCCAGACTTTATTTCGATGTTAGAAAAGCACCACCTACTACGCGACCTTTCACGATGACTTCGAAACGAATGCACGCTGATAATTGAGTGCTAATTGGTCGGATTGGATTTGGTTCGACGTGCATTTCTGCAGAGATAGTGTTTGGACATGCGGAGTGAGTGTAATTATTTTGTATATGCGCTCAATAGTTTGTGGAACAAACATCATCGGGTGTCGGCGTTTATTACGTGTTATGAAACAGTAGGGTAGTTAATGGCAGGGAAGTCAAATGGTGCATATCAATGACATTTTTTTGAAACACGAACAGAAGGCTGCTGTAAAATGAGAGATGAATTGCGGTTAATTTTCTGAAGAAGCAGAACATTTCGTAGCCAATTAGCCGGTTTATTAAAATGCGTTAATTTACTCCGAGAGCTGTCAATCGAGTGTTAATTAAGCTGTACGCACGTTGAAGTGATTAATTCCAGTTTTATTTTTTTTTCATTTTAATGCCAAAGGACCTGATCGACGCTTACCTTTTTACATTTTAAATCAATTTAATACTTTTTGTTTTGTGGAATTAATCAACTTGGCAAATGATCGGCTTAATTGGTCGGATGGAGTAATGGTACATTGCTTATTGAAAATAATATGATTGATCTTCTAGAGTTGGTTGAAAATATGCATGAATAACTGAAATACTTTTATAATAGTTTGTGTAATGAATATGTTATGAGTGCTCCGTGTTTGTTCTGTGCCATAAAATCGCGGGTCGATCGCTAAACGGCTCTTGAAGTGGCCCGTTTCAATGAAATACCTTGTTCGAAAGACAAACAGGAGCTTGTTGCCGAACGAGAGATGAATCACGGTTACTTTTCTTGAAGGAGCAAAGAATCTCGAAGGCAATCAGAGAAACTTACTCCGAAGAAAGACAAAGTCAATCCTCGGAACTCCATTGATATTTGAAATTGAACTCACTCCCGAAGATGAATATAATTCAGTCGCTGCTATTAAACTGCACTCCCTGCGAAACGCGATATCGAACGTTTGCGACTTACTGAACGCGTTTACTGCAATTTTTAGAGTTTCCGGCGGCAGGATAAGTCTCGCCGATAATCTCCGATGATCTAGGACGTGAAAGTGACGTTAGAAAAATCCAGGTGAACGTCGACTACCTACTTCAGCGAGTCTGACTCACCGATCCGTCGTCGGTTCGTCTTGAACACAAAGCCTTTCGCGTCGTCAACTATCATCGGTTCTCTCCCATCACGTTCTATCTCCCGTAAAGCAGAACGGTGGTGTCCGCATCGTTCTCAATGATTACTCCGTCGCCGTAAACAGAGGGATCTCATCTTGAGCTCACATCGAGGAAGCGGTTAGTTGATTTCGACGATGTTCGACTTTCAGGAGGATACGAAGTGGTGTACTCGCTGTGGAATTCGTCGGTGTGACGTCACGTACGGCGAAGATGGTGTCGCAATCAGGCCGAGTCGATCAGTCAGTCGATAAAGAGCGGAAGGATAGATTTTGTCCAAACGGCCTGGCTATCAGGGCCGACTGGCACGCGGACAATAAATGGTCAACCCGGCTTGGCACGTTCCTATGAACACGGACTATAGGGTCTTCCGATTGTACGACGACCTTACCCAAGACTCCGCTGCCCTCTGCGACGGAAAAAGCTCGCTCGCGTTTGGTGTTCATCATCGAACAAAGCGTCACACTTTCGACCTATCGTCGTTATGGCGTGTCAGTCGCCCGACGACTACCCAATGCCGACGCCAAGATATTCTTCTCCGGCCGCGCCATTCGATGTATTCTTCGGGGCAAAAGAACTGTTTCGACTTTTCTTATTGGAAGAACAATGCCGCGGATGCACCTGGATGAGCGCCGACTGCGGCTCCGAACTCTGCGTTCTTCTGACGAAAGTGATTTTCAATTACTGCCTCAGGAATTGAACTGTCTTTTTTCGGGCTAGAAGAAAAGCGCGGAGTTCTTACGTTCAATCCGCATTTGAGCATGCCGCCCCGCGACGTCTTTGTTATCTCGCCAGACAAAGGTTATCGAACTTTCGGTCATGATGAATTTTTCCTCCGAAACTTGCTCGGCGGATCGACGGAGTAAGAAACGTTGATTAAGAAACGTGCCTTTTTATTTCCATCGTCTTCCTCGTCCGTGCATCACGCTTCTTCGTTTCCCTCTCCGCGTACTTCGCCGTTCTTCTGCATTCCTTGTGTCTCCAGCTCGTTAAGGTGTGACCTGCGAAGCGGGCAGGAACAACTCTTCTCAAAGGAACTATGGGTTTAGCGTGACAACGAAATCGATGTCGACAGGTTTGATGTACGACCTGTCGTAACGTGGAAGGTGTTCAAGCATATACTAAACAGTTGTATACGTTACAAAGGAAACGAATCTTGTTGATTGAAACGTGGGCGTTCGTGGTGTTGTATGTCGAGTTAACCACGCGGTTGGATTAATAAGAAATGTACTACTTACTACACACAATGACACACAATGTTGGTAGTGTGATTCTCTGTCCAATATAAGAGGTGACCCATAAAAAAACAAAATGTGGTCCACATACGTGTAGGATTTAAATACGCAAAACTAGAGAGTATAATATTTATAAACAATAACAACACAATCAAGACACTTTCGTCTTACTTCCTAATCTTTCGTCGTTTCGTCGTTTCGTCTTTACGTCTTATCGTCTTTACGTCTGTTGAATCGGTGCGTTTAAATTCGCGACCCACGATTCCGTCTTAAAACGCTGGTTCGGTTGGGCACGTCGATTGGTAAGTTTAATAGTGGACTGTATGTGTTTAGAAACGGATATATTTACAAGAGCTATGTTACAGACTGAATAATGTTTGAAGTGTCTACTGAATTCCTAAAATGCAACTAACTTAAAGGCTAACGCATGTAATAACGAAGGGTCGGTAGGCGGGCCTCATACCCCCACCTTTCCTTACCGGACCGTTGAGGGACCAACCAAATATCTAGAAATATTCAATAGAGACCAGCCGCGACATAGACAATATAATAAACAAAACTTCTGATGCTTTGTTCAACGAAACAAAGACTTATCGGGACCGTACTGACCGTCGCGACTGGTCGTCGGTCCCACCAAGGGCCATGTGTTTACGACCGGCAAGTCGTGGTGTAAAACGGCCGCAACAACGTCTTATCGTAAACTCACTACTAAGCAACCAAATAACACGATTCAACAAACTCGTTACCTATGATACATCAATATAATAATTGAGGATCATAGGTGACCTTTCGTTGCCAATTACAGGACCCTGTATTTGAGATTCCACATACGCTTGAAGCTCATCTCATAAACAGAAGTCGTAAGATGACTATAGAACTTGAGGGTGAAGTGCCGTTGGTAGTCAATTTCAGTAAGCATGTAAAATTAACAATTTGACTGCCGTGATGGTCACCGCTGATCGGCACAAGAGATTTTACTGGAGATCCAAAATATTCGCAATGGGTTGCAAGATTTACTTTATAAATGCAGTTACTGTTAGAATAGTGATGCGATACTTTGGTCTCCAATCCCTGTACAATATTCACATTTTGCATAATTCAGTCAAACGCTGTAGTATTTCATAGTATCGCCGTTCTAATGTAGCAAAATACACACGGCAGTCAATGTGTTAACGATGGTGCTTGGATCGTAGATGAAAAATAATGATGCTTTTCTGGAGCTTGAACTGATTATGACTTCTGTGTTTTACTTCATAATATCCTTCTGCCCTCCTCGCCCTCTCTATCTTGTTTCTATCCTTTCGTGAAAGATCAAACAATATTCGATTGTATGTTTGATCGAGACTGAAACTCTGATGGCTACGTCGGTAACTACTGCGATTGTCATTGTTTCGTTTGTGTTTTCTATGATTTCTACAGCCTACATTATTTTTTCAGCCACAAAAGATTGAGCAGAAACAAAAGACAATTATTTTCAGTAATGGAAATTCGTTAGCAATATTTTATTAGCATACATAATTCGTTCATTATTCCATCTTCAGTAATAAATAGTTACATTATAAACCTTCTGAGTTTCATGGGCAAATATATGCGTCCGGCGAAAACTCTCAATGTGGACAGTGGACGCATGTATGTGCTTGTCAATCTTTTCAGGTGCTCTTCTTAGTAAACTTCTTGCATTATTTAATTTGGCGTAATTGAAGAATCATAATTATAATTTAGTTGCAGTTTGCATAATCAATAAACGGAATTCAACCCCTGCCGTTCATATAGAGTGTTTCGATCGAGAGTATAGAGCACTCAAAGGATTAATCCTTTCGGTAGTGTCGGCACATTTAGGCGTTAAACTCATATCCTCTAAACTGTGCTATAAGCAACTTTAGTCGATTCATTTAAACTATTAAAATGTTACTTGGTTCGGATGTCGTTCACGTTAATTTACACACAGTTTTTCCGGCCAAACTTTGCTAGCGTAGTCTACACACAAAAGTAAGAAATGTTATGCAATGAACATATGCTCTTAAATGCTTTATTAAGGATTTATAATATAATTATAATTTTACTTATAAAGGACACAATCTTTTTTGGATTTCTCAGAAAACGAATTTGAGGAAGAAGTAGCAGGAGATATTCCATTATTACTTCGACAAAACTTATGGATTCAATTAGACGGTCGTCCAATACATTATGCAGTAACAGTACGGGAATGCACAAGTGACCATTGTTCACAACGATGAATAGGTCGAGGAGGACCAATTTCATGGCCTCCAAGATCACCAGATCTCACGTTAATGGATTTTTACGTGTGGGGAGTTGTGAAAGCGAACGTTTATGAAGCACAACTTGACACTCGTGAGCAGTTAGTACAGATGATTACAGACGCATTTGCTGCGATTAGAGAAAATAAAGAAAAAATTAGTAACACGATAGGGTCAATTTTTGTTAAATGCCAATCCTGTATTCGTAATAACAGACGTCATTTTGAAATGTTAACTCATTAATGAAACGTTAATAAAAAATGTCGATATCAACTACTTTAGCAATTAAACGTAAGAGTTTACGTAAACAAAAATGGAGAAATTCATAATACGTTCATACGCTGTGTCGACGAAATGCCAGTTGATTATAATTTTGTATTATATTATATTATAACTCCTTAATAAAACATTTAAGAGAATATGTTAACTGTATAACATTCTTTTCTTACTTTTGTAGAATACACTGGCAAACTTTGGCCGGAAAAAAGTGGGACACTCTGTATGTTTAATATTCTTTGTACATTACATGAGGTAGTTACAAAAGGAACTTAACACAACGACTGTCTGATTAGAACTGTGTGAAGGAATATGAATAATTGTCCAGCGCTGTCAAGTGGATTTTGTGTGAAGTATGTAGGAGGGCACATAAGGATATGTAAGTATAGATATAATGGCTAGATAGCAACGAAGAAGGGTGGAAGTAATCTATACCTGACAGTTATATGAGCCTGAACAGTACTGTTGGCGCCTAACAGTGTCCGATGGACCTTGTCACATATGCAATTTTGTGTTTTGCAAATTTCGACATGCTTCTACACAATGATGTATGGTGCATCACATATAGAGCACAATCACAGTTGCATGTCTACAATCGGGTACGACCAATGTGTATTAAATTTCGCAACAGCTCAAGAATCAACATGCTGATAGCCATATTGGTAATCCATGAGTGGAGTTATAAATCTCTATGAATAATTAAAATAACACGAACGGCACCGCTCAGAAAAAGTTGAATAACATAAGTAACTTGACAATATTACAAAATAAAAAGCGCACTCTGTAACAAGTAAACATATAAGACTGTAAGATCTGATGTAAGAGTGTAGATGGTCGTAGTATGCTTATTAAGATATTGAAAGTACATTAGTATATTTACAGGAAAAATAATATGGTAGTGTACTATGTGCAGGTTTATGCTTTCGAGAGAGTATTGAGAGAGAACGGTGCCTCACCGATATTGGGAAGTAAGAGCCAGGTCGCCGAAAAGGGAGGACGAAAAAGTCGGAGGCAGTCTGGCTAAGAACAGTTAACACTTAAGTGGAACAGTTACAGAACATTTAGCCAACCTAATGGGGAGATCTCCCATTATTTTCTTACCAGTGCGTTGCGTTTTATTGTACTTCGTTTTTCTGTGATATTTAGTCAACCTTGAACTGGAGTTGTTCGCAAATCATCAAGTACCTTTTATACTGTTGTAGAGTAGAACATTTAATCGAATTTGTAATATAAAGTCAGTTGAAATTAATTGCCAAGGTTACAGCTCCCAATAAAAACTTATCTATTCCAAACGTAACCATATTTAAAAAAAAAACTTTAAAGAACATTACACATTTTTAAATGTCAATTTTGTAATTTATCTTTAATTTTACATTTTGCATAAACGACAAGAAATATTTAGTTACGCAATTTATATTGAATTTGTTGTTTTTACCAACTAAATGCAATGCAGGATCTTTACCATCAAATATTATTTATCCATTAAAAACGTTTTTTATGTTCTTTGCATTTTTCAAGTAGTGAACATTAATCTACGTCACTTGCGAAAAAGGGGCAGTGGAAAGAAGTCGTTAAGATGTTATGGATAGATGTGGTGCGCGCGGTTGACTAACTATTAAGAAGTTACGAACTTAAGAAGTACAACACGCGATACGAATCATCCACTGTAGTTATCCTTCCTTTTACTATTTTATTTTCTTCTTAAATAAATCGTGCAGTAGCATTTGCAGATTTAAAAATAATTATCGGACACACAAAAACCAAAGATAAATGCAACTATTGCCGCCGATTATAGTTACATGACTCGACACTCTCTAGCTGAAAGACCGATATGATTTAACACTTTTTGACGTTCCGCACCATAAGAACTCTAACACAAAAAAGGAGTCGTTATTCAGCGCATTCCTCATATGCTTCCTTGCACTTATTTGCTCTCACTCGTTCAATTAATCCTAAGAACACTCTCTTTACCTACAAAAATTAAGGCGAGACCTGGGTCGCACGAATTTTACTGAGTCCCTGGCCTGCGTCTATCTCACTCTATAATACCTTTTTCACACAAATTACATAACTGTTTGAGTCCCATACAGCACGGTTGCACTATTCAGGATTTATGTCGAAAGTCCCACTACTTTTATTGGCGATAGTCGCTTAATTTTACTAATAATTATTCTCCGCACAATTACTCTTTTTCGTGTGAACCACATGAGCAATACATTTTCTCTCTAATGACCATTACTTTAAATTACACTCATTCGATAAACACAAGCGCTGCTGCTCCGTTTAACATTTTTCGCCATAAATTAAAACAAGCGCTGTCGCGAGACTCAGTATTTCTCGACAAGATTTTCTGAACTACCTCTGCCACTGAAACGGTTAATACGATCTACTCTATTAAATTTTATTGTAGCCCGCAGGGCTGAAAATGTAAAACCCACGCGGCAATGAACGTGTTAACACTTTAAGGATCACTAAGAAATCTGTAAGAAATACGTATTGTATTGTATACGAAATTGTATAATTGGAAGTATTATAGGTATTATTAAAAAAAAAATGTTTTTTATCACAACTTTTTTACTAAAAAATGAAAATATGAAAAAAACATGAAGGCAATTGAGTTTAACACGTTGACTGCCATGCGTATTTTGCTGTATTTGAACGGCGATGCTATGAAATACTACACCGTTTGACTGAATTATGCCAAATGTAGATAATGTGTAGGTATTGGAGACCAAAGGATCGCATCACTATTCTAACAATAACTGCATTTATAAAATAATTATTGCTACCTATTGCAGATATTTTGGATCTTCGGTAAAATCTCTTGTACCGGTCAGCGGTGACCATCACGGCAGTCAAAGTGTTAATATGAAATAGCGATTCAATTCTTTGGTCCTCGACACCTTCGCATTATTTTCATTTTGCATAATTCAATCATATTCTGTAGTATATTGCCGTATTAGAACGGCGATGCTATAAAATACTACAGGGTTTGACTGAATTATGCAAAATTTAAATACTGTGTAGGTAATGGAGACCAAAGGATCGCATCACTATTCTAATAATAAATGCATTTACAAAATAATGATTGCTACCTATTGCGGATATTTTGGATCTTTGGTAAAATCTCTTGCGCCGGTCAGTGGTGACTATCACAGCAGTCAAGGTGATAATGCATTGAATATTGATGTAAATACTTAAATAGACAAAATAGATACCTACAATATATCAAAAATAAATGACATCTAAAGACGGCGTGTAGAAAACACGATAAAACTCGTGAGCGGTCCGTAACACGTGGGACGCGAAACACGAGAAAACTCGTCAGCGGTCCTTAAAATGTTAACATTAATCCAATCTAAAAATCGCTGTCTCGACATTAGCGACAGAAGCCGCGTTACACGTAAAGTCACCGAACACTTACTATACCTCTTCACGTTCGATCATTTTCTATATCCTCGCAGTGTCTTCGTTTTTCTTTCAGCCCACATCAGCCGCAACTGACTTTGAACTAGCGTAGATAGTAGCGAGTTGTGTCCCAAGAGTAAACGCGAGTGTGCATAGCGACTAGTCGAAGTTGCGACGTGCCTTCGGAACGACGAGCCGCACGGAAGCCACGATTTCTGTTTCGATGCCCGGAGAAGCAGTTATTGCCGGCGCGCTCGTAAATGGAACGCGATTCTCACGGGTACAATAGCGGGCGCACTCGCGATCCTGCGCTCATTTTGACGCTCCCCTCCTTTCTTGTATGCGCAAAACGCATGTCGTTCGTAATCTTTAATCTTCCGGAATTCGATTCAAGCCCGGCGAACTTCCCGTCGCGCCGTTCTACGGTTCCGCAATATCAAAGCTGAGACTAGCTCGAAACTCGCATGCGGATTGGCAGTGTGAGAGGTTGCAGCGAATTGCGCGCTCGGTCCCTTGAGCTAGCTTGCTTATATGATTCGAATGGGTGAGACTCTTGGAAAATCGGCGCGGATGGATGTAATTTCATGCATCAAAGTTCTGCCATAGGAAAAGCGTAATTTGCGCCTCATCTTGCCTCGACGACGAATTTGAGAGTGGCTTCCTGGCGTTTCGCGACGACGAAAATTGCAGCGGCGTAACGTGCTTCGCAATTAGGTCAGGACGTCTGCGTCGCCAAAAAGTTCAAGGAAATTTGCTATCGAAGTGATCTGCTTGCAGCGGAGCTGTTGAATCGCAAGGAGACCTGGAAGCGGTTTTAAATTTGTACGCTGGTCTCGACAACTATCGGTGAGTTGCTGTTCTGACACCGGAACCATGATTTAATTGGGCAAGACCCTTAGAAAATCCGATATAGAAAAAGTGTGATTTCTACCTTATCTTATCCGAAGAAAAAATTCGAGAACGTCTTTCTGGCGGTTTGCCATGACTTAAATAACAAACGTAACGCCTTTCGCAATTAGGTCACGCCATCAAAGCCGCCAAAAATTGAAGGAAATTTGCTATCGAAGTGATCTGCTTGCAGCGGAGCTGTTGAATCGCAAGGAGACCTGGAAGCGGTTTTAAATTTGTACGCTGGTCTCGACAACTATCGGTGAGTTGCTGTTCTGATACTGGAGTCATGATTTAATTGGGCAGAACTTTTAGAAAATCTGATACAGGAAACGTGCGTTTTATACCTTATTTTATCTGAAGAAAAAATTCGCGAACGTCTTTATGGCATTTTACCATGACTTAAATAACAAACATAACGCTTTCCATAGTTAGGTCACGCGGTCAAAGCCGCCAAAAAGTGAAGGAAATTTGCTATCGAAGTGATCGGCTTACAGCGAAGCTGTTGAATCGCAAGGAGTCCTGGAAGCGGTCTTAAATTTGTACGCTGCTTCCCTCAACTATCGGTGAGTTGCTGTTCTGACGCCGAAGCCATGATTCAGTTGAGCGAGACCTTTAGAAAGTCTGATACAGAAAAAGTGTGATTTCCACCTTATCTTATGTGAAGAGAAAATTCGAGAACGTCTTTCTGACGTTTTGCCATGACTTAAATAACGAACGTAACGCCTTTCGCAATTAGGTTACGCCGTCAAAGCCGCCAAAAAATTAAAGGAAATTTGCAATCGAAGTGTTCTGGTTGCAGCGAAGCTGCTGAATCGCAAGAAGACTTGGAAGCGGTCTTAAATTTCTAAGTTGATTCCGCCAAATATCGGTGAGTTTCTGTTTTGACACCAGGATCATAATTCAGTTGGACAAGACCTTTAGAAAACCTGATACAGAAAAAGTGTATTTTGTACCTTATCTTACCTGAAGAAAAAAATCGAGAACGTCTTTTTGGCGTTTTGCTATGACTTAAATAACAAACGTAACGCTTTTCGCAATTAGGTCACGCGGTCAACGCCGCCAAAAAATTGAAGGAAATTTGTTATCGAAGTGATCTGCTTGCCGCGAAGCTGTTGAATTGCAAGAAGACCTGGAATCGGACTTAAATTTGTAAGTTGATCCCGCCAACTATCGGTGAGTTTCTGTTTTGACACCAGAATCATGATTCATTTGGGCAAGACCCTTAGAAAATCTGATACAGAAAAAGCGTGATTTCTACCTTATCTTACGTGAAGAAAAAATTCGAGAACGTCTTTCTGGCGTTTTGGCATGACTTAAATAACAGACGTAACGCCTTTCACAATTAGGTCACACGGTCAAAGCCGCCAAAAAGTTGAAGGAAATTTCCTATCGAAGAGATCAGCTTGCAGCGAAGCTGTTGAATCGCAAGAAGACCTGGCAGCGCTCTTGAATTTGTACGCTGCTTCCCTCAACTATCGGTGGGTTACTGTTCTCACATCGGAGCCATGATTCATTTGGGCCAGACCTTTAGAAAATCTGATATAGAAAAAGTGTAATTTCTACCTTATCTTATCTGAAGAAAAAATTTGAAAACGTTTTTCTGGCGTTTTGCCATGACTTAAATAACAAACGTAACGCCTTTCGCAATTAAGTCACGCCAAAAAATTGAAGGAAATTTCCTATCAAAGTGATCTGCTTGCAGCGAAGCTGCTGAATTGCAAGATGACCTAAAAGCGGACGCCAACTGTCGGTGAGTTTCTGTTTTGACACCAGAATCATGATTCAGTTGGGCAAGACCTTTACAAAATCTGATACAGAGGAAGTGTCTTTTATACTTTATCTTATCTGAAGAAAAAATTCGAGAACATCTTTTTGGCGTTTTGTCATGTCTTAAATAAGAAACGTAACGCCTTTCGCAATTAGGTCACACGGTCACCGCCGGTAGAATGTTGCAGGAAAATTTTCTACCAAAGTGACTCAACCCAGAGGAGCTGTTGACTTACAACGAAACCTAAAAGTAGTCTCAAACTCGCACGGCAGTTGCGGCAGATATCAACGAGCTGTTCTTCTGTCCCTGGAGCGAGCTCAACTATACACAATGTAGTCGGATGTCCGTGGAACGCGGGAAGCGCAGAATACCGTGGTTTTGGTTTCGATGTGGACTGGAATAATGGACCTGAATGTTACACCGCCGCTTCGAGTTTGATGAAACATTTTACTCGGAGCGCATTGCGTTAATCTCGAGGAAATTTAGGCGAGGCGGGAAAATCGGTTTTGATGCTTTGAGCAACAGTACGCGAATCGCACCGTGTAATGCGATACGATTGTCGGCGTCCATCTTTTATTACCCATCGGCTTAATACATCTGCTCACACAGTTTTCTGTTGCCATATCGAAAGATGTCTCGTTATTACAGGTTTCTTTTAGCGATACAATTTTCGGAGGCGTACTCCGCCGTAATTACACATCCGCTTCGCTGTGCATTCTGTCGTATGCGGGTTCATTTAACACTTTGACTGCCAAGTGTATTTTACTATATTAGAACGGCGACACTATGAAATACTATAGCGATCGATTGAATTATGCAAAATGTAAATAATGTGCAGGTATTGGAGGCCGAAGGATCGAATCACGATTCTAATAACAACTGCATTTATAAAATAATAATTGCTACCCGCTGCGAATATTTTGGATCTTCAGTAAAATTTCTTGCGTCGGTCACCGGTGACCATCATGGCAGTCAAAGTGTTAACAAAATCGTCCGTCATCGCATCTAAGAAAGATCGTAAAAATTCCCTTCCGGTCGGCGTGCATTTCTGCCTAAGTAATGCGATACGATTGTTAGCGTCCATCTTTTATTACCCATCGGCTTAATACATCTGCCCACACAGTTTCTTTTGCCATATCGAAAGATGTCTCGTTATTACAGGTTTCTTTTAGCGATACAATTTTCGGAGGCGTACTCCGCCGTAATTCCACATCCGCTTCGCTGTGCATTCTGTCGTATGCGGGTTTATTTAACAAAATCGTCCGTCGACGCGTCTAAGAAAGCTCGTAAAAATTCACTTCCGGTCGGCGTGCATTTCTGCCTAAGTAATGCGATACGATTGTCAGCATCCATCTTTTATTACCCATCGGCTTAATACATCTGCCCACGCAGTTTTTTGTTGCCATATCGAAAGATGTCTCGTTATTACAGGTTTCTTTTAGCGATAAAATTTTCTGAGGCGTACTCCGCCGTAATTCCACATCCGCTTCGCTGTGCATTCTGTCGTATGCGGGTTTATTTAACAAAATCGTCCGTCGACGCGTCTAAGAAACCTCGTAAAAATTCACTTCCGGTCGGCGTGCATTTCTGCCTAAGCAATGCGATACGATTGTCAGCGTCCATCTTTTATTACCCATCGGCTTAATACATCTGCCCACACAGTTTTTTGTTGCCATATCGAAAGATGTCTTGTTATTACAGGTTTCTTTTAGCGATAAAATTTTCGGAGACGTACTCCGCTGTAATTACACATCCGCTTCGCTGTGCATTCTGTCGTATGCGGGTTTATTTAACAAAATCGTCCGTCGACGCGTCTAAGAAACCTCGTAAAAATTCACTTCCGGTCGGCGTGCATCTCTGCCTAAGTAATGTAGGGATATAAGATGTTAGGTGATGTCGAAGTGTGATGCGGAATTATATTGAGTTGAATAATTTATTAAAGATAAATAGAAGCACTAATTATACATATAAATACAGAATGAAAGTAAAACTATGGCATTCCGACTACGATTCGGTAAACGGCAAGAAAACGTATCAATACTGGACTGAACTACACTCTGAACTTGACTGACTGACAACTCAACTTAAACTGAACGACAACGTTCTGACCTATTATTGAAGTATCATTGAACTAAATCGAACTCCGTTCGACGCGTTTATAGACCTCTACCGCCTTATCTTAATCCTGTAGGGCCCGATGGCCCAACGACAGTTTTATGCGACGCATCTACGGCCGCTTTCCTGATGCTACAGTAATGCAATACGATTGTCAGCGTCCATCTTTTATTACCCATCGGCTTAATACATCTGCCCACACAGTTTTCTGTTGCCATATCGAAAGATGTCTCGTTATTACAGGTTTCTTTTAGCGATAAAATTTGTAGAGAGACTGCGCAACGACTGAAGCGTAGGTACTAATTCACAGGACGAGCATTACCGTGTTCCGCGCAACAGTCAGTTCTGTAGGCGTCTTGTTTTGGCCCGAGGCGCGACGCGTAAAGACCATTGTACAAAATTTCAAAGATATTAACGGCATCCGGAAACATAGTGCGCATTAAGGAAAATACCAAGCAGCTTAACTGTTGCCGCTTTGAAAGCAATAACTCTTCACTTTATCAAGTATGCGCGCTTATCGCTACCAGCCAGCGAACGACTTCAAATATCGCATGCTGTCCACGACGAGTACTAGCGAGTTGCCTAGTCCTTCGAGCAAACTAGGATATGTATAACGGTAGCTCGAAGTTCAGGAGGTGCTACGCGGAAGGTTGCAACGACAGGGAGTGTCATGAGCCGTGTTTTGATTCGGAACAATAAGCCAAACTTCACGAAAGCTGCAGTTTTGGGACACAAGTCGATTTTGAAGTTCACTTGTCGCGATAAATTCGACGTTGCTGACCAATAAATGCGGTAGAAACTTTTTAACACGGCAGCATTTCTAGCTCAATAAGTACATATGTAGGATAAAATTCATTAACCAAATGATAACGATACTCAAAAAAGAACAATTTTAAACGGTCCCTAAACATAAAATAACACCTTCTTAACACGTTGACTGCCAAGCGTATTTTTCTATGTTAGAACCGCGATGCGATGAAATACTACAGAGTATGATTAAACCGTGCAAAATGAAGGCAACGCAAAGTTGTTAGAAACCAAAGTATTGAAGCATAATTTCAATATCAATTCCTTTTACAAGATTGCAAATAGGCTTGATGGCGAATTTTTTTGCATTTACAGTAAAATCTTTTGCGCCGGTCACCGGTGACCACCGTGGCAGTCAAAGTGTTAACTAATGCGTACTAGTTTTCGCTCAAAACGTCTTTTACTCTGTTTGATCACGCCTCGCTTTTCACTTTGATCTCGCAAACAAAATGTACTCTCGCAACCACACAGCAGATCAGTTCAAACTGTCTTACACATTATGTAATTTTTAAATCAACTTTACTCCTGACACGGCGATATGAATAATCTAATGTTTCAGACATTTTCCCGTTGATCATTCTCTGTCTCATATATTCATATTCATACATTTACAAGACACAGAATCAAACCCCACACATTTTTCAGTTTATGCGATCACTGTTGAGGTTTATGGTATTTATATTCCGGTTTATAGTGCTTACACTATATTAGAAAGGCTTATATCATATTCTATTTTTGTCAGGATCACACATGCATTTCTACATTTTAGCAGGAATTTTTTGAAGTTTGCCCTTGCCATAATTTTATGATGTATGTGCCATCAATCATGTGGCAAAATACATTTTTTGTTTCTAAATTTATCTTCTATATCCATGAGAAAAAAGTTAGTTTTATACAAGTGTTTAAAAAACTATTGTCCGCATAAAAGTTTTTCGCTGTTCCGTTAATACGTATTAACCTCGCGAGGTTTTAACCTTACGAACTCGCGACTGTATCTGAGAAACTTGTTTGTCCTACAAACTCGAAATAACGTTAAAAAACATTCAACACATACAGATAAGTATATATTTGATATTGTTGTTACGGAAGTAGCAGCAATTTTCAAAGCGTTTACTTGGAAACTTCTGACCTTCGTCCTTTTCTCGCTTGAGCTTCCATCGCATACATTCTTAAACTCCCATGCCGCCATCGGCTCTGCTCTTTGCGCAATCGAAACACGTATAAGAATTCGCCGCCCGATTAAATACGAGTCAGGTGCATATTAACAGCGCCGGCAAACAGCCAAGGGCGAAAGGTTAACATTTAACGGCGCCCGTCGACTATTTTCGCAACGCGAGTTTCTCCGGTTTCACTCTTCAAAGAAGTTACTTCTCCAAACATTTCCATTAACTCCATAAAAACATCACGGTCCGTCAACAGAGCGACGCATCTCGCTTCTAATACATTTTATTAAGCGCAAAGACGCCGGGACGGGAGGCAGGATAGAAAATGAAATGTAATCGAGTCCCATCGCCGCTAGACTCACTCTCGATCTTGAATCATGCTAGGTAAAGTTCAGCGTAATACCACGTGAACGTTGCGTTCTCGCAATTTACTCACTTCGGAGTGACGCTGTCGGGCCCTGCTGGTTTACTCGCGAAAAGAGGATATTCGAGGAAGACGTAACTGTAATCTTGCGTTGAGTAGAGAACTAAGCGAACGGAGTGAGAAGTTTCGAACTCGCTCGGGAAGTTTTGAATATTTCGAACGTTACGTCGCCATATTCGTTTCACGGATGCTTGTCGCTGTTTAAGAACTTCCTTCTTCCACCTTCGCAGGTTAAAAGTTTATCGGCATTAACGGCTGATCGGGACGTTAACCGTCGGCGAATCGTCAAAAAACAGAAGGGCGGCAGGCCTTCGCTCGCTCGAAAAAGATTGCGAGTTTGCGTGAAGATTATCTTTCGCGGCTCTTTCTTGGCCGTTTCACGGCGATACGCGAAAACTGCCGTTCGGTAATAACCGTGTAAGACGATCGTAAACGAAGATTCCCCATTCAGGCTGCCCGTATATAAGAGTACCCCGGGGAAGTGTTTCGCGCTGCAGTTCGGCAAGTTACTTTGATTCTAATGCAAGTCCGCTGTTATTCAGTGTCCTGATACATTACGCCCGCCCCACTCGGGTCGAAATGTTTGCCGCAGGTAAACTACGTGACTCACTCGGTTTATAAACTTAACGAACGAGGAAATTATTATTCGCTGTACGTCGTGCAATATCTAGACACGCTACATTGTGCCGCTGCCGATGATTATCAAGTTTTAAGGGCGAATATTCCGCAGTCGTTGAACATAGGACTGGATTGGCAGATAAAAAGTACTTTGCCGATCAAATGCGAGGGGTTTAGTATCCTTTACATTGTTCTACATGCTTAATTGGCGGGATTCCTCCCTTTATAGAGCTCTGACGTCACATTTAAGAACATGATTTTTTTTCCACAAAAATATTGCTATGACTCTCGAATGTGAATAAAACTACTTCAGCCATTCGGTATATCAAGTGTTTAGTTTCCGAATTTCTAAAAAAATGCTGTGTTTTGTGGACTCCAACCGCACGGCCTCTCTACAACCCCTTTCACTTAATCAGTCATCATGGAATAAAACACTTCTGGCAATGGCCGTTTAAAAATAGGATTTTCTGGGAAATAAAAAATACGCTAACGGTCAAGTGAAAAGCTTTTGAACCTTTTTTATCGATGATTTGATTAAGTATTTGTCCATAGTCATACGTGCTTAATTGGCAGAACCCCTCCCCTTGTAAATGTCTGCCATATAACTTAACCAGATGGTTTTATTCGACGAAAGCGTTGCTATAATCTTCAAACATCAATAAAACTATTCCCGGTAATCTTAATTCGATCTATCAAGTACTCTTAATTTTTGCATTTCTAGAAAAGTGCCATTTTTATGGACCTCAATCACACGCTTCTTTAACTACCTATTCTAAAACAAAGCACTCGTGGCGACGACCGCTTTCGGACTCGGCTATTTATAAAAATGGCTTATTAATTAGATACATTTTTTTTCATTTTTTCACTTATGCCTCAAAATTATCTATAAATTTTTCCAAACGTACATGCAAGGTTATATATATAGGTTATATATCCCAATGAGCAGAATTCATCCCTCTATAAATTTCTAACAGCAAACATGAGAACATTGGTTTATTTCGGAAAAACACCGCTACAACTTTGAAACGTCATTAAAAATAGACCACGCAGCCTGAGTTTAGCCAATCAATTTCTAAAAAAGTGCCATTTCTATGGACCTCAACCACACGCTTCTTTAACTACCTATTTTAAAACAAAGCACCCATGGCGACGGCCACTTTCGGACTCGGATATTTATGAAAATAAAAAGAATGACTTATCAATCAGAAACATTTTTTTTTCATTTTTTTAAATTTATGCTTCAGAATTATCCGTCAATTTTTCCAAACGTACATGTAAGGTTATTTCGGCAAAACGTCGCTATAACCTTTAAACGTCATTAAAAATAGAGTACGCAGCCTGAGTTCAGCCAATCAACTATTTCTTCATTTCAATTTTCTGGAGAAGTGTTATTTTGATGGGCTCCAATCCCATGCTCCCTTAACTATCTATTTTCAAACAAAGTATCCATGGCGACGGCTGCTTTCGGACTCGGATATTTATGAAAATAAAAAGAATGGCTTATCAATTAGATACCATTTTTTTTCATTTTTTTTATTTATGCTTCAGAATTATCCGTACATTTTTCCAAATGTGTATGTAAGGTTATAGATTCCCAATCAGCAGAATTCATCCCTTTATAAATCTCTAACAGCAAACATAAGCACGTGGTTTTATTTCGGAAAAACCTCGCTAAAACCTTTAAACATCATTAAAAATAGAGTACGCAGACTGAGTTCAGCCAATCAACTATTTGTTCATTTCCTTCTGCCCCTTAACTATCTATTTTCAGACAAAGTATCCATGGCGATGGCGGCTTTTGGACTCGGATATTTATGAAAATAAAAAGAAATGGCTTATCAGTTACATACATTCTTTTTCATTTTTTTTATTTATGCTCCAGAATTATCCGTAAATTTTTCCAAACATATATGTAAGGTCATACAATAGCAAATCTAAGCACATTGTTTTATTTCAGAAAAATGTCGCTATAACCTTTAAACATTATTAAAAATAGACCACGCACACTAAGTTCAGCCAATCAACTATTTCTTCATTTCAATTTTCTGCAGAAGTGTTATTTTGATGGGCCCCAATCACACGCCCCTTAACACCTCCGGCTGCCTAGCGAGCCATCATGGGACAAAGCACCCCAGGCGATGGTCGCTGTGCGACAAGCTAGCGGGATTTGTAAAAACATCCCCAAGAAACGGGGCAAACGTAATAACAGCGCCACTCCCCGCGGTTCAATAAGAGGGACTGAGAGCCGGCCGAAAAACACAAGTGCGGCAGAGAGGCCAGGTTCCTCGAGCGCGAAAGAAGCTCCGGCCGCTGGGAATCGTCGTTAAAGACATTACACGCATCTCACGGGGACAGAAAACCGCACGTAGTCCGACTGACCCGCGCAGCGGAGGGACGGGAAACCTTATTATGCGCCTTCTCTAGAACTCTCGTGTTCTCCTGCAAAGTGGTGTGGATGGTGTCCACCGAATAACCAGACCATAAACCACCGGGGACCAAGAGAGCGTCAGGACCGAAGGAAGAACCTGTCGACCAGCGCTCCCCGACCTTTACGTCACCCGTAAACCAGCGTGTTGCCGGATTTCAACGACCAAACATATTCGCGAACGCACCATAAAGCCGACCCAAGGTCGGGCTGACACTCCGTTTTAATGACGCGCCTTTCGGCGTCCGACGCTTTGGCCCAAAGTGCCGTTTCGAAGAGTAGCGAAAGAGAGACGCCGAGAGGATAGATGTATATAGAGAGAGAGAGAGAGAGAGAGAGAGAGAGAGACAGAGAGAGAGAGAGAGAAGCTGAAATGAGCAAGAGTAATAACGCTACGTTCGCCTGTGAATACGTTTGACCCTATCTCGCCACCTACGTTCCGCCGGCCGCAGCTTTTCTCATAGTTCACCGACTCACGGCACATTCTTTTACACGCGCTCTGGAATTTTCATTTTCGCGCGCGCCCCGCTGAAATGCGCGAATGCCGACCGCACGATGACTGACGCTACTTTAAGGACCTGCGGAAATTGTCCGCGGACCTATGGATGCCCGACTTTCGCGCAGGCTCTTTTAAAACCTGTTTTAGTCAGTCTTTGGCGTACTCCGCCGTAATTACACATCCGCTTCGCTGTGCATTCTGTCGTATGCGGGTTCATTTAACAAAATCGTCCGACGACGCGTCTAAGAAACCTCGTAAAAATTCACTTCCGGTCGGCGTGCATTTCTGCGTAAACGATCCCGCGGACGTTTGCAAGTTCCCACTTGCTTGTGATAAAAAAAATATATTGAGGAGCTCTCCGATAATATTGATAGGAGAAATATGTTTTTCTACGAGCATTATCCGTTTCCTCGACAAACAGTGTACCTTTTCTTTTAGCAACATTTCTGTGGTCTTCAATTAAAATTAATCTTTAATTACATTTAATCCGGCAGAAACGATGAATCTCGCACCATATAAAGACAGGAGAGCATAAATAAACACAAAATAGCTAATCCTAGGTAATCGTAGCTAATCCTAATTAAAAACTACAGTAATGGCCGAAAGGAAGAACACCGTCTGTTCGCGCATTATTATAAAACGGTTGTAAATTATAAAAATGATATATATACATCAGCATGTGATATTGTAAGAAAATTACTGTGCACCGTTTTTGGTTTAATTAGTAATCTTTAATTGATCTTATTTATTAATTCGGAAAGCACTCAACAGCTAAGAAATATGTCGAAATTATTGACATAAGTAAATAGTAACAGAGAAAGTCACTCTAAAACCTGGCTGTTTTCCGTTACATTAATAAACCAATTGATCCGATCGATTTAATTAGTCTTGTTGATCTGTTCAGAAATTTCATGCAATTAATCTTCCCAATTCCTTTCCAATGAAAATTAAAGACCGCAGAAATGGTATCAATGGACGAAGAATACCGTCTGTTGACGAAACGAAGAAAACTCGTACATTAAATATATACTACTGTCGATAAGATCGAACATCTTCGAACGATCGCACGATTATTGACATAATTGAACAATAATGTAGGATTTAAATACGTGAAACAAGAGAGTATAATATTCATAAACAATAACAACACAATCAAGATACTTTCGTCTTATTTCCTAATCTTTCGTCATTTCAGCTTTTCGTCTTTACGCCGTTTCGTCTTTACGTCTTATCGTCTTTACGTTTCGTCGTCAACTGCTTACTAAGAAACCAAATAACACGATAATAATTGAGGGTCACAGCTGACTTTTCCTCGCCAACTAGAGGCGCCTGTATTTGAGATCGCACAATAATAAAAAAAGTTAATCGACACTCATCTGTTCTCCTTGATTCTTCATTCTTCAGCTTTACTCTATTTCTGCTGCCTATACCGTACGTGCGACAGCGAACGTCCAGGTTGAAAAAGTGCCGCAAATGCACCTATAAAGACGTTCCCTACGCGGGTGTATGTTGTGTCGCGCAGTCGTTGACACCGCGATGTACACGATGTGAAAGCTGTCCCGCCTGTGGAGACGGATTTACAGGGCGGCGTTAGAAATTTAAAGAGATCGGAGTGCATGACTGGCATAAGAATAATGGTTTCGCCCGCTGGCTCGCCGCTCGTTCTCTCTAGCTGTACGACGATGAAGTACAACTTTATCCCCCGACAGCTATGTTAACCGATAAGGAACATTAGCGACGCGCGATATAAATCATCATTACTCGTCGCAAATGCGCCCGACGGAGCGACCGATGGGGCGCGTTAAACTGCAGTCCCGCGATTAAAAGTGCGCCCCAGCAGGGCGAGGATTTTGCATGCCGCTGCGACGACGATTTAATCGAACGTAAGATGAAAAGGAGCGGACGGTTATTCAAATACGATAAGTGGCGGCGATCGTAATTGGAGATTGGAGGAGTGAGTGGACGCGTGGAATAGTAATTTAGACAATGTGTGGATGTTAATTGCGTTAACGCATTAAGCGCCGAGCACGTTTTGTACGACTTTCGGTCCGCGGTGCTCGACGTTGTTAATTGATGAGGCACGACAAGATTGAATAATGATTACATGTAGACCACAACTATAATGTATGAATAAGATTACATGTTGCCCTTTCAGAAGTACCTTACAGGTGCTTTCTATTTTCAGTGTGGTTGTTTTGTTTTCGAATTGTCGGTATCTAAGATAGTAACAAAACTGGTAGGCAAGTGACAAATGAATTCATGATAAATTTGAAAAAATGTAATACACATAATCACAATATTGAAAAAAGAAAGTAATAAGACGAAGAAAGTAAGCAACGTAATTGATGAAGTGAATAAAATACGTCACTGTGTAAGGAATAAGCTATAGTATATTACAATGATAGTCTGTGGTGAGTACTTTCTTGATCACCTCTTTCCTGTCCGTCTTATAATGTATTCCGCAGCGGCCTTGCATTCTGGCTTCTTATTGCTGCTATGCCAGCTTCTAATTTGCATTCTTTTGTTTCGCAGAGCAACAGTATCGAGAACCGAACGTTTTTAGATTGTCGATTCTCTCACAACTGATATTTATAAAAATAATGTTGACGGACATTTTAATTTTTTCATAATCTTAAAACATTTCGACTTTTAACACGTTGACTGCCACGGTAGTCACCGGTGATCGGTGCAAAATAATTCACTAAAATTGTAAAAAATTTGCAATGAAGCCTATTTGCAATCTTGTAAAAGCAATTGATATTGGAACTGTGCTTTAATACTATGGCTTCTAACAACTTTGCGTTACCTTCATTTTGCATGATTTAATCATACTCTGCAGTATTTCATCGCATCGCGGTTCTAACATAGCAAAATACGCTTGGCAGTCAAAGTATTAATATAAGGATTTTATACATTACATTCTGTATTACTGATCACTGGTGATTCGGTCGCTCTAACTGAAAAATTGACCGTCGATCACCAATGATCGACACGGTACTTTACTGGTTAAAAGTGGATCCTTGCGCGTTTGAAAACTTGCATGCCGTTGTTGTGACGATTTAATTGGATAGAAGATAAGAAAGAGCGATCGGTTATTCAAACACCATAAATTGTGGCGATCGTAATTGAAGATTAGAGAAAAGTTTGAGTGTACGTGAGAAATTGTGATTTACAATGAATGCGTGTCAATTGTGTTGAACGTATGTAGTTATCTCGTATGTTTGCGGCGTCAAGCATTGAACTGAAAGCACTGTCTACATTACGCTAATTACAACATTCGCTGTACTCCATTCAAATTTGTCTTTATTTTCATAATCTTCGCGTGGTATTGTATCATCTCAGCCTAACTCTCTTATAATTTGAAACGATAGTCGATTGCAGTGTGTTGCTACACACACAGTTGGCCTACTCGGCCCAATACAACTGACGATAAACGACTGTGCCGTCATTGATCAATGCGTCTGTCGAAATCAAATATAAGAAACACATTTTTCGAAAAGACAGATTTTACAGAGTACACGAATATAACGCAAGCTACGATTTGTAAACTACGATAATTCAACAAAAACGCAACTATTTAACTTACAAATGAGCGTTTATTCGCCAATTTGCCACATCGCGGACCTCAAAGGTCATCGAAGAAACAGTTACCCGTTTTTTCATTTTCAACAAGCGTACCCAATAAAAAGAGAACCAGAAAATTACAGTAACTATCGGACAAACTTTAGCTTGTTAATATTCTGCCTCGATACAAACAATCGTTTATTAAAACAACTGTTAACTACTCTTGAATCTCCACACACGAAGTACCACGCGTTTCGTGCATCAGGCAGAATGACGTAACTGGTCAGAAACGAAGCGACTGCCCGTTCCCGGCTTGTCTACGAATCCGACATTTTCGCAGAAACGTCGCGTGACTTCTTGACGCGAAGGGGCAGAAGGTAATGTGCTTGCACCTGCGCCTCGCATAGTCAAGCGGAGGTGCGCGCTCGAGCGAAGAAGGTAGAATAATGTATGCGCGCTAGGGACACCCGGTAGGCCAGCAGCTAGCACTGCCTGACATAACTGCAGAATTACTACTGGCTACTTTGTCCGCGCTAACGAGCCATTACGCTCCTCTGCCTCGAGCTCATCGTAAACGCGAGCGCGGAAGCCCCTGCTTTCGCTGAAAAGAGGATTATTACGCGCGTGTGGAGAAGAGCGGATCCTGGTGACGCGATGCCTCAATGGGCGCCCTGCTCGTTCAGCACTACGTACGCCCGCATACTTCCATGCCCGTATATGCGCGTTTACATATATATGAGACGTACCTATAGCAGTTCTTCTCTTGAGCCGCGCGCCTCGTGGACGACCACAGGTGTTTCTTGCAGCACGTATCAAACGACACATTAATACAACGCCGTCAGAAACACTCGTTCCCTGAAATTTCGTCAGTGCTCGCCGTTTAATTCCATGAAATTCGCTCGTTCGCGCGGCGCCGCGATGAAATTACGCCGTCGTAGCTTGTCTCGCGAGCGCCATGGTTTATGGGCGTGGGGAGATTTTTTTCCCGCAGACGCCGGCGGTACATTGTTCTTTGCTTGGGTAAGGTGCAACGCGACGTTCCATAGACGCGGCCCCGCGCTCTCTTCCGCTTGGCTCCGCGAGTGGTTTCTGTTTTAGCTCCAGCGTTAAGTGAGGAATTGCGGGTTATTTGTCACACAAGCGGCTAATTCATGACTCGCGTATCAAACGGCAAATTAATGGCAACGCCGTCGGGAACACGCGTCCTCGAAAATTTCGTCAATTCGCCCGAGCCGTTTGATCCCGACGAAATTCTCTCTTTGCAGCGTCGGACGCAAAGCCACCACCGCTTTGTCATGAATGAAATTACGCGCTTAGGGATTTCGTAATTCGCCGATATACGTCATACCTGTGTCTACCTCAACGGTGTTATATCCATCTAATAAGCGACTTCAATGCCGTCGATATTGCGAGCGGACTTACGGAACGTTTATCGGCAAATCCGCGCTAAGCTCTGACAGACAGAACTAATAAGTAGAGATGAACGGTAAACCGAATTGTTTCGCAGCCGTCGAGCGTACTCCTGAAAGTCCTCTGGAATCTGAGTGGATTGAAGAGTTGAAAAAAGTACACCGACTGAGCATCCGACAAAAAGAAGTTTATCTGATTGTGAGTACCACCGGATTTTATTGCTGATATTCAGCTTGTTGAGCTTTTTCCTGGTTACGTTACAATGTCAAGACCTTGAAACAGTTTCTACTTTTCAAGTGCAGTTGTGATCGTTATTGCGCAAGTCACTTAAGATAAGATTCAAATTAACAGTTTAGAAGATGAAAAATGATTGAACCCGTTGTTATGGTGAAGCATGATTATTTCCATGTTCTTCGAAAACTTAATTGTCTTATGTGTGCTCTAGATATTAAAGCATTTCAGATGACGGGATTAGTTAAAAACGTGTCAGTTAGCATTTTAAGTATTCTTTGACGTGATAACTTCTGCACCGTATGTGTGCGGAATAAAAGTACGTTTAAACGATCCACTATATAAAAGCTGTTCCACGGGATGCAGTATGTGTGTGTATGTGTGTGTATACATAATCGCGCTGGAGCAGCGTTGGAATAAATGTAATCGTCTTAAGGGAGATTACGCTGAAAATATAAATGATTTTGTAATTATAAATAAGTTTTTTTATTGCTAGACCGAAAACATTTCAGACCACCCTTGTATATATATATCGATATATATATATATATAATATATGTACTTATATATATATGTAGGGATATAAGATGCTATGGTGTCGTCGAAGCGGGATGCGGAATTATATTAAGTTGAATAATTTATTTAACGATAAATAGAAGCACTAATATATAAATATAAATATAATTGAAACTAAAACTATGGCAATTCGACTACAATTCGGTAAACGGCAAGAAAACGTATCTATACTGCACTGAACTACACTCTGAACTTGACTGATCTATAACTCAACTTAAACTGAACGACAACTTAAAACTCTGATCTATTACTGAACTCGCGTCGCAAACCGGGCCGCCTTTTATACGGACCTCTACCGCTTTATCTTAATCCGGTAGGGCCCGATGGCCCAACGACAGTTTTATGCGACGCATCTACGGCCGTTTTCCTGATGCTACATATATATATATATATAAAGTATATTTACATATATATTTACATATAAATATACTTTATATACATAAAAGCACATCAAGAAAATTGCGACAGCAATCCACAACTTTTCCTCAAACTTATATCTTGAAATGGTAAGCAAACGTGAACGTCTCTTAATTTGATATAAGAACTGACCGCGTCTCCAGATTACACTTGCCCCAGACAAACTGTGCAGCACTTTTGCATCGTACTTTTCGAGAATCCGAAAAGCAATACATTTAAACTGTCTGACTGCACGCGCACACAACGGCGAAACGTTCTTCCCTGAAATCGTGAATGCCTGCCACGCGAGAAATGGGAATCGACGTCGTCTCGTTCCGAGATATTTCAGCGACGCAAAACGGTAATTTGCGGAAGAGTGGCGCATCTCTGCTTATTAGACGAAACTCGGTCGAGCGATGTAACGCGACGCCCCCCGCTTTCCTGTAAACTTCGGACGTAGGCTGATATCGGCAGACGCGGTATCGGCGAGAAATTGATAGATTACGAAACTTCTCTATGCTAACGGTCGCAACTAGTATCGGCAACTTCCGCTCACTTGGAAACTCATTACGCCTGCGGCTCATTCCCATCGAAATAATATTCAGGCCGCTCAAGCCTGTCAGAGCACAGCGTGATTACTTCTCAAGAAGCTAAGTCTTACGTTTGTTCGCGATGCTATTCTCTGGCATTGATGAAGGATCGAAAAATGTAAAGCAGCATCGGACGAGATCGATCCTGCTTCTCTCGGATTCGCAGACTTTCTTTTTATGTAAACTCTTTATTATAAAAATAATGGAACAGTAATATTAGTATTTGTACGTTCAAAAATCTGGATATGTAAATGTATGTATTATTCGAGTATTTATTGTAGCACCTGTTCAGGTTTTAATGAGATTAAAATGCTGTTAATATTAACACTTTGACTGCCGTAATGGTCACCGGTGACCGACGCAAGAGATTTTACTGAAGATACAAAATATTCACAATGAGTAGAAATTATTATTTTATAAATGCAGTTGTTGCTAGAATAGTGATGCGATCCTTTGGTCTCCAATAACTGCACATTATTTACATTTTGCATAATTCAGTCAAGCGCTGTAATATTTCATAGCATCGCCGTTCTAATATAGTAAAATACGCTTGTCAGTCAACGTGTTAATGTTATCTCAGGCTTTTCTTTGGTTAATCACAATTTTTATTTCGTTTTCAGATAATCGATCAGTGTAGGGCATCAAATAAGAAAAACTGTTTACAGGGTCCTTAGGCTAGCATAAACTAACTGTGCCATTGATGCTTTACTTCTCCACCTGTCATTACTACCGGTAATTATAATCACTCGTCTAAATTATGCATTACTTCCAGCATAACCGACGTTATTTTATTTAATTCTTTCAATAACTACTCATATCCGCAAAATGAAAATTTGTAATAGAATTGGTGACACAATATATAAAATATTACGTTCTATCGGAGAGGAAGTGTACGTTTACGTCTTCGTTAGTCTATATACTAGCAGCATATAGGTGATAAAGTATGTCGTATTGAACTGGTGAATTACATAGGCCTCGCTTAATCCTTTGAGTGCTACGACTATATCGACAGAAACTATGGACGCATATATGCGGCTCTCAATTTCTTCGATCTCTTACATATTGTTGTCACAATTACAAGTGAACGAGATAAATACGTATGCATTCTTAGCAAATAATTCTCTTGCACCATTTAATGTTACGTAACATGCGAATTGCAATCACAACTTAGTTGTGCCTTGTATAATCGATCAACAGACTTCAACACGTTTCGGCATTTAAAAGATTAATTGTCATTCCATCGACCCTTCCTATCCTCTCTTTCTTTATTTGTGTAGGAGTTAGCGATCCTCACATTAATGCGCGTATTTTGCCAACGCTGTCGGGTGAAAAGCGTACGCGAACGCCATGTCGCACTGCGATGACACTCGACAAATTTTTCGGATGAAATTTTGGCAGCGCGGAGAAGTGGAGGATAGTGCAGAAGATTCAGTCGCGTCGAAATAAATGGAGCACGCCAATTGTGCTGCTGAATACGGTGGCGCACTGTCGTTACACCGCGTCAAGTTAATCCGGTCAAAAGAGGCAGAATGGAAATGGCCTGATGTCAATATAATCCGACATCCATATATCCCGTCGTCGATGTGACCCAGTATTTCAATAATCCGTTATTAATATCGGAGTGTAATACCGCGCGGTCGCATAACTTCGTAATAAATTTAGCACTAATGAATCCACGCGATTATTACTTAAAAATATTAATACTATCGCGTTAAAAGATATTATCGCCGCTGCCGGTATCTCATTCATTCGAGCGATCGCTTTCGATTACGTCGAGCAATCAAAATTACACGTAATTCGTCCGTTGCATCGCTAATTCTCTTGCCGGAAATGAAAAAGGAACACGAGGCAATTCTCTCCTTATTTCGATGCGTGGCAAATCGTGCAGATTGTTGCAGGGAAGGTCTCGCAATTCTTTGAACTTGCGCGATGAACTTCAAAATAATCCCAGATCCCTTCTAACGTCCGGCAGGTTTTACGATATTTCCCCGAGTGCGCGCACCTAACTGACTCCTAATTCGCTTCTCACTATATTCTCGTTACGCACGTATTTCTGCTACCCACCTGGCATGAGCTTCGACGGAAAAAACTTTCCGAGAAGGCATATTATACGAGTTCGCGCGAGCCTTTGCAGATCGATAGTTGCAACCTCGATAACTTGCAAGAGAATCTCGTTTGCCACATCACATCTACACGTTGCAGCAATAGTTACTCCGATCAAACAATTTGCCGGATTTTGTAGATTTTCTTCGCACAACATAAGAAAGCGAAATAAAAGCAACACGAAATGTTACATACAAATCTCCAGTTACTGATGTGTTTCCAGCACGAAATTAATCAAATAGGTGATAGCAAAATGGAACAAATATATATACGTTCACTGCCACGCAAATTTTGTATTTTTTGTCCTGGGCCGACAGTAGAATTTAATACAGTACTTCGGACCATTAAATTTGTGAAAAACATCATATTTTGTTAATGTGGTTAATGACGCGTAGATTTGTAATTTTTCCTTTTTTCGCTTGATAATATTTATCCTAATATAATAATCCAGAAAATGTAACTCCAGTCACGGATGATCAAGGTGGCTGCCAACGTATTAACGAAAATTAAAACTTTTTAAGCAACGCAAACAGTCCAAATGCTTTTAATTTCCTCTTATACATTGATACTTCGCGCATACTCAGAAACAGCCTTCACATATCTTGTATTATAAATATTACGTAAATAAAGGATTTGGTCGCTATGAACAATATGCGACTCTTCTCGCTAAGTGACAAGTAATTTATTTCCAATAGTTGATAGCAAAATGGAACAAATATATACGTTCACTGCCACGCAAATTTTGTATTTTTTGTCCTGGGCCGACAGTAGAATTTAATACAGTACTTCGGATCATTAAATTTGTGAAAAACATCATATTTTGTTAATGTGTTTAATGTCGTGTAGATTTGTAATTTTTTTTTGTTGGCTCGATAAAATTTATCCTAATATAACAATAAAAAAAGTGTCGTAACCCCAGTCACGGGATGAATGATCAAAGTGGCTGCCAACGTATTAACGAAAATTAAAACTTTTTAAGCAACGCAAACAGTCAAAATGCTTTTAATTTCCTCTTATACATTGATACTTCGCGCATACTCAGAAACATACTTCACATATCTTGTATTATAAATATTACGTAAATAAAGGATTTGGTCGCTATGAACAATATGCGACTCTTCTCGCTAAGTGACAACTAATTTATTTCCAATAGTTGATAGCAAAATGGAACAAATATATACGTTCACTGCAACGCAAGTTTTGTATATTTTGTCCTAGGCCGACCATAGAATCTAATACAGTACTTCGGATCATTAAATTTGTGAAAAACATCATATTTTGTTAATGTGTTTAATGTCGTGTAGATTTGTAATTTTTTTTTGTTGGCTCGATAAAATTTATCCTAATATAACAATAAAAAAAGTGTCGTAACCCCAGTCACGGGATGAATGATCAAAGTGGCTGCCAACGTAGTAACGAAAATTGAAACTTTTTAAGCAACGCAAAGAGTTAAAATGCTTTTAATTCCTCTCTTATACATTGATACTTCGCGCATATTCAGAAACAGCCTTCACATATCTTGTATTATAAATATTACATAAATAAAGCATTTGGTCGTTATGAACAATATGCGACTCTTCTCGCTAAGTGACAAGTAATTTATTTCCAATAGTTGATAGCAAAATGGAACAAATATATACGTTCACTGCAACGCAAGTTTTGTATATTTTGTCTTAGGCCGACCATAGAATTTAATACAGTACTTCGGATCATTAAATTTGTGAAAAACATCATATTTTGTTAATGTGTTTAATGTCGTGTAGATTTGTAATTATTCCTTTTTTCGCTCCATAACAATTATCCTAATATAATAATAAAAAAAATGTCGTAACCCCAGTCACGGGATGAATGATCAAAGTGGCTGCCAACGTATTAACGAAAATTAAAACTTTTTAAGCAACGCAAACAGTCAAAATACTTTTAATTTCCTCTCTTATACTATACATTGATACTTCGCGCATACTCAGAAACATACTTCACATATCTTGTATTATAAATATTACGTAAATAAAGGATTTGGTCGTTATGAACAATATGCGACTCTTCTCGCTAAGTGACAAGTAATTTATTTCCAATAGTTGATAGCAAAATGGAACAAATATATACGTTCACTGCAACGCAAGTTTTGTATATTTTGTCCTAGGCCGACCATAGAATTTAATACAGTACTTCGGATCATTAAATTTGTGAAAAACATCATATTTTGTTAATGTGTTTAATGTCGTGTAGATTTGTAATTTTTCTTTTTTTTCGCTCGATAAAATTTATCCTAATATAACAATAAAAAAAATGTCGTAACCCCAGTCACGGGATGAATGATCAAAGTGGCTGCCAACGTCTTAACGAAAATTGAAACTTTTTAAGCAACGCAAACAGTTAAAATGCTTTTAATTCCCTCTCTTATACATTGATACTTCGCGCATACTCAGAAACAGCCTTCACATATCTTGTATTATAAATATTACATAAATAAAGCATTTGGTCGTTATGAACAATATGCGACTCTTCTCGCTAAGTGACAACTAATTTATTTCCAATAGTTGATAGCAAAATGGAACAAATATATACGTTCACTGCAACGCAAGTTTTGTATATTTTGTCCTAGGCCGACCATAGAATTTAATACAGTACTTCGGATCATTAAATTTGTGAAAAACATCATATTTTGTTAATGTGTTTAATGTCGTGTAGGTTTGTAATTTTTCTTCTTTTTCGCTCGATAAAATTTATCCTAATATAACAATAAAAAAAATCTCGTAACCCAGTCACGGGATGAATGATCAAAGTGGCTGCCAACGTATTAACGAAAATTGAAACTTTTTAAGCAACGCAAAGAGTTAAAATGCTTTTAATTCCTCTCTTATACATTGATACTTCGCGCATACTCAGAAACAGCCTTCACATATCTTGTATTATAAATATTACATAAATAAAGCATTTGGTCGTTATGAACAATATGCGACTCTTCTCGCCAAGTGACAACTAATTTATTTCCAATTATAAATAAACAATTCGAAGCAGTTAAAGCAGTAGCCCGCGAGACTCATCTTATAAATGGAAAATTTGATCGGTTATCTCGTTAATTGCATCGACCTTAATGCTCAGAGCATTTTCAGGCGCGTTTTCATCCATCTATCGAGATTCTGCCGTATCCTCGCCTCTGTTCAGCCAATCCTTGCTCTTCATCCCTCACCGTTCGACCCTCATGATGCACACTCGCCGTTTTTTTCAGCATGCGCATTAAAGTACGCCGAATGCATGTGTGCGTACTAGCCGACCCGAAGTGAACGACCGCGCTTTATTATACGAATCTAGCAGGCTATTTGCGAGTATACATTTTCCAAATAGCGTGGGAATGTTAACGGGCAATGATAAACGCGGAGCGTTTCATCAACCGGTTCCGAAACCATCTCCAGGTTAATGTTCGCGAACGCTTTAAAAACCGTGCCTCGCCGATAATTGACTTAATTGGCACTTCGTACTGTCATTACGCGCTTATTGTATGGCTCCCAATTTTCATTTAATTTGAATGGGCATCGCGCCGTTTAATTTATTAGACGTCGTATCACAGAAAAATGAGTGGCGTGCACTATTGCTGGATAATTACGTCACCCGAAAACGGATGATGGACATAATGTCATCTGGAGTAGTATATCGAGTTTGTCAGCAAATCTAGATTTGGCAGTCGTCACTCGTGGCAATTGGAACGTTAGTAATTTATTGTCTATTATTTTCATTTATTATTATCTAAACTTTTCATTTACCGCAATATACGATGTTCTTTTTCTTATACGTTTTTATTTAGTAACAATGCGCCGGTTATACCTGCGACCGTTTCCATTCTATTCGAATATGTCTTTTTCACATTCCGTCTCGTTAGCCTATTACGGGTGATAAGATAGAAGTATTTTTATTTTTAACCGAGAAACTATACGCGTATCTGGCGGAAGTCAAATAGCGCGACACGCGGCATATTTTCGGTGCAGACTGTCCAAAAGGAAAATACTGTCCCGCGCGACTGGTTAGAGATAATATTTTTTTAACCTGTAAAGTTCATTACCAATCGCTGCTATTAATAATCACGACTTGTCTCGTAACAACGTCCCACTGGAGCGTGCGGCCGCTAGTGAGGTCCGCTCGTTTTTTCGTTCAACTCTTTCAACGTCTCGTTTTCGCGGTGACGCAACCTCGTTTAATTGCGAAACATTTCCGCCATAATACGAAACGATGAATCACTCTATTCCTGTTTAATTACAAAATATCCGCAACTCGTGGCGACTCTCTCTTCTGCTCATTCGCGTTCGTCCCGCTTTTGTCTCCCGCCAGACATTACTCCTCTTTTTTTGAAGCGAGCAGACCAATTTTTCTTCCGCCCCCGCCGCCCTCAGAAATTCTGCAATTTGAACTCATCAGTGATAAACATCGCTCGACGAGCCGAATGGCCGGCGTGCAAATTTGCGAATCGTAATCGCCGCGCGTGTTTCCCCATCGTTTCCATTTTAATCCCCCGACGGGCGCACACTCGTTTTCTTATGGGCGCGTCAACGTGCGCTGAAAGTATAGTGAAATCTCTCACATTGCCTCTCTCGTCGGAAACGAATTGGGGCAGTTTGGATATAGGGACATTGTTTTTCCTGATGCCTATGAAAACGCTTATAACATATTCATGGTGTTATTGTGATAAAAATGAGACCAGACATGATGTAATTCGGTCCGTATTTACATCTGCGTACCTACTGTTGGGGATAATTATATTAGAAACGCCAAACAAGACGGACGTGGCAGAAAAGAAAAAATAGTGAATTAGTTATTTTAAAACCATTATATTTCTTAAGACTTTGTTCATATTAACTGTATTCTTAAACTTTGTTTCAATCATTAATTAAATTTAGTTTAAAGAAACTACGACACTTACCGGGTAATTTATTTTATAGTAAGCATTAAACAAGTGAGTACGATACAAGATATTTTGCATTCGATCTCATTTTAATTAGGAAAATCGCGTCAAAGAAATCTCACATTGCCTTTCTCGTCGGATTCCAATTGGGACAGTTTGAGTATAGGGACACTGTTTTTCCTGATGCCTATGAAAACGCTTATAACATATTCATGGTGTTATTGTGATAAAAATGAGACCAGACATGATGTGATTCGGTCCGTATTTACATCTGCGTACCTACTGTTGGGGATAATTATATTAGAAACGCCAAACAAGACGGACGTGGCAGAAAAGAAAAAATAGTGAATTAGTTATTTTAAAACCATTATATTTCTTAAGACTTTGTTCATATTAACTGTATTCTTAAACTTTGTTTCAATCATTAATTAAATTTAGTTTAAAGAAACTACGACACTTACCGGGTAATTTATTTTATAGTAAGCATTAAACAAGTGAGTACGATACAAGATATTTTGCATTCGATCTCATTTTAATTAGGAAAATCGCGTCAAAGTAATCTCACATTGCCTTTCTCGTCGGATTCCAATTGGGACAGTTTGAGTATAGGGACACTGTTTTTCCTGATGCCTATGAAAACGCTTATAGCATATTCATGGTGTTAGTGTGATCAAAATGAGACCAGACATGATGTAATTCGGTCCGTATTTACTGCTGAGTACTTACTGGGTAAGTTATTTTATAGTAAGCATTAAGCAAGTGAATACGATTCAAGGTATATTGCATTCGATCTTATTTTCATTGGAAGAATCGCATCAAAGTAGTGCAAAAATTTTCGGGCAAGCAAATGCGACTAAAAATGTTCTTACATCCTGTGACTTGTCAAGCCAATAGAATCATGTCAAGCAGCGAACTCTCGTCAAAGTAACCGTGTCGCGTGTCACATTACATACATCACATACTTGGCTGACCTTGTTTAAGATAAGATAGGCGCAGGAATAGCCTTTCCATGGGTGTAGAAATATCGAAATGGACACTATAAACGAAGAACACGTGGAAATAATGTGAAGAATTTTGTTACCTGTCGGGAGGTACTTCGGGTACTAAGGCTATTTACATGTAACTCATAACAAAGGGGACACTTGGTGTGTAGAATGATGCAGAATGGGTCGAGTAAAACTGTGATGGACACAGAAGTCAATTTTACTGAGTCGTACGCGGCGGATGCACGGTGTTTAAATATAATTTTGTGCGGTACGAGTCATTATCTTCTGGACAAGGCAACTCTTATATGACAGTCAATAATTGTGCGTCATTGCGAGATTTTTTCACCAAATGCAAAACACATCGAGACCTTCGGGCATTTATATCCCGAGAAAATTTCTGTGTTTGACATTTATCAGTAAAGGACACACTCGTGATCCCGGATTTTATGCAAAAGAGGCGACGTCGCCAGTAAAAAAAAAAAAGATTCTTTGTGCTGTATATAATTACATACGTACATAGCTTCTGATTATAGCTTGCTATTTTGTGTTTTTATCAGGTGTGTGACGTTGTTGACGCGCAGCGATAAATCATAACCTTGCTGAGGCAAGAATATTCTTGCTTTCTAATAATATTCACCTTCAGAGATGATCCTGGAGACACAGCAGTATAATTCGCGCGAACGCGTACGCGTAAAATGAATCATTAACTATTGCGATGCAATGGATAATTTGAAAATCATTTAGCTTATAGGACTTATTATTGCAACCTACTCTTCGCGCGTAGGCATGTTAGATGTCCTTCTACCTTGCATTGTGTCGAACACAGTACCTTTAAAGCGAAAAATCTCAGCTAACCTGATGTAAATTTAATGATGAGTAATAATTCACTTTACACGAACGCTAAATATTTCATAAATGCACAATATTCCTTACAGATAATTTATATTTTAGAAACTCCTGAAGAGGGGATCCAAGAGTCTTGAATCGTGTAGAGTTATCCAATGAAAGTTAGGAATAGAAATGAAAAAAAGGCTAATTCTTTGTTTACACACTGATAATATTATATATTAATATGGCACGTTATAATTTGGAATCGATTATGCAACAGTATTTGAAATACGTACACTATATATAGATTTAAAATCAATTATTAGCATAAACATAAAATAAACTGAAATATGTATATCTAATACACAAGTGCATAAAAATTGCAGCATCAACGGAAAGGAGAAAATGTAGGCAAATGTCAGAAAATAATTGGATCTTCGTTGGATTCTCGCGAATATCATAAAACACGTTAATCGTAGAATTAATGAAAGTTGTAAACGACAAAGTCAGTATCTTCAAAACTATGAGTTTCATGTTTCAATGTTCAAGCCAGTATTATAGGATGAAAATGTCAAAAGGTGTTAATATAAAAAGATGGGTTTTCCGATTTTTGTGATTGACGGTATTTTTACTCTTTTAACAAAAAAAAACAATGGATCAAAACGAAATACAGCTACACACTCAATCAGTTGCATTCAACCAATGGTTCAATGTCATACAGTTTTTTTCATACCTATTGCAGAGTTATACGCACGTATTCAATTTGTTATGACAAATTACTTTAATCCGGCCTTATTTTATTACAACCAGCTACGCAGCCTTTCAATCTTTCTTGCGCGACGATGACACAAACCACACACATTTATTCCAGTAACGCTGCAAGATTCTTCGCGATGAAAACCCTGGTGAAATATTGGCCAATATGCATGAAGTGAACGCGGGAATCGTATTTTCGCAAGACGGAAATCGCAGTTCTTAACACGTGCCAGTAAAGATCGAACGCGAAGAGAACGATGTATGGCCCAATTGATAACGTAATCCCGGGAACATCTGAATAATTGAATTCTGCCGTGTACAACTCGAGTAGATGAGTTAGAAGGAATGATCAGCCATGCGTTACCATTAACGATGAGTGACAGTATTCGGACCAACAATCCAGAAGAGTTATCCGGTTTAATTTGAGAGTTCTCCCCGTACGTGCTTGTACCAAATCGACGGGTAGCGTTGCAAAATAATAAAGCGATGCATCACGCACGCATCGTCGGCGTGTAACGCGTTTGTCGCCTGACTTTTCGTTAATCCCGAAAATATTTTTGAATAATGCATGCGTGCGCGCGTGTCGGCAGGGAAAGGGACAGACGGCAAATCGACGAGTAATTAGTCATTATAATTAAAAATAATGACCGGCAACCTGTGATCATCAATCGACTTCGTGCCACTTCAACAATGATTACAGTGTGCCGTACTCATTAATTTTATTATTGCAAAAATACTAACGAGTCGAGTGCGCCGAGCGGCGGGAGGATCGATTGTAATTACGTGCTATTTCCTCGCCAATCTAAGCGAGTTAATTAGGGTGAACTAATAACGTAAGTGCCCGGGCGCATCATTAATAACTGCATATCATTAACCTGACGTGCAGCGCGACTTTAATGGCTTCGTGTTAAAGAGAAACCGTGCCATCGGGAAAAAAGAAACGGTACTCAGGGTCATTTGCAGCGAACGACAGGAATCGGGCAAAAATGTGGAAATCGGATAGACAAAGTTCCGACCCGTACTTCCCTCCATTGAGTCGTTTTTCGGCGAAATTTCAGCTTGACGGCTTGCAACCTCCGACATCTGTCTCTGTTCGCACGTACACGTGTTTCTGGATTTCATCCTGCGTCCAACAGCAGTTGTGGTCCGCAAGACATTTTCGCCTTTCCATCTTCTTCCTCGTGTGCATCGAAGGGTGAGAACTTGGGGATTCCGCGCGTTCCCGACCCTCGGCTTGGCAAAGTTCTCTCACCGATTCGCGCTAAACTTCGACCCTAAAGTCTGAAATGACGAAGTACGATGGTGTGCCATAGGCTCCCGTGCGAAGACACTTTTATGCGAGACAGTCACATCCTGTGTGCTATTCTTCGGTGGAACGTAAAAAGAAAGTGCACGTGAGTAATGGAGCCTGGAGGATAACGCGGGTTTAAAGTATTAAAGCGATTCCATGTAAACATAATGGACCTCACGATATCACGTGTCGGCGTCTAAGCGTACAGAGAATAAAGAATATTTTAGCACCGACGAAAACGCGCGCCGTTAGACTTAGTGTTGCTGTGCAAAAGAACACGTTTCATGTAGTGATACGACAATCACGCGATGAACTAAGAACTGACTGTTCGGTATCATCCATTAGTTGCCAACCTTTCGATAGAATGTGAAATACTATAGTGCACGTACCATAATCACTTATTTTCATTTATCACATCGTTCGTACCGGTTTTAATGAAAAATTATTACGTTCGCTGAAATTAATTCTCCGAGAGACGTATCCATTTCACCTATCCCTTTTTGGAGGAACCCCTCATTGGCAAGCAAATCAATATATAATACCTGTGCTAATATAATATCAATCACTCAATTTTACCCAATAATTTCCACCCTGTTAGCAGAAATTCAAATTCTATAATACGCATACCGGAATCACATATTTTAATTTATCACGCCGTTCATACAACTTTCGAAGAAAAATTATTACATTCACTGAAATAAGTCTTCCAAGGATGACGATAACCTCGTCTGTCCCTTCCGGAGGTACCAATCATACGCAAGTAAATCAATATACGGGTATAACACATTTGCCGAGTCTCTGTTCCTGACTTGGGTAAAAACCTTCAAAAACGAGACTTCAGTATTATTCTCTTCTTCTTATAATCCACCACTTACAACGAAAATATAGTACGTAAAATACCTTACAACCAAAAAACTGCCCACACCTTAATTTATTATAGCGGCGCCTGCAGAAGTCGATGTTTAGTTATTTAGTTAGTTATTTAAATCAAACTTAGTTATTTTTAGTTATTTAAATTTAAATAATTTAAATCTTTTATTTTAGTTATTTAAGTCAAACTTCCCATATAAGCGACGACATCGAAGCCGCGCATGCTCAAAACAGTTACATACACAAGTCGTGGCAAAGAAACGTTAATTTCCACTTCTCGTTCCACCACTTATGACGAAAATTCAGAACATAAAATACCTTACAATCGAAAACTGTCCACATTTTAATACATTATAGCCGCGCTTGCAGAAGCCAATGTTTAGTTATTTAGTTAGTTATTTAAATCAAACTTACTTATTTTTAATGATTTAAATTTAAATAATTAAAATTTTTAATTTAATGATTTTAATCAAACTTCTGATACTAGCGACGACATCGAAGCCGCGATTGCCCAAAACACTTACGTACACAAGTCGCAGCAAAGAAACGTTAATTCCCACTCCTCCTTCCACCACTTATGACGAAAATACAGAACATAAAATACCTTACAACCGAAAAACTGCCCACATTTTAATATATTATAGCAACCCCTGCAGAAGCCGATGTTTAGTAATTTGGTTAGTTATTTGAATCAAACTTAGTTATTTTTAATTATTTAAATATAAATAATTTAAATCTTTAATTTTACTTATTTAAATCAAACTTCCGATACTAGCGACAATATCGAAGCCGCACATTCCCAAAACACTTACGTATAGAAAGTCACATTACCTGCCAAGCGTATTTTACTTTGTTAGAACCGCGATGCGATAAAATACTGCAGAGTGTAATTAAATCATGCAAAATAAAGGTAACGAAGAGTTGTTGGAAGCTAAACTATTCAAGCAGCGTTCCAATATCAATTGCTGTTACAAGATTGCAAATAGGCTTCATTGCGCATTTTTTACATTTTTAGTAAAATCTTTTGCGCCGGCCACCGATGGCCACCGTGGCAGACAATGTGTTAAAGAAATGTTAATTCCCACTCCTTCCTCCACACCACACTTGCACAATCAACCCATTTCACCTGAGCAACCCATCGTCACACCTAGCGACGCGCAAAACGGCGCATAGCGTATTAAAAGAAAAATCGCTGCAAGCTCGGACTTGGGCAGGATCCAGAAAATAACCGATCGCGCGACTATTTGCCACACAAGTGTCAGGCTCGCACACAGTGCGCGGCAGCGGCGTACGAATTGCGCGAAAGCGTCTCATGAGCAAGTTCGCCGGCTTTCAATCGAATGTCGCCCCATCATTGAAACGATCCACTGACGGCTTTTCAACAGGGTCTGGCAGGCATCAAGCTGAAACTCCATTAGTGCGAATGGCGGTAAAGCATCGCCCGCTTTGCGCCGCGCGAAAGCTTTGGTGGCGAAAGCTCTAAGCCGACTGGGCGAATCCTCGGCATGCTGTGTCGCTAGCAACAGCAGCCAGTCGCAGCTGCCGGCAAACAAGAACGAAAACCGACGAAAGAGGAGAGCGGACAAAGTTCAGGGTGCCCGAGTGCGGAGAAGCGGAGTCAGAGGGAAGAGAGACAGAGAGGAGGATCGTCAGATGGATAGATACGGAGCGTGTAAGGGGACCCTGGAAGAAGGGTAGAAGGGCTGGGAGGGAGACACTGAGAGTGGATTCATAGGTGTTGACCTAGCCGCATACCCGAGCGTATCATGACATTTTTTTAGATGTCCGCCCGCCACCCGTGGAATTTCAATTATCCCATTTTTCTTTCCACGTAACTTTTCCCATCTAAAATTACAATACGCCTGTCTGTGCGCTCTTTTTGTAGGCGGTCCGTCGACAGGGGTTGGGCCGATTTTCACTTGCGGCTCGTTGACTGATTGAACGCCTGGACGGCATCGATAATTATTAGAGCTCTTAATGAATATGTTGATGGGGGAAGAGCGCGCGCGGAAATTGGGACAGTCTATATGTGGGAAATTATCAATGGCGAATAAAGCGAAACAACTGCTGTTGGATGAAGTTATATTGCGTTGCCGCACTGAGGGACTCGGTCGGTGTCGATAGTATTCGCGAATGGCAGGACCCGAGAATTTTATCGGTACTATCGAAGCTATATCTGGAGACAGTTTGCGGAAAGTCACGGTTTGTCTGTAGCGGTATGATTTTTGGTGTATTGATATGACGTTCATACACTTCACTGGACACGTCACAGGTTTGGCACTTTAAGTGTCAAGTGTATTCTGCCTTTGTTTCCCGTGGAGTTCAAAAATCAACGTTCCGTTCGTACTTAGATCGCATCGCATATGCCTTATCTATACTACATATCGCGCTAGTTGACGGAAATTGAAGCCATTGGATATGTTAGATATGCTGCGACCAAATAAATGATAAAAGCCATATCTTTCAGAGAATGGTTAGTGGAACGACCAAACAAGATAGTATAACTTGCCTATGTTTGACTGGCAGACGGTCACAAACGACGTTAATCGTAAGCACCGCATTAATAAGAGATGTTTGTTGAGATAATAATTATACTTTATTGAAAAGAATTCGCGTGATACAAAATTAGTGTGGTGTGAGCAATTATGGTGGAAATTGAGTGAAGATGATTGGTGGAAGATGGGTTTGGAAGGCGATGACAGTAGTATTAAAATTGGGAGAGTCGGTGGTATGTGGAACAGGAAGGAATTTACCTGGAATATTAATCAGAAGTGTGAAACGGTTTTTAATTAGTGATGGTTAACGGTGCGTGAGGTGTAGGAATTAGGGTTTAAGACTGGTACTACGGATTAGGGCTTCGGTAAACGGCAATAAAATTTGATCTCTAGCTCGGAACACTTCTTGGGTCCGTTGGGTCGGACCAGTTAGCTCTTGAATTAAGCATTTCGTTACTGCATTCAACGTGTGAGATGTGGAGCTAAACTAAAAGAAATTAAAAGCCAAGATGTGCACAGTTCCACCTTAGAGAAAGGTTGACTACAATTTATTTGATCTGCGCACTTCGCCTGCGGGACAACGACTGACTACAAATACTCGTCCGTGCCGGGCCTACGGTTTGGGTCTTCCACTTAACCCTTTGGCTGCCAGCCTTCGGTTCCAATGCGAAAAGTGCCACGGGCCGATGCATCGGCTCTGTGCGTTTATATTCATATTATCGCTCCTCTAAGTATCAAGTTTGTTTTCACTCATGTTTAATCGTTATCTTTAATACATTTTTGTGAAAATAATTTTCCACGTATATTTTATATAACCTAAATACAACAATTTACATTATTTATTATTAAATATTTCATTTCATTAAATTGTATTCAATATCTTCTAAGTTTCACAAGAATGAATTTTAAAACTTTCTTTATAAAGCAATTCATAGAAGCGTGAATGTCAAATCGGCCCCTGCAGTCTTCGCGCGTGCCGCGGAGATGGGCCTGGCCGTAAAAGGGTTAACACATTGACTGCCAAGCGTATTTTGCTATGTCAGAACTGCGATGAGATGAAATACTGCAGAGTATGATTAAATCGTGCAAAATCAAGGTAACGCAGTGTTGTTAAAAACCAAAGTATTGAAGCACCGTTCCAATATCAATTGCTTTTACAATATTGCAAATAGAGTTCATTACAAATTTTTTGCATTTTTAGTAAAATTTTTTGCGCCGGTTACCGTGTATTTTTCTATGTTAGAACCACGAAGCGATGGAATACTACAGAGTATGATTAAATCGTGTAAAATTAAGTAAACGCAGAGTTGTTAGAAGCCAAAGTATTGAAGCACCGTTCCAATATCAATTGCTTTTACAAGATTGCAAATAGGCTTCATTGTGAATATTTTGCATTTTTAGTAAAATATTTTGCACCGGACACCGTCTTTTTTGCTATGTTAGAACCATGATGCGATGAAATACTACAGAGTATGATTAAATCGTGCAAAATGAAGGTGACGCAAAGTTGTTAGAACTCAAAGTATAGAAGTACCGTTCCAATATCAATTGCTTTTACAAGATTGCAAATAGGCTTTATTGCGAATTTTTTGCATTTTTGGTCAAATCTTTTGCACCGGTCACCGGTGACCACCGTGGCAGTCAATATGTTAATAGACATAAGCGGCACAATCGTCAACCGATAAAAGGTCGGTGACGCAACGTCGCCTCCAACGCATATTCATAACTTCGTCTCCCATTTTTGGAAGATGGATTCTCGAAGAAAGTCATGCGTCTTCCGTTTGCGTGACGCTTAGCGCCCAAAGTGACAAACAGGTGCAATGTCCACTTCGAACGATGTGCTTCCACGTTCCGAACAACCGGCTGTTCGTCCAGTCGTTTCCTCCCGTCTCTCGCCCTTCTTCGGAACTCGCTTTACCACCGGCGAACGTTATAACGGCAGGGCTCGTATTACGATCGCCGCAGTACATAGAACGTCGTAGGGCCCGCGTTATGTCGGTATAGATGTCGGCGAGTTCACAATATATAGCACAATGCCCACGATGCATTTGCTCGTTCCTGATGCGATCTCGCGCATTTGCACGGCGCGCTGACAGCGTCGAAACTGAACACACATCGAAGGTTTCCGGTGGCCGTGCTATTTTCCAAAAGTCTGCTCGCCAATGCCCTCCAACGCTGCCTACACTTCTGCCTCGTTGCGACCTACAGGAATAGATAACTACCGAACCCTGTTAACAGGCGCCGCGTTTATACGCGGTCTTACCGGAAGAACGACAACGTTTCTCTACACGCGGCCGCTTCCGCTTTTGCACTGGCCATTATGCGTTCGTTAGACGTACACGAATCTCGTTCCGTGCTCCTTTATTGCCCGCTCCGCCGAGTTCTCGGTTATTGTTATTAGATACACATACGTCGGATAGAGTCCTCTTAGTATCCCAAAGGTACGGCGATTCGGCTTTATTGTTTGTTGTGCGCGCTTTTCTGGAAACGCGCCTGCTGCGGCGAGGATTTCATGAAATTTGCCCGCTCAGTCTACCAAACGTCAATGTGGTGCAGTATTAATGTGTTGACTGTCGCGGTGGTCATGTGTGACCGTTATATATTTTGTCAGTGGGAGCATAATTATTAATGATGGCCGACGCTAGTGAATGTGGAAAGTTAGGTACTGTAGGACGGATGCCGTTGAACGAACGAAATGTTGAACAATGGTTCAACTAGATAACAGTGCAGAGTAAAAACGTGTATTCAACAAGTAACATCTATTGTTAATATCTTTGGTGGTTGAAAAGTTCGCAAATATATTTTACAAAAATAAGACATTTTGGATATACTGTACACGGGCAGCATACCGAGAATTTGTTTGGCTATCACAGTTTTACAATGTATTGTTGTCTTATTCCGTAATTTTTGTAGTTTCCATATGGGAAAAAAATAGTATCTCTTTCATATCACAGTGTCAAAAGCAACTAAGTATATTACTAGAACACGTCTTACGACCAATAAAATAAGCACACCACCGGTAAGAATACAATCTTACTCAATCACGTTACGCAACAATTGGTCGTTACGTCCTCAACAAAATCCTACTCCCAGCGTAAACGTACGAAGGACCCGTAGCCATTACCGCGTAAAAGTTAACCGTTTCCAATCCTACAAAGTCCACCTAAAAGCGTCCTGTCACATTTTTTCTACATAGCTAAGCACATTCGCTATGCTCCTATGGCGAGCTTAATGCATGTACTCGCTGTTACCTGACGGCAGGCACTATTAGGCGAACGTTTAACGACATTACGCGAGCTCATCGCGGGCGCATATTTACGACGATTCACATACTCGATGACGAACGTATCGCGAACGCACTCGCGAATATGCGCTCGCATTTATAGAGGCGGAGATGTGTGCGAGCGTAGGTGGTGGACACGAACGTTCCGCGCCGGGTAAAGGGGCACACGGAGCGCGGTGTTCAGTTCAGTAGGGTAGTTAAGGGCACTGACGTAACTACTGCAGCTAATGAGGCATAAACAACCAGGGTGCGAGCTGGTCGACCCCGCACCGCAACCGCTAGCCATCCAGCTACCCTTCCGCCCTCTTTCCCGCCCTCAGCTCCCCGCCCAACTATCCTCGTCCATTTTAGTGGCCGTCTATAGTTTAGTCACTGTACTCGTAAACTAATAATATCGGCGCCGCAGGACGATCCTTTCGTGCGGCCAGCCTCGAATTTATCGACGCCGAGCTCGAAGTACGCCCGCCACCGGAGCCACCCCTAACCGGCAGTCCCTGCTATCCACCCCTCGCAGACCGTCCCTAACCAGCCGCCCCCCGGGATCGTCGTTCTGGATCATTTTGGCCAAACATCCTCCGGTTTACGGTTCACCGCGCCGGAATTTTGGCGATGTAACGATGCCTCCATTCACGGCCGCCGAGCCGATCGTTCCTACGTGCTGCCATCGAACGAGGTGAGAACGGTCATTTCGATCGATACGCGGCACTGCGAGTATGTCGAGAACCGTGCGGCTTTACAGGCCGTAAAGCGACTATGACACATACACTTATCGCGTTATCGATGGTCAGCGCGTAGACGCCGAGAGGAGAGAACTGCTCGCAGCAAAGCGGCCGAATGCGATAAATTAAAAAGCCCATTTGTACGCCGTTGCCTATTTCATGATCCCCGACGTCGAGACGTCGAAATTACGCCGCGCAGCTGCACGAGCAGGTGCACACGGGGAATGTCAAGATTATGTATCGCCGGCATTACGGCACGCGCCATTGCGCGTAGCCTCATTCGATGCTTCATTCGATGCCTCATTCGACGTCGAATAAGTGTGGATCGATGCTCGAGGACAATCATGATGGTGACGGCACAGCGATGGGTCGAGCAGACATACCCTTTCTTCGAGCCAATTTTCTGTCTCTCACGAAATGCACTTGTTAAGGCCGAAGGTAGCCACGAATGCGATCGATAATCTGGTTCGCCTCTTATTAACACATTGGATGCAACGGTGGTCACCGGTGACCGGCGCAAAATATTTTATTAAAAATCCGAAAAAATTCGCAATGAAGCCTATTTGTAATCTTGTAAAAGCAATTGATATTGAAACGGTACTTCAATACTTTGATTTTCAACAACTGTGCGTTACCTTAATTTTGCACGATTTAATTATACTCTGCAGTATTTCATCGCATCGCGGTTCTAACATAGCAAAATACGCGGTGTCCAGTGCAAAAGATTTCACTAAAATTGCAAAAAATTCGCAGTGAAGCCTATTTGCAAACTTGTAAAAACAATTGATATCGGAACAGTGCTTCAATACTTTGGCATCCAACAACTCTGCGTTACCCTCATTTTGCACGATTTACTTATACTCTGCAGTATTTCATCGCATCGCGGTTCTAACATAGCAAAATACGCTTGGCAGTCAACGTCTTAACACTGAAACTGAAGGAGATTCTAAACGTTGAGTGTTATTTTAGCATGCGAGTATCTCAATTATCAATGTAGAATATGAATACATGTGTATCGTATACGCGTATCTTGAGCAAATAACTTTCTTGCATTATTCAATTTGGTGTAATTGTGTGTGTTTGGTCGTAACTGTGCTTCAATACTTTGGTTTTTAACAACTCTGCGTTACCCTCATTTTGCACGATTTAATTATACTCTGCAGTATTTCATCGCATCGCGGTTGTAACGTAGCAAAATACGCGGTGTCCGGTGCAAAAGATTTTACTAAAAATGCAAAAAATTCGCAATGAAGCCTATTTGCAATCTTGTAAAAGCAATTGGCATTGGAACGGTGCTTCAATACTTTGGCTTCTAATAATTCTGCGTTCCCTTAATTTTGCACGATTTAATCATACTCTGCAGCATTTCATCGCATCGAGTTTCTAACATAGCAAAATACGCGATACCCAGCGCAAAAGATTTGACTAAAAATCCAAAAAATTCGCAATGAAGCCTATTTGCTATCTTGTAAAAACAATTGATATCGGAACGGTACTTCAATACTTTGGCTTCCAACAACTCTGCGTTACCTTCATTTTGCAGAATTTAATTATACTCTGCAATATTTCATCGCATCGCGGTTCTAACATAGCAAAATACGCTTGGCAATCAACGTGTTAATCTTTTAACTTGGGATGACGAGTTAACGCGTCAATGGTAAATCCCTCTCCAATGTGCAAAACTAGTTGACTTGTCATGGAACTTCCACGATGGCACCCATCAATTTAAACATGATGAATCATTTTTTTGTGTCACACTGGCACCATATCGACGTATTCAGCGCATTAAAGCTGTAACTTCAAATGCTTATAACGTTGAATCCATCGCAAACAATAAAACAAATATGTAAATGATGGCTTCTGAATTGATATATGTGCATCATTGCAAATAATATTCATGATAAATGTAATCGCATTTGTAGCGACGCGGTCAAAGTGCGCACTCGGTAAGTCAATTTCGTAGTTAACACGTTGACTGCCACGGTGGTCACCGATGGCTGGCGCAAAAGATTTGATTAAAAATGCAAAAAATTCCCCAATGAAGCCTATTTGCAATCTTGTAAAAGCAATTGATATTGAAACGGTACTTCAATACTTTGATTTTCAACAACTGTGCGTTACCTTAATTTTGCACGATTTACTTATACTCTGCAGTATTTCATCGCATCGCGGTTCTAACATAGCAAAATACGCTTGGCAGTCAACGTCTTAACACTGAAACTGAAGGAGATTCTAAACGTTGAGTGTTACTTTAGCATGCGAGTATCTCAATTATCAATGTAGAATATGAATACACGTGTATCGTATACGCGTATCTTGAGCAAATAACTTTCTTGCATTATTCAATTTGGTGTAATTGTGTGTGTTTGGTTGTAACTGTGCTTCAATACTTTGGTTTTTAACAACTCTGCGTTACCCTCATTTTGCACGATTTAATTATACTCTGCAGTATTTCATCGCATCGCGGTTGTAACGTAGCAAAATACGCGGTGTCCGGTGCAAAAGATTTTACTAAAAATGCAAAAAATTCGCAATGAATCCTATTTGCAATCTTGTAAAAGCAATTGGCATTGGAACGGTGCTTCAATACTTTGGCTTCTAATAATTCTGCGTTCTCTTAATTTTGCACGATTTAATCATACTCTGCAGCATTTCATCGCATCGAGTTTCTAACATAGCAAAATACGCGATGCCCAGCGCAAAAGATTTGACTAAAAATCCAAAAAATTCGCAATGAAGCCTATTTGCTATCTTGTAAAAACAATTGATATCGGAACGGTACTTCATTACTTTGGCTTCCAACAACTCTGCGTTACCTTCATTTTGCAGAATTTAATTATACTCTGCAATATTTCATCGCATCGCGGTTCTAACATAGCAAAATACGCTTGGCAATCAACGTGTTAATCTTTTAACTTGGGATGACGAGTTAACGCGTCAATGGTAAATCCCTCTCCAATGTGCAAAACTAGTTGACTTGTCATGGAACTTCCACGATGGCACCCATCAATTTAAACATGATGAATCACTTTTTTGTGTCATTCTGGCACCATATCGACGTATTCAGCGCATTAAAGCTGTAACTTCAAAGGCTTATAACGTTGAATCCATCGCAAACAATAAAACAAATATGTAAATGATGGCTTCTGAATTGATATATGTGCATCATTGCAAATAATATTCATGATAAATGTAATCGCGTTTGTAGCGACGCGGTCAAAGTGCGCACTCGGTAAGTCAATTTCGTAGTTAACACGTTGACTGCCACGGTGGTCATCGATGGCCGGCGCAAAAGGTTTGATTAAAAATGCAAAAAATTCGCCATGAAGCCTATTTGCAATCTTGCAAAAGAAAAAGCGGTGCTTCAATACTTTGGCTTCTAATAACTTTGAGTTACCTTAATTTTGCTCGATCTAATCATATTCTGCAGCATTTCATTGCATCGCGATTCTAACATAGCAAAATACGCAGTTCCAGCGCAAAAGATTTTACTAAAAATGCAAAAAATTTGCAATGAGGCCTATTTGCAATATTGTAAAAGCAATTGATATTGGAATAGTGCTTCAATACTTTGGCTTCTAACAATTCTGCGTTACCTTCATTTTGCACGATTTAATCATACTCTGCAGTATTTCATCGCATCACGATTCTAACGTAGCAAAATACGCTTGGCAGTCAACGTTTTAAAAGGTTGAAATTGGCGTTTGCCAGTCCGCTGCTCCTCCGACATCTCCCCCTTCCATCGCGGCGCCCGCGCAATTTTTGCATATCTCGCTGATAGAAATCGAAATGAAAAATTTCAAGGCGAAGCCTAACGTCTCGAGCGTGCGTCCCGATCGATTTTTCGCTTCCAAGAGCGTCGTCCCGTTCGCACGGACGCGGGTAGTCGGACGAGTGTATCTACCGATGGAGAGTGTACACTTAAACAACGGAAACGTTCTTGCCACGAGCGCTTTCACGAGCATTTAACGAAATTACTTTGAAACGCGAATAAGTACGCCCGGCTCATGCTCCGGGCTCTTCCGGAGATGGCCCATTCTCCTTCTCACGTTTCCCGCTCTCCGTTTCTTCCGTCATTTCTTCCCACCTGCTTCTTGCACTTTCGCCGCTCCCATCGGTCCGTCTCAGACATCGCTCCAACTTTATCAGCCTCTCCTTTACTTTTCTCTTTACTTCTGCCCCTCGCTCGGAGCCTACGCCTTTTTCTTTACCGACACCTTTTGCCACTTTTTCCTCCTACTTGCGTCGCCGCGGCCACCGATCTTCTCGGTCGACGTGCTTTAAAAACGACTCCCTTAAACCCGTTAGAATTACACCCGCGCCCATGTTTCTCTCTTTCTGCGCTTCCCTTTCGTAGTCCTACTTCGTCTTCTTCACTGCCAGGCTCGTTTCTCTTGAAGTAAACAGATCTCAACTGGCTCGCTGATGCCACCTAATTGTCACTGCGTGGGTGGGGTGAGCTTATCGCGGTATGGCCGCAGCTTGTTTTGCGGCAGTGCGCGGTAGGCAAGATGGGCAAGACGGGCACGTAAAAGTCCGCCCAGAGATTTCTTGCGGCGAATGACAGCGGCGAACTTCGTTACGGCCTCACCCCAATCAGTATGCTGCCAGTGGTATCCTTGAAATGGTAATTTGCAGTAAATTCGGGCGGCGAAGTACCGGCAGGAAGCTGAATACCGAGTACTTTGATACTTGCTCCGGGGTATTTTCGTTCTTTTATACCCGCCCCGTTAAGACATTCACTGCCACCGCCGCTTTATCGTCTGCACTTTCCTTAATCATTATTGCGTGCTTCGTAAAATGAACGCGGATTTGACGCCTCAGCTTTACAAGATAGAAGGTGGAACCGTAATTGCTTTACAGTGCCGCAACGACGCGTGTTGCTGCGCAATCTTTCGGCAGAATTTGAATTCTATAGCGTAGCATCGGTAAATTTTGTAAGATTCTACTTTCTCTGGCAGAGAAAGTGAAAAGAATCGTGGCTAGTGACCGATTTGTAGACCCATTTCAGCGTCATAGCTTCACATTTGTAAAAGTTATACCGTGTTGAGTACATCTACCTTTGCGCGTGTTTTCGATTTTTTACATATTTGAAAATGGCATCAACTTTGGATCAACGAATTTGCATAAAATTTTGCGTGAAAAACGGATTTAACGGTCCGCAGACCTTGGAAATGTTGGAGAAGTGTTTCGGCAACGATGCTCTTTCGAGATCAAACGTTTTTCGGTGGCACGAACGCTTCCGAAGAAACAACGTTGTTTTCAGTCGAAAAAAAAGGTGATGCTCACGGTTTTCATGCATTACAACGGTGTTGTGGATCATGAATTCTTGCCAGAACAACAGACAGTCAACAAAATATATTATTTCGGCGTTATGAGACGTTTGCGTGAAGCAATTCGCCAAAAAAGACCGAATTTGTGGGTAAACAACTCGTGGATTTTGCACCACGATAACGCACCGTCGCACAATGCGATCCTTATTCGCGAGTTTTTGACCAAAAATAATACGAATACTATTCACCAGCCTCCGAATTCACCTGATTTAGCTCCCTGCAACTTTTTTCTGTTTAACTGACTTAAAAAACCGTTTCGCGGAACGTATTACAGCACTCGGAAGGATCTTATGGAAAAATCGAGGGCGGCTCTGATGGACATACCAAAAATTGAATGCCAGCGATGTTTCAATGATTGGACCAAGCGCTGATATAAGTGGTTACAGTCAATGGGGAGTACTTTGAAGGGGACGATATCAATTTTAATGGATAAACTTGTATTTTTGATTTTATGAATAAAGTCCTAAAACTTTTTGATCGAGGTGGTAGGAAGCGCAATAAAATATGTGATGCAGTATGGGTCCTGGATTTTCGGAATGCTAGTAGTAAAATCTTAAAATTAAATTAGTGTGTGAGCAAATTAACGGATGAATGAAGTAGCGAGAGCGAATGAGAGTAAACTAGAACATAAAGGAGACGCTGAGAGAAAATAAAGAGTTTTGTGTTAGCATTTTTGCCGTGCGTCTCAAGAAATCTGAAGTTTGTGCCGGCCTCTCCATTAAAAATTGTCCAATTGTGTAATTGTAGTCGAGTAGTAATAGTTGTGCATGTATTTTGTGCCTGCTAATAATTTTTAGTTTAGTATCCTATTATATAATTTTACTGTGAATATTCTCTCATATTTTAATCAAGGATACTACAGCTATCATAGTAAATACTACCCTTTCCTAGAGGACGAATTGTATGCGAACGAAGCTATTCATAATACCAGTCCTCGTTTACATTTAGGTACTTGCGTACAATTTCGAGGAATTTCCATATATAATAATTTCAAAATACCGTGATTGCGCTTTTTGATTTCAAAAACTCAAACCGAACCCGAAACAGAATCGATATATGTAAAATACTTTAACTTTTGGTAAACAATAAATGGAAACCTCATACGAGACGAAATGCAATTGTCTATACCAAAAAAATAAGTAAGGTTGGGCAACATTCATTTTTAAATTCCGAAAAATATAACATCGTCCAATTGTTCGCATTCTATTGTTAACATTCTAGCGGTACCCTTCCAACATTTATATCAGTCATATACAGTTTCTTCACTAGCGTACATTCCAATAATAATTCATTAGTAACACTAAATTTACGGGACTGGTGCTTTTTGGCCATAAGCTTAAATGAACAATAATCTGTTTATTTATAGTGTTCAAACCCGCCGCTAGGCTATCAGAATTTCTATATGCTTAGCGGCTTTATATTTTGGGGTTTAGGTGACCCCCGCAACTAATTTCCGGGAAATACTTCGCGTGTTCACATTAGCCTTTTAACCAAATATTTTCTGCCGTTCCTACTAATACGGATAGAGCAATATGTAAAAGCGAGGGCGTTTGAGGTTTTGGATCCGCCTACCGAGCCTCCCTTTGGCGTGCACTTAGCATTTTAATAGCTGTATCGTGAATAGAGTCTTCAGCGACGTTTAGTAGTAAAGTCTTTAGCGACCCCGAATAGCATTTTAATATCTAATGTAACGAGCTCTAGTTTAAATACATATATTAATTTAATGCAGTCGACCGTTAGTTACCTTATAGTTACCATTAGTACCCGTGCTCCGAATCAGCATTCAACACATTTAACAGGTATCCATAGATATACGACAAAGTGTATCGAATATATGTACAACATACAGAATTTCACAATTTCTATTATTAAAATTTAGCAGATATTTCTATAACACAATAGAAACAGTTTCTGTAATTTTGCTCCTGTATTACGAAATTCGTCACATTGATGTTTTCCGCAAATCCAGTGATAAAGGAATAAAGTTACCTTGTAGTTACCATTAGTACTCCTACTCCGAATCAGCATTCAACATCGACACATTTAACAGGGATCGACAGATATACGACAAGGTGTATCGAATATGTGTACAACATACAAAATTTCATAATATCTATTAATAAAATTTAGCAGATATTTCTATAACACAATAGAAACAGTTTCTGTAATTTTGCTCCTGTATTACGAAATCCGTCACATTGATGTTTTCCGCAAATCCAGTGATAAAGGAATAAAGTTACCTTATAGTGACTATTAATACCCGTGCTCCAAATCAGCATTCAACACGGACACATTTAACAGGTATCCACAGGTATACGATAAAGTGTATCAAATATGTGTACGACATACAAAATTTCACAATTTTTATTAATAAAGTTTAACAGATATTTCTATAACACAATAGAAACAGTTTCTGTAATTTTAGTCCTGTACTGCGAAATCCGTCATATTGACGTTTTCCGCAAATACAGTGATAAAGGAATATAGTATATTAGATATCAATCACATTTACAAAGAATTGCATCATTATTAAATTGACAACACAACGAGCGTGCTGGTGCTTCATCGAATAAACACAATTCACCTAAGCGTCACATCCAATATAATGCGCGAAAGACGTGGATCGTTTTTTTAACAGGCACGCGCAAGCCGATAGTCGGCACGTGTCGCGAACACGCGCGCGTTCGTGTACAAATGATACGTACCGGCGAAACTTCGGACATTTGTCGAGCGTGCGGTGAGCAATTAGTGGCCGCGAACTCTGCTTCGTGTTTGTCCGAGCGAAACTGCGTCGAACCTAACAATACCGACGGAACTTTCAATCGTAACAATTTATTCCTCACCGTAAACGTCGGATTAATGTCGCGGATTAATTGCCCGAAGCCTCAAGGCGAGGGTATTTCTCGGCTGACTGTCAAATTCTCGGACGACAGCAATCAGCGCCGGAAAGTAGTGAACTGCTGCGGGGCGGAAATGCTCAGCCTAGTCTGTTTCCCAACAATTCATTGCCAGCCTCGGCGCCTGAATTACTGGATTTCTCGGCAACTTCCCGGCTGGTCGCGAAACGTCCCGTGACGAATTATTATCCTATTTAAAAACCATCGAGAATGCATCGGTTTTTGATATAGTCGAGCAGAATGAATAGATGATTGAGACACGACGAAAATAAAGATTCTACGGCACGCGCGCAATATCAATGTCCTATAACACTGCCTGCGGATTACGAATGTTCCGACTGAAACTTTTTAGTTTTTCTCCAGTGTAGATTAGAATGTTTGCAGCCGATTCATTTATCATAAAGTCCCAGATAAGCTATAATAAGTAAATAGAATAGATGCCTTAATGCGATCATATCTTGTGTTTTTCACAAGTGACATTCAGAAAATGTGTTGAAGAAATATATATCCTATTGAAAAACCATCGAGAATGCATCGGTTTTTGATATTCTCGAGTAGAACGAATAGATGATTGAGACACGATGAGGATAAAGATTCTATGCCACGCGCACCATATCAATGTCCTATAACACCACCTGCGGATTACGAATGTCTCGATCGAAGCTTTTTAGTTTTTCTCCAACGTAGGTTACAACATTTACAACCGATTCATCTACCGTAAAGTTTTCAGGTAAGCTATAATAAGTAAATAGAGTAGATGTCTTAACACGATCATATCTAGTATCCTTCAAACGTGACATTCAGAAAATGTGTTGAAAAGATAGATATCCTATTTAAAAACCATCAAGAATGCATCGGTTTTTGATATTCTTCAGTAGAACGAATAGATGTACGGCATGCGCAACCATGTCAATGTTCTATAAGACCGGCTGCGGATTACGAATATATCGCTCGAAGCTTTTTAGTTTTTCTCCAGTGTAGGTTAGAACGTTTGCAGCCGATTCATCTACCGTAAAGCCCTAGATAAATTGTAATAAGTAAATAGAGTAGATGCTCTAACGCAATCATATCTAGTATCCTGCACACGTGACATTCAGAAAATGTGTTGAAGAGATAGATATCCTATTTAAAAACCATCAAGAATGCATCGGTTTTTGATATTCTTCAGTAGAACGAATAGATGTACGGCATGCGCACCATATCAATGTTCTATAACACCGCCTGCGAATTACGAATATATCGCTCGAAGCTTTTTAGTTTTTCTCCAGTGTAGGTTAGAACGTTTGCAGCCGATTCATCTACCGTAAAGTCCTAGATAAATTATAATATGTAAATAGAGTAGATGCTTTAACACGATCATATCTAGTATCCTTCATACATAACATTCAGAAAATGTGTTGAAGAGATAGATATCCTATTTAAAAATCATTGTAAATGCATCGGTTTTTGCTATTTTCGAGTAGAACGAATAAATGATTGAAACACGACGAAAATAAAGATTCTACGGCACGCGCACCATATCAATGTCATATAACACCGCCTGCGCATTACGAATGTCTCGTCCGAAGCTTTTTAGTTTTTCTCCAGCGTAGATTAGAATGTTTACAACTGATTCATCTACCGTAAAGTTTTCAAGTAAGCTATAAAAAGTAAATAGAGTACATAGATGCCTTAATGCGATCATATCTAGTATCCTGCACACGTGACATTCAGAAAATGTGTTGAAGAGATAGATATCCTATTTAAAAATCATCGGAAATGCATCGGTTTTTGCTATTCTCGAATAGAACGAATAAATGATTGAGATGCGACGAAAATAAAGATTCTACGGCACGCGCACCATATCAATGTCATATAACACCGCCTGCGAATTACGAATGTCTCGCCCGAAGCTTTTTAGTTTTTCTCTAGTGTACGTTAGAATGTTTACAGCCGATTCATCTATAGTAAAGTCCCAGATAAACTATAATATGTAAATAGAGTAGATGCTTTAACGTGATCATATCTAGTATCCTTCACACGTGACATTAAAAAAATGTGTTGAAGAAATAGATGTCCTATTTAAAAATCATCAAGAATGCAGCGGTTTATGATATTCTCAAGTAGAACAAATAGATGATTGAGACACGACGAAAATAAAGATTCTACGGCACACGCACCATATCAATGTCCTATGACACCGTCTGCGGATTACGAATGTCTCGACCGAAGCTTTTTAGTTTTTCTCCAGTGTGGGTTAGAACATTTGCAGCCGGTTCATCTACCGTAAAGTCCTAGATAAATTATAATAAGTAAATAGAGTAGATGCTTTAACGCGATCATATCTAGTATCCTTCACACATGACATTCAGAAAATGTGTTGAAGAGATAGATATCCTATTTAAAAATCATCAAGAATGCATCGGTTTTTGATATACTCGAGTAGAACGAATAGATTATTGTGACACGATTAGAATAAAAATTCTACGGCACGCGTACCATAATAATGTCCTATAACACCGACTGCGGATTACGAATGTATCGCCTGAAGGTTTTTAATTTTTGTTCAGCATAGATTAGAACGTTTACAGCCGATTCATCTGTAGTAAAGTCCCAGATAAACTATAATACATTAATTGAGTAGATGCCTTAAAGCGATCGTATCAAGTATCCTGCACACGTGACACTCAGAAAATGTGTTGGAGAGGTGACACACTGACATAGTGTTGTGTATTTACATTCTCACGAAATAAAATAAATTAATTCGCTTCATAGGCAGATTGCTGGACCCATTAAAAGTTAAAAAAGGAATGTTCAAGAGGGTTACCAGACCGATAACCGGCCAATAAGCTAATTGCAAATTGCTTGCAATTGGCAGATTGCTATAATATATTCACTGGGAGGAACATAAAAAAAAGTTTGAACAGTGTAGTCAGTCCGATACTGGCCAACAGAAAGTATACCTAGATCTATTTTCAGTTCCCAGAGTTTTACAATATAACACTTTTCAGATTATTTGCATCACCTCAGATTTTTGACTGTATATTGAATTTAATTTGACTGTCGACATCTGAAGCAGTAGGTAAACATTTGAAGAGAACAATTCGATCGTTTTTAGTTCATTTTTATCAGTACCTTCAAAATTGATGTAAATTGAATTATGTTTTTTGATTGAATAGTTCGTGAAATTTTAACAGATATTTCATTTTACTTTAGAAGATACTTTTGGCCGCTATGGAGACGACAGAATAGACTTGTGTACGTCGATTTTCATCATGATCACTTAGCAAGCATATTCTACTTTTGGTCACAAGTCTCAATTTTGTCTAACTTCGGCGAAAACGGTACGTTTGTAATTTTTTTAAATCTTTCCAGCACCATCTTTATCGCCCCACAGAATTATTCAACCGACACACTTCCACTTTTGGCAAAAAAAATCGCTTATTTTGTGTTATACACCAGCTACCCATTGCTTTTTTGCGATTTAAATTAAATTCCACGATATTCCTTTTCACGTGTCCTCAGGAGTTTACTGAAAACACGCAGCGGTAAATATATGATCACGCCCGCGAAACCCTGCCGACCCGCAAAGCTTTAATGCCAGTAGCGCGACGTCACGATATAACTGGTCCATTGATCGAACGTTTCGGTAATGCGGCTGATGTTCACCGGCATCCAGCGGAAGTTTGACATTCATTCGCGTACAATTCGTTCCCGCCGCCGCATCTGAAATTAGAATCGTGAATTAATCGCTAAAAGCTATATTAGTATTCCAGTGCGAGGCGCGGAGATGGCAGTACGTAGGGCAATCAGCGTGGGAAAGTAGTAAACTCCGGCAGAGTGGAAGCGCGCTCGCGGCGTCACCTATTCCGCGATAATCGTTACGAGGCTGCCGGATCAATTAATTCCAGCTCTCCAGGGTAGTTTACCGACCGCCTGAATTATGAATTTGTGTAAACGTTGACGCTTATGCGCGCAGGTGAGCAAGCGGCAGACGACTAGTCGAAGAGGGGCGAATTCGCCGCGAACATAACCCAGAGTCGATCTCCGATGATTCGGCCAATAACCATCTCTGTAGAATTTCATTAGCCGTCGGGGCTCGCTTCCCACGTGCTCGGCTGCCGCGTAATCCGGACAGAAATCGCCGATATTCCGGTCTGTCGATTCGCATAAATCCTCGACACCCTGTAACCAGCGCCCCACTTTCCTTCCTTCCTTCCTTCCTTCCTCTCGCCCTCTCGCCTTCGCCCCGGTTCTTGTCGAAAAACGGACGCGCAGCAAAGACGTGGCGAGTTGCCGGGCACTTATGAGAGACGTTTAGAAGCACGCGGACTAAGGAGCTCGTTGCTGAAAAGGGCGCCGCGGAAAGTGAGACAAAGAGCGGCAGTGAGTTAAGTCCCTATTTACTCGAGTGCCGTTCGTAACTTTGTTTCGCGCGAGGCATTACGGTTAATGCCCCGTTGTTAGACTAACGCGCGCGGCCGCTGCGGGCTTCTCGGTGGATCTTCGATCGAGATGACGCCGCGTTTTATGCGGGTGCTGCCCGGCAATGGCGCGGATATTGCTTGTCGATGAATGAATGCGACGGCGCACCTGTGTCTGGGAATACAAAGTGCCACTATCGACTGGCGCATTTGTAAATACGTAAAACCCTGGCGCGAGGCGGAAGTGTTGTGACCTGTGTAAACGGTGATAGGACGCGAGGTGTCTTACGCACGGCGATCGATCGGCTGAAAAGCTTTCCTAAGTTTTTCGTCGCCAGTGCTAACGCAAAGTCCCCGCGGCAAGGGGCTCTTTTCTTGTGAGCGGCATTACCAGATCATGGGAATTAAGGGCAAATAGGATGGTGGTAGGGAAAGGTAGTGTAGATAGCAGCGCTGTCAGGCGAATTCTTTGAAAAATCTCCAGTTTTCTTCAATGGCGTAGATTCGTCAGAATTAAGTGCTTTTCAGAAAAAAAATGTTCATAGCATTTTCAGTTTGCGAAATATGTATAATTTTGTAATCTTGATTGATTTTAACATAAAACATGAAAATATGGTTGGAAAACTGATTTATTCATATAATTACTTTACTAGATGGAAATTTCATAAAAATTTTTCTATCAAATTTTATTTTAAATTGATAAAAAAAATATTTGAAATTAATTTGATTACTTTTTAAATCTGATTTAATTTAAAAATGAATCTATACCTTTGATGTCACTACACGATTACAGAAAACATGTCTATTTATTGATACATAAGGTGAAAAATGCAGCCATGGATATATTGTTCATCATAATACACAGCGAGTGAGAATAGGCGCGCACTACCGTCAATTTTTCCCCTTGTTTCTCAAACTTCGAAGATCATCATCACTACTTTTACGGCACGCTCTTAAAGATATATACATATTCAATCATTTCGATTTTTCGACGTGATCGCCATTATTTCTTTGCTCACACCCGTAATCCTTTCAGCACGAAAATTACTAAATCGATGGCAGTCTGTTGAGATTGTAAAAAGCATTGAAACGAATCGGTGCGTGCGTTACCTTGCTCCCTTAGTGGCGTGTGTAGTAATATACCAAAAAGTTCTGTATGACTTCCTGTTGATTGGAAACGTAGATGCGTCCTGTGCATTACCGCATTTCAGACTAATGATGAGCAGCGAATTGTTTAAATTCAATATGTGAACGGCGTTTGGCGGATAGCTATTCATAACAGGTTTATTGTCCATTGTAAACAGTGAAATGCGATGTAGGTGGTATAATTGATGATGTCACTGTTTTGATGCAATGTAGTTAGACACAAGGCATGGCGTTAAATTAGTTATGTATGACCACACGCGATTCAGTCGACAGCTAACGCAGGACGAAAAGATTGTGTTCCGTTGGTATAATGTGCGAACGTGAGGCTTGACCCGCAAAGCCTCTTATTTTGAATTTATTAGGAGTTTAAAGATATTTGTAATACGCCGAGGTGCCGATACGTCGAGCACCCGAGGATTTTTTAGCAATCTAATTTTACTGCGATCGGTCCAAAAGTAAAAATTGCAATCTCACACCAGAGGTATCCAGTACAAGTAAATATATCTTTCAACACATTGACAGTCGGCCCCGCGAAAACGCGGGTTTCTGAATCTGTCGGTTCTACGGTATCTATCGGTATCTAACATAAACATTGTAGCTTCTCTCTCGCCCCTCGTCCTGCTGCGCGAAACGCCGTGGCGACCAAGAGTCGCCTCTCGTCCGCAAAGGGTTAAACGTTTCTTAGGTCGCCGGATGTCAACATGTTAAGTACAAATGCAACGCGCTCGCGACTAAATAGCTGAAAGCTCATTAAGATTAACATTACAACGGAACAGTCTTCACCTTGACGCTCAACATGCCTCTGCCGACTTACCTGGCAAACTACCTGCAAACACTACTATCCCCGCGCGAATACAAACTTACCGGGTAACTTACTTGCCGGCTATTAAACTGGTCCCGGGGCAATACGGCTTGACGTCAGCAAACGTGCGCGTCTGCAGAGGAATTTCTCGCGCATGGAATCTCGTCGGTGAGTCGGGAAATAAATTCCGCTGCAAGTGCGCACACGCGTCCGTTGAATCGCGTGAAGAACCGGACTCGTTTCATAAATTGCGGCTAGCCAGGTGGTTTCGCGCGAAGCATGGCGTGTCCGTCGCACGAATGGTCGCCAATAGTCCGCGCTTCTTTAGTTTCCTAGGTTCACTGCCATTCCTCGCTAGCAATTCCGGGCACGTAGGATAACACATCTTAATACTCGGCGTCTCTATTCTCTGCCCAGTGCAATCCAATCGTGGCAGACAGAACCGCGTGGCGCGGAAAGTCGATATCGATCGCTGCATAGAATATCGCCGGCGTCGACCCTTAGCCAAGGGGACTTCTCTTTTTACCGAACGATGACTGCGGAAGCGACCGCTCGTGTATGTCGATTATGATGATGTCGAGCGGAGCAGGATTGTAATAACGAATGAACGAAGATTCCAATAATAGTCGTGCGCGGATTATATTCAGCCGGCCTCGTTCGCTTCCTCTCCGGACGCAACCGTGATCAGCGGCGGTAGTACGGGGCATCAGGGCACGGCAATTTTACTATATTTGCGGCGGTACCTATATTTACCAGGACTCGGGTAAATACGGAGACGGCCTGTGTAATTGAGTTAACGACGTTGCCAGTCATTTATGGAAGACCTCTTGGAAAAAATCTGCACACGGGGCCAATGTTAACAAAAAATTACGACTATCTACGCGAACGGTGAAGTAAGGATGATGTGGGTGGGAATAAAAGATGATGTTCGGAGGGGCAATGGCACGTGTGCAGATTTGTAACAATTTATACGTCCAGGAACAATGATGATGACACAGAGGCCTCTCGGAACTCTTGACTTTGCAAGTGCACTGTTTTTCCTTCCGCGATCACACAGCTTAACCCTTTATAGGCCTGCGTGACTTTGAAATCACATATCGATAAATCGATATTTTATTAAATTGTTTAATTTTTTTACTTGATTGCGTATACATATTCTTATATAATGTCTCCGACGTAACCAATAACATGCTTGATGCGGTTATCAGCTCTAACCTGAAATGTCAAAGTAAATGCTTTTGCAAGTTGTCTGCAAATAGAAGCCAAAGGAACCGTCTTGTGCAATTGTTATTATTTGTTCTTCTATCGGTATTTGTTAAACAAAAACAGCATACGTAATAGCTTTTAGTTTGTATATCAATAATGTCTTATTTGTTTGCATTTAAAAAATCATTTTATTACTATTTTCATGTGATATAGCTTTGTGGCTTTCAAAATACAATGGGCTATAGTGGTAGGGTTCGTTGTATTTGCGATAACGTTTGTACTTTCTTTGCTTTTTAGTTTTATATGTCAAAGGCCAAAAATATGGATGCAGAATCATATAAAAATATAAGATGAATAGGAGTAAGAAGCATTAGCAGTAACAAATCCGAAGATTCTTTATCAGATTCTGATTCTAACGAAGATCATCCAATATAAATATTATTGATAGCGACGATGAGATTAGTAGTAAAATATTATCAAATAAAGAAATGCAACGTATAACTATGTTTAATGCCAAACGCTAACTGTGTTATGGAATTCCATACTTAAGCTCTTATACACACAAGTGCAAACATTGTAAGCCGTTGTTACTTCAAAGTTACAAAATGTATTTGTTATAATAAAATTGTTGAAACTGCTGAATTTATTGTTAATATGTATTTCGAGGTTCGTATTTGTTGATTTCACGTTACATAGATTTTGTAAGAAAAAATCGGTCCATAGAGAGTTAATGTTGTGTGCGATGGTTTATGACTGGATACTTCGATCAGTGAGAGCCACTTATATTTACATGTAAGTTAAAACTCCACGACTGTTCGATCTGCGGGTTTTGGGGTAAGTGCTGTGTCTCTCGACAAAGTCCTCTTAGCAGAATGTCAAAAGCCTCTCCACACTAAGTGGCCAGATCCCTTCTTTAAAATATTTATTCTCTTGCACGCACAACAAAGCGTCGATGATGTTGGCCACCGGCCACGTGTTTGTGCTTCCTCAAGAGATTAAACACACCCTTCAAGTGGCCCGCAATAAGGCGTCGAACCCCTTGCAGTCGGCTTCTAAATAATCTCGAATCCTACCAACACAGATACTGCCATTCTTTGTTTCGGCTGTACGAATCTTCGCTTCAATAACCGACTGACACCACCAGGAATATTTATCCTGACACGAATGTCGCCTTTTTTTACGTATTGACGCTACGTATATAAAAAGGCAAACTGATCGATGTTACAAGAATATGAACTTGGCCATTGGGAACCAAAATTAATGCAATTTTTTCCCGTACGTTTCCTTGCACGCCGCCTTGTCTTTCCGCTCTCAAGAGAATTCACAGGATCCTATTGGTGGGAAAAATGTTTTGTGTATATATATGTAGTCGGGGAACTTGTAGAGGTACGTTATCTTTGGAAATTTCTTTCGAGGCGAACAGTTGGTAGCAACGGACACGAAACAAATTTATCCTCGGATAATCCATTCGTTGCGCGGTCGCCCCAACAATTGCGAGAATTAGGTCGAACGGGCAATAAACGTATTGTTACGTTCGATTATCCCAGTGTAGCGTATGCCGCCGTATCACCGAGAAAGTAATGTGGTACATACTTTAAGAATTCTAACAGATTTGTTAGTACATTTTCAGGATTTCAGTATATTTGTTAAGAAGGACAGATGCTTGTTACTTTTCGCAACACACCGTCATATCACCGACAAAGTATTTTGGTACATATTTTTAAGAATTCCAACAGATTTGTTAGTACATTTTCAGATTTGCGGTGTATGCGTTGAGAAGGACGAATGCTTGTTGCTTTGTGCAACACACTCCCATATCACCAATAAAGTATTGTTGTACATGTCTTTAAGAATTCTAACAGATTTGTTAGTACGTTTTCAGATTTGCGGCGTATGCGTTAAGAAGGACGAATGCTTGTTACTTTTCGCAACACACCGCCATATCACCGACAAAGTATTGTGGAACATGTTTTTAAAAACTCCAACAGATTTGTTAGTAGTTTTTCAGATTTACAGTATATGCGTTAAGAAATACCGGATGCTTGTTACTTTGTGTAGCACACTGCCATATCACCGACAAAGTATTGTGGTACATATTTTAAGAATTCCAACAGATTTGGTAGTACATTTTTAGATTTACGATACATGCGTTCAAAAATACGGTTGCTTTGTTACTTTTTGCAACACCGTCATATCAGCGAAAAAGTATTTTGGTACATGTTTTTAAAAATTCTAACAGATTTGTTAGTAGTTTTTCAGATTTACAGTATATGCGTTAAGAAATACGGATGCTTGTTACTTTGTGCAGCACACTACCATATCACCGACAAAGTGTTGTGGTACATATTTTAAGAATTCTAACCGATTTGTTAGAACATTTTCAGATTTACGGTATATGCGTTAAGAAACACAGATGCTTGTTACTTTCTGCAACACATCTTCATATCCCCGATACAGTATTGTGGTACATGTTCTTAAGAATTCTAACAGATTTGTTAGTACGTTTTCAGATTTTCGGTATATGCGTTAAGAAACACGAATACTTGTTACTTTTCGCAAATCACGAACGACCGCTTAATACAGTTTCCATTAGATAGTTTGTATAAACTTTCCGTATGCTGGCTGCGAGGTCCTTTTATATCAGTCGCTCGCGACTGTGACGCAAACCATATATCTATCCGCCAAATAGACGCGTTGACCTTCGACGCGCATTACGTCCGAATGCGTCGCGAATATATTACAAAAAATGTCGTACAATGCCGCTCTCTCGTGACCGCGTACTCAATGAAACTAATACCCAAGCTAAATTGCGCGTCGTACAAACGCCCGGTCGTTTGGACGTTCGTAAAAAGCGTCGACCGCCCCGCCGTTTTGTCGTCAGCAGGTCGGCTGCCGCGTTTAACGACGGTAAACAAACGCGGTAAATCAAGATACGAAGTCCAGCAGTGGTAAATCGTTAGAAACTTATTCAGGGAAAGGTCGTCGAAGGGTGGCCGCCTCTGATTCGAAGTTATTCTCGTCGCCGCTGCGCCGAAAGCCATCACCCACCCACGCTCGCCTCGTCTCCCTTTCGACGTAAAATTCGCGCCATCCTTTACATAACTGGATTCAATCGGAAAATCGTTTTCCTCGTGAACGCCGGTCTCTGAATGCACGTAGACGAGCTCCTACGTCGTTCGGTTCGGGACGGCAGGGGGTAAGGGCGGTTTTACACGTCTGAGTACCGGAACGAATGTGGATTCAGGGCGGCGCGGCTATGTGCCGTGCGATATTCAAAGCGCCTTTCATTCCGCCGGCGAAACTTTCGCCTGTCACGGAGAGTTGAATGAGCCGAGAAAACGATCGCTGCCTTCTCGAATGTTTCGCCGAATTAATTATGCAGGCTCGATTACGCCTGCCGCGTTTCCGGGATAAATTTCTTAGCCTCGGCGCGGCCCGGGAATCTATTAGGGTAAGCGGCTGAAATGATAGTTTGCCAAATTGCGTTTACGGCGGAGATCAATACCGGGAGCTCCCGATGTGAAAATACAATTGAGCGGGGTGTAATCGAATATAGTTTCCGCAGGCTATTTCCGCCGGCCTGCCGGGCTTGGAGGGCTCGGCGACTCGTGCGATTAATATGATTTCGTCCATCTTGATTGTGCACGAGCGTAAAGTCATTCGTGAATGCGCGCATTTAGATTTCGCCGTTCATTACTCGCCGGCCCGGAGCGCGCTAGTAATAGATGGACGATAGAACGTTTATTATTCGCGAATTTTGGACGCACCTACGATTACCTCGATTTTACGTACCCCCGACGTATTGCTCGTTTACCGCCGAGAAGCTGCTTGTTCGTATCTCCCTGGAGCTCCAGCGTTATTTCGTTCTGTGTCTGTATACGTATGCATGCGCGATGAGAACGAAAACCACACCCGCTCGTCCATAAGGAAGTTATGAAGCTTAGAACACGGCGTTATAAACGTTGATGCCCGCTGTTCGTGCACGACGAAAGGTTGATAATTGAACCCTTTAATGAAGCTACTTAAGTACCTGTTCGAGGCGTGACGATAACGTAACGCCAAAGTACCGGAGCGTATACGCTCTGCTACTCGTGAAATATTAACTACCGGAAAGACCAAGTTTAATTAATTCGCCTAAATAATTTCCACGATCGCTCCTTCGTACGCGACGACGTCGCGGAAAAATTAATGAAAATACCCCGCGCGCGCCGTTAGACGCGTTTTCTCTCGAACGAGATCACTGATCAAACGTGGAAAATGTGACAGACAAAGGGAAACGCGAAGAATGGCAATTACGCGGAAACATTGCCGTCGGTTCTCGAGACGTCGCAAAGTAGTCCGCCCCTCGGAATTGTGGCGTTGCAATTACCGTCGACATTCATCGAGTTTAATATATTAATACCGTTAAAGTGACGTAGCGAGCGGAGGAAACAGCAGGAAACGCTGAGAGAAAAGAAGGCGGGTCGGGAATGTCTGGTTATTGAAGTTGTCGATAGTAGGCTCCGATGATTCGAAAGAAATAGTGGCAGCGAGCACGAAGTCATCGTTCGATGTAGGTATTAACACGTTGACTGCCAAGCGTATTTTACTACGTTAGAACCGCGATGCGATGAGATACTGTAGAGTATGATTCAATCGTGCAAATAAACATAACGCAGAGGTGTTCGAAGCCAAAGTATTGAAGCACCGTTTCAATATCAATTGCTTTTACAAGATTTCAAATAGGCTTCATTGCAAATTTTTTGCATTTTTACTAAAATCTTTTGCGCTGGTCACCGCGTATTTTGCTATGTTAGAACCGCGATGCGTTGAAATACTGTAGAGTATGATTAAATCGTGCAAAATGAAGGTAACGCAGAGTTGTTAGAAGCCAAAGTATTGAAGCAGCGTTCCAATATCAATTGCTTTTACAAGGTTGCAAATAGGCTTCATTGCAAATTTTTTGCATTTTTAGTAAAACCTTTTGCGCCGATCATTGAAGACCGCTGTAGCAGTCAACGTATTAAACTGCATCGACGTACAAAGTGTAGCGACCTCTGCCTGTCTGTCGCTAGACGTTAGAGCAAGTTATTGTACAACTTTCTCGCAAGTGGCCGATTGTGGTACGCCTCATATATATAAATCCACTGCCCACAGCACTTCTACCATCCGATGGCGCCAACGTCTAGGACAACACCCAATTGGCATAGCCTTAGTTGACGAGTCCAGCCGAATGGGGGTCCAGGAGAAATGTTCTAAATTCTTTCTTGCAAACGGTACACACCGCAAGTAAGAAGTGAGAGCAACCTCTTTACAGGTTTTTCTTGCTTTTTGGTTGCTGATGACGCAACGTGATTCGAAAATTCAATAACTAAACCAAACGTGGCAACAACACAACCCCGTGATACGACATGTAGTCGCTGTTTTTTGAGTCCTGAGCGTGCGCATCTTATGTTCCAACAGGATTTTTCCACATCTCGCGTGTTTTCGCTACGTTTACTACGTTTTTTACTTTAGATAATTCTCTTTAAGTTTGTTCTAGAGTCGCGCTATAATTTTCATCATAGCATTTTTAATAGCAAAGGCGTCTGCTTATTTATCGCTAGACGTTAGAACGAGTTACAACTTTCTCGCAAGTGGCGGCCGATTGTAGCATGCCTTATATATATATAAACCCACTGCTCACAACAGTACTTCTATCATCCGATGATGCCAACGTCTAGGACAAGACCCAATTGACATAACCTTACTTGACAAGTCCAGCCGAATGGGTCCAGGACGAAACGTTCTAAATTTTTTTTCGCAAACGGTGCACACCACAAGTAAGAAGTGAGAGGAACATCTACAGGTTCTCCTCGCTTCTTCAGTGCTGACAACGCGACGTCATTTGAAGACGAAATAATTAAATTAAACGTTGCAACACCACAACCCCTGATACGACATGTAATCGCTGTTTTGAGCCCTAAGCGTGCGCACCTTATGTTCGAACAGGATTATTTCCCATCTCGCGTTTTTTTGCTCTGTTCACTACGTTTATTACTCTAGATCATTCTCTCCAAGTTTGTTCTAGAGTCGCGCTATAATTTCCATCGTAGCATTTTTAATGACAAAGGCGTGTGTTTATCTGTCGCTAGACGTTAGAGCGAGTTACAAGCCTTTCATAAGTGGGCCGATTGTAGCGCAGTTCGTATTTATACCCCCACAGTCCCACAGCACTTTTACCAATTGCATTCACACCACAAGCAAAGAAGCGAGAGGAACCTCCCTACAATTCCCTCCCTCGCCTCTTCAAAAGCTTCAGTGAATTGGCTTCGATTCTCAATTACTTTCAGTTAACAACGTATCCCGCGGGACAATCCGTTAAATTACCGAACTGTGGCCGATAATGGAAATGTTGATACGCGTTAGTGGAGACTGACGAATGGCGGGCAGTATTTTCACGGGTAACACTTGACGTCCAAAGCAGCCGAGAAGAGGGAAACGAAAGAAACGGAGCGTTAGAGAAAAGAAAAATGATACGTAGATGTCGGAGAAGATGAGAGGCGGATGTTACGAGCTGAACGGTTAAAAAAGAGACTCCAGAGACGTACTTCGCAACGCGCATGAGTATTCGTGCCGCGCGTGTGACAATGCGCCATTGTATAAAGTGAGTACATAAGGGCAAATATATACGGATGATTTATTCAACCGAGCAGCTGGAACCGAATCGACCATTATTCGATACTCTGAGTGACGAGTCCATCGCAATACTATTAGATATTATCCGAGCGTACATAGCGTGGAATAAATTTCGGCAGACGATAACGACCCGCTTTGTCAAAGTTGATCGCAGACATTTCTGATCGACGGGAAACCATACTACAGGATACGCATAATAAATCGTTCATCTTATCCGCAAACCTTATATACCTTCACACTTCTATAGACGTAACGTGTTAAACCATGCGGCAGCACTGTCTTAATACTTATGTTACAGCGTACTTTTTCGCGTGTAGGCTGTGACTGTGTAAACCAGTCAAGACGTAAGGCGTAGACATCCTCGCCAATAAAGCGTAACATTTTTTACCTTGTCCGATTCTCTTATGAATTCTTGTATCGTTAGTAGGAGTAGTTGCTGAGACAATGAAACAAAATTATGGCGGTTATCCTGAACATTGTACATACTGTGTAATATTTACTGATACCTTATTTTCATAATTGGATATTGTTGCTGCACAAACATAAGCTGCGACGTCATTGGTCAGTGCGTCTCTCAAAGACGTATATAAGAAACACATTTTCCGGAAAGAGACAGATTTTATACAATACACGAATATAATGCATCCTACAAATTGAAAACTACGATAATTTAATAAAAATATAATCGTTTAACTAACGAATGAGCATCTATTTGGCTATTCGTCACACCACGGATCCCAAACGTCATCAAAGAAACAGTTACGCGTTTCTTCGCTCGCCACAGATATATATTTGCTAAGTCCGATGCGATCGAGTCGTGCGCTCAATTAGGTCTGCTCTGTTTCACATGCTGCACCCGCATTGCGACTCTGCGATCTTCTTTTACTTGTAACATGCATCGACACATCTGGTGTGTCTCACCAATTCTTTGACGCGAACTTTGCCATGAACGTAATCTGTTCGGACATGACACTATGTATAGTATATAATTTTGATTATAGTCGGTCGTACACAGTAAGTGCCCGACGTTAACACGTTGACTGCCAAGCGTATTTTGCTATGTTAGAACCGCGATGCGATGAAATATTGCAGAGTATAATTAAATCGTGCAAAATGAAGGTGACGCAGAGTTGTTAGAAGACAAAGTTTTGAAACACCGTTCCAATATCAATTGCTTTTACAAGATTGCAAATAGGGTTCATTGCAAATTTTTTGCATTTTTAGTAAAATCTTTTGCATCGGTCACCTAGTATTTTGCTACATTAGAACCGCGATGCGATAAAATACTGCAGAGTATTTATATCGTGTATTTATATATTATAATCGTGTAATAATGAGTATTTATGTATTATAATCGTGCAAAATAAAGGTAACGCAGAATTATTAGAAGCCAAAGTATTGAAGCACCGTTCCAATATCAATTGCTTTTACAAGATTGCAAATAGGGTTCATTGCAAATTTTTTGCATTTTTAGTAAAATCTTTTGCATCGGTCACCTAGTATTTTGTTACATTAGAACCGCGATGCGATAAAATACTGCAGAGTATTTATATCGTGTATTTATATATTATAATCGTGTAATAATGAGTATTTATGTATTATAATCGTGCAAAATAAAGGTAACGCAGAATTGTTAGAAGCCAAAGTATTGAAGCACCGTTCAAATATCAATTGCTTTTACAAAATTGCAAATAGGCTTCATTGCGAATTTTTTGCATTTCTAATAAAATCTTTTGCACCGGTGACCGGTGACCATCGTGGCAGTCAACATGTTAAGTGTCTGCAGTATCAGCTATAGTTATCGATAGTAGCAGAAGGGTTAACAGTCGTTCTGGAAACAGACAAACCCATGTCTATGTTGGATGTCGGCGGGAATTATGGAAATCGCGCGAGAATCGTTCTCTAAATATCGTCCTTCCTGAGTTATAAGAATGTCGCGCGAAGTCAGAGTCCCGTTAAGCGTTTTCCGAACGGTCACGATACGATCCCGAGCAAGTTCGTAGGATCGTGAGAGGGTGTAATGTGGATGTAGGAGGTTGGAAGTGAGGAAGGCGAGAGGGAGGCGAGCGCCGGAACGAGGGTCGTAACTGTCGGTCCGTGAATGGTAGGAAATTGGAGAGTCTTCCTGGACGTCCGAGAGTCCCTCTCCCTTCTGTACCACCTTGAACCATCGTACATTTTCGACCCTGCCATTGTACCTCGTTCTCGTTCGGATAACAGTGTACCGTAGAGTACGGCCTATCGGCAACGCGCGACACTGACCTTATATAGCGGAGTAAGTAGTACGAGTCGTTGGCTAGTCAGCCGTACAGCGCGTTATCTTCTTACGCTATGCTATCGATCGCAGCTGGCTATAAAGCTACGATCTTTGCAGAACGATTCATTACTATCCGCCATTCCTCCCTGCGGAGATTATTGTCTCGGGTTCGCTTTGAAGTGCCTTTCAGAAGACGAAAGTGTGCTTTTCTTTCTGTGACGAGAGCACGTGAACGAAGTTTCTGGAACTATATCACTTACCGCTATGGAGAGGTAAATCTACTGGGCTGGGAAATGATCGACAAAGAGCTTCGAGTCCGATGTGTGATGCGTTGTGTTTGCGCGGAACGGCGCGATGCTTATGAAACGTGTAAAGAGAAAAGTTAGTGATTACTTAAGTTTTTTTTCACACTGCCAGTTACTGTTGTGGAAGTCTCGTCAATTAGGGTATAGCTGGTGTCTCCCTCGTTGTGAATTAATCGAGATTTGATTGACTTATGGAAGCGAAATTGCGAGTATACGTGGAATAAATACAATCAATTCCAATTGGAAGCTACACAGGCATCAGGACGACTGAATACCGACACAATTTCACTCAACCGGCTCTACGTGGTTAGCCGCCACTGTTAGCAATGCGCTTCTCAGACATCAAGTGTGCGTCAGCCACACTGACAGAGCAACAATTATTCTCGTTAGATCAGATTCCGTGATGCACCTCTCCCAGAGGCAAACACGACAGTGTGTATAAACGGATTCATCGAAACGTCATGTGAACGAAAGGCTTTGCTCATTAACAGCGGGCGTACAGTCAGAAAATTGCTTCATCACCGCTGAACGATGCACTCAATTCCCAACTTCGGCCGTGTCATTTTTGCATCGAACAGTCTGAGTGAGACGTTTCATTGAACATAAGAAAATTGGAACGTCCACAAGCGCATTTTCGTCGGAGGAAAGAAGCCTGCAGCGTGTACGGTCGTAGCACTCAGAGTTGTGCACCTAATAATCGTCGTGCTGGCAGTGATCATAACAGTTACGGTACGGCACTGCTTCCCGTATGTCGACCGAATATAACATTATTACGAAGGTGTACGGTAACCGGGAGAAGTGGTAGACCGGACTTCGAGAAAGAGCTACGGCACACGTGTTGGAACGTTGTATTGTCGAAAAGTCGTCATTCTCATGCTATGCGGGTCAAAGTCCAACCGCTCTATTGGTAAAGTTCAAATCGAACTGCCGCCGTGCCGCCGTGCAATCATGATCCGTACACGATGATTTTGGACAGAACATTCGCAGCCTGTGTTACTCAGCGACACCAAGAGCGATATTGTAATTTCATAATTTCGCATTTCGCTACGTGGCGTATTTACATATTTGATTAAAAACAGAGCGAGGCTTTTATTTTCCGCTGTTAATTTGGTTGAGTGCGCTGGGGCTTTTCTCTCTTGGTCATTATAGTACGGATTTTCTGTGGTTCCCTGTCGATATCGTCTTCGCGCTTCGCTGCCCGTCTTCATTGGCCATTCCGGATTTTTAGCAAAGTGCAGCAGACTGCTGAGGTTAGGAAATTGCTCGTCGAAGTTTGCGCAGAGGCATCCCCCGAAAGAGTATGAGGAGAGGCTTTTGATGAACGAATTTTTCCAATGACCTTCTCCATCAATCGATCGTCAATACGCCAGGCGTGTGCTTTCCTCTCGTAAAGATATTCGCGTCACCCCTCGGCGCGGGTCTGCGGAATTATTTCAACTCCCTCCCGCCTAACTCCAACAACACACGTCAGGTACGCGTCGACCCGCAGCAATCGCGAAGCGCGACGATGTGTATCGTTTTCGCCACACGCACCGATGCGCCATTTTCAAGTGCCCCGACGCATCAAGCTTCTTAGCAAAGACGTCGACGATCAACGCCATTTCCGGGGAGCTCGAAAGTCTTTTCGAAAGCGGAGCTTATCCGCAATTTCCTCGGCATTCCACATTGAAAAGCCTCTTGCCCCTTTCTGTTCTCCGCAGCGCACCTGCCTCTCTTCCCGCGTCCCACCTTTCCACCTTCCGTATCTACCTCGTGCTACCTCGTCCACGGTGAGCGTGGAAGCGTAAGGGGAAAGCCGAGGCAAGAAACGCACGGGGCTGTCCCGCTCGAATTCATTAAACGCGTTATAATCTTTAATTAAAGCGAGTTTTCCGCAGCGCATAATGCAGGGTCGTTAGGCGACGGCGCATCCCGCGGGTAGTGTCGTCCCTCTGACTTTCGCTTCGCTCTGTTGTCCTCCTTCTTCGCTCGCAACCCTCGCACACATTCGCATGCATACGCGCGTCATGCAAGTTAGCACATCCACGCTGGCCGCCTCTGCGTCTTAGGAGTAAGAGGTAACGTGGTCATGATCTATCCACTTGCGTCTTCTTAGTGCCGCTTTCCGTCTTTGGTCGCTCGTTCGCGCTAATGCTGGGACGCGCTGTTTTGTGAAAACACTTAACGCTTTACGATCCGGGAGATTTGCACAATTCCGCTCGATACTGGCCTGCTCTGTTTTCGCTGTGTTCGAAAATTTATGCGTTGTGAAGTACGTAAGTATGTGCGGTCGAAGCGTATATAATTATGGTAATGTGGGATTTAAACACGTGAAACTGCAGTGTATAATAATTATAAACAATAACAACACAATCAAGACACTTTAGTCTTATTTCCTAATCTTTCGTCGTTTTGTTAATGTTTAATTATGGTAAAGTAGGATTTAAACACGTCAAACTGAAGTGTACAATATTTATAAACAGTAACAACAGAATTAAGACCCTGTAGTCTCATTTCCTAATCTTTCGTCGTTTTGTCCTTTCGCCTTTTCGTCTTTACGCCGTTTCTTTTTTACGTGTCATCGTCAACTGACTATTATGCAACCAAAGAACATAATTCAACAAACTCGTCACCTATGATGCCTCAATATAATAATTGAGAATCATGGGTGACCTTTGCTCGCCAATTAGAGGACCCTGCATTTGAGATCCTACAGTAATCTAAAAAATATTTGTGGAATAACAAACATCGCTTTCCGATGTGCAAAAGTCTTTGTATCGGGGTGCGGTGTCGAGTAGTTCTCGACAGAGAACCTGCCAGAACGAAATGTGGTGTCGAGCAGCATTAGACATAGGACCTGGTAGAACGACATTCGATATCGAGTCACACTCGACATAAACCCGCAAAGGGTTAGGTGTGGCACGTCGTTACAAATTACGAGCCGCACACTAACTTGCTGTAGAATCACCAACTGTAGGCACACCAATTCGATGTAGAGACACCGACTATAGGCACCCCTATTTGCTGTAGAACCCCAAAGCATGTGACGCGTAGGCCTAGATGCAAGAAAAGTATCCATGATCCCAATACCGCGGGAAAGCATTACGTGTAACTGCAAAATAAATTGACATATATATAGAATTTGCATATAAAGAGAACGGAAAAATAAAGAAACAGTAGAAACGCCACAATGCATCGTCAATATTACCTAAGTACCCTACAAAACCTAAATTCACACTTCTCGAATATGCCCCGGAGTGTTTTGAAACATTTCCCCTATACTCTAACAAGGCGTTCTGAAGTGTCATATCACACCCCAATCCCCAACGAACATAAACAATTATCAATGGGACAATTTGGGTAAATATATTCTACTAACCAGCAATTAAATACCGCCAGACAAAGTAAAATAGCACAAAAAAATAACTTGTGTTCTTTATCCAAACACTCTGAATGCAGAGTTTCAATTCGTACAAACCATTGTTCCTAACCTTGCGCTGCTTACATCTTTGATAGTGAAAGAGGGAAGTGTTTTCAGAATATGCAAGTCAGGGTTTAACACGTTGACTGCCGTGCGTATTTTACTATATTAAAGCCGCAACGTGATGAAATGCTACAGAATATGATTGAATTGTGCAAAATGAAAATAATGCGAAGATATCGGAGACCAAAGAATTGAATGCCTATTTAATATTCACACTTTGACTGCCGTGATGGTCACCGCTGACCGGCGCAAGAGATTTTTCTGAAGATCGAAAATATTTGCAATGAATAGCAAGAATTACTTTATAAATGCAGTTATTGTGAGAAAAGTGTTGCGATCCTTTGGTCTCCAATATCTGCACATTATTTACATTTTGCATAATTCAGTCAAACGCTGTAGTATTTCATAGCATCGCCGTTTTAATGCAGCAAGATACGCTTGGTAGTCAACGTGTTAATTGCATTTAGAAAATTATAAATGCTACCAATTGGGTATTTTTTTAATATTTCGTGAGATTTTTTGCGCCGGTCACCGATGTCCACCATGGCAGCCAACGTGTTAAAAATGTATAACTTAAATTGTATTATCACGGAATCTGCTTATGCACTCCTCGGAAAAAACTGACTCTCGTACCTTCCAATCTTTGCTCTGAGGGTGGACGACGATCGTCATTTTTTGTGGCCCTGCATCTGTTCCGCACTCGTGCCTACACTCTTATACTTCGCCATACATATATCAGCTCTTACAATAGTATGCGACCATTATGGTTCAGCGGACGTCGTACGAATTCTTTGCACATTCGTTTCTTCTCATACCTTCTCCACTTGAAAGCGATCGCAGTCGGATCAAGTGCATGCTGACTGTCGAGAGTCGCGCGAAGATATTGTAGTAATGACAGACGGCGGGTGGTGAGAAGGAAAATCGTGATAAACCAAGCTGAGAATCAACTAGGTGAGAAGATCGGCGAAATGTTCACGCGACTGTAGAGAAGAACCTGACATTTCATGTCTTACTTGAGTGCAAGAAGAATACTGACTCTGCGCTGACGACGTGTGCTATGTATATTTGACAAGGCATTAGCTCTTCACGCTAGTTGGAGAGTTCGAGTTCGAAGACTAGGCACTTGCGACTTAATTGCGACTGTCCCGTTGTGCGGAGCACAATGTATCGGAATTGCTCGTATGAATTGTACAACAGGGGTCGCGACACACTTTGACAGTAATCAGTTGTGCTAATCGCCGTTTTAATTACGAGCCGTCGAGTTTAGCGAAACCTCCAACGCCCGTACTCGCTTGGCAACGCTCCTCCATTAGTACAACCACGACTAGGAATGGTGTGTTGCATCGTCCAGCGTTGCATCCTTTCTCTCTCTCTTTCTCTCTCTCATTGCACGACTCCCGTCACGTGAGGCAGCGTACTCCAAACGAGTGCGGGCTTTTTCGCGATCGTCGCTGACGAAACGAGCGGCGTCGTTGTCATTGTCGACGGGGAAGGAAGAAGATCCTAAAGAAAGCTGGTGAAGTAGAAGGGGCGTGGTAATGGAAGAAAAGGGGGGGGGGGGGCAAGAGGAAACGTAGGGGAAAGGAGAGGCGATGACGGCGAAGGTGGAACAGGCGGAGGACGGATAAAGGGGTTTTATTATGTCTGAGGACGAGTCACGCGAGTAGAAGGTAAAAGAGATATACCGTGAACTAGAGGCAAAAAGTAAGGGGTACTTTCTGTTCCTTCGGGCTAGTCACGAAGACGAGTAGCAGCGGTGGAGACCGAGAGGGCCTGAAGGTTAGGAAAGAGGGAGCGCAGGATCGTATAAAGGGTTTTATTATGTCCCCCCGAGTCGCATGAAAGGTGGTTGCGAAAGATACGAAACCGTGCATACGTGCGGTGATGGACTACTTAAAGATAGAAGTTTCATTTCGCTCATTGCTCTGTTCCGCTCCGGCCAATGGGGCACTTCTCCTTCAACGGACCTCAATCGCTATTGCACTCGACGGGAGCGTATGCCACTGTGCGCTGAGAAAAGCGGAGGTGCTTGAAGGGACCAGCGAAGAGGAATTATGTTGCGAGAATGGCTCGCGCTTTTCGTTGGAATTTCGTTCCGCGTGAGATACACCCCGGCTTCCGATAAATGCTCGAATCCGATCAGATTGCTTGAGCGCACTGTTTTCATTGTCCCACTGCCGCCGGCGAGCTGTTTATCTATTCAGAAGCGGGGCGAACGTGATTTAATGCATTCCGCGAGCAAGTGAACCCTCGTCGCCGCGTTTTTCCGCTCCTTTTTGCGCGCGCGCACGGAACTGATTAAACGCCGCACGGAAAGAAGCCAGACACCTGCGTTGCGCGGCGGCGTGATTTTTCCAAGATAGCTGAAACACCGCCGTGACGGAGTGATTTTTCCAAGATAGCTGAAACATTGCCTGCAATATCATCGTGGCGCTCGACGGCATCGATTGATTCAGCCTATCTAGTGCGCCTCCCACAACCACCGCATCCATCACCCCTTCAGGGGCCATAAATAAATAACGTTCGCGTGACATTTACCAGCTACAGCGGCATGGTCTTTCTCTCCACCCTTCCTTTTCGCATCGTCGCTCTCGTACTGGCTCTCTCCCATCTCCGTCGGTTGCGGGAAGCCGTGTACGGCAGCGTTCTCTTTCCGTCCGAACGAAAACGTAGAACCGCACGCGGTCACTCAAAGAGCTTTCCCATGGGTGAAGAAACTGCGGTAAAAAGGGAAACAGATCGAAAGAGAGAACCGTCGTTTCGCCGGACTCCCGTTTCCGCTTACGTATTACCTCAGCATGCGAATGTCATCCCTTTTGACCGGTCGCCCGTTAAGAAGGATCGTACATCCTTACTGGCTCTGAGAACCACGTACGTTCGACTCTTACGACGTATTCCGCTAAAGTGATCGCGGATGGACCGCGGTCATAAGTCCAAAGGCATGTGGATTGGTACTTTCTCGTGTTTGACGTCCACTTCGCTAATCGAAATAACGTTCCGCGTCGTCGGGCGCCGCTCTTTTGAAGTATCCAGAAATCGTTTCGCCCGGAGCGGTATTGAAAATTTCATTCACGACCCCTGGGCTGATTGGCGGAAAATACATTGCGAGAAGGGCTATGCGGGACGTCGGGTATAGAAAGGTAAATGGATCACGCGCATTTAGCCCGAAGATCCGTCATGTACCACTCAAGGGAGTAACTGGAGAGCGTAGAATCGTCAAGATATTATTGTCACTGACCCACAGATAGCGGAATGAACGAATGAAACTGTACTAAAAAAGCGCGCAGTATACGCGACGTATAAAATTAGACAATCACTGGCATCCGTCTATTAATAAAGGTGTCGTTTCAAGTATCGATGATTGGCGATACGATTTCCATTCAGGCCGCGTCTGTCGCCGGTCATCAACAACACAACATTTAATAGATAATATCCTTATATCAATCATGAAAATGTTTCGAGCTTATAGAAAAATAAAAATGCCGCCGAATATTACAGATATTAATATCGGAGTTGGCTCACCAGCAATCCCTTGCTTCCTAATGCGCGTTCGTATCGTAACGAGTCGAAAATGCTGGTGGCTTGTCATTGATTTTTGTGATTGAATTCTTTTGACCGCTTCCTATTCACGTGCCGACAAACCTAATTAATACGCCACCGCATCCGTTCATTTGACGCAGCGATGGGATGGGCGATAGGATTGGCTCAGTGTAATGGAGATTGATCCGGCAAATGCGAAACGATAGAGCCGTTTTCGCGACAATTCTAAATCATCAGGTTGTTTGCGGCTAGATTGCGCGGTCGCCGGCTGGCAACCGGAGGCAGTACACAAAGAAGATTTACAGGGGGGAGGATACAATCGGAGTTATTTACCGGGGCGATGCGTGGCAGATTATGGCCGGCTGGGAATTGGCCCCAGGCCTTCGTTGTTCGGCGAACGCGTGTTTTTGATCACCGCGCTTTAACGTCGCATCTTTATGCCAAACCAACGATCCGCTGATGCCCCGATGTATCGTCATGAGCAATGGCGTGCGAATAAAAGGGACGATCCTCTTTTGTACCGAAGCGGCCTCCTCGCGGGAGTGTGACGAACGACATTCGTGCCGCGGCATATTCGATCTGAATACTCAACGGCGCTGAAAACGGACATTACGACAGACAATTGATCGGAAAAACGATTCGCCGCTGACAGGCGGCGTGAAAACCAACGTCAGCCGCCGTTGACACCCTTCGTCTTCGATTATTCCGGAACGTGTGTTTAGTTATAAGCCGTGTTGCTGCGCAAAAATACAGGTTTCGCGTAATGACAGGATAGTGACTTAAGAACTTAGGTATTGTAGGAATTGTCAAAAGATGGCAATAAAGATTCGTGAAAAATGAAATGTGAATATATTTGTATATGGAAAAAGAAGAAGAGAAACGAACAGTATGAATTACAATCACGCCCAACGCAAACCTACGCAAAAATTCGCTCGCGGACATACTCGCTGATACTGTCAAGATTCGCCAAACGAAGAAGAAGAAGACTCGATCTTTTCTCGATCCTCCTTATATACTGTTTTCGTCTCCATGACAACAGTTTTGTTCGAGAACCTTCTCGTTACCACATACATACTCATGCATACGTTTTACAGGAAAATATCAGACAGTCGGTTCGAACCGTTAAGCCCGGCGCCTCTCTTTCCTTTCATCATGCATTCTCTCTCACTTTCACTCTCTCTAACTCATACGTACACTCTCTCGTTTCTCATTCACCCTAAATCACACATCCCACAGTATTGACACACAATATTGTTTAGTAATCCTCAATCTTCTGGGAGCACTTTAACATCTAAGCATGGATACGATTTATATCAATTTTGAAGAAAAACTGATTATATTCAACAGAATGAGTATTATATATTATAATGTTTCAGAGAGAGGCATGAGTGAATGAGATGTAAAAGTATAAGTCCTCATGAGCGGAAATAGATAAAAATAACTCAAGACTCTCTGTTACTAAATCACACATGAGCCTGACACAAATAGGCATGCCCACTTAACATCTAAGCATAACGGTTCTTGACAGATTATATAATATTTCATTATTTTCGAAAATAATACAAGAATCAACATTTATCGCTAACGGTTCTTGACAGAATCTACATTATTGTACCAGGTATCCAAAACGTAAATGCACACATCCGATTACTTTATCACCGATGCTGTTATAAATGTTTGTATTGCCAATATGAGCATTTGTTAAAACATTAAAAAAAGTAATATTAACATTGATTATTCTGCAGCTCTTTAAATTTGCGGGTGACTGTAGTCATTGGTAGTATCGAAAGGTTTAAGCAATTAAATTTACATTACCTGTGCTCGGCAATTGTTCCTTACTTGCATGAAAATCTCGAAAAATGATACATCAGTTCGAATTCTATCATTCATATCAGTCACAGACAGTTTTCCACGCTAGCACAACATTCACAATGGGGATCTATTATTAGGAAATACGGAACATTAATTAATAATTAATTGGCATAATAATTAGCATAATAAACACAATTCACCTGAACTCACACAAAACTTTACAAACCGTATATGGTAGTACAAGACTGCCTGATATAAATTGAATTTAGTGAAACGGCGCTTGGAGTAAAATTATTTTAATAAATGAGGCGATACGGTGCAAATAACAAACTGTGACGTGCTCACGGATCTGCATACGACTTTTTTCTTTCACAATGTCATTCATTTGATCAACCATTTTATGTTAACACATTTGTTTCAATTATTGGCACATCTATTCACTGTTTTGCTTATTTATGGAAATCAGTTTTTTAATCTTACACACCGTACACGCTTTGTACACATTTCCATATTTATGAATATAAATCGGCGACCGGTCAGGTTATTTGAAGTTCTCGTTATTGAATTTGCTGTACTATGTGACCCTGCGCAATCATGTACTATGAACTACTTTCAGGTTAATTAAGACTCAAGATCTCAAAAACCCGTAAATTTTCCAATTATCACTTATTCAAGCTTAAATTTCTCGCAATCAATCCAGCAACGTCTCACCAACCTTGCTACTCCATATCATCAACCTACCCTCGTATTCTATATTAACACATAAGTCGCATTTCATTCTTCAGACACAGATAACAACACCCTCAACCTTAGCCAAACACCATAAATATGTCCTCTACACGCGGCAACCCTTACAATCATTAACCCTGTGCGATCGGTGTCCCCGTTGCGGGGACATTTCTCAGTCGCCGTAGAAGTCGGTGTTCCCGTAGCGGGGACATTTTTAAATCATCGTAGAAGTCGATATCCCGCAGCGGAAACCTTCGAAAATGCAATTTATTGAGGCATAGAGATGTGCGTCATCAACTCATACATACTGTATAACATAACAAAACCACAGAACAACCAAAAGCCACTGACAGACTTAAATTTTGTGAAATTTTTAGTCGACCAGTTAGTAGGAAATTTCCGCCACCGAACACTATCTACACCGCAACCTTTAACGTCATTCGTAGACATTCAATTAAATAATCAACTTCATATAATTCATTCAGGAGGCAAAAAAGACTGTGCAGTATGTTCCGACAGAAAAACTGCGGGAAAAAGACGACAATCCACACGTAAAAACGACAGAACTTCAACACACACTTTAGAACATTACAGAGATTAAAATTGTACTATTACGTAATAAACACAACAAATCAGTTTCAACAAATTTTGTATAAACTCATTAATCATCAAAAAAGGTGATTGTTCCAACAGGAAAACTACGGGAAAAACGACAAAGACACACGCACTGTGGTAATTGTACACGAAAGCCAAGACTTCATATCGATGATTGTTTCGAGAAATATCATACTTTAGAACATTACAGAGATTAAAAATTTGTACGTATTATAAGTAGTAATAAACACAACAAACCAGTTTCAACAAATGCTCTGTGTTTTAATATCCATATATTGACTTTAAATTCTGTACGGAAAAGTAACTGCGAAATGCTAGATTTCATCCGACCTGCTGGTACTCTTAACTAGTTAACTGTTTCAACCTCGTTGAAAAATGTGTCCCCTACGTGTGCCGTACAAATTAAGCGATGGCGAATATATTCGTCAAACACAGAGTATGTTTGATATGAAATCAGGTTACAATGAAATGATTTTAATATTTTTTACAATAATTAATTTACTGTTTTATTTTTTATAATAATTATTCATAAATTTCTTTTCGACATGGCCTCAAAATATTCCAAACTTCTTGCAGTTTAGGAACATATTTTAATTTTAACTAAAATTGCAAAATTAACCGCCTATGGTCACTACTGAAAACGCATGTCGAATATATTCGACAGAATAGAAAATTTTACAATTGTTTCGTTAAGAGCGAAATCTGCCGACCCGAAAGGGTTAAACCGCACTTAACACTACATGTACGGAACACGTCAATTTGACGGTTTGCGAATTTAGCAAAATTACAGAATGAGTTAATATTGTTTTCTAGCAAGTTTTGCTGATTTGCATTAATGTCATCGTACGAATATCCATGAAAGTTGATTTCCTCCTCAGGCTTCCAAGTTCCAAATTTTGTATGTCCCACACCTACAGATTTCTTCAGATAATGTTGTACATCTACATATTTCTTCATAAACTTAGTGTTAACGCCATTGAAACGAAAGATGTATTCTTAACCCAGCCGCCCTCGAAACTTATCCACGCATGACGTCTGACATCCTCGATTCCCTTTTTCTCTTCCTTTTCCATAAACGGTGTGGACAGCGGCAATCGACATTAACGTCGAAATTAGTTGAGAGCCCGGCGTGCGTCGTCACGAGGACTTTTATGATCGAAAGCTGTACCTTCCTCGAGACCTCAGGTTGTCCGCGACGTGGCTATGGTTTCGGGAGGAAATTTTTCACTGTCGCTGGCTACTCGTAAAGACCCGTGGCGCTTAACGGGGTCGCATACGTCGACAAAGTCGAGCGTTAAGTGTCTGACGACTAGCGGATGGGTTTGCGTGACTTACGGTCTCAAGATGGCGAACGGACCTCGAGCAGAGATACTATCGTGGCAATTTTTAGGACCAGCGGCTCGGCTCGGCTTACGGGACTTTAGACGAAATAGTGTTCGACAATTACTACTCTAGAACGGCTCCCAGGAGTAGTAGTACGTAGAGAAAGCCAAAGGGGCACGTCGTCCGCCGGTGATTTCGCGTGACACGAAACGTCGTATATAACGCCCGCGACATTAGACTATACACGTAATGTCCGTAAAATTAATTTTTTTTCTTACCGCTCTCTCCGTTTATACTCCGATCGCACGCAATTTCCACGCAATTGCAGCACGTATTTGTCCGCCGAAGAAGTCGTTAGAATGCGCCACGACGTCGGGGGAGGCGCATAAGCGAATTATATTGGCGTGAGGCTAGGTACGGGGTAAATGAAAAAGTACACGAGACTTACGGTAGAGAGAGGAGTGGCGAGTTTTGGGGTGGGGTTGAATGGATGTTACTTCATAAATGGGAAAACATAACATAAGGAGAATATAATCCTTATTAACCCTTTGCGGACTGGGGCGTATTTTCGTATTCGAACGGCGTTCGCGCAGAAATATACAGCGTTTGACTGAGATGCAAAATGTAAATTGTATCGGTGGACAAAGAATCGTGACTAATATAATTAACTGGGTAAAATGATTCACCCTTAGAAAACCGACTTTATTATTCGTGCTCTGGCAAAAGACTGTCGAACCTCGGCGGCCACGCATCGTCAAAGACGATGCGACCTTATCCCCGCCACGCCGCCCCGCGTCGCCCGACGGTGGGCCCGTCGATGCGACGTTCTCATCTTACATGTTTATGTTAGATTTCGTCACCTCTAACTGATAGAAAGGTGGTATTACACCAGTTACTTTTTAGCCAATAAATTACATAAATTAAAATGTAATTTGACTGTGACAATACTGTAGCATCAGGAAAACGGCTGTAGATGCGTCGCATAAAACTGTCGTGGGGCCAACGGGCCCTACCGGATTAAGATAAGGAGTAGAGGTCCGTATAAAAGGCGGCCCGGTTTGCGACGCGAGTTCAGTTTTAAGTTGTCGTTCAGTTATGTTTCAGTTTAAGTCGAGTTGTCAGTCAGTTATAGTTCGGTTTAGGTCAGTCATGTTCAGAGTGTAGTTCAGTCCAGTATAGATACGTTTTCTTGCCGTTTACCGAATCGTAGCCGAATTGCCATAGTTTTACTTTCATTTTGTATTTATATTTATATATTAGTGCTTCTATTTATCTTTAAATCATTTATTCAACTCAATATAATTCCGCATCTCGCTTCGACAACACCTAACATCTTGTATCCCTACAATATTGTAGTATCAAGAAAACGGCCGTAGACGCGTCGCATAAAACTGTCGTGGGGCCAACGGCAGTACCGGTTAAGATCTTAGAGGTCCGTATAAAATGTTTCGGTTTGCGACGTGAGTTCAGTTTACTCAGTTTTTAGTTCAGTTAAGTTCAGTTCAGTTCAGTATAGTTGAGTCCAGTATAGATGCGTTTTCCTGCCATTTACCGAATCGAAATCGAATTGCGATAGTTTTACTTTCATTTTGTATTTATATTTATATATTAGTGCTTCTATTTATCTTTAAATAATTTATTCAACTCAATATAATTCCGCATCTCGCTTCGACAACACCTAACATCTTGTCCTACAATACTAACTAATAGAAAAGAATTGCCCAATGCAATAAAAAAACGACGACTTCCAAAAGGAAAATCAAAGGTAGTCTACCATAGAAACAATAATGTGATTTTGGCGTGGAAAGATAAGAAGATCGTCAAGCTGTTGACAAATTGTTACAATGCAGAAATTAGTAGTGTTGAACGAGTACTCCGGTATGGTGTTCAAACTGTGATTAGAAAACCCAATGCTATCATGAATTATACCAAATTCATGAGCGGCGGTAATTTTTGCAAGGTTATATTTTTGAAAGGTAGAAAATAGAGAAACTATCAAAATATAACGTAAGAAAATTTGTATATAAGATCATTTTATTGTACCCTGTAAGACACTCGACACATCTGCGAAAATTACCTCGGCCTGTTACCTTACCCAACCCAAAAAGCCATCGTCCTCAAAGGGTTAACTAAAGATTGAGCTGTTAATAAAAGTTGAAAAACTTACGTTTGCAACAAGAATGGTGATCGTTTCTCATGCATTATAATCAAGATTGAAATAGTAATAGCAGTTAGTCAATAATTCCACCGTGATTTGATAGGACGCTGTTTACCGACCAAGACAGACTGTTTTGAAATGTCCGTCAAGTCAACAGTGAACTATGCTCGCGCGGAATATGGTTTCAAGTTTAATTCAAGAGCTGCAGAAGCGTGTCATAAAATATATTCCATTTCTGAAAACCCGCAGACAGTAATCATACCGCGTGGAAATTGTTTAAAGTTTAATTCCAACGCGTAAAAAATCTTAAGTAAACGAGCAAAATTTTCAATTAAAAAGCTGTGTGACTTATTATCATTTCGTACGCTTTGCTTGTAAAAAGCAGTACGAAAATTTTGATTAGCCTATTCTTATTAGAGCAACGTGTCCAGTTTGATCTATTGCCGGAATGGTCAAATTTTGAAAGGCCAAAAATAGCATCGATCCCGAGCGCAAACGCGCCGCGAAATATTATTCCGACGGCATCGAACAGTGCCACGGTTAGACGTATGGCGCGTATTAAAGTCGGAAAGGCCGCGTGGAAAAGCGGGTCCGTAAATTCGTTCGGGAGGACCGTTGCGAGCGAACAAACCGTTCGCGAAAAAGCATTCGCTCTCTCTTTCCCGAGACGATAAGACCCGCCGAAGAACATAGGCATTGGCGTGCGTGAAGACAGTAAATAGTTCCCAAGGCTTAAAACTGAGTATGCGTCGGACCCCTTTACTTCGTCGGTACAGAGCTTTAAATAAAGCGATAAATTTAGTGTGCAGCGGGGAGGAGAGGGACAGGGAGATAGATAGATAGCGAGAAGGAGAGAAAAAAGAAGAGAAAGAGGGAGAAAGAGCGAGAAGAGTGGTCGACAGGGTGCGCACCCCAAACTCCAGGACCCTTAAGTAAAATCTCCGTTGAACTAGAAGAGAAGATTTATGCGGCGTTTAAATCAGTAAATAGTTTCACGCTCGGTAATCCTTTTTGCTGCAGGAAGCGCCTGTACCCTTAAGAAAAAAACGAAGTAACCGGCTGGAGCGAAGTTTTACGCCAGCGTTGTGCCGGCCGCGAACGTTATCTCCATTAGTATGTTTCAACGGTTGTTACAACAATTTAAAGACTGGCTAGTACAAGCGCGCGAGTTCGCTCCGGCTCGTTTCGTAGTTGGCGAACAACTCGGACATATTCAAAGCCGCGCTCCCCTGACTAATGAAGAGATAAAAAATGGATTCGTTGCGAATAGTTTCTGCGGATCAGTTGTTCCGAAAACGGCTCGCGGTGCGTCGGCTGTTTATTTCCCGCTTATTATGCCGCCGCGAGACACGCGCAGTCATTTTTAAGGGGCTTCCATTACTTGCTTACAGATAGGAAGACCTTTATTTCATTCTATCATGTACCAGCTGCTATCCGGGCTCTCAGGGATTCCGGCAAGATTAATGCTTTAGAAGATGTACACGGGCTTTCAAAGGATGATAATTCATAGGGGATGGGCGGTGCGCTGGCGTGCTCCTTGCCACTAAATTGTTCTCTTGGCAGAAAAGTGGATATGTCAACCTCCTCGTTAACTCATACCACTCCGCAAACGAAAACGCAAGCTCCGCCGATGTCTCAATCTACCGCGCGCTCCGTATCTTCAGCACTCATCCGTTAGGTCACGTGTTAATCAATGATTTAATTGCTCCTCTAACTAACCGAGAGCGTTTCGTCAATTTTCAGTATGAATTAATCGATGCGTTCACTTATTCAATTGCACCTGCGGTGCGAAGTCGCAAGTTTCGCCTGCTCGCCCCTGTGCCGCTGAAATATTTAATCCGCCGTCCAGATGCAGCATTGATTTCGGCGAGCAATGCAATTTTCGCCAGCCGGCTGCGACAAACTTGGCCACGAGCTGTCGCCCATCAGGCTTAGAAATTTGATTCGTCACATCGACGTGTCGCGCTGTTACTGTTAAAGTTACACGGGATTCTGGCAAAATTAATGATGCAGCACCGGAGGGGCGGAGGAGGATTGGACGGGCGGACTCACTCGTTTTCAAAGGACGATAACCCATATAGGGGAGGAACGGAACCTTGCCGTGCACCGTGCCACTAAATTGTTCTCGCAGCGGAAAATGGATATGTCAGGCTCCTCGTTAACTCGTAGTGGCCTTTAAATAAAGCGATAAATCTGCCGGAGGGTCGTAGACCCTCACGTACGTTGCTTCCAACCTTACCGACCCATCTTAAATTTTCTCCCTGCCGAATTGCACGGAAACTTTACAAAATGTTGGAATCGATGCAAATGTTCGCGTTTGGCTGCGGGTTCTTAATTGGTCAGTTGGATAATTCGTTATCAGTGTATCGGATTTTACTTGATGGTAGATGGCTCGGCGTGGTACTTACGTAAAAACTGTCGCAGTGACGGTATTTTAACTGAAAAGATATTTTATTAGGTAAAAGGACATATTTTAACATTTTACCGACCGCCATTCACTGAAGATGCCACTTACTAACGACCGACTCTGTTTTGGATATCGCGCAAGAATTGTGTATGTGCCTATTTGTAAAACTTTATAACTGAAAAATACTGAATGTGTTGTTGAGAATCCTTTGGTTTTAAAGCAGTGTAATTTTATTGTCATTTAGAATTGTCATAATATCAACTGATATTTATTTTATCTAATATAACCGTTGACCACTGAAAAGCCGATTAATCGGCTACCGGTAAATAGCAGTTGGAACCTAAAAGTCGATTAATCGGCTAGCGGTCGTTAAAGTGTTAATATTTGAGATTGTATTGTTTCTTTGCAATATGTGATCATTCCTGAAACATTCTTCAATAAGGATATATGATCTTCTCTTGTATATTTCACAAAAGTACAATCTTACCTTACTTCTGAGATTTCAGGTTTCAAAAGATGGAATTTTCCATTTAACCTATCTTTGGTATCTGAAGTCAATACCCTTCCATATCTTCAAGCTTCACGTCTGCGAAAATCTCCAACTAGTGACATAACTAGTTCTCGGATAAATTACAACACTGAAAATCACTTATAACGTGTCACCTGTCTGGTCTGGTAAAAGCTGCTGTGTCGCATAAGAGCAGGTGAACGTTCACATTTTGAAAAAAATATAGTATCAGCTGAAAGCTTGGATACTGTCCCCAAAAATCCTCAAAGTTTCAGTGCAGTTTTAAATTCAATGGTACGCATACAGTATTCACCTATTTGTTCCGTTTATTATACTGCTTATACAAATTTGCGAGGGAATTATTGCATTGCCCGAAACGAGTTATCCACATCGCCCACCCCTTTTTGGAGGAGCCAATGATATGCAAGATAAATCACAGTGTTTAAAACCTGACCCGCCTCTGTTACCCCCGTGAAACCCATAAACATTCGACAAAAGTAATACTCTATCGCTCGCATAAACAACTTGCAGTTTTCCATATATAGTACAATATTTATAATAGCGACTAACCAGTTGTGTGACCATTGATTTGGCGACGTAATAATTATTGCTAGTATTTAACCAAACAAGCGCACATCGTCTTAGCCAAAACCTTAACAGTGTGTTCAATGACATGAGACAGTGAGTAACGGTATTTATGACATTAATACGTCAGGAGAGTAAAAACAAGGATCCGGTTTCAAGCAAAAACAACATGAGTAATTGTAGTTGCAACCATGACAAACGGAAGCCTTAAATCTTTTCCCGTATTTCGTCATTCTAATTAGCAGTCAGCGTAGCGTACAATCGATAGCGCGCTTTGCATTCTTACGTTCGTGCGTCGTAAATTGAAATGCTGGCGAGCTTTGCCGTGCGCTTTCACGTAGAGAAATCAAACGTGCAACGTTCAAAGCGTAAAGATTAATGCTTTAACATAAAGACGAGACTTCAAAGAACCCGCGTGCTCAGAGGAATCGACCGTACATCGCGCAACTAAATTGTTCCTGCGGTGAAGAAGTGAACACGTCAATCTCTCACCTTTATTCGGCCCCCACGCCAATTACTCTGCCCCGTGCCGTATTATTCTCCGCCGGGAATTTAATATGGGCGTATCGGCCGATTGTTTATCGTTAACGGGAAATAATACGGATTACAATTATCAGCGATTCCTGGAAAACACACACGATCGTTTCCGCGTTCGGCCGCAAAATCCTCAAACTGTCGGCACGGAATTGCAAAATCGTTCGCCGCTATGCGCGTGTATTTAAGCAGCTAAGGTAAATTAGTTCAGAATCAAATGTGCATTATCCGTTCTGTCGTTGCCGGCCGACAGTTTGAGGAACGATCGCCCGGCACGCACTTTTAATTAGCCGGCCCGCGCAAGTGACGCATTATGCGGATCTAAATTCCATTGTTCCGCGCATTAGTGCCCCGCACGAAGTCCATTCAGCGCGGACGGACCAAAAATTGCTACCGCCGACTCGCAGTAATGCTATACCGTTGTACTGGCGGGGTCAGATTAAAACGCTCGCGGCTTTTGCCTCTCGCCGGCACTTCACCGTTGCTTATACATACTTGCGCGCAGGCACACGGACGGAAATAAGCGCGTGTCGTGGCCAGGATGACCCGTGCACATGTCACGTGGCCCCCGGGCAGCGCCGTGTAATTCCAGCCAACCGGGTCGGAGTAAGAATTCACAGTAATTCGTAATTGCGTCGAATCGCGTGTCTTCCGCTAACGTCATTGTTGCGCCGCTAATTTGCGCACACGATATTCCGTGTCACGGAAATTAGCACTTCATTCGGTTCGCATCGCCGTACGACGGCTGCTCGTACCTCACAATTAGTCGCGACCAAGTTGCCGTGTGTACGTCTCGAGTGCATTCGTTGGTGTCTCACGCTTTTTGCCCAATATACTGCCTTGCGGAAGTGCAGTCGTGTTTGTCTGAAGCTGGATTATGATTGTGTGAAAATCGCGATCGAGACTTACGGCTAATTAACACATTGACTGCCACGGTGGTCACCGGTGACCGGCGCAAAAGATTTTACTAAAAATCGGAAAAAGGTGCCGTGTGTACGCCTCGAGTGCATTCGTTGGTTTCTCATGTTTTTTTTTGCCAAATATACACTGCCTTGCGGAAACGCAGTCGTGTTTGTCTGAAGCTGGATTATGATTATGTCAAAATCGCAGTCGAGACTTACGGCTAATTAACACATTGACTGCTGCAGTAGTCACCGATGACCAACGCAAAAGATTTTACTAAAAATCCAAAAAAGTTGCCGTGTGTACGTCTCGAGTGCATTCGTTGGTGTCTCACGCTTTTTGCCCATACACTGCCTTGCGGAAGTGCAGTTGTGTTTGTCTGAAGCTGGATTATGATTGTGTGAAAATCGCGATCGAGACTTGCGGCTAATTAACACATTGACTGCCACGGTGGTCACCGGTGACCGGCGAAAAAGATTTTACTAAAAATCCAAAAAAGTTGCCGTGTGTACGCCTCGAGTGCATTCGTTGGTTTCTCATGTTTTTTTTTTTTTGCCAAATATACGCTGCCTTGCGGAAGTGCAGTTGTGTTTGTCTGAAGCTGGATTATGATTGTGTGAAAATCGCGATCGAGACTTGCGGCTAATTAACACATTGACTGCCACGGTGGTCGCCGGTGTCCGGCGCAAAAGATGTTACTAAAAATCTAAAAAAATTGCCGTGTGTACGTCTCGAGTGCATTCGTTGGTGTCTCACGCTTTTTGCCCATACACTGCCTTGCGGAAGTGCAGTTGTGTTTGTCTGAAGCTGGATTATGATTGTGTGAAAATCGCGATCGAGACTTACCACTAATTAAGACATTGACTGCCACGGTGGTCACCGGTGACCGGCGCGAAAGATTTTACTAAAAATCCAAAAAAGTTGCCGTGTGTACGCCTCGAGTGCATTCGTTGGTTTCTCATGTTTTTTTTTGCCAAATATACACTGCCTTGCGGAAACGCAGTCGTGTTTGTCTGAAGTTGGATTATGATTATGTGAAAATCGCGGTCGAGACTTACGGCTAATTAACACTTTGACTGCCACGGTGGTCACCGGTGACAGGCGCGAAAGATTTTACTAAAAATCCAAAAAATTTGTCGTGTGTACGTCTCGAGTGTATTCGTTGGTGTCTCACGCTTTTTTACCCAATACACTACCTTTCGAAAGTGCAGTCCTGTTTGTCTGAAGCTGGATTATGATTATGTGAAAATCGCGATCGAGACTTACGGCTAATTAACACATTGATTGCCACGGTGGTCGCCGGTGTCCGGCGCAAAAGATGTTACTAAAAATCTAAAAAAATTGCCGTGTGTACGTCTCGAGTGCATTCGTTGGTGTCTCACGCTTTTTGCCCATACACTGCCTTGCGGAAGTGCAGTTGTGTTTGTCTGAAGCTGGATTATGATTGTGTGAAAATCGCGATCGAGACTTGCGGCTAATTAACACATTGACTGCCACGGTGGTCACCGGTGACCGGCGCCAAGGATTTTACTAAAAATCCCAAAAAGTTGCCGTGTGTACGTCTCGAGTGCATTCGTTGGTGTCTCACGCTTTTTGCCCATACACTGCCTTGCGGAAGTGCAGTCGTGTTTGTCTGAAGCTGGATTACAATTATATGAAAATCGCGATTGAGACTTACGGCTAATTAACACTTTGACTGCCACTGTGGTCACCGGTAACTGGCGCAAAAGATTTTACTAAAAATCCAAAAAACGTGCCGTGTGTACGTCTCGAGTGCATTCGTTGGTGTCTCATGCTTTTTTACCCAATACACTACCTTGCGGAAGTGCAGTCGTGTTTGTCTGAAGCTGGATTACAATTATATGAAAATCGCGATTGAGACTTACGGCTAATTAACACATTGACTGTCACGGTGGTCACCGGTGACCGGCGCAAAGATTTTACTAAAAATCCACAAAATTCGCAATGAAGCCTATTTGCAATTGTAAAAGCAATTAATATTGGAACGGTGCTTCAATAACGTAGCAAAATATGCTTGGCAGTCAAAGTGTTAAAGATGTGAGTGGTAACTGAAAATTGTCACGCCTGATGGTTTGGATATTCAAATTGCCTAATTACGGATGAAAATGTTCCTAAATAATGTTAGTGAGTATTCGGTAAAATAGATTGTCCAAGGAGTTCTATGCAGAGGAAGAGTTGAGAAGTCAAAGGTTTATTATAATGCCTATCTGCGTATAACTGTGTACATTTAATACGTTGACTGCCGTGCATATTTTACCGTATTAAACCCGCAACGTGATGAAGTACTACAGTATATGATTGAATTGTGCAAAATAAAAATAATGCGAAGATATCGGAGACCATAGGATTTAATCACTATTTAATATTAATTGCATTTACAGAATTGTAAATGCTATCGATTGGGTATTTTTAGAATTTTTCGTGGGACCTTTTGTGCCGGTCACCGATGATCACCACAGCAATCAACGTGTTAACTATGTAGGTATAAATGTATTATGTGTTATGCAGATGTAAATGTACTGCTTTCTATTTTTTCATCCATTCTTCATCGTTTTGTAGCCGATGGTCTCTATTCTTACAATCCTGCAATGTTGACTCTCTTAAATCGACTACCCGCTTGATAACTGTCGTTCGCCTAAACGCATTTAATTTTGTCACCCAATTACACGCCTACAATATTACCGTGCTCTCTCATATCTTGCCTCTTATCATTGGAAATTAATATTTGTTAATTATACATTCCACAAGAATATTCATTAGCAGATGATTGAAGAAGAATTAATAAGAAATTAGTTATATTATTGTTTTAAATGTCAGAATGTGACTACAATGCAGAAATTGATGCGGTATATAAGCCCTTCGTTTACCAAATCGATAAACTCTACAAAACAAAAAGTACTACATTTGCTTGATACATCAAAAGTGAAGTATCTACCCAATGGTTAGTAAAATAAAAAAAATACATTAATGAAATTAATTGCTTCAAAAAGTTCATACCTATGTTGTAGAAACATGGAAGATTGAAGTTCCAATCTAATCAACGCTCTAGGGCTGGGAATTTAATGAGAATTTGCGGCAGATCACTTACATACTCTAATGGATAATCAAAGGGCTTAAGTCATATCTATATGCAACGCCGCGCCAATTCTCCACCGCTAACGTACGCTTTCGATGCCTATACGTTTACAAGTACGCTAACAAACTTCAACAAATCTACATTAAAAGTGAAGCACCAACAAAATGGTTACCCAATTAAAAAAAAGACATTAATGAAATTAATTGTAAAAGGCTCATATGTTGTAGAAACGCGGGAGATTAAACTTTCGATCTAATCAATGCTCTAAGGCTAGGAATTTAATGAGAATTTACGGCAGGTCACTTACATGCCCTGATGGATAATCAATGGGCTTAAGTCATATCTATATGTAACGTCGCGCCAATTCTCCACCGCTAATGTACGCTTTCGATGCCTATACGTCTACAAATACGCTAACAAACTTCAACAAATCTACATTAAAAGTGAAGCACCAACAAAATGGTTACCCAATTAAAAAAAAGACATTAATGAAATTAATTGTAAAAGGCTCATATGTTGTAGAAACGTGGGAGATTAAACTTTCGATCTAATCAATGCTCTAAGGCTAGGAATTTAATGAGAATTTACGGCAGGTCACTTACATGCCCTGATGGATAATCAATGGGCTTAAGTCATATCTATATGCAACGCCGCGCCAATTCTCCACCGCTAACGTACGCTTTCGATGCCTATACGTCTACAAATACGCTAACAAACTTCAACAAATCTACATTAAAAGTGAAGCACCAACAAAATGGTTACCCAATTAAAAAGAAAGACATTAATGAAATTAATTGTAAAAGGCTCATATGTTGTAGAAACGTGGGAGATTAAACTTTCGATCTAATCAATGCTCTAAGGCTAGGAATTTAATGAGAATTTACGGCAGGTCACTTACATGCCCTGATGGATAATCAATGGGCTTAAGTCATATCTATGTGCGACGTTGCGCCAATTCTCCACCGATAACGTACCTATACGGTGCCTATACGTTTACAAGTACGCTAACAAACTTCAACAAATCTACATTAAAAGTGAAGCACCAACAAAATGGTTACCCAATTAAAAAAAAAGACATTAATGAAATTAATTGTAAAAGGCTCATGTGTTGTAGAAACGTGGGAGATTAAACTTTCGATCTAATCAATGCTCTAAGGCTTGGAATTTAATGAGAATTTACGGCAGGTCACTTACATGCCCTGATGGATAATCAATGGGCTTAAGTCATATCTATCTGCGACGTTGCGCCAATTCTCCACCGATAACGTACCTATACGGTGCCTATACGTTTACAAGTACGCTAACAAACTTCAACAAAACTACATCAAAAGTGAAGCACCTACCAAATGGTTATCAAAATAAAAAAAGACATTAATGAAATTAATTTCTGCAAAAAGCTCATATGTTGTAGAAACGCGGAAGATTAAACTTTCGATCTAATCAATGCTCTAAGGCTAGGAATTTAATGAGAATTTACGGCAGGTCACTTACATGCCCTGATGGATAATCAATGGGCTTAAGTCATATCTATGTGCGACGTTGCGCCAATTCTCCACCGATAACGTACCTATACGGTGCCTATACGTTTACAAGTACGCTAGCAAACTTCAACAAAACTACATCAAAAGTGAAGCACCTACCAAATGGTTATCAAAATAAAAAAAGACATTAATGAAATTAATTTCTGCAAAAAGCTCATATGTTGTAGAAACGCGGAAGATTAAACTTTCAATCTAATCAATGCTCTAAGGCTAGGAATTTAATGAGAATTTACGGCAGGTCACTTACATACCCTGATGGATAATCAGTGGGCTTAAGTCATATCTATGTGCAACGTTGCGCCAATTCTCCACCGATAACGTACCTATACGATGCCTATACGTTTACAAGTACGCTAACAAACTTCAACAAAACTACATCAAAAGTGAAGCACCTACCAAATGGTTATCAAAATAAAAAAGACATTAATGAAATTAATTTCTGCAAAAAGCTCATATGTTGTAGAAACGCGGAAGATTAAACTTTCAATCTAATCAATGCTCTAAGGCTAGGAATTTAATGAGAATTTACGGCAGGTCACTTACATACCCTGATGGATAATCAATGGGCTTAAGTCATATCTATATGTAACGTCGCGTCAATTCTCCACCGGGAACGTACGCTTTCGATGCCTATACCCGTACAAATGCGTTAATAAACTTCAACAAAACTACGTCAAAAGTAAAGCACATACCAAATGATTACCTATATAAAAATAAAATATTAATTGGCATTAATTACTGCAAAAAGCTCATATATTGTAGATACGTGGAAGATTAAGCTACCGATCTAATCAATGCTCTAATGCTAGGAATTTAATGAGAATTTACGGCAGGTCACTTACATACCCTGATGGATAATCAATGGGCTTAAGTCATATCTCTATGCGACGGCGCGCCAATTCTCCACTGGTAACGTACGCTTTCGATACCTATACGTTTACAAGTGCGCTAATAAACTTCAACAAAACTGCATCAAAAGTGAAGCACCTACCAAACGGTTATCAAAATAAAAAAAGACTAATGAAGTTAATTGCTTCAAAAGGCTCAAATGTTGTAAAACGCGGGAGATTAAGATTTCGATCTAGTCAATGCTCTAAGACTAGGTATTTCATGAGAATTTACGGCAGGTCACTTACATACCCTGGCGGATAATCAATGGGCTTAAGTCATATATACGTGCGACGACTAAAATAAAAAAAAAAGGTACTAATGAAATTAATTGCTGTAAAAGGCTCATATGTTGTAGAAACGCAAGATATTAAAGTTTCAATCTAATCAATGCTCTAAGGCTAGGAATTTAATGAGAATTTACGGCAGGTCACTTACATACCCTGATGGATAATCAATGGGCTTAAGTCATATCTCTATGCGACGGCGCGCCAATTCTCCACTGGTAACGTACGCTTTCGATACCTATACGTTTACAAGTGCGCTAATAAACTTCAACAAAACTGCATCAAAAGTGAAGCACCTACCAAACGGTTATCAAAATAAAAAAAAGACTAATGAAGTTAATTGCTTCAAAAGGCTCAAATGTTGTAAAACGCGGGAGATTAAGATTTCGATCTAGTCAATGCTCTAAGACTAGGTATTTCATGAGAATTTACGGCAGGTCACTTACATACCCTGGCGGATAATCAATGGGCTTAAGTCATATATACGTGCGACGACTAAAATAAAAAAAAAAGATACTAATGAAATTAATTGCTGTAAAAGGCTCATATGTTGTAGAAACGCAAGATATTAAAGTTTCAATCTAATCAATGCTCTAAGGCTAGGAATTTAATGAGAATTTACGGCAGGTCACTTACATACCCTGATGGATAATCAATGGGCTTAAGTCATATATACGTGCGACATTGCGCCAATTCTCCACCGATAACGTACCTGTACGGTGCCTATACGTCTATAAATGCGCTAACAAACTTTTCGAACAACTGACGTTACACGCGCGATACATAATTCGCACCGTCTCCACTCCAGCTTGGTCAGCAACGAATTTATTATCCAATCTACCTGTCTCTTGACCACGTCAAACTTTCCCGGCGAAAAATGCCCGCCTTCCGCGCGTAGATCCGGAAGCAACGAAGCACGCTCGCGGATAAACTACGAGCGGCCAAGATGATTCAACCGCCCGGCTATTGAGTGTTCGCGCTCTCAACGTATCATCGTCGTTTCATGCAACGGCATGCCGGATCGCAAGGCTAGGTGTATTTCGAGCGAATTGGAGAAACGTGAACTAGCTATAATGAACTGTTAAAGCCGACCGGAAGCCCTTTCTGCGAGATTGGAAGATGATGTGCCTTAATTTCAAAGCGCCGAGCTCCGGGGCTCAGGATCCTTGGTATTATAATTGGATTTGAATGTAAATTACGCGCGGTCATACCACCGCTGCTCTCGCGCGTATTACGGACCATCTGGCGGAAGCTCACCATTCGGATTTCATAGAGTAAGGGATGTAGCGCCAAAATATCGGCCGCGCCGATTATTAATGGATGATCTATTCCGGTTGATTAGATTAAGAGTTCGATTCCGTGCCCTGGGCGCCGCGCTCGTGTTCGACGAAGGTATTATACGAAATCGATGGCTCTCTTCTGCAGCCACCGCCTGCGCGTCGGCCATTTTAGAACTTAACACGCCACTGAATTGGTCGGAAAAATTCGGCCGTACCGATGAAATCGACATGGGCCAGTTGACGAGCGGTAATGAAATTTGCAAGATTGCGTGATAAAGCAAGCGATGCGAGTGCGAAATCGATGTGTAGCTTGTCTCAGGAAACGCGACCTCTGGACGCGCCATTTTCCGAATACCCCTCAGGCCAAACCGGCGTGCCCTCGTCCACCAGAAATTTTCCAATTCCACCTTATTTCCCTTTCTCCGCTTCTCCGTGGTTATTGTGTATGGTAGAATCGCGTATTTTTTCTTTGTTGAGAATCCTATAATTGGTTGGCGGTTCGCTGTCGATGTCGCCAGTGGACTATAGATGTATACACGGATAATTTATGCAGTGGTGCATTACGATTGCAATGGTGTATGTCTTAAGTGTTACTCGTGCCTTTAAAATGGGCAGTAATATATAGGGTGAAGAAAATACACAAATTATATATCAAGGAAAAAAATATTAATGCCGAGAGCGCTAATATTTTCATGAGAGTTTATGTATTGGTTATACTTGAATATGTAATAAGAAATTAGAATAATTTTATTGGTTTTCTAATGTTCCGGAAGAAGATGTGCATTCTTTTGAAAGGAATACAACTTGAAGTAAAGTGCGATGCTTCGTTACAATTTAATCGTTTTCTTTAAATGTCTAAAATATAAGTGGCAAAAGAACTTTTTTTAATGTAACTTTCCCCTTTCGTATTAACTCATTGCGTACGGGTCACGAGAAATCTCGTCTTTAGCAAACCGAATGTTGAGGCCGGGTGACGAGACTTAACGAGTTGAGAAATTAAACATGATAATATTCTCATTATTACGATACCAAGGTAACGAAGCCTTCGGTGAGCTTATACCAGAAGATTCGCGAAATAAATGAGTGTCGAAACAGTAGAAAACAATCGGCCAGTATCACAATTATATCAGTGAGTCCGGTCCATTAGTCTATCGTATCTTATAAAAGATTTTATTATTTGAACAATAGCATTTTAATTTGTGAGGAAACAGTTTTGAATTAGTTCACAAAATAAACCCTAATTCTAAAAAAGTCAAACATGTCTCACGGAAATGAAAAAAATTGACGCCAAAATGAATTATTGCTTGATGATTTATCTGATGTATCAAATAACATTTGAAGTGAAAGTGAACTTAGTGACGATAGCGACATTGTTGCAATAAGTGCTGGTATTAAACGAAGAAAGAGGATGAACATTTTATAAATGCGAATTAAAAAAAATGCATGTATGCATTGTACAGAGTTGTCTTGGAGTGCTCGAAAATATACGGGCCCTGGAAGCACATTGGGCGAGCAGCGTGCCGTACGCAATGAGTTGATACAAAAGAAAAACAGCACTCATTTTAAGGAAACGTTAATTTTTATGATTTCAAAGATATTGACATTTTTTCAACTTAGTTCATTGAAGGACAACGAAAATTTACGCTCTTCTGTCCTGTGTGACGGTTTCGTCATTCGGTATATACAGTCAGTTTATTCACCTGTGTTGTTTATCCCCAAAAAGGGCAAACATCAGAATACGCATATAGAAATGACACTTATCGCCCCTCGTGAATGCTTCTTTGCCACTGCACCTAAAATGGCGCGGATCCACGTTTGCTGAGACAAATTATATCCATAAAGTAATCGGATTATTGAGACTATAACGGTCAGACGTGTGTAAACGCCAAATTCCGCTGGCGCCGTCGACCAATTAGTGAAACTGATATCAGCGTCAAGCCGGCTGAAACATTTTTGTCACATTTATATAAACATCCCCGGCGTGCGTAATTGATATAACGACCGTGTAATTCAGTCATGCAATTAAATTGTGAAACTCTAGCCAGTCAACGAATACCGTCGGGTCACCCTGCGGTGTCAAAAGCATTTTTCTCCCCGTCATCCAAACATCGCGCCTCCGACCGTGTGTAATTCACGCAGCGAATTTGAATATTAAATATAGTAGGATACGCACTCGTACGTAGAGCGAAGTACATCGATACAATTAATTACGCCGCCCCTTTAATTACCAGTTTCATCATATTTATAACGCCGTTGCATAACACGCGTGCCCACGTTCTCACGTGCCTATGCACACAGCCGCACGTCGACTCATATTTCTTCGTCTCACATTCGAGACGATCCATTATATTTTTCCGCTCGACGAAACACGAGAACGCACCAAGCAGCGATTTAACGTTCGGGACACGTAATATCCGGATGCGGCTCTATTGAAAAGTAGTAGTCAGTGTTTAACCCTTTGACTGCCAAGCGTATTTTGCTATGTTAGAACCGCGATGCGAAAATATCCGGATGATTAAATCGTGCTCCAGTTGTCAAAAGTCAAAGTATTGAAGCATCGTTCCAATATCAATTGCTCTTACAAGATTTAATATTGCGAATTTTTTGCATTTCTAGTAAAATCTTTTGCGCCGGTCACCGGTGACCACCATGGCAGTCAAAGTGTTAACACGTTGAATGTCGTCAGCCACCGGTGGTTGACAGTGTAAGATATGATATGAAACTAAAAAATTTACATTGTTTTCAGTGATTACTGAAAATTTATTTAAAATTCACTTAATTTTTATTTATTAGAGGATTTTATCATTAATGTAGAGATGCGCGTTGCGCACATATGAAAGTTTCGGGGCACGCAACCTTCGGAGGGCCAGGGCAGGCTCCGATAACAAATGAATAGCGGGCTGCGTACATAAAACGGGACGACGAGCGCGACAGTCAGTTTTTTTCTGGAAGATCAGCCGAAGCGTGCGGCAGTCATTTAGCGCAACCATTCACACATTTGTTAAATTATCTCAATATATAGTAGTATTAAAAAGTGGAACGTTAAATCTCCAACTTCGGCACCAATCCTACATTAATGCATATATATGTTTCGTGTAAAAAAGATGAATGGATTTTATACCGCAATACATCTTATACTTTCAATATACTACTTCTAAACAGCGCGCGTGACCTAACGGAGATTTTCTTAAAAATACGCGTGGCGCTCATCGTGTTAACCGTTTAACTATGTTGTGCCAAACTTTTTTTTTTTTGTTATGCCAAGACTGCGCAGACCGCAATAACGCTGCTCTGATTCAGTAAACTTAATTTGCTCTATTTGTAAAAGGAGAATTCACGCGTTTTGTATAGCAAATCCCTCGTGTAAAGGATCATAAAAAATTATTTGCGTTAACTTGAGTGAATTATAAAGGCTTTTTACCAATTTTATCCACAAAATGATTTAAAACACCTTTAAATAAATGGTGTTTTTAAATATTTTTGTTGTTGCAATGTAATATAAATAACTTTATTGTATGAAAAATGTTTTCCATTTTTACCCATACACGCACAATTAATGCCGCAGTTATAGTATGTGTCCAAAAAAATCCGTCAGCAGCCAAACGGTTAATACAAGACAGCCGATTGAAGTAATAATTCACGTGGTATATAGCAAACTGTCGCAATGTTACTGATTCGCGCCTTTGCGAATACAATGCTAATGATCATTTTCCCCTTCACCGGTTTTCCCCGAAATAATATGCCGCGTTATACGACGCAGTATAACTTTGCTGCTCATAAAGAGAAATATATTGAGGAGGGCGGGGTGCGGAAAGTGAGCGAGAGACATCACGCAGCAGACAAGAGAAAGGCGTTGAGAGGATGGTGAAAGAGAGGGATGCCTGCCACTAAATCGCAAAATTCAATTTGCAAGAGAAGGGAATATCGGGCAGATTAATCCTCCGTATTAAATTTCTGTTTAATTAGTTCGTGCATCAGGCCCGTCGGCGGGGTCGGTTACTTAGTCCTACACTTAGAAGCGTGACTTCAAACTCGCATAATTCCGATTGCAACAGGCCTCTACCTAATCGTGACGGTTTCACCGGGACATTACGTCTGTCTGTTAACTAAATAGCCCAACGCGTCCGTTTCCTCCTCATCAAAAATGTATATGCGCTGGCAATTTCTCTATTGAAAAATAATGACCAATATGCCAGCGCGCGTGAATGAAGAGACCTGAGAAATTTTGATGAGTTCCGAAATTGTGCAAAAACCGCTATGCCCGTTTTTGCGTTTGGCGTAAATGAGGTCTGAGCGCAATTGAATGTATATTGCATGAATCGTCTCTTGTTCGTGATTTGGCCATTTTCGAGTAATCCCATTTTTTGACCTACCCAAATTTGGCACGTCTAATGAAAGTAATTACCCTCGACATGATATTCTTAATTTTATAGTTTATTCTGTACTTTGTGCTAATGTGTCGTCACCGAGTACTGAATGTCAAGTATCTTGCATGAATAATGGATGGTGTAAGGACTAAGAAATACAACAGTAAAAGAGAGAGCAGTGAGAGTAATTATTATACGTGCATTTTAGTCGGAAAATGAATATATAAAAAAAAGACAAAATATTCCCGAAAGCCACCGGTGGTCACAAATAATCAAACGTATGACCCTGATAATGTTCCGGACAACACAGATTTCGAATACTAGATATTAACTTTTATATAAATATATGGTATTGGACACCGATTCTTATTAAAGTTCCGATATTCTCTGAAAGGAGGTAACTTTCTTAATATTAACCAAAGGTATTTTAGTTTTTTGAGCTGTCAGAAAGACTAATACTAAATACCGGAAAGATAATTAAGAAATAAACAAAAGGTCAATTTTGATCATTACTTTTCCTATTTGAGCCTATAATGAAATGTATATAATAAATTCAGCAGATCCAAGTAAAAAAAAAATATATATATATATATATATATGTATATGGTACCAATTTGATCAAAGCCGTTAAACGCTCCTTTGAATGATTAACAATCAAAAACAATGAAAAGTGCAAATTTTCAGACCTTTTGCCCTATAAATGTAAACAGTTTAAGAACGTACATTTTCCAATTCTTGTCGTCGGTTTCTGCAGTAACGGATTTAAGTGAAAGATTCAGCAGGAATAAAAGTAATCTGAATCTATAAAACCTATTGCTTACATTTTTCTGAGCAATTTTCTCGGAATTCATTTTACACGCCACCACTCTTCTAACACCTAACAAAATCGGGTTGCTATATCGAATTTTCTAAAAATTGCTTTATTTTAAAGATTAAGCAAATATCAATAGGAGTCACTGCGTAATCCTCAATTCCCACGTTAATTTACTTCGATCTCCGCTATTAAGTGTTTGGCTCAGGGCGCTTAAGCCTCCCATTTATCAAGCCGATATCACAACATTTGGCGCGCGGTTTCCTTTACACCAGAAACACGCAGCGCGTGTGCCGTAACAACTGAGCATCGCTTTCCGCGATAACTGCGCGCCGAGAAATTCGTCTTCCTCCATTTCTTCCTCGCGCCTCCTTCGCATTCTCCCACCCTCTTCGTGGCCGTAGGCTCATACATTTTCCACGAGCGAGTTACGAGGGTACCTGTGGGCCGACTCGTGTCTGAGGCACCCTCAACGACACGAAATTTTCGCGGTACCATCGTAGTTCAAGGTACGAATACCCGCTGTAGCCGGGATCCATGGCAGAAGGCGAGGCGCTGAATTATTAAAGGGGGTCGACGAGCCACGTGCATTGCGCCACTCAGAACAGAAGAGACGCCAAGGGGGGAAGAAAGGAGGTACCTTGTTGAACAGAGGACAATGGAAGCAATCGTCGTGTGAGAGGACCTAAAGAGGGACAGAGAGGGGGAAGAAATTGACAAGTAGGTAGAGAATGGTGTACCGTCGCATGCAAATGCCGAAAGAGGCACGATGCTGTTACTTGGTCGGTCCTAGAAGGCACCGCCGACCGATAATAAAAATACATGAATCTGTTCGGATATGGTTCTTCGTGATCGGTGCACAAAGAAAGAAGGTTTGTGGTCGAAACTAAAGTTAGCTAATTGACTTGGGAGGAGTATAGTTTTACGAGTGTTGTAAATCCTCGAGTGATTCTTTGCAACCGAAAACCGATACATCACTCGATGGTTTCTCATGTCTGGAATGGTTCATTGGCGAAAGACGGTAATTATTAACAGAAGTATATATTCTCAATGGACAGAGCTGGAGTCATCAGGCACAAGTGTCAAAATGTTACATGCCTAAGACTGCTGAACATGTGTGTCGCTGGTTATCTCCTTAATGTAACAAATCATGGCAGGAGATGTGATAACTAGAAAAAAGAAGATAGGTTGTAATCAGTAAAGGAAAGCTATTGTAAATAAAGAAGGAGAGACCAGCGATTGGACAGGAAAAAGTAGCGCCGTAGCAAGGATTTTGAAGACTGCAGGAAGTGTAATATTTGTCAAAGAAACAAGTATAACTCGTTTGAAGATGAGTTGACAGGGACTAGTTAATTTGTATTCAGTTTATTAATACCAATAACAAAATAACACGGAATCGTGGCCTCACGTGCTTTGATAGAGAATGCAAAATAATCGAAATTACAGATAATGTTTCTATTTATACATAGAATTAGGAGCGTGGCTGTAAGTTACCTTGTAAGTGGAAGCTTGTTAGTGGCGGAAGAAAGGTTTGAAACGCTTGCGCAGAAAAACACGCCGAAACGCATGTTTTATTACCACTGGTCTTAAACTTCTGCTTCCCCGATGAAGAGTTCTGCAATTCGCGGTAGGTCGTCAGGCCAAACACTAAACGGTTCATGTTTATTTTTACTTCCTCACTCGACAGTGCCTGCGGGGTAATATGGTTCCTATTGAATTTTTCAGGACGATCGATTTTACTCAGTGTCTATGGGCGTTATTAGGCTTAGCTTGCTACACCGTCACAGTTCCCAACACTGATAGGAAACACACGTGTTGCAGTAAGGAGACTTTTTAATAAAAGGAGTTTATTAAATTTACTCTTAACACTTTAACGACCGCTAGCCGATTAATCGACTTTTTGGTTCCAACTGCTATATACCGGTAGCCGATTAATCGGCTTTTCAGTGGTCAACGGTTATATTAGATAAAATAAATATCAGATGATATTATGGCAATTCTAAATGACAATAAAATTACACTGCTTTGAAACCAAAGAATTCTCAACAACACATTCAGTATTTTGCAGTTATAAAGCTTTACAAATCACGATATACACAATTCCTACGCGGCATTGAAAACAGAGTCGGTCGTTAGTGAGTGGCATCTTCAGTCAATAGTGGTCGATAAAGTGTTAATATAAAGCGCGCAATCAGTCGCGAGAATTATTGTGCACAAACGGTGACCGGAATTTCTTGAATTAAATTCGCACAATTTCACTCAGAACTAAGTCAGGGTGCATTCTTATAAACGGTACAGAATTACTCTGGAAACCACGTTTACTCTGGGTACACTGTCCCAAGCACATGTCATTCAACCTCGTATCTTCCGAGCTAAACGTTCCCCAATCACGCCTTTAATGATCGCCGAAACTCGCAACGGGCACCCACCCACGCATTCAATTAAAATAATCCCACGCTACTGTATCCTCTGACTTCGCTAATGAATCCGGTCCGCGCTGAACATTATGCCGATTTTCCGGTCGGCCATAGCGTCGACAGCGGTGTCTCAATTTAATCTCGTCTGCTCGCATTCTCAGACTTCGAGCGAATTAATCAGTGCTGATGAACGTGCCAACGAAATTGTCGAACCGCTTGCGGTTAACAGTGCTGCATGCGCGAGACTTGAATAACCAGTACGTGATTTACAGCGCACACAAGATTCAAGCATTTCGTTGCTTCACTCTTACCCGCGCGGCGGACAGAATTTCGCCCATCTTTGTCGCGGCCATTGTCCGGCCCCGGCGCAGCCGCATTTCATCGTAATTAAAGTCCCAGTTAAAACCGGACCCGCGTCCTGCTTCCATTAGCATCCCGCAAAAAAATGCCTCCGACACCGGCAATCGGTCGCAATATATTTCACGCACCAGCTCAGTCCACTGCGACAAAGAAGTCGCGGCGCATAGTCAAATTACTGTACGCCTCTTGTTAACGACCGCCGATATTAGAGTCGCGCTCATTAAAATCGGCATTCCCATCTATATGCGTCCAGCCGGCGCGGTGCGCGCCCTTTTTATTTTTCCCGGCACGAGGAAACAATTTGAAGCAGTCCGTTTAACGGGCGCCCCGGCTAATATTTCGCCCGGACGTAAAAAGTTCGCCGAAAGTTGGGCGCCACTGGGCCGCCGAGGTCTGTAACACGGTTCGTTCACCTGCCGCGGAACACACACGCGACGAAACCACCGGCGACGTGTAATATCGTTTCAACCCTTTTTCAGTCGGACGACGGGATCCGGAGTGCGATTGCCGCATGTATGGCCAACGCCAGTGCATTCGCCAGCCAGAGTTGAGCACCATTGTTGTGCGGAAACTTCTCTCTCGGAACGCTCCCAAACGCTAACGACGCGCAACGAGCGGGGCCAAAACTCTTACGTCCCATATCATTGGACGATCTCTTCCTTATGCCGGCTATTTCAACCTTCTGTCGCAGCGCCGGTCAAAAATCAAAGCCCGGGGTAATGGGATATTAATGGCCAGTGCGCCGCTGCGTGCATTTTATTACACATTTTGGGCTTCCAGTATCAGTTAATTATATTTCGCTTTACCGCGTTTGCGTTTTCGTGCTGCCGGAGATACGACGGATTTATCGCCGGATGATGATAAACGCTGTTATTGCGATCGGTGGCGCGACAAGAAATAGTGAAAAATGGCCGCGTTCTATTAAACCAACTAAGGAGTGTACTCAAGTGTCTCCCATTAGGGTGGGTTGTTTTGGATGTGCCTCGTTACTCGTCACACTCAAGACCAGACGTATATTGTGCCGTTATTGAATATTCATGCCGCCCATTTACGCGTTATTTTTGTTGAACACCACTGCGGGGCGACGTAGTCGAAACGGCTCCAAAGTGTAACGATCCGCCGACGGCTTCTAACGAGACGCGTACTCGAGCCTACTGCGTGTCAAACTAGTAAGTAGTAACGAGTCGTTCTGGTCCGACAGGACGCCTTTAATAAAATGCGCTGCCCCTGGCCTCGTGTCGAGAAATTCGAGTCGTCCAATCGGCGCGCGAGCATGTGAGAGCCGAGAAATTCTGAGCAGAGAAAGACAGGCAGATGTTGGAAACGAAGAAGGGGCTTGGAGCGAAAGGGACGGAGGAAAACGAAACGCAGAAACGGCGGCGGGAAGGTGGAAGCGAGAAGTGCCGGGGATTTGGTGGTGAAGGGAAGAGGGAGAGGCGTTGCAGGGCTTTATGTGAAATGTGTGCGAATTCGCCCGGTTCGCTCGCCACTGGCAAAGGTACGCGGCCGTAAAGAGCGCCAAAGTCACCTGCGATTTAAATGTTTCTCTGTGCGCCAGAGCATTAAGTGGTAGTGAGCGCTGAATGGTAAGCCAGACAGGGGCGAGGCAAATGCACGCGAAAATATTACGCTCGTCTACGGTAAAGTAAAAATTTAATGACCCATTACACGAATGCATTTTCGCGGATAAACTAATTTCAATAAAAATCGTAATAATATCCGGCCGCGGAGCTGTAATGGATGTGACTTATGCCGTCCATCAGCAGAACTGTTCGTTCGTGGCCGCGGAGGCAGCATTAATGCTTGCCAGTCTTCTCCCCCGACGAATTGAAATATCAGAGTAAATAGTATTCAGTAATGCGAAAGCCCGCAAGACGGCGGGGAAATACGGCATATTTAATTAACGCGGCGGAAAAATGTATGATAGACAGTGGAAATATTAATGAACGCGACCGCGCTGCGGGTACGGAATGAATTTTGCGATGACGTTGTCTGCGTGCGGTTTGGCGTGGGAGGATCGCTAAACAATGGGCGCTCGGGAATTAACGCAAAAAATCATCGGCATCCCGACACTACGGCGCTGCACTAGCGTCGATCATTTTAAACATTCGTCCATCAGCGTTCCGCTTGATTTGCGACGGACATCCTGCAGCGCGGAAAGATACGGGCGCGAAGATAGCTGAAAATATACGTCTCGAAATGTTTTAAGGCTAACCGAATGCTATCGGTGGAACGGCCTAGTCGTAAATGTCCCAAATACGATAATGTACGACTTTATTCCGCATGCAACGTTGTTACTACGTAACAGGGAGCCGCGTCGTTTGAGCTGCGCTGCGAAACAGTAAAGTCGAAGAATTTAAAAGACGTTGCAACAAATTTCCTTCTTTCCGCAGCGAGTTCCAGACGTCGGATAATTTGAATCGCTTGAAATAGTTCGCGTGCGCCGTAGGTTACGACTCGCGTGGATCTCGTTGCCGAACACGTCGAGTGCGCGTCGTCTCCGTTCGTCTTCCGGCACAAGAAGTGGATTGCTCGATCTCCTTTAACCCCTTCGGCACGTATTTCCAGCGCTCGTGTACAAAGGTTGCGCTAAATGAAAGGGAACGAGTTAACTAGTCCTGCCGAGTGTTTCTTTGAAATCGTGCAGTCGCTGCTAGTTAGCTTCGGGTACCACGGTCTCCTAGCACGAGAGCATTGTTCCTTCTGTCCAATAACAGTAATTCCGACTGCCCACTCGCTCTCCGTCGGGTCGCAGTTTTCCTTAATTAATTCCGGTCTATGATATTTGCCGACGAATACGCGTAATTGTTTCGCTTAGCGTCATTTTTCGTGCGGAGAATGTCTGAAGTAACGCACGCCCCCGGTCGAACGGGATTGGGCGATGTGCCGAACGACAACGGAAGGGCGTTTTAATAAAATTAGTTAGCAAGTTCCGTCGATATAAGGTGGCGATGAACGATCTACTCGCATACATAGTTTCGACGCTGCTGCTGGCGGACGGCGATAATATTGCCGCAATGGAGGCCCCTCTCTATGTGTCGACGTGAAAATACGAGGCGACACGAGTTGGCAAGTTTCCTGATTAAAACTGTTAATTTGCAATAAACCGGAACAGAGATCAAATTTAGCTGCCCAACCGGCTGGCTGCCGCGATGAAAAATACTTCGCGTCGGCGTGATCGTTCGTATCTGTCCTAGCACTATGCGATGGGCGCTTCTTTTCACAACGCGTCCGTGCGCGGCTGTGTGTGCATTTGAAAATGAGTGCGGAGTGACACCGTCGTGCGACGCTGGATTGTGCATGGGCGAGAATGGACGAATAGAACTTCCGCCCGGACTTTGCACAAGCTTTGCGCTTTTTTATGGGGCTTCGAAACCGAAAGCGTAATGAGGCGAAGGCCACTTGTGAAAGAATCGCTGTGTGTAAGGTATGAATGTGTTCGTGGCCAGCGCGGAAAGGAAAAAACTAACTGAGTGCCAAGCAGCGCTGTTTCATTTTACCAGCTACTTCATAGAGTGACGTTATGCGGCTTATCGATTATTTCAGAGAAAGTGATTGAACGTGTCAGAAAGCGTTTTAGAGAATCTTAACGAACGATATAGTATTTCGTACAGGCTGGATGTAGGAAGTTGACTTCATAGGTGTATAATAAATATAAATAAAAAAAAGTATAATATAATAATTATATATCAAATAAAAAGTAGACACACCAGTTCCATCATACATAACAACTCGAGGAACGACGCCAGAAAATGTAAAACAAGGATACTTAGTGCGACAATTTTGCAAATGATGTTACCAAAAAATGTTGCAAACCATGGTTCGGAAAATGTTACAAATTTGACCAAAAATAATGTCGCTACACGTTGAAGACATTTTAATACAACCCACCGTACTTAATTTTTCTAATGTATAGTGTTTCAACGAAAATCCTTGATTATTCAATAGTGCACTTAAAATGTCATTATGATCTGTTGGCCATGATATTCAACATTTTTAGTTTTACGATATTAATTTCACTTGAATTGTTCCAAAGATTTAGGGCATCTTGGTCACTGATGATCACGATAGCCCGATCGAGGAAAGCACCTGATTTTTTCTGAGAATTCCCCTAAAAATTGGGAGTCTGAAATATATTCAGCTTATTTCTCATGCCCTTGCGAACCAATATATTTTAAAAACCTCAACAATAATAAAAACCTCGTTACAATTATGGCACGAAACAGGGGGTTTTGATGGTAATCTGACTGGACTAAATGTGAGAACGCATATATGCGTTTATAGCCTAAATTGAATGGTTGTATGAGAACGCATATATGCATTCATAGCCTAAATTGAATAGTTGTGTGAAAACGCATATATGCGTTTATAGCCTAAAGTGAATGGTTGTGTGAGAACGCATATATGCGTTCATAGCGCTCAAAGGGGTTAATACAACCCACCGTACTTAATTTTTCTAATGTATATTGTTTCAACGAAAATCCTTCATTATTCAATAATGCACTTAAAATGTCATTATGATCTGTTGGCCATGATATTCAACATTTTTAGTTTTACGATATTAATTTCACTTGAATTGTTCCAAAGATTTAGGGCATCTTGGCTACTGATGATCACGATAGCCCGATCGAGGAAAACCCATGAATTTTTTAGGGGTCTGAAATATATTCAGCTTATTTCTCATGCCCTTTCGAACCAATATATTTTAAAAACCTCCTTACAATTATTGCACGAAACAGGGGGTTTTGATGCTAATCTGATTGGAGTAAATGTGAGAACGCATATATGCGTATATAGCCCAAATTGAATGGTTGTGTGAGAACGCATATATGCGTCCATAGCCTAAAGTGAATGGTTGTGTGGGAACGTATATATGCGTTCATAGCGCTCAAAGGGTTAATACAACCCACCGTACTTAATTTTTCTAATGTATAGTGTTCAAACGAAAATCCTTAATTATTCAATGGTCCACTTAAAATGGCATTATGATCTCTTGGTCATGAGGTTCAACATTGTTAGTTTTACGATATTAATTTCACTTAAATTGTTCCAAAGATTTGGGGCATCTTGGTCACTGATGATCACGATAGTCCGATCGAGGAAAGCACCTGCGATTACAGGTGACCAAGCTGGCAGTCAACGCGATAATTATGATGCAAATGCCGGTGCTCGTCTCGCGTATATCACGGCGTTTCCGAGCGTTCTGACGTGTTGTGCGTCATACGTCGTACGTCACGAAGTCCGCGCTTCCGAACAACGCACACGTGTCGTGGCATTTTTGGCGCTCCCACGTTCACAAATGAAGCGTGGCAGTTGCACGGCATCGGACAATACATCACTGTAGGCGGCCAGATTTAAAGCAGGATCGCGAGATTTCGTCCGGCGCGCGATACGAGAAACGCGGATGCAAGGCGATACGAAAAATGTATAAAATGGCCGCGCGAGTTGCCGCGGCGACGTGCCGCGTGTACGAAATGCGAGCCTGAAGGGGCGGCAGTGGAAACGATCGCAATCGCGGCCAGAGCACAAGGATAAGATCGCATAGACGAGCCGCAAGGGGATCCACGAAACAGAAAGATGATCTTCGACGAGAGAAGTGAGAATAACGCGCGGAGGAAAATGACGTTGTAAAACGATACGATAAGATTGAGCGTGCTGGCTGCGGTGCGTGGAGGCCTAATACAGACGGATCAATTTAGACTGTCAAAATGACGAAACGGTGGGTACTTGAGTCGTTATGAATAATGTGGAAACGCATGATAGTATCTGAAATTATTTCTGGTACTACTCGTGTGGTTTCTTGTCGCGAATACAAACTTTAACACGTTGAACGCCACGGCGGTCATATGTGCCCATAATTATGAAAGTGGTCTAAGTCATATATTTCTTGTTTCGAGATATTTAATGAATTGCATTTGAATAAATTAAAAAATATTTTTACATTATGCGACATTTTAATTTATAATTTTATTAGTCTTAATTAATGGAAATTTACTATGGATATGAAATTTTGTGTGAATTTTATACGATAATATTATTTTTAAAGATTGAATTGACTTAGACCATTTTCAAAATTAACTGAATGTCCTATAAATGACTTAAAGCAATAAAGAACTTTGAGTTTTATTTGAAACAATAATTTGATTGAAATAATTCGTGAACATTTATTACATTTATTAATTATTTTTAAACAGTAATCCATTTTTGTCATTATTTCGAGTATTTAAGATTCTTAAAATGTTCCTGAAAAACTGGAGGGATGTACGGTAGTAAACTCATAATATCTTTATGTTTTTCTTCCGATACTGGTCTAATGGTGGTGTATAATGGAAGTAATTTAATATTTCCGTATATTTTTGGTCTTCCTTTTTTAGGTGAAAGGTCCAAAACGTGAAATTTAGAATCATGTAAAGATGTTTTATAGAACATTTTATAAGGTTCATTTTTCAAGAATCTCATCCATTGAATTTGTAGCCAAGAGACAGATTCACCCGCGGTATTTTTTACTCTTCTTGTTACTGATATAAACCGGAATGAAGTTGTCGTTATTATTAAAATTTGATTGTCATTTATTTTATTATGTAGTTCAGAAACGCGTCAAAGAAGGCCACGTGCCATTTTCAAGTTGTTTATATAATTTATTTAAATTTTTGACTTAGACCACTTTCATAATTAAAACTAAATGAATTCCATATAATGTTGAAATTACAACCACTATCTAATGGTTCATTTTTGACAATTTCGTAAAAATTACATTGAATAAATTTAGTTAAAAATAATGTGGTATGAAATAATTGATAAACTCATTTTTTTTTAATTTTGACTTAGACCACTTTCATAATTATGGGCACATGTGTGACCGCAATTTGTTTCTTCTGCAATGATGGACATCAGTGAATGGAGTGCATCAAATACTTATAATTGTATAATTGAATGAAAATTCGCTAATTAGAGAATGCTATGAAGTAAAATCTGCACTATTGAAAGTTTTTATTAAATCAAAAATCAAAAATTAATTTTCATCAAATCTTTTATCTACCGGTGCATTGTATTGAAGTATTTTAAACGTAAGTGTATCTTGCCAATGCAATCTTGGCAGTATTTAGTGACATTTTTGGTTCGATTTTTTGCTATTTGTGTTCTGAAACTTGCAACATTTTATTGGTAACGCTGTTTGCAAAATTTACGTACCAAATACGTCGGTCTTTCCTTCTTTTGCAATTCATGCCGTATTCTTGTAAACAGCGAAATTAATTATTATTTTGCCATTACATGCTCAGAATAGGAAAAATATTTTCGTGGCATTCTGAGCGAAACATATGATTTCGGCATGGCAGTCGACGTGTTAACCTGCAATCAAAAAGTACACTAACGAATAACTAAAGTCAGTTTCGACGCTGGTTATACGTAGCTGGTATCACTCATAAAGTTGTCGCCGGTCAATGATTGAGAACAACGCACGAATAGTTCAACACGCCGCTAGCATACGTATTTAATTGTTTGTATTAATATCGTCCAATGCGCAACAATAAAAATAACGATAAAAGTGTGGTCTAGTTTTTTTTTGGTGCCAATACGAACTTTAAACGACCACTAAAAATCGATACATGAGTGGTTGACTAGTGACGGCCCAAGTACACAATAATGGCGAAATAATCACAAATATGTAGTCCGCCTGAGTTAAAGGTTAAGATACGAGAGGGTTCAACATGATGCACGTGTGTGTGCGTGAATGACTGAATGCGAGGTTGTTTTGTTTGGCCGAAGGCACGTGAAAATAAAGCATTGCCTTCGGACTTCCCGTGACAATCAACTGAGTCCGTGAAGAGCAGCTACGGGCTATGGACGTGTTATATAACCCTGGTCAGCGTTCAGTTTCTGTATTTTGTGGTATGTGGCTTTGTGTGTATCCCAAATATTTTTAATTTACTGAAACTGTTATCGAGTCACGGTCGAAAGCTTAAAAACGTGTATCCGCACACTTGGTGGTTCCAGTTTTGCGAATGAACGCGAAAACAAAGCATAGCCGTCGGACTTTCTGTGGGAAATGGCTGAGTAGTTTGTGAAAGTTGATCAGTCATTGACGGCTTTTTACTGACGGCTTACTATTCGGCTGTGCGTGCGTAGAGAATATTTTAAACCTCCTGAAACTATCATCAAGCGGTGTCAAATGTTCAAAGAACGTTTATCTGCGAACTCGCTTGTTATAAAACGCCGCTTTATTTTCCTCGTTTCCAGCATGTACGCGTCAGTATGTTGACACTCCTGTGCTACTCAGCATTTCTGACCCTCTGCCACGTTATAAATTCTTTTAAACTCGCGTTGAGTGAACGCAACGTTTGATGCGAGCAGCTCAGCGTTGCTCGGCGCGTATATTTCATACGATTAATACGTGGGTTCAGCTTATGTCCACGTAGCATTAGATTTTAAAAAAGTAGCAACGATAGCGCTGTTGCCATACAGCGTGTTTTCATCTCTGAAGCACATCTAAGAAATGTTCCTTTGACAGCGTTACTGTTTCCAAAAATCCCCATGGCAAGCTGCATAAGCTGGCTTTGCGCGTTTCTCGCCATAATGTTTTACAATTTCCTCTACTTGGGGCGTGATCAAATCTGCGCCCGCTGACGCTTTACGATCCGGACGCGAGGAAAAAGGATTCGTGCGTTATAAGGGCGCGTTCAAACGAGCTGGCAATTGCCGCATTATATAGTTCCCACTGCTCAAGATTACAAGGCACGCGAGCTTTAAACTCGGCAATAATGTTCGCGTTCTGGGGTGGACTAAAGGCACGTGCGACTTAAATGGCAGGTTAAAACCTCAAATTATAGGAACGCGGCATGATGGTCTTAACTTTTTCGGGTTCAAAAACCGTCGCAAATTTTACGCTCGCCCGACCCGAATTCGCGAGGTATGTTATTCGAGATTTAATTTACCGAGGTGATTCTACTGTCAAAATATTGCCACCTTCATTTTCGCTAAATCAGCTCTAAGGGGTGTCTAAATTAGGGAATGTCCAGTTGAGCGTAACCAGTTCGGACGTTTAGCGATAAGCAATTAATGTGAGCGTGTCGTTGGACAAGGGTAAATAGTTTAGTACCTGACACGTTGTACTGCAAAAAAAACTGGGCCATTTGTGTCAATTTGCAGGAATGATGTAAGTGCTAGTTGAAACCACGAGATGTGATTTTTGCGGACGTTTTAGTAATTGCGCAATAACGGAAAAAGTAATATAATTGATCGGTCGGAGACAAACGATTAATAGGTAATGGATTGTCATTAATAAGATAATTAGGTAAAAATTAAGTCAAGAGCGTGGGGTGCGTTCACGGTTGCTTGCACACAATGTGTGGTCGGGAAGATAAAATTGGTGGAAGATGAACACTGCATAAATGCAACCTATTCAGACACTCAAGTGGTACGCGTATCAAAAAATGCGTGAGACCACTTCAACGCATTTGGCCCTTGAAAGTAATTTATGGCAGAGCGCTGCGCTTCTGGATGGTTATCCCCTCAACGGCGCGTAACTATCAAATGACGCGGAATCAAGTATTTAGACTCGCTCAACATATTTCCGTAAATTTGCTTTGACACTCTTAGACGAAATACCATTCCGCTAACTGCCAAAATCGCTCGATATCACTTGACTACGTTGCGCAGCACAAAACAATTACCCCCGTAACTCAATGTAGTTTGATACTTGTAAGTTTTCGTTGCCAAATATTTTCAACAAAACGAACGTTACGCGAACCGTTAAAAACTGTCAACGTCTCCACTTGACTGAATTGCGCAGCGAATAATCAACCGTTTCCTCTACATCGGAACTAAAAATATATCGTGACACCGGTCAACGTGTCTGTCTGCCGAAATTCAGCACGCCAGGTCACGGTACTGAAATACACAGTGGGAGAGAAATACGGGCAAGGCTCTTATGTGAGACAACGAGGTTGACGGAACGCACGAGCATTTGCGTCAGCATTGGAGGGTTGAAACGGCTCGGCACAAGGATGGGCGGAGGGTGAGAGATTAACGAGTGCAAGGGATAATTGCCGGGACACGCAAAATGCCACGGCACTCGAGTCGATCTTCAGAATGAAGAAGGCGGAGTGGGAGATGGAATGGTACCGAGGGTGGCGACGAAGGGATGAGAATGCGGAGGAAAGGGAGAAAGAATGAGGAGGAATGGTCGTTACGCCGGGAAGAAGTGACGACAACGCCACGACTTTGAATCGACCTGTCCCTGCCAAAAGCGGAAGCGAGGAAAGTGACGATTAGAGACGAGAGGGAACGAGACGACAATGGGGAAAGGGTGGAGAAGCGGCACTCGAGGAAACCTAGCTGCGTAGGACTGTCTGTCGAAGGTTTGTAAAATTTAAGAAGTCCTCAGTAAACGACAGCGCGAAGGGTGGAAATGAAAAGTGAGGCAGGAGTGAGAGAAATGGACGGGGAAAAATGGAGAATGGAGGAAAGGGTGGCAGCGGGCGAAATACTCTTCTGCGCTCGCCGCGTACACGAACGGACAGTCGTACGTAAATGTACAGTTTGTGCAGAAAGTATTCGTACATCGATCAATTTCGAATTTCGTAAAATTGTAGTTTGCGGACTAATTTCTGGGAAACAACAAATTTGTGCACATTCTATGTCATATCTGTAATAGATGCAGTACAAAGAGTTACTTGATGCGGTGATTTGCGATGTTAACGAGGAAGAATGAAAATTGACGAAAATGTAAGAGTAATAAGGACAGTTTCTAATTTAGTAGAGTATAAAGCGTAATTATATCACGTTATTGTTTCCTTTTTGTGACTGACGTTGTCAGTGTACTTCGAAACGTTGTACTCACGTTATAAGACTATCATCAGAAGAGTTTGAAACTGAACTATTGAAAATTACCATTGAATAATGGGGCGAGAACTTGCGGAAACTACTATAAAAAAAAGAGGCATAAAACAAGATTTCCAAGAATACATGCACAAACTTGTTGTTTGGCAAAAAACTTAATAAACTTAAAGTTCACGCCGTATTGTACGAAATTAATTGATGTACATATACGTTCTACACTAACTGTAACTGAGGAGCGACTCTTATTTGATTTTCGAAATAATATCCAGGGAATGACAGATTTTCAAACAATCGCCTGAACTTTCTTTCTCTCGCATCTACATGTCTAGTCGCCTGTTTTCGCGCCTTCTCTTAACCAATTTTCGTCTGCGACCAGGAAGTGCTCATAATTTAATAAGGGAAGTTGTTCTTGATCACGGAACTGTGATACACGACGCGGCGCGCTCTCGGCTGAATCTTGTAACGGTGAATTACGCAGGCCACACACAGACACAATGGCAGTTCGGTTTGCGCCGTACACCGACAGCGTTCCTCCTCCGGCATCAGGGCCGTTTGTTCGTATTGAGAAATCGTCTTCTGTATCTTGTCATTAATGCATCTCCAGGCGTGTACGCTGCAATGTGACAAACGAGCTGCCAACCTCAAAGAAGATCGCTGTCCTAATGAAACAGCAGTCGAATTCGCACGGAACCTGTACTCGTCGCGTCGTACACCCCCGAACATTTCGCGAACTGAAAGCTGCGCCGCTCTCGTTGCACACGCGTTCACCTGATTATCGAACAAAGCGGTCAGAAAGTAATCGATTACCTTGATACATATACAAACGGCGGTTGAACCGATGTAACGTGTACGAACCAATATCGGTGTGGCGCGCGTTTGCGCTGTTTGTGGATTTGCAGGAGTGTAAATGATATTACGTGCTCGCGCCCCGTGTTCCTACACTACTGGCGGACGTGCATGCATACACGCACGCCCATGCGAAAATATACAGCGTGCACTGGCGAGGAGAAAGAGAGAGAGGAAGAGGCGTACGTGTAAACACGTACCTGAATACAAGAGGGAGACCCGGTAAATAGACATGCCTGTACGTATGTACACGCAGTGATACATAGATGAACCGTATACATGGTCACGCGTACACGTGTATGTACATACGGGTACACGCGGATGTGTACGTACATATGCATCTAGGCGGAGACAGGTCTAGAAACTTACACGAGACCGCTCTTATATGTAAGCCCACCTAGCTGCGTGTAGTCATATGTCCACTAATTCTCCAGGCTACACGTACGTACACAGCGCGCGTGTACACACGCAACTGCCGCGTACCGACGCGCACACAGCCGAAATTCGGCCGTCTGTACGTGTACACGTTTCGCTGAGAATAGTAAGCACGGTCCTCCAGCGGTAAATCAGGGATTTCGGTGGTACGTGTTCTCGTAGAACGCAACCGATCGCCCGATATTCGCTCATCCGTGCGCGTGACTCGTCCTTTTTCCGGCCGGCATTTTTATTCCTTTTTCTCACGACCGTTACCGGCGTTCCACTCGCTCCACCCTTTCACTGGGTCTACTCTTTCTCGCGCGCTCTCAAAGGTACTGTATTCTCGACCAGCCCGTTCCACCCTCTCGTTCTAGCTTTCTTTCACCCGCCCACCCCAGCCCACCATCCCGTCTATGCGGATATACAATGTCGTTGTCTAGAGACCCGCACGGTGTCGCAGATGCGTCTTACCAGAATTGCGGCCGAGAAAAAGCGAAGATGGCTTCTAGCCGCGCGTTTACAACGGGATAGGCGTTATGTTTGCGGCGGCATTGTCTAGTCTCTGCGCCAAAGTGGATATGCGGAGCCGGCGCGCACTCTGTACGTGTCACACGTGTACCCCTGCGCCTGAGCGTAGGTTAATTAAACCTAGAATCACACGTAAGCAGGCGAGAGAACGGAAATGACATCGTGCAGTTTCATAGTAGTCCGGATGGGAGCTTGCTTTGGCGACGAGACTTCCTAGTGCTTCGCATTGTGCGGGAAAACTTTTTCGTGCCACACCGCGTCAGCGCGTTATGATCCTGGCGCACTTGCACCTTTGTGTTTTCTTCTGGCACTCCGAGAGTGGCCTTGTTTTTTGCATTGCTGGACACGCGTCAACTTTAAACGTGCGTGGACTCGGATTACGTAAACGGTTGTGTACTTATGTTGGATGAGCGGAAAGTTTGTGCGGATTTACAAAGAAAGAGGTGGAGCAGGTCGGAATTTTTAAATGTCTGGTAGTTAGTGGGTGCGTGTTCCTTCGGTAGATCGGGTTATTTTGGCAAAATTGGACTGTGTTGAAATGCCCGTTGAATTCAATTTTATGTATGCTAAAAATGCGTTTTTACATTTTGTTTGAACATCGCAGAAGCGACTCTTAAGATGCATGAGTTTGCTTTCAGACTTGGCTCATTTTTTTGTCACCTTGAAATAGAATTGTATTCTTCCAAGGTAATCATTGTCAACGCATGAATCTTTCCGTCCGACGCTTTACCATTATTCCACCGTTTTGTTTGAAGAAAACTGCACGAACCTGTTTGGTAACCTGATAATTATTTCGCCTCACCGTATTGTGCCGCTTTTGTCCGCAGTTTTACGGATAGGCAATGCAGTCCGTGTCTTGTGAAACACAACTCCCCTTTATAATTGGGGATCTGTAAACAGACCCTCGCTTTGTGATATAGACAAACTATATAATACGTTATTGCTCGCCCGCGGAGAGCATCTGGGTCTTTCAAAAATTGGAGCGAGGGTGGAAGTGAGATGTTTACAAAGGGCGTGTGAAATAGGAAATTCGGCCGCCGAAGGCGAGTTCCCCGAGTCTTGACGGGCGCAGACGGTTAAACAGCAATGGGATAGGGACAGATAAACAAAGGGATGGTTAATGCGGGGCCTTTTATTTTGACGTGAAGTTCAGGGGATAGAATGGCCAGCGGCAGTCCGTTCGTTTCAATTTCCGCAAGTTTGCCCGAGTAAATATTCTTCCGCGAAGGGTAAAGTCGTTGAGGTTTCCAGTCGCGATCGACCGTTGAATCGTTAATGGGCGTGCTTCTCGTGACTCATGTTTTTCTATCGTCCGCTCGCAATTTGCTGAAAATGCACGCGTACGTTTCTGATTTACAGACGTCCGGAAGGCTGGAGTGTTTGCGCTTTTTCGTCCGCGGCGGAACGAAAATGCGGTGCTGTGCTTAGAAGATGATGGAATGTGGACAATCTTTACACTGAGTATACGAACGCGCGACAGTCGGACAGTGAAAGAACGATCAATCATTCTGTTTGCATTAGCGAAAGGCCACCTTCGACTAATTCGTATTTAATGGCCACCGTGACCAATTTCCATAATATTCAAGATACGGCAGTTTAAGTACCGTGGTATAATTAAGCGTTCGATGTCAGTACATTTGCCCACCATTTGTCTTCGTGCGAGGAGAAGATCGAAATTGCAGCGGAAACAATCGTTGCGAATAAAAGCAGAACGTAGACGCGGAACGTGTGGAATTTAACGAAAATGGAATTACACCCGGCCACGCGGACTGTCGTCTGTTTCGTCCTTTATTCGCCACGTGTCTTAAGCCTTAAACTTCACATTTCGGTGCTACGGTTGAATTTCCTTAAGCCATTTTTATGAACACGACCGCACCGTAACGCGGAGGATAAAAGAAGCATTTCGCCTGAACGTTTTTATGCTGCTAGAGTTTCTGTTGCACTCAGCTTTTGCGGGAGACCGAACGCGTATAGCGATTGGTTGGCGTGCGAGTCACACGGAAGATTCCGGTCCGAAACTCATAGCGAATTGTCGGATCCGCCGCGACGTTCAGCCTGTCGCGTTCAATTTCGTGAGAAACTCACGGAATTAAGCTTCGCCAGTTCGGTCGTAGCGAGGTTTATGAAATTAAAGAAAGTGGATATGATGAATGAACTGAGAATGCGGCTGGAAGACCTCCTTTTGAGCAAATCGCGCCAAAAGGTGAGGAGCAACAAGAATCCGGGCTGCTTCAATTCCAACCGGTTCGCCTGCACAAATATTCTTAGATAAAGAGAGCTGGGGAACGTCTGCACGAACGAACCTGAATGGCTAATCTCGGCAAGAGTCTGAGTAACTATCAGAGAATGGTGTTCGTATACTGGCTGTCCGTGCTTTCGTGTGCGTCTCAATGTGTGTTCGTCATCTAACTTGTCCCTCTTCGCACCACTTTGTCCCCATTCATTTCACGCGGATCACCTTTCCGTCCGCACGATGTGGTCTTTTTGTCTGACTCCGCTGCAAAAATTTAATATTGAAGCTCGACGTTACATTTCGCGAAAAGAGAATTAAAAGTTACGCCGGATGTGCTGAAGAAAATTACACAACGCTCTCAAGGACTATGTATTACGCTGGCCCCGGCGAGAGAGATCGACGGTACTTTCTTATAAATTAACTCTGCAGTATTCATTTTGGTGCCGGCAATACGCAGGCTACGAATCCGTCTACTTAGCTCGGTTATATCGTCTGCGCGTAATGTTTGAAATTTAGCTGAATTTCTCCCGGCACGTCCGCTTAGTAAGAGCCATGAAAAATAATTGCGCAGGCACGTCCGACGTCTCAAAGAGAATGAGAAGGAATTTTATAATGCCATTTCGCAGACGGTACGCGTCGATCGAAGGGTTACGCGTCAGAATTTTTTCTCCCGCATTCGACTTCTGACTCGAAATCGACGCATTTCAATTTCGAGGTTGCACGGGAAATCATCTCTCCAGATGCCCCAAAGCGAAAGCTCTCACGGAAAAGGAAGAAAAATGGCAGCGGCGCGACGGCTTCGACGGTTTCCCGCTACTCTTGGTTTCAAGAAAATCGAGTTTTCGCGTGAACGCACGGAATCCGCAAACAGATTGCGTGAACCGTATAAAGCAACGCAAAACGTACCTATACATACCGCGGCCATCTATAACCCTCATTTTCATCTCCGCGCAGAGCGAACGACACGTTTCCAGCCCACGAAAAATCCGCATTCTAGCGATCGTTCTCGAAGAGTTAGTTCTCAAAATTGTTGACTCGATCCATGCCTACGTAATGGCCGGCGGAAAATCGCGCGGTCAATTTCGTGCGTTCATCCATTTAGATATCTCGATAACCCTCATTTTCATCTCCGCGCAAAGCGAAAGACACGTTTCCAACCCATGAAAAATCCGCATTCTCGCGATCGTTCTCGAAGAGTTAGTTCTCAAAATTGTTGACTCGATCCATGCCTACGTAATGGGCGGCGGAAAATCGCGCGGTCAATTTCGTGCGCTCATCCATTTAGATATCTCGATAAGCCGCGCCGAGCCGAAAATACACTGCAAATGTGGGTCCAAGCGATTACCCGTACGGTCGTCAAATTGCGCGGCGTCCAGCTAACCGACCACTATTTCAAAGTATACGTTTCAATGGTGCACTCCGGCGTCAATATGCTTCCGTCGCCGGTCGTTTCACCGTAGCCGTCTCGATAGTTCAATAGGCAGTCGCGGTGGTGTGGAACGCTGATCCATTTTCGGCTTTGACGAAAGCTCGTGACACAGAAATAGAAGGTAGCGCGCGTTCGCACGTCGCACTTTATGCTCAAGAACAACAGTGCCTTTTCGTTTCGGGTAGCTCGCTCGCTTTTTCCAATCGGCGCGTCGCACTGGGAGCACACTTAATCCGCGATTAAGCGCCGCTCCAGGCCTCATTAAGCCCGAACCAAAGGACATCGGGGACGGCCATGGGATGTTCGTGGGATAGACGCCCGATCGATTCACCCTTTAAGCCGGATCCTGACTCTTTAACCGTTCACCGACCCCCTGCTTTGACTAAACGCTGGCTTTACCGATGTCGTCGGCACGTCGCGTTCAACCTCGCGCTTGATTCGTCGTTACGTTCATCCTAAATACGGCGAACCCCTGTGCACGCGAAATTCCTACCCGCGCACAGCACACACACATCTGGCCCGACGTCGCAGCGTGTAAATGCGCTCGTGTCGCACACGTTTCCGCAAGCCACGCCGCGTTGCATAAGGTGTAGCGTGCCGGGGCTAAATTCGTTGCGCGAATATACGATGGCCAGTGAATTGCGTCGAGCATTTCCACGATACATTCTTTTACGCAGCCTCTCGATAGGTGAATAGACGTACGGTGAGAAAAGTATGACGCGGGAGATGAAAGTTCGATGTTTTGGGTTCGGGTATTTTAACCCTTTGACTGCTGAATACTTCTGGCCAAAGCGCTTGGTGAGGATGAAACACTTTGCGCTAGTGTGAACTCTATTGATCGATTATTTAACATGTTGACTGCCACGCAAGTTTATAAGAAAATCTCCGTCAGGCTACGCGTGCTGCTATACCATGCGCGAATTGTTTCTTATCGTAGTAGAAGATAAGCACGTTTACATTGAAACGTTTCGAGACATGCATTCAGTTGAAAATTCTTCCTCAAGAACGAAGTATCTAAGAATGCGTGTGTGTGCCGAAAATGATTTCTGTTTTTTCAAATATGTTTTCTGTAGTGACGCATGGTTAAAGTTACTTCTATAACAATTCAATAATGTTATTATATCCTGGGAAATATCTTTCCAAATACCTACTATTTACCTGGAAGTATTCAAACGCGCGTCACTCGAATGCGGGCGACGCGGCTGGATCAACATTTTCGCTGCCAGTCGAATACGGGTGACGCGGCAGTCAACGTGTTAAACAATGTTAAACATCCTGCACCTCACACAACTACTCTTTTTTCCAAACCCTGCCACACGATTTCACGAAGAGCACAAATTGGAATGCGAATAATGAAACATCGACTTTTCCAACCAGAAAAGTATAAACAGCCCTTAATGTCGCATGAACGCAAATATCGAGCTGTCTCGTCGATACGCTATATCCGTATATTTCCTTCTGAATTTTTCCGGCTTCCTTGCGAATTTTTTACATTTTTAGTAAAATCTTTTGCACCGGTCACCGGTGAGCACCGTGGCAGTCAATGTGTTAAATGATGAAGAGGTAGTGCAACGACAGTTGGATGTAACCGGTAGTAACTCTTTCATTGTTTCGGTAAACGGCGAAGTGTATGGCAGGTGCACTAATTAAAATGCGAGGTTGACGGTAGGAACGAAATTTCTTGTTAAAAGTAGGTTTGTTGGAATGCGTATGGCACTGTCGACGGCTAGCACGGAACTGAATAATTGAGCTGAACTCGAGCGAAGCGGACATAAGGGCAGTCCTGCGAAGCCACTTATTTTTTAACTCTTGGAAAAGAAGAAGTTGTGCATATGTGCAGCGGCGACGACTTGTTCAAACTAACTCGAAGTATTGAATACTTTATGTTAAAGGAAACATCTCAAGTGTTGACAAGCTGAGCGCTTTTGGGTACGCTAACTACTGTACAATGCACAGCCCGAAAAACATAAATGACATTTTTAAGAGCAAGGTTTTTTGTCGACCACCAACGGCACATAGCGAAAGTGAAAATACTGCTTAGAATATAAAACCGATGCAGAAAAGACGGAATGTGCATTTTTATTAAGTTCTATGATATAACCTCTCCAAAACCATACATTAAAGTTTAAAGATCAATTATAGCCATTTAAAGCACGGAGAGGCTGATGGCAAAAGTCGAAATATATGAAATATGAAAATGCAGCACAGTCAACAGAAGGTGTATTTTTATTTGATTTCTATACGATATAACGACGAATCGCGTGAAAAAAATAAATTAAATTTTTTAAATCAAATACTCGTGTAACCGCCTCGTAAGAACCCGCTCGGATTGATATAAAACATCGTCGAGCAGGGAGAAGAGCGAAGGGACGACGAGTGCCTTGATTTATTCATTCGTTAACGAGAAACCAAACGGACACGACCGCCGCCGCATCGCGACCGTGTGCTAATCGCTTTTCGCTGTTAATTATTTATTTCGTCAAATACCGTGACATAAGTTCATTCATACGTATACCGAATAAACGACATCCTACTCATCACACCGAAGACCCGAACGCCCACCGACCGCCGATACCGAAAAAGGAATTACCGATTCGACCCAACCGACAAACCCTCCGTTTACAAATCTCAGAAGTGGGATACACAAGACTGTGTCCGAACCCAATCCACAATCGTCGCCATTTACCGAAGAACGTAAGAAACGAAGATGCAGCGAACATTCGGTGAGTTGAAACTCCCTACGTTAAAAGATATCTGCTCGAGTCAAGGCTTGAAACAAACGGGCATGAAACCGCAAGTCCTTGCACGTCTAATCGCACACTTCGGATCGGAAGAAGTGCCGGCTGATATTTTAAAAGAAATCGACGATGAAGTGAGCTCGACTATGATCGACGTCGGATCATTACGCGCAGAAATTGACGAGCTTAAAGAAATTGTAAAAACGTTCGCGCAGACACAAATTCATTCTCAGCAGTCGTTTCGAGAACAAACAAACGCCGTTGCCAACGAAGGGCACACGACGGAGACATTTTTTAATCGAAGCCGACGTTCAAGCGGCCAAAACAATATGTCTTCCGATGCACATTTCGTAAACGCAAATATTGGACTTCCGCAAGAGCATAGTCACATATTGGATAATTGTCATAATTATGCATCGAATCGCGGACTGGAATACGAAAATAATGGCACGTTTAACCGAGTTAGAGATATCATCGAAATTTTACCGGAGTTTAACCCATTGAAACCAATGTCATTAAATAGTAAGCAGTTTGTCGCGCGCGTGAATCTGCAAGATGTTTACAAATGGGATGAAAGGGTACTATTGTTGTACAATCAAAATTACAAGGACAGGCGAAAATTTGGAATGGCAAATGGAGGTTTTTACGGACTGGAGGACATTCAGCGAACGGCTGACGCGAGATTTCCCGGTGTATGAAAGCGATGCCGATATTCACATTCAGATGATAGCTAGCACCCGAAGAAACGACGAACCTGTGGAAGAATATTTGTATCGCATGTGCGCTAAGGGCCGTCAAGGGGGATTGAGCGACACTGCAATAATTAAATACATACGAAACGGATTGCGGTACGCGAATCTTCAGAATGCCATCGCGAGTCAAGATTTTAGCGCCGTGAATGAATTAATTGTAGCCATAAAACGATATTTGCATAACGTGCAACCGTTTACCGACCACAACCGTAACACGAACCGGACAGAACTTTACAACACGAGGGGCAGAATGCTCGGAAATTCTAGCCTTACCAATGTCGGAACAACAAGAGACACACCCGCACGTACTGAGAGCACCGCCGATCATTCGAGGCCGTCGATTAGAACGAATTCTAATAACACAAACGCTCCGGACAGACGTAACGCACGACCAAGCGATCGGAGAAGCGTCTGTTACAATTGCTTTGAACCGGGACATTTATCCATCAATTGTCCAAAACCGCAGCGACGAGTGAGGTGCAGCCGATGTTTTAAATCCGGCCATACCGAAGAAAGCTGCACTGGGTCGACACCACCATCTGTCGGACCGCCGAATCCAGTTCGACGAATTACTCAAACCGAACCAAAAACTTTAACAAAACTCGTGAAAATTGACGGAACTGAAATGAACGCTATTATTGATCCGACGAATGGGTTAGAAAAATCGAGCGAGGACGAACCCGTGTGTCTAAAAGGATTCGCCGGGGGAATATACAAGTGCCGCGAAAACGTCAGGGTTCGCTTAGCCATCGACAAGGAAGAGGTAGAGTGCGAACTGTGTGTCGTCGAGGATGACATGATACCGGAACCGTTGCTTTTGGGAGTCGATGTCCTCTGCCGCGATAAAACATAATTATCGAAGAGACGAGTGTCGTATTGGACGTGCAGCGATTGACCGTACCGACGGAACTCTCCGACGTTGAACGGGAACACTTTTATACAATGGTGCGGAAATACAACGATTGTTTCGCGGAAAGACTGTCGCAATTGGGTCGATGTCGTACCGCGGAAATGCAGATTCGTCTGACAACCGAGCAACCGATAAATCGTCGACCATACCGAGTGCCGTTCGCGAAGCGCCAAATTGTGGAAGATATCGTACAAGAACTAATCGACACCGACATTGTTAGACCGAGCGACTCGCCGTACTCGTCACCGGTTGTACTCGTACCCAAAAAGAACGGGGAAGATCGTTTATGCGTGGATTATCGCCTCGTGAACTCCGTCACCGTGAAACAGCCGTTTCCTATGCCGATCGTGGAGGAACAGCTAGCGTCTCTTTCCGGAAACATATTACACATCGCTCGACCTTATGATGGCTACTATCAGGTGCCTGTGGAAGAAAGTAGTCGAGCATACACCGCATTTAGCACGCACAATGGGCACTATGAATTTAATACAATGCCGTTTGGATTAGTGAACGCCCCAAGTGTGTTCCAACGCATGATCAACGACCTGATACGGCGATTGCCATCCGGAGAGGCTATAGCGTATTTGGACGATATAGTGATTCCAAGTCGCACCGTGCAACAGGGCCTCGGTCGATTGGAACGTCTCTTAAAACTATTGCGCGAAGCGGGTCTGACGCTGCGACCGAATAAATGCGTTTTCTTTACCACCAAATTGCAATTTCTGGGACACGAAGTGGACGAGAACGGGATTAACCGGGAACCGCGAAGGTCGCGTGTATTAAAAATTTCCCGAAACCGAACGACGTACACTCTGTCCGAAGATTCCTGGGACTTTGCAGTTTTTTCCGGAAGTTCATCAAGGATTTAGCCCAAATCGGACAACAGTTAACGAAGTTATTAAAAACGAAGACCTGACTTAATTTTGAATGGAACGCCGAACAGGACGAGGCTTTCGAAAAATTAAAGACATTGCTCTGCTCCGAGCCGATATTAGCACTATACGACCCGAATCGCGAACACGAACTCCACACCGACGCGAGTTCGGACGGACTAGCCGGGTCTTGCTACAACGGGACGATGAAAACCGTCTACGAATACTATTATAGCCGACAGTGTACGGACACTGAAAGACTTTACCACAGCTACGAGCTGGAGGTATTAGCGATTACCGAATCGCTCGAACGATTCCGCGTGTATCTGTTGGGAAAACACTTCCGTATCGTCACCGATTGTTCTGCCGTAAGCAGCGCAAAGAACACTAAACCGCTTGTTCCGAGAGTTGCTCGCTGGTTTTTAAAATTACAGGAATACAACTACGAATTGGTACATCGATCTGCCGAGAAAATCCAACATGCCGACTCTTTGAGTCGTGCCCCGTTCGAGAAACCAGTCGAATCGACCGTTGTCACTGAGAACATTTTCAGAGTCGAAATCACCCAGGATGAGTGGTTGACCGTTCTCCAGATGCAGGACCCGAAACTGCAAGAGATTCGTCATATCATCGAGGGAACGAAGACGTCCGATCAATCGAAACAAATTAAAAGGGAATACGAAATCAGGAAGAATCGCCTATATCGTAGAGACGGAACGGACCTCAAATTTGTCTTACCGACCACCGTACGATGGAAAATGCTACAGCACTACCACGATTTGATACTACGGCGTTGAGAAAACATTGCAGAGACTAAGACGTGATTTTTGGTTTCCGGGTATGCGAAAACTCATCAAACGATACGTCGCCGCTTGCCTAGAGTGCTGCTATAACAAAAGCAAAGGTGGGAAAGCCGAGGGAGAGTTGCACGCCGATGAGCTGATTCCAATACCATTCGCAACACTCCATGTTGATCATCTTGGGCCGTTTCCGAAATCGAAAAGACAGAATAATTATCTGATTGTCGCCGTGGACGCATTCAGTAAGTTTGTCATCGTGCGCGCCGTACGAAACGCGAAAACACAACCTGTAATTAACATGTTGAACGAACTGACCACGTTTGTTGGGTTGCCGAGACGCATCGTCACTGATCGGGGTACCGCCTATACGTCACAGCATTTCGAACGTTATTGCCGAGAAAACCACATTCAGCACATCAAAAATGCCGTTCGCACACCGCGGGCCAACGGACAGGTGGAGCGCTTCAATCGAACCATCCTGGGCTATCTGAAGAGTGGTACTGAGGACGTAAAATTGTGGGACGATCGAATCCGCGAGATGCAGTGGGTATTAAACACCCAAAGGAACGAGACCACTGGATTTACCCCAAACGAATTAATTTTCGACTTTCGCCTCCGGGACCTGATCCCGAACCGCCTAGTGGAAGCTCTTCACGACGATGAGTTCCACGAGACCGAACCACCGCCGAGAAAAGAAAAAGCAGAAGCGAGGATCCTCGAACAACGGACAAAAAAAATGGAAAATACGTTTCGATGCACACCATCGAAAGCCGCCTATTTACCAAGAGGATGATCTCGTGGTGATAGAGAACGTACCCGCCGCCACCGGGGACTCACGGAAGCTGGAGCCTAGATACCGAGGGCCTTATGTCGTCAAGAAGTCCTTGGGCCGCGACCGATATCTTATCGAGGACGTTGACGGTATGCAACGAACTCAAAAGCACTTTAGTTCAGTTTTTTCCGCAGAAAAGTTGAAGCCTTGGTGCGACTCGATACCTGACATCTGTGAGGACGACGCCAATTCGGACGAGGAAGACGAAGCGGAGTCGGGGACGCCTCAAACTCAGGAAAGGCCGAGTGTAACCGCCTCGTAAGAACCCGCTCGGATTGATATAAAACATCGTCGAGCAGGGAGAAGAGCGAAGGGACGACGAGTGCCTTGATTTATTCATTCGTTAACGAGAAACCGAACGGACACGACCGCCGCCGCATCGTAACCGTGTGCTAATCGCTTTTCGCTGTTAATTATTTATTTCGTCAAATACCGTGACATAAGTTCATTCATACGTATACCGAATAAACGACATCCTACTCATCACACCGAAGACCCGAACGCCCACCGACCGCCGATACCGAAAAAGGAATTACCGATTCGACCCAACCGACAAACCCTCCGTTTACACTCGTTAATAACTACCGAACACACATTCAGCAGCTGAAAATATTACTTAAAATATAAAAGCGATGTACACCCAACGAAACCTATATTTTTATGCAATTATACACGATTTAATGATAAACCATCCTGTTACGACATAACAATTAACGAGCCTAATATTATTCATGCTCAACCTATCACTCCAAGGACTGCCATCGAAAACACATTTTCCTTTTAAGCAAAGAAATCAAGCTAGAGAGAATGTCGTGAAAAGGGCAATGCAGCTGTGTCTGCTTTCTCTCAATCAGTCACATGTTTGGTGTCCCTATAACAATACATGTGGCCACAGTTGTACCCTCACATTCGAGTGCGATCTTGTAGTGGTTTTCCTTCTACTCGTAGATAGTTCTTTAAGTCCTTTATATAGAAGGGGTCAGCCAAAATGCGAAAGTAGTGGACATGTAGCGCCCGTCTGAGGTTCCAAGATTCGATAAGTCGATCTACCTAGCACTGTAGAGAAGGATGGAAATACGTCCCTTCCAGAAAAACTAGATATGCCAGTATTAAAGATGCTACCACCAAGTGCCCCAATTCGGCTGGCAACTCACAATCTTATACACATTTGACAAGTTTTTAAGGACTCGTTATGCTACGTAAAAGCAATTTCTCCGAAAACTTAACTTCAATTAAGATTACTATAAACGCTGTACCATGGGCAACTTAAAGCATCTTTGATCATTTCTGTTATTATTATTAATTAACACTAAACGTATCAAGCGGGGTGAAATAACCCCTTTCAGAATTTACTTTAAAATCAGTCATTCATTGTTATTTCTTTCGCTCATTTGACTTTCTGTAAATTCTTATATCATCTGATTATTTAATTTCTCGCTTTAATAAATTAGGAGTGTCTATCCGAAAACAACGTTTATTTCATAAGGGGTCAAATGACCCTTCATGGTAAGAATAGGTAGGTGTAAAGTACCGGTACGTTTACTGTTAAAACCGCAATAGTTAACAAAATCAGAACTTAAAGTCAACCAACCACAAGGACCTAACGAAAACTGAGTTCTTCCTTCATAACTTTAAAGTCAGAAAACGGCACAAGTAGCAAAGATATAAACAAAACTTTTAAACCCCAATGCCGTTTATAACGACAAAAACACAGGATGGAGGAGAAAAAAATTAGTTGATACGAGGGAACAATCTTTACTCGTGTCTCGCGGCTCTTAAATCGTTAAGACGACCCAAGCGCATCGTATATTCAGCAGGAGCTGTACTCAAATGCTTTTGCCGGGCAATGTTGAGCCAGACGCCGCGAGTACAATGAAATCCAGGAATGAAACACGGCCGAGCCTCATATTCCTCTCGGACGGCCGGTCGTTTCAACTTGGTTTACGAGCCGGGTGGCACATTAATTCGCCAGGGGACGGTTTCGGGCCGATTCGTAACGGGGACAAGTAAGCCTATTTACCTAAAGCCCGATTCACCATTCCAATCTCGTCTGATTATATGTGAATCAGACGGCGACTTGTTTACGGTCCGTCCAAAACGTTCATTTCCCAAATACACATAACACCTCATTTTTTCGCTTGACGCATCCTGGCTCCACTAAACTGTCTGTGAAGATCCGAGCGGAAACTGATGTTACTGTCTGTCTTCACAGTAGTTTGTTTGCCAACGTTAATTACGCTTTATATTAACACGTTGATTGCCACGGTGGTCACCGGTGACCGACACAACAGATTTTACTATAAATATAAAAAAATTTGCCATGAAGCCTATTTGCGATCTTGTAAAAACAATTGATAGTCGAACGGTGCTTCAATACTTTGGCTTCTAATAACTCTGTGTTACCTTCATTTTGCACGATTTAATCATACTCTGCAGTATTTCATCGCATCGCGGTTCTAACAGCAAAATATGCGGTGACCGGTGCAAAAGATTTTACTAAAAATGCAAAAAATTTGCAATGAAGCCTATTTGCAATATTGTAAAAGCAATTGATATTGAAACGGTGCTTCAATACTTTGGCTTCTAATAACTCTGCGTTACCTTCATTTTGCACCATTTAATCATACTCTGCAGTATTTCATCGCATCGCGGTTCTAACATAGTAAAATACGCGGTGACCGGTGCAAAAGATTTTACTAGAAATGCAAAAAATTTGCAATGAAGTCTATTTGCAATCTTGTAAAAGCAATTGATAGTGGAACGGTGCTTCAATACTTTGGCTTCTAACAACTGTGCTTTACCTTCATTTTGCACGATTTAATTATACTCTGCAGTATTTTATAGCATCGCGGTTCTAACATAGCAAAATACGCGGTGACCGGCGTAAAAGATTTTACTAGAAATGCAAAAAATTTGCAATGACCTATTTACAATCTTATAAAAGCAATGGATATTGGAACGGTGCTTCAATACTTTGACTTCTAACAACTCTGCGTTGTCTTCATTTTGAACGATTTAATCATACTCTGCAGTATTTCATCGCATCGCGGTTCTAACATAGCAAAATACGCTTGGCAGTCAACGTGTTAACACGGCAAATATCGATGGCAAAAAAATCTGATCATCCAGCGTCATCCGTATTGGGGTGACATATGTTTGAGTATTTACGAAGTTCGTTAGTAGGTACATGAAAAGATATTTCATAGGACATGATAAAAGTATTAAATCGTTATGAAAGTAGCTTTAACCATTTGTCAGTATGGAAAAATTATTGGAAAAAGAAGAAATCATTTTGGAATCTCTTATACTCTCTTGGATACTTCATTTTTGAGAAAAGATTTTCAACTGAATGCATGTTTAGAAGCGTTTCGATGTAAAACTGCTTATCTTCTGCTAGGATGACAAACAATAGGCCTCGTACGATTTTTCAATATAGATTTTCAACTCGATGGGAATCTCCAGGAGTTTCGTTCTAACCGTAATAATGTTCTACTATGATAAGAAACAATTTTTGCATGGTATAGCAGCGCGCGTGGCCTGTCCGAGGTTTTTTTATAAACTTGTATGGCAGTCAACGTGTTAAACGGTGTGTTTTTTTCTCGATAATGTGCAGTGACTTATGTGGAAAGTTTGAGAAGTGTATCGCAGCCGGACGCCAAGTTTACGTTGATTCCAAAGTTCATAAAGAGGTGCGATTTTCTACTCGCACAGCACTTTGGTAACGCAGATTGTTCACTGTAATGCGAAGCGTCATTTTTTTCTCTCCACATTGAACGTCGAGAGCAGTCGTGTTCGAACTGAAGTGGACTGGGTGAAGCGCGAGCTGAAGATGGCGCGACTAAATATAATCGATTGTACGCGTGGGATAACGCGATAACGAGCGACCCGAGCTCCTGGAACATAATAAATTCAACTCTTCGTTTGAGAAGCTTCGAATTCTCTCTGCGGCAGGGCGGTACGATCAGGAAATGAAAGTCAAACGACTGAAAAATCGCTCGACCACGATCAAAACGAACTGGCACAAAGTGGATTGGTGAGTATGGAGTGACCGTTAAAGAGGGGCCGGGATGAAGCGGAGGACAGCGAACACGGCGAGACAGACAGCGAGCGGGACAGAGAGCAGCAGCGAAAGAGCAAACACAGGCGGACAAAGACACTCGACGAGAGTAAAAAGCCGAACGGCGGGAGAAAGAGACGAAGTGACAAGAAATACAGACAGAAGCAACGACGCGAAGAAAACGAGACGGGGGGGGGGGGGGGGGGGGGGGGGGGTAGAAAGGGAAGAAAAGACAGAAAGGGCGCGGAGAGGAAGCAGAACTGGGGAAAAGTGGAACGAGAGAGAGACGGCAGGAATATTTTCGAAAGTTCAAGCCGGCCGGGTTATCGATAATCGATCACGGTCGCCCACGTCGACTACGAACTACTCCGGGACTCGTTTCGTGGTTGAGCGACGTCGTTGTCGTAGCTCGTTGTCGACGTAGTCGTCGTCGTTGTCGTTGCCGTCAACGACGAATGGTGGCTACGCTCGCTGCGATTTGAAATTCTCACGAGGAGAACGACTCGCTCGATCATAAATGGGAGAGTTCATCTCGCAAAAGGGCAGGGCTTCGGGGTACCAGAAATCTGATCGATTATACGCGGATGATTGCCCCCGGGCTGCGGATTAAACGAGAATCGCGCAGATTGTTTCCTGGATATCCGCGGACGTATTGTTACGTCTGTAAAATGTTTTTATTTTCAAATCCTCCACAGTACAGTCGCCCGACGGTATCTATCACGCGGGCGCACGTTAATACGATCTGCACTCGTTTGCACAACCTGCTGGGAAGCATGGATAACGCTGTGCTCATTGCCGCTGCCGTTTGGACGGAAAGCCCGAATCAATCACCGTGCCACGGCTCGGAGATTTGCCCTTTAAACCGCCCTTTTAGGAATTAGAGAGACCAAAGCACTCGAATGAACTCGAAACTGTGTCAGGGAAAAATGTTGAAGATTTGTGCGCGGTGTAACGTGCATAGTATGTCGTGCAAGGAACTTGTATGGCGATTCAAGCTGTTTTCGATCCTCATCTATCGATGAGCTCTATTAACTCTTTGCGCTCTAGCGGTGCCTCTCAGGCACCACGGCATGTGCTGCGCCAGCTCGACCGGTGCCTCTCAGGCACCACTCGCATCGATGCGGTAAATTGAGTGGTAACGGTGTTTATTTGTGTTTTGCCTAACGAATATCGCTTGACAAGTCTACCTGGCCTTTTGTAGATCTTTTTATGAGGTGTCTACATAGCTATAAAGATGTCTTATCTCAAAAACACAAACGAATTTCAATGCGTGCATTATGCCTTGAGAATAATAGAACGCTGATAGACGTCGCAACGCTTCTTTCAATTCGCTTCTTTAAAAAAAAGATACAAAAAGAACCAATCACAAAATGCAATCCAATTGCAAAGTTTGTTCCCAACGAAAGTCCGGCCAAAGACGACAAACTGTGTACTATTGTGACACATGCACCGACAAGCCAAGAATGCACATTGGAGATTGTTTTACAAAATACCACAAGAAGAAAAATTATAGAACGTAATCCTTAATAAATATCCTTCATTAAGTTAAATAAATGTATGTAATGTTAAAATATACGAGTTTAAAGTGTCCCATTGTGCTTAAAATTATTTTAAGTTCGAACTCATTCGGATGACTGTCGAGTTGCTGGTCGAGAGAAAAGCGCGTATTAACACATTGGTGACCGGCAATTTTACGCGAAAATTGTCTCGAGTCATCGGTTATTATTTTGTAATTGAAGGAGGAAGTGGAACAATCCAAATAAACTTCAATAAAGTAACTTTCAATTTCATAACTTTCAATATTCTTACGTATGATTCATTATACTGCAGTCATTTACGCGTAGTTGTACACAACAGGTTTTGTACATATATCTGCTTTCGTAGCGCTTTCCTTTTAAAGAGCTAGATTATGCTCATGAGCCTAGTATCAGACTTATAATTACCTTCTAATAAACAATCATTTTTCAAATCGCTAGAACTTATTTAAAAATGACTCCGGCAACCAGATAAAGTATTCACGTATAATTAATAGAAAAATGCTTCACCGTAACATTCCGTCTTGAGACTTTGTATTACGAGAATTGTGATAAAAACCTTAACACCAAAAAGGGTATATTTTTTTTATAATAAAACGGACGCAACTGAGCACAGTGAACAAAACTTTTGCAATATTCTGCGTCGCCCTGCGTTTAAAAAATTAAAATCGCTAACGCAAGTGCAAACACGAGTTAACTCGTGACCGGTCAACAATGTGTTAACACGTTGACTGCCAAGCGTATTTTGCTATGTTAGAACCGCGATGGGATGGAATACTGCAGAGCATAATTAAATCGTGCAAAATAAATGTAACACAGAGTTGTTAAAAGCCAAAGTATTTGAGTACCGTTCCAATATCAATTGCTTTTACAAGATTGCAAATAAGCTTCATTACGATTTTTTTGCATTTTTAGTAAAATCTTTTGCACCGGTCACCGGTGACCACTGTGGCAGTCAACATGTTAATTACTTCTGCTCTGGAGCCCGCCATCTTTCAAGTCGATTATTTTGTTGCATCGATATGATTTCATGTTTTGAGGAATTAGACGGACCGGAGCATTCGTATGAATATGAAACTGTCATATAAAAAAATGACCAAATTCCGTCGTATAAGAACTTGTGCGGCATTCCGTATTGTATATCATCTTAGTTCTTTGAAGGGCTGTATTAATTATTTTCACTTGGGAGCCAGAGATCTTTCGAGTCATTTATTTCGTTGCGTCAACAGAATTTCGTTCTTCTACTGATCAGGTGGACCAGAGCATTAGTATGGACTCAAAACTGTTAAGGAAAAAATGCCCATTTCATATTGTATATTATTTTAGTTCTGTGATGGGCTGTATTAAATATTTCCACTTGGGCACCATACGTCTTTCTAGTCGTTCATTTCATTGCGTCAATAGAATTTCGTTCTTCCACTGATCAGATGGACAGACTCAAGTATGGACTCAAGATGGTAAGGAAAAAATACCGCAATTTTTTAGGCTGCGTGACGCTCAAAATGCAGGCAGTTGTGTGCAGGACTGTATTAATTACATCCGCTCAGGAGCCAGCCATCTTACGAGTCGTTTATCTCGTCGCACCGACAGGACTTCGGTTCAAGCGAATCCTTGGCATTTCAATTACAAATTAAGTGCTTACCCTCTCTCCCAACGTGGCAGGCACCCTCGAACCGCCCGAACCACGGCAATCCTTCCAGCGAGTAGCGAAGGGTGCATTTTTAAAAAGCTCCAAGGAACGTGGGAGTGATTCCAAAGTTTCGTGAACGCCGAGTAGAAAAGTTTTCAAAGGGTGGAGGCCGATGGAGAGAAAAAGAAGATAGTGCGGTAGCCTACGAGGCGAACGAAGGAGCGGTTGCTGGCCACGAAATTGAACCGGCTGCATGAAACACTTTCCTCGACTACGCCAACATCGGTTGTACACGCATACCGACAACGCGCTGAAAGAAAAACGTAGTTCGATCGTCTTCTCCCTTTTCTTCATCCAACCTCGCGCCCGCGTACTAAATCAGACCATTAAGCCAGTACGTGTCGCGAAGATCCGGAAAAATGTTAATCGGACGACGATTAGTATGATCGGCATCGGTAATTAAATCTATTCCCAGCCAAATCGTTTACCATCTGCACGGCGGTATAAATTTCATTAGAACGCTTTCCTGTCGGCGGGCCGGCAGGATCGAAAATAGTAGCGAAAAGGGAGATGAAGAAGACGAAGAGAATGCGGGGGAAAGATTGAGTTCTTCCCTCCTGGGGAAAATTCGGGAGCGTGAAAGAGTCTTTCGAGTGGGTTGGTTTCAGTGCTTTCCCTCTTGCAGTCTTTTTCTCTCTCCTCTCACGCGGCGATGTGTGAATAGATGTGCGTCCGGCGGAGCGGTTCGCGAATGTCGGCGAATTCAATGTATCATCGTACTAACAATACGAGTGAGAAGTAGACTGGCTAGAAGCAGATAGGAAGAGGGAGAGCGAAAGTTGTGGGAATACGATGAGGAACGGGGAGGAAGAGGTAGGAGGCGAATGTGCCCGTGTAACGCGATACGCCTCCACATCCACCACTTTGTTGGCGGCGTTATTTATTACTTATTGAAGCGGCCTTGTAATTTCCTCGCATGATATAGTACGCGCGGAAAAATAATATCGAGCTGCCTATGTATTATGTATATGGCGATCGTTGTGCGGTACGTAAACGCCGAACTGTTCTGGTGCTAGTTTACATTCTTCGAGCGGAAGTGGAGGGTACTTGCCGAATGGTCGCACTTTCGGCTGAGACCGTTGGCTAATCGTTGCGACTGGAACGGTGCATGTTTCCGGTTGTATTTAATGCAAGACGCTCGATCATTCTGGCGAACGCGCTCGACTGAGGTGACACGTTCTATCGCTTCGACTTACGTTCGTCCTATTTCGGGCTCTACTTAGCCCCGTTCCTTTTCTCCGCAAACTTTTACACCGCCCGGCGACCCCGAGCTTTACATAACATCAAGCCACGTCTCGTGTCAGTCCTTTTTATTCCTTCGAAGTTGCGTAACTTCGTGTTCGGTATTTTTTCGCCGTCAAGACATGCGCCTCGGGGAAGGTGGCATTAAACTTCCACGGTGTAGGTTTTGCACCGCGGCGCGCATCACTCAACTCGGTTGTCCGCAAGTCGTACGTGCTATGTCGGCTATTTACGGGTTATTGCTTAATAATGTTGAGCCACGGACGATTCCGCGCTACAATGTCTACATATCCGCTACACTGTGAAGACATCGAAGGAAGCATCGTGTAAAGACGATATTCCCTGACGGCCTATTCCGCGAATGCGATTACTTCTGCATTACCGAGATTATAGGTTGCAGCAGTAAAATAATACCGGTTAAGATCAAAAGAATTCGTATCGCTGCTGAAGGAAACGGTAGGGTTAACGATACGTTTTCTTGGCCGCAGACATACTCGGAAGGTTGGAGACAATCAATAAGTGGCTGGCGACATGTGAAGCAGTTCGGCTGATAGTAGCTTGAAATGATGAATCATTGAGAAGCTCGGCAGACGATTGCACGAACACAGAAGTGGGTTACGTCGAAACGTACTCTTACGAGAACCTTATGTAAATATCCGCGTCCAATCGTTGACTAAATTGATTTGATAAACGTCGCATTCGAGTGCAATCATAATTAGCGCGTATTAGGAAGATAAATAAGCTCATGGGAAGCAGATATCCTGCTGTTCAGACGGTGGATCATTATGTACGGCAAAGCTAATCATTTAGTCGGCCGCCGAAGTCATGTGATGAATGCGTGGATATTGCATTTTAACTTAACACGTTATGTGATCGGAAAACATACATTCAAATGACTTGGTGTTCGATTATTGCGTGCACTTATTTTGCGGTATATAAATAGCGTAGTTTTTTTTATTAATGCTTTTGACGTACTTTATAAACTGTTGCATTTAGAATAGTGCATTTGCGATTTTTTCTAAATATTTCTTGGTCAACCCATCGATTGCGTAAGACAATTAAATGACTTTCAACTTTCATTGAAATATATGGTATATTTTTCTTAATTTCTTTGCTTATTATTTGATCATGTTCATAATTATTGCGAGTTTTGTATTTTAAAAGCTCCTCAGTTCTTGTGGACCACTTTCCATTTCCCAGCAGGACAAATTTTTCTAAATAGTCACCATCATGCACACTATCTACAAAATCAATAATAGAATTACAGTCGTTATCCCTCGATATATCGGACAAATTGTCTGTGTAACACACCAGAAAACTAATTTCGTTACAGAAATTAATGTTCTTTCTTGACATTATTCCAGGGAATTTAATTCTCTTCAAATTGAAATTATTATGAGAATGCCAAACAGTGTCCAGCAAGCTGAAGATGTATATACGTACTAAATCCTGCAACATGTGAATTCGTTATAAAACAGATAATTTTCAGAGAAACAGGTATAAACAAGACATCTCGTCGCCGGTCTTTTGCGTCCAAGCATTGAAACATGAGAAATCTCGTGAGCGTTAAGTTAAGTGCTTAACACTTAATCTTATGAATGAAATCTTAATTCACGCGATTGTTTGCTCGACCATAGGCGACGCAGAGTCCTTTGTCTATTCCATTTTAAGATTGACAAATGTGTATGTGAAGGTAAAGGTACGACAAAAGACAAGCGAAGCCAGAATTTGGTATCGGCATTTCTTACGCCGCCTCAGACGAGTGCAGCCATGTTTTTAATTTTGTAACCATTTTTTTAGTACGTAGCTCTTATCGAATCATCTTTGCTTAATACATTTTATTTTGATCCTACAAGATGAACATAATGATATGAGTGTATAGCATAAAGATTTAGCCGCAGAGAAACAGAAATAATGGACACGTTTGTCCTCCATTAACCCTTTGACTGTTAAATACTTCCGGCCGAAGCGCCGGCTGAGGACGAAGCACTTTTCACTAGTGTGAACTCTATTGATTGATTATGTAAGGCGCAACTAAGTTCTAATGATAATTCTTCATTTACGCCAAATTAAGTAATGCAAGAAAATGATTTGATAAAGAACGCATTTGTATTCATCTCGTACATTGATAATTGTGACTGCAATAGGTAAGAAATCGAACTGATTGGGGACGCATATATGCGTCCATAGTCCACACCGACAGATTTAATAAAAAACGAATATGTATTTATCTCGTACATTAATAATTGTAAATTCAATAGGTAAGAAATCGAAACGACTGGGGATGCATATATGCGCCCATAGTCCACACCGGTAGATTTAATAAAGAACGCATCTGTACTTATCTCGTACATTGATAACTGTAACTTCAATAAGTAAGAACTCGAAATGATTAGAACGCATATATGCGCCCATAGTCGTCACCGATAGATTTGATAAAGAACGCATCTGTATTTATCTCGTACATTGACAACTATGACTTCAATAGGTAAGAAATCAAAACGATTGGGGGCGCGTATACGCGCCCATAATCCATACCAATAGATTTCCGCGGATGCATGTATACGTCCATAGTAGTCAAAGACTTAATACAATCCGCCGCGTCCTCAAACCGGGACACAGCATAGCAATCCGACTTTGATTAATTCCCGCTTACGCGCCATTCAAGAATTACATTATAACGCCAACAGTAAAACATTCCGATGGCACGAGCAATTCTGGGCGGAGAGTTAGCGCGAAGAGACCCTCCCGCATCGTGTGCGAGTGCATTCCTATTTCCTGTATTGAAACACTCTGAAATATTCATGAGTTCTGGCCCGAGTATCGCTTACAGCCAGTCGGATTGTGAAATTTTAAACCACCCGCCTGCCACCCTTGCCCTTCAGCCCCCGGGTACGCCAACTTCCCGTCGGTGACCGGCCCTGGCAGTCGGTCTGGTCCACGGCAAATCCATGCGTGCCCGCACAGAGCAGCGCACGTGAAAATCGTACGTGCTCCTATGCGGGGTGACTAAAACGAGAGCACGCGACGTCGTTTTTACCGTTTTCATTCTCTGACGGTACGATGAGAAAGATCAATGACACGATTCGCTCGCCGTGAAGCAGCGCGGGTCATGCAATTAGCTGGAAATTTTTGGCGGATCTTTGAGTGCGCGGAACATGAAAGTTTACACAGGATTTAGCGGGAGCGGGGAACAGCGCGTGACGAATTCTGCCCGCCCGCCAGAAACTGCGCGGACTTTTTCGCCGACCGCTTTTCGCTTTGCCCGGCGACTCGATATATTCTCAAGTTCAGTTTTTCGAATGTTTAACATTAAAGCTCGCCAATCAGCGCGTACGCTGACGAACGTTTTTCGTCCGCTGAATGGGTCCTCGTTAACTAACTTCGTTGATCGGCCACTGGGTTACTCGACTCCGCGCCGCGCACACTGATTAGTCACATTTAACACTAAATGCCACGAAAATCGCGTTTCGCATAACGAGATACATTTATGTTTATAAAATGGCGTTGGCGGGATTTAGCTCCGCGCGCGACTCGATTTTCTGGACACGGCGTACAGTGCCGGGATATCGCTGTGTCATGGTGTACACGTGAACGCGCACGCATCTACGAATGCGCGAACGCACAGATACGTCGCAGCAGAATTGGCCTGGATATAATCCAACACCCGTCCTGGAGCATCTCTATTCGACTGCTTCATCCTTCTCTTCCGTTTACTGCGCTCACGTCCTACCACCTTGCACTGCCCATCACAGTCAACGTACAAACACATCCATGGGGGTTCGGCGTGGGGCAAGCGGTGCGAATGCGAAATAGTTCTGAAATAAGCGCTGAAGTCAGCGCCTGTCCGTCGATGCCTGTCTGAACTCCCATCTTCTAGACTCTTTTTATATAAATGTATCATAATATTTCGACCATCGAATGCACGGTCGCGCGTCCCATCATCGGCGCTGGAAACGTTATAATTAATAATCCGGATTACGTCGCTGCAAAGTACGAAATCGATACGAGAATTTCGATGCGATCGGTTCGAATGAAATTTCGCATTAACGGTGCGACTTGTACGTACGAAATTGCGTAATAGCGACATGTTAGGTATAATTAGTGGCGTTTAATGCACTAGACCGCACAAACTTTCGCGGTGTTCGTCGTTTTGTTGGTTGATAATATGGTGATGAACGTACGTTATCGACAAACGCGCTTCTATGTTTGATATCAACTTAAAGAATTTAAAAGTGAAAAAAAACAGTTAGGTTGCCAGTCGATTATGTTTTTATATATTTTTATATATTTTTATTTTCGATGCGATCGATTCGGAAGAAATTTCGCATTAACGATGCGACTTGTACGTACGAAATTGCGTAATAGCGACATGTTAGGTATAATTAGTGGCGTTTAATGCACTAGACCGCACAAACTTTCGCGGTGTTCGTCGTTTTGTTGGTTGATAATATGGTGATGAACGTACGTTATCGGCAAACGCGTTTCTATGTTTCATGTCAAGTTAGAGAATTGAAAAGTGAAAAAAACAGTTAGGTTGCCAGTCGGTCTTTTTTATTTTCGATGCGATCGGTTCGAATGAAATTTCGCATTAACGATGCGACTTGTACGTACGAAATTGCGTAATAGCGACATGTTAGGTATAATTAGTGGCGTTTAATGCATTAGACCGCACAAACTTTCGCGGTATTCGTCGTTTTGTTGATTGATAATATGATGATGAACGTATGTTATCGACAAACGCACTTCTATGTTTGATGTCAAGTTGAAAGATTTAAAAGTTAAAGAAATTATTTAGGTTTGTAGTCAATTTTTTTTATTACTATTTAATTATGGCATTAACCCTCTAAGTTCTATGGACGCATATATATGTCCGGCAAATACTTTGGGTGTAGACTATGGACATACATATGTGATTGTCAATTTATTAGATAGTTTCTTAACAAATTTCTTGCATTATTTAATTTGGCGTAACTGAAGAATCACAACTATAATCCAGTTGCGCCTTGTGCAATCAATCAACAGAGTTCAATGCGTGCCACTCACATGAACCGTTTCGGCTGAGAATATTCAGCACTGAAAGGATTAAGACCGCAAATATGGTGCCAGAGTAAATATGGTGCCTGAAGAATCACAACTATAATCCAGTTGCGCCTTGTGCAATCAATCAACAGAGTAACCGTTTTCGCTGAGAATATTCAGCACTGAAAGGATTAAGACCGCAAATATGGTGCCAGAGTAAAACGTATACCGTTTATTGTGGAAGCGAATAAAGCCTCGGAATTAAAATTTTACCCCTGAGAAGAGGACGCAAGGTTCCCATAACAGGTTGAGATTATTGCCGTAATTAAATAGTAATAAAGAAAGTCAACCTGGAAGCTGACCGTTTTCGTGCAATTATCGGAGATCAGCAGAACTGCTTATCACGTGGAACACGTCTGTCGATTAAAGAGGTAAACGTTGATTGCCCTTAACGCTTTTCGCACATTGGTGCTTCACACTTTCGCAGATTTGCCGCTCCCACGGGATTTTACGGGTGGGAAGTGCGTCCTGGGAACTGGCTGGTTTATGAGAGCGTGTTTTTTCCCCCGAACGTTCTACAAATGTCGCCTCCCGCATGCGCCTGTATGCAGGCTCATGCGCACATTTGTATGTCGACGCTGGCCGACGTGTAGGGCGAATCTGAAAGTGGCTACGAGTCGAGTCGCCGTATTCAGAGCAAGCAATAGTTCAGCACCGCTAGCGCTTATTTTATGGTTAATACGTTTCGCAGCCCCACTTTTATTTTGTGATTTTCCGCCCGTAACGTATTGCTTGGCACCTTTGCAAACCACCGTCGACATGTAGAGCGGTATTACGATGGTACGCTGTACGTATTCGCACATATTACATTCGTGCGGCAGTGCAGTACGTTGAATACTAATGCCCGTCTGATCTTCAACAGCCGCTTAAAAGTCAGCGAAACCGTTCAGGCGGACGCTCGTTCACTTATTTGTTGGCGGAAAAGGACATTGAAACGAAATACGGCAACGAAATGGGCGGTTTAAAAGTTGTAGCGCTGCTTCGTGGTCAAAACAAAAATAGCTTAGATTACTTAGGAGGACTTTTTTACGAGGGTTGTAAATCCTCAAGTGATTTTTCACGAGCAAAAGTCGACGCGTTCTTCAACGATATCTCGCTTTCGGAATGACCGACTGAATTTCTCAATGTATACAACTGGAGTGATAAGGTTAAAGTATTCTGTTGAGAATGTGTATTTTTGCCCCGGTAGTTTCCTTATTGAAAGGAATAGTGGAGGGAATAATATGGTAACTAACAGAAGAGTTTAGTACTAAGTTATATAATAGGTGTACAACTTTGCTCCCGCCGTTTTTTGCATTGGACGAAAGGGAAAAAACGGCGGGAGCAAAGTTGTGTACCTATTAACTAGTAACTAAGTTATATGATAATCGCTGTAAGAAAGATTATTATCAGTAAAAGATGATAAACCAAGGGTTGGAACAGAAAATATTGAAGTAAGAATTTAAAATATATACGAAAAGCGTAATATTCAGAAAAAGTGAAGTATAGACGGCGGTTTGCACAAGTGCAAAAGCACGACTGATGACGGGGCTGTGTCCATATTTAACCTTGGAGTAAAATGTCACGTATTTGCTTTATGTTGAACTATTGACACAACTTCAATACAAACATACAGAGGCTAATAAGTCTAAGCGGATATTTTTGAATGACTAGGATTTTTTGTTTTGAAATATGATAAATAAAAATCAGCATGAGATATTTCCAAATCAGGAACCCTACATGTTTTATCATCTTGATAACTGTCTTTGATTCCGTTGAGACAAAATTAATATAAACTGGCAGACATCAATTGGCTATAGTAGATATTTGTTAATTCCCATAACAATATGGGGCCCCACAATTAATCGTTGTAGTTCCGAGTAAAATCCTTTTTTTTTTTTAATTTCGATTAAATTCTCTGATACTGTCGACAATACTTATAGAAAAAAATATAAATAAAATTCACAACTAATATTTTAACATTTTTATAGGCGTTTGTAGTAAAGTGTGGACTTATATTAATTATATTCATCCGATGAACCCACGTCAATCTTATATCAATGTTCCGATAAAATCATACAGTGACAAGGTGCTATGTGAATTGAGAAAATAGTGCGGAAAGACGCCATGCAATTCCAAATATTTCGGTTAAAATTAGCAAAGTGCTTCAGGTAGACTTTGGTTATTTTTCGACGAAAGAAACAATCAGTATTTAATGCTACAATACTAAACCTACCTGAAATTTTCATACAGACGTTCGTTCCACAGTGAGAATTTAATAGTGTTAAATATTACAATAAGACGCTATAATGAAGAGAAACTAGATACACTCCACCAAGAAAATTGTCCGGAAGGGAATGGTGCAACGTGAAACGTTCCGCACAATAACATGCAAAACGATCCAAGCACGTCCTTATTCATTTGTTCATCGACAGTTAAAATATTCAAAATGTAACATTCACTCAGTACAATTTAACATAACAATTTATTATCGCAATTTCTGTGATAACTTCCAACCGTCCTGCAAAATATGTAAAGTGTGATTTTGACAATACGTGAACGTATTTACGAGGGAGAAAATGTGTGACCGAGGATCGTCTGCGACTCTCGTTTGCAGATTGTATTGCCATCGGAAGCCGCAAATATGCTAGGTCGTATGTGGGAATATGTGAGTGTAGCGTGGCGATGCGAACTGCGCGTTTTGTATCGAATAGCAACGTGAGTTGAAAGATATCCCGGAGAGAATGTGTTTGGAGGCGTGTAACGGCGAATTTGAAGAAGCGTCATTAAGCGTTGCAAGAAGCGGGAAGCGATACAACATTACATAGCCTTCTTAATTAGTAGATTAGTTGTTAACAACCATTACTTGCATTTCACCCGCTGCTTTGTGATTAGTTTCGTAATGTGGGATCATAATATAATACGGTTGTACATGAAAAAATAAAGAAGTCTATACGCTTCGCAACTCAAGACACTCGACAATCTACGGCAATGGCGGCAAATCTGGGAATCCATGTTTTTGATACACTGCCTTTGGGATACTCGACGCAGTATGAAACACTTTCTTGTATATCGTTACTCTGTATATTGCTGGCCATACGATATTGTCGTGTGATAAATAGTTAACAGCAACCGACCGAAGGAGGAGATCTCCCATTTTTCCTTAACAACACATTGGCTTTTATTATGTGTAGCATCAGAAAAACGGCCGTAGATGTGTCGCATAAATGTAGGAAGTATGTGTGTGAGTGGCTGCGACCGATTGTTGCGAGTGAAGGTATAATGATAGCGTGGTTTTGTTTGAAGAACATAATATGTCTCATTATTGCGCGTGTCGACTGTAACGCATTTAGAGTGAGCGAGAGAGAATGTATAAGAATGAGAGAAATGCGTGTTTTTACGAATGATTGGATCACCCTTGGCGAAGGACGGGGGTGCATAGACTGCGGCGAACGTATTTTGTTTAGAGATAGTTGAGAATAGGTCAGAGAGTTTTAAGTTGTCGTTCAGTCAAGTTCAGAGAATAGTTCAAAATGTATAGATACGTTTTCTTGCCGTTTGAAGATGAAAGGATTGCCATAGTTCTATTTTCATTTTGTATTTATATGTATAATTAGTGTCTTTATTTATCTTTCAATAAATCATTCTACTCAATATAATTATTTTGACATCACCTTAACATCAAATATCTACATTTTTACATATTTCTTGCGTTATTTATATTTTTAACTTTTTGTTTAAATTATCAATTTACGTTCATTTCATGTTTTATATAAACATAATATTTAATCAAAATTGTTACTTAGGTTCGGTTTAAGTTAATGGAAAACATAACTCCCACCAGAAATGTATTTGTCCAAACGTTATCACACTTAACACGTTGACTGCCGAACGTATTTTGCTGTATTAGAACGGCGATGCTATGAAATACTACAGCGTTTGACTGAATTATGCAAAATGTAAATAATGTGCGGGTATTGAAGATGAAAGGATCGCATCACTATTCTAACAATAACTGCATTTATAAAATAATAATTGCTACCCAATGCAAATATTTTGGATCTTCAATAAAATCTCTTTTTTACATATTTTTACGTTACATATTTTTAATTTTTGTTTAAATTATGTAATTTATTGTTCATTTCAGGGTTTTATATAAACTCCAAAAAATTCTTTACTACGCAAGCTCTATTGAATTTTATGTTTTCATCCAATTACGTGCAATAAAAGATCATTACCACCAAACATAATTAAACCGTTAAAGTAATTGTTATACATTCTTCGCCTCTTTCAAATATTAAAGATTAATTGGCATTAATCGTAAAAAAATGCGCAGTAGAAAACACATGTAATTCGAGGTAACGTGCGCCGTTGGCTAAGCGTTAAGAAACTCTTACGCATACGCGAGTACTAGAATCATCGTACACAGTCACATATATTGTTCCTATATACACGTGATGTCCCATTAACAATTTCAACATCGAGCCGCCAATTATAAGCCTGTCAGCAATAAAACGATACGCCATTCAGCCGTACGTAACAAACATATACGAAGCGTAAAAGATAAAATAAGAAGAAATTACGAGATTATTGAATAAAAAGGACGCAACGCCTTGCCATGACGCATAGTTAGCAATATACCATCAACCGAAAAAACTTGCTCGCAACATTCAACAGCATCCATCGCGCAAGCCACCAGACACGCCGCCGCTCGGCAAATATTCCGCGCATCCCGTCGCTGCATTTTCTGGTGGCGCTCCATCGGAAGCATAAAAAGAATCGGTGCGTTATTGGCGCAACTGCAGCTCGCGCGTCGCCAATGGAATTTCGAGCGACGAAATTTACCTCCGACTTCCGTGTAAGCGGGCGATCCCTGCTAGACGACATCCAACTGCTGCCGGCGACCGTTGCAATTACCGGAACGTTTGGCGTTTAAAGAACTTCCCGTCCCGGCGTCGGTGTACGTACAAGCCGAGACGACGGCGCGTACGTATCGGATACGGCCTTTCTTGTTTCGTCGTCGGGGTAAACAGGAATGGCAATAATACTCAGTGTCTCGCGGAGTAACGAGCTATCGGAGTCTCGCGGGAACCGATATTGCGCGCTAGGAAAATAGAAGGAAACGTGGCTGCTGCGGAAGGCAGGACGCGAGGAGACGAGAGGAGATTACTGGAGGGGCCGGAGAACTGAAGAGGACAGGATTCTGGAAGCAGCGACGGGAGAAAAGCAATGGAAGCCGCTAGAAGATGCGGCCGATCGTCGTGCTATTCATAGACTAGCGCGTTTCGCATCCTTGTGCGCGCTTTCTTGGAATTTCGAGGCGCGGAATTGTGCGGGCGGATATCGGCTGAGACGTATGGCGGGACGGCTCGAAGTATTGGCGATTCGTCATTGCGCGCTGGCATAAGCGAGAGATCGGGGACGACGTGTTGGCTTCAGCGAATTTGTGCGCGTGCTAGCGGAAAATAAATTTGCGGCGAATTTCAAACGGCTACGTCTTAGGTGATGTCCGACATTGAAGTAAATATTATTGTACGGGATGATGCGAGGAGTCATAATCGTAATACCTTTGTTTGGAGAAGGGAAAGGCAATGAAGGGGTGGTAGAGTGTCGCATTCCTTGGCACCTCGGCATTCCACCGGAGAATTGTAAAGAGTTTGGACTGGTTATTGTAAAATAAAGATTTCGCAATTTATCTCTTCTCTTGATTCTAACACGCGTGCTAGCGGAAAATAAATTTGCGGCGAATTTCAAAAGGGTCTTAGGTGATGTTCGGCAGTGAAGTAAATATTATTGTACGGAATGATGCGATGCGTCATAATCGAAATATCTGTGATGTGCATCTGTCATGAGAGGCCTCCTTTGCTACGAATTTTTATTTGGAAAAGGGAAGGGGAACGAAGGGGTGGTAGAATGTCGCGTTCCTGGACACCTCGACATTCCACCGGAGAATTGTAAAGAGTTCGGATTGGTTATTGTAAAATAAAGATTTCGCAATTTATCTCTTCTCTTGATTCTAACACGCGTGTTAGCGGAAAATAAATTTGTGGCGACTTTCAAAGGGGTCTTAGGTGATGTTCGGCAGTGAAGTAAATGTTATTGTACGGGATGATGCGAGGAGTCATAATCGTAATACCTTTGTTTGGAGAAGGGAAAGGCAATGAAGGGGTGGTAGAGTGTCGCATTCCTTGGCACCTCGGCATTCCACCGGAGAATTGTAAAGAGTTTGGACTAGTTAATGTAAAATAAAGATTTCGCAATTTATCTCTTCTCTTGATTCTAACACGCGTGCTAGCGGAAAATAAATTTGCGGCGAATTTCAAAAGGGTCTTAGGTGATGTCCGACATCGAAGTAAATATTATTGTACGGAATGATGCGATGCGTCATAATTGAAATATCTGTGATGTGCATCTGTCACGAGAGGCCTCCTTTGCTACGAATTTTTATTTGGAAAAGGGAAGGGGAACGAAGGGGTGGTAGAATGTCGCGTTCCTGGACACCTCGACATTCCACCGGAGAATTGTAAAGAGTTCGGATTGGTTATTGTAAAATAAAGATTTCGCAATTTATCTCTTCTCTTGATTCTAACACGCGTGTTAGCGGAAAATAAATTTGTGGCGACTTTCAAAGGGGTCTTAGGTGATGTTCGGCAGTGAAGTAAATGTTGTTGTACGGGATGATGCGATGAGTCATAATCGATATACCTGTGATGTGCATCTGTCATGAGAGGCCTCCTTTGCTACGAATTTTTATTTGGAAAAGGGAAGGGGAACGAAGGGGTGGTAGAATGTCGCATTCCTTGGCACCTCGGCATTCCACCGGAGAATTGTAAAGAGTTTGGACTAGTTAATGTAAAATAAAGATTTCGCAATTTATCTCTTCTCTTGATTCTAACACGCGTGCTAGCGGAAAATAAATTTGCGGCGAATTTCAAAAGGGTCTTAGGTGATGTCCGACATCGAAGTAAATATTATTGTACGGAATGATGCGATGCGTCATAATCGAAATATCTGTGATGTGCATCTGCCATGAGAGGCCTCCTTTGCTACGAATTTTTATTTGGAAAAGGGAAGGGGAACGAAGGGGTGGTAGAATGTCGCGTTCCTGGACACATCGACATTCCACCGGGGAATTGTAAAGAGTTCGGATTGGTTATTGTAAAATAAAGATTTCGCAATTTATCTCTTCTCTTAATTCTAACACGCGTGTTAGCAGAAAATAAATTTGTGGCGAATTTCAAAAGGGTCTTAGGTGATGTCCGACATCGAAGTAAATATTATTGTGCGGAATGATGCGATGCGTCATAATCGAAATATCTGTGATGTGCATCTGTCATGAGAGGCCTCCTTTGCTACGAATTTTTATTTGGAAAAGGGAAGGGGAACGAAGGGGTGGTAGAATGTCGCGTTCCTGGACACCTCGACATTCCACCGGAGAATTGTAAAGAGTTCGGATTGGTTATTGTAAAATAAAGATTTCGCAATGTATCTCTTCTCTTGATTCTAACACGCGTGTTAGCGGAAAATAAATTTGTGGCGACTTTCAAAGGGGTCTTAGGTGATGTTCGGCAGTGAAGTAAATGTTGTTGTACAGGATGATGCGATGAGTCATAATCGATATACCTGTGATGCGCATCTGCTATGAGAGGCCTCCTTCGCTACGAATTTTTGTTTGGAAAAGGGAAGGGGTGGTAGAATGTCGCATTCCTAGTCAGCTCGGAATTCCACCGTAGAATTGTAAAGAGTTCGGACTGGTTATTGTAAAAGAAAGACTTCGCAATTTATCTCTTCCCTTGATTCTAACACGGGCGTATCGACGGCTGAACGGCACGGTACGATATGCATTGTCATTAAAGTTGGGATGGGGCTTCTAGTGGGTTTTTTACGGTCACGCAAATAGTCAATGTTGGGTAGCGTGATGTAAATGGAGTAGAGTGTGTAATTGGTATGGACGCAATGTTGGTTGCTATGCAGTTGGAACTATGGCATCAGGGGATGGGGTGTAACGCCACGACAAGAAACTATCTTCGCTGTTACTAGGGAACATGAAAAGGCAGACAATTAGCAACCGCGGAAAGTAATTGCCGCTTTGGGACCGACGCCGGCACGGTCTTAACTCTTACAGAGCTATGGATGCATATAATATCTTGTGGTAGCTATCGGTGTGGACTATAGACGAATATATGCGTTTGCCAATTTTTCCAATGTTTTACATACTATAGATAGAATTGAGTCGCTTATTTGTCAAACCGACTAACTCCATGAAATCAAGTGGTTTAACCCCTTCGGACCCTGTGCACATTGTAATGTACATAATACTTTTCGTGCTATATTTTATTACGTATATTATTTTTACGAATACAAATTTTATTTTTTTATACAAATATTTTCAGGATCTCCTTAATGTTACAAATTTTGCGTAAGGACCATATGCCGATTAAAAAGTACATTTACAAATGATAAATAAATAAATAGATATTTCTGTAAAAAGTATATTGTTGCCTTCATTCACGCGAATTAAGTTAATTTTAGTATAAAAAATAATTTTCCTTAAACGAAAAAAATTCGGGTCTGAAGGGGTTAACACATTGGCTGTTACGGTGGTCACCGGTGACCGGTGCAAGAGATTTTAGACATTGCAAAAAATTCGCAGTGAAGCCTATTTGCAACCTTGTAAAAGCAATTGATATCGGAACAATTGATATCGGAAGCAATTGGTTCAATGTTTTGGTTTCTAACAACTGTGTGTTACCTTTATTTTACACGATTTAATCATATTCTGCAGTATTTCATCGCATCGCGATTCTAAGATAGCAAAATACGCTTGGCAGTCAACGTATTAACACTGAAATTGAAGGAGATTCTAAAAGTGGAGTGTTACTTTAGCCTGTGAATATCTTAATTATCAATGTACAATATGAATACACGTGCATTGTATACGTGTATCTTGAGCAAATAACTTTCTTGCATTATTCAATTTGGTGTAACTGAAGAATTACAATTAGAAATTAGTTGTGCCTTGCATAATCAATTAACAGAGTTCACGCTAACGAAGAAAGTATTCCATCTCCAGCGACCGCAATGGCATGTACCGTTAACACGAAGCGCTTCAAGTGGGAGTATTTATCATTCAACAAAGTAAGATTACAGCAAAGTGTATTAATAAATGGGGTTTCACTTTACCGTACAAAGATTTTACGCTGGATTTGAGGCACACATAGTCGCCGAGTACGTTAAGTGCGCTGTTGGTTTAGCAAATGCCATGAATGCGCTCTGGCGACTGGCGCTAAGTGCAGCGGCGAGATATTGATTGTCACGCAGAAATTAATCGCCACCTTCGTCAACAGGTGTACGGACGACAGAATTGATCGCCCCTTTGATCGTAATTCCTAATTGGAGGGCCTGACACGGTGAAGGCTCCTGGGTCAAGCCACGCGGAAATAATTATCCAAGGTCAAAAGGCCACGCCTAACGCCCTATCCGTTGAAGCCTGATGAAGTGGGAGGAGTACCCTAATCATCCGTTTCCACCTACGATCATAAGGCGACCAGTACCATATGCGAACTCACGTCGAGTGAATTCTAAGCTGTAAACGTTTGACAAACAGCGTACAGCTGTCTTTGATGCGAGTCGATCGTAACAGTATAATTACGAAGACAATACCACTGCATGTCACGTGTCAAACCACCCCATGCAGGTTCGGCAAGATTTGGAGAGCACGTGCATTTTTCGAAGCACCGATTACAATAAAGCTAGTCGCAGACTTTCTGTTTGGGCTCTCTCATATCAGAAACAGCGCATGCTCAGACATTACGTGTGGTTTAAAGAATTTCAGGACTATCAGAGACGTAAATCGTGTCTGTCTGCTGTAAAACGATCTGAATCAAGAGTCGGTTATTTAGTAAGGGGTGAGAGTTACACGTTGTATGCTACTGTAGGAATCGAACGTGTCATCCATGAGTCACACTCTGCCGAAAGGGCAGCTGCGCTATGTTATGCATTCCGAAAGATGAGGAGCAGTTCAGGGTACACCACGATAGACTAAAGACGTGCGTAGTATGGCTCGTGGTCCCTTTTATTCTACGACATAATTCTTATTCCAAGCTATTTGTAACACTGGTAGAATATATTTTATTAATTTAGTGTAAGACGATCTCTTACGACAACGAAGTATCGATCAACAGACGAATTCATCAATAACCTGGTATTAATCAATTTTCATCAATTTTCGACAATCACAAAAGACATAATTCTTACTATTTGTAACACGGTAGAATATATTTTATTAAAGAACGATTTACGCCGCAAAACAGTTCGTTTCCAATTGAAATAGTCACAGATTAACACGCAGGCACATCTATGGATTTGCACGAATTCATCAATAAACTGGTATTAATCAATTTTCATCAATTTTCACCCGACTAGTCACAAAAGACATACTTCTTATTTCAAGCTATTTGTAACACTGGTAGAATATATTTTATTAATTTAGTAAGTGCGATTTATTTTCCTGTGTCTTCCCTCCTACACTACACAGTACAAAGCATATTGCTACAAGCAAGACAGTTTGTTTCCAATTGAAATCGTCACAGATTAACACGCAGGCACATCTATGGATTTGCACGAATTCATCAATAAACTGGTATTAATCAATTTTCATCAATTTTCACCCGACTAGTCACAAAAGACATAATTCTTATTCCAAACTATTTGTAACACTGGTAGAATATATTTTATTAATTTAGTAAGTCCGATTTATTTCCCTGTGTCTTCCCTCCTACACTACACAGTACAAAGCATATTGCTACAAGCAAGACAGTTTGTTTCGAATTAAAATAGTCACAGATCAACACGTAGGCACATCTATGGATTTGCACAAATTCATCAATAATGTGGTATTAATCAATTTTCATCAATTTTCACCCGACTAGTCACAAAAGACATAATTCTTATTCCAAGCTATTTGTAACACTGGTAGAATATATTTTATTAATTTAGTAAGTGCGATTTATTTTCCTGTGTCTTCCCTCCTACACTACACAGTACAAAGCATATTGCTACAAGCAAGACAGTTAGTTTCAAATTGAAATAGTCACAGATCAACACGCAGACACATCTATGGATTTGTACGAATTGCTCAATAAACTGGTATTAATCAATTTTCATCAATTTTCACCCGACTAGTCACAAAAGACATAATTCTTATTCCAAACTATTTGTAACACTGGTAGAATATATTTTATTAATTTAGTAAGTCCGATTTATTTCCCTGTGTATTCCCTCCTACACTACACAGTACAAAGCATATTGCTACAAGCAACAGTTTGTTTCGAATTAAAATAGTCACAGATCAACACGTAGGCACATCTATGGATTTGCACGAATTCATCAATAACCTGGTATTAATCAATTTTCATCAATTTTCACCCGACTAGTCACAAAAGACATAATTCTTATTCCAAGCTATTTGTAACACTGGTAGAATATATTTTATTAATTTAGTAAGTCCGATTTATTTCCCTGTGTCTTCCCTCCTACACTACACAGTACAAAGCATATTGTTACAAGCAAGACAGTTCGTTTTGAATTGCAATAGTCACAGATTAACACGCAGGCACATCTATGGATTTGCACGAATTCATCAATAAACTGGTATTAATCAATTTTCATCAATTTTCACCCGACTAGTCACAAAAGAACGGCGTCTCAAACAACACGATTCGCGTTAAGCCTGCGCAGTCGCTAATCGGTTGCGTCGGACAGTTCATTCGAATATTCGAGTGACCGCCGTAAGTGTATTTCGAAACTGTAACGGACGGTGATGGGAGTTTCGGCGGTTGAAACCTGATTAACACGCGCTGCCGAAAGTTTCGTCTACCGCTTATGATCATACGGGGCGGCAGTTGACATATTTTGTCACATGTGAAGCGACGCTTCAGACATTGTTCGCAGTTCCGAGTTTCACGCGGTAATATACCAACTTTCAGGTATACTTCCATCGTTCATTAAAGGGCTAGAGTTGTCCTTTGATGGAGGATTGTTAAGGCTAACTTCGGGAGAAACTACGGTAACACAGTTACGTCTCGGTATAACGTGCAGGCGAACGCAACCTTTTTGCAAAGCTCCACCTGCGACGTGAACACATTTTCCTGCACTTAAAAAGGGCGAGTTATAATATACGACATCAGCGGGAGGGAGCACTTATTAACCCTTTGCAATCGGTATCCTTGTCGTGGGGACATTTCTCAGTCGTCGCAGAAGTCGGTGTTCCCGTAGCGGGGACATTTTTAAATCGTCGTAGAAGTCGATATCACACATACTTGGCACATCTATTCACTGTTTTGTTTATTTATGGAAATTAGTTTTTTAATCTTACATGTCGTACACGCTTTGTACACATTTCCATATTTATGAATATAAATCAGCGACCGTACAAGTTATTTGAAGTTCTCGTTATTCAATTTACTGTACTATGTGACCCTGTGGAATCATGTACTATGAACTACTTTCAGGTTAATTAAGACTCAAGAACTCGAAAACCCGTGAATTTCTTCCAAATATCACTTCTGTAAGCTTAAACTTCTCGCAACCAATCCAGCAACGTCTCACCAATTTTGCTACTCCATATCATCAACCTACCCTCGCATTCTATTTTAACACATAAGTCGCATTTCCTTCTTCAGACGCAGATAACAACGCACTCAACCTTAGCCAAACACCATAAATATGTCCTCTATACACGCGGCAACCCTTACAATTATTAACCCTGTGCGATCGGTGTTCCCGTTGCGGGGACATTTCTCAATCATCGATACCGCAGCCCTTCGAAAATGCAATTATTCTATTTTCAACACGGTATAAAATAATAAAATTACAGAAAAACGAAAAGTGACACACATTTCATTTTTCAGAGACATTAGATTAAACAATGAAGTACATATAATTGGTTCAGGAACAAGAAAGACTGTGCAGTATGTTCCGACAGGAAAATTGTGATACTTTTACACGAAAGCCAGAACTTCATATCGGTGATTTTTTTGCGAAATATCATACTTTAGAACATTACAGAGATTAAACATTTATATTCTTACCTATTACAAGTAGTAATAAACACAACAAATCAGTTTCAACAAATTTTGTGTGTTTCAATTTCCATATATTGACTTTAACTGTACGAAATAATAATTGCGAAATACTAGATTTCAAAGTTACTTTTAAAACGAGCTCGTGATGAAAATAGTATCGAATGGACTCGTTGTTTAATTTCGTATCAAACGTGAATATCACGTGTCTGACTCGTGGTTTTAATCTCGGCCCAAACAAGAACGTCTGAATAGGCTCTTATCTCTTCTTTTCTCTTCTTTATATGAATGGGTATTTTACATCTTGTGTCCCAATGCAGTTTACGTGCTACTTAGGATACATTTTCGTAGTCCAGATAACATTTGGAAACTAAGCAAACATATGCATTCGGCGGAACTAAGAAAGGTTCAGTTGTTCTTTAGTTCTTACTATTCCATTTCACGAGATGGACACGTTTCGTACAGTCTTCCTCCCAAAAAGTGATATTCTAGACGATTTTTAATTTTGTCAAACTCTCCAGCATGTATAAAGAAGGAGCAAAATTACTAAAAAAGCAAGTAGTCCGCGTGGAGGTAAGAGTAGTGGAAAGGCTTCGAATGTTCCAAGCAGTCAATCGATAGATATTGAAGGAGTTATAAACAGTGATTATATATGCCAGTGATGAGTCGCGCAAGAAGGTCAATTATATATGACAGTATTCAAGAAGATGAGCGCGGCTATCTCACACTCAGTCGTAAAATATCGTGTTTAAAGTTCGCGACCATTCAGGAGCATATGTTAGGCACGGCTTCTTCCGAATTTCAGCCTAGTGTAATGGGTTAAGAGAGAAATCTGCCGACCGCAAAGGGTTAAACGTATCTTTGATTGTCTTCCACGCTGCCGATGAAAGTAAGCATCGAGGAAGAGAAGGAGGGGGGATGAGAAAAATTGCGCTGCAAGCGAAAAGTTACGATTTTTCCAAGACGTCAGGAGCCTCGCAACACGCCAGGTCAGCGGAAGTATAAATTTATGTGATAACTTTCGCCAGAACCCAAATGCAGAGAGATTCGGATATTATTTATTGCCCGGGAAGTCAGTGAAGGGGCGGTGTATTCTTTGGCAGACACTGTCGAGACATTATAGCCGTTTTTGGAATACGTCCACATCATTTTTACGCGAGCATACGCGGTTCCGCAAAATATCGCGCGCTGTAGTATTCGTGTTGTATTGTGAGTATCGTGATTTACTGTTGGCCAAGAACAGCTATGCCACAAGTGTCGCGCGGCTTGCCCGGTTTATTGTTTATTCAGAGATACGGTCATTTCTTACGCTCAATTAATGATCTAGGGACAAATTACAATGATCATGAGTCGCTTATTCAAATACATTAGTACCAAACAAAAAGTAGGCAGCACTATTCTTATTAGCAACGGACTGATTGAAGAAAAAACATGTATACAATGCGACTGGAGGGAGAATATGTTTGTACAATGTAATTGATAAAAAAAAAAAATATGTGTACATAATGTGATTGACCGCAATTCAATTTTCAATACTTGACTATAGTATTGATGAGCATAATACTACAAACATTAAATTACAGAAAGTCGAAAACGAGTAATAGAGAGTTAATCCCAAGACACTTAGGTCTATTGCAATATGCTCCACACTCGCAGATAATTAGTGTAAACGACCGTGTGAAGATATATCTGTAAATTAATACTAAACTTCTTCCTATATCGTGAACCACCATTCTCGCGTAGTTTTCTTATGAGAGAAACGTATCCACGCAAGAAATACACGCTTCATATGTGGGGCACGTGCACATGAATATTGTTCCGTTAAAGACTGCTAATAGTTGACTGACTAATTCTACGCAAAAATACGATGCCTAAGCCTCTGTATAAGGTCCTCTACATACATATCAATCACTTGTAAATGCGCGTCACAGACGTACCAAGAATAAATAGTATCGCTTTTAATGTTTAAGCCGCAGGATAGCCTACTAAATGTTGGAAAGCAATATCCTCTTAAACATAACCTCGAAAAGGGTTTGAAAGGTTTCAACGTACGTCATGAACAATTGGAAAACCGATGTCACGTACGACAGACGTGACGCCAAATATTTGCAAGATAATTTTATTACATAAAATGTGTCAGAAAGTATTTGGCTGCCAAGACGTAGAAACGTGGCGCAACAGCTGTTCACAAAGAGATTATTTATAGAATACAATAAACACGAAGTGAAGATGTCACACATAAGATCGGTATCGCAGATTTAAATTGCGTGATGAAAGTGAAATCTCCTTGGCGCTTCGTCGCAGGACTTTTCCATACGAACGTTTCGCTGTCCGTCGGATTCATTCATTCAGGATCACGCACGTATTACGAGCTGATCCGTGAAAATTTACAGAGATCTTTGCCTGAGTGCGCACCTATGAATTAAAGATCGGAAGGTGGCATTTCGGAGCGCCGGACGTGCATAGGCAAACAGATTGTTTTTGAAGAACGTGCGACCCCAGGAAGTTCTCTTTCCGAAAATCGCGAGCGCGCGGGAGAATATATGAAAATCAGGAATGACCGAATAAAGTAGTGTTACCGAAACGACTGCGATTTCGGAATGCAATTCGCCCGCGCGAAGAAGCATCCCGCTCGTTGAAACGTGAATAAGTCATAACGTTGGGTTACAAATGGCTGTCTGCAGCATGTTGATGTGGGCATTGTGAGTGAAGATATGTATTATGCGAATGATCGATTCAACGGTACGAAACGAGCGTGCAAACTCCGCGCAACGGTAGGTATGAATTGGGGCACATTCTCAAACTAGAGCTGATTCCCAAACATTAATTACCGGGTCTAGTGTGCGAATCAAATAATGCGCGATTAAGCTCACGCCACGGCGATATATGCGGTAGAAGTACCGGCGAACTTCCGCACGCCGCGTTCGCCCGCCTTTCACGATGGAACAGAAAATTTCTTTTCGATTTCACGCGAAATTCGCGCAATTTTTCACAGAGCGTGGACAAACGTTTCAATTAACGCTCCGCTCCGGAGCACGTTATTGCGAGCGTAATGAATTACGCTGTTTGACGATGTAAATTTTGCCGAGGGAAAGAAATGGGATGAGCGTGTGGACTCGCGAGGGCCGTTGTTCCCTTTTGCGCCGTCATTATTACACTCTAATATCATCGCCAACAACAACTAATTCGCTTAGCCCGGCTAGCGTAATGCGGAATTATTTAACAATTATGATATAGAATGTTCAACGAGGACGGAAAATCTGAGCACGACGGAGGCCACCGACGTGACGTCCTGCAATCGCTTTACATATTCATGATGTAGCCTCGCGGACGTGCACCGTGAAATCACGAAAATTCGGCGGCCTCATCGTTCATTCAGGATTGTTGCAGGATCGTTCGGCCTGATTCGACTCCACGCATTCTTTTGCCTGCAGGCGCATCAGCGCATTTGTGCGAAATATTTAACATTAGAATCACGGGAGCCGTCAATTTAATGGGTTTAGAATTTCACGAGAAAAGTTATAGGTACTATTACTATTATTTTCCAGCAATTTTTGTGTACTTTATTAACACGTTGACTGCTGTGGTGGTCATCGGTGACTGGCGCAAAAGGTTTCAGGAAAAATTAAAAAAATACCCAATCGGTAGTATTTATAATTTTGTAAATGCAATTAATATTAAATAGTTATTCAATTCTTTGATCTTCGATACCTTCGCATTATTTTCATTTTGCACAATTCAATCATATACTATACTACTTCATCACGTTGCGGTTTTAATATAGTAAAATAAGCACGGCAGTCAACGTGTTAACATGTCGACTGCCGTGGTGGTCCTCGGTGATGGGCGCAAAGGTCTCATGAAAAATTCAAAAAATACCCAATCAGTAGCATTTATTTTGTAAATGCAATTAATATTAAATAGAGATTCAATTCTTTGATCTCCGATACCTTCGCATTATTTTCATTTTACACAATTCAATCATATTTTGTAGTACTTCAGCACGTTGCGGTTTTAATATAGTAATATACGCACCGCAGTCAACGTGTTTATTAATACGAATATACGAATATAGTCAAATCACCTCCTCCGCAGGCGGTATGTTGCGCATCAACACATTTCTCTAGATGCACGTGAAATAATTGAGTGTCACAAATCTAGTGTTAACCTTTTAATTACGGCGGAATTAGCCGCGGGACTGTTTTGATCATTTTATTTATCAACCATTAATATTAATATTTTGACTTATTATTACATGACTAATGTAAAACGACCGTAACAACATAATATGCACCCAGTCCGACGAACAAGTGACCCACTGCAGTAGGTTTCTGCTAAAAAAGGATATCTCTGCAAATGAAGCCACTCTAGTGGCGCAGTGTCCCAAAAAATAACATATAGAGAAGCCTCTTTGGTTGCGTATAGTGTTCAAAAGGTTAATAACGTAAAAAACAATCGCGGGTTCACGATATGTACAACAGAGATAATAACACGTTTCCAACTTCTGTGACGTTTGGCAAGTACGTAAAGATTTGATATGATATTAACGTAAAGTTAACTGTAAAAAAAGATCCTAAACTTTAAGAAATAATACTTCCATTGATCTTCTGGCGCATGCTTTGGAACAACTACGGTTGGATAGAACTATAATTAATACTTTGACTGCCGTGAGAAAATATCCAATCGGTAGCATTTATAATTTTGTAAATGCAATTAATATTAAATAGTCATTCAATTCTTTGGTCCCAGATACCGTTGCATTATTTTCATTTTGCACAATTCAATCATATTCTGTAGTACTTCATCACATTGCGATTTTAATATAGTGAAATACGCATGGCAGTCAACGTGTTAACTCTGAGAATGCTGAATTCCCTCACTTAGAGATTGCCATGCGGAGAATCAGGCTGCGACGAGTAAAAATGCGATAGGGAACAATCCTGTTAGAAAATTAGATATGCGTGCTCAAGCCTCGAACAGCGGTTACATGTCGTGTTACGGGATTGTTGTGTTGTAACGTTTAGTTTACTTAGTCGCCAATGAAGAAGCGAGAAACTGGAGGAAGTTCCTCGCAGTCGCTACAACTTTTTTGCCAGTGCAAACTTTGATTGATTACAAGGCGTAATGCAATTATAATTATAACTCTTCTGTTACGCCAAATTAAATAATGCAAGAAAGTTGTATGCTGAACAGTGCACGTGTATTTACTTACATATTGACAATTTTGTCTACAGTATGTGAGAGTACATGCATGTACGCATTCATGGCAGTTATTAAGACTTTACTAGCTTAATTGCTTTCGGAATTCGTATGCTTCAATTGTTAGCCAGATACATAAAAGCTTCAAGTGGAATATAAACAATCTTTTCCGTATTTTCGAAATGCTCCGTTATTGTTTTCTTTGCCTGAGGTATGTTGCTTCAACGGTTTCTTATTAGATTGAGGGTAAAAAGGTCAATTCTATTTATCTTAGGTTCGTTACAAATTTTGTAGTTACTTATCCTTTTAGTTGAGTTTATTATTATCGAGTATATTTATATAGAGTGTTATATTTAATTTATACATAAATATTTTTAAATTTTTGTCGTGGTATTTATAATGAAATAAGCTTTGTGAAGTAAAAATATACACATCACGAGGCATTCATAAAGGATAGTATTTTTCTCATCTGTAATTAGATTCTGCTCTAGTTCCAAACATTAACACATGTGAAGACGAACCACTCCCGTTAATAGGTAAATTCTTCAATATCCGATTCTGCTCAAGTTCCAGACATTAACACATGTAACAACGAACCACCCTCATTATTGGCCATTTTTGATGTCCCCTATGGCCATTTCACATATTCTCGCGGATTGGATGCTTTTTAACTGAATAATGTTAATCATATTTCGCAGATACATCAGAATGTGACGAATTAGCACAGCTGGCATAACAAATTCAACGTATTCCAAAGAGCAGTGAACGTTTTGAGACCTTTTTTGATTACGAACTAATCTGCTTAATGCAAGTGCATTTACAATTCTCTTATCGTAAGAGGTGGCGAAACACGTCGGCCGATAGGGCGACTTCAAAGTGGGTCGTTAGCAAAATCGATCGACGATTTAACGGGGCGTGTGCCTGTGTTTAAATCGTTTCGAAGTAAAGGAAATATGGTAGACAGGCGCTTGACGTATTTTTTCGTAACGAAATATGTTTTACCCACAAAATGGGACCTAAAAGAAATTTAACTGATTCACCCGATTCCGACTATTTCTGTCATGCAGGATAGAAAATTGATCTACTTCCTGAAATTTTATAAACGACTAAAGCTGGAAACGCAGAGACACAGAAAAATTGGTTTTAGCAAAAATTCGGGGAAATCAAACATTAGGTATTACGTTTCATTATGCTTTTCATACGTTGTGCCAAATGTATGCAATAACTGAAAATTCAAGATATTACCTTGTTTTAGTAACCGCATTCGGCATCCTGGACGACGTGTGCTTAACACGTTGACTGCCGTGCGTATTTTGCTGTATTAGGACGGTGATGCTGTGAAACACTACAGAGTTTCACTGAATTATGCAAAATGTAAATAATATGCAGGTATTGAAGACCAAAGAATCGCATCACTATTCTAACAATAACTGCATTTATAAAATAATTATCGCTACCCATTGCGAATATTTGCGATCTTCAATAAAATCTCTTACGCCGGTCAACGGGGACCATCACGGCAGTCGAAGTCTTAACAATAGATTCAAATTGCTTTTACAAGATTGTGAATAGGCTTCATTGCGAATTTTTTGCATTTTTAGTTAAATCTTTTGCACCGGTCACCAGTGACCACCGTGGCAGTCAACGTGTTAATAGACATACAAACAATCGTCAAACGAAAAATATCGGTGACGCAACAGGACGGTGATGCTGTGAAACACTACAGCGTTTCACTGAATTATGCAAACTGTAAATAATATGCAGGTATTGAAGACCAAAGAATCGCATCACTATTCTAACAATAAATATTTATAAAATAATTATCGCTACCCATTGCGAATATTCAGCGATCTTCAATATCTCTTACGCCGGTCAACGGACCATCACGGCACTCTCATATTATTTAGTATAGTTTTGGCACCAAGTAACGTATTATAATGATATTGGACTTATATGAATTTGTTGACATCGAAAAGTATATATTTGCAAAAAAATGAATATTTTATTTTTTATAATTTTGTACAGTGTGATACACTTTAAAACACTCCCCAATATGCATTGTAGGCTGATTTATGCGCGTTTGACAATAATGAGTCGTTTGACGCTTGCCACCAGGTGTTTTCCTGTCAGAACAAACAATGCAATCCTGTTTTCTTTGTCCCACATCGGTTCTATGGCCCATGGAGATTACAATTTTCAAGGGCCGGTGGTTTGTGCGTCGTAACAAAACCCACTGATGTTTTTTTTATATAACTTAGTAATTTTACTATATTTTGATTTGATTTCTTGAACGACTTCAACAGAAAACTTCAGGCAACACACACGTCTCAAACAGTTGCGCTGGAACATGTTAATTCCCTGTAATCTATAATAAACTTTAATGTCCCCTGAGGGAGGACAACGGACTGCAACGTGTTAAACATCCTGCACCTCACACAACTACTCTTTTTTCCATACCCTACCATACGATTTCACGAAGCCCATAAATTGGAATGCGAATAATGAAGCATCGACTTTTCCAACCAGAAAAGTATAAACAGCCCTTAATGTCGCATGAACCCGAATATCGAGCTGTCTCGTCGATACGCTATATCCGTACATTTTCTTTCGCCACGCCCACGCCTTAACTCCGCGTTTCTGGCGGTTCGAGAAAGTAATCCCATGATTGCGTTACGTGGGCGATCTGACGTATCAGCGGATAATTCGAAGACGAATCTAGAGGGCGGGGTGGGATTGAAAAGCAGCCTGTCCCGGCCGAACCGATCGCGTGTCCGGATCAAAGACTCACAGGATATCGATTTCGTTCTTAAAGTGCGGAACGGTCCGACGACTTTCAACCTCTCCCATTTGACACTCGGGAATTAGGGTCGGCGAATCTCTTCCAAGCGAAGGACCCGAGAAGGGCCTGAAAGCCAAGAGAACTTTGGGGGCTCTTTTTTACGATAAATTTCACTGAGTGCTGGGTCAATCCTTCTGCCGACCTCCGGATTGCATTTAGACCCGCAATATAGCGTGCTTTATTTAATAAAATAGCCTCTTGGGATCCACGTCGACACGCGCAACGTTTCGAGCTGCGTTTAACTGAAAAAAATTGTGACGAATTGCTGACGGCAGGGCGTCACAAATTTTTGACTGATGGAGGATAAATACTGAAATGCGATAAGATTTTGGGCAGAGAAGGCGACCGGCACGCTCTGAAGTTAAGCCGCGAAGCTACTCTACAAAAACGTTTTAGTTCAGTAATAAAAAATGTTCAAACTAAATATTTATACCGAAATATTTACTAAAATAAAACGCCCACACAGGGCCGCAATGTTAACATTTCTGTTTTCAAACGGTTTAAGAATGTTAGATCGTTTTATTATTACCGATCGGTACATGGCAGTAACGATCTTTACTTCAATTTTTTTTAGACACAACAATAAACGAAATGTCAGGATTAATAAATGCTTTAAAATCTTCGGCGAAGGAGGACTTCTCAGTCTTTCTCCCACACCAGCTGAATTAAAGTGCGCTTTTGCGTGTTTCGGATATTCCGCCGATATCTACACAATCGTACCAAAAGGTTAGTAATATTTGACTAAGGGAACTCTGATTTATAACAAGTGCTTAATTTATTATAGGCGATTACAGTGAATTCAAGCATCAGTTTCTAATATCTTGTTTTCATTTAGCTCCCGGTTTTTACTTGACTACCCGGGTTGTTGTCTCATTTATGTTAGGTCTACCGGAAAGTTCTGTCCGGAAATGTTATTCCAAATTTCAACACGTATGAAAATGTTTACTTCAAACATATATGGCTACCTTTGTTTACCATTAAATTTCTATATGCGCTCATCAAAATCTACTGCAAGAATAATTTCGTAATTTCAGTAGTATATATTGAAAATTGGTTATTACATAAAACCCGCGAAATATGGTATTTTATGGGGATTTTCACTCTGAAGGAAGTTACATATTGCCCGTTGCTAAATTTGGAAGGTTTTAATCGAATATGTGTAATATATTATATATTAAGTTTATATACTTAGTATTATATACGTGTCCATATAGAGTGAAAATCACCATAAGATACTGTAGTATCAAGAAAACGGCGTAGACGCGTCGCATAAAACTGTCGCGGGCCCTGCCGCATTAAGGTAAGGGGTAGAGGTCCGTATAAAAGCCGGCCCGTTTGCGACGCGAGCGCAGTTTAGGTCAGTCAGTTTACTCAGTTTTTAGTTCAGTCAAGTTCAGTTCAGTTCCATATAGTTCAGTCCAGTATAGATGCGTTTTCTTGCCTTTTACCGAATCGTAGTCGAATTGCCATAGTTTTACCTTTATTTTATATTTATATTTATATATTAGTGCTTTCATTCATCTTTAAATAAAATTATTCAACTTAATATAATTCCGCATCCCGCTTCGACGACACCTAACATCTTATTCTACCATACCATATTTCGCAGTTTTTACGTAATAACCAATTTTCAATATATACTACTAAAATGACGAAATGAGCCGTTTATTTTGAAAGTGGCCTAACTCCGTTTTTCAATATTTTTCGGTTACCATGGTTACATGTACAAAGTCATGTTATTTATCTCGATTTGAAGATAAATGGAGTTAGGCCACTTTCAAAATAAACGGCTCAAATCACTGTTACAGTACATTTGATGAGCGCATATGTAGAAATTTAATGGTAAACAAAGGTAGCAATGTATGTTTTCAGTGAACACTTTCATATGTGTTGAAATTTGAGATAACATTTCTGGACAGAACTTTCCGGTGGACCTTATATATAACCCGGGGCCATCAAGTCCGCCTTCCTTTGGCAGAGGTTTTCGCAGCTAAACATTTCCCGCGAAATTTAAATTGGGCATCCGAATTGCTTTTCCTATCCTGAGAAGACCGCGAAACGCAAAATCACGAACAATGAGGAGACTGTTCTCTCTACACGACACAATCGAACACGTACAGAAATTATGATGATGGTGTAGCGCAACCCATACATCTTCGCTTACCGGTAAGACCAACAGCACGAAGCCTTGCCGCGAACACAGCCGCTTCTTTCCTATTAGTCGTTCCGGTGCATCAAAAGGCACGAGTCGCGGGAACGTACGCGTCGTTATCGTGTGATTCTGCAACAGCGAGTGACATTGTGTCTCGCGAAGTGCACTTTGCCAAATATCGACGCGCTCAAACGACAGGCCACAGGCCAAATGAGCGCGGCTCGTTTGGCGGGAAGAAACAAGCCGCGACTCCCGGCAGAACTACTGGCAGTCGGGCCTGAAGAGCGAACTAGTAACGGTCGGAACTGGAGGAAGGCAGGGAGGAAAAAAACCGAAGACGAAGTCTGAGTTTGAGGAAGGAGAAGGTTCAGAGAGACGGACGGGAGGGAAGCAACAAAAGAGCGAGCGGGACGGGTCTCCTTTCAAAGTATTTCAATAACGTTGCCACGTTTCGTGGTTCATTAGCGAAAAAGGGTTTCCCCATTGTTGGCTACGGTGGCATTGCGAAATACTCCCGCGTGATTCTATATCACGTCTGCCCCGCCATTCCTGGCCATTAGCCGGTTATTCGGAGCAACCACTTCGCCAGACGTTGTGAAACCCCGATGATAACATCGAATCGATGGCTTCATCTCAAGAAACGTACCCCGCGTCGTCGGCGGCACGAAATAATGACGATCGGCCCGATAATGTGCCACGAACGCGGTGTCAACTCATTTGAGCCAATCAACGTGTGCGTCTATATTAGTCTAGCGTTTGTTTTGCCTTTAATGTCTGACGGCACGTTTGAATTTACTGTTAACACTTTAAGGACCGCTAAGAAATTTGTAAGAAATATTCCTGGGACCGTACATTTTGGGGAAACTTGTACGTTATGAAAAATCACAACTTTGGTATTTATGAAGCAATGTTTGTGAAAATTTCAGAAATTGTATAACTGGAAGTATTTTAAGCATTATTAAAAAAATTATGATTTTTAATAATCATCATAACTTTTTTACTTAAAAAAATAAATTTGTATGAAATTTAGAGAAATTGTAAAATGGGATGCATTTTAGGTATAATTTAAAAGAATAGTTTAAAATATTATTTAAAGAAATCATCATAAAATTGTATTTAAAAGTCAATTTTATCAGAGTTTCTAGTAGTGTTTTAAAGACTGATATTGCGTAAAGAATTTTTCTCTAGCAAGAGGAACCATACAAAATTAACATATGTATTATGATCCCTTCGTTTTCCATAAAATATTGATGTAAGTACTTAAATAGACAAAATAGATACAATGTATCAAAGTAAGTGACATCTAAAGACAGTGCGTAGAAAATATGAGAAAACTCGTGTGCGGTCTTTAAAGTGTTAAACCTCCGCAACACATTTTCAAAAAAAATATTATGACTTTCATGATTGCGTATAATCGATTTAAAGAGGTTTTCATTTTTATATGTATACTTGTGCTTTGAATCTCTTTCGAAAATAATTTTATGCATGGTGCTTATTGATTAAAACACTAGTCTAAACGGACGTTTTGATATAAATGTCCGATTGCACGTGCTTCGAACTTTATCAGATGAACGCTGAATATGTATAATACGTTGTATCAATGTTAAAAAAAATGCGCGGACATATCTGTAATACGAATTGACCAGCCAATAAGTAAGTGTTCCGAATTATACGCCATAAATAATTAACTGCAGCTGAGATAAATATTGCTATCCTTCGCAAACACTCGGTTTTAATTGCTAATTAACTACCGGGCACCCCAATTGACGCGTTGCAATAGTATGTGCTTTCTGCTGGGAAGCTGAATATAGACGATTACTTAATTTCCAATTACAGCCGAACTGCCCCGTTTTATGTACAATTAGTAATTAACCCATGTCAAACAAGATGTCTTTCTCAGCGTTCCCTTCTTACTTACCGATCGGCCAGCGCGCCTCTCTATACACCTTCCAGCAGAATGTGCTTTCAGTTGCGCAATGTGAAATTTCCTCGGCAACTTCAGCGGACATCCGCCACGGTCGACGTCGAACAAATCTCGCTCAATCTTCCCGCGTTCAATAACTTCAGTTTCGCTGAGAAAAGACTCTTCCAAGGCCACGTCACGCGAAACCGCGCCGCTTAAAAGAGACGCGGCCGGCGGGCGTTGAAAATCACGGGAGTCAATGTCCCTCTGGTTTCCTTCGAAAACAGCGCGTTCCAGATCCGCAGTGATCACGGAGAAGGCGTGTTTCGGCTTTGCCGCGTGGCCGCATCGAAGCGAGGCCGAGTTTTTTGCAATTAGCAAAGTAGCAAGCAAGGCGAGCTGAGACAGGTATGAATGTAACAAACTGTGCCATTGTGTCGGGCGCGGGTGTATACCGCGCCTATTCACGATAATTTCCGGAGAGTGTGCCGTCTGTACGCGTCCCACTGCATTTCGGCATTGTGCCGAAACGCCAGCAGCATGCGAAAAACTCGCCCCGTCGCCTCTATGCACATCGTTTCGCGGGGATCGGACACGCGTTCGCCTAAATTTCGAGAGCCGCGCGCGTGAGAACTTTCAAAAGCGCGCTTTCTCTGCCACGACGGCTCATCGGACGCGATGAATCCGGCCAATGAGAACGGACCGGTGGAACTAAGTACTAATGAAAACGATACGGCGCGCGCGATTAATACGCCGAAGAGTCTGGAGCCCTTTAGACTATCCACGCTGTGCGGAGTTTGGGCTGCGCGTGGAAAGTACAAAGTACCAAATGCAGTTTTCACGAAAAAATACAGTGTTGTTAGGTAGAGATCGAAATAGTTTCGAATGTTGGAATCGTTATTTAGAATTTGCGGAATGAACTGAAGTCTTGGAAACAGTGGCGAGTTTATACGATCGCTATTAATGATGAAGGAAAATTTTATTAACACTTTGACTGCCATGCGTCTTTTGCGATATTAGAACGGCAATGCTATGAAATAGTACAGCGTTTGATTGGTTTATGCAAAATGTAAATAATGTGCAGGTGTTGGATACCAAAGAATTGCATCACTATTTTAACAATAACTCCATTTATAAAATAATTAATGCTACTAATTGCGAATATTTTGGATCTTCAGTAAAATCTCTTGCACCAGTCAGCAGTGACCACGGGTGCATGTATGCGCTTCCCAATTGTTTCGATTTCTTACCTATTGCAGCCATAATTATCAATATACGAGATTAATATATGTAGATGCGTTCTTTATCAAATTATTTCTTTTGGCATAAATGAAGAATTATCATTAGAAGTTAGTTGCGCATTTCATAATCAATCAATAAAGTTCACACTAGCGAGAAGTTTCGTCCTCAGCGTGCATTTTGACCGGAAGTACTCACCAGTGAAAGGTCAAGCCAAAGTTTTATTAACCCTTTGATTGCTGGGGTTGACATGGGGATATGCGCTTCCCAATTCTTTCGATTTCTTACCTATTGCAGCCACAATTATCAATGTATGAGATGAATATAGATGCGTTCTTTATCAAATAAGCGTTTTGCATTATTTCTTTTGGCATAAATTAAGAATTAAGATTAGAAGCTAGTTGCGCGTTACATAACCAATTAATAGAGTTCACACTAACGAGAAGTTTCGTCCTCAGAATGCACTTCGACCGGAAGTATTCACCAGTCAAAGGTCAAGCCAAAGTTTTATTAACCCTTTGACTGCTATGGACGCATATACACGTCCGTCGAAGTCTATCGGTGTTGACATATATGTGCTTCCCAATCGTTTTGACTTCCTACCTATTGCAGCCACAATTATCAATGTATGAGATTAATATAGATGCGTTCTTTATGAAATCAGCTTTTTGCATTATTTCTTTTGGTATAAATGAAGAATTATCGTTAGAAGTTAGTGGCGCCTTAGTAAAAGTATTCAGCAGTAAAAGGGTTAATAGCAAATGTAAAAGTGAAATTTTACTGGCGACTGTATGAATTCGCCACCATTTCCAAGATATGAGTTTGTTCTGCAAATGTTTACTATAATACTGTGTATATTTAACCAAATGTCATTGACGTGCTGAAACTTATCGCTGTTCGGTAACTGTTTCATACTCGCGCAGACCTTTCATTAGAGCGTGAGGTCAAGAATCCAGATGTCTGGCTCTCTTCCTTTTGTCTTCTCTTGACACTGACATCCTCAGCTCGCGAAAGTCATCAGACAGTTGAAATCAGTTGTAACACAGAATCACTCTTTACGCTCCACCATCATTTTTCAAATATCGCCGAGTACGGAAACCTCCAGAGCGATGTCCCCTTTATGCTCCCCAAGCAATCAAAATATCGCCGAGTGCAAATACTCCAGCGCAAAAACCGTTTCTCCGCTCCTCGAGCACTTCGCGCAGTTACATACCTTCGGCGATGTAATTAATGTGCAACAAATATTTGTCAACAGATCAAATATTTATCAATTTCGTAACGTGAACTATTCGGAGCGCTTTAAGTTGCGCTGCTGGTACTAAAAAATGCCGCAAGGGGTAATACTTACGGACGGCGCCGACGATAAATTGCTAACACGTCGGCCTTTTATTTAACAAAACGAGTATATTCACTTGTGTAGAGGGTAGTTGGGAAAGGGAGTTTCCTGATGAAAGGGTTGCGCGCGCAACATACAAATGATATAATTTGGATAAAATTAATTAGAGATAATGAATTAGGGAGGCGGATAATCACGGAAGTTATAACGATCCTTTGACTAATACGACGGCTTAATATTCTCCTGAAAAGCCGCCATGCGCGCTTTTCATGCGCTGAACAGGCCCATCAAATCGCAGCACAAGCGTCTGAATTTGGAGAATGACTCTGAAATGGTGCGAAATTTCAAAGGCTCCCGCACACGTCAAGTTCCATGAATTCCTGAATGAAGAACGGTCCATAGAGCGGAAAATAGAGTAACTGCTAATGAAAACGATACGCCGGTACAATTAATATATGGCGGAGGGTACGGTAGACGAGCCTTTTGCGTCGATCATGCATATATTCATAGGCGGATAATATCGAACGGTGAATTCGTAAGGTCGGATTTTGAAACGAGTTATACTTTGTGCATCCGACAGCGTGGGATGATAGCCGATGCATTATCGACGATTCGTCCAACACAACGTAACGGCCGGTCCATCGGCGCACACTAACTGACACGCGCCGATGTCGTCGTTGGCACTCTTCGATTGAGTGAATTATTTATGCGACGCTGTTTTCCGAATATCGATCGCGTTAGAGCGACACCGAGCGCATGTAAGCCTTACGCGCCGCGGTCAGCTCGTTTGCCAGACAGAACGCATAGGAATGCGTTGTGTCCAATGATTCGATCATGGCACGCACAGTGAAATTTCGCGCACCAGTTAGATCGGAATTTTTGAACAGCCGCCCGAACCGCTCGAACTAGCTGGAGGCGAATGAGCTGCGTCTAAACGAACAGAAAAATATTTGGTAGGAGTCCGACAAATAGAATTGTTCAATACCGGGGCCGCCCGTCGATCGGCGGACGCGTTTGTCACGACGGAGAGCAATGTGAAAGCGAGCGAATATAATGATCGATCTTTCCGCTGTGGAGCTGTTCGAAATTGCTCTCGCGGCCGAAGGACGGGGGTGGAAGATGATGAGAGAGCATGAAAGGCAGTCTTTTCAATCTCGTTGTTTTTTCGGACATTGTTTGTTCAATCCGTTTAAAGACATTTTCAGCCGTCCGAACGGACAGAGGGCGACGTTTTCCGGTCCATGAGTCGTTCGGGGCGAGTTAATCGGCGTTCCGTAAATCGGCCGGAGAATTACGGGAATCCATTTGTCCATGGGAGAGCGAGAATAGAGTCACCGCTGTGTAAATAGGGGCAAATTGTGTAAACGATCGCCGGACGATTGGCGAACGTGCCGTATAATGCGAGACATTGCCTCGACGCTGAGTGACTTCTTATTAACGCTTACACATTTTGTAATTCGGAAAACGCTGATATACGCTCGGTTGAATCTTCACGCGCGGATATATTGGGTCTGGGAAAAAGTTCGTCGCGTTTTTCCCGGTAGATGACGGCAATTGTAAATAACTCAGAAAACAGAGATCGCAGCAACACCACTAAACGCTTGGAGTGGTGACACTTCGTGCGTTACTTTGACTGTATAAACATCGAAATTGGCGAAGTGGTTGGAAGGTTGTTTACGTTCGAATATGGAGAAAAATAATGAAAAATTACGCTAAATTTTGTAACATTATTACGACAAAGGGAAGAACGCTGCACATGCTTGTGCAAAAATGTTTGCTGTGTACGGTGAAGGTACTTTATCAAAATCTGCTGCGCGGAAATGGTTCGCTCGCTTTCGATCTGGTCATTTTGATGGGAAAGTTGCGTCACGCTCTTGTCGTCCAATCATTAAAAAAGCTGATGAAATTCTTTAAAAAGTCCAGCAAGGCGAGCATATCAGCAGTGTCGATATTAGTATGGAGCTAGGCATTGACCGCGAAACTGTTTTGAACCATTTACAAAAAGCTGGCTACAAGAAGAAGCTCGATGTATGGGTTCCTCATGAGGTGAGCGAGAAAAACATAATGGACCGAATTAACATCTGCGATGCGCTGCTAAAACCCAATGAAATCGAGCCGTTTCTGAAACGTGTCATAACCGGTGATAAGAAATGGATCACGTACGATAATCGGAAGCGTAAAAGATCGTGGTTAAGAAATTGTGATCTGTCACAAGCATTCGCAAAGCTGTGATTGACACCGAAAAAGGTGATGCAGTGTGTGTAGTGGGACTGGAAGGGAATCGTCCACCATGAGCTACTTCCATTAGATCAGACGATTAATTCTCAACTCAACTATGAACAACTAGAGAGATTACGCCAAGCAACTGAAAGAAAACGGCCCGAATTGAATAATAGGAAAGGTGTTGTCTTCCATCAAGACAACGCTCGACCACACACTTCTTCGATGACCCGCCAAAAATTGCGAGACCTTGATTGGGGATTTTAATGCACTCACCATATAGTCCAGACATAGCACCCTTTGACTATCATTTGTTCAGATCTCTGCAGAACTCTCTCAATGGAATTATGCTGGTTTCAAAAGAAGCCTGTGAAAACCACTTGATTCAGTTTTTCAATCAGAAAGCACAGAAGTTCTTCACCGATGGCATCATGGCTCTACACGGAAAATGGCGAAATATTGTCAATAATAACGGAGTATATTTGGTTTAAATAAATTGATTTTCACGCTATAAGAAAACCAGTTGAAGTTTACTAAAATGACGCCACGAACTTTTTCCCAGACCCAATATTATGGTACCCGCGTAATCATGGAAGTATTTATATTCGCAGACGGGTGTCTCTGCGGTCAATTTTACAGACTGCGTTTTCCGTTCGAAACGGAAACTCTATTTTTGCGTTCATTCAGCTTTGTTACGGTAATTACGTCGCTTTTTTCGGCGGCGATAAAGTGGAAATAGCAGGAGGTAACGAAGAGGTGAATTAACAGAAATGTTTAAGCGAAAGTCAGGTGTGTACTCCGCGCGCGTACACTCGAAATCGCGAGTGATTTTAATCGAGCGTGTAATTTTTCCGAGCCGCGAATACTTTTGACGGGGAAATGCATTTTTCCGGATCGAAAGAATCGCGTGACGCGTTACGGACCCTCCGCTTTTTTCAATGAAGTTAGTTTCGATGTCTCTGTCGGTCGGCATAATTCATCTTCTTCCACGTCAATCACTGCCGAATGTCGTTGCGCCAGTGTGGCGGACGCGTAATGTCGTTGTGGCGTGCGTGCGTAAAAGTGACCATCGATGTAGAACCCGGCTGCGAAATATAAGAGGAAAAAATATTGCTGATTTTGAAGCACGGACTGCAAATACCGGCGACACATGTCACTGCAGTTTACAGCAAATATTCTCCGTTATGTGACTGAAACATATCGTGCATGAAAAAGATGACCTTTTCATGTAACAGTCGCACATTTTTACTCATTCCGCATGAGCGGCCGCTGAATTGGAAATTGCGCCGGTCGCGACCGTATCAAGCGCGTCGTTTGTACATCGCGTACTTTTGTACGTTTTTACGCGCTAACCCCATCGAGCGCGCCTAATCTGCTCGGCTGACAAGTCATTCTTGACAATGTGCGTCGAGCGAACAGACGGCAAATCCGTTGTTAACGAGGAATTACGCAATCATCGTGACAGAATTATCGTTCTTCGTCGGGGGCGACGGGTGAGGAATTGAATTCATTGACGTTTCCATGGGCTTGAATCATGCGTGTTTGTACCGACGGCTGTGGTGTCCGTCTGACGTGCCTATTCCCTGGACGCGACACAGCGGCCGTTTATGTCGGTTTCGGGCGGGGGGAAATTGGCAATTACTAATGCGTGGCCATCCCATAGGCAACTCTTGCCAACGGGCCGCAACAATCTGGAGGTCCGCATCGAGAGTTGAATTTCGACGACCAGTCATCGCCGCGCCAACCAAAAACAAAAAAACTCCTGCACGCCCGACGGCCTATCGTAAATTGACAATTGCGCGTCCCGCTATTAATCGGCTAATTTGACGACGCGCAAAATGTGCGACCGCTCGTCGGCGATGCCCGATGATTACGGGTTACAATGAATATCTTATGGCGAGGGGAGGTGTGGCGCGCGCGCGGGTTTAAATAAAAAATGTCGCGTTACGGCGTAATGCTGGGGCGGCTATGCTTTTTTTTTCAAGCGACACGCATTACACTTCGAATCGCCGCCCCGCGGCTGCGACGCAATTTCATGTGATGCGGTGAAAGTTGCACGCTAACGATACGGATTTATAGATTTTTTATGTCTTCATCGCAGTAAAAATATCCGCGTAACCAGCCGCGCGGGATCGCTTAGCGAAATAACTGACGTCGCTGACAGTTTATTCGCTAATCGCATTGTCAGCGAATAACAGAGCATTGAAAATGCGGTCGCGCTGATATGATGATCGCGTATTGAAACATCGGCGTGCTCCGTCAAGTGGAGGTAAAAATTTTATGGGCGCGCGTCGGTTATGAATGCATAAGTGAAAATGGCAGAATTGCGGAAGGAGGGAAGGCGAAAAGTAGAGGAGACGTGGATCGTTACGAGAAAGGGAAACGTTTATCCGCGAGGTCGCTCTCTCGCGTCTCATTTTGATCGCTTCAACGCAGTAAGTGCCGCGTCGGTCACCGGTGACTTATGATCAATTTTCCATGCAGATGGGATCAATCATAAATAATCTGCAATACAAACTTTAATACGTAACGACCTTATTTTGACACTTTGACTGTCGTGATGGACACCGCTGACCGGCGCAAGAGATTTTACTGAAGATCCAAAATATTCGCAATGGATAGCAATAATTATTTTATAAACACAGTTATTATTAGAATAGTGATGCTCTTTTAGTATAGTAATGATCTTTTATTGCACGTAATTGGATGAAAACATAAAATTCAATAGAGCTTGCGTAGTAAAGAATTTTTTGGAGTTTATATAAAACCCTGAAATGAACAATAAATTACATAATTTAAACAAAAATTAAAAATATGTAACGTAAAAATATATAAAAAAGAGATTTGTCTGAAGATCCAAAATATTCGCAATGGATAGCAATAATTATTTTATAAACACAGTTATTATTAGAATAGTGATGCGATCCTTTGGTCTCCAATAGCTGCACGTTATTTACATTTTGCATAATTCAGTCAAACGCTGTAGTATTTCATAGCATCGCCGTTCCAATACCACAAAATATGGACGGCAATCAACGTGTTAATGTTAAATCGGGGATTCGAAAGATGGCCACTTTACTTTTTACAATGATATATTTCGTATTTCAGGAATTTTTACTGTTTTTTCAATGTATATTTGTAATTCAAGTGTAGTAATGTATTTATGATATTTATTTATAATAATGTGTGTAGGGTTTAGATACGTGAAACTAGAAACTATAATATTTATAAATAATAATAACACCATCAACATATTTTAGTCTTGATTCCTAAACTTTCATCGTTTCGTCTTTTCATCTTTACGTATTTACGTTTTGGCGCTTCGTCGTTAACTGGCAACCACACAACACAATTCAACAAACTCGTCACCTATGATACCGCAATGTAATAATTGAGGATCATAGGTGACCTTTCCTCGCCATGCTCTCTCTCTTCCTCTTAGATTTAAATTCTTATTACAGTCTAACTACAGGATCCTGTACCCGAGATCCTATAGGTAAGTGGTATCGAGTGTATACGAGTGCGCAAGTGTATATTAAGATCTGCGCGATTGTTTGCCGACTGTATCCTTTGGTCTCCAATACCTGCACATGATTTACATTTTGCATAATTCAGTCAAACGCTGTAGTATTTCATAGCATCGCCGTTCTAATACGGCAAAACACGCACGACAGCCAACGTGCTGACAATTTTAAGTTTTAAGGTTATGAAAAGAGAAAATTGTAGGTGAATGTTACCTTCATAAACATTAGTTACGTATTTTTATACCTTTTTAGTTTTACCCTACTCGCTTACCGTCTTTGTTCTAATTGCGAGTATAAATAAATTCAGAAACAAAAGTGACTTGCCGAAAATAAAGAGCATCTTTAAGGCGCTTGCGAAAGACTACACGTAATCTTATTGCAGCCTTGCTTGTCTCTCCACTTGACAGCATTAGGCGGCGTAAACGAAAGGATGAACAAAATATGTTCGGCACTTAACGTGTTAACCCCCGCTTGCTCCACGTTTCCTATCACTACCACTCCACCGACAGTCCCCTAAGCTTCAGCTTTCGCCAGCCATCGGTTGCATCCGTACAGTCGTTTCTCCGACTATGTAGTGGAAGACAAAAATATATCATTCTTTTGAGTATCGTCATAGAGACACTCGCGCGACGTGTCCATCTGTATGCGCTTTTGGTCGCGAGTCAACAAGCAGATAATTTTCTCATATCCAAATCTTGATGTAAAATCTTGTGCACCCGTTCAGATGATATCCGACAAGCTTTAGCAATATCGTTAACAGTCAATCGATAATCTTCCATTACAGTTTGATGCACTAAATCGACCATTTCGTCAGTTGAGGCGGTTTTCGAGCGCCCAGAACGTTCCTCGTCTAAAATGCTCGTACGACAACATTTGTACTCGGCCACTCAATGTTTGGCCGTTGCAAATAAAGGGGAGGCTGTACCGTATACAGAGTCTAACTCAATTTTTATTTCTTGAGTCTTTTTCCCTTCCCAATGAAGGAATTTTATCACTGCGCGATACTTAATTTTCTCCATTGTTTATAGACAATGTCAGCTGCCAACTTTGGAAGAGTGCCGTAAACAAAGTAATGATCAGAACAACTTGAAATTTTTATGGTTTACGTATGTCAACGTTATCTATTGGACGGCGAAACCTTTTTTTCTACAGTTAGTTTATGTCGATAAGGCCTGAAACTTTTCAAATGACCCTCGTATATGAATTTACAGAAAGTCAAATGAGCGAAAGAAATAACAATGAATGTACGATTTTAAAATAAATTTTTAAAGGGGGCATTTTACCCCGCTTGGTACGTTTAGTGTTAAACACAAATATCTGCACGTCGTCATATCCCGTTCCTGGGATCGGGCACACCTTCCTACGCTGGCGTAATCGTGCTACGTACGAATCGTTGGTTACATCGCCGGTGGTGTTTTGTGGGGCGAGCAGCTCACTTGGGAGTCGTAGAATTCCACCATACACCATTTCCACCAGTCTTGCTTTCAGGCCGTCCTTGAAAGCTAACCGTATGTCTGGCAAGGTAGCTAGCAATGGCTCTGCCCAATGAATGGCATGTGGTGGTCCTCAGGTGTTTTGATCCCCGTAGGCCTGATAACTCCTAGAACAATTGGATTCGGATGATCTGCCCCGGTCGGTGGTGATGCAAACAGGTGCTCCGAGTCGCGTAATCCAACCTACACAGAAGGTTTCTGCCACGGTCTCGGCGGTAATGTTTTCTACCGGGTAGGCCTTTGGTCAGCAGCTAAATTGATCCATGCATGTAATGCACTACCAATGGTTCTTTGTGCACGTATTCAAACGTCTAATATACACGTGTTCAAAATTGATCTTCCGATTGCTTCGACTTGTCGTTACTTGTGCACAACTTTTTGACGACAATTTCGGAGGATGCGTTCAGGGTGACCCAAAGAATGTTGAATAAAGGCGGATGATCTGCCCTGGTCGTATTCAAACGTCGTAATAATATACACGTAATGTTCAAACGTATTCAAACGTCTAATATACACGTGTTCAAACGTGATTCGGGGTTTTCAAATCTTCCGATTGGCTTGGACTTCTCGTTACTTGATGCTTGAGCACAACGTTTTGGCGACCATTTCGGAAGATGCATTGGTTCCAGGGTGACCCAAAGAATGTAATGAATAAAACACTTGTCTTCAGAGTGGTACTGTTACCTGCGGCCTCAGACTACAGGTACAACCGCAATACAATTCCGTCGCAGAAGTTGGCAATAATAAGTTTTTTAGCAATAGCTCTGAGTTTGATTGTAATCATTTTTACAGGTCTGCGTCGTGTTCCTTGGATTTCTAAATCGATCGTGGATAAATTCTGTGGCACACACGACATTGCGTCTCGATCAGAACATAGTCCTTCTCCGAGACGTGGCTAATGCTGAATTGGCTGATAAAGTTCGGGTATCTAAACTGTTCTGGAGAATACTTCCAGCCCTTTTTCGCCAATGTGAAAGTCAACGGCTTATGATCCGTGAAAATCACAGACGACCGTCCCTGGACCATATGCTAAAAATCCTTAACGGCTCCGTAAATTATTGGCAGTTCCCATTCGGGAACATTGTGCGCGATATATTCTCGTTCTATCAGACTCGACTTTTTTAACAGGAAAACTAGTGGCCGCCAATTATCTCCCGATTCCTGTTGCAACACCGCACTTATGCAGCAATCCGATGCTTCTGCGAAGATGACCAAGGGTCCCTCTGCGCTCAGATGCGCTAGTAATGTTGCCCGTGCGAGACTTTCCTTGCACTCTCGGAAAGCATCCTTGTAGTCCAGTGTCCACTCCACTGGCATGCATCTCTTGGTCCCTCCTTTGAGTGTTTCGTTCAAGCGGGCTTGAACTACCGCGGCGTTTAGTGCAAATCGGCGGGAAAAGTAAATCATGTCGAGGGACTTCATAGTGGCCAGACGTGAAAATTTCTTTCCCACTTCGATCTTAACCGTGGTATCACAACACGGAAACGCGAAATACAGTAAGTGTTCTTTACTGTTCCTTCGTTTCGGACGTCACCAAAATGCCATGGAGGTACCTATAACATCACTGGAGGCCGCATGTTCATAAATCGCCGAAAGGTTTGAACATTACGCAAGATGAACGACGTATATGGAAACTAGAAAAGTCCAGAAGATGTGATGGCTGCTTTTTGAGTGTCATCCCGAGGGACGGGAATATTGTACATGGGAACCAAATAGATTGTCGAAAAGATCGTTTTACCGCCCAGCGCGTTTGTGGACTCTTCATAAACGAATAGTTTGCTATCAATATAAACACCGTTTTTCTTCGGTATTACATGAAGTAGCGATAACCACAAGCTCTTAGATGCCGTCTCGTACCACAGCCTCAAATTCGTTTTCCGCTACCACAAACATTTCAGACACGAAACCATGCGGTTTGCTCGGCACTCTATCGACCATATATAAATCCCAAACGGGTAATGGGCCCAGATATTGTAAAATTTGTACCTTTCCGATATCTTTCTTATGCTGGAATTATTCGCTTGTTTCTGATCAATTAATAGGCAAAAAAAAATATTCAAGACATTATATATTTTCGTAAAATAGTACATTTGATTTGCATATTCGTCATATACAATTTAACGGCAATTAAAAATAGAAATAAAATCGAAATTTTTAATTTATAATTATAGAAAAAAATACAGTTCCTCATTTCGTGATGGATTTGTACGTATATATAACGTAAACAGAAAACAAAAGTTTTTTAAACAACATGGCGAGTAAATACAAATCGATGTGTAAGATACTCATACTAGCACAAAAAATTCCACATCATTGTGGGGCCACCATTCAAGCGACAGATTCAGAAACCCGCGTTTTCACGAGGCCGGCTGTCAATGTGTTAAGAGCATATATTATTTGTATAACAATATTTTCTTACTTTTACGTGTAGAATACGCTGGCAACGTTTGGCCGGAAAAAAACTGGGATATCCTATATATGTGTCTATTCGCGTCTTTGGATCCACACATTCCGTTCACTCGTGCGGATCAGTCGTATCACGTGTGTTAGCGGGAAAATATTTTGAGACGAAATTGAGAGGGGCCCTAGGTCATTGTCCGGCACTGAAGCAGTCATTGTTGTGCGGAATGCGATGAGTCATAATCAAAATACCTGTGATGTGCACCTGTCGCGAAAGGCCTCCGTCGCTGCGGATTTTTGTTTGGAAAAAAAAGAAGGGGAATTAAAGGGGTGTGAGATCGTCGCATTTCTCTGTACCGCGACACATTACCTGAGCATTGTAAAGAGTACGGACGTGTTGGTTTAAAATAAAAATTTTTCGAGTTTTGTCTTGATTATTTCTAACACGTGCGTGTGATTACGCCGGGGTTCTACTTTCGCAATCGCCAAAGGAGAGGAGACATGTGTTTTTGCCATGTGTTTTAATATTTATTTGGTTGTGTCGCTTCAGACATTTTCGCTGACTATGCGTCGCCGCTGTCTCTCCGTCATTAGTTATTTTGTTTACGCGGAAGCTGGCCTAACAACGCACGTCGCAACTCGCGTCTTGTTGCGCTCTCGTCTCCCTAGAATTTTGCTTCTTTGCCGAGAAGTAAGTAGGTCGCAGCACCATTATCGCTTTCCAGCGGACGTTCCAATGCACTTATGTACCTAAGTCTATATGCGGAACGTCACATACGCACGGGTCATATACTCGTGTAAACTCCTAACGCGTACATCTATACGGCTACATTCTCCCGCCGTGTCCTCCTGATTTATTCATCCTTTTATTCCCCGATGCCCTTATATTTTTATATTCGTCGCGTATTCACGTACAGGGGCTTCCTTACGCGAGGGAAGATTTCCAGCGTCGTCGACGTCGCACGTATCATTTTTACCGTGGTCGTCTTCTTGCTGATAATCGCATCCGTCAATCTTCTGGCATATCATCTACGCAAATATCAGATGTGACAATTAACGTTATCACTTTTAGGTTAGTTTCATCAAGGAAATTGTATGGAGGTACCACCATCCGTACGTAACCGGACATTTAGTGAGTTGAGTTGAAGCCTTAAATCAAATGCATTCCCTGTGTAAAATACGATGGTTGCCTATTGCTTAGTTATTTTGTACATTGAATATACGTAATGCGCATTGGAAGAGTGAAACATATTGAAATTCATATTGAGCGATAAAAAGTTGCAAATTTTCTGTTCGTACAAGTATATCTAACTTTAGAACTCGCAAATTGAGATTTTGTAATGCTTATGTGATATGCATCTAGAATCGTTGCAGCTGTGACCACAACTACATTTCTGAAGTTGGGCGTCGCTTCCCTACGCTTCCGTTGAGTTCATCCCATAACTTCCCAGTAAGCTTAAAGTTTAGTGCAATGAAAATATTCTCATTCATATAATTGCAATCACGTACGGAACGACCACTAACTTGGCTTGATTAAAATTACCTTTCATCCTCGGTAAAAATCGTTAAATATCGGCAGCAAATTACATTTTGCCTCTTCGATACTACGGGCGTATATAACACTATTTGCCAAACTCCGCGGTATTATTCACCCAAATGTTTCTTTTCATTAGGAATTACGTACATTCGTCGGATGAAACTATTTACGATGAACCATTACGAATAAAAGCACTCTTGCAAGTTCTGTCCATTTTTTCGACATATCAAAAATACTTCATGTTTGGAAACATTCCTGGGCTACCAAGGGTATAAATCTTTTCTTTTTTACGATGTAAAACGACCCCACGGCCCGTATACAGCATATTCCTATCCGCACGCTGTCAGATAATTTACAATAGGACTAAACTCACTATGTTACCGATGTTTTACTTATCAATTGCCCCGCCTTTGCTTAATAGTCGTTCCCTTGTCTTTTTTGATCCTCCCCTTCGTTCGTATAGGTACCCCGATCCCCACACGTATTTGAACATCTAACCCATTGCAGGCAAATGTTCCCGCGCGCCGCGCACAAATGATTTATCGCCCACGCCCCTCGAGCCTCGCGAAATGAATATTGACGACGCCGGAATTTAACTGGCAAAGGCACGGCGTGCAAATCGTACGCGCCGCGTTCGTCGGCGAACTCCGAACATACGTCGACGGAAGGTGCGGAGAGAAACGAGCCCATTGTGCAAATTGTGCGCGGGATAGACTTCTATAATGAGAATCGCGCATCGACGACGGCAATCTCGTCTCGACATCGAAGCCGAAGATCGCATGCCCGCGCATATCGGAGAACACGAACGCGTTGGCGGCGTGCGCTAAAGCTGGGCTTTACTTAGAGGCGGGCTTCCCGCTGCACGGCCGTTGCATATTTATGAGTCGTCGCCGCGTCAAAAGAGCCGCCTTCGTGCCAGACGATATTATCGATTAAACGTCACGCGCTATCGCGAGAGATTTGCCGAAATATCGTCGCGGCCCGCAAACGCTAAGCAAATCGCTCCTGTAGACTTCCAGTTTGCGGGCCGATTTTACGTCGCCGAATCCACGGCGACAAGAGTTGAGATGCTGGCTTGCAGGAGCAACAACACATCGGCTTATTGTTTTTTTTATATATTTTTTTTTGGTTTGAAAAGCAAATTTTTAATGTTCGATCTGATATTTGGCCGGTTCATAGACTAAAGCAACTATGGTCACTTTTACTTCACAATTATGGTCACTTTTTTTTAAATTTTAGTGTCGACGCATTAAATTCAGGGTTCACGTTTGATGTTTGCAATAAATTTAATAATTGTAATTCTGACGTGTTAATCGATTTGTCGTTTTTTTTTTCAATTTTTTCGACACATCAATTGAATGATGTTTAGATGTTCGTCGATTTGTCAAATGATTTGCAAGAGCAACAACACGTCAGCTTATTGTTTTTTCATATTTTTTTTTTGATATTTGGCCGAAAGTAAGCGATTATGGTCACTTTTAGTTTTTTTTTTCAATTTTAGTGTCGACGCATTCAATTGAGGCTTCACGTTTGATGTTTACAATAAATTTAATAATTGTAATTTTGACATGTTAGTCGATTTGTCAAATGAGCGATTCGATTATGTGGAATGAGTTGAGATGCTGGCTTGCAGGAGCAACAACACGTCGGCTTATTATTTTTTCATATTTTCCTTTTTGAAAAGCAAATTTTGAATGTCCGATCTGATATTTGGCCGATTCATAGACTGAAGCGATTATGGTCACTTTTGGTTTTTTTTCAATTTTAGTGTCGACGCATTCAATTGAGGCTTTACATTTGATGTTTACAATAAATTTAATAATTGTAATTTTGGCGTGTAAATTGATTTGTCAAATGAGTGATTCGTTTATCTGGAATGAGTTGAGATGCTGGCTTGCAGGAGCAACAACACGTCAGCTTCTTGTTTTTTCATATTTTTTTTTTGGAAAGCAAATTTTGAATGTCCGATCTGATATTTGGCTGGTTCATAGACTAAAGCAATTATGGTCAATTTTAGTTTTTTTTTTTCAACTTTAGTGTCAACGCATTCAATTGAGGCTTTACGTTTGATGTTTACAATAAATTTAGTAATTGTAATTTTGACGTGTTAATCGATCAAATGAACTTTTAAATTGGTGTTTCTTCAATTTTAATATCAAAACATTCAATTGAAGTTTCACGTTTGATGTTTACAATAAATTTAATAATTGTAACTTTGACGTGTTAATCGATTTGTCAAATGAGCGATTCGTTTATCTGGAATAACGGATGATTAATGTTCCAGAGTTACTGGTTAATCCTCGCGGTTCGGTGATTATGTCATGAAAATCTTCGCCGGGTTCTGAGCTGACACGCAGGCAGTGACAAAACTGTGCGTCATGAAATTTATCTTAAGCCGGAACTGGTCGTAGATATGTGTGCGTGAAATAGCGGTGTAAATGTATTTAACGAGCAAAACAGTTTCTTGCAGAGATTTGAGAAATAAGACGTTTCATGGCAACTAAAATTTACTCCGTAGAAAATTGACAGTTTTTTTTACATACTCGCCTCTTATGCTTGTTAATGCATTATATCAATATCGTCGTATGCAATGCTTTTTTTTAATATCACAAACTATATATCATTAAAAAGGAATCATCTACTAAGGATAAGAGAAAATCGCTTATTGAGGATTTATTGAAAAAATTTGCTTCAAGAAATGCAGGTAAGTTTCTGCCAACAGAGTGTGGCAGTTCGTTTGATGAGGGTACGTTTATTCGGAAAAATTTACTTTTACGAGAATGTTGAGAGTATCTCGGCTTGAAGTAGAGCAGATTGCGTGCACACCCATAGTGCAAATCTATCGCACATAAAATTACTCCGAAGCTCTTCGATTGGATTATAACGTTATGCAATCGCAAATATTCAGTTTCCGAAAAATGTATTTTGGCCCTTGAAAAATTGCCGTATTTGCGAATCTTTTGAGATTTCGGCGGGCCCAGTATTTACAGTGTGCGGCGCATAAAAAGATATTGAATTTTTTGACATACTTTGCCTAGATGACCTAATAGCCATACGTTCCAAAGATTACTCTCAATTTCAAATACGCCTTCCCGTTCAGAGTAATTAAAGTTAATCGTAAAGTTAATAATAAAATCGATATATCTGCACAAGCCGGATATAAATTACTATTCAAAGGCGTATCTATGATCAGTCTTAAATCAAATATTATTTGCTCTCGCTGTATGCGATCTTTCTCATATTGGAAATATCTAACCTGGTGCGCCAATCACCTTTGAATTTCATTTATAAATCAATAGAAAAATGGTCTCATCAATTATAATGACAATGCCGAACCATCTAATGTATTCTGTGATCATATGGTCTAATTATTATACGTTCTCTCCTTGCCACGAATGATTAAACTAATTTCAATTAAGTCTGAGATAACATTAATTTCGTTCAAAATAAACGTCCATCAACAATCTGAGCAAATGTCATTATAAATTCCTTACCAAACCACACATATTATCTGTCTTTAACCAAACATTATTTCTCACCACTACATACGATCTTTTTTTGCGTATTTGAATAATCCGATCTGCCTATCGACTCGGAATTCCATTTGCGACCCGCCGACAAAACGGTCTCATAAATGATAATGAAAATGTCAAACTTCTCGACCTATTCTGTGCTCGCATGGCCTAATTACCGCACGTTCTTTTCCTGTCATTGAACTCATTCCAATTAAGTTTCGCGCGACATCGATTTAATTCGAAATCAACGTCACTTCAACTGTCTAGACACGTACCGTCGGATATTCTTTACCGAGGCTACTTATGCGATCTGCCTTAAATCAAACATTATTTCTTATCGCCGTATGTGATCTTCTCTACGTATTCGAAATATCTGACATGGCTATCGCCACGAAATTCCATTCGTGAGTCGATAGCAAAACGACCTCGCCGGCTGTAATGAAATTCGAGGCTCGAAAAAGTGGTCGGAGGCGGCGGGGCATTGTTGGCGCCAAGTATGCGCGCCGAGGGTTGGAGAATTGATTTGGGTTACTGCTTCGGTTTCGCGCGGTTCCTCGGCCGATTGAAGCGTTTTTATCGTCGCTTTTTCTACACACTCGTTCAGTAGCAGAATTTTAATATGCGCCTCGGGATTGCTGTTTAACGTATTTGGCAGCCGCCGCTGTGCTAAGAATCCCGCTCCCCGGCGGGCGATTAATGGGAATTCGATGAAACAGCAGGAAACGCGCTCTCGTCCCACGCTTAATTGATTATTGAGGACGTGACGAATGTTTTCGGCGTCGAAGAATTTTACAATGGATATGATTCGCGAATATGCCCCGTCGTTCCGCTTGTAACGTGTAACTCATAAATCGCCGGAGACTCGCCATGAATCGACGAAAATGACAGACAGCTAGGCTGTCGGGCGCGTTGATGTAATTTACTGGGACCCTCTTCGTGTCGCCGGCTATTTTTCTCGTCGGCCGACGATGCGCAATCTCAGAAATATCCTCCGTGCGCTGTTATTCGCTAATCGTCGCAATTACTAATAAACTAACTGCGCCTCATAACGCGGGAGAAACGGGGAGAGAGAGAGAAAGAGAGAGTGGAGAGGAAAGGATAGGAAAGAGAACAACAGTACTACGTGTGTCGTAGAGACAGACGCGAGAAGGCGAATTTCGTGGCGCGACGATATAGGAACGACGGTTAAGTACCCGGCGTGTGCGCAAAACCGAATTGAATTAGGAACTTGCCGCGAGCACATGCTCGAATTTGCATAAACGCCGCGAACTCGCCTCGGGTACAAGGCAGGGGCGTAAGCGCGTGTGCGCGTATACATGAACTTCTACGTATATTGTCAGGTGCGTATGTGTAGTCGACTGTTAAACCTACCGAAATGACCCAGAGAGAAGCGAGTTTCTGTCGAAAAATGGACAGCGGCCCTTGACGACGCACACTGCCAGTAACTACGACCGCGGACTGTTGCTTTTACCCGCTCGAAGATGCTATCGCATCTAGTTTTACAGGTGAGTGGAGTTGCGAAACTTTGGAATGACTAAAAAGGATGTCGTCAATTAAATACCGTATTAGCCCGAATATAACGCGATATTTTTTAACCAGTTATTTTCCGTTGAAAAATCGACTCGCGCTAAATTCAAAGTTTAACCCATTGACTGCCACGCAAATTTAGCGCGTCTTGCCCTGGGTGCCACAGGTTTATTTTAAAGAAGACATGAAGTTTTACAAAATATAATATTATTAAGTTACTGATATAATATTGTGGTATCGCGATATGAACTGGCAACACCCGATTGTGTGTGTGTGTGTGTGTGTATGCATGAGCGATTGAGTGTTTGGAAGATTCTGGAATAAGTTGTAATGTGTACGCATGTGTTAGGAAGGTTGTCGAATAAATTAGTTGCTAGCCACAGTTTTATTTTAAAGGAAGCGATATAAATAAGGTGAGCGACCGATGGTATGATCCGCGATTCACTTGTTTATCAGAGAAAAGAGCGACGGGGCAGTTCAGAAGCGGTCGCCACGGAGTCACCACGGGTCGTCGACAGACGCGAATATAAGCATTTTTATCTTGTATTGTTATTTAATTCATTAAAATAAACATCTGTTTGTTGTCACTAAAATATCCCACAATATTGTAATTGTAAAATTGTATGGCATTTGCAGTATTTTTTTGAACGAAAAACACTTTTGGTACAGACGCTTACTACGAGATATCTCGTAGTTGGCAGTCAACGGGTTAAGTAATGGAATGTAATATAAACAACGACCGCGGACTGTTGCTTTTACCCGCTCGAAGATGCTATCGCATCTAGTTTTACAGGTGAGTGGAGTTGCGAAACTTTGGAATGACTAAAAAGGATGTCGGCAATTAAATACCGTATTAGCCCGAATATAACGCGATATTTTTCGACCATTTATTTTCCGTTAAAAAATCGACTCGCGCTAAATTCAGGGTTTAAGTAAGTAATAGAATATAATATAAACAAGGACATTTTCGTACAGAGGTTGAAACGATAGTTAAAGGTTCCAAGAAATGCTGCATTTCCAATAATTTAAATGGGATGGAAGATGACAATTTGTGGGAGACTGAAAGCGTGAATGAAAATTATAATAAACATTTCCGTTTGTTGTTTGTAGTACTTACGTAATATTAATTTTGTTTTACATTACTTAATTTTATTGACATGAATGTAACCTGTGTTATTAGCTACAATTACCTGAATAAATGCTTATCTGATTGAATTTTACTTTCTTTGAATTCTTTTATGAGTATTATTTTTTTTCTAAATATCTTTATGAAAATGTTGGAGTCGCGTTAAATTCGAGGTCGCGTTATATTCGGGTTAAAACGTTAATATTGAATCAATTGCTTTTACAAGATTACAAATAGGCTTCATTGCGCATTTTTAGTAAATACTGGACACGTGTTAACAATTGAAATGTTTTAATAAAACAATGTTTTATGTCATTTAAATAGTTTGGAGTATTCTATTAATTTGTATCGTAGCCCCTAAGACAAAACATTCGAAACTTGCGTGACAGCATTTATCGGACGTCAGCGCATCGAACATGATTTGTCGATAGTTCAATTACTTGGTGCTTATGTAAAATGTATCGTACTGTCGTTATTTCATATTTTATTCGTTAATTGAACACTGTATTGATTTCATAAAAAGTTTCAACTAGTAACGTAACTACTTTTTGAATGAAGTCTAACAATGGAAACCACCTCTGACGCGTTACATAATAGTAATAAACGGATTAAAAAGGATAAAAAGTATAATATCATGTGGAAGTGACATAAGTTCGTTAACGGTTAACACTAAGTCTTCATCTTTTGGCAAAAACTCATGCGCGTATGCGAATTCACGTGTAAATTGTTCACACAGAGATTTTTAAACTTCCAGTGCTTTTATTTTCGTATCGAAAAATCCGTTGGAATATCTATGATAGTTTAATATTAAAAAATCAATGACGAACTATTTCGTAATTCTGCACGTTAGAACGGACGCACATCTGCTGGCAGAGAATTTTAATTTCGCACCGTGTCATTAGATATCCGCGTGGATGTCTATTTCGACGAAATGAATGCACATATATTTTGCAGAACCTGTGGAACGTCGGTGTAACATCGGTATCGGTCGGTAAAAAGCGATATTCTTGAATTTTTCATGCCCATCGGCCGTTCAATTTTTTTCCCATCCCATGGCATTTGCACGGTTCTTCGTTCGCAAACGTCGGACCGTATCGAAAGTGCTGCTGTTCGCATCACCCTGCCACCGCTTTTTTCCCTTTGCTCGCGTTGCCACGGAATTAGGAAACATGCCGCTTGTGTTTTGTACGCTTGTTCCGAGGATTTGCATCCTCCATATATAATTCCTCTACAGCGCAGAGGGGTTTATCGTGCTGGCGTAAATACTGGACACCGCGAAGCATCTCCGGCCAACGACGTGGCTCGTAGAAGGTGCTCTCCGATAGACAGAAATAATGTCAGGAAACGGATCTACCGACTTTGTGATCTTTCGCGTTCATCACCGCATCCAGACACAACGAATAAGTCGATATTGCGTATTTCGGTGCAAACAAACCTGGGTAGCCCATAAAAGTCTTCAGAATTTGATAGCTGCAATAAGCGAGGCGTTTAGTTTATTTCTTCCAATCGGCAATAGAAACATACCGCAACGGGCTATAAGCCATTATAATAATATAAATATAATATGGCTACAAAGCATTGCAATAGTATGTTATAGTTACAAATTTTTTTACCAAATCCTCGCGCAATGTGTTCCTGCATTCCGCATTACATAACACAACATGACCTAACATACGTCATCGATCGAAAATTAACTCGTTCGTTTCCTTATTCATTTAAAATAGTTCATTGCGCAAACAAAATTCTATCTAGTGCATCAAGTTCAGTAAAACTCTGTCATGGAGTAGTGGACACGTTATGCACTAGTTGGAATAAATATTATTTTCATATACACAAGAACACATTCATCGATTTTGAACAGCCCTTTACTCCATTAAATTGGCATACCCCGTATAGAGTGCGCTTGTTGATGTGACGCGATATTCGGGTTCAATGAAATAATCTGACAGGCGCGCGCATCGAATTTAATCCGAAAGATGATTCACCCTTCTGTTTTTCGCGCCAGACTGTCATCAGCGTTGGCCTCTGCTTATCTTTCACTCTTCATTAGCGCGGGCGTGAGTCGATTTGTTCGTTGTCAGTCGATAGAGCGCGGATTATCGAGGTAAGGGTTGAAATCGACGAAGAAGAAGGAACACATTGCATCGGTATCGATTTGTGAAGAGAACTCAGCACGCTTACTTTCACACTCCTACAATATTCAGCACCTATACATATTGTCCTCTGATACACTCACAAATCCTCATTGTATTTCTGAAACGTTTAACGGATTTTTGGATAGCGTGTTATAGATATTATGTTATAGAAAAACTCTTACGGTATCGAATCTGATGAAAAATAAGAAACCGTGGAATATGTTGAAAATATTCCGCTATAATAACTATTCAAGTTCTTCACTTTTATTGTATGAATTGTGAGTTATGTATCTCCAAGGAATCGACTTCATGCAAGCTGTATACATATATATGTATATACACGCATATGTACATATACGGTCAACACACATATGTTGTGTAATTAGAATATCAGCTTTGACTTGTTGTCATTGTCAATATAAACCGTTCCACTTGTAATATTTCTTCGAATACGAGCTACGCGGAGACATGGGGAGCTGGCAGTTGAAGATTATTTCATATGTTGGAATGCAGGGCCGTTTAATCTGCGGTGGGATTTGAATTATGCTGTCTTTAAAATTTACACGCAGAATACGGTCATCGACAAGTGGAAAAAGGTAAACAGCCATGAGTGCAAATATAAGTGAAACACGGGACTGAAGTGACTTAAATCGAATGTGTACAAAGAATGAGATAATTTGAATGAAAATAATCAACTAGTTAAAACAACCATTTCTTTGATATTAATGTCTGTGCATAAAAGCGTACTTTCATTCAAGGTACAGCTTCTAAACATTCTCCGCGTGAGGTATTCTTGTATCTCTTAATACGGACCGCAACGAAACACATTGTTCATTTGCCACTAATTCATCTACACTCTTTCCCTGCAGTTTTTCTCCACCTCGATTCACTAAGTGGCTTAGTTCAGTACCAGAATCGTGCTGTTTAATCGACCGTGTCTGATTCAACGAAATTAATTAAGGATAGGAAACGCTGAAAATTGGCGTCGTTTTTTCCAATTGCCCCGTTCCGTATTGTCCGTTCGCGTGTACCTTGAGTTAGTTCCCCTCCACTATTTGTCTGGGCTGTTTACCCGGTCCCTTTGAAACCGTTTAAGGACAAAAAGGGCGCGAGGCAAAAACGGCATGTCATCCTGCGGCACTCCGTCAAGTGAGGTTCCGTCTTCTTCATCTTGACAATGACAGTTACGAGCAACGCGTCTTCTCCGGCCTCGTATATCTACGTCGGGCCACGATTGGTCACGCGTGACGCCAGTTCCACCCTCTTGTTTTCACCTTATTTCACTTCCACGGGAGCGGAGATGCGTCGAAGTGGCGGATAGATCACGATCGGCGAACGTTCCTCGTTCGTCATGCTGTCCATTCTTTACCCGGCTCACTTTTTCTCCGGCAGCCCCTCCAGGCTGCCCTTCTATGCCGCCCGTCCTATCCACTTACTCGCTCTTGTAAAGAACGTTGAACGACAAGCCAACACACGAGCAGCGTCTATATAGTGCTTTTATATTGGAATCCATACGAGACTCATAAATCTATCATCGCAAAGGCTACCGATGGCTGTGGCGAAGAGTATGGAGGTAAATCTACACGATCCGGGTGGTCGGAGAGAGAAGGTGCGCGCGTGCGAAGGGACGAAAAGGACGAAGGGAACGGCGGGACATGAGAGAAGAGAATGGAGAGCGAAGAGAAAGAGAAACTGCAGCCGGAGCAGGGTCGGCGTACCGTGAAAATCGTCGTTCTGTCGAGAGATCACCATTGTCTCGCTCTTGAGTTCCGTTTTTCCGCTCTTTCGCGACTTACGCAGTTATGACACAGCGCGCCAAGCGTCTCTCGTGCTTCCGGACAAAGCCAGTGACCGATTGATACGTTCGGCGGACCGTAGTCTGTTCATTTTCCATGCGTTACTAGCCGGTTGACTGATGGGATTAGGTGTTCACGTATGGAAACGCGCGACGTGTTCTGTACGGTCCGATTGCCCGACACTCGTATCGTAGCTCAACCGTACGTTGTTGCACGAGAATTATTCGCCGCGTGTGTGATCGTTTCGTGTAGAAACAGACCCGGCACAAATACCTAGCTATTCCAGAACCGCGATATTATCTCTCAACGGCAGTTCCCTAATGTTAAAAGCTATCGCATATCGAATTTTCTGTACCCCTATCTTCGTCGGGGGCTATCTGAGAAGCAAAAATACCGGATAAGCGTGCCTTTGAATCCGCGCGAAATTCCATCGGCCGTCTCTAATCCTCTTACCGCCGTCAATGAAATTAATACCGTAAAAGGGTGTCGCGGCGAAATCGCACAGAAAACTCTTTGAAGGTCCCACGCGTGCGCATACTTTTGGAAAGCCCCCTCCGGCTCTTCGACGCGTTCTCTTTGTCGCACGCCGATTACTCGTACTTGCGTAATCATTTCCGACGGTTGGGACCCAGGACGATTCCGGCCACGCGCGAGGTGGAGAATGGGAGCAAAACCTTGCCGCTCATACAATCTTGGCCCTCTTCTGACTCGAATACGTTCCAGCCTCGAGTACGGTCTCGTCACGGAGACGCAAAGGAGAAGAAAGAATGAGGAAGGAGTGCGCGTCGGGGTGAGTAGGGGTGAGTTGGGCTCGTGACGGGGCGAGAAGGAGGAGTAGAGTTGCCCCTCCCAGTGCGACGCGACGATTTCCGGATGATTATTCTCTTCGTGCCTCGGTTTTTCGCGGAGGCTAGCTATTACGAGGCAGCTCGGCGAAAGCGCTTGAAAAGAGGCCTGCCTCGACGAGGTTAAGATCAAAGGAAGTGGCTCGAGCGGCTCTCTGAAGGGTCTGAAGCGGCTACTGCTCGCAGAGGGATTGAGAAGGGACTGAGAAGGGACGGCGAAGGCGGCTGGCAAAGCGAAGGGCAGGGATGAAGAGAGCTCGGGGGTAAGTTGACAGGAACGAGAAGGGCCTGAATAGATGGGGGCGGGTGAAAGAGGGCAGCGCAGGCCATTCTGTACGCAACGTTTGTCTAAACACGAACGAAGGAATCCGGTTAGATTCTGCCCAGTGGCTTGGCCTAACAAGATAACGCGTACCGAAACGTCTCTAAAGACGCTTGATCTTGCTTCGCGCATTTCCTTTCGACCCTTTCGTCCCAAATCGCCCCTCGCAGCCCGCTCGTCCCGTGCCACGCAGCACTTGTCTGTTGTTCGAGGTGGAACCGATGCGTGACCGGTCCGTCGGGACCCAACACAACGACTCGAGCGTGTACACGGGCGCGCGTGGCCGGGAACTTCGCTCCACGAAGCTTCCGAGAACTTTTCTTCGAATTTAGTCGGCCGGGGGAGCGTTAACTGAGACAATGAAATTTCGTCGGAAGGAGTCTCGAGGTACTACTGGACGGTCGAGTGATTGAATTCACGGTCGTGTCCGAGATTCAGATTAGCCTGGCGGATAGCTAGGCAGCCGGATCCGCTAAACTTTCCTGATACAATTTTAACGCGTGCTCACTCGAACTTTCGCCGGGGTAATCATAAAATTCACCGAAGATCGATGCGCCGAAGTAGGCTCATTAAAAGCTCGCCACAAATCAGCGACTAATTTCGCCGGCCATTCGCGGAAAGTCGGACCGTGAAGTCGGTCTGGAACGTTCAACGAGGCATTATTGTATCGAAGCGTTCGCTCGAGCGGTTACCCACTTTCGGGAAAAAGTATCGTTACCGTCGGTAAACATACTTTTGATTGGACGTCGAGGAAAGTTACTCCGACGGCAGTGGAGTTGAAAAGCAGGTGGCCTGAGAACTGGGCTCTGACCTTTGGACATCGGTCTGCGCTGGACGAGGGGGCGAAGAGTTGCAGGATGAGTGGATGGGAGCTGGATGGAAGCTGGGTCGAAGTCTCTTTACAGCTTCTCTCGTTTCCGGTTATTACGCGGATGCAAGGGTTGGACGTATAGAAGGTTGGACGCACGGGCTGGCGGTACAGACGAACGGACGGCCGTATAACCCTTGGTCCCCTTGAGCGAGCAGAGCCCTTAAGATACCCTCTCTTTGGAAAACTTGGAAGATTATATACGTCCTTGTCCCGATATCGACCCTTATCGTCCGACCGAGAACCGCTTCCCGCGGCCGTTTCATCCATCTCTTTCCCTGTACGCAAAGAAATGTCGTCGAGTATTGTTTGCGAAGGGTTCCTTTCCGTTATCGGGGCAACGAATAAAAAAGTAATCCCGCGAGTTTCGGATAAAAAGTTTCTCCGTGAATTTGCAGCGACCCGCATTGACACTTCCATCCTTGAGGGCGAAACCGTGGCCACCCCTAGGAGCGACGTTGCGCCGGATATATTCATAATTCATGGCGGAAGGTATCACGCCGAGTGAAAAGTACGCTGCCATTTTTTTCCCTCCGATATTTTTTTCATCGCGATTCTTGACGCGGCGGTTGGCGTTCCGTCGACGTTTTTTAGGCGACTCGTAAACTCGCTTCCCCGGGCATACTAGGTCGCCGTTCGTGCGATCATCTTCCCCGGAACGGAAGGAGAGTCAGCGGCAGTTCTCTCGCGGCAACGGGGGCAGGCGGCGCGGGGGCTGCGGCTCCAAGGAAACGATCAAATTTCATCTGAGCGAATAATCGTCCAGCGCACGCTTCGTTTACGCACGGCGGTTTGTGAAATGCTTCGTAAAGTTTCCGCGGTATAAGCCCAGTCTAACCCCAGAGGGCTCAGTATATGGAACAATGCGCGACACGTGGAGGGAAGAGTCGGCGGAAAGAGCGGTGTCGGTGGTTATTGGAGAATGAGCACCGCTGCCGGACGCAGGCCGCTGGTGGCCGGGATATCCTGCAATAAAACTGAACGAGGCTTCGCCGCGGGGGGTGAGAGCGAAGGGGTGCGGGATGGCGCGAAGTGGTTGAAGAGAGAAAAAGATGGGGACTGAGTCGGAAGGGGCCTTGAAAATAATTACCGGTGATCCGATGCACCGGTCATCGTCTACAGAGAAACTTTCAGGCGGGTTATAGTCGACAAACCTGACAATGCTTTCCTCTTGAAGCTGCCGTTATCCGCGACTTAGCGCCTGTGAGAGGCGATCGGGCGGCAGCGAGAGAAAACGCCGTTGGCGAAAAAGCTTCGACCATTAGAACGTACGGCAGCGATAACGTAGGTCACGCTCGCTGTGGACGTGGAAGATGACTACGCGGCCAGGCCAGATACGGTGGATTGTTTATGAAGCTGCATAACAACGGCGCGAATGGGGAGTCTGAGAATGCACGGAGTGCGATGAACTTTAAATGCGTTGGGAATTGGTGTACACCGGGTAAAAGGGTGTTCGAAGATGTGATAATGATGGAGAGAGCTTGACGATACACGCTTCAGGCAACCAGGGATAGTCCTTAATTTATCTTATAACGAACACTGGTAATGTGGCACATCTTATATTCCGACAGCAGTCGCGACAGGTTTCGTCGCAATATCAGAATCTTAGTTTTGTCATCGCGTTAATATTTCAGCCGTCGCTTCATTTATCGAATTTAACACGATCAATGTTCGGCGGAACGCTTTAATCGAACCTCCGAAGTGTACGGCGGTCGTTAAAAATGTTCAGTCTGTGTCTGTTGGCTTATTTAGTGTCGAGACGTTTATCGCGAGCACGCGGCCTTCATAATTCTTTCTCACGCACCTTGGCATCGTCCGCGGTGTAGATACATACCTCCTGCTAATTTAATTTCGTGCCCATAGCGCCGTCTATTCTATCCCCGTTTCTTCCGTTCTTGTCTTCTTCGCCTCCGTTCTTTTTTGTATAACATATACCTGTATATTATATACGTACATTGGCGTAAAGCGGGCGGCAATGGGAAATGTAACCCGGAACGGAAATGGCCCTCTTTGCACCTGCATCTCGCCAGTCTAGGATCTATAACTCCTGGGTCGAGTGCAATTCGGTCGATTCCCTGAATACGTAATTGCCTCTTCCTTCACCGCCACTTCGTACGCTCTCCGTTCGTTCTCTATCCTGTACATCTCTTCCTCGCCCCTCGCCAACCATCTACGTATTATCGATATTACTCTGCTGGCTGCCGGCGCCGTTTCCAGCATATTACGTAGCCGTACGAAACCTCAGTTTCATTGACTAGAATATTTAAGGCTGTCTTAAGCGATACATCGCCGGCGCTCATATTTTCATAGCCGCCCCTCCGGAATGCCCGATCAGCCCGCGTCGAAAGAGCTCGAGCTCGCGTAAAAGCGAAAAATCGTATGGCGCGTTGAGTGACGGAACGCCAATAATGCGACGTGTATCGTTGTTTTTCATCGACTGGTGTGTTGCGGCTCAGTCAGCCGACGTTGCTAATACGTACACGTGTCTCTCTATCTGCATGTGCTGACGACGCGGGTCCTACGACACATATCTACTGACAGATATCCACCATGGTCGTAAAGAGGCAGGTTAGAGCGATCGGGAAAGCGTGCCTCTTCAAGGAAACAAGCTGACGCAGGTCAATGGGTGCCCTTTGACAAAGAGCAACTCGTACGATCGGCATTAGAAGTAGTTTCTGGGCATCCGTTATATACGTGAGCGTATATATGTACATATATATATATATCCATATATCCCGTAGCTCGGGGCGGTTCGTAAATATCGGGTTACGGGCGTAAAGACCAGGATTCCATGGGGAATCGTTCGTTATTGGCGGCTTGGACAATACGCTGGCCTCGTGTGTCCTCTGTAACGAAAGATCATGAAGCGTCCTCTAACCTATTTACGGTTTAGCCCCTCCCATTGCGCCACTTTGAAAAATCATCACGGCGCTTGTCTCACTCTTACTGGTCTATGCTGGCTTTGCATGCGTAAATCGGTACAGTGAAATCTCCTGCATTATCCCTTTGCTCAGAAACGAATTGTGATAGTTTGGAAACGGAGTCACGGTTTCTCCGAACGCGCAGCGCGGCTTTGTAATTCATTAAACGGAGATAAAGTCAGTGGGAGAGTGATAACGAGAAAATGAAAATCGGGACAAGCGGGACACTTAAAAATCAACGTAGAAATACTATAACCAAGGTAATGCTTAAATTCTTATATGCTTAATTTTGTCTACTGAATGATTTTTTTTCAAAGAATTGATAATGAAATTGTCATAAAATATTATAACATTATGATTATTATATTATATTTCCTATGAACACGTTGACTGCCGTGCGTATTTTGTCGTATTAGAATTATGCAAAATGTAAATAATTATGCAAAATGTAAATATTGGACACCAAAAAATCGCATCACTATTCTAACAATAACTGCATTTATAAAATAATTATTACTACCCATTGCGAATATTTTGGATCTTCGGTAAAATCTCTTGCGTCGGTCACCGGTGATCTCCACGGCAGCCAACGTGTTAATATATATTATTATTAAACGTGTGAAAATATTTACAATACAATTTTGATATGATTATAAAACAAAATTACGTCAAGCGTGATGTAATTCGGTGCATTTTTATATTTTTACTCTCAACGCTTATTCAGTATCTTATATCACAAGTATTAGACGCGTAAGTATGATTCAAATTATGTCGCATTTTAATTGACTAAATAGAACCAAAATGTTATGAAAATGTTCAGATAAAAAAAATGCAATTAAAGAAGAAATATTATTGAATTATGGCATCTTAAACCGTGAACTCCCATAAACGGATCCGCGTTGCGTCTCGCATCACAGAAGGATAACCTTTACATGGGCGTAGGAATATTGAAGTGGCACTGTGAAGGAAGGACCAGTAGGGACAATGTGAAAGATTTTACTCTATATCGCAGTAACGCAAACACGCACGAGACACAAAGCAACTGCCAGCTAATCTCGTGACATGTGTAGAGTCAAGCATTGCCTCGCAGTCGCACAAGATGTGCCGCGATAAATTTAAATCCGCTATCACAAGGTTTTCGTAAACTGCGGATGCCAAGTTATAGAATCTCGTGTTCGAGTGTGACAATTGAGACAGCCACCGTTCCAATAACATTCTCGTGATATGTCGGTGGATTACTTGTTTCCAGTAATACGAAACCGTGATGTTTCCCTCGACTAATTTCATTACTGTTGTTTCGCTGACACACTGCAGCGCACATAGGATGATGGCCGACGAATCGCGTTACAAAATCATGATTACAGTACGATCAGATTTACACGAGTTCCAATGTTACGCTCGTAACTATTCAATTTCGTTTCCGGGCGCAACCGTTTGTTATGCCGCGGAGCGAGAAAGTTATGGAAATCTCATTTTAACAACAACCAAGATACTGACTCTAAGGGGAAATCGCGCGTTATTACCTGCCGGTATAACGCATAACAATATTACACATTGCGTTTGCATAACAATGTCGCAACACCTCCTGCCGTGACACGGCAGAATATCCGCCGAAACCATTGCTGAGAACATGTTGCGTTACATGTCATTTACCGCGGGCCATATTACTCCGTTATTTTCGTGGTGCCCAACGACCATTGATATAGTGTCAGCGACGTCGTTTATGCGCTCAAAAATTGCACCCTCCACCGACCCTTTATCACGCTACTTAAAGAGCCCATTTGCACGAAATAGTGCCGGTTCGGTTATTAATATCAAAATCGATTTGCGAGCACTTCTGTCGGACTCCTTTAGGCGAGACTATTTCCATTGCATTTCACAATTTGCTCGTTCGTCGTTCATCGTCTGGCCCTCCTAGCAGACGCGCAGAATTAAACGAAGCATCGCCCTCTCCGACGTTGGGGCTGACTTCCGGAACGAGAGGCACTGAAACCGCAACGAACATCACTTTTTAAAGTTATTGTGCGACGTGTTGCCGACGAAAACGCTCGCTCATCCGGCCGACGCTTATTGCACATTAGCATACAGAACGCACACGAGTATCCTCTTTAAAGCGCCCTCAAAGAAAGTCAGTCATACGAGATGCGCGTCACGGAATTTTATTTGCGATTTAACGAGCGCGCATGAACACCCCAAATCGATGTGTGCAGGAGTCGAATGCATTTATCGTTTGCGTTGAAGCGCCCTTACCACGAACTCAGTCATATAACTGGAATTACTCTTGGTTTCCTGGTTGCAAGCGCGTCCATATTTTTTATCTTATCGTCGTTTCGCCAACGTGGCAGCTGCCTTCATTTGTTTCGGCTAACAAGCTGATCAATTAAAAACGATCAACCTCGTGATATGCAGGCGCGACCAAGCGTGACGAAGAATATAGAAGATAATTATTCGTGCTAAGTTGAAATCTCATGAATTCTTGGAAACCGGACGTGTGCGCCGAACTGTACTCTCGTTGATTGACACTAGATTTTCAGAAGAATATGTAGGTATTGCGATATATAGAATGTGGAAATTAGAAGTCTGGAAACGAAATATATTTGGATACTCATCCATAGCATTTCATTAACCTTTTAGATACGACGCGCCACTATAGCGGTTTTCGCAGATATTTTTTAGGACGATACGCCACCATAGTGGTTTTTGCGGATGTCATCTTTCACGTTAGCTGCAGCAAATATATCGTTGATCAGCCGTTCAGGTTCACCACGAAACATTTTCAATCGTATTCTAAATCCAAAAAATCAAAAATAGCGTTACGAAATTGTATGATATGTTCAAAAAACGATGTAAGACAAAGATCAAGGTATGTGTGTGAAGATTGTGGCGTAGGTCTATGTATCGTACTATGTTTTAAAATATATAATACCCAGTTGTATTATTAAATATAAAAGGGAATTGTTAAAATTAGAGTTCATGCAATATATTTTTAAGGAAAATAATAATTTAATCATCAAATACTTCTTTCCAATGTACTCGTGTAGAGAACAGTATTGTCCGTCAGACATTGCAGTGCTGTATCGTTTAAAAAATAACATTTTTTTTTAAACTTAGTTTGCGTTAAACTCAGCCGTCCAAGGAAATAGCCAGACGCAGAATGCAGCCGTACCTAAAAGGTTATAATATAAACCAACAAAAGTTTCTAGAAAGTAATTGCAATAGCTCTCCAATTTTACTCATAAAATCCATTAAATTGTAGTGTTCCGTATATCCCCATCCGATTTTATCCGATTTTAATCAAATTGATTGAATTTGCATTTATGGCGCAAAAATAACGCTTCAACGTCATTCTTATATCCCTCACTCCGTCGAAGCTAATTGTAATGCTTGCGGAACGTCGCAGAAATGGTAAGAACGCAGAAGCCAAAAGTGAGTTCAACTGCACCGACAGCGTGAGTCAGAAATCTTTAACCCGTGACGCGGTCTTCCTCACTCGTCGCCGAAAGTTTCGCGCGACCGGTTACGTAACCGCAGATTCCTGAAAGATTCTCCCCGCGCGTCCATCGGGAGTTCCCTCCGATTTTGCTAATACTTTTCACGGGCTGTTGTTCCGCGCTTACGACCCGACGGCAGCTTCTGGCTTCCACTCCCGGTATTTCCACCCGGGGATTCGCCGCGCGCCACCTCGTGAAGTTTTCACGCTGCGGAAAATAAAGACCGCAGATATCCCACGCGGGAATCGTTCGTTATTAGCCGGTTGGCAATAAGTTTCCCTTATTGCCGCGTAAACGATGCACTCGCCGTTGCGCCGGCAGTGGTTAAGGGCCGCTCGAGAGTGGTTCGAGTGGGTAATATACAGGCACCATTTTTAAAGTTAAGTATCGCCAAGCAACGCGATTTAAATGGAGATGGACGAGGGGCCATTCCCACTCGAACGGGCGCATCCCTTCGCGCACTCCTCCTTTCTTCGTGCCTGCCTCGTTCGCTGCCTTCTGTCCACCCTTACCTTCTCTCGATCAATCTCTCGCTCGTTCTCCTGTTTCGTCTTCGTCCGTTCGTCTCGCCTGGGCGTATCACTGTCCCTCAACGTCTCCCCACCCTTTGTCTTACAACGTTACATCCGCACTCCCACTCACCCCGGCCCTCTAGTACCCTACTTGATCGTAACAATCCCCTACAGCACCGGCGGGTGGTCCTGGGAAGCGTTTACCCTACCAACCTGGCTCTTGAGCAAAGTCCCTTCCATCCGGGTATTTAAACACGGGGAGGGGAGGAAGAGACAACCGCCGCCATGTTTCATCGTGGATCGCCCGACTGGGAAAACCAACGTCCTCCTCTCCCCCATTCACCCTATTCGCCCCATGCCTCGTCCATCGGCACAGTGTCTCTCCCTCCACCGCCTTTTTATCCCCTTTTTACCCGCGACGAGCGTCATTAACCCGTTGATGTTGCTGTTTCAGGGCGGCGGCGCTTTAAAATTCATCAGCCCCGCTAATACGGCTAAACGATTGCAGTAATTTCTTGTAATCACGAACGATGAGCGTTTTTATATCGACGGGAGAATGCGCGATTACTGCGGAATAAGCTTAACCGGGTGAAAGCTTTTATTTAGCGAGTGGCCCTTTCAATGGGGAGCCGGTGGAGAAGCTTTTCGTATGGTATTTAATGCGTTTATTATCGCTGAATTAGCCGGCGAGTGGGCACATCAGAGGTCAGCCGAGTTAAACCGTGCACCGACAGTTCTAATAACGGTTTTACGTGCTGCGGCTCCTAAGTCACTGAGATTTAAAGAACGCTGGGCCGCGCGGTTTTTAAAGAGCGCGGAACTATTTGAAAGTTTCGCGAGAAAAAGCTCGCCTTGCGAATATTCGATATCCGCGCGATTAAAGATGAAATTTGATTAATTTACATCGAATCAAAATCTAATCCGATCTCAGCGGGGCCATTGTTATATCGGCGTAACAATGTGTGTCGTGTGCGGCGTTGGATCGTTAATAACGACATCCGCGTACGTTTATTCGTAAATTAATAATCGTTTATCGATTACCGGATAACTATCCAAATTGGAATAATTCACGAGCGTCAATGGGGTCCACGGAAATTCGCTCTCTTTCTCACGCGGATCATACAAACGTGATATTTCGATGTTGTTAACGAAGCTCGTTACCGTGCCGGATTACGTCGCCCTCCGATCATCAGCGCGTTCTGCTTTTCTGTGGAATATCGCACGTCACTGGCATATAAGTGTCTTGGCGTTACTAGCAACCTTGCCCTCCACGTCCTTTGCAGGTTGAGTGCCGCACGGGTATTAAACGTTTCACAGAAATAACACCATACGGCTATTATTAGCATGTTGATTTTATTAACGCGCTATAGCCAATGTGATCCTCCAATACGTTCGATTATTTTTGATAAACTATTATTAAAAGACGGCAAAATTCTCTGTACGATAATGGCAACGGACTGCAAAGCAATAAGATTTTCTAAAAACTGCAATGCTCAGCTCGAGATCAATTTTGGCTGTTTTTGTATAGTCCCCGACAGAATGTAGTTTGTGTAAAATACTAGAATTTGTGAGTTTTCAAGCCAGCGAGTAGATTGGTCACTAACGTTCGGAACATTGCATTCTTTATTCGTGTTTTCATTCTTGTATTTATAGCCGAAATGTGAAGTAAAATCACCGATTAATAACTGTCGAATACTTTTTTACTTTATACCGCCAGTATTTGCGTTATTCAATATTTTCTGTGTACTGGTAGGAACGTATAGTACTTCATTCTTCAAATATCAATATCTGGCGTTGGAACATCCGATAACATTCACACATTTGTATTTCTACTTTCATATTTCCCGGTAGCGCCATGTCATCGTTATTTTTCCCATATATCAATACAACAACGTCGCCTGCGATATTAGGCTATTATTCAACTCTTATTTTCTTATCCATGACATCCGAAAGACCATCTGTACCACCAATGAAACATTAAAGCAATATAATTACATACGTAGAATTCCACTGTTGAGCACCGATATATGTGGTCTCGCCAACCGCAAAAACACTTATTTTTTTTACTTTAATGTTTCTTGACCAAGCTACATTTGCGCTACGTTCCCCATACGCCAATATGCTAACATCGTCTCCGATTTAAGGGGACCAGAAAGGTTTGAAATTTCAAAAAAACCGATTTTTGTTTTTTTACATAATCGGTTAGTACAATTTTTTATCAACGTATTCGTAAAATTGAGTTCAGGAATGCCATAAATGTGAGGTCATGAACGATCGCCAGAGGGTCCTGCGATCAAGTAACCGTAATCCTGTTCCCAAACTTTAATCGTGTTTTTCTCAAAACAGTATTTTCCATCAGTTTCGCCGCGATAAATGAAGAATGGTTGAAGATATCGACTTGATTTTTTCTTAAATTAAATATAGATATGTATTCCATAAACTAAACCTATGTCTGCATATAAAAATTAATTTTTTAATACCGTTTTTAACAACAAATAACTTAAATTTGTCAACTTTTCAGATTTTTGGGCGCCACTGCTTCAATTGTGACGTTTTGTCACAGACTTTAGGTTCAGTCTACAAAGAGAAGTCTCACCAATCAAATGGCGCTAAGAAAATCGCGGTCGCCTTCCGATATAAATATTTCCCTTAATTATTAATATTTTTTAAATTTTTAAAGCTTGATTTGTTTGTTAAGAATGCATAAAAAACCTGCAAAGACGAAAATTTGTGTATGTTTATTCGTTCGTTCACAATCTTTATTCGAATTTCACCCAGTTTTCAGTCGTTGAAAGCCTTCTGGTCCCCTAAACTCCTTGGCGTACTTTGACGAGTCTGATCCGTGATGAGAATTTCGGGCCAAACGTGAATATGACGAGTCTGACTCGTAATGAGAATTTCGGACCAACCATGAATATCACGAGTCTGACTCGTGATCAAAATTGATATATCGTGTCGGAAATATATACATAAAAAAAATTAAATTAAATTATTTTTTAAAAGTTTTTGGCCCAAGTTCATTTGAATTCTATAAAAACATCATCGCATGAAGTTAATAAGCGCATGGATACTTGATAGGGAGTTGCGAGATATACCGTATTAGCCCGAATATAACGCGATACTTTTCGACCATTTATTTTCCGTTAAAAAATCGACTCGCGCTAATTTCAGGGTTTAACACGTTCACGCCGGCGTGTACCACCGGTGGTTCACGCTCGACTGTCCCATCGGCCGTGAACATTTGTTTAGACACCGCTCACCATCTCCGCTCAAAAATATAGTTCGTTTAGTAAGTGGACAAAATTGCCGTATAGTTGAACATTTAAATAATTGAAACAAGCAACAATCGTGAGCCACCAAATAAAGCGCTGCATGAATTTGAGCGCCGCCTCACAGCGAAAAACATGAAAATCGGCTCCGGCGTAAACGAGTTAAGTAATGGAATGTAATATAAACAAGGACATTTTCCTACAAAGGTTGAAACGATAGTTAAAGGTTTCAAGAAATGCTGTTATATTCAGGCTAATTCGCGGTCGCGTTATATTCGGGCTAATACGATAATTTATTTCAAGTTCGGACAATAGGTCTCAGCCACTGTGGCTCCATTCGCGAACATTTCTGCACATCGCTTGAGCCCAAATTCTTCCGAGTTAAATGGTACGGCGAGGGGTTAACGCTCTGTCCAGTGATTCGGTCTTCGACCGAAGAACAGGCGTCCTCCGGAGAGGTGACCAGCGGAAGGCCGAGTAAGAGACTCGCAATTAGAACGATGGCCGCGTGTCCTGGTGTCAACGGGTGGGCGCAGTCAGGCCAGCGACCGCAGACACTGTCAACCTGCGTAATTAATCCACGTTTCAGCGGGTCAGGTAGGCAGGACAGGAGCCTAAGATTTACCGCAGTCCAATTTTACACCTGTCCGTCATTCGGCTGGCCCTGACGTTTCGTTGCCTTCGTGCAATGAAACCCGCACGCCCCGATAATTATCAGCCTAGCCAGCGGCGAACGCGGGCGAACGTGGCCAAGCGTGGCCGAACGTCGGCGAACGTGGGCGAACGAACGCGCGGACCTCATTACACCTTCGGCCCGCACACGTAGATCCTGAAAATAAGACGTAATGGCCGACACATAGCGGTGTCGACTACTGTAAAACATATCGCGCGGCCCTAGTCCGATCACTATCCAGATACTGTCGGGCCGAGTGTTACGGGACATACATTATCCGCGCCCTGCTGAATTAAGGTAAAGCCTGGAATGCCGAATTGGCCTCTCGCGTTCCGCTCGCGCCAATTCCCTCGCCGATTCTCCCGCCGATTCTCCCACCGATTCTCCCACCGATTCTCCCGCCGCGGCCGGCTTTATGCATCGGCGCATTCCGAAACGTTACATTGTTCGTTTCCGTACGCCGCGAAGAGTCGTCGCGCGGAAATGAAAAGACCGTCATTACCGCGAGTATTTCGGATTCCGGGAGAGCGTCTCTTCCGCAGCGTTCCGTCGGCGCGCCAAACTTTTGCTGTGCATAATCACTGACCTGCAAGCGCGCAATCGATAAAATTCTACCGCGGCGCTCTGGTAATCGTACCGACGGCGCTGGCAATATCTAATTTTTCATCCAGTCGTTAACGTCACGTCGCAGGGACTTAATTCATAATTACGGCGTAATTTATACGCGCCGCGCGACCGAGTTATTTCGCGTACGGCAGGCTGCGTCGAAATTTAAGCTCTGCACGTTACTGTGCGTCCCTCATACGAGACATATGCATCGCTAACGATGTACGCGCCGACGTCTTCGACGCGCCCTCGTCGTCTTGAAAGCTTCTCGCTCGTTGTTGCGTAACCAACTACTCGGTTCAGCGACACTGGGTGCTTTCGTTAAGCGACGCAGCCGCGATTAATACGCTGAATGTGAAAAGACTCGAGGCGCTGCGTTGGCAGGTTGATTAAAACGCATGCAATTCACTTGTTACAGAAATGTGTAACTTCCGAAGTATGAAGGGGGTTCACTGAAACGTGGCTGAATGCTGTGACGTGTCGAATGAAGGAGGAATTAATGGGATGGGATGCGCTGATGGTAGGTCGTACGAGCCACACGAAGAACATAAGCCTGTACAATGATTATACGCTACAATATATACTGGCTGTAGACGCGAATCTATTGATTTCGCGGCATTTCAGCGTTCTAGATAGAAATACGCGTTACAGTTTGCCGTGTATATGAATAACGAGCGGGTATCGTAATATATAATACGTACGACAGATTGTATCGCAACAAGAACGGGACATTTTATAAATGTACGTTGTGCGGAACTTGAAAACAAGAGTTGTTTTATTGCATTCCTGCTGCGTGTCAAAAATTGAAAATAGAAGAGAGGTCATGATGCGTTTGTTATAGGAAAAAATGTAACTCTTATGCACGGTTCGGCATACGATTGTGATGTGCATTAAGTCTTACCATTCGCAGATATATGCGAGACACGGCTCATTTGCGTAAACGGCAGACGCGATAGTAAAGAGTAATGCACGATTTGCATAACTGTAATCTCGTACAAGGAATCGACAATGGACGCGTCTTGTTAATCTATGCGACGAAGAATAACGGGAATAATGAGAAAAAATTTGCCGTCTCGTTAGGCAACGGTGTACAATGGCGGAAGACTGCCGGCGGGGTGGATTGCTCGGGAATTTCCCATATTTACCGACGAGATACGCGGTAAATCTGTGCAACTAACGGTTCGAGCAATTTCGTGTCGCGTGTAACGAGTGCAGCATGTAACGAGTACTTCGCGGCCGTGTTACATAACCGCATAAACCGTCACAATTAAGCGATCGTCGGAACTTTAAGCTACCCTAATTCGCGGTTAACACGTGCCACAATCTATAGAATTTTTAACGGCCCTCCCCTGCGTCCATGCTTCCAGCGAACAAACGATCGGCTCCATGATTAAGACGATTACGACGAACAAACTTAATTACGGCAACGCATAATACCAGACCGGCTGCCTGCGATCTTTAATTAAGAAGCGTAATTGTTATGCGATTGCTGGTTTGCAACCGAGAATGTCTTCGCTTAAGCACTCTTCAATCGGCATTCCAATTAGTGAGCACAGTTGAGTATTGCCGAGAGAGATATTAGGAGAGCATTAGAGGACAAATTTATATAGCCTTCTGGCGAGCGTTGCACGGAAATATTTTCAATGTGCTCTTTATATAACGAAACTATAGCGATTTCTAGCGGGACTGGCGTGCGTTGCCTAACGAATGTCATGAATTCTCGTTACATGACCATTGAAAATCGTAGCGCCTAAGCCGAACGTTTCGTTGAGGCAGGAGGTTGAGCGCGGTTACTTTTAATGGCCGACATAAAATTCGCCGCGCAAAAAGACATTTCAGTTAAAATTGTTGTCCGGCGCGGTTAATCCCGCCGACATATAATGTCCTGTAATCTGGGGATCTTTATGTCGTTGCGCCAATATTTCCGGTCGCGGCGTTCGTGTCATTTTCCAAGATTACGAGCGAACAAAGGCACACGCGTGTCGTCAGATTCGCCGTCGCCCTCAAAGCCTTTGGGACTTATTCGATATCGGTGTAACGTTTGTGGCGGATTCTCCTTTCTTGCATTCCACTCACACGCGGCTCCTCTTTGTTAAGAAAATTACGTGCAAGCCCGCGCGCGAGACAAAGCGACAACCGTATTAAGTCTTTCCGAGTGGACTTTCAACTCTGGTTCTTTGAAAGCTCGCAATTGCGTGATACTCCAGCGAATCGCGCCACTTTGTAGCAGTCCCTCGACATCGAAAACGGCCGGACCTTGTCGCTCGAGGCGTTAAACATGAAATGCTTGCGCATTTCCGCTTGCAATTTAAGCTACTCGTCCGTTCTCGCTGAAACGAACCCGATGGAACGCTATACGCTAGTTACCGATCCTGGGTGCTGAAGCCAGACGGCTATTGCGAGCGCATCCATTGATTGACACGAGGAAACCGGCGCAGTAAATCCCAGAGAAATAATGTCGGAGTTGCCGTACCGCGCGCTGTATCGATTTTCGGAAATATTTTTACCGAGGCGCGCCTCTTCAAGCGGACATCGCGACATTATATTACAGTTGAGCACGCATAACGAGTGACACCGTTGTTCGTGGGATGTCGGTGACGGTATTGGGCCGTATTATAGATAATAGGACGATAAAAAGCATGTTCTAGTTACGTCCAGCTTCTACGGAAATATAGTAAGATCTCTTATATTGTCCCTACTGATTCTGTCTTCGCAGTGTCCACCTACGTATTTATATGTCCATGTAAAGGTTATTGGAGCGCCAGTGTTAAACACAGTCAAGCAGACATGTGATGTATGTAACGAAACTTGCGACGTGGATTCTTTGTCGAAAGTTGATGGCTTTACTGGTCAGATTAAAATAGCATAATTTTCACTTACATTTTTCTTATGCAAACATTTTCAAGTGATATTGACAGGACCTTTCCGAATAAAATTAGATCACATTTACATTTTGATCGCAACAATATCATCGCTACGTTATAAACATTTTCATAGAGAAACCTTTAAAAACACAGTGATTTGAGCATCATTTCTGCCCTAGCATCGGTATACTAGTTTTTAAGTACTTAAAATTTCTTGATTTCCATTTCATCATTATCTTTTTTCCAGTGTCCTTATCTCAAAAACTGGTTACTTTCCAAACTATCCGAATTCGACCCCGACCAGAAGGACAACGTGAGAGATTTTAGTGTACGTCCACTTTCCCGCGCGAACTATTACGTTGGTACGATCAATGGTATATTTCATGTTTCATTATGCGTACTTTATTTCGCGTGACCGTCGCGCCAGCGGGACCGGTTGTAAAACACTTCCCGTACGTGCCGGATATAAAAGTTCGTATCGTTTCCTTCTCTTTGCGCGTGTCCGAGTTTAATCGCGGAATTTCCCCGAGCACACGTGACGGTGCGTACGTTGGGACGTGTATCGCGACGCACGAACGAGCGGAGTTCGGTTCGCGCGAAATGAAGTTTGCGTCGGAAAGGTCATCTGTTCAGGTTAGCAGCGCGGGCTGCGAGACAGGCTGACACACTTTGAGCGAGACACAAGGCTCTCACAGCCACATCAGCCGCACTATCTGACGTTTATATTTCCCAATACGCGGAGTGGCAGCGGCGCCGATGAGCACCTGTTGTTACGCCGCTGCATGACATGATTTTCACTTAGTCGAGAGAGCGAGAGAGAGTACTGATGAGGTTAATATGCTTCCGCCGGCCCCTTTCGACGGAAGGATGAAAACGGTTAAGCGGGAACGAGACGCGGCGGGGTGGGATTCGTTTGGCGAGCTCGGACCTATACAAGCATCGTCGCCATAATTATTTACAGAGTTTGAAGAGCAGCCGAGCACCTCGATACGGTACGTACATGCGTGTACGTACATACATACGCCCCGTACACGACACTCGAGGGACACAACAGACCCTCGTGGAAATCCCGTGGAAAACATTCATGGGGACGTGAGCACGGGTGGCAGGATGGCCGTCGAAGCAAATATTACGACCGAGCCGCACAAAGGTCCTTTCGAAAATGGAACAACGCGTGTCACTCTCTTCCTCTCTTGGCTCTTTGTCTGGCCGATGCCCCTCTCTGTATCTCTCTTTCTCGCAAACTGCCCTGACGAGCTTCCACGCTGTCTCTCCCTTTCTGACTCTGTTCCTCTGCCACTCTCACACCGCATCGTGAACGCCAATGGAACACTGCGTGCCCCATGGTCGAGTAGGCAAACCCATGGGCCAAATTACGATATCGAGCACACGGATATATTGAGCACGATGATGCGCCTACGTGTTTAGGACGGGCAGTAGGCGTGTGCGCGAGCGTGCGATGCGCGGGATATCAAGAGAGCAATACTCGAAAATCCGCGAGGCTTACAAAAAATGAAAAGGGAAAGAAGAAATCGATAACCGAGCGCGAGTGCTTTTATTCATCGTCGGTTTTACGTAGTTTGGTTTTTCTGAAAAAAAAAAAAAAAAAACGCGCGCGATGCACGCGAAGCGCCGAGCGACTCTAAAACGGATCCTAAAAATGTATCAGTTTGCGCGGAAGCGAAATGGTAGGAAAAAAATAGAGATCCGAAGAATACGATTCGTGCGTTAATGGGTGCAGGCGCGAAAGAGTCGACCACTTTCGCGGTCGTTACGATCGCCACCCACATCCAGCTCGGTCGCTGTTAGCTCGCGTTGGGATTAAGATTTTGTAACTGCCTCATAAATAGCGGGCCGAACAAGGGACCCAGGAATTCAGCGCCTAACGAGCGGCGCTACAGTCTTGTCTAGCGTTTTATGATCTTGACGTGTAAAGTCTACGAGCGCCGGAAGAGTGATGCACTATCGTAATACACTGTCTAAATTCGAGGAACGCCATAAAGTACACGGCATGTAAGCGAATAAACAGGAAATACCTGACACGTTGCAAATAGAAATAGTAATAAGCGGTTACGCATTGGTAACGATCCTCAGCGCCTGTTTCACAGTCTGCAGGAAGCAAGGAATGTAGTAAAATATTTTACGAGCGTGTCCTATACAACCCGTAACCACATTGGAACAATTCGCCGGATTACAACTACAGCCACGGTAGGCTCGTCGGCCGCGAAATCTACAATTGTTTTATCGGATTACACCGTTCTGAGTAATTACGATAGGTGAGATTTTCTGCCGCTGCGCGTTTTATGCTTTAGCTGGCGCGACTGCGAGCCGTACGTTAATAAACGCGCGACGTTTCGCCTTCGTTAAAATAAACTCTCGACCGCGCGGCAATTAGCATTGCGCGAGTAACAGTGGAACGCGCATAACTAAGGCTATCGGGGCAAAGGAAAATGTCTGCGAAGGCAAAGTACCGCTTGATTTCCCTGACGATCCAAAAAGCTCTCGAATTTCTCCGGAGCGACGACACTTTCTTCGCTCCTGTCTGGTGTTACAAATCAAAATTGTTACGGGCTGAGTCCTTAACCTTTACGATAATTATTGTTACCCACGTTTGAGCGCTAATTGTACACTACCAGAATGAGTTATTTTACATAACCTACAATTATATGTTACATATTATATAATGAGTTGTTATACATTACACAAAATTATACATTTTCTTCAAGATAACCGACCGCGATTTTGGTACACCGCCTCAACAATGACATAAAAATTGGTAACAATATTGATGCAATGTATAGAATATCACACCTTGATCGTAGGAAAATGCTAACTATACACTACCGGAATGAGTAATTTTACGTTACATACAATTATATGTGACATATTATATAATGAGTTATTATACATTACATACAATTATACATTTTCTCTAAGATAACCGATCGTGATTTGAGTACATCATCTCAACAATGACATAAAAATTCGTAACAATATTGGTGCAAATGTATAAAATATCACACCTTGTTTATGGGAAAATGCTACTATACACTACTGGAATGAGTTATTTTACATTACATACAATTATACATTTTCTTCAAGATAACCGACCGTGATTTGGGTACATCGTCTCAACGATGACATGAGGATTTGTAACAATATTGGTGCAAATGTATAGAATATCAGACCTTGATCATGGGAAATGCTAACTATACACTACCGGTATGAATTATTTTACATTACATAAATTATATGTTACATATTATATAATGAGTTATTATAAATTACACACAATTACACATTTTCTCCAAGATAACCAATCGTGATTTTGATACGTCGTCTCAACAATGACATGAAAATTCGTAACAATGTTGGTGCAAATGTATAAAATACCACACATTATTCATAGGAAAATGTACTTTTACATTTCGATTACACTGTGTTACGTTTCCAGCGTAATTCCAAATCTTCGGAGTGTCGGGCAAGGCAAACAATTCATGATTGATACCGGATCAAAACCGCAAGCGTTGCGATGAATGAATATTGCCTATCCCTCCCGATTCGTTTACGATATTCTCCCGTACTCTCCTTAACCCTTATCTGGTCTCAAACTCGCTAGTTCAGATAATTTCCATTTCCCACAAACACGTTTTTTTCCTGTACAACCAATTTCCAGTTCAGAAATTTTTCGTATTATTTGAACCAGTTGATCGACAGTCTAGCAATCAACTGAATAATATCTAACAACAATACGCTGACTCAACAAAATCTTGTTTTGTATTCCAATAAACCGTGTTTGCCCGTTTGACGTCAGTGTTCCGTCAACATACAGTCCCGTGAGACTGAGCGGGTCTCTTGAGTGCTATGCGAACACCTTGTACGGTAGCAGCGTACTCGTGACAAAGTGCGCCGTATCGAAAGGACTAATGAAGCAAAGTAGCGCATTATGACGTGAGGAGTTTAAGATGTTGATGTGAACGGTCGCTTTCGTGCCTGAGAAGATCGTGTATGATTACGGATGCGGGAGAAGGGCGAATGGCGAGAGGGGGAGGGAGTTCGAGAGGGAGCGAGAGGCAAGAGACGACGGACCGGAGGTTCCGCAGGCATTATGTGATTCGAATCTCGGTGTTATTCTATAATCTATTCCACGGGATGATAGTGTTGGTAATGGTGGTTAGGGTCGGTTGCATGTCGACCGTAGCTTCGTTCGACTTGCACGCCACCACCAACCCACCTATAACCACCTTGTTCCACAGACGCACACGCGCGCGCATCCGCCTACATTTACTATATAGACTCGCATGATATACACCGCGCAGCGCACATTGTTAGACTCTTGATTATGGTAGCATATGACAGCGATGGTAAGAGGGCGAAGAACGAGTGTTGTTACCGCTTATTTACCGTATAATACAGAGGATATCTCGTGTGGAAGGAAAGGAGATAGCGGGTATCAAGAGCGCAACGGAGGGTGACACACGCGGCGAGAAGGAGAAAGGGAAAAACATAGGCACAGGGTGGAGGGCGGACATACGGATAGAGCATAGCGAGGGGGTGTATACCGTTGTGATTTATAGGCTTTGTAATGGAGACGGTCGAGTGGAATGTCTGTGTTCATATGCATACGAACGAGGGTGTGTGCGGTTATTCAGATTGGACGATTCTTAGGTACTCCTATCTCGAGTATCTCTTCCCGCTCCTTTTGTGATACCCGATAGCGCGCGATATCCTTTCACAGACAGCCGTTATCCGAGCGCCCGTGTAAATTGCGATGTATTTTGACCGATTACGATCGTATGTGTATTTTGACCATTGAAATACGAGCGATGTATCGTCAGTCAACTACACCGAAGTTACAGCGCTCTTACTGGAGATCGATGTAGCACCTACATTTAGGTAGACGCCGGGGCGTAATCGACAATGTACCGATAATTACGTTAATTGCGACAAAGCAGATTTATGCGTGTAAACTGTAAATCTGATTAGATCCGGTTATGTGCGTACATTAAAGGTTAAATCCCTGTAAGCGCGCCTACATCGAGTATGCTCGAGTGTGCATTTCCATGTGATTACGTTGTGTGCGCATGTCGAACGCTCGCAGCAGAAATAAAAAGCTGCATCACAAGCGCGAAACCGCATCTGGGGTCTACATCCCCCTGCGGTGAGTTCAGTCATGGGGTCACGTTGCCAATACGTGAGGACGAAGTCGCAGACTTCGTTATCGTTGTCTAGTGTTGAGTGAAATTTATGGCCAGGTTCTTTAGGAGAGAGCGTTCTTTGCAGAGTAAGTACGACTCTCGACATGTTCTGTGGCCATCGATGACTAATGCGGTGTATTGCTAGTGTTTGTTACTACCAGTCCGTGTCACTTGATTATTGACTCGCCCATATCCCAATATTTTAAATACAGAACACATATTCGGTCGACAGCTCAACATTGCATTAAACCTTGGATAATGGCGCACGTTAACAGAGTACTTTGAATAGTAAGTGGATTGGAGATCTGTGGCCATCGATGGTTAGTGCGGCTTATACTACTACTGTCTATTACTGCAGGTCGAATGTCACTTAACTATCGACGAGCCTAAAAGCAAATTATTTAATAGAGAACATATTTTAAACAAGCAGCCCGTCATCACATTGTTAAAATCTTTAATTACGGCGCTCTCTGCAAAAATATCTACCGTGTGCGAGATGATATACGTACACTAAACTCGCGTATAACGCAGTTAATACATTATGCTCTGTATGAAACTGCGTTATAGAGAATCGTGTTATACGGGAATTTTACTCCTCTAACACGAATAATATAAATATATAATACAAGGCCGGATGGATTACCGGAACAACGGGCATTTAACATTATGCTTGACTGAAGCGAGCGATAAATTCTCGCAGTTTACTATATAACGGGTTATATAAGAACCACGTTACGTTAAAAAATCGGCGCCATATCTCAGTGCATTGTGCGAACTCACGCGATCCGAAAGTGTTTTAAGTCAAGACCCAACGAACATGTTCCTATACCACGCGTGCCATTCCTTCTGCTAAGAGAATCGTCAGTAACATTACTTATGTCGGATGCGTCAGATTATTCTGTTGCCTTAAACACTTTGTCTCCGACTGCATATAAATTTCATTTTCTAACACTCGGTTCCGTAAGTAACGCGTTATATAAGAACCACGTTATGTTAAAAAATCGGTACAATATGTTAGCGCATTGTGCGAACTCGTGCGATCCGAAAGTTTTTTAAGTTAAGATGCAACGAATATGTTCCTATACCACACGTGCCATCCCTTCTGCTAAGGGAATCGTCAGTAATACTACTTATGTTGGATGCGTCGAATTATTTTGTTGCCTTAAACACTTTGTCTTCCGACTGCATAACAATTTCATTAGCTAACACTTGGTTCCGTAAGTAATGCGTTATATAAGAATCACGTTATGTTAAAAAATCGGCACAATATCTTAGCGCATTGTGAGAACTCGCGCGACCCAAAAGTTTTTTAAGTCAAAACGCAATGAACATGTTCCTATACCTCACATGCCATCCCTTCTGCTAAGAAAATCGTCAGTAACATTATTTATGTCGGATGCGTCGGATTATTCGGTTGCCTTAAACACTTTGTCTTCGACTGCATATAAATTTCATTTTTTAACACTCGGTTCCGTAAGTAATGCATTATATAAGAACCACGTTATGTTAAAAAATCGGCGCAATATAAGAGATTAACTTTGTCTCTCGCATTGTGCGGATTCGCGTCAGATTATTTTGTTGAACACTTTGTCTTCAACTCCGAACTCGGTTCCGTAAGTTATATTTAAAAAATCGGCAAAATACCTTAGCATATTAGGCGAACTCGCGCGATCCAAAAGCATTTCAAGTCAAGACCCAATGAACTTGTTCCTGTACCATGACGCGTGCCATCACTTCTGCTAAGAGATTATTTTCTTGCCTTAAACACTTTGTCTCTCGCCTGTATATTAATTTCATTTTGTAAAACTCGGTTCCGTAAGTACGAGTATATCACGCGTGCCATCCCTTCTGCTAAGAGAATCGTCAGTAACACTACTTACATCGGATGCGTCAGATTATTTTGTTGAACACTTTGTCTTCAACTCCAAATAAATGTCACTTTGTAACCGTTATATCGCAAAATACTAGCATATTAAATTAATTTCAAGTCAAGACCCAATGAAAACTCGGTTCTTCGTAAAGATTATTTTCGAGTAGCAGTTCAGAAGTCTTGAATAGAGTCGTCCTCATATGTAGTGAAGCCATGGTTCTGACCTAGGACCCCGACGAGACGACCTAGGGGCATGACCCTGGCCAGTTTCGACCTCCGCCGTAATCCAGGGACGAATCCCCAAGATCCACGGCCTGGTTTCGCATAGAAGCCCCTCGACCAAGTCGACAGTCGCCCCTTTGGTTAGTCGATACCATTGCCTCGCCATAAACACCCGTGAAGTTACAACGACGACAACGATAGAAATCGTCGTGTGGATTAGATCGAAGTGGATATAACATTTGTTTTTCGTATAAAATCAATATCACATCAAATGCTAGGCTCTTGGCAACACAAACATATATTTCTTTGATTAGACAATTTTGTCGAAAATATTGGTTTCATTAATAAATGTCTACAGGTTTTTGGTTTTTTTTTTGTCAACTTTATTTTTGAGGATCAACTGCAATGTGTTCTTGACGCGTTACATGTCGTACTTCAGGAACTTATCCCTTTCGAGGCGGATTCTTTTTTTAAGAAAATAAAAGTAGCAGGTTACATTTCTAATACTTCAGGTGAAGAACTTATTCACTATAACAGGCTGAAAGAAAAACAATGATTTTTTTTGCATCAGTGCAAAGTTAATGCCTGGGACCATGTCCCATTAGTCTTATAAAGGTTATGACAAGATTTATTCTGAATTGCTACACATTTAGTGTATTGTATGTAATTGCAAAAACAATAACATAAAAACAGCGTTTGGAATCTGTAAGATTGCTGGAACATCTTTATCCTGATTTGAAAGACGGGTGGGGGATATATGTCCCACCGCTTTTTGCACATAAAGAACTAAGTAATTTGAATTGGCTACACAAAAATATTCAAAAAAGAGCTAAGAAAATACGAACCAAAAACTTATTGGCTCATTTTATCTATATACCGTAATCACTTTTTGAAAACTACTTACAAATGATGTTACCGCACTGATATTTGACACTGAACGGACTTTTTGTAGGAAGAAATTGTGGTACTAGATTATAAGGAATATAACAATAGAGGCCCATTCACAATGAAGCAATGTGCAAGAAATTTTAGTAGATTGATACTGAGGATCTACGATTAAATTTGACTGGGACATATGTGTCCCAACAATCTCGAAAGGGTTAAGATAAGGTGAATGATGGCGAACAGTCTCTGCTGGGTAATGGAGGACATATATGTTCTTAATATGGGAGGTTGGTTCCCGTCTTCATTGTGTTCCCCCACAGTAGCTTTAGCTGATATTTGGAGTCTCTGATTAAGTCATCCAGGGATAGAAACTTAGAATGTTAACTTTTGATTGCGTAGGGTATTGGCCGGTCCTCGAATCCACATTACTTTTATTTTATTTCCTTCATCGATAATGTGACGCGGCTTACATATGCCTGAACAGCAGATACCAATTTTTGGTCCTACACGGCCGTAGAAATACGACAATGATGACATTGATAGAAGTTGCAAATACTGTTTGCTAATTACTCCATGCATTCAGACGAATACATGATTTAAAATACGTGATTATCAATTTTACTTTTGCTGATAATGTTCTTCTGGAAAAGTAGTTGAATCTCTTCAAGGTGGAATTTGTTACTAATGCATCGCGTGTTTTGACGATCGGTTTATTATGTCAGTAATTTATATAACACATCAAGTGTGACAAATGTAAAAAACTGACACGCGACCAAGAATGAACAATATCTGTTCATTTGTTATTGTTAAACAGCGTGTAATTGAGCTTGCTATGAATGACATTGGGAAGTGGCTTTCGAGAGACGTTAGACAGCCAAGAATACGAAATGTCGCACAGCAGTTAAACGAGTTAATGGATCTTCGATCTAAGTAATTGAAGGGAAATAGATTCAATGATGTGAGAAAATTGTGAGCAAATGTTGTTTACCAACCGATTGGTTAACAGGAGATTTCCGGTGTCTACGATATTACAAGAATTAGCGCAATCGGTTGAGGCACATAATCGGTTCGTCTACTAGGACTAATTCCGCGCAATCGATTTCCGGTTGAACTTCGCTAAACGTAATTTGTGTTAGAAGTGAAATCCCATCGATATCGCTCCCACCAAAATAACCCTGTTCCTACGAAATGAATACAGTCCCATCCAGTTTTATTTCGCCAATTATTCCCACCACCGCCAATCCCATTACACAAAATGAGCGGAATGATAAAACATCCGGCGATAAAATGCTCCGATGTTCATTAATAAAATCACACGCGTCACGTCGGACGCGAAACAGCGCGTGTCGAGAGGGAATTATTATTCACGAAAATTCGGAAAATTCGAGGAACTATGCCGGCTATAAAAGTACGTTGAATATCAAACCGACACCCGGAGCGTAATTTAACTCGACCTCACGTACGAAAATGTATCTCGCTAGATATTTCGCGGGGAATTTCATCGTCGAACGCGAGACCGGGTGCGGTTCGCACGCACGCACGTCGTTGCAAGAAAGTATGGCCTCTACACGTTGCTGGACTAAATGTATGGAACCGTTCGATGTATAGCTGGAGCTTTTAACGTGATTTAGCGCGGGGTGTCCATTAATTCATCCTGCTTCAAATCATTCTTACGACGTTGCGTTCCTCCGCCTACGAAAAGGCCTTACGTCTGTAAGATACGTTTCGTCTTTTGTTTAGGAGAGCGATGTCTGTCGACGTGTAGCTGCGCAGGTCAGTCATGTTGTTTTTTACTTATCATTCTTTTTATTTTTTTTTTATTTTATCATCAGTATATGTTGTTTTTTACTTATCATTTTTTTTATTTGGAAAATCTTAAGTGAGATTTATAAGACCAAAGTACAAGTGGTCAATATAATAAGTCGATGAGTTTGCGTTAAATACAACTGTCGCATTATTATATTTTTTTTTTATTAATCTTTTCTTTTTATTTGGAAAATCTTAAGTGAGATTTATAAAAGCAAAGTACAATAAGTCGATGAGTTTCCGTTAAATACAACTGTCGCATTATTACATGTTTTTTTTATTTATCTTTTTTTTTATTTGGAAAATCTCAAGTGAGATTTATAAGACCAAAGTACAAGAAGTCAATATAATAAGTCGATGAGTTTGCGTTAAATACAACTGTCGCATTATTATATTTTTTTTTTATTAATCTTTTCTTTTTATTTGGAAAATCTCAAGTGAGATTTATAAAAGCAAAGTACAATAAGTCGATGAGTTTCCGTTAAATACAACTGTCGCATTATTATATGTTTTTTTCTATTTATCTTTTCTTTTTATTTGGAAAATCTCAAGTGAGATTTATAAGACCAAAGTACAAGTGGTCAATATAATAAGTCGATGAGTTTGCGTTAAATACAACTGTCGCATTATTATATGTTTTTTTCTATTTATCTTTTCTTTTTATTTGGAAAATCTCAAGTGAGATTTATAAGACCAAAGTACAAGAAGTCAATATAATAAGTCGATGAGTTTGCGTTAAATACAACTGTCGCATTATTATGTGTTTTTTTTTATTAATCTTTTCTTTTTATTTGGAAAATCTCAAGTGAGATTTATAAAACCAAAGTACAATAAGTTGATGAGTTTCCGTTAAATACAACTGTCGCATTATTACATGTTTTTTTTATTTATCTTTTCTTTTTATTTGGAAAATCTCAAATGAGATTTATAAGATCAAAGTACAATAAGCACAAAAATATTATTACAATATGAGAACGTACATAATAAAAAATGTACTGGGTAATCAAAACATTATTTAAATTCTTAACTTACAGTTATTTAGAAAAGCCGGCATGTAACGACACAATATGTTATGTTATTTTATGTTTTGTTGCGGCTTCATATTGTTTTAGTATTTCCTATTTATTTGTGTATGTATATGTGTGTTACTAAATTTGAATATATATTTTCGTTAAAAATTAAAACAATATCCATCCCGACACAAATCACCGGAAACCCCCGCTCCCCCCCTATTTTTTTCTCTCACAGATCAGTATAAAGTTGCACGAGCGACATGCAGCTGAAAAATTTCGCTTGATCGATAAGTTCGTTGCAAGATGTCAATATTCAAGTAATATCTCTGTCAACGACATCGTCCGGAAACTGCAAAAAATTACGTGAGCGAAATGCAGCTGGAGCATCGGTTGATCAATAAATTCGTTGTAAAATGTCGATGATCGAGTTATTACGATCACTTCGTATCAGATGGCGAGAAACAAATGCGATTTGGAGCTTAAGTTTCGAACGATGTATGTGCATCGAGTGCGATGGTTGAATGTATAGTATATGGTCCGATATTCTGTTTTGTAAAAGTGTTTCTCTGACTGCCTGTTTAGTCGACGGACGTAGGTATTCCTTACGTTAAATAAATGATGCAAACTGATTGATAGCGATAGAACTATCAGTTCTTACTACTAATGGTCGTTGTAGTTAAAGTAATGTAATGAGTATTTACAAGACAAATCAGCAAAGAATAATTGTTGACTGACGAAGGGTTAGAGAAAAATCAATGTCGATGATCGAGTTATTACGATCACTTCGTATCAGATGGCGAGAAACAAATGCGATTTGGAGCTTAAGTTTCGAACGATGTATGTGCATCGAGTGCGATGGTTGAATGTATAGTATATGGTCCGATATTCTGTTTTGTAAAAGTGTTTCTCTGACTGCCTGTTTAGCCGACGGACGTAGGTATTCCTTACGTTAAATAAATGATGCAAACTGGTTGATAGCGATAGAACTATCAGTTCTTACTACTAATGGTCGTTGTAGTTAAAGTAATGTAATGAGTATTTACAAGACAAATCAGCAAAGAATAATTGTTGACTGACGAAGGGTTAGAGAAAAATCAATGGGGTTACATGTTCTTGTTTGATGTTGTATACGCCAACGGCATGATTAACAGGGTGCTAGGTAGGTATATTACGCACACAGACTCAATTCGTACCATATTCGATCTATCAATTGCAAACTGCATGCGAAGCAACATAGATACTCATTCTACCGCCATACATTCCAAGGAAATTCTCGCAGGCCACTTAAAGCACATACAGTCAGCCGATCGAAGTCATCTATATATCACCTGACTCTGTGCCCATTCTTCATCAAAAACACATTCTTCCGCCAATTCCCTCTATATATTTTCGTCGATAAAAACCTTCAACAATAAAACACACTATCCATCCCGCTCCAAATTTACACTTTCCTTCTAATATTTAATCAAAACAACCAATAACAACCTTCTTTCAGCTCGTCACCCTATATTTCACAAGTCCCCGAATATTAATATCTAATATCTAATAATAAGTATAAAATACCCATTCATACAAAGAAGAGAAAAGAAGAGATAAGAGCCTATTCAAACGTTTTTGCTTGGCCCGAGATTAAGACCACGATTACGGCTCGTGATATTCATGTTTGCCCCAAAATGTCGACTACGAACCAGACTCGTGATATTCACGTTTGACATGAAATTATATAACGAGTCTGACTCGTGATATTCAAGTTTCGCCTAAAATTTTCATCACGAGTCAGACTCATGAAAATAGTGCAAGGGGTTAAACCAGTCTTTGTATTTTTTTTATTTTCATATTGTCAAGACTTAGTCTTTTCCGTTAACACGTTGAGCGTCACGCGTATTTTTAAGGAAATTAGAAGCTCTCGTATTGTGGTATAGCAATGCACTACTAACAGATTGAAATTTACTCGATACCGATGTCTCAACATATTAGGGCCATTGTTTCTTATCGTAGTATAAGATGTTTACGTTCAGAATCAAATGCTTATGGGCATTCATTCAACGCATAATGCGCCAAGTCTGTTTTGTTTTGTTTACCGTTTATAAAAAATTTCATCAAAATGGACTTGCGGCCGCGGTTGCAATATATTTATACTTGTGACAATAATACGTACATTTTACAAATGCGACACAGTCTGGTAGAGCAATGGCCAGAAAAATTACTAAACATATTGCCACATGTTGTGATATATGCGAAGGACAACCGTTTTTATATTTACCGTGTTTCAATAAAATCCATTAAGCTTTTCGATAAGAAATATATAAATGCATTAATGATACTGTCAGGTTATATCGTCAATCGATAAACAATTATATTGTTTGAATAAATTTACTTGAAGACAAATTAAAGCACTAATATACAAATATAAATATAAAATTAAATGAAAGTACGACTACGGCAATTCGAAATACAACTGACGTTAAGTAAATATATATTGGTCTGACGGACAATTCTGAATTTGTTTTGAATAAAAAACGGCAAGACAAACGCATCTTTGAACTCGCGTCGCAAAACGCGGACTAAATACGGACCTCTACCGACATGTAATTATTAATCCTGTAAATATAAAAACGTAACAGTTTTATCCGTTCGTCTACTGCATTTTGTGATAATGCCTCAATCTTAATAAATAAAAATTAGTTTTTTAAATAGATGTTTAGTTATTGTCATAAACATATATTTTTAGCGCATTAAATAATATTTACTGAGTGTACCGCCGGTGGCTGACCCGGCCTAAACGGAAAGTTCAGTGTCAGCCATCAATGGCTGACGTGGCGCTCAACGTGTTAATAAAGACTTTAAAATATGTTTCCCTGTCGTTCCTCCTACACGTATAAGCAGTTACCAACGGGCAGCCACTCGATCGTTGGTTCGCGCAAACATTGAAAGGCAGCCATCGTAACTCGTACGATTTGCAGGGCGCATTTGCGCGCTTGCACGAACGGGAAATCGTCGGGGTAAAGAGAAGAGGGCGAATAAATGCTTGATAACACGGCGCGATAGAAGGTTACGTCAATGTAATGACGACGATAATGCTGGAGAGGTGGCGGTGATCGTGGTAGCGATAGTGGCTGTGTCAGCGAACGGTGACAGGAAGAGACGGGGTTGATGGGAAGGGTATGGTTTGCCCTGGGCATTCCGCGCATACCAACCCTTCCTCGCATGGTATGTTATAATTAGTGCTCCTCCGCACGCACGCAACATTGATATGTCCACGAGGTTCGGAATACTTCCCTAATGAGATGGCCCCGATAAACAACGGGTTAAGTGCTCGCGTGGCCTTCGAAATGGCGCGGCCAAGCCTTCACGCAAATCTTAAAGCGGGATTGAATCGTTCGACGAACTGCGGAAGCACGCACGACGTAGATTTTTTGCAAGTCGCCGAATTCGTGAAAATTGCAGAAGTTGGAAAACCGAGTTTTTTGCCGATTAACACTTTAACTCTTTGGCTGCTGAATACTTCCGGCCAAAGCATGTCCTGCGGACGAAAGACTTTTCACTAGTGTGAACTTTATTGATTATATATCTAAGGCGCAACTAAGTTCTAATGGTAATTCTTCATTCACGCCAAATTAAAGAATGCAAGAAAATTATTTGATAAAGTACGCATCTGGATTTATCTCTTACATTGATGATTGTGGCTGCAATAGGTAAGAAATCGAAGCGATTGGAGACACATATATGCGCCCATAGTCGACACCAATATATTTCGACGGACGGATATATGCGTCCATAGTAGTCAAAGGGTTCAGGACCGCTCACAAGTTTTCTCGTGTTTTCTACACGCTGTCTTTAGATGTCACTTACTTTGATACAATGTATCTATTTTGTCTATTTAAGTATTTACATCAATATTCAATGTATTAAACTCGATTGTCTTCATGTTTTTTTCGCTTATTTACCGCAATATTATACTTTAAAAACCTAGCGGAAACTCTGATACAACTGACTTTTAAATAAAATTTTGTGATAATTTCTTCAAATAATTCTTTAAACAATTTTTTTTTAAATAATACCTAAAATGCATCCTACTTTACAATTTCTAGAAACTTCACACAAATTTATTTTTTAAGTAAAAAAGTTATAATAATTATTAAAAAATATATTTTTTTAATAATACCTATAATACTTCCAATTATACAATTTCTGAAAGTTCCTTGTGACAAAAATGCTTCATAGATAAGAAAGTTACGATTTTCTGTAACGTACAAGTTTGAAAAACGTTGCGGTTCTTTTCCATTGACAGTGATTTCTTACAGATTTTTTGCGTGACTTCATGGTTTAATTTACTGGAAAAGAGACAGAGATCAGAGACACGCAAGGTAATGCGGTGAACAAAGTGCAAGGGCTTGCGTTTTTTTTTATTGATAGTGATATCTACCAATTGACTTTGTTGTGCGTATTTCCTGTGATAATAAGGAAACAGAAATGAGAGCCTCTTAAGATAACGGAGTGTACTATTAAGGCTTGCGGTTCTTTTCGATTAACAGTGATAGCTCCTAATTAATTTTATTGCGTGACTTTATGATTTTAATAAAAAAAAAAACAGAAATTGAGAGTTCTAAAAACATGATGGTCAACACTTCGTTAAAGGTTGGACGTGTTTTCGGTTAAGGGTTACGTATACGGGTTAACTTTTTATATATCTTTATAGTTTACGTGTATTTCATAAGGCGGTGGGTTGCTAATACTTTTCAAAAAAGAATTTTCGCAGGTGCGCACGAAATACTGGTTCTTCGAGCTTCATACATTTGCCCATGTGTCCGTAAACAGATTATGCAATGCAAGTCAGCAGCTGTGGAATGATTGACTTTATCGATGTTTGTAAATGGGTTAGCAGAGAGTCGAGCTGATCGACGTCAGAATGCTCACTCGCATTTCTGGGAGATTGCGTAGGCATGAGATCAAATCGGACGTAATATTGGTTGAGTGTTCATTGCGGAGTTTTTGGCACGTGTTGTATCTGACTGAGACCGATTGAAAGCGCCAAAGAAAGAACTGTTGGATTGGCTTCGTACCGATAATTCAGAGTTCGACTGCATAAACGTAAACGTCCGTCAGGAACAATCACTGTTAGCCGAACGTCGAAATTAATATCTACCGCAATACGTCCGATTGATTTGAGAAAACGGAGCGTGTAAAGCGTGAAGAACAGACTTGTTCGCGTTCACTCGAATTTACGGGACTTCGAAATTTGGTATATTTTTTCACGTCACCCCCATTTTTCTATATTCGTTCGAATCAAACGCAATGGGCAGGTTGAACTCAATTCGGAATCATGGCGTTCAAACAGAGACACGTGTGGTTGGATTTCGATGCAATAGATCGAAATGCACAGGTGTTTGATATGTTCAAGAATCTTGTGCTGTTGTCATAACTTTGGGAAATAGGACTGGGGAGCACCGATGGATTCGTTGGCCTCGGTGCTACATGTATGTATGATTTTTGATGGATAAGTTTGGCATGCGGGCTCGATAAAATCTTGGCTTTGCATTCGATTATTGCGAATGCCGGTCGCGGTTGTTTTCAACCGAATTCTTCGCCGCGCGGAATCGATTGCATATACCACCCTCATTTCGATACGCATCCCGAAGGTTTCACTCTGTTTGTGTTCTCAGAGGATTTAAATAAGCCATCGGTAACGTGAAAAATTGCGAAGCGCTGCCGCTGTACTGTAAAAGTAATTGTGTTTGGATTATCATCGAACGATTGTCGCGACTTTCAGCGGCATCGAATAATGCGATATTCAGCACCCCCGCTATACGAGGTAATCTCGTTTATTGGTAGCGAGAATTCATCGCTATTCGCAAAACATAGGCTGTCCAATATCAGCGCACTTCTACCGACACGAATGCGAGCCGTTCTTTTTAACAAATACCATTTCCGCGCTCCGTTAATAAATGTTCCTAAAAGCAGCCGCTCAAAGTTCCTCCCTCTTACCCAACTCTTGCCTCTCAATTCCGTCCTCCTTGTTTACCGGCGTGTCCGAATTCAGCGTCACAATATAGTGCGATCAAACGCGAAATGAAATTGCTATGTTCGTTAAAATGCATAGCAACGTTATTGTTCCACTTCCCGATGGAGATTGCGATACAAGAATAATACACGACGTCGCGACGTTACCTGCATTTTTTATTTCTGTCCGCGCCTATTTGCCCCCGTCAGATTTGCGCTACATAAAGGGAAAATAATTATTCTGCCCCCCGCTCCCTCCGCGGATCGCGATCTTAGACAGTTCTTTGATCTCGAGAGTTGAATTGAGAAATGTATTCGCGGCACGGCAAGTCGACGCGAGGAAAAATTTTCCATATTAGCGCTACTTCCTCACATTTGCCGCGACAAACGCCGGCGCCGTTCAGCCCTCAGATCTCTGTCGTTCGTATGTATAAAGGCGAGAAGGGCGGCAATCGCAAGACAGAAAAAGAATCGAGAGCTGTGGAGGATGTCGAGGGATTGAGTCGAGCCCTTTCAAACTGTCTCTTGTCTCCCTTTTCTGCCTCTTTTCACCCTTCTGCCAATCTGTCGACCGTCTCTGTCGACGTTTTCTGCCGGATCGTATACGACATGGATGTAGTGATGCTCGATAAGCGGGGGAAATCTAACGAATATTACCAATATTCCTGCTGTTCAAAGGTGACTTTCTCTATAAAATGAAAGAGAAGTAGTCAACGCTATGCTGAAATCGAGTCAGATATTCTGGGCATCGGTCAAATTTGATGGAAGTAAAACAGTCCCCTGCTGCGAGGAAAAGCAGGGTTCCGGTTGCTGTCTGATAAGAATATTACAGGCTGCGATAGACGCAGGCCGGGGGCGCAGAAAACATGTGCGATGCAGGCGACACTTTAGTTTCGTAGGTAACTAGCACGTTCTTAGAATTAAGTGAGCGAGTGAGTAAATGCACGAACGAGTGAGAGAGAATGAGTGCAAGGAAAGTTATAAGGGATGCGCTAAGGGAATAGAGGGCTCTTCTTTTTGTGTCAGCCTTTTTGCGGTTTGGAACGTCAAGGAGTGTAAAGTCGTGCCGGCCTTTGTGCCAGAAAATGTCGTCTCGTGTAATTATAATTGCGTAGTAATGATAATGTTTATTGTTTAGTTTTCGCGGATCTGTTAACACGTTGAGTGCAATTGTGGTGCAAAAGATTTTACTAAAAACTTTGCAAAAATGTCTACAATTGCTAAAAATTTGCAAAAAATTCGCAATGAAGCATATTTGCAATGTTGTAAAAGGAATTGATATTTGAACGATGCTTCAATGTTTCGGCTTCTAACAATTCTGCGTTACCTTCATTTTGTGCGATTTAATCATACCCTGCAGTATTTCATCGCATTGCAGTTTTAACATAGCAAAGTACGCTTGGCAGTCAGCGTGTTAATAATTGTTAAGTTTATAAATACTGCCACATTATTTACCCTGTATTATTAGTATATTTTAACATCTAAACAAGAATACTATGACCATCTATTAACTTATACCAAATCCCACAATATTGTTTTGATATATTTCATGTTAATGTCGGACGTCAGCGATATGAACCTGACTGCTAGTAATTTGTTGCTCTACTTGTTGCTTATATGAATTGAAAATGCGTTCTCGATGTTATTGCATACTATATCGCTTTCATGACATTTTTCATGTTGTGACATAGCGATGTCTTCTTAATTTCTTGACTTGAAACTTAAAACCGTTACAAACATTCTCACGTGACATATGCCTGATCTGATATTGTACATCACGTAAAAGGTGGCATACGTCTGTTATGAGTTAATTTGTTTATGTTGTATAGCGAATTTAAATACGTGTGCTCGGTTAAAAATTCGTGTAATGTTTAGAAAATGGTTAACATTTAGGGCAGAGTCAACCTGTACAAGTCTACTAGATTCCACTATCGTCGCAAAAATTGATAAACTTGATTAATCCAAGGAAACAAATGAGCCGCACGAATTTATAATTATAATGTTGTAAATTATAAATATAATTTGTAATTATAATATTACAAATTATAAATGCAATTTATAATTATAATATTACAAATTATAAATGTAATCTGTAATTATAATTTTATAATTTATAAATATGATTATAAATATAATATAAGTTGACAGACGCTTACAATGGTTATAAATTGTCCTTTGTTAAAGCAACCAACCCGTATCTCGGAAACATCGAGCAACTCGTCACCTCCGTCGTTTATGTAGCATATTCGGCCGAAATTCAGTCGAGCAGTTTCAGCGGCACTGATTGACATTTTTTTCGCGCCGTAATAACGTGTCGCGAAGTCGATCTTGCACTGATTCGATCCATATTGGGCATGTTTGCCCTCATTCTACTTCAGCCACTAAAGAGGGATCCTTTTTTTAACGATAATTCTAGCTTCGCATTCCGCGGTGCTCAGCGTTGAGTCGAATTTGAATTGGGGCTGCACGAAGCGATAGAAAGCGGTGGTGATTGACGTTGAATCCGATGTCTGATTAGACGTATTCCAATGAAGTTGCGCACGTAAGCGAGGGGTTGCAAACGTCTGTTATGAGTTAATTTGCCGAACGTTTTGTTATCTCTCGATTCTTCGCTAAAATACCGTAGCTTCGTGCTATAACGGCAAATCGTCATTCAGAAACGAACAGCATAATTTCTCTACGACACATTGCCGTGTAGACTCAGTTCCTTAACCTTTTCGGTACTACGGGTCATTATCGCAAAGGGCAGTCCGATAAACTTGATTAACAAAAAAAAACGAAAATTTTGGAAAATTGACGATTTATTTTTCAACATAATTTGTAATTTAACTCGATACACTTGATAGCGATGCTCCAACTTTATAATAAAAAATACGTTTTCTGGAGATTATAAATGTGAATCTGTAATTACTCAAATTTCTATAATTTTCAAGTTTGGGATTATAAATATAAATAAGTGACACGGGGCCAAATCTGGAGAATACGGTGGATCAATTGTCCTGTTGTTAAAGCTAATTCAACGTATTTGGCTGCAGCGACGAGCAACTCGTGAGCCCGTCGTTATCGTGGTGAAAGAATTCACTTTTTTCTTTGCCAAATGGGGCCTGTTTTTTTTTTCGGCGTCGAATCGGCTCAATAATTCGGCATAGTCGATCTGTGACTGTTTTGCCCTTCTATTAGTCTATGTAGTTCCACCATTGTGACTTCCCACTAACGAGTGGCCATCACCTGTTTTAACGATAGGACAGTCTTTGCCTTCTTCGAGCACATTCGCCGGTGCAGTCAGCGTTCGACTGTTCGAATTTGTCTCTGGGGTGTACCAGTGGATCTACATTTCGTCGACAGTCACAAAACGACGTTGAAACTCTTTCCGATGCGATTAAACAGTATCAAACACTGCTCTGAAGTGGTCTCACGGATGCGCTTGTTATCCGAAGTGAGCAAACGCGGCACCCGTCGAGCAGAAAGCTTTCTCATGCCCAATATTTCATGCAGGATATGCCGAGATTTCATCGCTGGATCAAGTGTATCGAGTTAAAGGCAAACGTCATTTGAAAAATAAATCGTCAATTTTCCAAAATTTTCGTTTTTCTTTTGTAGGCTAAGGACTTATCGGACTGCCCTCGTAGCTTACCGATAGTATCGATGACTCTTGACCTATTGGCAAGAATGATTGGAAAAGTAAGTAGTAAGCCGATGAATGGACCTAGCCATGTAAAATTTAACAAAACATCTAAGACAGGAGATTCTTATGTTGCAATAGATCTCAGAATCAAACAAGTATTGTACAACAATAATATTATCCTGCAATAGTCACTTATAAAAATTACACATTATCCTCGAGATATTTGGCCTTATTTCGTTTTGTTTCAACAACTGCTCACATTGGCGATATGAGAATTCGTAACAGAATTGGTGAGAAAGTCGTAGGGGAAAAGGAAGAGACACAGAAACTGGGGCAGAGAATGTAGAATCTTCATCTAAATATTAAAACACGTATTTTATTACTGCTCACCAACACAGGATACGTGCTATTCAAAAAACAAGCGGACGAACACTGATTCCTTCATACTTGGCTTTTGACTTTTCCGTTGCGGCTTAGGCATTCTCATCTTACACACATAAATGATCCATACGATATACACACATCAGACTCACACCTGCCCGAACCAGATCAGGAGAGTATAAAGATTCCTTTCAAAGTATTTTATGTCCCACTTTGTCCACGCGGAAGTGTATGTTTACGTTTTGACTATCCTGTCCAGTATCAGCGAATTTGCAACAATGTACGCAGAATCGGGAGATGTTGAAAATGTAAATCACTGTCCAGTTTAACCCATTCGCTGCCAAGGACTTAAATCGCTGCCAACTACTTTAAATGTGTTATAACATGCAGGCTTTTGAATTAGCAAATTTTTTGTGGCCACAAACATAAATATACAAATGTAAAAAACTTGAAAAAATACTACAAGTAAAATTTCTTACAAAAATTATACTTTATTTGAATTGAATGATCAGTGTCGGAATCACTATCATTTAAAAAATATTCTTCTTCTGAATCAAAATCACTGCCAGTTGATATATGGTCGTCCATTACAACTAAATTGAATTGTACAAAGGATAAAATAAATAACTATAAGCTGTATAACCACTGAGAATTTTCACTTTGAAAGTATACCTAATACGTACAACAATGTGTGATATCACTGGGCAAAATTTGTTCAAAATTTCATTTCACAACCAACAATTTGTTGTCCTGAACTCTACAAAACTATTACGAATACTGATAAGAGATGTTGCAGTTATTCAGCTCGAAGCTAAATCAAAATACTTTGTACTGCATTATCTACTTATCTGCTGAGACCCTGTAATCAACAATAGTCAACATCTAGCTTGTACTAATTTACAGAAATTGTGTCTCGTTTTATTGCATTTTGATTATTTTATCCATCTGCGTGATTTCCGATTTGTTTTTTTACTAAAACGTACGCAAATACGAGAAAGGATGCTGAGTCCTGTTGCCTTCCCATTGTCAACGGCGAGTATACTCTCTTTGATTTTATGCTTGTGAATGATTATATATGATAAGATATGTGTTCTTACCAATAAATAACAGAACTTTGGTAAACAATAACACTCAAAATATAAATGGCAATGGGAATGACTTCATATAATTTAGGCTTGGCAGCGAATGGGTTAATGGCGCGCGCCGCAAACTTTCCGAAACAATTTCGGGTATGCTCATACGTTTATAAGGGCGGGTGTTAAACGTCTGCTCTGTTTTTAACCAGTTAACTGTGATTGACGAGTATACTCGTCATGGAGAAGCGACACGATTTTGTGTATTGACGAGTATACTCGTCATGCGTATAAAGCAATGACCATTGGCTATTTATAATAAATTGCAATTTTTGAGAAAAACAAAACATATTCTCAAATTTCAAGCTGTTTAGAATATTTTGAGGCTATGTCGGAATAAAACAAACAAATAAAAAACATAAACAGTTTGAGATGAACTCATGCGTCCCCGTATGCACCGGTTGAAACAGTTTACCAGTTCGCATAATGAATTTATTTATGTGCGGTGATAATGTTTTTTAGATGTTAACCTAAAAGGAGCAAAGGCGAAAGTCCAAAAGTAGATTTATAATAGGATTCCTTCAAGTATGGTCAATTATGGGAGAAATACGTGTCGCCGACCAGGCGCTGAGCCTATTGATAGTTGCTGGCCCGAACTTTATTTTATTGCGTTTTTAGTTTAATATGTATGTAATATATGCTTATGTTAACCAAATAAGTAAATATTAGTAATAAAATTTTCAATTTGATAAAATAAACCCATCTTTCTCATCCAATTTCTTACCAGCGCAACTTACTCTGCGATTGACGAATATACTCGTCATGGCTCGATTCTGGCGACACAAAACGGTGCGCACTCTTAAACGACACCGCCACAGTTAACTGGTTAATGAAGACTCCTGCCTCGTGACACGTTTAGCATTCGAACACGCGAATCGCGCGATCCTCTGTCGCGAAACAACGATCGATGCGCAGCAACGACCACCAAACGGAGCGATACCGTGCAAACGATACTGCCGACGCGGTTCGCCGAAAGTGGAACCACATGCGGTGTTGCAGGCAATCGCGGAAACAACATCATTCGACGATCATGACGTAGGCCAACGGCTAGGACTCGCTACTACACGTCGGCTTCATTCGGTACCGACTGTTTAACCCTTTCGCCGGTGTTAACACCAGAAAAATCTTGTCGGGGAATGAAATGAGGTGCGTAGAGCTGTTGAATTTTAGAAGAGGGCAAATTTGTCACTGATTTTGTTCATATTCGCTACAGGGTTTTTACTCGTTAACTGCCACGGTGGTCACCGGTGACCGGCGCAAAAGATTTTACTAAAAATTAAAAAAAATCGCAATAAAGCATATTTACAATCTTTTAAAAGCAATTAATATTGAAACGATGCTCCAATACTTTGGCGTCCATCAATTCTGCAGTACCTTAATTGTATACGATTTAATCATACTCTGTAGCATTTGATCGCATCGCGGTTCTAATGTAGCAAAATACGCTTGGCAGTCAACATGTTAATAGCAAAAAATATCGAACATGTACTTTATTAACCCTTTGACTGCTGAACACTTTCGGCCGAAGAGCTTGCTGAGGACCAAACACTTTTCACTAGTATGGACTCTATTGATTGATTACGTAAGACGTAACTAAGTTCTAATGATCATTCAAGAAAATGATTTTTATAAAGAACGCATCAGTATTCATCTCGTACATCCATAATTGTGGCTGCAATAGGTGACAAATCGAAACGAATGATGATGCATACATGCGCCAATAATCGACACTGAGATTTTGGCGAACGCATATATGCATCCATAGCAATCAAAGGGTTAAATGTAGCAAGATTTAGCATTTTTTTTAAATTGTGATGGAACGTTGTAATGTATCTTAAAGTAAGGTGCAAGTAAGCAAGATAATCGATTATTAATGTTAGATCCGGGATTCGGAAGAATGCCACTTTGCTTTTTACAATGACATATTTCGTATTTCAGGCATTTTTACTGTTTTTTCAATGTATGTTTGTAATTCAAGCGTATTAATGTATTTATGATATTTATTTATAATAATGTGTGTAGGATTTAGATACCTAAAACTAGAAACTATAATATTTATAAATAATAATAACACAATCGACACACTTTAGTCTTGATTCCTAAACTTTCGTCGTTTCGTCTTTACGTCTTTTCATCTTTTCATCTTTATGTCTTTTCTCTTTACGTTTTGGCGTTTCGTCGTCAACTGGCCACTACGCAACCACACAACATCATTCAACAAACTCTTCACCTATGATACCGCAATATAATAATTGAGGATCATAGGTGACCTTTGCTCGCCATGCTCCCTCTCTCTTCCTCTTAGATTTGAATTCTTATTACAGTCTAACTGGAGGATTCTGTAACCGAGATTCTACATGTTTGTGGTATCAAGTGTATGTGAGTGCGCGGGTGTATATTAAGACCCGTGCGATTGTTTGCCGACCGTACGCGATGCAGAGGCCCTTGTTTGTCATATTTTAAGGTTGAGGAATGTGTGCATGGGTCTGTGAATGCAGAGGTATGACAAAAGACGAGCGAGACCGGCACTTGGTGTCAGCAGTTCTTACGCAGGCCTCAGATGAATGGTGTCGCGTTTTATTCTTGTAGCGATTCTTTAGTACGTAGATCTTATTGCATAAACTTTATTTAAAACATATTACCTCGATCCTACATGCATTATTGTTAAAATCTTATTTGTCTTAATCTTAATCTTATTTTTCACCGTTTACGGGTGACTGGGCCCCTGTGGAAACATAGCCGTCACCCATATCTGGGTGACGTGGCATTCAACGTGTTAAGCTACAAGATTTTCGGCCGTACGGTCATAAGTGACCGTAGACCATAGCGAACACGTTATAGCGAGCGATTATAAGCCATATCCTCTCCGCGGCCACCTTAGCCAATCTTGAAACTCCGCATCGATCGCCCATTATGAACGATATCGAAAAAAGCCTGCCAACCCCACCGCCGGAGTCAGCGCTGGCGTCCGTTGCGTGAAGTTAACGCGCTATTTTGAACCGAGCGTTGACCTCACGTCAGCCAACCGATGCGAGTACGGCGATTCAACGACACCGAGAAACGAGATGGAGAGAAAATGCAGGACAGAAGTGGCGTGCGAGAGAGCGTCAGCCCAAAGGGTGGGGTGGGGTGGCATGGGGTGGGATGGGAAAGAGACGCATGAGAGGGTGCAGGCAAAGGCCGGGAGAAAAGTGCACGGATATATGACGGAACGCGATATACGAATGGCGGAAGAGAGCGCAACTTTTACCCCGACACGCCCGATGTGTTTGTCTTTTAGTTCCGCACGCGCGGAATATCGCGACGCGGCTTAAGACCTGATTTTATCACCGGCGGCGCACACTCACGCGAGCAATTCGAAGCGTACGCGCGACGGATCGTTTCTAATTAATGACGAATCCTCGTTTGCCCGCGGCGGTTTTTCCTTTGGCGGCAGCACGCGTGTTAAGTTATTAATGACGGCTAAACATGAACACCGGCCGTAGCGCTTGGTGCGTAAGCGCAGACGCAAATGGAACCTGTGAATTCTACCTTTCAAATCCTATTATGGAAGCTATAATAAGCAATCCCCTTACCTTCGAAGCATGATACGTCAGCGGGAGTTTCGCAGTCGGAATTACTTACAGCGATCGCATAATGCAGTGGTGCAACTTTGGCGAATTATAAAAACGGAAGATTAATTAAATGGTATGGGATAGCATCGTATTATTGTTAAGCTATGCGTTTTTAATGATCCACTGCAGACCACTGTATGACTTTCGGTTGCCTGGTACCATCTGTGCACAACCGAATCGCCCACAGATGATTCACAAATGATATAGTCAGCTAAACGGTAGGAAAAATGGTTGCAAACATAATTAACACATGGACAGCGCTGAAACTGACCCAATAATATATAGTACGTTTCGGACACACGAAGGAAAGTTGGTCGCTACCAATGTCAACAGTCATCAGTACGACTGTTGCAAACAATCGGAAAGCGAATCAATCTCGTACATGTGTAAAAGCCGGATCCCTGGTCAAAAATTAGAGAGTTAATCGAAAAACGTAGTGGTATAGCTCGCGACTTTATTGACAGGCGAAATTGATGTATGCGTAAACTCGATACGTCATTTAGTATATTCCGAGAACGGATAAATATAATTTCGGTGCGCTAGACTACATTGCGCTTGTAGCGCGAGCTACTTTTTGCAGCATTGTTGGAATAATTTTTTACCCGAGTACGGAGAAGATGGGAGAAATATTTAAGTCGCGCCCGATATGGTGTTATCCTCAATTGCGGGAGAAACGTCCGTGTCTCACAGCTTCCTGATGCGGAATGTAGGAAGGAATTTTCGGTGGGTGGTGTGGCCACCAACGAGTCGGCAGTGACGTACGTTTAATAACGCTTAGGTCGACGAAGAACAGAGACTACGTTGCGTCCGACCGGGTTTACTGCATATTAGGCCGCTTGACATGAATTCCTCGAGCACCCTGCATTTTTTACCTGTGATGGACGCGGAAAGCCGTACGCGGACGGTTCGTAAGACGACCCGGGATTTCAATTTCGCATTGCTTCGTATCTCTTTGTCGGCGATTGTTTGGCGACAGGAAAATGCACCGAAGAATTCATTGCGCGCGCAATTTCTTTCGATGCTGTTTTTTGCACCGTTTTATGCCGAAGAGTGCGAAAATGTTAGACAAAGTTGTGATTGTAAGTTAACAACTGCTTGTGCATCGTTTTCTATTGCGGGTGATTGTTTGGCAACAGGAAAATGCATCGAAGAATTCATTGCGCGCGCAATTTCTTTCGATGCTGTTGTTTGCACCGTTTTGTGCCGAAGAGTGCGAAAATGTTAGACAAAGTTGTGATTGTAAGTTAACAACTGGTTGTGCATTGTTTTCTCTTGCGGGTGATTGTTTGGCGATAGGAAAATGCACCGAAGAATTCATTTCGCACGCAATTTCTTTCGATGCTGTTTTTTGCACCGTTTTATGCCGAAGAGTGCGAAAATGTTAGACAAAGTTGTGATTGTAAGTTAACAACTGCTTGTGCATCGTTTTCTATTGCGGGTGATTGTTTGGCGATAGGAAAATGCACCGAAGAATTCATTTCGCACGCAATTTCTTTCGATGCTGTTGTTTGCACCGTTTTATGCCGAGGGGTGAGAAAATGTTAGACAAAAGTGGTGATTGTAAGTTAACAACTGATTGTGCATGGTTTTCTCTTGCGGGTGATTTTTGGCGACAGGAAAATGCACCGAAGAATTCATTGCGCGCGCAATTTCTTTCGATGCTGTTGTTTGCACGGTTTCATGCCGAAGGGTGCGAAAATGTTAGACAAAAGTTGTGATTGTAAGTTAACAACTGGTTGTGCATGGTTTTCTCTTGCGGGTGATTGTTTGGCGATAGGAAAATGCACCGAAGAATTCATTTCGCACGCAATTTCTTTCGATGCTGTTGTTTGCACGGTTTTCGAAGGGTGCGAAAATGTTAGACAAAGATGTGATTGTAAGTTAACAATTGGTTGTGCATGATTTTCTCTTGCGGATGATTGTTTGGCGACAGTTTTATGCCGAAGATGCTGTTGTTTGCAGTGTGAAAATGTTAGACAAAGTTGTGATTGTAAGTTAACAACTGGTTGTGCATTGTTTTCTCTTGCGGGTGATTGTTTGATAGGAAAATGCACCGAAGTGCAATTTCTTTCGATCGTTTTCTATTGCGGGTGATGTAAGTTAACAACTGGTTTGGCGGTGATTGTTTGGCGATAGGAAAATGCACCGAAGAATTCATTTCGCACGCAATTTCTTTCGATGCTGTTGTTTGCACGGTTTCATGCCGAAGGGTGCGAAAATGTTAGACAAAAGTTGTGATTGTAAGTTAACAACTGGTTGTGCATGGTTTTCTCTTGCGGGTAATTGTTTGGCGATAGGAAAATGCACTGAAAAAATCGTTGCGCGTGCAATTTCTTTCGATGCTGTTGTTTGCACCGTTTTATGCCGAAGAGTGCGAAAATCCATTGAAAATCCATTCAATTATTATTGACTATCAAAACTCGAAATTTCAGTAAAACACAATAAGAATATTACTTGGTGGTATGTTTCCTTCATGTTACCAATAGAATTGCTAAGTACTTTATAATCAATTACAGACGTAAGCCGCGACATGGACGGCGAGCGTTGATTTATGGAAAAATTGCATAAACAACTAGCAGGACCAATACTGGACCTTTGCTCTACGAGGCAGAGTCCTAGACATTCTTGAATTGGATACAAGAATCCGAAGCATTCGATCCAAATGTTCTCTCGTCCACGCTTTTGTAGCATCTGAAGTAAAACTGTGTATTTTCACAGGTATTATCAAAATAAAGAGTAAGGTATAAAAAATAACTAAATACGTATAATATAGTAATAATGATGATACAATAAATTGCTAAATTTAGCCTCCAGATGGGTGATTCAGACAGCAGTACTAGCGAAATTTATAATAGGACCATTTGTCCTGCGTTCGACGTGTATATACGTCATTGCTTGATTTTAATTCCGGACCCCGTGGGGGATTCCTAAAATTAAATTCCGCACTTAGCTGCTTAAATAGGGACGTCGTTGTTAAAATATTCAGACGCGGAACCTTGATACAGCTTATTTCGTTAGCTGAATAATATTTTCTGCAGCAGTGCGAACGCACTCAGGCTTCATTTTCTAACATAAAATCTATACCATCTTAATAATTGTCACCGTCGCTTAACACTTTGACCTTAGCAACGAGTTTCCTTTTTCCTGTTATTATCAGTTACCTGTTTCTGGAGTTGTTCGCAATTACTGACGAACTGTTTCTATAAAGTGCAGTATGTATATAAAATCCACCAATTTAGTGGCGAAATCGTTACAGGTGTGACCGATATAATTTCATGTTTTGTATAAATAATATTAGAAATCGTTAAAAATCAAGATATAATGCCACGCCTTTGATTTCAAATAGTGAATATCAGTCCGTGTTACTTGCGAAAAATGCGTGTTGGAAATTGTACAGTTCTTTTGGGCTCGCGTGGTCGGCTAAGTGTTAACCCTCTTATGGGCCCACGTGACTTTGAAGTCACATATCGATAAATCGATAATAATAATTTAATTTTTTTTTTTTACTAGAAGGCGTAAACATCTTGTTATATAATGTCTCCTTAGTAACCAATAACATGCTTGATTTCTTCTCAAGGCCTGGTAGCGAACGATCCCCGGCCCAGCGTTGTATATATGCGTCGTATGAAAAATGCTTATTTTTTATATAATTGGAATGTTATAAATATATATATATCAATCAAAATCACCATGGTCCAAATAGCGAAGTCGTTGTATATATATTAGAAAAATGCTTATTTTTTATAAAAACACCATGGTTTTTCTTTCGTTGAAGCTATTATAATTGGAATGTTATAAATATATATACTCAAAATTTAACGTCATATTAGAAAAAAAAACACCATGGTCCGTGAGGCCCGGTAGCGAACGAGTTAATTTGGAAAAATATCTTTAAGCCTTTCGCTACGGGAGCCCTGTCCGCCGAAGTACCGTCACTGAACGGAAACTCGCGCCGGAAATATGCATAGTGCGCGTGGTTTCTGCATATGTGTTGTTTTAAGTGCTAAATAGGAACTGTGCTGAATAAAACAATCATTGCTCTAATGTAATAAGTATATTTACATTTTTAATATGAAAACACTTCCAACATTTTTTAAATGCAAAATACAAAACCCTAACCTGAAAAGTCTAATTTTTAAGAGTTAAAAATTATACATTAAGCCGATCTATTCCTAATTCTTGTAAAAACCAAATATGTAAAATTGTTTACTGCCGAATGGATTTTTTATATTGATAGAATATAATTGATAGAATTTATAATTTATATTATTATATGAAGAATTTATAATTATATATTATTTATAATTTAATTGATAGAATATTCGGTATAAAACAGTAAACGATCGCTCTGATGTTTGTAGTTTATTGCGTAATACGTTTGGATATGGTTTCAACAAAGAGCAGTTATAATATAAGCAATAAAATAAACGGAAAATGCTCTGCCGATAACGAAAAATGTTGCCATCGACTATAAATGGCATTTGTACAGATTATTTCGATGCCGCATATATGCGGCGCTCGTACCCAGAAGTCGTGGTGTGGATGCCGCGTATATGCGGCGCTCGTACACACAGCTCGTCGAGTGGATGCCGCATATATGCGGCGCTCGGCGCGAAAGGGTTAATTCTCAAATCACGTAACACAGAAAAAAACTCACGTATAAAGAGGTACGCCGGCTTCGTCCTTGAACCAGAACACCATGTGCAAGGTGTCCTCGCCGGGCGGTGTTATGTCACATGGCAACTCAGCTGGTTTTCCTTCCACGACGCTGATATTCACCAACGGCACTGTAACAAAACAAAAACAGTTACGTTCCGTTCCGCACACTCTGTCTCTGTTGGCCACAAATCACACATGCACGCGCCATGTTAATTTATGCTAATCCCCTCGTATCGCAACTAAGTTACGGTGCGATAGTGCATTTAACCGAGTGCAGTGCGTGAAAGGGTAATAACAAGGACTTGTACCGATTCTGCGGGAAATGTGCGTTAACACCCTGTGTCGTTATAATGAGCGAAGCACACGTGTGAACGCATTGGCCTCTGACCGAAGACTGCTTCGCGAGCTGTGCGAGTTGACCTGCGGGTGCTCGCTGTTTACACTGCTCGCAAACAGTTTCCGAAAGCGCTTCGACGCGCCTCGGGCTCCTCTGTTCTCCTGAATTTTCTTCTACAAACTACGCCGTACGAACAAGGCAGATCCTTGTCGCGCATCTGCATGTATGAGATTTACGATGTAAATGCAACGCGGTCGTGTGTCTGTGATGTTTCGTTTCGGGGGCGACGTATATTAAATCTTCCGACGATTCATTTTCAACTGTATACGCTTAACTCCTTGCGCTGTAAGTAGATTGAGCAGCGCGCAGTCAACGCGCTTGAAGCAATTCAAACCAGCGTGTTAGTTGATATAATTACTGTAAAAAGTTTTGAGAGAATTTGTGCGAATATTTCGTGTAGTCGTGGTATTTAGATAAATTTGGACAAGATGGGGGTTAAGTATAATTATCAATTTCAGAATAATTTCGAATGTGGAAAATACGATGCAATACGTTGATTATTCGTCCAAGTAGCTTCACTGCAGTTTTTCGCATTTTATACTCAGACTTAGCTGCACTTTATCAAAGATGTACGGGATAAACAGTATGAAGCTACACAATGCATATATTTTGTTTTTGACATGTTTTATATTTCACCAAATAACGTGTAAACGAGGGAAACGTATATCCGTAAAATCAACAAATATTTATCTGGATTTTTCTGTTTCATGCTGTTTCCACGTTGGGCAGAGATGACAACCGACGTGTGTAGAACGTCATTCAGGAGGCGTATAGACCAGTCGTACTTTCAAGCTGAGAATACATTACAAATGGACAAACGTGAGGGTCTCTTTTTAAGCAGCGATGGCATTAGATTTATTTTAGACACGCTAAAGTAATCAGTCGACATGCAACACACGTCGTTTCCATCTGAACAACAAATGACAACCGGACGTGCGCAGCACGTCATTCTGCCACAATGAGATCAATCGTGCTTTCAAGCTGTGAGCATAGAAAAACCTGCCATACCCAGTCGTTTTCAAGGCAATCAAAGCATCAAATACATCTTAGACAGATTATGGTAATCAACTGACATGCTATGCGTCTGATTTCTATGTTAGACACTGGTCACACACGACGTGTGCTGTACATCATTTCACCATAGGTATACAACCGCACTTTCAACACATTCGCGACCGCTGACGTGAATTCACGTCTTTTCAAGTTCTATTCCTGGTTGTCGCTGACGTGAATTCAAATAATTCTAAATTCTATTCTTAATTGCCGTTGATGTGAATTTATATCTTTTCAAGTTCTATTCCTAATTGATGCTGATGTAAATTTACATAATTTTAAATTCTATTCTTGATTGCCATTGACGTAAATTTATATCTTTTCAAGATCTATTCCTAATTGCCGCTGACGTGAATTAATATAATTTTAAATTCTATTCTTGATTGCCATTGACGTAAGATTACATCTTTTCAAGTTCTATTCCTAATTGCCGCTGACGTGAATTCACATAATTTTAAATTCTATTCTTGATTTTCATTGACGCAAGTTCACATCTTTTCAAGTTCTATTCCTAATTGCCGCTGACGCGAATTAATATAATTTTAAATTCTATTCTTGATTGCCGCTGACATAAATTCACACCTTTTCAAGTTCTATTCCTAATTGCCGCTGACGTGAATTTACATAATTTTAAATTCTATTCTTGATTCCCATTGACGTAAATTTATATCTTTTCAAGATCTATTCCTAATTGCCGCTGACGTGAATTAATATAATTTTAAATTCTATTCTTGATTGCCATTGACGTAAGATTACATCTTTTCAAGTTCTATTCCTAATTGCTGCTGACGTGAATTCACATAATTTTAAATTCTATTCTTGATTTTCATTGACGCAAGTTTACATCTTTTCAAGTTCTATTCCTAATTGCCGCTGACGCGAATTAATAAAATTTTAAATTCTATTCTTGATTGCCGCTGACATAAATTCACACCTTTTCAAGTTCTATTCCTAATTGCCGCTGACGTGAGTTTACATAATTTTAAATTCTATTCTTGATTGTCATTGACGCAAGTTTACATCTTTTCAAGTTCTATTCCTAATTGCCGCTTACGTAAATTCACATAATTTTAAATTCTATTCTTGATTGCCGCTGACGTGAATTCACGTCTTTTCAAGTTCTATTCCTGGTTGTCGCTGACGTGAATTCAAATAATTCTAAATTCTATTCTTAATTGCCGTTGATGTGAATGCACATCTTTTCAAGTTCTATTCCTAATTGCCGCTGATGTAAATTTACATAATTTTAAATTCTATTCTTGATTGCCATTGACGTAAATTTATATCTTTTCAAGTTCTATTCCTAATTGCCGCTGACGTGAATTCATATAATTTTAAATTCTATTCTTGATTGCCATTGACGTAAGATTACATCTTTTCAAGTTCTATTCCTAATTGCCGCTGACGTGAATTCACATAATTTTAAATTCTATTCTTGATTTTCATTGACGCAAGTTTACATCTTTTCAAGTTCTATTCCTAATTGCCGCTGACGCGAATTAATATAATTTTAAATTCTATTCTTGATTGCCGCTGACATAAATTCACACCTTTTCAAGTTCTATTCCTAATTGCCGCTGACGTGAATTAATATAATTTTAAATTCTATTCTTGATTGCCATTGACGTAAGATTACATCTTTTCAAGTTCTATTCCTAATTGCCGCTGATGTAAATTCACATAATTTTAAATTCTAATCTTGATTGCCGCTGACGTGAATTCACATATTTTCAAGTTCTATTCCTAATTGCAGTTGGCGTAAATTCACATAATTTTAAATTCTATTCTTGATTGCCGCTGACGTGAATTCACATAATATTAAATTCTATTCTGGATTGCAGCTGACGTAAATTCACATCTGTTCAAGTTCTATTCCTAATTGCCGGTGACGTGAATTAATATAATTTTAAATACTATTCTTAATTGCCGTTGATGTGAATGCACATCTTTTCAAGTTCTATTCCTAATTGATGCTGATGTAAATTTACATAATTTTAAATTCTATTCTTGATTGCCATTGACGTAAATTTATATCTTTTCAAGTTCTATTCCTAATTGCCGCTGATGTAAATTCACATAATTTTAAATTCTATTCTTGATTGCCACTGACGTGAATTCACATCTTTTCAAGTTCTATTCCTAATTGCCGCTGACGTGAATTTACGTAATTTTAAATTCTATTCTTGATTGCCATTGACGTGAATTCACGTCTTTTCAAGTTCTATTCCTGGTTGTCGCTGACGTGAATTCAAATAATTCTAAATTCTATTCTTAATTGCCGTTGATGTGAATGCACATCTTTTCAAGTTCTATTCCTAATTGCCGCTGACGTGAATTTACATAATTTTAAATTCTATTTTTGATTGTCATTGACGCAAGTTTACATCTTTTCAAGTTCTATTCCTAATTGCCGCTTACGTAAATTCACATAATTTTAAATTCTATTCTTGATTGCCGCTGACGTGAATTCACGTCTTTTCAAGTTCTATTCCTGGTTGTCGCTGACGTGAATTCAAATAATTCTAAATTCTATTCTTAATTGCCGTTGATGTGAATGCACATCTTTTCAAGTTCTATTCCTAATTGATGCTGATGTAAATTTACATAATTTTAAATTCTATTCTTGATTGCCATTGACGTAAATTTATATCTTTTCAAGATCTATTCCTAATTGCCGCTGCCGTGAATTAATATAATTTTAAATTCTATTCTTGATTGCCATTGACGTAAGATTACATCTTTTCAAGTTCTATTCCTAATTGCCGCTTACGTAAATTCACATAATTTTAAATTCTATTCTTGATTGCCGCTGACGTGAATTCACATCTTTTCAAGTTCTATTCCTAATTGCCGCTGATGTGAATTCACGTCCTGCAATTTTATTTCTGAATGTGGCAATATTAGACGCTACCGATAATAACCGAAACCTCAGCGAGACAAGTAAGAATGTCTCAGTTGTCTCACTAAGTGTTAGCCGGCACAATCGGAGAAATTAAAATATCCACAAAAACGTTGTAGTCTGCAAAACTCGCGGAATACGTCGTGACACTTCATATGTATGCAAATTATGTAAAGGTCGTTTATGCAAAAGTCATTGTTTTGCGATTTATCACACTAACTGTAAGTATTATATATTGTTTTTACTCGGCTTTTCGAAAATTCTTGTAATATAATGCTAAATAAATTCAGCACAATAATAACAAGTGGTCTATTGTCTACCTATGAAGCAAGTATACAAATCATAAAATTATTTTTCTTTTAAACAACACATAATTGCAACATTGATATTCCAAAACAAATTTCACTATTTTGATCCTTGCTTCAACCAGCTTCAGATTTCATTATTTTCGCCGGTACTCAGTATTAGAAACAGAAAAAATTTGCCTGTCTCGAATGTGTTAACCCTTTGCACTCGGACATGTTTCTTCACGAAGTAGCGAATAGCGCAACATTTCGTTCAAAATGGTATAGTTTTGAAAAAAAATACTCTGGTCAAATCATGTTTTGCATACAACTTTGCTGATATATTTATGTTAAAACAAAATTGAAATTTTCTAGCCTATTCTTTTCGAATGCGTCATAGTTCATTCACCAATGTGCATTGCGGGATTATTCAAACACATATCGTAGTAATAACGTGTTTATGATCTTTCACGTGTCATTTTTTCTTCCGAGCATATACAATGTTTATACAATAACTTGCAGTTTGTCATTCAGCCTATTGCAGGAATATATAGAAGGTTGTGCTTGCTGTCGCTAGAATTCTCCTTTCAATTTATTAACCACGAATTTACTAAATATTAAATAGCACACAGATTATTAATTCTATCTCATTGCCTTAACTTGCAATTCCCCGGAAAAATCTTAAGGAAACAAATATTTGAACAAACGTTTTCTGTACATACATTTTCCACAGTAATAACACGAAGTATCTTCGTGTCCCCTCAGAGGGGACAGTCGAGTGCAAAGGGTTAAGCTGAGTGCGCAGCACAACGTAACGTATTAGGCCTTTCCAAGTGAGAGAAGCATCAGATTCATTCTAGATACCTTATCATAAATCAGTTGTCGCGCGACGCACGTTATTTCCACATTACGCAGAGTCACCAATCGACATGCATATAGTGCTGTCACTTTAACTTGGCAAGCGACACGTGGACACCCCACCTTGGGCCTATGTCGCATGGCTACCCCTTTCATGCCACAGCTCTGCTTCAACTCCACTGCACACAGAGATAATCAATGCTGCACACACTAGTGAGATACACAAAGTATCAGGGTGTGGGTGGAACGTCATTGAGTCGATCGCGTGTGTCTCTGGAAGGGGATGTAAAGGCATAAGTCCCCTCGAAGCAGGGGGGTAAACTTCGATGGGGACTAGCCATAGAAAGAGGGGAGTCTCACTTGCTAATTTAAAGTGACACAACATTAGTCAACTATAGGATTTAAATACGTGAAGCTAGAGAGTATAATATTTATAAACAGTAACAACACAATTAACACGTTGGCTGCCGTGGGGGTCACCGGTGACCGGCGCAAGAGATTTTACTGAAGAACCAAAATATTCGCAATGGGTAATAATAATTATTTTATAAACACAATTAAGCACATTATTTACATTTTGCATAATTCAGTCAAACGCTGTAGTATTTCATAGCAACGCCGTTCTAATACGGCAAAATACGCACGGCAGTCAACGTGTTAAGAAACTTTCGTCTTATTTCCTAATCTTTCGTCGTTTCGTTTTTTCATCTCTACGCCATTTCGTCTTTTCGTTTCGTCGTCAACTGCCTCCTAAGCAACCAAATAACACGATTCAACAAACTCGTTATCTATGATACATCAATATAATAATTGAGGATCACAGGTGACCTTTCCTCGCCAATTAGAGGAGCCTGATTTGAGGTCCCACACAACCATATCTTAACCCCTTCGATACTAACGGTAACTGTTGTCACAGAACATCTGATGCTTGCAATGTTAACGGTGACTTTAGCCACCCGTTTAGCTGCTTCATTTGTTACGTATAAATGTCCGGCTTCGTGACGAACACATTCGATACGGCATTCGTATTTCTTCATACATTCAAATAGGTGTACATCCGCATTTCGAAATTATTGAGCCCTCATTCATTTTACCAAATTCGTTCAAGGCATCACATTGCCCGATACACATTTTAGGCACGAACATAAAGAAAATTTGGGCAATACATGAGCTCTATGTTACTCCAAGGGTCTCAAAAATACAAAGTCAGCTCTTAACCTTATTTAACACTAAACGTACCGGTATTTTACACCTACTGATTCTTACAATGCAGGGTCATTTGACTCCTTATGAAATACGCGTTGATTTTCAGATAGAAATTTCTAATTTATTAACCCGTTGACTGCTATGAACGCATATATGCGTCCGTTGATATCTATCGTTTCGGTTTCCTACCTATTGCAGCCAGAATTATCGATGTACGAGATTAATATAGACGCGTTCTTTATCACATAAGCATTTTGCATAAATGAAGAATTATCAGTAGAAATTAGTTGCGCCTTACATAATCAATTAATAGAGTTCACACTAGCGAGAAGTGTTTCGCCTCAACGAGCGTTTCGGCCGGAAGTATTCAGCAGCCAAAGGATTAAAGCGAGAAATTTAATAATGCGATAATATCGGAGTTTACAAAAAGTCAAATGAGCGAAAGAAATAACAATGAATATACGTTTTTAAAGTACATTTTCAAATTTGACCTCGTTTGGTACGTTTAGTGTTAATTTGATACAATTTGAATAAGGAACTGGTTTCCATTACGTGATAAGATATAAATCGTTCAGTTCCCGAGTGCAGAAACTGATGTACAAAATCGTTCCGAAATAAACAACATGCTCAGGACCAGCAATCTGTTTCTTATAGATCCGACATACTATTCAGCTTGGCTGTGATTTTTGAATGGGGCGACAGCTGCAACCATTTTTGCTCCCAGCAAAAGACGTACATTCACCTTTTCACTCATCCGCACACAATGACTTGCTATTTTCGATCGAGCAAACAATCGCTTATTCCGATCGAAGATTGTACGTTCGTACTGGAATTGTCCCGTGCCTCGGCAATGGCACCGCGCAGCCACCGCATCGACAGGATTAAACATAGCAACGCCACATGACAAACGCAAGCGTTTTTCGAAACGGCGCGGGCATCAGATTTATTCCAGAGCCCAACTAGCCTAAACTAATCAGCCGCGCGATGCAGCCGGCCAGCTAATTGCGTAAATTCCGGCAGCGAAGGGTGATTACGTTCGGCAACATAGAGAGAAACGAATAGCTCCGCTAGCCGTACACGTCCGCCGCTGACGTGTCAATCGGTCGCGAACGAGCTGGCGCATTGATCGGGCTTCTGCAACTTTCCCGGCGTGTTCGGCGAAACGCGCTAGGCTGCGAAAACACCGGCCCGGATTTCCGCCAGTGGCCCGCTCGCTTGCGGCCGGCGATATCGGAAATCCAGGTATTCCGATGCAGCTGCAATTCAATGAGGATTGGCGGCGGCGATATGTAAAGCGGACGGCTCCGAGCCGCTACGATCGGATTAAGAGATCCGGCTTATGAAATTCCGTTTCCGCGGAACGCCGTAAACTCGGCTACGTACGATGTCGGTGGCGAATCGGGATCGGTTGGCTCGGGTAGTTGGAAGCCTCGAGGGTCAGATCGCACGGGCGCCAGCGGACGGCGTCGGCCAATTCCTTCGTAAATTTCCGTAGGCTATTTCCAAGAAACGAGTTTCCATTCGATTCGCTCGACTGGCTTCGTTTTCCTCTCGGCGGACGGCCGAAACAAGTAGCGAAGCTACGGGCACCGAAACGCAATGTCCATCCGGCGAACGGACTCGCGCTTTGTCTATTTGCCCGTGACCGTCTCTGTCTCGCTTCCCGCCGGCCCCCGAGACTTTTTGTCAGCGTGCAATCCGAGGCGGACAAGAAGGAACGGGAGCCGGGATCAAACCGACCGGACCTGATTTGTTGCTCGACTGGAATCTCTTTGGGACGTTTGTCGACCGTGACATTCAATGAGGATGGCACGTCGTCGTAAAGTGGCGTAGAATGTCGCCGCGTGTCAACAGTTCGAAGGGATTGACTTAATCGCCCGCTGATTTAGGAACGTCGGCGAGCAGGGGAGTTTGCGAGGGAGACTTATTGAATCATATTAGAGTCGCTGACCGCTTTATGCTGGACGGCTGGTGTAATTGAATGTGCGCTCGTGGTGTGTACCGCGGCTTTTAGAGAGCGTTAATATAAAAGCGTCGCCGGAGAATGTGGGGAAATTTGTGAAGTAGAAGCGCGGGTGAGCTGCGTTTGAGACAGTGCGCTTCTCGGATTGCACGTGAGCCGTGTCGCGAGTCGCGTGAATGCGTGTAATTGGTTTTAAGAAAGCGCAGAGGCGCTCTGTGGACCGGCAGGCATTGAGCGCACTGGCGGTAATTTCAATAAACACTTGCTTTTTCTACAGCAAGAACGACTCCCGGCAGCAGCGAGGATTTTCATTAAATAATCCCTCCAGTATTACACAACGTAACGACCGGCGGCAAAAGTTCTGCTAATACTCAGATAGCCTGCAAACAGCGCGTCTCTCCGTTTCCCAGAATTTCAGCGTATTCGGCACATTACGCCCGCGCAGACGAATTCGCAAAACATAAAAAGGCAAGCCGGATGTTCGGAGTATCTGGCGATAGGGCATCCGAGAATACCACCCACGTCAGCGCGAGCAAGGGACAAGTACAGGGGATTAGCATACGCTTCGTATTTATTGCCCGCGCGAGCTTGCCTCCCCAGCGTCGTCGGCATAAAATATTGTTTAAGGGCGACTCTTTATCATATAAACGCTCCGCGTAACGGAGCTCATTTGAATTCCGCTTTTTCCGCGGCGTAATGGCTCCGGTCGACGCGCAACAAGCAGTTTACTTTCCCTCGGTCGCTGTCGCTGACATCCACGACGTTGCTCCGCGGGGCGTGTCACGGTGTTTTCCATCCTCCGCGTCGAAAGCCAGAAGCCGCGCAAGACCCATTTCCGGGAACGTTACAATTTCATGAAGGCGCAGCTCGCGGCGCCCACCCACCTTACCCACCGAGGACGGCATTTTGTTTTTACCGCAGAGCCAGACCGACATTGGAGGACAACGCGGAAAAACATCCCTCCTAAACTTTGTCATGCCGGGTGTTGCGGGCGGCTGCGAGTGTGCGGCATTCCGCGCTTCATTATGTGCGCGGAGAGTCGATTAATGCCGACGCGACGCTGGAATTTGCTTACAGAAATGTCAGCAAAACCGTCCGACGACCCGCGGGCGTTTAAGAATTTTCTGACGCGGCGTCTCCAATGGAAACCGGCGGAATTCCGGGGACGCGTCGATCGGGTGCATTAGATTGCCGGTTTTACTTATTTACGGGCCATTTCTACGTCGTTGGTCGCGACACGGCCATCGATTAGTCGCGACCAGCACGTGCACGCGCTTGTCGTTTAAATACCATGAGAGCAGCCTTGAAAGCCGTTTCGATTAATGGAATTCCGCAACACGTCCGCAATTAACCCTCAAAGACCCGAGGCGCTGGCCGAAATGTCCAGCGCGCTAATGGCGAGCGAGGGTCGTGTCGCATCCGAAACGCATTTAATGAATGCAGTATCGATCGAAATCAGCATTCAACGGCAGGTTACGAACCGGTGCGCGCTGGATCCAACACGAAGACATTCGATTTCGCCGTCAATGAAAGGACCCGCCGCTCCTAGTTCGTCGTCCTCGAGCGATGCAGATTTTTACACGCGCCCTTCCACTTTTTGCAAGCACCTTTAACGTTTGCAGAGCAGATTTTAGGTGTCGGTGGGGTAATTCACGGGCTCGGTGAAAAAAGCACCGCTTATGCCGCATAACGATGCGGAGCGGAACGCAAATACGATTTTACGATTGATTGCCCCACGCACTGTGCCCTCAGCGATATCATAGCAATACAAATAAATGATACGAAATAACGATCCTTCTGCACGCGTGAATTTTACGCGTCACTTAATGTGCCATGGCCGTCGCGCGTAAGGTATGAATAAAAATACCATTGCAATTAAATAAACAAGCTTGTTTTCATCTGTTACAGTCGAGTGCAGCGACGACTGCAAAACGAATGTGTCATCGATACGGTAACTTGACGATGAACACGTGTGCGGGTCGATTGACAATAATCCGTTTCAAATAAAATTGACTGCGGATCTCGTAGCGCCCGACCGCTAATTCCCATGCACGCTGATCGGATCATATTTTATGATGCCGCCGGAACGATAATGAACGGTGAAGAGTTATTCGCGAAACGAAAAATTCGTTTACATGAGCAAACCGAAATTTCGGCGGACTCGCAGCTCGTCGTCGAAATTAATTTTCGATGCGGCCAGACGAAACGATTATGACGGACGCTACGTAGATATTGTCGATCGTTCTTTCTCATCTCCTAGCTTCGGGCAGCATGTGGTGTTTGGAAGATTGAACAAAAGTTTCGATAGGAAAAAAGAGAGTAGGCCCGGCGTGGATGTCGAACTTCGTTTAGTTCTTCCTCGCGGCTCTCCGCCGAACTTTTACCGAACTTATAGCTTCGCATCACTATCGAACCATGCCGCGGGAGTGAACCGAAGTCTTCATAAATCTTTACAGTGACGCAGATTAATTGTATGCTGACGTCGTTGCACTCGTTTTAGTCGATAAAATCACAACACGCGTTCGGACATAATGTTGAAATAATATTTACGAAGGTTAGGTGGCTGCTCTCGCTTCGCAAACTTTCTACTGTATGCGCCAGTGCTCGGATAAATTTACCGTTCGCCTATATACGTCGTTGAGGGGGCGTGAATCCTTGTCCACTCGACTCTAGTTCATGCGAGTCAGGCTCGCGAAGAAGAACTTTGTTTGACGAGAAGTTTCGAATAGGTGTGCAATGTCGGGATGGACGGAATAGCTTCATTTGAATTAGTCCAAGGATCTTGCAATTAACACACCGGTCGTTGAACAAAAAAGAACTTCAAACAAGCAGAAAAGGGGAAGTTATATTGTGGACAGAATGCAATGAATCAAGCGGCTTGGCCTTTGAAAACAAATATTTTCCACATTTAAGTGTTGCCCTATCCATGTCACACGGTTTAGTTGGAAGTGATCAATTCTTAAAATATACCCCTTCCAATTATTATAAAAAATAAAAGTCTCTTGAATAATTCATTTAACTGGGATATGAAAAGCTGTCGAGAAGGGGTCAAAAGTTGGCACCTAGACCTACAAAATTTGTAACCCTTTCGCAGATGTGCTAAAAAATGCATGAAAGTACCGTCCAAAAATAAAAGTCTCGATTAAGCGCCTGTTTCCAAAGCTGCGGCCTCCAGCAACTCAGAGTCCTGCGCCAACATCAGCAAATTAATTCTATTCCCGTCCGAGTAGTAGAAATCAATTTGGCCCCTATGTATTATTTCGCAATTCTGCGAATACATTTTTAACCACGTCGGCGATTAAAACGCCTTGCGGCCCGCTCACCAGCGCAAACATCCACTCTCACACCTGAATTAGGCAGTCGGAAAAGCCGCATTTACTCCGCTATTAATGACACCTCCTCGCCCATACAAAAGCAATTTTTCATAACGCCCCTATCGCATCTGCTAATTTACGATCGACGACAGATTACACGCTGCGATTGAAGTGGCACGCAAAGCTGTTAAAACGTAGCTAGCCGCATCATTCTCGATCAGCGCGGACAGAAAAATTATTCGTTCGCGTGACTCGCGAGTGCGATCACTCCGACGACAGAAAATCGACGTCGACGCCGCGCGACGTTCGCTTCCTTGTCCTGATAGCGAGATTTAATACCTCGAGTGCAATGTCTCCCATAAATGGAAGACGACCTTGTTTACTTGGAGACGAACGACTTTTGTATTTGTTTGTGTACATGTTGAATGTAATAGTGACGTAATTAATTCAAAGGTGAGCGATTCCTAAAGATGTCATTTTTAAATTTTACTTTGTCGGAGTTTTATAAGGTTCTTTAGTTTATTTTGATCTATTTGAACATTTTAAATATTACTCGAAAGTCTTTTTTATGGTTGAAGATTTTTTACTGAAATTATGTTAAAACTCTACACGTTTTGACATTCTTGAATCATTTCTTTACGAGTCTACTATTGTTATATGTGTAACTTACATATTATTGTGAGAGGTCTTTCCTAAAGACAAAAACCTTCTCCACACTTCCATGGTCTACTTTGGTCTATTCTGCTTCGGCAGATTTTTCGCCTGCTTTTACGTCACTAGGTATATGGAGAAGGACTGTTTCATAGTTTCTCCCATTCGCAAATGATGACCTCCGCGCGCTCCTGCTTGTATATATTAAGAATTCCAAATATATAGAATTTTAACACAATTACAATAAACAAAGTTCAACCAAAAAAAAGAAATAGTAGTTCTAAAGTTCTAAAGTAGAATGCTTCTTCTCAACATTGATGTATAAGACGAGTTCATGAGAAAGCTCGGTGCCATCCTTTCCTACATCAACCCATATAAAGTCCTTAAGTTTTTCAGACAGAAACACAGAAAGCATTAGATAATTCACCTGCTAAAATCTGCATTCGAAAGAGCGATAAGCGGCGAACTTGTATGGCCCGGTTCCGCTCACACTCGAACGGCTGAGCAGGAAGACGCAAGTGATTGGGAGTGCTCAGCAGAAATCCGCGTAATGACTGATTGCGGAATGCGTGCCGATAGAAGCCCGTGACTACTGTCTGGCAGGTGGGCTCGTGTTCCAGACACGCATACGTATTACTATAGAATTTTAACACAATTACGTTAAACAAAGTTCAACCAAAAGCAAGAAATAGTTTTGTAAAGTATAAAGCTTCTTCTCAGCCTTGATGTACAAGACGAGTTTATGCGAAAACTTAGTGCCGCCCTTTCCTATATCAACCTATATCATCAACCCTTAAGTTTTTCAGACAGAAACACAGAAAGCATTAGATAATTCACCTGCTAAAATCTGCATTCGAAAGAGCTATAAGCGGCGAACTTGTATGGCCCGGTTCCGCTCACACTCGAACGGCTGAGCAGGAAGACGCAAGTGATTGGGAGTGCTCAGCAGAAATCCGCGTAATGACTGATTGCGGAATGCGTGCCGATAGAAGCCCGTGACTACTGTCTGGCAGGTGGGCTCGTGTTCCAGGCACGCATACGTATTACTATAGAATTTTAACACAATTTCGTTAAACAAAGTTCAATCAAAAACAGGAAACAGTTTTCTAAAATGGAAAGCTTCTTCTCAGCATTGACATATAAGACGAGTTCATGAGAAAGCTCGGTGCCATCCTTTCCTACATCAACCCATATAAAATCCTTAAGTTTATCAGACAGACCCGCAGAAAGCATTGGATATTCCATCTGCTAAAATCCGCATTCAAAAAGAGGATAAGCTGCGAACTTGTATGGCCCGGTTCCGCTCACACTCGAACGGCTGAGCAGGAAGACGCAAGTGATTGGGAGTGCTCAGCAGAAATCCGCGTAATGACTGATTGCGGAATGCGTGCCGATAGAAGCCCGTGACTACTGTCTGGCAGGTGGGCTCGTGTTCCAGACACGCATACGTATTACTATAGAATTTCAACAAAATTACGTTAAACAAAGTTCAACCAAAAACAGGAAATAGTTTTCTAAAGTAGAATGCTTCTCAACATTGATGTATAAGACGAGTTCATGCGAAAGCTCAGTGCCGCCCTTTCCTATATCAACCCATATCATCAACCCTTAAGTTTTTCAGACAGAAACACAGAAAGCATTAGATACTCCACCTGCTAAAATCTGCATTCGAAAGAACGATAAGCGGCGAACTTGTATGGCCCGGTTCCGCTCACACTCCAACGGCTGAGCAGGAAGACGCAAGTGATTGGGAGTGCTCAGCAGAAATCCGCGTAATGACTGATTGCGGAGTGCGTGCCGATAGAAGCCCGTGACTACTGTCTGGCAGGGCGGCTCGTGTTCCGAGCTCGCATACGTATTACTATAGAATTTTAACACAATTTCGTTAAACAAAGTTCAATCAAAAACAGGAAACAGTTTTCTAAAGTGGAAAGCTTCTTCTCAGCATTGACATATAAGACGAGTTCATGAGAAAGCTCGGTGTCATCCTTTCCTACATCAACCCATATCATCAACCCTTAAGTTTTTCAGACAGAAACACAGAAAGCATTAGATACTCCAGCTGCTAAAATCTGGATTCGAAAGAGCGATAAGCGGCGAACTTGTATGGCCCGGTTCCGCTCACACTCCAACGGCTGAGCAGGAAGACGCAAGTGATTGGGAGTACTCAGCAGAAATCCGCGTAATGACTGATTGCGGAATGCCTGCCGATAGAAGCCCGTGACTACTGTCTGGCAGGGCGGCTCGTGTTCTGGGCTCGCATACGTATTACTATAGAATTTTAACACAATTCCGTCAAACAAAGTTCAATCAAAAACAGGAAACAGTTTTCTAAAGTGGAAAGCTTCTTCTCAGCATTGACATATAAGACGAGTTCATGAGAAAGCTCGGTGCCATCCTTTCCTACATCAACCCATATAAAATCCTTAAGTTTATCAGACAGACCCGCAGAAAGCATTGGATATTCCATCTGCTAAAATCCGCATTCAAAAAGACGATAAGCTGCGAACTTGTATGGCCCGGTTCCGCTCACACTCGAACGGCTGAGCAGGAAGACGCAAGTGATTGGGAGTGCTCAGCAGAAATCCGCGTAATGACTGATTGCGGAATGCGTGCCGATAGAAGCCCGTGACTACTGTCTGGCAGGGCGGCTCGTGTTCCGAGCTCGCATACGTATTACGGCCGCAACCGATACGATCGGACGCATTCACGACTAGCGGTGAGTCCGTTATTTAGGGATAGTCAAGTGTCCCGACTAACCGAACCCGTTGCGAAGGGAAGCGGTAGGTGTGCTGCCCGGCAACGGGCACGAATTAGAACCCGCGCGTTGCGGTTCCGGCGATGTCCCGCCGCCATAAAATACAAGACGCCATTGGCGCGGCCACGTTAATTGTTTGTACGTCGGGCGTGGGCCTCGAAAAACATTCGTCCGACCGTTGAATAATTCAGACCCGCCCCCACGCGGCCAACGTTTTCGAGCGAATTCACGTGAATCGTCAATTCGTCGTTACATCGTCGCCGCTGCTAGGTATACACTGGGACCCGGCAATATCAATTGCAATTAGTCCGCGTGTTCGGGAAGCGGGCTACGATATGGTGATCGAGGAGAGCGCCCGGCAAAGAGCATGTCAATTGTACGTGCACGTAACTACAAACTCGACTTGAGCCGATGTCTACTGGTGTAACGATCTCTCATCCGCCGGGCCCGTGAGGCTGTGTTTAAGGGATTCGCTTCGAGATACCGACTCTAATCAGGCGGATTCCGATGCGTTCGCCGTATTGGAGATGACGAAATTAATTGGAGATTTTGCGTCATTCCGCAAATGCGCCGCGCCGTTCTAATCGTAGTGGGCTCTACGGATGTCGATGTAGTCGTAGAAAGGATACATGATTTCTTCAATGTCAGTAATGCAAAATTAGCAGGTTCGTAAAGGGCGAACTTGTTAATTAGCTGAAGCGAACAGTTCTGCCACATTGGTTCTCTAGTGCCACTGTGTAACTTTAGGTATTGAGCAATACGTGTTCAACAGAAATACGATAGCCTGAAGACGTCGATATCCACCTTGCCCCTCTTGTTATGGATCCGTGTTACGTTAAGCAATGAAACGCCAGCCACAGGAATGGATCAGTTCTCGGTCGCATTAATTAACTTTATCATCTCCCGACCTAATTCGAATACACTGTATAGAAGTGGCTACGCATTCGTTGCAAAGTAGAACGTGACACGCATTGGCTTAATCCGTATTTGCTGGACTTAATATATAATCACTGATGTCGAATTTCTGCCTATCAACGCCGATACGATTCTAAAGCCAAGTGCTTTTGATGGACATGTACGAAATTATCCTCGTTCAGACGCTAGTTTTGGTCCCAAGCTGTTTCAGATGCAGTTTGTAGAGGTCGAATAGACTTGCGAACGACCATTACTTACGAGTAGTTAAGTGTCTCCTAGTATCCTGTCCTTCCTTAAAACGTTCCTGCGGATGGTTCTCCTTAACTTGGAAGCCGTTTGCTCGCATTAAGAGTATCAGCCTGCTCATTGTTTACGCCCATTGTTCCCGTTCTTCCTGCCTTCTCCATCGCGTTAAGCGAAGAGACACGACCTCCCGCGATAACATGAATTAGGCGCTGCATTAATCAGTCCCTTAATTTCCTGTTAGCACCTCTACTTCGCGGTATAACGTCGTCCCAGTTTCATCAGTATCATAAAGCAGTGAAGCAGTGCTTTCACATCGATAATCCCAATGCAACTTTCCAACATCTCACGGATTCACGCGCTACAGATTTAAAAGACGTCCGATAGACGTAGCTGAAATCCTCCGATCCGCCACAAATCTCTTTACTATCATACGTTTAATTAACATCCTTCGACGTTTCTGCACTGACAGCGGAATTTAACACATTGCGGACGGCGTTCTTGCTCATCCAGACCTCGCACATTTTTCAGCGTCCTAAAAAGTTGAGTACAATACATACAAGGTTTTTTTAATACTGACTGCTATATTCGCACTTTTTCAACATTTTAACATTTATTTACTTCACAATTATACTATCAAAAATTGCTGCAAGGCTTCATTACTTTAGCAACGTACCGATAAACGTCAAAACGAGAAATCTCGTGACCCGTCCGCAATGTGATAACATTGTCCCAGTTACATAAAGATCACAAAGCAGCGGGGCAATATTTTTCCATCGATAATCCGACTTCCATTTTCCAGCATCTCACAGATTCCGCCACAGAATTAAAAAAATGTTCCGAACCGCCATAAAGTTCTCTCCTGCCACCCCGAGTGTTTATTAACATCCGCCGCCGTTTCTGCGCCGACAAATTCTGACCCCGGGTCTCATTTTCCACGAGAAGTGGAAAATTTCAACGCCCTATTTAAAGTGGGCAGGGACGCTCACGTGAATCAAGCGCCGAGAAAAGCTAGTTTGCCACGACGGGGTGGCGCGTACCTGTGCTCTTTTTTAAATACGGCGCGCAGACGGTTTTACAGAAGGTAGCGGCGCCGGAGAATAGCGATGGCACGAAAAGCCAGGCAGTCCATAAAGTCCGCTACCGAGACGGTCTTTGTCTTCGAATTCGTAGGAGATTCAGTGAAACCAGGCGTAGCTGTGGTATATGCCGGGATACCGCGTTGTCTCGACTGGGATGGTACGGCGGGGGACAGTAGCGAGTTGCGAATGAGAGAGAAAGGCAGACAAACGGTGGCGTCGGGACGGGAGAGGAAAGGCGGGCTTACGCTTTATTGCGTATTTACATATTTTCGCCGAATCCCACCTCGACGTTTCATAAAATTCAACGTCTTTACAAGGGTCGGCCTGGATAGCGTCTCGGCGAAGCTACGTCGACACTTTATGTCGCTGAATTTCTCGCGACGAACATTTCAGCGTTTTGCCGTTGCGTCAGAGAACCCGAGTGCCCGGGGATACGCCCATTTATTGGCTTAATCCTTTGACTTAAGGAAAAATCGTTTTAAGAAAGTAGAATATTCCTTCTGACAGACTGCCGATCGAAGTCGATGAAAGGAAAGCCACCTTAAGAGGGATGAAGTTTCGTTCCGTCCAGTTACTGCAGGTGATTGGAGCTATATCGCCGCAAATTTCAACGATTGCTCTTAAGCGAGGCATTGTGCAGCCGCAATGAGCCGGCGAATTGCTAATGTCGATGTGTATTTTAGGCGGCATAATATTACTTTATCGCAAGAAAAATTCTATCGGCAAACCGGATATGCCGTCAGAGCGATGCCACAGGTTGACTGGCGAGCCCGAAGTTCTTCGACATTTGCCTCCCCTATCCTTTGCCGCTCTGAGAAAACGCAGGCGCGCGCGCGGTCAGCAAATATTTTTCTCGGTGACAAAAGGGGCCGAAAGCCGAAGAAATTCATTGGCCCGGTTTGTGCTTTGTCTTGGTTTAGTGGATGAGCTCGGGCGGTGCACAGAAGCTCCTCTCTCGCCGAAGTTCGTGCCGGATCCACACCGCAGGGATTAAACTTGGTACGGTTCTTCGAGAAGAGCCGGAATAGTGGAAGGGGGCGAGTGTCGGGAAAGGGTGGGATCGCAGAAAAGCTGAGGGGAGGACCTGGAGCCATCGAGTCGCTAAAGCTCCGTAAAGCCGAACCGCGTAAAATTAATTAGGACGTTTACGAGCGCGCCGGCAGAAAGTAGCTACGACCAGTACGAGTAGGATGACTTGGACGGCGATGACGACGGCGAGGGCCTCGTAAAATTCGGTGGAAAGAGTGGATTAACTGACCCACTCTGGGACGCTTCGACACGCCGCGTCGGAGATGAAAAATAATAAAGAAGTACGAAGCCGGATCATCCCAAGCGGGTGGGACGAAACAGCTTGTCCGCAACTGCTTTTCCAGCGCCGCGCGCGAAATATATATTTTGAAATAACGCAGGGTTTTGCAAGTACCGCGACGACTCTCCGAGCCGTCATCATTACGAATTTATTCCTGCCTTCTTACGATCAGATCACCGAGGCATCATAGCGGATTGCGTGTTTGACGTGAGGTGCTTTAGCGCGATTGATACCAAACGACGAATCGGTCTCGACCCGCTACAACGCTCATCACCGGTGTGTCGCTCATCGGTAACTCAATATTGACATGAAGCATGACGCGCAACGCGATTCCGTGTAACAGGATTCAGCGGCAGGGTGCACGGACCTCGGGCACTGCTCCTCGAGAGGGCCGTGAGACGACGGAAAATCACAGGATACTTGAAATATCCTGAGTGGCGAGGGCCTGAGTAGGTCGCAGATCGCGGGGGAGTCGTAGTTTGCAGGGAAGCAGGCTAATTGAGAGGTCGGTCCCCGGAGAGTAGAACGAATCGCTTAGCTACCCTACTTCCGGATGCCCCTTCGCCTCTTCCTCCCACTTCGACGTTGGCTCCTCACGGTAGCAAAGGTGCTAGGAGAAACGGGTAGCAGAAGCAGTGGCAGCAGCAGCAGCAGCAGCCCGTTTAAAGCGTAATTACGTCGACTTGGAATTATTAACAGCGCCTTACCCCCTTAGGGTCTCCATTGTTGCCCGAGGTCTAGTCCCTCTTAGGCTCCATCCAGTGGGTGATGACTGGCGTCGGTAATGGCGCGAGACGTCCTTGCTCCGTGGCAAGAGATTCGAAGAGAGACGGTGAAAGAGGATAGGTAAGACACACGGCGAATCGGTGTACGTTCGGACGTGGATGTACACGCACACGTGTCTGTGCGCAGGTAACTGGGTGAGTACAGGTGGAGAATGGATGAAGGCACTTCTCCACCTGGAGCCGGCACTCTGCGAGGGAAACGAGGTGGGAGGCGGGCGCCCGACGATCGAAGGCTTCCGGAAAGGAAGCCTCGCTAGCTAACTATCTTTTCTCGACTCGTGTCATGGGACAGAATGGGCGCGACGCCGCTGCAATATACTGCCGACAGAGACGTCGTCGTTGTCCGTCGACGTTGTCCGTCGTCGTGGCCTGGCGACCTGCTGGATGCCGTCTGCTTGAATTATTAATTAATAGCGTCTTGCCCCCTCGGGATACCCATTGTTGCCGGAGGGTTAGTCCCTCTTGGACCCTCCGGCAGGCGATGACTGAACACGGCAATGCTCGTATTAGATCCCCGGTCCATGGGGGCAAATCGAAGAGGAACGAATGCTGAAGAGTACATTCCGTGTAAGTACGCCTGTGCTCGAGTTTTTTCCAACGTCTCGCACATGCGGTCCGAGACTAAATTAGTGCGCAAGCGAATCCTTGGAACTGTGATGATACAGACGTTTTATCCCGTCATGCAACCCGCAGGCGTATTCCAAATGCGCAGGGAAACGGTTAATGTCATGTGTAAAAGCCTGCGAAACGTATTAACACTTTGACTGCCGTGATAGTCACCGCTGACCGCTGCAAGAGATTTTACTGGAGATCCGAAATATTCGCAATGGGTAGCAATAATTATTTTATAAATGCAGCTATTGTTAGAATAGTTATGCGACCTCTTGGTCCTCAATACCTGCATATTATTTACATTTTGCATAATTTAGTCAAACGCTGTAGTATTTCATAGCATCGCCGTTCAAATACAGCAAAATACGCACGGCAGTCAACGTGTTAAGCACATGATATGACGCGGCCATCTTTGTTGCAACAACGATCATGCACTGTGCACCTGTTCTTTGCTTCGTATTGATTTGTTGGCTGCCAACTAGGAATGTGAGATAAAAACGAATGTGAAAGATTTTCCGAAGGCAAGCCGTTGTTTCTCGGCATTTTGCTTTGCAGCTGCGGCTTCACGTAACGTCACCGTATCGTACGCGTTTCTATACAGCGGGAGGGAGTGCAGTGTTGCTGGTGCTGCTGTTGCTGCTGCTGCATTGTGCCATGGCGACGGTCGGGCCGCGAGACACTAAATTACGAGCCACGGAAGGGAGGTCGTGGCTACTTCCGTTTGTAATGCAGTTTGCGCAACAATGGGATTCACAATGGGGCCAAAGGACACACACGTAACGTCGGTCTTCCCCCTTCGGAGACGTTGGCCTTTGACCAAGGATCAAAGCGGCACTACCCTCACTTGGACCCCCTACGCGTCGTAGACATGTATGCGTGAAAGTCCTTATCCCCGACGAGGCAGAACGCAGTACTACAAGTCAATCCAAAGGCCGCCGCGCAGTTTCAATATAATAATTATTATATTCCGACAAATGAAACGGCGATAATTAAAGTAGCGGTGCGCTTTGTGTGCAGCGATTCTTAATTATACGCCCCTTCGATAATGTGGTTTTATTCCCTGCAGCGTGGAAATATATTTGTGTGTATATTGGGTTATGAGATTTTACAAGCACGGAATGACGCGTCTCTTTCCTTCTCGTCGCGTCTCTCTCCCGGCGAAGCTCGATCAATTTGTTGAATTTGCCGAACACGAAATTAAATATACAGGCGGATGTATCCATCGCGCCGACATTCGCCGACAACGATCGGGAAATTTGTCGGGGCATGATCTGTCATGAGATGCAATTAATTAAAGCTTAAGCGAACTCGACGTACCGGTAACGCGATTATAGATGCACCTGCAGATCGTCGTTTTGCATCGGCGACCGGGTGCAGTGATCTTGAATATTCCAAATGGACGCAACTGCGCTTCAATATCCAATTGGCAGCCGCTAATGAGCGTAATACAGACGTTTCTTTCGCACCGAAGTTTCCTTTATTTCTCCGAGAACTTTGGTGCCGCACAAATGATCACGCTCGTCCACTGAAAGTCCACAGACTGCGAGACGAAAGAAGCCAGGTGGAAGTTCGAAGCTCTTACAGGCGGATAAAAAAACGAGTCGATGCGGAAGAAACTGCCGGCACCGGTAGACAGTAGTTTCTTATTCTGTTTGCAACGGACGGACGTAACTCGTCGCGGGATCGATGGCGAAATAAATGTGAATGTCGGTCGACAACGTGAAATTGAATTAATCCGGAATTAAGAAACGACACCGAACGCTGGGCAACGGAAACGAGAATGGGAAGAGGCACGGAGGATAGCGGATAAAATGGAAGGAGAAGACAGAGGGTCTTCTCACGAGTGTTCTTCGGGAACTTTAAATAATGTTTGTAAACTCGGGACCGAAGTAATTCGCGTAAGAAAGGCTGAATTCAGGCTCCGTGGCGAATGGGCGGATCGGGTTTACGACGGCTCTGGGAAATAATACCGACCGTTCCACGTACGATTACATCCCAACGAGCGAAACGGACGATGACGAATGGCTAACTCGAACGGCTCCACTTTTCGCCGATGACGGACAGAACGCTCTTTTCTCTAAATTGTTTTCCCTCTTCCACAGATTGATAACGCGAGCTGTTTCCGACGGAGGCGCGTCTTGGCAAATACAAATAGATGAAATCATTCCGGGGTCCTGAATAATTGAGTTCGCGCTTTACCAATCGCCCGTCCAACCTTAATGAGCGGACAACAATCTATTTCTGTTAGCGGTTAAGAATACAAAACGGTGTCAAACTCAACCATTAGCACGGATCCGCTGGAAAAATGGAGTTCTTTTGCGACATTATCAAAACTTTCGCTCATAATTATTCCGATTCTGATTGCACTCGTTCCCGTTTCGATGAATGTGATTATCCGATCCTCGAATTAGCCGGCAGATACGTACGATGGTCGTCGACATATTGGTATTTGCTTGTCGCACGCGTCAATACCGTCACTTAACTAGCAAATATCCGGCCTGAAGCAAGCGAGATAGGCGGCCGAATCCACCACCAACGAGCCACTGCCATCCCTCGTGTGAGATAATGCAACCTATCGTCTGGCAGAGGCAGTCGGCGATGTTCGGCTACATGTCCTGCCACATTGTCCGACGAAATTCTATTTTACAGTACTTCCGCATAACTCATCGTCTATAATGAATGACATCGGTGCGTGGAGAATCTCGAAGAGTATATTATATATGATCCCCGGGTAACACGGGGCACTTTGTCAATCTGAAATTTCATCGCGTGACCCTGTTTAACACCAGATTTATGGGACCCATAAATTTAACGGGTTTCGAATTTCACGGGCAAAATTATAGAAACTATTACCGTAATTATCTAGCAATTTATTCTGACTTTCGTTAATAAAGTGACGCGAATATATATCCAAATTAATTTCCACCTAAAGCTTTCAATTTTGAAATTCTGTACGTCGCACACCTGTTTCGCCGGTGTTCTGCAGTCGCACGTTCGCTAGTGTCACTACCTGTAACCGAGTTACTCTTTATCTGCGCCCCTGATACATTTTCTCATTTGATTTCACTTGCGAAAACATACGCGCGCAGGTATTTAGCTGTTCTAAGCTTGGGGTTCGTAACTTCGTACGTTGCCCCGCAACAGTTTTATTCGCCACATGTTGCACGAACGGGCTTGCGTTCCGGGTGCGGCAAACAGCGAGCTAGCTTAACCCAAATTGATTCTTCCAAAATAAACACTTCAATTTATGCACCGCTAGGCAGTTTAAACAGCGAAGCAACTTAGTGTGCATGACCGTATCGGGTTTGCGTTTTATCTCCAGGCAATGAAAATGATCATGCGTAGATTCTATCAAGCTTCGCTGGGGTAATAACGTTTTAACATTTTCGTTACGACGGACTTTCTCGCGTATGCGCTGCTACTGGAGCAGTCTAATTACAAACGTACAGTTTTTCGCAAACAAAACCTGACATTTTGTATTTTGTCGCCGATTCTGTTATGAATTCCCGTATCGTCAATATGAGAAGTTGTTGAAACGATGAAACAAGATAATGCCGGATATTCTCCAGATATGCTCACGGTTAGTATCAAATAGACTATCCTTTTATCTCTTATGGACGCCTATATGCGTCCGGCGAAAGCAATCATTATGAACTGTGAATGCATGTATGGAATTGTCAATCTTTCGGATCTCCTACGCATTGCAGTCAGAATTATCAGTGCATGAAATGAGTGTGTAGGTCGGAGTCCCTTACAATAAATAGACAAGAGAGTATTGTAAAAGACAAAGAAGAAGCGCAGGACATATACGTGACCTGACTCGATGCTGCCTTATTTCTCGATCCTACGTAAATATACGTTCCGTAGTACCTAGATTTTTTGCAATTTTTAATTTGGCATAATTGAAGAATTACAGTTATAACTTAGTTGCCTGTTGTACAATCGATCAACAGAGTTTAACGTTTGTTATCCGCATGGAGCGTTTCAACCGAGAATATTCAGCAGTCAAAGGGTTAAAAACAGCTTCCCGACCGCACACTCTGGCGTGCATCTTCCATAATTCGAGCGTGTGTTCGAAAATGCTTGCAATTAGCTTAACATAATCACGCTTAACCATTGGAGTAATGACGTTCAATGTATCGCAAGTAGGTACGGAATTTCGCAATTGGCAACAAATTGATTCGTCCAATGTCCACATTATGATTCACGCATGAGGTTATAGTTCTGCAAACATCGTCAATCGGCGGTCCGGGCTGGCGCCATGAAACGTATCGATTCTGACCACGAGCGGACACGGGACTAGATCGGTTTGTACGAAAAAATTCGCCTCGTTATTATCCGCTGACAACAACTGGTGAAACCCTGCCACCAGCGAGACGACCGCCATTGGGTTATTGTCCGAAAAAGTGTTCGATCGCTCCTGCCGGCCAGTCAGAAACGCATGTACATACCTGACAGACATTATCTACCGATGACAATATACCGCACTTCGAAGCGACAACGTTCGATGCGGGACAGGAATGCCGTCGTGCCCCGCACTAATTAAAACCGTGAATAATTGACCGTCCGCCGCTTTCCAATAATTAATTCCATCGCCGGAGATTCAACGTCACGATTCATTCTGCGAACAGGCATAGCGCACGACTTCCCGAACCGTGTGTGACTGCTCTCTATACACCATGCACGTACGCATGCCCGTATTTTGTGTTGCCATTTGCGCACGCTTTATCCAAGCGGACAGACGCGGGACGTCATCGTGAACGAGAGCTTTCGATTCTTCTATAATTAGCCAACGCCGATGAAACCGCACAGATCTATAAACCTACTAAAACGCGTCACGCAAGCACACGTTACATAAAACATGAGTTATTATACGCGTGCAATATTCTACGTTGACGTCGCGTAACAATTCCTCAAAATTGCCGTGTCGTTTCTGTCTGAGGAAAAGTCCGAACGCAAAAACGATCCAAGATGGCCTACAGTGGCGTCCTTGCAGTAACTCATTATCTTGATGAGATACATAGCTGACTCGTGTAACAGGACGTGTCACCGTAACCGCATTCGGTTACGTCTGCAGCGCGGCGACGTTTTGCGTCCGGTCTTCCGCTTTCTTCTGCGCTCGTTATCTCGGAAAGTTGCTAATTAGAGTTGAAGGATTCACCCGATTCGAGCGGTCGCGCGATAGCGTTTGCGACGTCGTCGTCCGTTCTCCTTCGTCGCAAGAAGGGACCGCGAAAAAACACGTCCGAGACGGTATTATGGACGCTCATGCGGAAACCTTCTCCCCGGGCGTAATTAATGCGCACGTTGCAAATGCATGCGCGTGCACGCCGGAAGGCTGCAGACAGGCGCGCGTACAGGTTTTGCCGTTTGTGGGGATGCAATCAACGGTACGTGCGTACGAGCGGAGTTGCAGCTGCACAGGGAGTGCACCTACAATTCTGCTTTGTCTCTGGTTAGAGTACGCGAGGGTATGTGCCGGAGGAAGAAGAAAGGATGCAGAGACACCGGCAAGAGGGTCATGAGCGGAAAGTAAGAAATGGCCGAGAGGAGCAAATTGTGTGGAGGGTAGAATACGTCATTCACCGGGAATTTTGTGCATAGAGAAATCGGCCACTTATGGTTTAACCCCTTGCCGTACTTTGACGAGACTGACTCATGATGGGAATTTGGGGTCAAACGTGAATATCACGAGTCTGACTCGTGATGAGAATTTCGGGCCAAACATGAATGTCACGAGTCTGACTTGTGGTGGGAGGTTTGGGCCAAACATGGATATCACGAGTCTGACTCATGATGAAAATTTTGGGTCAAACGTGAATATCACGAGTCTGACTCGTGATGGGAATTTTGGGCCAAACATAAATATCACGAGTCTGACTCGTGATGAGAATTTCGGGCTAAACATGAAAATCACGAGTCTGTCTCGTGATCGGAATTTTGGGTCAAAAATGAATATCACGAGTCTAACTCGTGATGAGAATTTCGGGCCAAACATGAATATCACGAGTCTGACTCGTGATCAAAATTTATATATTGTATCAGAAATATAGTCATGAAAAAAAAATTGAAGTACTTTTCAAAATTGTTGGTCTTAAATTCATTTCAATTCCACAAGAGCATCATCGCATGAAATGAATAAGCAGACGACTACTTTAGAGGCAGTCGTAAGATATAATTTGTTTCAAGTTCCGACAATACGTCTCAGCCGCTTTGGCTCATTTCGTAAACATTTCTGCGCATTGTTTGGGCCCAAATTCTTCCGAGTTAAATGGTACGGAAAGGGGTTAATGTACTGCGGAACGAAGAATATACGGTATTCGATTGTCAGTAACCGCCTGCGTGAGAGACTAAGTGGGATTAATAAGGGAATGAACTCGAGCGGATGAGGCGAGTGACGTAACGGCGTTGAAAGCGGCAAATAATAACGGACTTTCTTTCGTATCCGATAGATTGGTAATGGAAAAGAGAGCAGTAAAGCGGCGATATTATTCGCAACAAAACTAGCTGTTATCTATCTTCGTCTGTTGCCTTTTATCGGTGCAGCTATTAGCTCGATAACTCGACAAGCACGACGCCCGATAAGATTACCGATTACACGCCAATACCTCGTCGCGCGTTTCTTTCGATACCCGGCATCGTTGAAATAGAAACGGACGGCCACGTAGGAGCCTTTAAAAGGGCCGTGGTGGAAAAATAGGGAAAACGGCGATTTGAGGAAAACAATGAAGAGGTGCGTGGGTGTGTACGTACGGACGGAACCACAGCGCGCGACGTGAAATATCGGCCGGCATAAACGCGTCGGTACTAAGCGAGATAACACAAATTATCGTGCAACCGCTTCGGTAGCATGCCTCGTACACACTCGTAAACTAAGGGTTCTACGCCGTCTATGCGCACCAACGCGCTCGATCTCACACTCGGCTTCTCAGCTGGTGCCCACCGTGATAATTTCACGGGAGACCATGATGCGGGGACGAAAGCTCGATGCAGTGCGCTCGGCTTTAATCGAAAAGTCACGGAGCCTGCTACTCGAATAGAATCGACGATTGAGTAGTCCCGAATAGAAGTCAGCCGCGAGTTACTGGGAGTTTGCGGTGGGAACTGTCGTTGTCTCGTCGCGCTACAATGTGGTAATGTGACATTGAGCGAGACGGCGTCGCTTTATTCTCGAATGAAGACGAATTATCGTCGGCGCGGAAACGTCGTTAACTATCGCTTGCGTAGTTCCACACCGCGAAGTATTGATGTTATAATAATAAGGATGAAAGAGGATGAATGATGGATCGTGACTGCATGGTCATTTTTACAATATTGCGTTACACAACTTTCCGTGGCATTAGTAAGGCCGCGCTCGTCAAAGGAGTCGGAAGAGATTGGAAATGGACAGGTGAAATTCGATAGTGGCCACGTTAACACTGGATCGCTCACGAATTTTCTCGTATTTCGTGTCCCAACTGTTACGGATTGCTCATGTATGGACTGTAGGTGCAGAAGTTGGACAACCGAGTTTTTGGTTGATTAACACTTTAGTCCTTTGACTGCTGAATACTTCCGGTCGAAGCGCGCGCTGAGGACGAAACACTTTTCGCTAGTGTGAACTCTATTGATTAATTATGTAAGGCGCAATTAAGTTCTAACGATAATTCTACATTCATGCCAACTTAAAGAATGCAAGAAACAATTTGATAAAGAACGCATCTGTATTTATCTCGTACATTGATAATTGTGGCTGCAATAGGTAAGAAATCGAAATGATTGCTCACGCATATATGCACCCATAGTCGACACCGATACATTTTGACGGACGCATATATGCGTCCATAGTAGTCAAAGGGTTAAGGACCGCTCACGAGTTTCCTCGTGTTTTCTACACGCTGTCTTTAGATGTCACTTATTTGGATACATTTTATCTATTTTGTCTCTTTAAGTATTTACATCAATATTCAATGCATTTAATTGTAGCTGCAATAGGTAAGAAATCGAAACAATTGGGGACGCATATATGCGCCCATAGTCGATACCGATACATTTCGACGGACGCATATATGCGTCCATAGTAGTCAAAGGGTTAAGGACCCCTCACGAGTTTCCTCGTGTTTTCTACACGCTGTCTTTAGATGTCACTTATTTGGATACATTTTATCTATTTTGTCTATTGAAGTATTTACATCAATATTCAATGCATTGAATTGTGGCTGCAATAGGTAAGAAATCGAAACAATTGGGGACGCATATATGCGCCCATAGTCGATACCGATACATTTCGACGGACGCATATATGCGTCCATAGTAGTCAAAGGGTTGAGGACCCCTCACGAGTTTCCTCGTGTTTTCTACACGCTGTCTTTAGATGTCACTTATTTGGATACATTGTATCTATTTTGTCTATTTAAGTATTTATATCAATATTCAATGCATTGAACTCGATCGCCTTCATGGTTTTTTCCTATTTTCATTTTCTAGTAAAAAAGTTATGATAATTATTAACACGTTGACTGCCGCGGTGGTCACCGGTGACTGGCGCAAAAGATTTGACTGAAAATGCAAAAAAATTCGCAATGAAGCCTATTTCCAATCTTGTAAAAGCAATTGCTATTGGAACGGTGCATCAACACTTTGGGTTTTAATAACTCTGGGTTACCTTCATTTCGCACGATTTAATCATATTCTGCAGTATTTCATTGCATCGCGGTTCTAACATAGCAAAATACGCTTGGCAGTCAACGTGTTAAAAAACATCATTTTTTTAATAATACCTAAAATACTTCCCATTATACAATTTCTGTGAGTTTCGCAAAAATTGCTTCATAAATAACAAAGTTATGATTTTTTGTAACGTACAAGTTTCCCAAAAACTTGCAGTCCCAGGCGTATTTCTTACAGATTTCTTAGCGGTCCTTAAAGTGTTAACACATAAGCAGTTCGAAATGTGGCACACTGTTTCACGGTGCTCTACGGCACGTCGTTAATTGAGTCAGATAATTTTTCGAAAGTTACCGAACGGTCGCCACGGACAGCGCTCGTTGAATAGTATCCGCGTAGGTGTAAGCGAGGAAGTTCAATAATAGATACTGGGAACGGACATTGGTTTGGACAGTTCGAAAGAGTAAGCGTCCTGGCAAACTTGCCGTGACCGTGTGTCAGTGTCCATGCTCCTCATTTGCTATGCACGTGAAGCTTGAAGATTCAGAACATTCAGGCCGAATGGTTAACTTAATTTCACTCGCTAATCCAATTAACGGCCGGAGTCACCAGCGTCGAGAAGAGTCAACGTGCGATTAAATGGAAAGTACTTTCGCGCAGGAAAGTGATCTTTCACGCTTTCCACGTTTCTAGAGAGGTAACTGGCCAGCCCCCTTAGTTCCACGTCGACCAAACCGCTTTACTACCGTGCTGTAACTGTCTGGCCTTTATTTCCGGCACGCGGATCCGACTCCGCGGCGTTGCCTTAATGACATCGTAACGTTATGACGCTTATTCTTATTATTATAATGCGTGCGCTCTCCGTCTTGTTTACGCTCGGCGCCGAATGGCTTTTCGCACTATCGGAGTGAACGCTCAGGTGAAAATGACAGCGCCGGCATTAGCATACGTTTAATCGTTTTTCTGCGCTTTCAGTAAAATCCGCTGACAGGTACACGAGTTGCGTGATAACGTTGACGTACGATGCTCGTCGTGTCATATACAGGGCATGCATATGAACGACGTCGCAGAACCATCAACAAGCGTTCAAAGCAATGTCGTTAAGAAAGACACTTTCCGGTGTCGGACAGCTTGTTGTTGCGGATAAAAAGGACGGCGTCGTAGAAGGCAAGGTCAGGAAGGCAGCTATCGACTAGCGTTTCTTTTCTACGGAACGGAAGTCAATGTCTCTGTAAACCACCACCGTCGTGCGTCGATTGTTCGTCCAGTCTTTCGCGCGACGTTTTTCCCCGTATCGCTCCAGAACATTCGGAATTTACAACCTTGGCTCGAAATAAGCAAATGTTTTCTGCCTTCTTATTTGAAGCCGCGCGTACGGTAACAGATATGAAAACGAGGAAGACGTCCGTGAATGCGTAAAGTCATAAATCTTTACAGTCAAATGTATAGCTTGCCTCGGCAAACGTAGAACCTGCCGTGATTTCGTCCGGAGGATATTTAGGGTCTTAAAGGAACTGTTTCTATGGCGCGCGGAGATGAAGTGCTCACGAAGTCTGGGCTTAGTCACTAGAAAGACTGTTCACGATGGAAATGGGCAGATCTAATGTGTGCATTAAATCTCATTAGTTCTAGTTGATTACGAATGGTAAAACACATCTATGGGAGAACCCTACGAAAAATTGCATGTTGCAAGGTCTCCATCGCCTTCTTTTGGACGTGCTTACTAGAGGTCATGAAAGATTGAGTGTAATGAATACAAGGCTGCATTATTTATATCTGGAACTCGCCACACTGTTCTTTTTCTGGCGGAGTATTTCTGCTAGCATGTATCCAAGATGTTTAATACGAGTCTTCATGTTGAGCACGTTGATACCGGAGTATATTAACCACTTCTCACACTAGGACGTCGAGATTGACGAGATTGGCTGTCATTGATCACGAGAGATTGGATCAGTCTTAACACAATGCTGGACGGCAACAGCAGCAGCAAACGTAGCAACAAAAACAAATGTACCCATTCGAAAATTTCGCGTTACACTTTATTTCTATGTCACCGGATAAGATAAAGTACTATCAATACATTGTTAAATTATTAGATTAACTGTATACTAGCATGTATCCAAGATGTTTAATACAAGTCTTCATGTTGAGCACGTTGATACCGGAGTATATTAACACCTTCTCACACTAGGATGTCGAGATTGACGAGATTGGCTGTCATTGATCACGAGAGATTGGATCAGTCTTAACACAATGCTGGACGGCAACAGCAGCAGCAAACGTAGCAACAAAAATAAATGTACCCATTCGAAAATTTCGCGTTGCACTTTATTTCTGTGCCACCGGATAAGATAAAGTACTATTAATACATTGTTAAATTATTAGATTAACTGTATAGCAGTTATTTACGCGTAGATGTAGACAAGAAGCTTTGCACGTATGTGTATATCTTGTTTTGTTGCGCTTTCATTTTAAAAAGCTAGATTATGCCCTTGTCATTTAATTTTCAATAATCATTTTCCAAATGACTACAACTTATTTAAAAATCACTCGGGCAGCCAGATAAAGCATTCATGTATAATTCATTGAAAAACGCTTCACCCTCACGTTCCGTCGTTCTTAACACTTTCTAATATTAGAATTGTAATAAAAGCTTCAATACCAACAAAAATGTAAACGATGTACAAAAAATATATAGTAATCTTTAAGAATACTTTATGTGAATACCTACTACCAAATGCGAATTAAAAAATGCCATATATACATCGTATAAAGTGTTTCTGGAGTGTCAAAAATAGGCGGGCCCTGGAGTACGCAATGTGTTAACCTCTTAGAATTCTTCTTCCGCGAATGCCATGTTTTTGAACGACGCACCCCTATAGTGGCTTTCATAGACGTCACCTTATTTTACGACGTGCCAGTACAGTGAATGCCAATGCACTGAAAATGCATAAAATGCCAATTAACTGATCGTTTTCAAACGTCTTGTTTCACACTTTTTTGTTTCACAACGTTTTATAACAGTGTTAACAATATACAGACAGAATATACAGTCTTTGTTTCTGATACGCCAGTGTCAAGTATAAATTGCTGCTTTCCGTTTAATTAAATATATTATTTGCTCTTAATGTACCAGGTACTCTTTTTAATATGCCGATCCGTATCATTCTGTATCTATGTGTCGTACCGTGCTTTAAATATGTCATACTCAACTGTATTATTAAATATAAAGCATATGTATCATACTTTTAAGTATTAAATAAAATTAAATATTATTTATTCAAGTATATTATTTGTTAATAAAAATTAAATAGTATTTATTTAATTATTAAAATAAATATTTAGTAACTTATTAAAGTTAAAGCATATGTATCATATTTTTAAGACAAATTACAAGTTTATCATCAAAAGCTTAATTCCAATCGTTCGTATCGTTTACGCGTAATTAACATCGAACTCTGCCGTACAGAGAAATAGCCGCACGCAAAATCCAGCCATGCCTAAGAGGTTAACACTTTGACTGCCATCATGGTCACCGGTGACCGACCCAAAATTTTACTGAAGATCCAAAATATTCGCAATGGGTACCAATTATTATTTTATAAATGCAATTGTTATTAAAATAGTGATGCGATCCTTTGGTCTCCAATACCTGCACATTCTTTACATTTTGCATAATTCATTTGGACGCTGTAGTATTTCATAGCATCGCCGTTCTAATATAGTAAAATACGCTTGGCAGTCAACGTGTTAAGCATGCTTATGTCGGAATAAAACTGACGGCGTCGGATGCCTAACCGTATTGGTCTGATCGGCTCGTTACAATAAATCAACTCACCACCTGGCTTTCGAATCGATCGACACGGTGCGTAATCGACTCCGCGAGGACGCCGAAGTAGTTTGTAGCCGGCGCTAGGAGGCCGGTTGCCAGCCGTTATTACAAGGGCGCGCTCGTATACCTCCGAAGGGTGGTGCAAAACCGTTCGAATCGTGCATCGGTTAAGCCGAGAATGATTGCCTCTAATTTCTCTCGACGAGGGCCGCAAGAAACTTCCTAATGCTTTCAACATGCTCCCTGCCGCTAGCTGGTATCAGCTCGTACTCGCCCACCCGCTTTTTGCACCCGATCAGAAGGCGCCCGTTCGCTCTGACGGCATTGCTTGCCTCCCTGACTACCTGCCCGAGTGCTCGCCTGCTCACTTTCCTCCGCTTATGCCCTACAAATCCTCGCTCCCTCTTCATCAGCCGCGAAACGTCCGGTCAGTTTCATTGGGGGCGCAATCCACGATAATCCAGACAGCGCGGAAAGCTTAATTACTGACCGCAGGCGAGAGCGTAATTACGCACCCGATGCTTCATATTACGACGACGCAGCGATACGCTTCTGAATCGTCCGACGCCCTGCGCACGCTCAAACATTTTATTGCGCATATTCGTTACCGCTCGAGTGCCTACGGTTGCGTTTTTCGCTTTTCTAAGGGATAGCCTTCGGTGCTTAACACATTGACTGCGAAGTGTATTTTGCTATGTTAAACCGCGATGCGATGAAATACTGCAATCATTAAATCGTGTAAAATGAAGGTAACTCGTGCAAACATTAGAAGCCAAAGTATTGAAATACCGTTCCGGTACCAATTGCTGTGCAAGATTAGAAATAGGCTTCATGGTGAATTTTTTTGCACTTGTGGTAAATTCTTTTGCACCGGTCACCGGTGACCACCGTGGCAGTCAACGGGTTAAAGAATACGGTGTAGTACATTTGGAAATATAATGCGATGAATTACAAGACAAATAGGATTCATGGCTTCATTTTTTTGCATTTATGGTAAAATCTTTCGCGCCAGTCACCGGTGACCACCGTGGCAGTCAATGCGTTATAGAATACGGTGTGATAAATTTGGAAATGTAATACGATGAAATACTGCAGAGTATAATTAAAACGTGCAAAATGAAGGTAACTCATGCAAAGTCATGTTAGAAGTCAAAGTATTGAAGCACCGTTCCAATACCAATTGCTTTTACAAAATTGCAAATAGGCTTCATGGCGAATTTTTTTGCATTTATGGTAAAATCTTTTGCGTCAGTAGCCATCGTGGCAGTCAACGTGTTAAAAGTATGGCGTGTCTGATGCGCTTACGGATTATTCATCGAACCTGACGCGCAGGGTGAGTACAAACATCTGTTTCAGTTGAATAGCTTGACGCCGAAGTTGTTTATAAAAACCGTGCGTCGGTACAAACGTCGATTTTCGCTTAATTAGGTAATTGACGGGCAATTTACCTTGCGCGTGGTCGGAGGTCACGACTGGGATTCTCTCGGGCGACAAGTTTGGAAGAATCGTTCCGGACGAAATACGGGGAAAGTTTTCATCAAGGAGAATATACCCACGATGTCGCACCTTTAGCATACGCAGCGAGAGGAGCGGAGTGCCGTCGCGGCGACAAACTTCGAACAAGTCTAGCAATCTGGAATCGAATGGAGTTTTCGGGGATTTAGCCGAGTGAAAAATTGCACTGGCAACTTTTGCGATGCTCTCGGACCCATTAAGCGGCTCAACAAGTACGCCACCCCGCTTACCGCTTTCCCGTGGACTTTGAATTAGGAGCGGTGAGTGCATATAACACTGGAATAGAATGTCGAGCACGAAATACGCTTTATATCAACATCCGGGGTCCCGGGAAGCTCGCAAAAATAAAAACTGCTCACGTAATATAAATGGGAAAAGATAAAAAATTGCTGTCCGTGGTTTATATCGAATTGACAACTGGATTGGCGCTGCGACGACTCTGATATGGGGCATTTCAATTAAATTCGAAAATATCGGTAATTTATGAGATCCATTTTTCATCGAATGTTTCGCCTTGCACGGAAAATAATTATCGTGCTTGGCCCGCGACGAGTTTCAGACAATGAATCTCTTCGGTTGTGTTGCGCGCGATATGATTTCCATGAAAATGCGGGTGTGCCGCCGGTGACGGGACATTTTTTAATAATCGCCTCCGCGACGTAGTAAAGGGAAAGTAATTCGTGCGTACTTTTCGTGCTCTCGCCGAGGCCAAACGAACATGCAGTTTTCTCTATCGTCGAAGAAGCGCGCGTTGCGCAATTACCGGCTAGCTGGATCTAATATTTCTTTGGGAGTTTGTAAAAGGTGAGGGCTTCTTTTTACTACTTGTGGCGGTTTTAATTACGTTTGCCTCGGCTGAGGTCCGGATGAGTCGTATTTAGACCGGGAGAGTGATATCCCTCGAGTTTGGAGCCGTATAATTGCGTTCAGTAAGAGGTAATGTATAGTCCGCACCACTGAATAAAATTAAGGCGGAACGAGTTTACGGATCTTTCGTCTTCTTTTCTGTATAAAGCGCTTGCTTCTTCGCGATATGTCGTAAGACGTTATTTAATAACGTTTCACAGAACGAATTCCACTCTGATTGAATCCCATCGCTGGTTATTCCGCTGAAGTCGTTATGTCCCCGCTTCTAACCACTTATTGCCTCACGTGCATCTCGTACGCTATCCTTTTTCCTCCGCACCAACCGATTTACCCAGTTACAAGAATTGTCGCTAGTATCGAGTGTCAACGAGCCCGTCCACTCGTTTGCATAGTCTCTCGTATTATTTTCTTTCCACTCCGGCATAAATAGAATTTATTCGGCACCACCTCGGTTCTTTTCATTGCACGCACGAGGAAACGGTGGAATATACAGAGTGTTGACTTGAAAAGGAAAAAGCACCGGCGTCGCGGAGGAGTGCCAACGAGCAGAAGAGCTGGAAAGAGCCAAGAGTCCTGTCGGTTGGGTCAAAAAGTGAATGGAGGAGAAGTGGGGAAATGTCCCAGCGAGTACGAATGCTTTAATTACAGGAGCGCAGCCGCAACCTCACAGTGTATCTTTCCGTTTTGAGTTCAGACATGCACGGAAACGAGCTGCCCTTTGTTAGGAGCGTAGCTAATTTTTCATAGTCGCTCGTTCGTCTTTACTCGTTTCCGCTGCATGCTTATATGAAATTGAGATTTCTCACTACGGTATATGTACAGTCTCGGTCTGAAATTAGAAACTGATTCCTGGCACGAAAGTAGCAATTCGCTCATTTTTTTATTGAACTCGCTCGCGGAGTGAAATAGCTGCCAAAGACAGGAGCCATCAATGTTCATGGTCGAATGAAAATCATTTTTGCAACTGTCGTACTACTTGAGATCAAAGTCAAGCCTAACCTGGTCGATAGTAAGCGACCTTTCTGGTTCGAAAATAGCAGCTCGTGATCTCCCCTTCTTGTTTGAAGTCGCTTGAAGAATGAGGGATCCATGATAAAGAGAAGCCATACATTTTTACGGTTAAATGAACAATCACTTGCTGAGTAGTATACCAGATCTGTAAGAAGCAACTGCCCGATTCGAGCATATTGCTTATTTCGGAACAAAAGTGTACATGGTACCGCTAATTTTCGACTGCTCTGTACTGGCAACTAATTGCTGAAAAATTCCTGGGTACAATTGTTGATACTGGCAATGGATTTTATCATCTGCAGAATAGCGCGATTCTTAGCAATCTGTCTTCTGCCACTGCCGATGCTTTGAAGATTCTGTCCCATCGTTTCAGACCATTGAACAGTTTAATTTAAGTCTTTTCTTTCTCACCTAGACTTTTCTTGTTGAATAAGATTTTTCGAGAGGATAATAACAACGTCAATGCCGAGGGCCAACAATCAAGAGAAGAGTAAATTCCTTTCAAAGCTGCTCATAAGCGGCTTGTCCATGGCAAAAGAACAGGAGCCATTAAGCGTGCCGGAAACATCACCGAACAAGGCGACATCGTGACTAATCTCGCCAATAAGCGAAGTGCTAATGTTTCGACAAGTCCTATTTATATAATTTTCCAATATCTATGAAAACTGGGACATATCGGACAACCGAACACACCACTTAGAAATAACCAAATTAAAAAGCAGTCGATAGTAAACGAAGTACCGTCAGATAAATCGATACGCTCCGATAAAGGAATTAAAAGGTTCGAATATACCTCCGCCAGACAAAAGCTGTTTCTCTACATGCGCATCCTGTAACTAAACTTTTTCTCCTCTACAAAACTGGCTGCCTTTCCTTTCTATCCTGCCGCTCTCCTATTCACACTCCTTTTCGCAGACTTTCGAGGAGGCTTTCAACGTAAGAATCTTATTGCACCCTGCGGCACTGCTTTATTTAAGATCGGCACGAAATAGACGTCTGAATATAGACGACCGTTCGCGGTAGCAAACACACAGCGGCACGACAAGAGATGGGAAAAATTGAATGGGTCAACCTGTGAATGCCGACGAAGAATCGGGAGTAGAAGGAAACGAGTGGAAGTGGAGTGATCTAATTAGAGTATATGGAAGAGTGTATGGGCGAGTCAGTGATGCCAACGTCTTACAGCTCATCTGGCCAGCATCAATACCATCTCGTGCCTCGTTATCCGTCATTGAAGGTAAACTCGAAGGGTCGCCTTTTTGCGGCCGGAAATCAGCCAACAGGTGGAAAAAGGCAGGCCTCTGCATTATACATACATCGTCTAGGCATCATTCACAGAAAACGCGGGAGGCGAATCCTCCCGCAAGGAGGTTGCCATCCAAAAGCCGTACAGTAGATAGTCGCCGTAGGCGAGACTTTTGATCATGCCCAAGATTCGCCTGCGAAAAGAAGCTTTTGAGACTGGCGCCACCTCTGCTGCACGACAAGTACAATCGCCCAGACCGTATCCTCCGGTTGGCAATTTTCCGAAGGCTTGATCCCTGTACTTCCCCGTACCTAACAGCCTAATCCACTTCCTGTCTTCCTCCACCCCCGGCTTCCTACGCTTCTTCTTCTACTTCGTCTTGCTTTTCGTCCCCCATTCTCTCCGCGAGCAGAAACTTTCAAGGGGTCTTTTCGCCCAAGGATCTTACACTATTCTCCCGCGTTATTTCCCTTTTCATAAAAGAAAGCCCGACTCCGCGACCATCATCCCACTCCTCTTGTAACTTTTTGGCCAGAGTTGTTTTTCGTCGCCGAATGTTTCGTGACGCATTCGCAGGCTTATACATATTATACGTCGTAAAATCGTTCTCAACTTCCCGAGACAGCGCGGGACGCGTGACGCAAATGTCTGCGAAGCCGGGGTAACGTGCGCGTAAAGTCGCGGGAGGAGAGTCGTGCGAAAAAATTCGACTGCCGAAGAAATCGAGGGTCTCATATGCGGCAAGTACACTGGGGAAGTTTTCCGTGCCGAAAGTGCAGACGCGAGGTGTTGCGCAGGAAATTTTCGGCACTTTTGAAGGCAAAACAGCCGGTGGTTAAAAGCAGAGACGTAGCCAAGTGAGTACGAAGTGCGCGCTTCCCCTTTCAGTCTCCGACACTTTCGTGCTCTGCACTCGAACGAGAGGTCGGAGGGCGGATACGACAGTTTCGGACCTCTCGTAGTCGAAGCTCCTCTCGTAGCAACACCGTACGAAAGGCCATACTTGCTTTATGGAAGGAGAGCACAGACTACGCTAGGTTTCGAGCCCGGATACTCGTCCATAAAGCTTCCGAACCTCGTGAGAGGAAGCCGTATCGATTAAAGGCACATCGACTTGACGGATGCTACTGTGATAACGCTGCTTGTAGCCGAGAAATAGATCGCGGGTAGATTTAAAGATGCACGACCGGGGATGAAAGGCCCTGTATTTCCAGTCCAGCTACGGCGAAATTGCAAGACTTGATCAAGAAACATATACCATTGAGCAGGTACTTCCCGCTTACCGCATTGCGCGGCACAAATTATTATTGGCGAATTTATAGTTCGACGACTCGGTACGAATCGGCGGAGAGATCGTTTGATTCGCAACCGTGTCCTATTTTAATGCACCCAGATACGCTGCGTGCCTACGACTTCTAAGCATCAATTATTCATGGCACGGTCTCGCCGTCGGAAAAAAGTAGTAGAATCTTTTCGTATATGGAGAGCTAAGTGGAATGCTGAAAAACGGCAGTTACTCGAGCTGCCGGTTTGGACAGGTGCAATTGGCATCATCGGTATTGCGAGGGTGGCCGGGGGGTGAAAGTTGGAAACGTTCACCAATTCAAATCCGAAATTCCGGCCAAAGAGGTTGGTAAGTGATGTGCTCGGTACATTCTGGCATTAGTTCGAGGCAAACTGGCAGGCAGCGAAGGAAGGCAGGCAGCCAGACAGTCGGGTAGCGGGTAGGTGTGCAGATAGGGGTAAAGCGAGGTAGCGGAGAATAGAAAGAGGGGACAAACAAGTCGAGAAGCACTCAGACAGTAATTGCGTGTTCAGATTTATCCCGATCTGGCGTCATTCGGCAACGGTCCCGTTCAAGGATCTTCGCTTTCGACGTGCGTCCTGCGTTTTGATCGATGCCGCACGCGCACGCGATCTCCGACGAGAATGTTAATGTCTTCATCGCGCTGTTTGCCTCCGTTCGTTTCTGTTGTTCGATTAACGCGCCGAATGAGAACCGACGATAGTCGAATCGAAAGCTGCTAGGCTCAACTTTACGACGTGTCGGGTGAGAGCGTTACACGAGTTATCTGACGCCGAAGATAGAGTCGGTCACGATACCGTGAATCGACTCGCTTTTCGTCGTGCGATGCCCGGGATCGATTTCGAGAGAGAACGATAGCGGTAGTTAGAGGACTTCTTTTCGTTTCGAGCCGTTGGACGATTCTCGTCGGAGCTTAAAGGCGGCTGAATCTACGACGACTTCTCTTGCGGACGGACGCGTCGTTGATCCTGCAAATCCACGAAAGAGATCCCCTTGGTGGCCATAACTTTTACCCTCGAACCGCTCTTCCTGGACTTTTCAGATCCGAACGGAGATACGGCGAGTCGAGACCCACGCTCGTTAACCCACATTAGGGAATGTGGAGCGCGTAATTTCTCTTCTTCCGTCATTAAGGAGTTTCAAGTCGCCGCGTCGAACGTCTTTCGCCCTGCCTTTAATCGCACTTTCATCGAATTCGAACAGTCGCTTCAAGCCTGACCCTACCATTGACAGCGAACTGCGCATTTTGCAGAGTCGCATCGATTGTCCGTGAAACCCTAATCGAGATTGTGCCGGCGCTAAACCCCCGATGCGTGGCACTTCGATAATCCAATTATTACGTTAATAGCGTTGCTTTCGCGGCGCGTGTATCCTGCTAAGCGCTGGGTTTGCACTGCAAATGAACCTACTACTTTAGACGAAACGATACTGTGGATATATCATTAACGTTATCGCGCCCGCTATATACATTTCATACTTTATATGCACGCGTCATTGTGCGCGTGAGTATTTAGACGTCCGACTGCAAAGAGAAGAGGCCTGAACGAGGCAGATGAAGATAAGCAAAGGTAGCTACCGACAGTTCGGTTTCTCACGTAATCTGTCAGTGCTCGAGTTCCACGGCATTACAGAGACCTCAAGCTCAACGTTTTTTTCTCTCAATCTCACACATTCGTAGACTAACGGTTATCGCATGGGCAAACAAAGAAACACGTCGCATCGTATGAGAAAATCGCGTGTTGAGTAAGATCGCAAAACTGTGCCACGTATTAAATTGTTCTCGCGTGATATACGATCCGGTGACTGACTCGCATCATCAATTTTCCAAGATTTCACGGCGCCCGCAAACTACCACGTTCATCAGGACACACCGGGCTAGTCGAGACAATCTGAGTTACGCGTAAACGTCAATGCGGCAGTCGGGAAGTCTAAATATTACGAGTGAAAACATCGAAGGATTAGGATCGAGCGATCAAACAAGTGCTTAAACGGAAGCATCGAAGTCACTAAGTCCAACAAGAAAGGTAAAGATAATATTTTCGCACGGAAGCAAGCTTCCGGTATGAGACAGGCACGTTTAGCTTCGAAGCATGTCGCATATGCCGTTCACAACCTCGCTTCACATATGTGTCAGATACACGTGAGCATCGACATGCCTTGCGACAGTTTTCCTCAATGTTCCTTCTTACGACTATCAGACGCAATTCTCACTGTAGCGCTGCAAATTAACGAGGCCACCTTCGATCCGTATAATTAAAATCTGTTTTCCCTCGTAACCGCGCTGTAAATCCGCGGCCCTTCGTTCAAGTGATTCAAGCGTATTAACACGTTGACTGCCGTGGCGGTCATCGGTGACCGACGCAAGAGATTTTACTGAAGATCCAAAATATTCGCAATGGGTAGCAACAATTATTTTATAAATGCAGTTATTGCCAGAATGGTGATGCGATTCTTTGGTGTTCAATACCTAGACATTATTTACATTTTCCATAATACATTTTGCGGTGACCGATGCAAGAGATTATACTGAAGATCCAAAATATTCGCAATGGGTAGCAACAGTTATTTTATAAATGCAGTCATTGCCAGAATAGTGATGCGATTCTTTGGTGTCCAATATACGTTATTCAGCATAATTCAGTCGAACGCTGTAGTATTTCATAGCATCGCCGTTTTAATATAGTAAAATACGCTTGGCAGTCAACGTGTTGACACGTTGACTGCCGCGGTGGTCATCGGTAACCGGCGCAAAGGTTCTCACGAAAAATTCAAAAAATACCGAATCGGTAGCATTTATAATTTTGTAAATGCGATTAATATTAAGCAGTGATTCAATTCTTTGGTTTCCCATACCTTTGCATTATTTTCATTTCGCACAATTCAGTCATATTCTGTAGTATTTCATCACGTTGCGGTTTCAATATAGTAAAATAACACACGTGTTAACACGTTCACTGCCACGCAAGTTGTAAGAAAATCTCCTTGAAGCCACGCGTGCTGCTGTACTATGCGCGAATTGTTTCGCATGGTAGTAGAAGATTATTACAAAATGCCATTGAACAAAATGTCTACAGATTTCCATCGGATTGAAAATCTGTATTGGGAAACTGTACTGGACTTATTGAGCACGTTTACTTATAGCATTCAGTTATAAATCTTTCCTCAAGAACGAAGTATCTAAAAAAGCGTGTGTGCGCCGAAAATTATTTCTTCTTTTTTAAATATGTTTTCTGTGGTGACGCATGGTTAAAGTTACTTTTATAACAATTTAATAGTGTTATTATATCCTGTGAAATATCTTCCCAAATACCTTTACCGTCGCCCGAATACGGGTGACATGGCAGTCAACGTGTTAAAAATTCGTGAACCTTGTGAACTTTTATACGATCAAAGAAGGTAGCCTTCGTCCGGTCGCGGCAAAACAACATGAGCCAGTAATAGGCACGCAGGACATGTCGATCATATCTTTCCGTATTTTCAATATCGAATCAGTGCGGAAATAAACACGCGATCGTTGAATACTTCAGAATATTCCCGACTGCGCCGTTATCTATCCGTTAGCATGCACCATGCGCCCAGCGTTACTAATACACGATACACCCATTGCACTAAATACGCACATGGCTTTGCGCGTAAATTATCACTCGCACCTATCGTCGCTGCGTTTGCTGAACTTCGTTGCGCACATCCCTCCGCTCTCCCACGGAAATCGTAATGAGAGTGCGTGTCTGCGATCGCTAGCTGGCATAATTACGCTTGCCGAGAGGAAGAAGGAAGTAGAAGAGGCGCGAAAAGGGACAGGCAAGAAGCGTTACCAAGTCACAATGACATTGTCGCGAGTTCAAGCACTTGTTAGCGGAAAATAAATTTGCGGCGAATTTCAAAGTGGTCTTAGGTCATGTCCGGCACTGAAGTAAATATTGTTGTACGGAATCTGATGAGTAATAATCGAAATACCTGTAATGCCCACATGTCGGGAGTGGCCTCGTTTGCTACGAATTTTTGTTTGGAAAAAGGAAGGGATGGTAGAGTGTCACATTTCTTGGCACTTGGGCATTCCACCGGAGAATTATAAAGAGTTTGGATTGGTTATTGTAAAATAAAGATTTCGCAATTTACCTCTTCTCTTAATTCTAACACGCATGTTAGCGGAAAATAAATTTGCGGCGAAATTCAAAGGGGGCTTAAGTGATGTCCGACACTGAAGTAAACATTATTGTGCGGAATGCGTTGAGTAATAATCGAAATACCTGTAATGCGCACATGTCGCGAGAGGCCTCTTTTGCTACGAATTTTTGTTTGGAAAAAGGAAGGGGAATGAAGAGGTGGTAGAATGTCGCGTTCCCTGGCACCTCGGCATTCCACCAGAGAATTGTAAAGAGTTCGGACTGATTATTGTAAAAAAAATATTGCTTTCGCAATTTATCTCTTCCCTTGATTCTAACACACTCATATTCGCGTATTTCTCGCGGGGGGAACTTGCGGCCCCTGAAACCTGCGGGTATGCTGCATATTTCATGCCATTAACGGAGAATCCGGCGGATGCGGAGACTTGCTCGCGTTTCAGGGGACGGTGTCAAAGATTGCGACGCGTTCGCGAAGTTTCTGATATCGATATGTATTTTGCGAGTGGAAAGAGACGGAGGCTGGAGGTGCGAAAAGAGCGAGGGCCGGGAAAGAGGAGGACTTCTAATGCGCGTCAAGCAAGCCCCACAGTATACAAGGAAGTACACTTAGAGGTGGAGACCGGCCTGAAGTATCGTACAAATCTTACCGCAGGGGCCGAGCTTCCGGTTTCGCGGAAACACGTCTACCACAATGGCCGAACGATGTCGCCCAAGAGCTCTTCTCAGTCCCCTCCGGTCGCCGGTATTATTGGATCAAGTCTTGTTCACGATTCCCTTGGTGTTTCCTCGATTATTGCTCGGCTTTCTCGCTTTTCCCTGTTCTCGTACAATGGCCGCGATAATGGACGAAAATTCCGCGGCCGATAGTAATTCACAGCCCTAACCGCACCGTCGAGGCATTTCTGTGCGACGTCTGAAATCTAGACGGTGCTTACGTATTTACGGTTATTCCTCTCGTTACGCGTAATCTTCGCAGTTAGCGGCGACGCTTGTGATGCGCGATAGTCGAACCGGGAGCTCACGGGCATCGAGCTTTAACGAGAGGACTCTTTCGAATAAATCGACCGGCGGCGGGCCGCTGGAAGCCCGAGGCGCGCGAATTATCGATTCGGAAGAGTTATTCACAACGCCTTTGGCGCTTTCGCGTTTATTGATGTCGCTGTGGCCTTCGCGGTATCGGACTTTTTGCATGACGTCTGCGACAATGAATGAAAGTTTCGACGGGTACGGTAATGAGGTCGATAATTATGCGCGCTCTTGGCTGAATCAGCAGCGGCGCGGCGAAACGTTTAGACCGCGGCTTGCCTGTAATTATATTCTGATTGTTCTGTCATTTTTGAAACTCGCCGCGGGCTGGAACGGCGGAGCATAATGCAGCGCTGGAGTGAGAACCGGCGGCACGTACCATTCAGCCGGCCGATTATCTGCGATACTTTATGAGCCCGATTTCGCTGCGGCATCGTGTACGATTCGGCTCTTTAGTTAAAGACCGTCCCATTCGTTTGTTTGTCACTTTTATGCCGCTGATTATAAAACGACTTCGCGACCTCCATAAGCCCGATGCTGCACAATAATTGCGCCTATAACAACTGCAGCGGTTTTCCTCCTCTGTACACTCATCGATCCGACACTGGGGCTTTATAAATATTGAACTTCAGCGGTGCAATAATTATTCAGATAATAATTAAATATTGGCACTGCAAACAGATGCACATCTACGCGCAACGTGTAATCCGACATCAAAGGTTCATGCACACGGGCAGCGCTGTAATTATCATCATTAACCGCTCGCCTCTATACGCCGATGTTCCTTTTATTTTTTCCACGATTGACACGCCACGTTTAATTATCGACATGCACGCGCGCGTCTCGTCAGCAGAGAGGAGCTCGAAATTTCTTCGTCTCATCGTCGGCGCGTTTCTTACACCAGGCCCGACGTTTGGTCTTACCCGCCAAAAAGTTTGAAGCCGCCGAGTTTAAGAGGGCGGAGAGACGGTACGCCGCGAAGTTACCAACGCGACAGTTTGCTTATTTAAGCTCGGCTTAACCGAACCTCGCTCCCACGGAATGGGCGGAATAGCAGAAATGGAAGGAAGGAAAGCTCGACGGTCGCAGTTTACGAATCGAAATATCAGACTTCCGACGTCGGAGATGTTAACGTCGTCGCGACGCTTCTGTTAGCGCTGATGCTACAATAAAATCCTCGAACCGCGAGACGGTGCCTAAGAATCGAGACATCGTGTTTGCCCGCAAATAATTCAGCGGCGTATCGTGACTTTGATTGGACGCGGCCCTGTACCGTCGAGCGTGCATGTCTGCGCGCGTAAATTGACCCTCCAGCGAGTTACGAGTATGCGTGGCCCCTGCAATTATTCCTCCGACTATCACGATTTTGAGCACGTCTTATATCTGGCCGTTTAACGGCGACGATTTATCGCGCTACGTTTTCAACTTTGCCTTTGCATAATCTTTACCCTTACGGATACGCGCGTATATCATACGTGTATATCTTGTCCTGAACATCATAACGATGGCCGCGAGAGTTATTCAATGGACTCGCGATTTTATCACCAGATGAAGAAGTACGCGGTGCATTTCGACTCGGGACAAAAGAAGACTTTTGTCGCCGCGCCTCCAAGTGGCGTCGCGAGCGGATTGAAATGCAAATTTCAAACGATATCCCTATAACCGGTGGCTATTTTTAGCGCCGTAGATATCGTGTCTACGATGAATCGCGGGATTTACAACGAAATCACGGGCCTTTTATTCGGACACTTGCAAGTTCTTTCAGCCCTTTGAACATCGACTGTAATCTTCCGTGCACTCTGATGAAAGGTAGGACTGCCAAGATGAGCATCCGGTGTCAGTGCTACGCGGTTCTGTGTGCTCTTTGTGCCAAGGTACACTGCCGTAGTATGCGTGCCACGGTGGAACACTGGTATCAGGTGCCTCCTTGCAGTCTCTACCACCTCGACGACGTAAAGAGGCATTTTATTGTATCCGTCGAAGAGAGCTCATTAGTTTTGTCGTTCACCGCCTCTTCCGTCATTCCGACGAAATCCGGAAGCCCGAACATTTTTAATGCGGCGACGATTTCTCTCGCGATCCCGGTACGCCACGCGTCCAGCGAATCACACGTGTAAACACGATTTGCATACGAAAATTGTCGGTTATTTAGTGAAGTATTAGCCACAGACTTGTCTAGTGTTTGCGTAAACGACGCCGGTCGCGTTACAGTACACTATGTTAATGCAAACAACTTTTTGCCCGGCGTTTCTTCTGGCAAATGCAAGTCAGGTATTACGGGACACTGAATGTCTCACTTTTGTCACGTATCGCGGTTACCCGTGTTTGTTCGAACGTGTATCACAGACTCGTTTTTTCGTCAATTTGTTCGGCGCAGCGAGTGAAAGGATCTTAGAATAAACATTCTGTACCACCGGTCGAGTCGATTTTCATAAATCGTTTCGTTTCGAAATTTTTCTCAAACCCACTCTGTTGTCGCTTGGCGAATTTTTCGCCGGACAGAAAAAGATCGCGTGCGAATTGAGTTATTTCGAATTTAAACCGCGAATCATCGCAGACCACTGAATACTGCGGTAGATAAGAATCTTTCATGGAGAGTGCAACTCGTGTGTTAATCCTCGTCCCACGTAGCCATTTTATGGCATACCATGCTGCTTCATATAATTGCATAATAATTAGACCGCTATGTTTCTAATTGTAGAAAATAACCTTGCCATCTTCCGTACGATCTTTCGAACTCATTGCGTCCCGGACGTAAGCGGGGGTCGACGACCTCGTTTTGACGCAAAATTCGCACCTACGCGCAGCCGGAAGCCATGCAGCGAACCGGGCAATGCCGTCTTCGTTACAGGAACCGAATGCGCAGCAACGCGCTCCATTAACTTGGCACACGCCCGTAACAGATTTCGCCTTTTTCCCTTTTTCCCACATATTCGCGTGTTACCGCGCGAAAAATCTCACATGACGCAGGAATCTTTCGCCCAGATTACGTCCCCGAACCATATCCTCTTTTTTACCCGACCCTATTAAAAAGTTGCAACGCGTAAAGTCAGTTTGGTGGCCAATAAAAAAGACTGCGGGATGTTATCCGTACAGGATATGGCGACGAAGTCGCCTTAACGCTTACAACGTGTCACACGGAACGTGCATCGTGAAAATACGCGCGGCACGTGCTGCGTTGTGCGACGATCTAGGTATATGACCTACCGAGGCAGGAGAACGTGCCACCCTTTAGCTTCTTTGATTGCTATCTCCGCAATTTCTGCATTTCGAAAATTGACTAAAGGGTGCGTTGCCAAAATCCGGACAAAATTCAATTCAAATTTCCCGTCGTTCTATACCACTTGAAGATGTCGCTATTGGCAAACAAATAATTTGAAGCATGTAATAAATATTCGTAACCTCCAAACTGTAACTATTGTAGGATTGAGTAGTTGGGGCAGAGCGTAGAGGCAAGGACAGGATGAAATGAACCGTTTTAACTAACAAAAATGTATATTGAAATCACTAAATCGTCGGGTCGTTGGTCGTTTGGGTCGTAGGTCGTTCGTTTTTCGTGGTTGCCAGAAGACTGTCGTGTTCGTGCGTCTTGTCCCAGTCCTATGGTTCGTAACCGTCGCCGTTATCGCTCCTTTGTTCTGTCCTTAGGTCCGTCGCTATGCACGTGTCTATAGGTCCGTCTTACAATGTCAGTATACAGTCCTTTTTACATAAAAGCCTTAGCCTACGATATATTCTATTCCACACTATGTTAAACCAAAGTGCAGAGTATAATCGAAGAGCCGCGAGTATCGAAAGTATTCGCGCTGGGCGCTCAGCGACTGAAATGATTCGATTGTTCGGATAGCCAAGATCGACTGTGTATGAGGTTGTCGCGAGATATAACGAGTCTGAGAAGTCCAGCGAAGGTTTTGCAACACCGGCCAGGAAAAGTCACTCGAAGGAGCGCGTTGTTAGGACGCCCGAAATCATTCAACGGGCTCAGGAGCTCATTTTTGAGGATCCAGGGCAGTCGATCCGAAAATTATCGTTGATTATCGGTGTAAGCGAAAAAACTATGCGTCGAATCGTCGAGGAGGACCTCCGCTACAAGTCTTATGCGATAAAAGTGAAACAGATGCTTTCCGAAGCTGCCAGGACAAAGCGAGTTGAACGCTGTAACCTGCTTTTCTGCCTCCCAACAGCCCACATTTAAATCCTTTCGACTATTATGTATGCAGCGTGATTGAAAGGGTCACCAACAAGTCCGGACATCCTAATGTCTCAACATTAAGAGCCGCTATAGAAGCGGCATTCGCCGATATGAACCGAGGCTCGTTAAAACGGGCCTGCGACAGATTCAGACCGAGAATGAAGGCGGTCATTCAAGCAGAGGGGAGTTATATTGAATGAATGTTTTCTTTATGACCCAACAAACAGTACAGTAATAAAAAAAATTGTTTACTTTTCTATTATTGCAATGAAAATTATGTTTAAAGAAAATTGTTGATTTGTCCGAATTTTGGCGACGCACCCTGTACATCGCGTTGACCCGAAAAAACAGCGTTGAGCGTCCGGGTTGATAAAAACATTGTCAAGAAGGTTCAAATAGAAATTAAGAGTGTCAGAGAGATTAATTACTCGTTCAGTTACTGTGAAGCGGACAAGATAATTTTTCAGTTCCGCTAGAATCTTCCCATTAATCATGTTAGTACTTTTAATCGCAGAATTAAGGCGTACGCAGCATGTTGCAGTTACATTCGCAAATGGACTTCGATCGTTTCCTTGCTTAACGCGCTTGATTGCGTTCTTCTTTTGTTCATTAAACGAGTCTCACGATTAATTTGTCGCGGGCGTCAGGCAAATTGATTCGGACTGCGATAATTATCGTCGCAAGCGTCGTTCTATCTCGTTTCGGGCGTAACACGTGTTGTCCAATTTCTCCTGGCGTGAATATTTGTTCGAAACTCTACCTACGAACTGTCGCTCTGTTCAGTTACAACTCGAGTATCGTAGATTGAATGCCGTTCCGCTAAAAAATAGAAGCCGCTTCTTTGAATTTATCATATGCACTGTTTCGTGTTTCCGTTTATTTCTGTTTTATGTTACACATGACGAATAAAGCTGCTCTAACCTATTTCTGATTTAGAAATTTGATAATGGAATAATTTCATTGCACGTTATCTTCTATCTATTATTTGTGGTGCCGAATAGATAAGTAAAAGTTGTAGTTTTTCGTCTATCTTTGTCGTGTGCCTTAAAATGGACATTTATGTACTCTGCATTTCACCGGTTGCCAACTAATTAACAACGTCTGGCTATCGGTAGTGTTTGTTTCTCTTGATTTACATGATTTGATGTTTTACATGATTCCATCATTGGCACGCGAATCATATCGTGTACAATGAGTCGGCTCTTAATTTTTCAATTATCGCACTGGTTAATTTCGTATTGATTCGGCCTGGTCGCCGCTGTTTGCAAAACTAATTTAATTGCAGTCGAAACAGATATCTTTCGGTCCCTCATTTTCTCGCTGTTATTCCGACTTACTGAAAATCTTTTTATTAATACGCAACATTCGGGCAAAGCTGCATGCGTATTATACAACGCTGATTTCCGCATTAATCGTAATATCTCGGCGTGCAATTAAATACCGTAATGTAGAGACTCACGGCAGGCCAGGTTGCCTCATAAAACTTTGCCGGGGTATAATTTCAGATTATTCAGTAGCGATAGACGTGCGCGTACCTGACAAAAACGGAATCCGATTACAATAACACGTCGACGGATAAAGAATTCTAGTGTAATCGGAGTGATACAGAGCGCGCGTGCAAAATGATAGCTCCCTTAATGGACGCCTATAATCCATAACTGCCAATCAGGTACGAAAATACCATTACGATGATTTCAAACGAAGAACATACGGTTCGCAGACCGTTCAATAAAACCGTTACATTCGTGTGTACTTCGATAATACTTCGATAAAAGAGCGAGTAAATTAAAGTCCGTTTGACCGATTCACAAATTCGCCGAGTACTTAGGAGGCTTCGTTTCTGACAGCCCCCCTGACAATCGAGAAAACCCAGAAATTCACGTCCTCCTCCATCTTTCAGGGAACTTTGCCAGGGGACTCACCCATATTCTCAGGGGAAGTTTTCGTCCCACGCTCTGGGGAGGAGAAATAAACCCGCGTGTGGAAGAAAAGAAGGTTATTATTATTCGCGCCCAGTCAACGGCACATATTCGATACGTACCATAAAGTCGAGATAAAATTGATAAAAATTATTTGAGCTTTCATACGAGAGACTGAACGAAAATGCAAGCATTGCCGCAATACAGTCGATAATGATGGATTAACAGATTTACATCGGTGAACTGTAATGCGGTTTCTGAAAAGTGTCGGTTTTTGGTTATAATTTAGTGCTGCAGGGCGAGTTTTATGTTGAACGCGAAAATGTGCTGTCAGAAGCAGCGCAATCGCAGGAATCCATTGCTCGTTAAAATACCAATGGCGTAACGATGCTTGACACCTGCTCAAATGCCAGCGTTAGTTAGTAGGCAGACAGTAATGTGACGGTAATTATGAACGCGAAACACTCGGTTGTAGCTTCATTAGCCGCCGTGATAATTGCAGCAATTTAAATGACAGAGTAATTGTTAGACACCCAATACCTTTTTCTGAGTGCCTTCTCCCAATAACCCATTAGCATCGGTCTCGATTTACCGAGCTCTTAAGCTCACTCTTTACCCAATGACTAATCTGCCGGAAGAGGACAGAGAAGATAAACTGTCAGCCGCCGATTAGTTCGACGATTTTTTCGACGATCCCTCATTTTTCCCGCGTGCCCCATGACGTCAGCCGGTAACATTTAACGTCCGCGCCTGTTGTTGATAAAAATGCAAAAAGAAAAATCCGATAATATCCGCGAGCATGACCACGCATGAATATTACCCGGATGTGAAAAGCCCGGATTATCAGAAGAAGATCCACGTTGTTCGGTGTGTCATCATCTTCGATTTCGATTTGTCGAACTTCCACCGGCGCACGAACGATAATGAAATGCTCATCCAATCGACGCATAAATCATGCTCATAAAACAATCACGTAATCGTCGAACCGGAATCGGCCGATGCTCGCGGCCCAAGCGATCGCTATCGCTGTAAGCCTAGTCGGACGTAACGAGGATTACCGCGCGAGATTTCGCGCTGGAACTTGTCGCGTCGGCCTATTCCGCACTAAGAAATCATGCTTACGCATCGCGCTAACCACAGTCTTCCGCGAAAAAGTCGATCGCACTCCGTCGCCCTTAACACTTTAACTAGTTGACTGCCAAGCGTATTTTACTATGTTAGAACCGTGATGCAATGAAATACTGCAGAATATTATTAAATCGTGCAAAATGAAGGTAACACAGAGTTGTTGGAAGCCAAAGTATTGAAGCACCGTTCCAATATCAATTGGTTTTATAAGATTGCTAATAGGCTTCATTGCAAATTTTTTGCATGCCAGTCAATGTGTTAAAGAATACGATGTGGTACATTTGGAAATGTAATGTGATGAAATACTGCAGAGCATAATTAAATCGTGCAAAATGAAGGTAACGCAGAGTTGTTAGAAACCAAAGTATTGAAGCACCGTTCCAATATCAAATGATTTTATAAGATTGCAAATAGGCTTCATTGCGAATTTTTTGCATTTTTAGTAAAATCTTTTGCGCCGGTCACTACCATGGCAGTCAATGTGTTAAAGAGTACGGTGTGGTACATTTGGAAATGTAATGCGATGAAATACTGCAGAGTATAATTAAGTCTTGCGGAATAAAGGTAACGCGGAATTGTTAGAAACCAAATTATTGAAGCACCGTTCCAATAGTAATTGATTTTATAAGATTGCAAATAGGCTTCATTGCGAATTTTTTGCATTTTCAGTAAAATCTTTTACGCCGGTCACTACCATGGTAGTCAATGTGTTAAAGAGTACGGTGTGGTACATTTGGAAATGTAATGCGATGAAATACTGCAGAGTATAATTAAGTCTTGCGAAATAAAGGTAACGCAGAGTTGTTAGAAGCCAAAGTATTGAAGCACCGTTCCAGTAGCTATTGATTTTACAACATTGCGAGTAAGCTTCATTGTGAATTTTTTGCATTTTTCGTAAAATCTTTATTTTACTCATTTTTAGCAAAATCTTAAAAACATGTTAACACGTTGACTGCCACGATAATCACCGGTGACCGGTGCAAAAGATTTTACTGAACATCCACAATATTCGCAATGGGCAGCAATAATTATTTTATAAATGTAATTATTGTTAGAAAAGTGATGCGATCCTTTGGTCTCCAATAACTGCATAGTATTTACATTTTGCATATTTCAGTCAAACGCTGTAGTATTTTGTAGCATCACCGTTCTAATACAACAAAATATACACGGCAGTCAATGTGTTAAGGACCGCCAAGAAATCTGTAAGAAATACGCCTGGCAAATTTGTACGTTACAAAAAATCTTAGCTTTGTTATTTATGAAGCAATTTTTGTAAACTTTCAGAAATTGAATAATTTTAAGTATTTTAGGTACTATTGTAAGAAATTATGTTTTTTAAAAATTATCATAACTTTTTTATTTAAAAGTTAAAGTTGTTTTGTAAATTTTATTTAGCAAATAAAATTTATATATATGAAATACGTTTATATTATTCTTTTCAAACTTAGAAGATACTGAATACAACTTCAGTGAAATGAAATATTTAATAATAAATAATGTGAATTTGTATATTGAAATTATATAAAATAATTATGATTTGAAAACTTTCCTCCAGGAAATCGCCATTTTGTTCTTGATAAAGCAATTCATAGAAGCGTGAATATGAAATCGGCCCTGGCAGTCTTCGCGCGTACCGCCTAGATGGGCATGGCAGTAAAAGGGTTATAGTGTTATTATATCCTGCGAAATATATTTCCTAATACCTACTAACTTACTTCGCAAGTACTCGATTGCGCGTTGCTTGAATGTGGGTGACGTGGCCCGATTAAGATTTTTCCCAAACGCATTCAACGTGTTAACTCGTTTGCTACTAGCATCGCATATATGTGACGTTTCAGTTCTTGTTTCTGAGCCCGACGTCGCATATGTGCGACATGTCTATTTTATCAGATTATGATAACATGCTGCATGAATTTTTTGCAGAAATAGATTTATTGAGCTATAGAACAATAAAATAGATTTAGGTTGTTGTTGTTCTTATACACACAAGTGCAAACGTTGTCAGCCTCTGTTACTTCAAAGTTACAAATTGTATTCGTTATACTACAATTGTTGAAACTGCTGAATTCATTGTTAATATGTATTTCGAGGTTCATAACTGTTGATTTCACGTTACATAGATTTTGTATAGCGACCAAAAAAAAGTTCGATCCATAGCGGGTTAACTCCGCTCACGACTTCTGCGGCTCCCATCGGCAACCGCATTTTCAGCCGCAGACGTCGTCCCGTCAAACAGCCGGGCCAAGACATACCGAGATTCCCCGTGCAACCGCGATGCATTAAGCCAGATGAATGCGTAAACATTTACGGCATTCGCCGTTCGCGTTCTGCCGAGTAAACTTAGCCGCTTAAATATTCCGGCGACATCAAATATTTGCCGCTCCGAGCGAATCAGCCATTCAATATACCCCCCGCGACTATCGAATATTCAGCGTCGCACGCAAAGCGCAAACACGCCGCAGTCTTCGCCACTCCTGTCCGCCGCCGTTCAGCAGACGGCCTTTTTTTCTTCCCTCATTTCGCACTCGACGCGGCCGCAATATTCGACATCATAAAACGTTTATCCGCGCCGCAGGAGTTCGCGTCCGCGTTAGCCCGGCATTTCGTCGGCCACCGTATTACCCCGTGGCACCTCCAAGCGTTCGATAAATTCCGCCGCGGCACAATTTTTCGATACGTCATCGCGGTGTACGCTAACGCAGTTGTTCCGGTTGCGTCGCTTTCGTCTCATCTTCATACAAACATAAGACATCATAAAACGTTTATCCGCGCCGCAGGAGTTCGCGTCCGCGTTAGCCCGGCATTTCGTCGGCCACCGTATTACCCCGTGGCACCTCCAAGCGTTCGATAAATTCCGCCGCGGCACAATTTTTCGATACGTCATCGCGGTGTACGCTAACGCAGTTGTTTCGGTTGCGTCGCTTTCGTCTCATCTTCATACAAACATAAGACATCATAAAACGTTTATCCGCGCCGCAGGAGTTCGCGTCCGCGTTAGTCCGGCATTTCGTCGGCCACCGTATTACTCCGTGGCACCTCCAAGCGTTCGATAATTCCGCCGCGGTACAATTTTTCGATACGTCATCGCGGCATACGCTAACGAAGTTGTTCCGGTTGCGTCGCTTTCGTCTCATCTTCATACAAACATAAGACATCATAAAACGTTTATCCGCGCCGCAGGAGTTCGCGTCCGCGTTAGCCCGGCATTTCGTCGGCCACCGTATTACCCCGTGGCACCTCCAAGCGTTCGATAAATTCCGCCGCGGCACAATTTTTCGATACGTCATCGCGGCATACGCTAACGAAGTTGTTCCGGTTGCGTCGCTTTCGTCTCATCTTCATACAAACATAAGACATCGTAAAACGTTTATCCGCGCCGCAGGAGTTCGCGTCCGCGTTAGCCCGGCATTTCGTCGGCCACGGTATTACCCCGTGGCACCTCCAAGCGTTCGATAAATTCCGCCGCGGCACAATTTTTCGATACGTCATCGCGGTGTACGCTAACGCAGTTGTTCCGGTTGCGTCGCTTTCGTCTCATCTTCGGCGAAGAAGACGAGTGGGAAATTTCTCGCACGCCTCGCCGCATTGTGCGTCCTTGCGTCATCCGTTTATCCGCGCCGACGAAGACGGCGATGATGGCTGGTGGTCGATGGCTAAGAAGTGCGGTGTGGAGGAGACGACTTTTTATTGATCGGAAACGTGGGCGGATTTTTCATACTAGTGCAACGCTAAGTCAATGATGAAGCCGTTGTATGGAACAGGAATGATAACGAGCACACGAAATTATTGGGTTGGAGGGAAAGTTCTGTCGTATTTTAAAGAAAATATTTGAATTAATTTATAAAAATATGTGTTTAATATTAACCCTTGGCGGACGAGCGACGCATATGTGCGTTCAGCATAAGATATTCCTATAACCGATGAAGGTCATACTTATCCGTTCGACGAAAACACCTGATAAAGCTGGTGGTCGAGACATAAATATGCGTTCGAGAAAAATAACGTGGGCGGATAGAGCCGAGGCGGGCATATATGTATGTATTTTGCAAATGGCATGTGTTAAACGAGAGTTGGTCATTTTGATGGGTGTCATCGGCTTCGAATCGCTCCGTCCGCAAAGGGTTAATGATAATACATTTAATGTGTTGTATGATGAATGCCAAAATCTTTTGCAATTTTTTGACTTGTTAAATGTGGATTATTTTCCAACATGGATCGTAAAACATCATTATCGATCTTGGATGGTCGTCCAGATCGATCAGTTTCTTGGAGGCTCAGATCCCCGGAACGAAATTTGCTAAACCATCTTTGACAAGTTCGAACATTTATAATATCTTTTCCAAATACCGTACATAAATTTTTACATGCAACCGATGCGTTGCTTCCTTTTTGGAATTCATACCAAATGCAGTGTCGTAAATGCACTTTATCTACTGATATGTTTTTCACTTTAAATATCACAAGTAAATGATGAACGGTAAAAAAGGACTCCTTTCATATTATACAGCAGCTATAAAAAACAAAAAAAAATCCGAATGACTCATTAGCCAGATGTTTTTTTTATTTACAAGAAAAATTACCTGCCTATTAAAAATATGACAGAACTTTCCCTCCAACCTAATAACTGTCTAAGTGAAATTATGGCTATGCTGTTGTAAAAGAAATAATTAATTGTTAATCCTTAAATGCATAGTGTGACGAAAATGAAACATTGTCTTTAATTCGTAAATAAAGTATTAACCGTAGTGAAAGTTTTACTTTTGGCTGTATGTCATAGTAGCTCGATGCATTCAAACGAAATATGAAAAAAGGAAAGGAAAATCCGCGAGCTTTCCAATATGACATTCGGATTGACGAATTGTTTTGGCGCGTCCGAAGAAGTTCGTGAAAGTTAGAAGGGACAATAAAATAAAATTTAATGAAATACAAGTAAAAATAAAATACAATAAAATACATTAATCGAAAATTCATAATAATTAGTGAGTTAATATGTGCATACCTTCGTCTTAGGAATTAAAAAATATTATTTATATTCGTATTACATGGTGTATCATTTTTGAAAAACTTAATTTTTCATACAAAAAAAAAATTGATACCTATATACTAATTGTTTTATATTTTTTCTTAAACCTATATAGTAATCTGCATATAATAGAATTTTTTAAATTAAAAAGTCATGTATTTAAGGGCTAATAGTGTAGGTTACGTGTAACCTTATAATTCAACGTTTCAACACCTTGACTGAATTATTATCAGGTGATCATTTTCAATTTTTAAGTTAGATAAAAAAAATATCTCTTGGTGGTGACATAATCGAAGTGTGAAACGTCGGGCTATAAAATTGTCCGTCATCTATACACTGGGTGATTAAGTAATTTTTTACGAAGTGTCTTCATAATTTCATATACAAAGTTAGTCCCTGTATGTGGGATATTGGCTGGTTGTAGATGTTTCGGCGCGTTTGCACATACAAAAATAAAATGCCATGTTGTAAGCTTGAAAACCTGTTTTTAACGAGACATCGCAGTTACATATTTGCAGGGATTCATAAAACAAGCACATATGCTGCGTTCAAGTTGCATGCAGAAAATTTGCATGCGAATCTGAGTTTTGCGTACGCGCAAGATTTTTGTAAAAAGACGAAGTTATAAACTGATATTAACTGTTAACGGACATATGTCGCTTTTCACGTCTTATTATACTTTTTAACGTAGCGGACATTTGTGGCCACTTACGTGACGATTTTCGATGTTAAAGTTATATCGAGAAATGGTTACGTTACTAATTGGAGATTTTTGTGAAGGCAGAACTTCAAGATGTGAAAGGCTATCGACTTCAACTAACGAAGATAGTTTAAACGCGAAATTGTAAATTGTGAAACAGGTTTCACAAGGCAAGTGTAATCACTTCATATAACAAAGATAGTTTAAACGCGAAATTGTAAATTGTGAAACCTGTTTCACAAGGCAATGTAATCACTGCATAGTACTCCCTCTGTCCCATAATAATAGTAGCAAGTGAATATTTAAACACGAATTATTGGCGAATGCAGCTGTAAGTTATATTACAGCGCAAAATTACGAAGCCTTCAATCAAAATCAGTGCTTCATGACATCTGTCATTTATTTTGACACGTCTTTCAATTTTCAGATTAATTTAATTATTACAAATTATAATTATTTTTCTCATTTCATCCGCTGATCGAAATCGATTGTTTTATTTCAGTTGAATATCAACTCAGTGTAAAGTAAGATGAAAGATGAGAGTTTTCGAGGAAAAATCATGAATTTTAATGCAGTAACGAAAGTAACTCAAACAATTTTAAATGCAGTAACGAAATGATTGAAAAACCCAAAAATTAACTGAACGCTCAAATTAAAAATTGGGATGAATATTTTTAACTTATTGTTTAATTTAATCTAGTTCTTTGATAATAAATGTTGCGTTCTATATTTATTTTCTTTTGCTACTATTATTATGGGACCAATTAAAATTATTAACTGCTACTATTATTATGGGACAGAGGAATATATTCGAACCGAAAGTTCCTAGGGAAAGAGACATTAGAGTATATTTTTGTGAAACCTCTGAGGAAGAACGATTGCTCCATATCAACAAATTTTTTAAATATTTTAATTATGATTGGTAGTGTGAACGTATATGTATGTACGCAATAAATTGTTTTTTTCATTGCAAGTAGTATCAAAATAAACGGCAATTTTGATGAGGAAGAACTATTGTTCAACATGATAAACAAATTCTTTTACCAAATTAATTATGAGTGTGATGTGAACGTATAATGGTTAAAATGACAAAATTTTTTTCATTATTCAATGTCTAATTGTGCCGGCAATTTTGATGTAAGTCATATATTTCTTGTTTCGAGATATTTAATGAATTGCATTTGAATAAATTAAAAAATATTTTTAATTATGACAACATTTTAATTTATAATTTTATTCAATGTCTAATTAAACAAATGTAAAGTGTGAAATATGTTGCGGAACAAATGGCTTTTGTTTTCTTTGAAGCATCAGTTGAGATGCGAGGATGCGTATATGTGTATGTGGACTCTTTCCCGATTCGAGGACCAATCAGTTTGTCGCCGTATATTTAGTCACTTGGTGATACGGGTGACGAGCGCAAAGCAGTATTGTTTAAAGTGAATAATTTCTCATTTAATTATGAAATACCATTTATATATTGTCAAAGGAAAAATTATCTGCATTATTAATTTGGCTCGCAGAGTCTGCAGTCAAAGCGCATCGTACTAACTACAGACTGAAAATACACGGGAATATTAAATTTACATCAAAACTCGACACAGAGCGATTGCTAATACAGCGAAAAAATAAGTATTTTTAAATTAATACTTTGCCCAGTGACGATATTATGTTAATTTTAAACAGCGTGTACCAGCTACATGACGCTGCCTAAATGTTTACTACAAATTGCATTTTTATACCTTTTTTACCGCACGTGTTTTTCTCGCTCTACGTACGGTAATTTGATATATTAACTTGGACAAACCGGAGCTTTTACCAACAGAAACCATGAGAAATTCAAAATTATGACATACGAATCAAATATAAGAACTCTTATTATTGCCGCTAATAAAATTCCGTTTGTTAGCACTATATGGTTAGAGCGAAAATTTAATATCACGAAACCTATCATATCAAAAACGCTGCAGTTACAAAAATGTCATCTCTGGCTCCAACAACGACAACGATTTCGAAAATCGCTTTTCATTTTGTAAGTGGGCATTAGAAAGTTTGAATTTGACGAAACGTTTGGTGAAAAAAATGCTATTTTCGGATGAAGTTTTATTCACGAAGCACTTTCCAAGTATGTCGTAGAAATATTCACTGGTCTGTAAAAAATCCTCGATGAATTAGAGAACAAATAGACAACGTCCATGGACAGTGATGTTTGAGTGCAGGATTTTAAGTAATGAACGAATTGGACTAATTTAAGTAATGGAAGAATTGGAAGAATACGCCGTATATTTATTCACCAATTTGAATGAACTGGTCGAAAAAGTACCATTAAGTGTCTGTCAATTGATGTGGTATCAGCATGATAGCTAGTTCATTATTATTCCAGTAGCGATTTAAGTGCTAAATCGAAAACTTCGCATCGTACTAACTACAGACTGAAAATACACGGGAATATTAAATTTACATCAAAACTCGACACAGAGCGATTGCTAATACAGCGAAAAAATAAGTATTTTTAAATTAATACTTTGCCCAGTGCCGATATTATGTTAATGAGTAAACAGCGTGTACCAGCTACATGACGCTGCCTAAATGTTTACTACAAATTGCATTTTTAGTACCTTTTTTACCGCACGTGTTTTTCTCGCTCTACGTACGGTAATTTGATATATTAACTTGGACAAACCGGGGCTTTTACCAACAGAAACCATGAGAAATTCAAAATTATGACATACGAATCAAATATAAGAACTCTTATTATTGCCGCTAATAAAATTCCGTTTGTTAGCACTATATGGTTAGAGCGAAAATTTAATATCACGAAACCTATCATATCAAAAACGCTGCAGTTACAAAAATGTCATCTCTCGCTCCAACAACGACAACGATTTCGAAAATCGCTTTTCATTTTGTAAGTGGGCATTAGAGAAGTTTGAATTTGACGAAACGTTTGGTGAAAAAAATGCTATTTTCGGATGAAGTTTTATTCACGAAGCACGGCCAAGTATGTCGTAGAAATACGCACTACTGGTCTGTAAAAAATCCTCGATGAATTAGAGAAGTAGATAGACAACGTCCATGGACAGTGATGTTTGGTGCAGGATTTTAAGTAATGAACGAATTGGACTAATTTAAGTAATGGAAGAATTGGAAGAATACGCCACACTCTTATTCACCAATTTGAATGAACTGGTCGAAAAAGTACCATTAAGTGTCTGTCAATTGATGTGGTATCAGCATGATGGCCAGTTCATTATTATTCCAGTAGCCATTTAAGTGCTAAATCGAAAGTTTCCAAACCGTTGGATTGCGCGTAATGGACTCATATTTTGGCCAGCAAAATCACGAGACCCAACCCCATTAAACTTTTTTCTTCAGGGAATATTAAAAGAAGAAATTTATAAATCTCGACCGACTACTCGGGAAAGCATAGAAGACCGCATAATTAGTATATGAATGATAGAATGAGCAACGTAATCAGTATTTACTCGTGCTCATCTCACTTGGGAAAAGTCTTAAAAAATGGCGATAAGAAAATTGTTTTTCACCATACTCCTCTATTTGAGCAAATTACTTTTGGCCGTCAATATGTTTTCTTATTACGAAAAATAAAGGAATTATTTAATAGGCCTCATTTAGTCGGGACACCCAGCGTATATATTATTTAATTTCGATTTTGAATTATCCTTGTTAACATTTTATCACGCGGAAATTATTCAATTCTGAATAATTGTATGAGCTGGTATTTGTTTCGGCGGATTAAATAACAATGAGTGAACTTCACATATAAACGTTCGGCTTCGTGACGAACACATTCAATACTGTAATTCGTTGCTCTCGGCATTCGTCATTCTTCATGCATTAAAATACGTACACACCCGTACTTCGAAATGATTAAGATTTATTTAATACACATCGATTTAATTAATACACATCTTAGGTACGAATATGAAGAAAATTTAGGCGATACATCAGCTCTATGTTATTTTAAGGGTTTCAAAAACGCAAAGTAAGCTCTTAATCTTATTTAAAATTAAACGTAGCGGTACTTTACACATATCTATTTTTACCATGAGAGATCATTTGACCCCTTATGAGATAAACGTTGATCTTCAGAAAGAAATTCTTAATTTATTAAAGCGAGGAGATGAATAATCGAATAACATAAGAATTTACAAAAAGTCAAATGTGCGAAAGAAATAACAATGAATGTACGATTTTAAAGTAAATTTTGCAAGGGGTAATTTGACTCCGCTTGGTAGGTTTGGTGTTAACACATTGATTGCCTGGACATTCCATTGATATTTATGGTCATACAGCATAGCAAAATACGCTTGGGCAATGTGTTAAAATCATGTAATGTTGGCATAAAATTTGATTTTTCCCATAAGAAATCTCCAGTTTCAATATTATCGGGCTGGTCATCTTCACTACTACCTATTAGAGCTATGGCACGTTTACGCTTATGGGATATTTGCATTTCTATGCTTGAATCCGAATCCGAACTGTAATTCATTATGGTAACCTAATTTTGCTAAATTTTATTATCTATTATTTTTTTTAATATTTTATTATTTTGAACTCACAACCAGAAAAATAAGAAAAATAATATTTTACACAAAATTCGTTATTGTTTGTTTATCGTACAGACTCTTTAACGATTGCTGATAAGCTGAAAACAAAAATTATTGTGTGCGGATATATCCGCTCCCGGTGATAACGGTCAGTTTTTGTTTGCAGATTATTCCACCAAATGATGCAAATGGGTCCCAAATTTGCAAATGGGTGCAAATTTGAATCCCATCCAGTGCGACCGTGCTGTTCAGGTTTCATGTCAAAAAGTCCCACTACTTTCATCGCAATGCGCTCCTGGCGGTACGCGCTTAATTGTACTGATAATATTTTCCGCATAGTTACTGATTTTTGCTGCGAACCATACGAGCAATACATTTTGTCCTAATTGCCATTACTTTAAATTGAAGCAAGCCCTATTGCCCCGCCCGGTATTTCTCGACAAGAATTTCCGAACTACCTCTGGAACTCAAACGGTTAATAATACTCTATCTCAACTAAAAAGGCCACTGATTTATATGAGCAGACTAAAATTGAACAAATTTACTTTAATTCTGCAAAATAGTTAGATCTACCGTATCGCTCGGCAATATGTTAAAACATTGTTGACCGGTCGCGAGTTAACTTGTGTTTTCATGGTCAAACGTTGTCGACCGGCCACGAATAAACTCGTTATAAGACCCGTCAGGTTGCGTCCTTTGTAAAAAAAAAAAATGTCAACGTCAAAAATGTCAATGTCATGATGTTTTATGATTGCGACAGTCCTGAATGTTTGTAACACTCTTTGACGCTATTTAGCTTCATCCTGTATGCAAAGTTACATTTTGATGATGTTTACATTCATCTTATCCAGAAAGTTAATTCAGTATGTACCAATAATTGAATTTTTATTGAACTTTATTTAGATTTTCTCACTTCCACGTTCAACTACGAAATAATAGTCGGTGACTCGACACATTTTTGCGTAAAATTGCCGGTCAACAATGTGCTAAAACATAGACGCGAGGTGTAAGCAGCGGAACAACAGTTATCCGCATCACTCACTCACCCGCGCAATGACACGTATCGATTCTCGAGAAGTCTTCGTTCTCGCCACTGGCACCGAACGAATGAGCCGGCTCGACACAACAATGGGAGAAGAGTTGACAAAACGGAAATACCTCCGGCCAAACGCGCATTCGTCATCGAGCAATGAGCTCGTAACAAAGGAAAGCGACGTCCCCGCTTCTCTGTGTTCGCAAGAGTCGTATGCCCGCGGTGTGTTTGTACAATTAAAAAAGTAAAAGGCACTGTGGCGGAGAGACGCTCTTCGGGTAAGCGGCGAGTCGCTGCTTCGGCCAAGAGATTAAGACAAATGAACGTATCGCGTTCCGCGAATTTCCAAGACGTTCTTACGTCGGCCACCGACAAGAACGGCCACGTTACTCAATTGTCCGGTGCTCCCGACGCGTTGCCGCTCCTGGTGTCGCTGTTTTAATGAAAAATCGCCGAGGGATCCGTGGCGCCGCAAAAAGGCAGCGAAAAGAATCGAGGCACTCCAGAAATTGCGAGCATCTGTCGGCGCGGATTCCGTCGCTCGCGATCGGCCATCTTACACAATCGACGCTGGTCGTTCTCCAAAGAAACGCGCGTGTTAGCGAAAATAAATTTGCGGCGAATTTCAAATTTCTTAGCACTTAGCCGACCGATTGGGGTGATCTTCCCATTTTAAAGGAAGTCGGTGCACGACCGATGGGGGAGATCTCCCACTTTGATCTTAGCAACGTGTTTCCTTTTTTCGGTTATTATAAGTTATCTTTATCTGGAGTAGTTCGTAATTACTGACGAACTGTTTATATAAAGCATAGTATATAATAAACTCCACCAATTTAGTGCTGAAAATGACTTAAAACGTTACACAATAGGCTGGGACTAAATAAAGTTATAGCGGTATGAGGCGTGACAAGTAAATATTAAAAAAATGCAAATTCCCCGTATAAACTGGCATGCTGTGAACGATACCACACTATAAAAAAAATATTAAAACGAATTACTATTTTGTTATTTCACGTTTGGGTCGTGCTATTTATCTTTAGTCATCTTTAATGTTTTTAATTTTCAAACTTTATTACCTATACCTTTTAAACAACCTACAAAAAATAATTGTTATATACTTTCAATTTCATGTTTTGTATAAAGAATATTTGAAATCGTTAAACAAAAGTGTTATTGGAAGATATAATTGAGCACTTAAATCATTTCCAGACTTCTTTGATTTCAAACAGTAAATATCAGTTCGCGTTACTTGCGAAAAATGCGGTGGAAAACCGTACAGTTCGTTTGGGTGCGCATGGTCAGCTATATGTTAAGTGATGTCCGGCACTGAAGTAAACATTGTTGTATGGAACGCGATGAGTAATAATCGAAATAACTGTAACACGCACATGTCGCGAGAGGCCTCTTTCGCTACGAATTTTTGTTTGGAATAGCGGAATGAAGGGGTCGTAGAGTATCGCATTTCTTGGCACCTCGGTATTCCACCGGAGAATTGTAGAGTTCGGACTGGTTATTGTAAAATAAAGATTTCACAATTTATCTCTTCTCTTGATTCTAACACGCGTGTAGGCGGAAAATAAATTTGCGGCGAAATTCAAAGGGGTCTTAGGTGATGTCCGGCACTGAAGTAGTCATTGTTGTACGGAATGCGATGAGTAATAATCGAAATACCTGTAATGCGTACATGTCGCGGGAGGCCTCTTTCGCTACAAATTTTTGTTTGGAAAAGGGAAGGAGAATGGTGGTAAAGTGTCGCATCCTTTGGCACCTGGACATTCCACCGGAGAATTGTAGAGTTCGGACTGGTTATTGTAAAATAAAGATTACGCAATTTACCTCTTCTTTTGATTCTAACATGCGTGTCAGCGGAAAATAAATTTGCGGCGAAATTCAAAGAAGTCTTAGGTGATATCCGGCACTGAATGAAACATTGTTGTACGGAATGCGACGAGTAATAATCGGAATACCTGTAATGCGCACATGTCGCGAGAAGCCTCCTTCACTACGAATTTTTGTTTAGAAAAAGGAAGGAAAATAAAGGGTTATTAGAGTGTCGCATTGCTTGGCACCTAGGCATTCCACCGGAGAATTATAAAGAGTTCGAACTGATTATTGTAAAATAAAGATTTCGCAACTTACCTCTTCCCTTGATTCTAACACACTCGTAATACGCGGCAGCCGACATTTCATTAGCCGAATTTAAAAAATGTATCATTCGGTTGGATCGTGAACATACGAGCATCGCCCGGGCGTCGATCCGCGAACGCGACTGGAAAGGCAGCGATGTAATTGAAGATAGTATCAGCGACGATTAGACGCACACCGTGCGGAAGAGTGGCGGGAATCATAAACGCGTTACGCTTCTGCAGGAAGAAGCTGCGAAACGGTTAAACGAGCGCGCACTGCGCATAGGCACATGGCCAGGGAAATGGATGGTGCTCGCTATTAACAGGCACACTCGTTAATGGCGTCATGCCCGTCATCGTACTTGCCATTCTTCGCGCCGCAGCAACAAAGTCAGCGCCAAACGCCGTTATGGTCAGCGATCGCAGTGGACGCTAATGAAAGTGGGTCTGTTTATCTTTCCTACCTCTCCCCTTTCTTTCTCTCACCCTCAGTCGCCTAGAATTTTCGTCTCTGTCTTTCTCGGGCTGCACACGCGCCACTGATACATTCGCGTTGCCCAAACACACACGCCCACGCTCCACCGCTGTTTCTCTCTCGTTGGACGTGTAAGCTAGAATTTATTGGAAGCCTCCGTCGGGCTGGCACGGTAGTCGTGACAACCGGAAAAAAGCCGGAAGTCCCATTGTCGGGCGCTGCAGCGTTTCCCGCGAAATATGATTTTTGTTCAGCGGACTGTACGCAACGTACGCCCGAACAATGCCAGTCCGCCGCAAGGAATGAGTAAAATACCATTTCAAGGCTTCTTCGGATCGTTAGCTTAGAAAAAGGTTCGACGATTAAAACTACGAGGGTTACCGTGCGCGTTAGTTAGTCGGGCGGCCGCCGATGCATGTAATTCATGACGAACGTGGCCGATTAAAATTGTTTCTCCGTACTCCCGCTTCCAAAACGAGGATATACGAGTTCTACCCAAAGTATCGGAAATCTATAGAGGGCTTCATATAAATTCTGTACAGAAATCGGGCCCGCCGGTGTGTGGAAACGCATTCAGTTACGCCATCGGCGTGTTACGGCGCTTCTAAGAACCGCAGTGCTAATTAATCTGGAGGAGTACAAAGGAAAATTGCTACGGTTCGCGTTGATCACACACGATTCTTGTCAATCGTATTACTTAATTAGGCCTTTTTGGCGCGATGATGCGATTAGTTATCTATTCTTCGCAAAATTGACATTTCCGCTCACTCTATTATACAGATGCGCTGTTGAAAACGCGCCAAAGCTCATCATATGTAATTCTGCTTTGTGAAGTTTAACGCAATTTTCTCGCGGCTCTAAATATATACACGACAGTTGCTTTAACACAGATAAATGTAGGATTCAAAAACATGACACTAGACAGTATAATATTTATAAACAATAACAACACAATCAGGACATTTTAGTCTTATTTTCTAATCTTTCGTCGATTCGTCGTTTCGCCTTTTCGTTTTTACGTCTTATCGTCTTTACGTTTCGTCATCAACTGACTACTACGCAACCAAATAACACAATTCAACAAACTCGTCACCTATGACACCTCAATATAATAATTGAGGATCATAGATGACATTTGCTCGGCACTTGGATGACTTCTCGGCGCGATCGCCACTTAACACTTTGACTGCCGTGCGTATTTTACTATATTAAAACCGCAACGCGATGAAGTACAACAGAATATGGTTGAATTGTGCAACATGAAAATAATGCGAAGGCATCGGAGAACAAAGAATTTGAACACTATTTAATATTGATTGCATTTACAAAATCGTAAATGCTACCGATTGGGTATTTTTTGAATTTTTCGTGAGACCTTTTGCGCCGGTCACCGATAAAGTATTACAGGATATGATTAAATTGTTGAAAATAATGCGAAGGTAACGGAGACCAAAGAATTGAATCACTATTTAATATTGATTGCATTTACAAAATCGTAAATGCTATCGATTGGGTATTTTTTGAATTTTTCGTGAGACCTTTTGCGCCGGTCACCGATAAAGTATTACAGGATATGATTGAATTGTGCAGAATGAAAATAATGCGAAGGTAACGGAGACCAAAGAATTGAAACACTATTTAACATTAATTGCATTTACAAAATCGTAAATGCTACCTATTTTTTGAATTTTTCGTGAGACCTTTTGCGCCGGTCGCCGATAAAGTATTACAGGATATGATTGAATTGTGCAGAATGAAAATAATGCGAAGGTAACGGAGACCAAAGAATTGAATCACTATTTAATATTAATTGCATTTACAAAATCGTAAATGCTACCGATTGGGTATTTTTTGAATTTTTCGTGAGACCTTTTGCGCCGGTCGCCGATAAAGTATTACAGGATATGATTGAATTGTGCAGAATGAAAATAATGCGAAGGTAACGGAGACCAAAGAATTGAATCACTATTTAATATTAATTGCATTTACAAAATCAAAAGTGCTACCGATTGGGTATTTTTTGAATTTTTCGTTAGACCTTTTGCGCCGGTCACCGATGACCACCATGGCAGTCAAAGTGTTAATTCCGCCATTGACGATCTTGACAAAAAAATTACGAAAGCCGCAGCTTACTGCACTTTCAGGACTCGCCGCCAATTTACATTGCGTGATGTCAGCTGCCGGGAAATTATATTGGCGGGGTCATCGCGGCGGTAAATCTATCGTCGAGCCTCCTGTAACGTCCGCAAACCGGATGCCGTAACTTCGTAATGGCTTGCGGCGCAAGTCCGTCTCCGAGGTGCCGCAAATCACGATCGTGCAATTTCGGGGAGCGGAAAATTCGCAGCCTCCCATGGGGAATGTTCGAACGAACTCGAAGATTTCCACTCGGTGTAACATGCTAATTCCGCCGACGCACTTATATGGGTCACCGGAAACACGGAAATGTACACGTATAGCTTGTCTCAGCAAACGTCGACTTTGTCTGTTTTAAGAACAGTCGCGAAAGAGATCCTGCGCTGAGCGATCAGTATCCTATTCACACGCGCATTCTCATATTTTCGCTGTTGGGACATAAGCAACCTGCATGAGCGAACTGACTATAAGTACCGAATGCACAAATCGAAAGGTTGTACACTTCAATTTCAGCGATAAGCGTATTTAATTCTTCTTTTAACCATTTTTGCTTCTTTTTCGATACTGTATGTTAACAATCGTACAACATTCGTATAACTTGTCTCAGCAAAAGTGGATCTTGTGTGTTTTAAAAACAGAAGGAGGTCCTGCGCTGAGCGATCAGTATCCTATTCACACGCGCATTCTCATATTTTCGCTGTTGGGACATAAGCAACCTGCATGAGCGAACTGAGTATAAGTACCGAATGCACAAATCGAAAGGTTGCACAGTTTGATTTCAGCGATAAGCATAAGTAATTCTTTTTTTAATCATTTTCAGTCCTTTCCGATACTTTATATTAACAGTTCATATCGTACAGTTCGTAATCATACAATTTTCGTATAACTGGTCTCAATAAATATGGACGTTGTCTGTTTTAAAAACAGAAGGAGGTCCTGCGCCAAGAATTCGGTATCGTATTCACACGCGCATTCTCATATTTTCCCTGTTGGGACATAAGCAACCTGCATGAGCGAATTGACTATAAGTACCGAATGCACAAATCGAAAGGTTGCACACTTTGGTTTCAGTGATAACCATAAGTAACTGTTTTTTTAACCTTTTTTAACAATTTTTGCATCTTTTCTGATACTGTATATTAATAGTACGTATCGTATTGTTCGTAATCGTACAATGTTCGTATACTTTATCTCAACAAACGTGGAACTTGTCTGTTTTAAGAATAGAAGGAGGTCCTGCGCCTAGCGATCGGTATCTCATTCACACGCGTATTCTCATATTTTAGCTGTTAGGACATAAACAACCTGCAAGAGTGAATTGACTATAAGCACCGGATGAACAAATCGAAAGGTTGCACACTTTGATTTCAGCGATAAGCATAAGTAATTATTTTTTGAACCATTTTTGCGTCTTTTTCCGATACTGTATATTAAGAATCGTACAATGTTCGTATAACTGGTGTCAGTAAAGGTGGAACTTGTCCGTTTTAAAAACAGAAAGAGGTCCTGCGCCTAGCGATCGGTATCTGATTCACACGCATATTCTCATATTTTAGCTGTTAGGACATAAACAACCTGCAAGAGTGAATTGACTATAAGCACCGGATGAACAAATCGAAAGTTTGCACACTTTGATTTCAGCGATAAGCGTAAGTAATTATTTTTTTAACCATTTTTGCGTCTTTTTCCGATACTGTATATTAAGAGTCGTATAATGTTCGTATAACTTGTCTCAGCAAACGTGGAACTTATCTGTTTTAAGAATAGAAGGAGGTCCTGCGCCTAGCGATCGGTATCTCATTCACACGCATATTCTCATATTTTAGCTGTTAGGACATAAACAACCTGCAAGAGTGAATTGACTATAAGCACCGGATGAACAAATCGAAAGTTTGCACACTTTGATTTCAGCGATAAGCGTAAGTAATTATTTTTTTTAACCACTTTCCCGTCTTTTTCGATTCTGTATATTAAGAGTCGTATAATGTTCGTATAACTTGTCTCAGCAAACGTGGATCTTGTGTGTTTTAAAAACAGAAGGAGGTCCTGCGCCAAGCGATTGGTATCCTATTCACAGGTGCATTTTCATATTTTCACTGTTGGTAGATAAGCAACCAGCATGAGTGAATTGACTATAAGCACCGATGAACAAATCGAAAGATTGCACACTTTGATTTCAGCGATAAGCACAAGTAACTGTTTTTTTAACCAGTTTTGCGTCTTTTCCGATATTGTATATTAAGAATCGTACAATGTTCGTATAACTTGTCTCAACAAACGTGGATCTTGTCTGTTTTAAGAATAGAAGGAGGTCCTGCGCTGAGCGATCAGTATCCTATTCACACGCGCATTCTCATATTTTAGCTGTTAGGACATAAACAACCTGCAAGAGTGAATTGACTATAAGCACCGGATGAACAAATCGAAAGTTTGCACACTTTGATTTCAGCGATAAGCGTAAGTAATTATTTTTTTAACCACTTTCCCGTCTTTTTCGATACTGTATATTAAGAGTCGTATAATGTTCGTATAACTTGTCTCAGCAAACGTGGAACTTGTCTGTTTTAAAAACAGAAAGAGGTCCTGTGCCGAGCGATCGGTATCCTATTCACACGCGTATTCTCATATTTTCCCTGTTAGGACATAAGCAACCTGCATGAGCGAATTGACTACAAGCATCGGATGCACAAATCGCAAAGTTGCACACTTTGATTTCAGCGATAAGCGTAAGTAATTCTTTTTTTAACCATTTTTGCGTCTTTTTCCGATACTGTATATTAAGAATCGTACAATGTTCGTATAACTGGTGTCAGTAAACGTGGAACTTTGTTTTAAAAACAGAAAAAGGTCCTGTGCCGAGCGATCGGTACCCCATTCACATGGGCATTATCATATTTTCGCTGTTGGTACATAAGCAACCTGCATGAGCGAATTGACTATAAGCACCGATGAACAAATCGAAACATTGCACACTTTGATTTCAACGATAAGCATGAGTAATCCTTTTTTTTAACCACTTTCCCGTCTTTTTCGATACTGTACATTAACAATCGCACAATGTTCACTTTTTAGCAACGGCGGACGTTGCAAAATACACTGTTACTGAACAGGGTAGTCAAAACGTAAAACCCACATTTCCCTGCGCACCAAGTGTAACGTTTTAAACTTTGTAACCCATTCCACTACGAATTCTCATATCGTCAGTATGAACAGTTGTTGAAACAATGAAATGAAATGACGTCGGATTTCTTCAAGATAACATGAAATTTTTACGGGTCACTATAGTCGCCGGTAATCTACAGCGAGCGCTGGACCGTGGGCGATTACAGCCACCGTTAAAATCAAAAAGATTAAAAGCGGGGGACATTTAAGAGACTCTTGTCTCAGCAAATGTGTACCCTGGCTGTTTTAAGGGCAGTGACAAAGGAGGTCCTACGCAGAGCGATCACTATCTTCTCCCGAGCGTATTCTGACGTTTCCGCTTTTAATCCTCAGCCGCGGTCCCATTGACGATGTCGTCAGCAGGCCGCCAACAAATTATAGGACTCCGAACAAAGAAAAGATACGCAGTTTAGCTATAAAAAATACCACGCGGGAAACATAAAAGGGCCAGTACAAGGAATTTAGCAAATTTCTGAGGGAAAAGGACACAGCAACACGGCGGGAGCAGTATTTAGAACATTATGTAAAATAACACGCCTTTTTATGGGTAAAACGTAGAACTTTATTTAACAACTGGTCATGTTTCAGGACCACACGAATTTCCTCTTTCCCAGTCTATAACATTTATAGATATACTAGTGTATATTGGGTGTGTTGTATCTTAATTTTATAGTATTTTAACTTAAATTCATTTTTACGGTGTGAATAATATGTAAACAAACAGCACAACTGATGTCACCCAACACACACACACACACAATACATATGTAGAATTTAGATACGTGAAACTATAGAATACAATATTTCTAAACAATAACAACACAATCAAGGGACTTTAGTCTTATTTCCTAATCTTTTGTCGTTTCGTCGTTTCGCCTTTTCGTCTTTACGTCTTATTGTCTTTATGCTTCGTCGTCAACTGATTACTACGCAACCAAACAACACAATTCAACAAACTCGTCACCTATAATACGTCAATATTAAGGATCATAGATGACTTTTGCTCGCCAATTAGAGGACCCTGTATTTGAGATCCTACACATATGTAAGGTATAATACTCTAACTGTATCCTCACTATCGCGCATATTAGTACGTGAGCCGAAAATCAAGTTAAATTACAAATATTTTAACTATGGGCACACAAAAGAGTCTGTCCTACGGAAAAGCAGATGGTAACGAAAATACTATTGAATAACAATACAACACACTCAACATGCCCTAATCCATTCATAAACGTTATCCACTCCTGAAGAAGAGGAAACCTGCGCGGTCCCCAAACATGTAAATTTGAGAAATGATACTCTATGTTTCACCCACAAAAAGCCGTATGATTTCAAATCACGTAAAAGGTCCAATCACGCATCAAAAGAAATGGTCAGAAAATGGCGCGCCTAGGGCCCACGTTTTCTCAGGCAAGTTAACTCGTACTCTCACCCGCAGTTCGTCACGATACATCATAACCCTGACATAAAAATGTTCAGACACTCGAGGCAAAAGAAATCTCTGGCGCGGCCGACCTGCGGCTGCCGATATCTCCCATTTTTTCTTCGCCAGCCACCAGTTACACGAACGCTTTTCGATTATTGCAAATCACGGACCCGCGCGATTTCACCGATGCACGCGTGAAACTGGAGTAGCACGAATTGGCCGCGACGAATTGTCATTGATCCCAGTAAAAGCGTCGCCGACCGGCTCGCTTCAGTGATAGGAAAGAGAGCGCGCGTGCGAGATTACACTCGGTAGCGTAATAACTGCTGCTCGCACGTAATCGAATCGGCAAGGCTAATTTCGGTAACGCGCATTCCCGCAGTCGCTCCTTCGCTTTTCCGCGATCATGTTCTCGACGTTCCTTACATTTGCGCGCGGCTAATGTTTCCATCGTTACTCCGTCTCTGCTTCGCGCGAACGTATCGCGTAAATCCAAAGGATATTATCGGCTCGAGCGCGGGTACATTATCTTCCTGTATCGACAGCGCGGCGCACGGGACACGAGATAAAACGAGGATTTTTCTAATAAGCGGCCGGCGAGAGAGTCGCCATCAGCGTCCGCGACCATTGAGAACCGATAGCGGATCGTTCGATGAAATTATCGACGATAAGGAGAACTCCGTTGCACTACCACTTTCGAAGCCGACTAATTGCATCGCGCCGTTTATCCTAATGACACGCACGCGGATGCGGATGTGATGCCGGCGAATATGGAAGTCGGCGATCCAGTACTCGATCTTCAACGAAATGAGATTCCCATTTCTCGTCCGCGGGCTCAGAATTTACGGACTCGCGGCGCGTGCTTTCCCGGACTGAGGGAATATCGCGCACGTCGTAGCGACGTTTATTACCGTAAATGTTGTGCAACGAGCGGGTGAATGAGAGTTTTTTTATTGTGAATCGCGGCGATTAGCATCTGGCCGATGACGGACTGGCTTTCTAAATTCTTACCGTGACGTTCCGAATTTCAGGCTAATGAGATATGACGCGTTCTAAGCGGTTCTGATCGATAAAGCGGAACGCTTATCGCGTTCTTAGACAGCGTACAATATATCGACGTAATTTCCGTATTGTTTACCTCGGCGTTTGTTAGCGGCCGGCCAAGTCAATAGACCGACGATTACGACGCATCTTCGTTTTCTGCCTCCGCGTACCGTGACTCACGCGGACTGACGTGCAATTTCTTTTTCTTCGCTACGCCATTAATAGACAGATAGCAAAGAGTAAAAAATGAAGCGTTTGTAAAAATTCTCGCCTCTCGAAGGATTTTCCCGAGCGGCGCGATAACACGATTAATCGTGCAATCTCTAGCGAAACCCCTAATTGCGATTGTTCATCTGATGAATTCGCCGTTTCACGCAATTTTCTCTGACTATTCGAGCGATACCTTCGATGCGGTATTGCAAATGCGCCGCGTGCAACCTGCTCCTTTGCCTGGCACCAGGAAATACCCGATGATCTTGACCTTCGAGGCAAAGGTAATCGATGTCAGCAAAGTCGGCGAAAAAAAAGAATCACAGGTGGCGAGGAATATTCATCGGAGGAAGTCATCGTATAGCATCGACGGGGAATCGGACAGGGAAGGTGGGAGATGAATTATAAAGTGGCGTTCTACGGTGAGAGGTTCTACAGTTAGTCTCTGTCCGTTTGCTACTTCTATGCTAGACCGATACATCGCACGTGCCAGGCTTTGACAGTGTCACGTGTTTATCGCGCTTGTACAGGGTGTGCCAAGGAAAACTTCGTGAAGGAATTGTGTTCACCGTGTTAATCGACGTTAGTATTCGGCATCGTTTGCCCTTCGTGATAACGAAATAACACCTGTCGGTGCAGCAATTAAATATTAACGGCTCCGCCATATCTTGTCAATTTTTCCGGAAGTGTTCCTGGTTGTTTGAGCTAATACGAGGGTCAATTGTTAACAGTCATTGTAAAAACAAGTAATTAAAATAGGTCTATTAACTTTACCGCGTGCGCATAGACTTCGTAATTGGGAACGTGGATTACATATTAGCGCGAACGCGACTTTTTATGAAATTTCAGGTAGATTTATGTCGACTCGTATGCGTTTTATAGCTAAGCTCTAAGGTTTTAACGGTTATCTGATCGGAACGACAATTTATTAGTGAAATACATGTAACTAACCCGAACGAAGATTGAATATTTATAAAAGTCGATCCGTATTTCCATTTTTACAGTAACACGGCATGACGCCATGCTTAATAGCTAAGTTTATTGTTGCGCCCGCGATCGATGCCATTGTTAAAAATCGTGCGCCGGCTTAATTACGCGCGAAACATTTTCCGCCGGCATGAAAGTGCAGTCGTCTAAAGAGCGTTCTAAATTCCTGCGGGCGATTTTCGAGGCGTTTTACCGGCGTTTTCAGAAAATTCGTCGGGCTCGTTAGGCGCGCAAGAATTAATGTCTCTCGCTGGAAAGTAGTCGGTTTTACTTTAGCGCGCTGTCGGTACTGTTTCAATACGACCCTGACTCGAATTGACAGGCACCGGACGTGGACATTAGTCGGATGCGGAAAAAAAGCAAAGATTGCACGAAATGCCGCGCTGCTATGGAGACACAGCCGGCCACCGTTTAAACGTAACCCAACTAGATGTTTTGTAACGCGTGCCGATTTTCAAGTGCATAACTACGCTACCGTAACCGACATTTTTTCGCCCGACATTTCTCGACTCCCCACCGTTAAAAACGTAAAATTCGGTCGTGTATATACTCGTGCGGCGCAGCTTTCGTGTTAGAACGGCGTCAAGGTTCTTGTCGAATATTTCACGCGCGGCGCAGCAGCAGTTTCAGTTGCTTCGATAGGTGATCTATGTAATGAGACCTTGAGTATCGCGTATCATAATAACCGTTATTTACCGATAACGTGAGAGTGACATAAAGAGAGCGCTGTCGTGTGCGGTTCAAATCGAATACGTCGGGGTAAAAGCGGGCGAATAATTTCTAAGGAAGTGCGTGCAAAGTGTGCCGATGAACGCCGCGATTTACGCAATATATCTCGGCTCACTGGGCAGGTTTGGTACCGCAGAAGTTTGTTAAATCGACTTAGAGTTACGCCGGCGCGGCGTTCAAACAGTGGATAGCTGATAGGTATTTCACGGCTAATTTCTACCTGCCGCTGTTCGGTGCTGACAGTCTTCTTCTCCGTTAATTTCCGCCGCGATCACTTTCTTCGTCGGCCAGGTCCTTTTAGCAATGCAAAACTTGTATCCGCGATTAATATACGATTCAATTTACTCCCCTATTATAAATCACGTTTTTCCTCTGTCTTGTCGTGTTCCGTGCCTTTCGTCTCGTGACTTTATAATTCGATACTCCACGGATCGCACGTTTCTAATAGGTTTGCAGCACGCGAGTTTCGATTTGTTTACAGAAATAGAAGAAGTGGTCGTCGGTGACGGTAGAATAGTGATGTAATGGAGTTAACGGCGTTTCTTTTACTTTGTTACAGAATGTCGTACAACTTGTCCGTCGTGCCTGCGTGCTCGCAGCCTTATATCGGGCCGAGTCTTGCTCAGTCGTGTCCAGGATCGCAGTTCTTGACATTCATGACACTTCTGGATACGTTCATACGTGCGAAGCAAGAAGTTTCACAATTGTGCGAACGCGTTAGGCCGACAGAACGTCCGGAATATTTCTACGATTTCATCGTTATAGGCGGTAGGTATAATTGAATATGGGAAATTCGTGCGCGATACGTAACGTCTTCGAATAACTAGCGCAATCCGTTGTAAGGAAAGTCGAAAGTATACTAATGAAATTTGTCCCGGCGTCGAAAGTGTACGAAAAACGTCCGCATGAAAGTAGAAAGATAATTGATACGGTGCATAACTCGAACTTACCGACGAGCGTGCACTCTTCCTAGGAACAGCGGTACCAGTTAAAAAGTTTAGTCAACCCAGACTCGCGAATTTCGTTCGTCAGGAATTAGCGCAACGGCGAAAATTTGACGACGAAGTAACAAACGATTCCGGAATCGTCCGCGAAGAATAATAACCTCGCTCGTCGCTGATACGCGGATAATTACGTCTGACGTCATCCGCGATCTCTCTCGTCGGGAAGTTCGAGGAGTTTGTTTTACCAGCGGGTCAGAACCTTCCTGGGCGAATATAATTTAGACAAGAAACGGTTCGCTGTGTAACGGAAACGCGCGCTCGCCTAGTGTTTCTTGTTGCGCGAGATGCACTGAAGCGCGGCATAGACGAAAAATATAATATAAAAGTCGTAAGGAAATAGCGTTAAGAGGCGCGTTTCCCAATAACCATACCTGCGGGTCATCGAAAATCGCGTGCTTCGCATTGTGCGCTAAAAGAACAAATGCGATCCTCAGCGGAGTGTAAACGTGCCGCAGATAAATCACACGCGCGTTATGCCAGTGACTCGCTCGACCGTAAATCTTAATGATGCCTGCGTTCACTTTTACCGAGCCTCTCCTCGGCATCATTTGCGTATAATTGCAATAACGCATCGCCCCGATCGCGTACGGCCGTCTTTATCTCTTTCATTAACCGTTACAGCGCTTTGGGCGTGAAGAGAGTCCAGTGATACACGTCCAATGGAAAGAGCACGCTTGATTACTATTGGCACGTGGATCTACACGTTCATTAACCGCTTGCCGTACCATTTAGCTTGGAAAAATTCGGGCCCAAGCAATGCACAAAAATATTTGCGAAAGCAGGCCAAGCGGCTGAGACGTTTCGTCGGAATTTGAAACAAATTATATCGTCTGACAGTATCCGAAGTAAGCGTGTGCTTATTTTTATGCGTTGATGCTTTTGTGGAATTCATGTGAATTTGGACCAAAAACTTTTATAAAATAGTTTAATACATTTGTTACGTATATACTTCGGACACAATATACAAATTTTGATCACGAGTCAGACTCATGATATTCATGTTTGGCCCGAAATTCTCATCGTGAATGAGGCTCGTGATATTCGCATTTGGCCCGAAATCCTCATCACGAGTCAGATTCGTGATATTCATGTTTGGCCCGAAATTCTCATCACAAGTGAGACTCGTGATATTCGCATTTGGGCCGAAATTCTCATCACGAGTCAAACTCGTGATATTCACATTTGGCCCGAAATTCTCATCGTGAGTCAGACTCGTCAAAGTACGGCAACCGGTTAAACTGCACAATGCCTGCTATGCGCGTGCGACCAGTGTATTTACTTGTCGAAATATTGGAAAACGAAACTGACAATCGACTTTTCTGCGAGTATTCAGACACTATTCCGCAGAGATCAGACATGATTTGAAAAGTATGACATTTAGCACCGAAAGGACTGAGACGCGCAACAGGAGTCACGAGCAAAATGTCGCGAGCAAGAAAGGTGAAATCTGATTGGAACGTTCATTGGTAGGAAAAATGATTATTTCGGTTGTCGGCGCATGTGCCAATCGGCCGGATCGTTCATGCCACTATGCCTAATCGTTTCACGGCATTACGTTCCGAAGTCGTTCCTTTCTTCGAGCGCAGGGCGCCGACGGCCATCATCGGATCGGTCCGCTCTTCGCCGGGGAGTAAAAATTTCGCCGTCGCTGCCGCGCGAACATTCGACATTTACATTCGCCGGGAGCATTATCGCGGAACGCGATGCAGACAGGGAGAAAGAGGAGCGCGCCGGGCGTAATTGAATATTTTACGACGCGGTTAGTAAAACCGCCGCATAAATCTGGCCCGGAAGTTCGCAGGTTGAACTAGACGCTCCGATAGTCGGACGTTCGAAACTAATTTTCTTTGCTTCCCTCTCGGTAATTATTCCCGGCCGAATCGCAAAATGCGCTCGCAAGCGAGCGCGAGAGGCGGAATTTGTTCCGATAAAGGTATTATCTTAATTCGCGGCGACGGGCTATGCTTCATTTGAAAACTGCGTGGCGCCAGTTGACTCGCATTTTTGGCGAACAACGCGCGGCCTCGTGATTGCAAACGGTGGGCCCGGCGAAAATTTGTGTAACAAGGTGCGTCGGCCGGTGAAACGCGGGCCACTCGATAAAACGCATAAAATTCATTAAATAATTTTCAAGTAGAGTTGATTGCTTCGAGTGCCGCGCAATTGCCGAACCACCCGTGTTGTTGTCGAAGCAACTCTTAGTACCACGGGTGGGCAGATGGTAACGAAGGTAATACTTTTACGTACACTAAGGAAAAAGTTCGCCATACCATGGGCAAGATGACGGTACGCGTTGCCTATGGTTAATGTAATCCGGAAGCAAATTCCGTGGTTCAAGAGTAGCGCGGTAACAAGGAAGAATATCTGATAGACCGCGAGCGGAGCTTAATAGGAAAATGGTATAACGAGTATTTAACGGGGAGTATTTTGCGCGGCCGCAGCTGGATTTGCGTGAAGCTCGTACAAAGCAAGAATTATATTCCGCGATAGAAATCTCGCCATCGTCAGGAATGGAGGAACGACGACGGACGGCCCGTCTCCATGTATTTTTTGAGCACGAACGCGCGGTGAGATAACGTGCAGAGGGAAGACATATTTGTCCAATTTTTAGCCACGCCAGCCGCGGCGACAATTGCTCTTGATTACGCTAATCGCCTGGATCGTGGATTTTCTTCAAAATTAAAATAAAGCCAAAAACCAGCCTTGCTGGTGGCAAAGTTTAGTTTCAAGAGAAGTTTGCTTGAAACCGGCCGTAAAATTTACAATGAAATGGAATAGTGATAGTGAAGGTTAAGAGAACGGAGTGAAAGAGAGAGGATGGAGACGTGTGAATGTGAAAATGTAGGAGAGAAAAATTGTACAAGAGAATTAGATGGGTGTCCAAAGAAACGGTAATGGCGCGAATATCAAAAAAGATGATGTGCGTAAATGACTTTGTGGAAAGCGAAGACAAAAAAAAATTACGACGCACCCGTCGGTTTCTTTCCGATTTAATATCCGATGTAACGGCCAGATGTATGGATACGATGACATGAAAGAGGAGCGTAAACGTAGAAAGTAAAGAGTTGACTCATCAGAAGAAATAGAAGTAGCGCGGAAAGAGTATCAAAAACAATAATCAGAATGAATCACTTCATAGAAAGTGAACGGGTAAAGAAATTGACGAGTCGTTAGTCGGTCTCTCTCCGATGAAATTCGAAGTTACAACCAGAGATACGTGGATGTAGCGACACAAAAAGCAGTAAATGCGAAAGCGGGGTAGACGAACCGACAAAAGGAATATAAGAGCCGCGAAAATAGTATGAAACGCTACGATGCGTGTGAATGATGGCACAGAGAGCGAATGTGTAAGGAAAATCACGACTAGTTACTCGGCCTCTTTCCGATTAGATATTCGAGGTAACGGCCATACGAAGTGCAATTTCGGTGTGGAACGACGGACGAGAGAGAAACTCGACGCGGTTACTCTCGTTTGGTCCAGCGTGTACGTGTTTGCCGGGGTCAAATAGAATTATCGCGAATCGCGGTGTGTCGTGCGCGCCATGGCCTCGCCATCGATTGTTATTCGTCGATTATCGCGGACCGCCGCGTCGAAATGCAATTCGACGTGCGCCGACGACCTGTTTAGATGTGATATTAATACAAACTGTTATTTATTCAGGAGATGCGCGTGATTATTGCGTCATTAATTTAATTTCCACTCGGCGCGTCGCTTCTTCTCATCCCGTCCGCGCCGGTCGAACGTACAAAGCCGTCCTCTTTCACGGCCGACGATACACGAATCCCGATTGACGACTCTCGATCCGCGCCGATCTCGAGCGTTTTCCCGCGACAAAGCGTCGCGCGAATATCATTACGTATGGACGGCGTCATGATATAAACTCCCAGGAGTGACAATAAAATCCGCGAATGTAGGGCAGGCCGCGTGTCGGGAGACGGCATATCGCGCGGCAGTTTGAAAATTCGCCTGCGGATGGATGACGCCGCGTCGAGTTGCGAAGCTTCGAGGGAGTGCGTGGCGTGATTTAAATCGGCCGGCCGCATTTTCCACGCCCAATACACTTGGCATTTTCGAAACGGCACGCGACGGACGAACGAGCGGGATCATTCGCGAGTGCATCGGCGCGCGGATGGCGAGCAGTCCGTTCTTCATTCGCGCACAATAGTGCAAATTATGGATCGGGGATCACGGATTTATCGAGATTACCGATGGCCGCTGGTTGCCCGCTCTTTCGCCCGTTTCGCCTGTTTGGCCGCGGTAAAAATCATTCCCACGAAATCGATAACCGAGCGACAACGAGCGAATTGCGCTTGTCCCACGTAACGAGATCCTGTGCGACTGCTACGTGAGCGACAAAATGGATTTGCCCCTCGAGAGCGGCCTATCGCGCTAGCGAGCGTGCGCTCACCAAGCCGGAAACGGCTCAACTGCTGAAACGAGCTAACCGCGAAAGCGCGCGCTGTTTCCCGCGAGTCGACTCGGCTTGACGAGGGCTCTGATTGTGGGGACGGATCAAAGATGCATTGAGCACGAAGGAATGACGTTTCTTAGGACGCGGGAAACATCGTCTATCCCGCGATATTTTCTCTGCGCGTGTAAACGACGTGGTACATAGTTAATGAAACAGTGTTTTAACACGTTGACTGCCGCGGTGGTCACCGGTGACCGGCGCAAAATATTTTACAAGATATGCAAAAAATTTGCAATGAAGCCTATTTGCAATCTTATAAAAGTAATTGATATTGGAACGGTGTTTCAATACTTTGGCTTCTAATAACTCTACGTTACCTTCATTTTGCGCGATTTAATCCTATCCTGCAGTGTTTCATCGCATCGCAGTTCTAACATAGCAAAGTACGCTTGGTAGTTAATGTGTTAATAATTCTTAAGTCTGTAAATACTGCCACATTATCTATCCCGTAAATATATTAGTGTTATTTTAACAATTAAACAGGAATACTATGACCATCTATTCACTTATATAAGGGAACATGGGAGGACATGGCGACTTGACAGGAGGCGTAGTTAGAAAATGGCGCGTCTAGGATCCACGTTTTCTGAAACAAGTTATAGGGTGGCAAACGTTAACACTTTGACTGCCACGGTGGTCACCGGACCGGTGCAAAAAATTTTATTAACATTGCAAAAAATTCGCAATAAAGCCTATTTGCAATGTTGTAAGAGCAATTGATATTGGAACGGTGCTTCGATACTTTGGCTTCTAATAACTCTGCGTTACCTTTATTTTGTACGATTTAATTATACTCTGCAGCATTTCATCGCATTACATTTCCAAATATACCACACCGCATTCTTTAACACGTTGACTGCCATGGTGGTCACCGGTGACCGATGCAAAAGATTTTACTAGAAATGCAAAAAGTTTGCAATGAAGCCTACTTGCAATCTTGGAAAAAGCAATTGATATTGGACCGGTGCTTCAATACTTTAGCTTCTAATAACTATGCGTTACCTTTATTTTGTACGATTTAATTATACTCTGCAGTATTTCATCGCATTACATTTCCAAATATACCACACCGCATTCTTTAACACGTTGACTGCCATGGTGGTCACCGGTGACCGATGCAAAAGATTTTACTAGAAATGGAAAAATTCGAAATGAAGCCTATTCGCAATCTTATAAAAGCAATTGATATTGAAACGGTGCTTCAATACTTTGACTTCTAATAATTCTGCGTTACCTTTAATTTGCATGATCTAATCATACTCTGCAGTAATTCATCACATTATGTTTCCAAATGTACCACACCATATTCTTTAACACATTGACTGGCATGGTGGTCACCAGTGACCGGCGCAAAAGATTTTACTAGAAATGCAAAAAATTTGCAATGAAGCCTATTTGCAATTTTGTAAAAGCAATTGATATTGGAACGGTGCTTCAATACTTTGGCTTCTAACAACTCTGCGCTACCTTCGTTTCGCACGATTTAATCATACTCTAGAGTATTTCATTGCATCGGGGTTCTAACATAGCAAAATACGCTTGGCAGTCAACGGGTTAACCGTGCGTGGCTGTGTTTGTGCGTTGAATTTTGCATGATCGGTTCATGAAATATATACAGGCGACACAAAACATATAAGAGACGTAAGAACTCTGGAGTTTTCGTTTCTGTCAAGATATAAGCCCACTATAAGCACGGGTTAATTTGCAAAGATATTGTTTGATCAAATTTTCTTTCAAAATGGCAAGAAAGGAAGTAAAGGAAGTGGCAAAAAAGTTGCGGTCAAGAGCGCTCATTGAATGACGCATAACGTATTGGTAAACGCTCGCATTACCACTTAAGTTATATCGCTCGCTGATATTACGTGTTCTCCTGCTAGTAGACTATTTTATATAACTTTCTCCATAAATAATTTCACTCGTTACTTCAGTATCAAACACAGGATTTCCAATCGAAGCAAAACAGCCGTGGTTTTGCACGACAGAAAATAAACCTGACAATTTTGCTATTTTTTTCAATCCACCATATACAATGGCCACGGGCCAGAGATACTTTAGTATTGTACGTGCGCCGCGAAACGTAACGGCATACACAGGTCGCCTTGAAAATCGAAAAATTCTAACGCCGTCCCCTGTGAATTGACTCCGTGTCGACACGCTGTCGAACACGCCAAAACAAGTCCGCTACCCGCATTCTTGCACATTGCCACTCGCGTTCCGCGGCTGCGACGGCACGGAGCCTTGACCAAGAAACGCAAATATTCGCTGCGTACGGGGCGAATTCCGAAGTCGGTTTTTTTTTCATCGACAAATCGGGCGCAACGGTTTACGAGCGTTTCGCGGCTGAGCGTTGCGCGGCAAAGCGACGAGCATCGACCGTCCCCGTTAAGTCACTCTTCTGGCGTACCTTCACTTTTCATCGTTCCGTCATGACGAGAGGGAAATGCGGCGAGCATATCCGCGCACCTGGAAAGTATGTCGGAGCAACATCAATTCGACGTCGACCGCGGAAGAGAAAAGCGAATGAAAGGAGGGGAAGAGAATAGCAGACGAGACGGGACGAAGCGTGGGCAAGAAAGAGCAGGCTGAAACGGAAAGAGGAGGAGTAGAAGAAAGACGGAGGCTCTGAAAAACAACGCTTGTCTCACTGATTCGCACAATGCGCGCGAGAGTTCCTTTCAGCAGGTGCATATAACCGCTCGCCGTGTCGGTTACGCAAGTCGGCCGTTTTTACTGTGCCAAAGAGAACCTGGTGGTCTAGAGCCTCCAGCCTCGTTCGAGCGCAGTCGAATGCAGTTGCGAGTCGTGCAGTGGAAGAAAGCGCGACGCGTGGAGGTGGGAGAGGAAGAGAGAGAGTAAGCAACGGAAAGAGCGTGGCTTGCTCACGGGAAAGAGGGGCGGAAGAACGACGTCGACTGGAAAGAAGGAACTAAAGTCAGCAAGCACGTGCTCGCGTTGCCGTGCGGCTCTTGTTGATGAATTTTCGTCTCAATGACGCAACGCACGTGTAACGTGAAACGTCTATACTGAGCAGACAAGGAATAAAGCGTGTCGCAGTGATGCGGGAACATCGCTACTTTCTTTTTTTTTTTTATGGAGTCTTAGTGAATACTTAATGATGACGTTTTTCATGCGTTCGCAATTATGATTGCGTGCCTTTTTCATCACGCGCGTGTGGATGAGAATGGAAAGTGTTCGGCTGATTAGGGCGGACGAAATTGCTTGCGTATAAATGAGAGAGAAGCCTTCGTTATTCGCTGCCGGAGAAAATATAGACAGGCGGGTTTGGGAAACGATCGGCCAAGCCGCGAAACGCCGCGTACACAATTATGCCTGCTGCTTTCGCGCAATTTCGAGGAAATCGCGACTGATCGACCGCAACTCCGGAATCGCTGATGTAGGGGGGAGCGAATGAGAGATAGCTGGCCGAAGGGTACACGTGCAAAGGAATAGTGACCCTCGTGTTTATGTCAGCAGTCAGCAGGAAGGGAAAGTGGCAGACGTGAAATTTGTCTAATTTCGCTAAGAACAATTGTCGCCTCATTTACCTCGGTTCTATGTTCCCGCTACAATGACCGTTGCGATCTACTCATTGCCCCATGTGATGCCTGTGAAATTTCTACAACGTGTTTAGCTGCTTGACCTGACGAAATAATGTTGCTTCACAATGATATAATATATAGAGAATTGGACCAAAAAACAATAATGGGTTTAAAAATTTGCATTTTATTTTCTTTCATTCTTGTATGACGATAGGACCTTTTCGCTAAAAACAGACCAGCCATAATTGAAATCGTGTGAATCATGAGGTAATATAAACAGGTTATTGGTCTGTAACAGAAATTGGCTAAACAGTGAAAGTCATTTAGAGCGAGAAATACCAGATTGGCAATAGTTTCAAGATGCGATAACAAATACGGGATTTCGTCGGTCAGTACCATCACCATTTAGTAACGGCTGACCCAACAATGAATTAAATCAAGCCGTAACACAGACAACGTTCTTCGTTTGGCGTAACGTATTAAATCGCCAGAGAAAGTTCTCAAACACATCGCGAGTCATCCTAAGCACGTAAAGCATGAAATATAATGCATAAATATTCACACGAATACACCGCGGAGTATAATAGGTTCTACGTGCAGTAGCATCCGTTGCTAATACATAATCAATTTGCCGTTACTTTTGTTTGACAAGAAGTGCAATGAAGTGACGCAAAGGGGAAAAAGCGATTGGCACCGCGAACGGGTTCGTCTCTGTAGAATGGCAATCGCCGATAGTGAGGGGTACGGATAATAACTGACCATTAGAGGCGCGGGAGTGCGTCCCTCTAATTCCAGCCTCGCTCGGTGAGCGAACAGTCGGAGCAGACTAATTACCAATTGGCCGACTTCGCGCTGGTATCAGTCCACGTACGTACGTGCCTTCCTTTTTATCCCGTGACACTCGCTGGCCCTCACCCGGGCAGAGGAGAAATGATTGTCTTTTCCGAGAGAGCTCATTTTTCCGGGCCAAAGATAACGTCGGCATTCTCGAACGTCAGCCGCAAACCCGTCCCAGCGTTTGGCCGCCGAGAATGAGAACGTCACTGATAAGGAAAATTTACAAATTGTGCGGGAAACGCAGTGGCGCAACGGTCGTAATTTCTGGCGAAAGAGAGCGGCCGCTTCGGCTTGAATTAACATCCAGTTTGCCGAGGCAAGCGTCGATGGGCCACCTGCGTTCAGTAAGTGAAACCGGTAAACTCGAGGATTTTTCCCGTCTCGCCAAAGAAGCGACGTCTTGTCGGGTAGGCAGAAGATATATGGAGCATGCGGCCTGAGAGTGGGCCGGGAGAATGCGAGCGTCGTTTCTAAAATATTCTAATATATTTCCTCGCAAACCCGCTACACGCGGCTTCGTGTTCCTAGGGTGTCTTACGTGCGCTTCGCCGATAGTTAAAAAGGCGGAACGCGCAGAACGGCGAACGCTGGCGTACGAGCCGTAATAACTGTATTGTTGGCAACTCATGGCCAAGGCCCTTGACGATTTCCATCGCCGCGCCGATAGAATCGTTTTCGCAATCGACGCGCGATGCCCGATTATCGCCGTTATGCAGCCGCACTCGAGTGGCATTACTTCATTTCCAGAAGCGCGAGCGTCGAACTTTTCCTCCTAACTTCCTACGTGCTCGCACTCCTCTTTGTGCGCGGCATTCCGCGCTGCGCTGATTAATCGGACTGAGGGCATTCTTCGCGCACCATTTCTTATCGGGGGCAATGAAATTTTTTAATCCGCTTTTCCCTATGCGTCGAAACGGTAGCACGACGCATACGGCCGGCTTCATTATGCAAATCTCAGGTCATATCCGCTCGCGCAATCGGACTAATGAAATTTATTAGCCGACACAGTCTATTCTTCACGTCGCTCGCTTGCGATGAGATTTCCCGTCGGCATCGGCCAGGGAAAATGTAAATAACAGCGGTGCGTTTTCTAATCAGGTGGAACAGCTGGAGCAGTCGTGGCGTCCAGGTTAAGCGACATCGCTGAATGGAAAGTTTTACTCCTGGAAGCGGGCTCGGACGAGCCGCCGGGTGCCGAGGTTCCCAGTATGGTTGCGATGTTCCTGGGTAAGTTACGGAAGCCTCATTAGACAGACTTATCTCGTCCTTATGCGTTACGACTGGTTGTTACTTTCTGACGTCTAATTAGAGCTAAATTCCCTCGCCGTTGACATACCGCGAAATTAATTCAGCGGTGTCTTTCTCCCGACGCGCGGACAGGTTCCGAGATTGATTGGCAGTATCGAACGACGAACGAGATGAACGCTTGTCTGACGACGGGCGGCTCGTGCAGTTGGCCACGTGGCAAGAACCTCGGAGGGACTTCGGCTCATAACGGTATGATGTACACTCGTGGCCACGCTAAGGATTATGACAACTGGGCGGCGGTCGGAAACGACGGCTGGTCCTGGCGCGAGGCAAGTATATACACCCGCAAGTTCACTTCCTCGAGAAACCCGGAATCTCGTTACCAACCAATTTCCATGATCACTGCCAGTTAACTGAAATCAGGATATAAGCGATATGCCGTATCGCATTATACGCACGAACCGGTAGTCGGCGTATGAAAATGATGTGAACGTTGCGATATTACGAGGGCGCGCGGTCGACAAATGAGATTTCCTTGAATTATCGCCGATTCGAAAACCTGCTCGAAGTCGCCCGCGCGGCACGCTTCGCAAAAACAATACGTGACAGTGAGAGAAACGCTGTTGATTTCTCAGCGGGCATAATGATCGACAACAATTGGCCGCCGCGGGAGCCCAGTAGTCACGACGTGATTTCTCACGTTCACAGGTTTTGCCTTATTTCATGTGCTCGGAGAACAACACCGAGATCAGCCGAGTAGGCACCAAATATCACACGACCGGAGGCCTTCTGAACGTCGAACGATTTCCATGGCAGCCTAGCATTGTTCCTGATATTTTCGCAGCCGCGGCTGAACGGGGTTATCCGCTGAGCGAGGATTTGAACGGTGATCAGTTCACGGGATTCACGGTTGCTCAGACGACCAGCAAAGACGGCGTTCGGGTCAGCAGTGCAAGTGGATTCCTGCGGCCAATTCGTTATCGGCGGAATCTTCACGTCGCCCTTAACGCCACGGTCACGAAAATTATTGTCGAAAACCTTCGTGCCGTGGGAGTTCAGTACTATCAGGTGAGCGTGAGTCGCCTTAATCGCCATTGCCGCGTGTCATGGCCAGGCAAAAAGTACCGCGTCCGGTTTCCCTCACTAACGCGACAATAAAAAGTGCTCCCTGCCTCGGTGCATTGAGCGGAATACGCGAGTTTCGATGCTAATCGAACGGGAATTTCAAGATATTTATCCTTTTGCGTTTTGCCAGGCGCATATCGAAATAACACGATATGGAACGGTCTTATGGGACTAGCACTTCCTGCACCTTATCTAACAGACTTCCTTGTTTTGTCGTCCTGCCAGGTGCACTGCGCCAGTACCAGTCCCCCTGTGACATTTTTTGTTACCGCTCATCGTTATGTTATTCCTTTAACTCGTTACAAAGTGACTCCACGAGTTGGCGACAGAAGCCAATTACGCAAGGAATCGGCAAAAATAATGAAAAATTGCGAATTTCAGAATGGCCAGTACAAATTGGCTCGTACGTCGCGGGAAATCGTAGTTTCCGGTGGCGCGGTAAACTCGCCGCAGCTTCTGCTTCTTTCTGGAATTGGACCGAAAGAACATCTGATGGCTATGAACGTAAGCGTCGTCAGAGATTTGCCTGGTGTCGGTGAAAACCTTCAGAACCACGTGTCATATACTTTGTCGTTCACGATGAATCAACCGAACGAATTTGATCTGAACTGGGCAGCGGCCGCCGAATACATCGGCTTCCAAAAAGGCCCAATGGCGTCGACGGGCTTAGCCCAGGTGACCGGAATTATTCCGTCGATTTACACGACGCCGGATCATCCGGACCTGCAATTTTTCTTCGGCGGATATCAAGCTTCATGTGCCACGAGCGGCGAAGTCGGTGCTGTCATGGACGGTGATGGACGTAGCATCAGTATTTCGCCGACGTATCTTCAGCCACGTAGTAGAGGTAACAATTAGGCAGCTTTGCTAGCGAGCGCACTATTGTAATCATTATATCGTTGAAACGTACACAAAGTTCAGGCTCGCTTTCGTATACGCTGCCTCACGGAGGATGCTTGTTAAAGTTTGTTAAACGCATCTGATAACTTAATACCTAATGGCCCCGTTGCAGGAACCATTCGTTTAGCCAGCAACGATCCCTTCGCGAAGCCACTCATCTGGGGAAATTATTTAAGCGATCCCTTGGATGTGGCCGCGCTCGTTGAGGGTATTCAAATCGCAATGTCTCTGGCTAATACCAGCGCATTGGCCAAGTACAACTTGACTCTGAGCAACGCTCCTCTGCCAGCTTGCTCTCGATTCCCGTTGCTAAGCAACGAGTATTGGAGTTGCGCGGTGCATCAGGATACCGGCCCTGAGAATCATCAGGCGGGATCCTGCAAAATGGGCCCTGCGAGAGATCCCATGGCCGTCGTTGATCCCCGGTTGAGAGTTCACGGTGTTAGGGGTCTACGAGTAGCTGATACGTCTATTATGCCACAGGTGAGCGAATTGTCTGGAACAAAGCATCTCCGGGGTTTCCCATGGTTTCGCGGCGCGCCATGCCATGTATTGTCGTCGGCATAAAACATATTGCCGTAGAACTTCTGACGTCCTCGAACGCACTTGCGCAAACTACTTTATTTCTGTCAATCGCGACAATTATGCGCGCGTGCGATACGATGCGCTAGCTTATCGCGCGCCGTGACGGATTCTGAAAACAGCTCGCGACTGCACTTACGATTTCTGACGGATCGTTCTCTTTAAGGTAACGTCTGGCAATACAGCGGCTCCGGCGATGATGATCGGCGAGCGAGCGGCTGCTTTCATCAAGGCAGATTGGGGTGCGGCCGCCACACAATGGTACGGGAAAGCTACCGTATGGAAAAACGGCGGATCGGAGAGCAATTAGTCATCAGCAATTTCGCATGTTTCCTAGTTCTCGCACGACGATCGACACGTCGCTGGACCTCTTACTGTGGGGTATTAAGTACATCGACTGGGACCAGGCTGTGTGGTAGCGGCCGTCCATGGTGGAGCTAGTCTAGACGAAGTCAAACTTCGGTCATGCCGTGTGTGCCAACTGCCATTGTAGCGTGGCCGAACAGAGGATTCTCTGAAGGACATGGCGGTAGACACGGTATTCCTTTCTCTTCCGCCTGGAGGTCGAGCCAGTTACTGCAGTCGTTGTGTCACGATTCAATGGGCGCCAATGATGGTCTTCGGCAATCGATGATCTTCAGTGATTGCGGCGTCGTTATTACGGCAGCGGAGATTACGGATCGTGAGTTGCGATTCGCGATTCTCTGAGAACATTTCTTCGTGCCAGCATTGCTGCAGGATCTTAGTTCCTTGTCGATTTGTACGCGCGCATGACACCAAATCCGATACTGCGGGGCTTATGCAAATTTCTGCGTCTTCCTGACGCACCGGCGACTTCCTGTTTATGTCGGGCGAACCGTTAATGGGCTTTCCAGTGGTGGCGACGGTCGATTAACGCGCGAGAATTCTAACACCATTTGTTAACGTAACAAAAGTCAGTACCCTTCATAAGATAGTCGTATACTTAAGAGTAGCAACATAACTCAGTTTACCTTAGAATGCATGCCAATGAATCCTACAACCGTTGACATTTCTAATCTGTGGAAGTGCATGGATCTGTCTTCGGACTAATGGTACAATTTCAATTCCAAGCAATAACCAAAGATTTGCTTTTGGTACGTCGATAGCCAGCCAAAACGTAGCGTGTATTCGATAAGAAATGCTAACCAATCGAGCGACGTCTGTGCAGATGTAAGCGCAGTGCGTCGATGTAAATCAAAATGCCGTAAATAAAGTGCATACATTTTAAACGGAAAGTCCTCTTATCGTCACTATGTCACCCTGTAATGAATAAAGTCCCGCTTCTGACCATTAACTGTAACTGCACAAGCGTACCTGACTATCGTCGTGTTACACGATAAGTGACAGCTCGTAATCAGTCATTACCAGTGTCTCACCGAACGTGCATGTGAATAAAAAACTGAGTATATAAGGAAGGTGTCAGAGAAGACATGTTGCAGTCGAGAAGTAAGTCAACGAATAGGCAACACCTTTCGAACAAAGCCAACACAAGCGTTCATTGAGCGAAAATGGTACGTGATATTGTTCCCTGCATATCATACTTCATAATCGGCGAACGTGCCTGATTCCTGTTCTACAAAGGAATCCGGAATATCAGAGCATGGATAACGATATTGCGTATCACTATGTGTATACATGACATAGTCAACCGGCGCGTTAAGATATCACCTGGGTACATGCATAAAATTCATGCGAGACAAGTGTTCGCCGCGAACGAAAGTGAAAAAGCCACGCCGACTATTTAGTAAAGTCAATGTCATGGTTTATCATACCTAACTGTTCCTTTCATATTCTCGGATTATTACAGAGCCTTGTAACTTACGTTCCGGAAAATGTCACGTGTGCAAATCCGTTTCTCGGAGGTCTCGAGCTGCCACAAATATGCGCAGCCGGACCAATGTCCTTTTTCCTGTCCGTATTGAACGCATACGCAGCGGTAGATCCAAAAATAGGTGATCCATGTGGACGAGTTTCTCCCATCGAGAAGCCTGATCTCAGCTACGACTTCATTGTTGTGGGAGGTATGAGAGTATATGTGATATATTGACTAAAACCGTTGCTCAGGACAAACAGTGTTCATGGTGTTTTTCGGAGGTTAGCTGGGGCAGCAGGATCGATAGTGGCAGCAAGATTGAGCGAAATTGCGCAATGGAAAGTACTTCTTTTGGAAGCCGGACCCGATGAACCAGCTGGCGCGGAAATACCTAGCAACCTTCAACTTTACCTCAGTAAATATTTCTGTCGTTTGTTCATTTTCCTTCACGGGAAAACTAATAAAATGGAAGGTTATAGCTAATTTTTCGTTGCAATGAACGCAGATACTGAGCTGGATTGGCAATACAAAACCTCTAACGAATCGTCTGCCTGTCTGAGCACCGGGGGTAAATGCGCTTGGCCGAGAGGAAAGAATTTAGGAGGTTGCACTGTTCACCATGGAATGGCTTATCATCGAGGACACGCAAAAGATTATGAAAGATGGGTAGAGATGGGCAATGAAGGCTGGTCGTGGGAAGAGGTAAAATTGATTTGAATTAAAATTGGCCAATTATTCGTATGTCACAATATTTTGTCAAGCAAAAAGGAAAGGGAAAATCTGGCTAATTTGATGATGCTAAAATTCAAATATATTAAAATAACTATTCAGCAAAACGTAAATATTTTGCACAGGACTACAGTTGATCACAACGAAGTTACACGAAAATGTCATGGTCTATAGTTATATGGTAGTACGCTATGGCCCAGACTACTATAATATATAAAATTGGTTATGTTTCGAAAATCAAATTGTTGAAAATATTTCAGAATCGCACGTATCACAGGAGCAACCGCATCTCCGCACTAACGTCAATTTTTTGTAGGTACTGGAATATTTCAAATTGTCTGAAGACAACCGGGAAATAGGCAGAGTTGACAAGAAATATCACGGCGTGGGCGGTCCGATGACGGTGGAAAGGTTTGTTCATGGACTGTGTAATTTCTTTCGACCACTGATATTAAAAGCGAGCGGCTCGTCCGGGGTGTAATATAAATTCGTAATATACAAGTTCCGAGTTCCGAACGGAGCTTTCATATGAAGCGTTGCCGGCAGATTTCCATGGCAACCGCAGTTCGCTTGGGACGTACTAAAAGGGGCAGAGGAGGTAGGCTTAGGCGTCACGGAGGACATGGTGGGCGACGATATCACGGGCTTCACAATAGCTCAAACACTCAGCAAAGCCGGCGTCAGGCAGAGTACAGCTTCCGCTTATTTGAGACCGGCCAGGGATCGAAGCAACCTTCACATAGCAACGAACGCCTACGCAACGAAAATCCTCACCGCCAAGGTCGCCGGAAAATTGAAAGCGACCGGCGTCAAGTTTGTCATGGTAAGTTCGCGTGGGGACATATTTGCGCGGATTAGAACGTGGATTGCTTCGATGGCTGGTACCGAAGTGCAAACAATCGCGCGCACTGTTGAGATAGAACGAACTTCAATCCTGTACTCCGGACAGTCCGATACAAGCTTTTCATCCGACCACAATGGTTCGGACGCGATGTACCAATAGCAGTCGCTGGATTACGTTTCAGCGTAGATCCGAGCGCGTTATCAAAAATTTGCAACGCAGATGTCAGACTGGTTTTGCAGAAATCTAGTCCCAGCGCGGACGGTGCGTGCGGATGGATTTTTTTTTGTGACCGGGTTGAATGTCCGTATGACATAGGAAAAAATATTGTCCCGCAGAAGGGTCGAACGCATACGGTGAGAGCGAGGAACGAAGTGATCGTCTCTGGGGGAACCATAAACTCGCCGCAGCTCTTGCTCCTCTCAGGAATTGGGCCAAAGGAACACCTGAAAGCCGTAGGAATTCGCACGGTTCACGACCTACCCGGAGTCGGCGAGAATCTCCACAACCACCAGTCCTACGGAATAGATTTCACCTTAGACGAGCTAGCCGTACGGGAGTTGAACATTCCGTCGGCCGAAGAGTATCTATACAATCAGACTGGCCCACTGTCGGCGACTGGCTTGGCTCAGATGACCGGCATTCTTGTCTCCTCGTTGTCGACCCCCGACGATCCTGACATTCAAATATTTTTCGCCGGCTATCAAGCCACTTGCAACACCAACGGTAGAATTGCCGACTTGAGGACGTATGACAACTTGGAAACCGTCAGATTTACCTCCGTAAATCTTCATCCACGGAGCAGAGGTGCGTTATCATTTATATTTTTGGCAGAATTAACTGATACATTAAAAGTATTATTAGAAGTAGTGGCGAATTCGGAAATATTGAACATTACATTACATACATTTGAAGTAGTGGCAAATTCAGAAATATTGAATATTACTTTACATACATTAGAAGTAGTGGCAAATTCAGAAATATTGAACATTACATTACATACATTAGAAGTAGTAGCAAATTCAGAAATATTGAACATTACATTACATACATTAGAAGTAGTGGCAAATTCAGAAATATTGGACATTACATTACATACATTAGAAGTACTGGCAAATTCACAAATATTGAACATTACATTACATACATTATAAGTAGTGGGAAATACAGGAATATTGAACATTACATTACATACATTAGAAGTAGTGGCAAATACAGAATTATTATTTCTGCTTAACGCGATTATTACCGATGCGATACGTTTGATGCAGGTACATTAAAGCTTGCTAGCAAGGATCCGAACGAACACCCTGTAATTTGGTCCAATGATTGTTCTCATCCGGAAGATATAAGAATTATAACAGACGGTATTCGCCACATACAACGCTTGGCTAATTCCACGTCTGTGCAAAATTACGGAATTCGGGTGGCAAAGCTTCCTCTGGAAGAGTGTTCGCAACACGTGTACGATTCGGACGAATACTGGGAATGTGCGATACATTGGGATACGAGGCCTGAAAACCATCAAGCCGGCACATGTAAAATGGGACCTTCGTCAGATCCGATGGCAGTTGTCGATTCTAGGCTAAGAGTTCATGGGATGACTGGCTTGCGAGTTTCTGACGCTTCCATCATGCCGCAGGTGAGCGTTAATAATATTATACAAAGTGAAGGTTTCAGTTGTAATAGCAATACGTTATGAAAAATATTCTTCTTCTTTTTCAGGTCGTTTCGGGTAACCCTGTAGCTGCAATTAACATGATCGGCGAACGAACTGCAATCTTCATCAAGGAGGATTGGGGAGTCAACAAGGCTTAGCTATATAAAACGACTTGAACAGTATCTCTGATGTGCCAAATTAGATATAAGTGTTCGCGAACAATGTACTTGCATAAGTATTAAATGCCCCCTATTTGCAAACTGTTCTTTTCTTTAACTTTGCGTCTACTCTGGTATTTACATACACTTTCTACGGTGCGGGATTCTTCACTAAATGGAAAGACGAGAATTTGGAAAGACACGGCTACCAAAAAGACACCGACGGCATTTTCTCGCGAGAAGACACCACGTCGAATGCATGGTCTCTAGTTAATTCGTAAACTAGCAGGACTGACGCTGCAAAGTTGGTCGCACGGCCAACTTTTCCAGGAACACCAGCGGACATTTTGTCGAAACGCTCGACTTTGAAATGTTAGTCCCCCTCCCCTAGATTGACGAAAAGCATAAATCCACGGTTAAGGCTAACTCCCGAAATCGCGGGTTTAAGTTTAAACAAAGTTTAAGCCGAAAGTCCCGGGATTAAATCGAGTTTAACTTCGGGCCAACTTGGCTGGCGATGAGGAGTTCGGTGACGGTAAACGAAATTTTAATAACATCGTTAATCTTAATGGAGACGCGTAGAATCTCTTGCTTTCTCCCTCCGCCCTTTACTCCCTCCGCTACTAAACGAGACTGTGCGTGTCTGTACGCATACCCAAGTAAGCCCGCAAACGCGAAGGTATTTGATCGCTTCTAGGTATCGGTTGCGTTTTAACCCTTTCGCTTCGAGCGCCGGATATATCCGGCATCCGCGCGATGACTTGTATCCACGGTATCCATATGTATAATAAATTTTTCTTCCACCTTATCGACGTCTGTGTGTGGAACGCATATTGTTTATATAAATACAAACGCGGAGAACATATATCTATGGCAAAATTTCAGTTAGCCTTAATAAAGCAAATAATCTCAAAATACCATTATAATGTAATTTGTTGTCAAAGCAGAGCCGCTGGTAATCCAGCGAGATTAACCGAGAGGCATTTGGCCTCACTGTATATATCAAAAGGTAAAAACCGAAGTCGAAGGTGTGTAGTGTGTAGTAAAAATAATAAAAGATCTGATTCGCGATATCCACGGCACCCATATGTAAATTTTTCTTCCACCTTATCGACGTCTGTGTGTGGAACGCATATTGTTTATATAAATACAAACGCGGAGAACACATATCTATGGCAAAATTTCAGTTAGCCTTAATAAAGCAAATAATCTCAAAATACCATCATAATGTAATTTGTTGTCAAAGCAGAGCCGCTAATAATCCAACGAGATCAACAAAGAGGCACTTCCCCCCACTGTATATATCAAAAGGTAAAAACCGAAGTCGAAGGTGTGTAGTGTGTAGTAAAAATAATAAAAGGTCTGATCCATGATATCCACGGCATCCATATGTACATTTTTCTTCCACTTTATCGACGTCTGTGTGTGGAACGCATATTGTTTATATAAATACAAACGCGGAGAACATATATCTATGGCAAAATTTCAGTTAGCCTTAATAAAGCAAATAATCTCAAAATACCATTATAATGTAATTTGTTGTCAAAGCAGAGCCGCTGGTAATCCAGCGAGATTAACCGAGAGGCATTTGGCCTCACTGTATATATCAAAGGTAAAAACCGAAGTCGAAGGTGTGTAGTGTGTAGTAAAAATAATAAAAGGTCTGATCCATGATATCCACGGCATCCATATGTACATTTTTCTTCCACCTTATCGACGTCTGCGTGTGGAACGCATATTGTTTATATAAATACAAACGCGGAGAACATATATCTATGGCAAAATTTCAGTTAGCCTTAATAAAGCAAATAATCTCAAAATACCATTAAAATGTAATTTGTTATAAAGCAGAGCCGCTGGTAATCCAGCGAGATTAACCGAGAGGCATTTCCCCTCACTGTATATATTAAAAGGTAAAAACCGAAGTCGAAGGTGTGTAGTGTGTAGTAAAATAATAAAAGGTCTGATCCATGATATCCACGGCATCCATATGTACATTTTTCTTCCACCTTATCGACGTCTGCGTGTGGAACGCATATTGTTTATATAAATACAAACGCGGAGAACATATATCTATGGCAAAATTTCAGTTAGCCTTAATAAAGCAAATAATCTCAAAATACCATTATAATGTAATTTGTTGTCAAAGCAGAGCCGCTGGTAATCCAGCGAGATTAACCGAGAGGCATTTGGCCTCACTGTATACATCAAAAGGTAAAAACCGAAGTCGAAGGTGTGTAGTGGGTAGTAAAAATAATAAAAGGTCTGATCCATGATATCCACGGCATCCATATGTACATTTTTCTTCCACCTTATCGACGTCTGTGTGTGGAACGCATATTGTTTATATAAATACAAACGCGGAGAACATATATCTATGGCAAAATTTATTAGCCTTAATAAAGCAAATAATCTCAAAATACCATTATAATGTAATTTGTTGTCAAAGCAGAGCCGCTGGTAATCCAGCGAGATTAACCGAGAGGCATTTGGCCTCACTGTATATATCAAAAGGTAAAAACCGAAGTCGAAGGTGTGTAGTGTGTAGTAAAAATAATAAAAGGTCTGATCCATGATATCCACGGCATCCATATGTACATTTTTCTTCCACTTTATCGACGTCTGTGTGTGGAACGCATATTGTTTATATAAATACAAACGCGGAGAACATATATCTATGGCAAAATTTCAGTTAGCCTTAATAAAGCAAATAATCTCAAAATACCATTATAATGTAATTTGTTGTCAAAGCAGAGCCGCTGGTAATCCAGCGAGATTAACCGAGAGGCATTTGGCCTCACTGTATATATCAAAAGGTAAAAACCGAAGTCGAAGGTGTGTAGTGTGTAGTAAAAATAATAAAAGGTCTGATCCATGATATCCACGGCATCCATATGTACATTTTTCTTCCACCTTATCGACGTCTGCGTGTGGAACGCATATTGTTTATATAAATACAAACGCGGAGAACATATATCTATGGCAAAATTTCAGTTAGCCTTAATAAAGCAAATAATCTCAAAATACCATTAAAATGTAATTTGTTGTCAAAGCAGAGCCGCTGGTAATCCAGCGAGATTAACCGAGAGGCATTTCCCCTCACTGTATATATTAAAAGGTAAAAACCGAAGTCGAAGGTGTGTAGTGTGTAGTAAAAATAATAAAAGGTCTGATCCATGATATCCACGGCATCCATATGTACATTTTTCTTCCACCTTATCGACGTCTGCGTGTGGCGCATATTGTTTATATAAATACAAACGCGGAGAACATATATCTATGGCAAAATTTCAGTTAGCCTTAATAAAGCAAATAATCTCAAAATACCATTATAATGTAATTTGTTGTCAAAGCAGAGCCGCTGGTAATCCAGCGAGATTAACCGAGAGGCATTTGGCCTCACTGTATACATCAAAAGGTAAAAACCGAAGTCGAAGGTGTGTAGTGGGTAGTAAAAATAATAAAAGGTCTGATCCATGATATCCACGGCATCCATATGTACATTTTTCTTCCACCTTATCGACGTCTGTGTGTGGAACGCATATTGTTTATATAAATACAAACGCGGAGAACATATATCTATGGCAAAATTTCAGTTAGCCTTAATAAAGCAAATAATCTCAAAATACCATTATAATGTAATTTGTTGTCAAAGCAGAGCCGCTGGTAATCCAGCGAGATTAACCGAGAGGCATTTGGCCTCACTGTATATATCAAAAGGTAAAAACCGAAGTCGAAGGTGTGTAGTGTATAGTAAAAATGATAAAAGCTCTGATCCGCGATATCCACGGCATCCATATGTAAATTTTTCTTCCACCTTATCGACGTCTATGTGTGGAACGCATATTGTTTATATAAATAAAAACGCGGAAAACACATATCTATAGCAAAAATTCAGTTAGCCTTAATAAAGAAAATAATCTCAAAATACCATCATAATGTAATTCGTTGTCAAAGCAGAGCCGCTGATAATCCAGCAAGATTAACAGAGAGACATTTCCCCTTATTGTATATCAAAAGGTAAAAACCGAAGTCGAAGGTGTGTAGTGTATAGTAAAAATGATAAAAGGTCTGATCCGCGATATCCACGGCATCCATATGTAAATTTTTCTTCCACCTTATCGACGTCTGCGTGTGGAACGCATATTGTTTATATAAATACAAACGCGGAGAACATATATCTATGGCAAAATTTCAGTTAGCCTTAATAAAGCAAATAATCTCAAAATACCATTATAATGTAATTTGTTGTCAAAGCAGAGCCGCTGGTAATCCAGCGAGATTAGCCAAGAGGCATTTGGCCTCACTGTATATATCAAAAGGTAAAAACCGAAGTCGAAGGTGTGTAGTGTGTAGTAAAAATAATAAAAGGTCTGATCCATGATATCCACGGCATCCATATGTACATTTTTCTTCCACCTTATCGACGTCTGCGTGTGGAACGCATATTGTTTATATAAATACAAACGCGGAGAACACCTATGGGAAAATTTCAGTTAGCCTTAATAAAGCAAATAATCTCAAAATACCATTATAATGTAATTTGTTGTCAAAGCAGAGCCGCTGGTAATCCAGCGAGATTAACCGAGAGGCATTTGGCCTCACTGTATATATCAAAAGGTAAAAACCGAAGTCGAAGGTGTGTAGTGTGTAGTAAAAATGATAAAATGTATTTCGCGATATGAATTTACAAATTGTAATGTTGGGTTTTGTATAGACCCATGTTTTAGGAAATATCACACAGAATTACATTACTAATTTCTATATATTGATATACTAACTAATTTATGTTACATTATCAATAATATTAAACGTTCAATCGTAAAGTCTTGTAAATATGCAAATACCTAAAAATATAATATAATTTTGTGTAAGTATTTTAACACGTTGACTGCCAAGCGTATTTTACTATATTATAATAGAACGGGGATGCTATGAAATACTACAGCGTTCGATTGAATTATGCAAAATGTATATAATGTGCAGGTATTGGAGACCAAAGTATCGCATCACTATTCTAATAACAACTGCATTTATAAAATAATTATTGCTACCCACTGCGAATATTTTGGATCTTCATTAAAATCTCTTGCGTCGGTCACGGATGACCATCATGACAGTCAAAGTGTTAAGCAAATATAATTTTGCATAAGTGTTTTTATATTGAAGATGTGAAGAATACGTGCTATATTAGAGCAACAATTGTTTTATTAAGCATACTAATTATTTAAGACTTAAAAAACATATATACAAGAACCATGCGCACTGTGCACAATTTTTGGCACCTGCTTCTGTACGGTGACGACACTTCGGCGGACTGGACTGCCAGAGCGAAAGGGTTAAACGGTCTCGTCCACGAAATATTCGTTTCGAATCCGCACGGTAATAAACTCTAGAAATAAAATAATGGCTTCATCGACAAAGCGGTACCCAATGGGTCGAGGAAAGCCGGGCCAAATTTACACGTCGAAACGAGTGCCGACGTACGCCGATAATTTACCGGCGCCGATCGGTAAAGGGATCCGTCGAAGCGTAAATAAGCCCGCGCGCAATTCCTCGCACGACTACGGCGATAATAATCTCGCCGCCGGGCTGCCTCAAGAAACGCTTTCCGCCACGTGACAATAATATCGGATTCGCCCTGTAGTTTACAGCGACGCGGCCGGTTCAGTGGATGGAAATAAATACGGGACGAGTGGGTGGCGCCCGTTCACAAAGGATCTGCTTACGATATTCCGCGCGCCTCAATTATTAGAATAGAGCAGGAAAGGGAAGCGGTGGCGAGAAGGGACGGGGTGAGGTTGGCCGTAGATGCGGACTGAAGGGTGGTTGCAGAAGGTGGCAGTACGAAGAGGTGCACTCGACCCCTTTAGAATCGCAGGCTTATACGAGAGCGATTTCGCGAGCCTTCGCCTGACCTCAGTCTCTATTCAGCCGTCTGAACTCTTTCGAGGCCGGACAGACCTCCTTATACCGTGAATTAGTGCCACCGTGTGGTGACAATTGGAAAGCGTCAATTATTCCGTATGAATAGTTGCACCAGGCGAACACTTTAACCGATCGAAATTTTGGACGTTGACGAAACTCTTGCGGCCGCCAATATCATTTGGATCATTAGTGATTTATCGAATGTTCCGAGTTGTGCGCGAGTGTTGAGTTACTTTTATGAACTGGATATACGAGTGAGTTATCGCACCTTGTGACATTCACTGCGGAGAGTACATGTAAATAGTTGGTAGAGGTTTCAACAGTTAGGCTTTACTTGTGTACTAGATGACAGCAGACTACCATGTCCTTGACTTCTGGTAACCACATTGCATAATGATTGAAAATGTCTCAGTTTAGCCTACAAAATTGTACTTCAGGTCATCCGAGCGTTCGTTATATGCATCACGTGACCGTAATTGTAGCTTATATTTATGAAAAGATTCGATTTACGGGCGAGTGCGCAATAATCGTAATTCTTCGGAATGTTTGTTCGCCGTTCTTATATTTTGTTCGACTTATCGAAAGTTCTGAGTTGACGTACGCGGGAGTGAGTTGCTTTTATGAATCGGATATACGAGTAACTTAACGGGCCTTATGAAATTCACTGCGAAGAATACATGTAAATAGTTGATGGAGGTTTCGATAGTCAGGCTTTACTTGTGTACTAGATGCCAGCAAACTACCGTGTCCTTGACTTCTGGTAAGCATTTCGCATAATGACTGAAAATGTCTCTATTTAGCCTACAAAATTGTACTTTAGGTCAGCCGAGCGTTCGTTATATGTATCACGTGGGCGTAATTGTGCCTTGTATTTATGACGAGATTCGATTTACGGGCAAGTGCGCAATAATCGTAATTCTTCGGAATGTTTATTCGCCGAGTTGAAGGGTGCAGAAGTTGAGTTACCTTTATGAACCGTATATACGAGTAAGTTATCGGGCCTTGTGACATTCTCTGCGGAGAGTACATGTAAATAGTTGATGGAGGTTTCAACAGTTAGGCTTTACGTGTGTACTAGATGACAGCAGACTACCGTGTCCTTGACTTCGAGTAATCATATTGCATAACGACTGAAAATGTTTCCGTTTAGCCTACAAAATTGTACTTCAGGTCATCTGAGCGTTCGTTATATGCATCACGTGGCTGTAATTGTGCCTTATATTTATGAAGAGATTCGATTTACGGGCTCGTGCGCAATAATCGTAATTCTTCGGAATGTTTGTTCGCCGTTCTTATATTTTTTTAGTCCCCTTCCACAAATGCGACTCTGCATTATCACGCGCGCGCCTACCGTAATGTTCATTATATCACTAACCTGTTTCGTAAAGTAGCACCGTATCGTAATCCCCGCAAGCTGTGCACGTATTATAGTTCCGCAGAGATTTAATCGAATCGCAAAGCGTGAGCCAACCGGAACTTAAGGGCTTTCTCGGCGTGAATGTCGATCAACCGTATAACTTCGCTCATTCGGTAACAAGGCGAACGTACGTGACGTTTCAAGTTGGGAACCGGCAGAGCGAAATCTCGGTAAACACAAGAACGAGATCGGACGGTGGGGACAAATAGTTCGGTTCGCACCGAATAATCCGGTTTGCCTATATCGAGCGACTTAATCTGCGCCGAATGATCCCGCTCAATACCGAATAGTTCGATTCACGCGGAATAACAGAGTCACGGCAAAGCGATTTGGACGATAGAATGCGGCATGTCCCGAAAGTCAGACGATTCGAGCCGTATTACTTTGACGTTCCAATTTGCTTTAACTGCGTCGAATCATTTGCACGGATAAGTTAAATGGACGCAGTGAGCTAAAAAGAAGCCCACGTCCCGTTTGTCCGAGACAGCTATTTTTAAAGAAGTTGGCACCGTTGAGATACTCGTTCGATAGTTAGCATAACGCAATAACTTACTTCGTTGTAAAAACGTACTTCGATAAGAACTTCAAGAAAATAACGCAAACGAAATGATACAACTAGAACATTAATAAGAAACCCGTTGTACAAGTGCTCGGCATTCCGCCGGTAACACGTTACGTCTCAAACTATCTCAAAGGTGTTAGATAATTTGAATTTATACCATACAGTTGCTCAGAAAAAAGCCGTTTACAAAATAAACGCACAAATGCAAGCGGTCGAATTTCTTGTCGACGATCGAATGAAATATATTTGAACATTATCTCATTTCTTCGTACAAACTTGCTCCCGGAACACGGACATCGCGCATGCAACATTTACGCACTAACTCTTCCACGATAAAAGAAACAAACGCTTTCTCGAAGGCTGCATTAGCCGAACCGGCAACACAGAATCGCGCGCTTTCGAATTTAGTGAGAATCGAAGTAAGGTGAGAAGAATCGAGACACAGAGGTAGGATTTTCACGTAGCGTGGCTCGAAACACCGGGAAGTATAGTCCGGAATCGCGGGAGACTTATCTTCGACGTGCAGAGGTATGCGAGCGGGGAGTCGAAATCATCAGGTTCATCCAGGGTGAGTTCTGTGCTGTAGGAAAGAACCCCCAGAGAGAGGCGCGGATGACCTGCAAGGTATCTTCAGATTCGCGCTTTTATCTAGCCAGGGAGAAGTCCACGGACTTAAACCTTATTGAAAACGTCGAAGCAAAGAAATAATGCGACGTCGGCGTCCGGCGGGCCACGAGAGGATAAGAGCCGCTTTTCACGAGGTCGCATTGGGGAGGGAAACTCATATGGAGTGGAAAAGTCTTCCGGCATTTGCAGGCGTCTCGGAGCGGAGTCACACGCGAATATTCGAAACGGGCGGAACCGGCGGATAAGGCAAGGAGGAAGAGGACGCGTGAGAAAGCAGCCGCGCTTCCGAGTACAATCCCTCTTTATCCAGAGATACAAATAATTCAATCTCGCTCGGGCCGGCGCGCCCAGCTTAATGATGAACGGCGTTACGGCAGACAGGATTACCGTGTGTCACCGTAAATTATGCACGATACTTTAGAATTACTTTATTCGAAAAAGCGGCGCGGTCGTTTGTTCGCGAAACTCGGTATTATATCGGGGCTCTGCCTCTAATGCGACTCTGCATTTTGAATTCTTCCACGAGCCGTAAGGGTTCGTAACGAGGAGCGCGGCGTTGTTCGTTACTTAAGAATTTAAGGCGCTCTTTTCTTAAAACGCGGCCACTTAGGGCCCCGTAACTTTGCCTCTAAATGGGAGAAAATAACGAAGGAGCGCGCGCGCGGCGTTAATGGTACGCAGCGAATAATTACGGCCCGCTGCGTTATTAATATTCGACAATATGGAAGATGTTTATGCGCGGAATTGATTGGATGGAAACACTCTAGAGCGGACGGCGCTCAAGTGCTTGTCAGGTTCGACTGGGTATTCAATTTCCTTTTGACTGGCGCATGATTTTGTCAGCGCGACGAGCGCTATCGAGTCCCCGGCGAGCCCAATTGTAAATAGTCGCCGATTGCGATTAGACAAGCGTGCGCCGCATCTAGCACGCGCAAATGATCGCAGATCATAATTCACGCGTGATCGCTTCGGCGGTTCGTCGGCGAAACTTTTGATTCCGTCAGCTGGAAGATTCCATATTCGATGCGGCGCAGTTAGCCTGACACGATATTAATTCATTCAAATAGCGTCTGCGTGAAATATCTACGAACGGCGCGCGTTACTATCGTCGCTCCCATACGAACGTCCGACTTTGACGCATATTCAACGATACCGCTCGCCATCGCTTTGACATGACTTGGTGTTTTCGATCAATTTGCGTACTGCAGATCCGAAGCTTTACATGATTTGTCATCCGTATGCTGAGAACCGCTGCGCCCGGCGTAGCATCGTACGTACAGGCGCATATACAAGTCGCACAAGTCCGAGCAGATGATGAGATAAACAAATTATAAATAAAACATCGAACACCACCGAGGTGCGGCTAGGCACTCACTCGCGCTATATACCTTCCGCCTCGACGTCCTCGTCGTTCTCCACCCCCGTTTCCACCTCCTCTCGTCGTCCTCGTTGTCGTCCTGCTAGGAACGTAACGACTGCTTTGAATTTCATGAGGGTGCGAATGAATTCATGGTGGGATGGCGCGGCTGGCCCCGGAGACTCGACGACTTCAAACGCCTCCTCTGTCACCCCTTATTCCCACCCTCTATCGTTTTGCTCAACCCGTACCGGAGTAATTCATAAAACACAATTTTGACAATGATAACGTACAACCGCCGCCGGGGCGAAAATATTTTTTCGCGACCGTTTAGCCAACGCCCTCCTTATCGCACGATTGGGAACGATTCGTTTTACGTTCCCGATCGGATCGCCTGCAAAAATCAGCGAACCCCGTCGTTACTTCGAATCTCATCGCCGTTCGGCAGATTTTTCGAGACGCGCAACTTCACTGACTTCGCCGACGGTGGTTTTCGTCCTTTTTTCTTACTGCTTTATGCACGGCGCCGGGAAAAAATCTGGCCCGTAAATACAATGCATGGCGCTTTACCTGGAGGCTACCTGTTATAATGCGTGCGAAAATAAGGATAGCGTGGGCTCGTGACCTTTCCTTATCCCGATTTAAAAATAAGCGTTACACATGAGCGTTATAAAAGCGAACAGCCGCCTATATTAACGGCGAGTAACGTCATCGTGTCTTTTGCGCCCGGACGTCCCAGCGTGGCGTTAGAATTCTTTATTAAAAAATGTAACTCCGCAGCTGCTGCAGAGATGTTTGTATTACAACGACGAGAGCGTTCAGTTTTATAACGCACGGAATAAAGGAGGAACGAGGGGGAATAGGAGCGAAATCTTTAAAAATGGCAATATAATTTCCTTTGACGGCGCCGATTGTCTTACACGAGCTCTTCTCTCTACTTGTAACGAAATCCACGTCACCCGAGAGGGGCCGTAAGACGCCTTGATGTCAAAATTGATAACACTCTGCGTCGTTAACGTGGCGTTAATGCAACGTTATAAAATTACGCCCGACGGAAATGAGTGCAGAAAGATGGACTACCCCTATTGATTGTCCAAAGGGAATTCAATAATGACGAGGAAAAAATGCAGTATTTTTCGTTTTTTGCAAGATTTTTCGAAGGCTGGCAAATGTTAATAGACAATTCTTAGCGCATTTAGGAATCGACAGATGTGCTTTCCGTTTCCCACGTATTACGGCTGTTGTCGGCGAGCGCCAGGCAACAAATCCGGCAAGATAATGCCGGCGGCTGATTAGAATTACGCGGAGTTCGGTGATCAATCTTCGGCGAGCGAAGTTTCGCGAGGGCCTTCATTGAATGAAACGGCAGCCGATCAATTAAATTAAGCGTTTCCTCGTAATCGAAATATTCGCTGCTCTTTTTTCGCCTGCAATTACGCGCGCAGCCAGTTTTTCACACCCCGTCGCTTCGATTTTACATCGTATTCGTTGCAGACTTCCATTAGAGCAGGCACAATTGCCGTCGGCGTTACGAGTCGCAATTTAGAGATTCCCCGTTCACTCTCTCTTTCTCTCTCGTTCTCTCGTGTGCACACGCATGCGAGAGATCGATCTCTCGAAATCGGGCTTCGATAATGCGAAAAAAAGAGAGAGACCAAGGTGGTAAGAGAATTGGTGACGGCGATGCTTCGGACGCGGCGCGGCATTGTCATCCGATTTTAATTAATTTCTTCGATGCTCGCGACTCAACGAACTTCTCGCAGTTTCAATCACGCGCCTCTCGCGCATTCAACAATCGAACAGTTTCGCGCTGTGCGCGAAGCGATTGATACACCGCGATGATCGCACCTTATTGTTACGCGATCGTTTTACTCCGCCGTACATAAATGCCGAGCCGAGTGACAAAAATCACTGATGCATATTTATTTAACGTCGAGTGTGCGAGAAATGTCGAATGCAAGATATGAGCGGAAGAATGGACACGCTGATCTGCATTCGTCGGTTCGAAATTACTGTGCATCTTTCAAGAAACTATATGAGGCGTGAAATGAGAACATTGGTTAGCGTGAAATTGTACATGGGTTTTCATGCTTGCGCTAATTCGGCGTCACGTAAGATTCGACGTATTTGCGTTGGCGTAGTTATTGTAACTGACAATATACAAATTTATTTGCATCCTTTTCTGCGGTGTCTTCTTTCTGGATTCTTCTTGAAGATCCAGTGACTGCCTTATCAATATTTGTATCGGTGAGTCTAGGTTCCCATTGGTGCAAGATTCCCTTCCCGATTTTCGACAGAAGTAAATAAAGGATCTAATTATCTCATTGTTCAGTCTGTTGTCCCAAATTGCTTAGTGGCCATATTTGTTGTCTGAAAATGTCTACTAGTTCGTCCGAAGTTTCAGCAGTACTTTTAGGTAAAGATAGGTAATCCCGGAGTATCGTGAAATTACGAAATATTGACTTTTTTCCGTTTTTATATTTTGATTTTAAGAAATACAAACATGCTTGTTTATGCTTCGTGCTTTGTAATGTAAAAAACCGACGTGTGTCTTAGAAGTGGCCAGTTCTAGAAAGAAAAATGGAAGATAAAGGCATGTTCGAATGTAAAAAGGAAGTTGTGCGCTGTATAAACAAACTAGGACAGCAGGAAATCAAGACAATAGATGTAGGGTAATAGCTTATTATCGCGGTGAATGAAAATTCGCGATGAATATTTATTTAGCGTCGAGTGTACGAGAAATTTCGAATGCAAAATATGCGGGAGATAATTCATTCGCTGATCTGCATTCATTGGTTCGAAATTACTGTGCATCTTTCAAGAATCTGTATGAAGTGCGAAAGGAGCACATCGCTTAACGTTGAAAATTGCACATAGCCCCTCGCGCTTTTGTCCACTGCAGGTTGTGTAACATTCAACATCTTCGAGTTCCAGAGTAATCATCGCGACTGGCAAGGTATACAAACTCGCGCTTATGTTTCCTGCTTCGTAAACAAACGGAGGAAATTCGAGGATCAAAACAACAAATCCAGTATAGTGGCTCATTGTCATCGTGAATGAAAATCACTGATGCACTTGACGTCGAGTGTACGAGGTGCATTAAATGCAGAATATGCGCGGAATAATGCACATGCTGATCTGCATTTATTGGGTAAACTTTCAAGAGCCTATATGAGAGATAGCACGTAAGCGTCGCTTAACGTGAAAATAATGCGTAATACTTCGTGAATTTGATAATTCGACGAGACGTAAGATCCGCCCTCTTCTAAAGTAACCAACCAAGTTCCAAAGTAATCATCGCGGCTGACGACATGTGCAAACACATACTTATACTGCCTGCTGCGTAAACAAATCGAGGAAACTCCAGAAGAAGTAAACAAATTCAACATAATACCCCGTTGTCGCGATGAATAAATATTATCGACGCATACTAATTCAATGATAGTTCTGCCGTTTAAATCACCATCTAGATTTGTACACTACCAATATTTCGCAAACATTTCAGTCAGCTTCACCGGGGTTAGAAGATAACACCGTTACTGACATCTTACCTCGTCTAGTGGATGCATTAAACACGATACTCCCAGTTTCTAGATTGACCGGGGTGTCCCAAATTTTGATGCCACACAACGTTGAGTCACAATTAAACTCCCGCTTATAATTCTTGCTTCGTAAACAAATCGAGGAAACTCCAGAAGAAGTAAACTAATTCGACAGTACCTCGTTGTCGCAACGAAAAAAAATTATCGACGCATATCAGTTTAATGATGGTTTTTGCTCTATCAATATTTCGCTAACATTTCAGTCAGCTTCACCGGGATTAGAAGATAACAGCGTTACTGTTTTCTTCTTACCGCATCTAGTCTGGACTAAGCTACGTGCATTTTGATGAAACGTCGCTACATGAAACACGCTACTCCCAGTTTCTAGACTGACCCCGGTGTCCTAAACCTTTGATTCCTCGCCACACAAGTTCCGACATCTTCAAACCCCCGAATAGTCAACGTAACTGACAATACGTGCAAACTCCCGCACATATTTCCTGCTCCGTAAACAAATCGGGGAAACTCCAGAAGAAGTAAAGAAATTTAACATAGCACACCATTGTCGCGATAAATTAAAATTATTGACGTATATCAGTTGAACGATGGTTTTTGCGTTGAAACCACCATCTGAGTTGGTACTCTACCGATATTTCGTTAAGATTTCAGTCAGCTTCACCGGCGTTATACGATAACACCATTACTGATTCCTTTTTATCTAGTCTAGTCTCGACGAAGCTACGTGCAATTTTGGTGAAACATCGATACATAATATACTATCTTGTTGTCGCTATAAATAAAAATTATCGATGCATATCAGTTCAATGATAGTTTTTGCGTTGAAACCACCATCTAGATTTTTACTCTACCAATACATCGCTAACATTTCAGTTAACTTCGCCCAGGTTAGGAAATAACACCGTTACTGACTTTCTTTTACCTCGTCTAGTCTCGATTAAACTATATTCATTTTGATAAAACGTCGATACATGAAACACGCTACTCCCAGTTTCTAGACTGACCGCGGTGTCCCAAACCTTTGATTCCTCACCACGCAAGTTCCGACATCTTCAAACCCCGAATAGTCATCGTGACTGACAATACGCGCAAACTCCCGCTTATACATTCCGCTTCGTAAATAAATCGAACAAACTACAGCAGAAGTAAATAAATTGAACATAGCACCCCGTTGTGGCGATAAATAAAAATCATCGACGCATATCACTTCAATGATAGTTTTTGCGTTGAAACCACCATCTAGATTTTTACTCTACCAATATATCGCTAACATTTCAGTTAACTTCGCCCAGGTTAGGAAATAACACCGTTACTGACTTTCTTTTACCTCGTCTAGTCTCTATTAAACTATATTCATTTTGATAAAACGTCGATACATGAAACACGCTACTCCCAGTTTCTAGACTGACCGCGGTGTCCTAAACCTTTGATTCCTCGCCACGCAAGTTCCGACATCTTCAAACCCCGAATAGTCATCGTGACTGACAATACGTGGAAACTCCCGCTTATACTTCCTGCTCCGTAAACAAATCGGGGAAACTCGGGGATCAAGACAACAAATCCGACGTAGTAGCTCACTGTCGCGGTTCAGCAGCGGGGGTGAAAGCGGCGAAAGGTGGCGTAAAGGGGCGACAAGGGGGCCCCAATCGGGTGCCGCCTGTAAGCCAGGTAGGCTTAAGGCACGTTACTCACCCCGTACCCTGTTAAAACATTTTACCCGCGTGCCTCGTTATTTATCCTGCCCAGGGAAAGTTGTTGTCGTCAGCAGTCGTCGTAATAAATGTTCCAGCTCGCGCAACGAGAAAATCCACGTCGTTATACAAGTTGGTTCGTCGTCGAGCGCTAGTGGTCCACGGCCTTTTCTTCTTTTTGCACTTTACGCAGGCACTCGCCTCCTTCGCGGCCGGTGCACGCGCAAGAAAGGCGGACAGGTCGATAAAAGCGCTCGAGAACGGTTCCCGTAAAGGTGCAAAGTTTCCTTGAAAAAGGCTGAAGAGAGGCGCGGAAAACAGGGGAGAGTCCTCTTCTCTCCGTTCCGCTGGCCGCGCCTTTTTGCAAAAATTATTTAGCCCCATAATCCGAAAACTTCGCCCTCGCAATATTCTACGCGCCCTGCACTCGGATCGAAATTTTCGCTCGAACGAAGATTCTCCGCCGAGGCAACCGTCTCGGTGCGCTACACAGAATTGGAAATTTCGACTCGTTCCGGCGAGCGATCACTTTCGTAGTTTACCGCACTCTTTCTTGATAAACTGGATGCGGGTACCGGCTCGTTCGCAGCGAAGTGCCAAGAACGGCTCGCAGGGAAGTAAATGTGTCGGTGTAAGTAATTACAACGACCGCGGCAAACTACCGCAGAGCCTAAAGTATACGCGGCCGTTTATTATCGGCGAGTTATCGCTCAGGAATTCGCGAATAATCGTTTGCGACGTCGTTACCGCAGTAGTGTTTACCGCGAAGATGTACTATTACGGGCTGGTTGGGTTGTGCTCAAAGCAGGGTGTATGTATAATTATTTTACTCCTTTGAACGTCCCAAACGTCGTACGCCGGCACCGTCCTTGCACGACTCGATGTTATTACTGCATATTCATAATTCAAATCACCATTTCGTTGTAAATAAATCTAAGTTCAATTAGTGTGGATATCTACGCGTCATGAACTATTGGAATTAATTATTTGAGCAAACTGTTGATATGAATGCTGGAACCGAAGTATATAGTATGAATGTTGGAACCGAACTATTGTCTGTGGATGATGAAACTGCAGTGATTGTATGTCTCCAAAAAAAGCATGTCCCGTCCGGAATAGCATGTCGCGTGCAACTCACCCCCCTCCCCTCTATATTAAACTGTCGACGCTTGGGTTGGATTTTTTCCACGGCGCAAAAAGTGTAAAATTTATATCTTCTGCCTTCAGACTGTAGTCACCGTCAATTCATTCGTTTGTATACTTATTACGAATGTGACATTAATAGCGGGAGTAATTATAGTCTCCTTGTTTAATTATGGTTGTGCAACTGATATTTCCGCTTGTGGTTCTGTCGGCAAATGGAGTTTAGCGTGGTCGTCTTTCCTGTAGATTCAGTACTTTATATTCGCTCGGCAACTCTCACTTTATGATTGCCCTTGAAACATTTTATGCCGTCTTCAATCTCTCCTCTGGTAAGGTGTCATTAACACTAAATGTACCAAACGGGGACAAATGACCCCTTTCAAAATTTACTTAAAAATCGTTTATTCATTGTTATTTCTTTCGCTCATTTGACTTTCTGTAAATTCTTATGTCATTTGATTATTCAATTTCTCGATTTAATAAATTAGGAATTTATTTCTGAAAATTAACGTATATTTCATAAGGGATCAAATATATAAAAAAATAAGTACGTTTAAAATACCGGTACGTTTAGTATTAAATGTTTGGCACTGCTGAACATTATGTGCCTCCTCGCGGTGTTCATGTATATTTCTTGCTGATCATACTGATATTTATGTGCTTCTTGAAAAGCCAGCGACTGCCTTATCAATATTTGTATCGGTGTGCCTGGGTTCCCATTGGTGCCCGGTTCCCTTTTCGATTTTCGACAGAAATAAATAAAGGATCAAACTATCCCATTGTTCACTCTGTTGAACCAAATTGCTTAGTGGCCATATTTGTTGTCTGAAAGTGTCTACTAGTTTGTCCGGAACTTCAACAGTACTCTTAGATAAAGGTATGTAATCCCGGAGTATCGTTAAGTTACGAAATATTGATTTTCTTCCGTTTTCATATTTTGATTTAAAAAAATCTGAAGCAGCTGTATAATTATTATTGCGTAGTTTTAATGCTTCTATGACATTCGCAGCCTTCCCCAACAAAGTTGTTCGAATATGTTTTAGTTTTCATTGTGACAAACATTCATTGCTATCGTGTACTATTTTATTATAAAAAAAAATGTAAGCGTTCAACTCCCACTACTGTTATGTTTGGATCTCTACGCGTGATGAATTATTAGAATGAATCTCTGAAGCAAACCATTGATATGAATGGTGAAACCGTTGTATATGTTGTGGTTGTTGAAACGGAACTATTTTCTGTCGACCATGGATCCCTACTGATTGTGTATTTCCAAAAAGAAAGATACCCTGCTCAGAATACCATGCCACATACAACTACCCCCCCCCCCCCCCAAACTGCCGATGTTTGAGTGGAATATTTTCTCACGACGGAGAAAGTGTAAAATTGATGTCTCTTGGAATTCTTGAAACCATTCGCAGGTTCCGACCGTGAACTGCTCTTGATTTGATAGAAACCATGCTCTGCTAGCAACGTGCTTGGGAAAAATGCACCTAGTTCCCAAATGAGAGAAAGCGTCAGCTAAAGAGTTGGGCTTGGCACACAATACAGGCGACTGGAAGCGCGAACTCGGAATAAAACGATAAACCGACACCGGTAGGAGACAAGATTCTACAATTCGCTGGCATTGCTTTAGTTCGAAATCGTTTCCGTCGGTTCGAGGATTTCTGAGATTTCTCGCGTTTGCTCCTTCGCCGCGCAGTACGTTGACTTCGATATATATTTGAAGACGGTAAAACCATTTCTAACCGTCGGATGTGACGATTTCGGCGAATGACGTGTTGTCGAAAATCACTGCTTTCGAGGGAAAATTTAACGGGCGCGGGAGCTTGATTTCAAACGGACGTTACGCGAAGAAGCAGCCAACTTCGGCTGGATTCAAGTATATTCAGATATCCTGTTTAATTATACTCCGGCAGGGCCGCTGATTGCAAAACGCCCGGTCCAATTAGACTCATGTTTAAATGAATTTACATTCGTAAGGTCATTGGGAGTTATCGATTATCGAATAAATTAGCAGGGGCGAACATTTTTCTTCTCACCCAGTTAAGGGATATGGAAGTAATCACCGACGGCGGGCGCGACCGAAATTGAATTTGCCAGCATCGAACGAGACCGTTGTTAGGCGGCAACAAAAGCTCGTCACACAGTGCCAGCAATGCTTTTATCGAATTGCCTCGATCGTTTTCAGGGATGAACCGATTGACTGATGCCCGATTACGAGGTAATTCATTATCGGACCTCGCGGTCTTTTCAAATGCACGCCGTCGTCAAATTCCGCAGTCCGACAAAGGTGGTCGCTGCCTTATTCCGCTGAAGCTGAATATTCCTTCAACGGGAGCGGATCAAGTGTCGCGAATCAGTTTCGGTGCAAACTGTCTAAAGACTCGCCAGCGTGAAGTACGGAACTGGAGACATGGAAGAATACGCTCTATAGGCAGGATCAGAGTGACGGTTGGACCCGAATTTCCAGGAACGAGGTTTTGCATCAAATATGAGATAAACTAGGGTAAAGTAGGGAGTGATTGACCGGTATACAGTGATTAACCGTTCTGCGTTCATGAACAAATATTTGAAGATCGCTATAGGTATATTTTCATTGTTTTCAATATCAGTCTAAAGCGCATTCTGTATGTGACCGTCTTGCAATACAGAATTCTTGTGTAGATTACTTGTGATTAACACTTTGATTGCCATGACGGTCACCGGTAACCGACGCAAGAGATTTTACTGAAGATCCAAAATATTCGCAATGGGTAGCAATTATTATTTTATAAATGCAGTTGCTATTAAAATAGTGATGCGATCCTTTGGTCTCCAGTACCTGCACTTTATTTACATTTTGCATAATTCAGTCGAACGCTATAGTATTTCATAGCATCGTCGTTCTAATATAGTAAAACACGCTTGGCAGTCAACGTGTTAATAACGTGCTGTGAAAGAATTGTTACTGATTTCTTAAGAAAAACAGGTAAGTTCTTAACGATATCTTTTAGAAAAGACTGGCCAATTTGTAATCATTTTGCGGTCTATATAGTATTTCTGATAAAGTGTATGATTTGTATGTGGTGGAGTAAACTCATTAAAGGTTTTGTATCCGTCCCGATTTCCTAATATCATAATTATCCGTTAGTACTAGGGTGGTCAATCACCATATTCGTAGCAATGGATTTTTACAGTAATTGACCACTGATAGATTTAATCAGTTTAATCGCGTAAAAATCATTGTAATTCAATATCCGTATGCTACATGGAAATAGTCTTGTTTGTGGTCGTCATGATGTGCAAAGGCTTCTGTCTTTAGCATTTCTTTGTTATTTTTTATGAGCATAACTAAAAGGCGCACCGTGTCGCATTGGTTGCGTACCCTAAGGTACTACGCCATGGGTTCGAAGCGGCGTATTTCATTTTTGCGCTTTTATTTCAGTATGCTGATACATTTCAACGTGGTGCTACCATCGAAAAAGTATTTAGAGGTAATACAGTAAAACTAACCGCTTATATATTTCTTATTTCTCACAAGTTTATAAAGTAGTCAATAACTGTAAATAACACGGTCAATGACTGTGATTTCTGCGGTCAATTGCTATTAATTGGCAATATTAAATGTATCGTTGTGTTATTAATAAATAAAATTTTGTTTCTGTTTCGTTGCAGGCTGAACATCTTCTTACAACATTTTTCTGTCCTAATATGCTAAAAAATAAAGAATGCAACATTACACATTTAAGTTGTACACCTTTCTTTCAATCCCTATTCTTAAACGGTCAATCACTGTATACTTTACTCTATGTAGTATGACCGTTTGATGTTGTAGGGATGGTGAAATATTTTCGAAGATTAAGATGGTAGGCTCCTTTATTTTATCCCAAAACTGCTGTTATAATGAACTGAATTTGTCTGAATTGTGTGTCTATATTGGATGATTTGAATTTTGTACTCGGTAAATTGGAGGGCGGTGTCTTTCGCAAACACCGAAGGAGGGACTTGTTAAATTATTTACATTTGATTGGTTGTCTTGTCTGCCAATGATTTTCTCCTTCTGTATTCTGCCATGTCACTCTGCCAAGAGGGTGGTGTTAATCTTCAACGGTATATGCATAGGTAGCGACTCATTATCATAAATGTAAGTAATTAGCATGCGCGGACTAGTAATAAAGTAATTTAGTTTTCATGGTTTAGAAAAGTAATCATCTTGCATTTGTCGAGGAAAAAGTTCCTTAACCCCTTCGGACCCTGTGCACATTGTAATGTAGATAATACTTTTCGTGCTGTATTTTACTACGTATATTATTTTTATGAATACGAATTTTATTTTTTATACAAATATTCCTCAGGATATCCTTAATGTTATAAATTTCGCATAAGGACCATATGTCCATTAAAATGTACATTTACAAATTATAAATAAATAAATATTTCTGTAAAAAGTATATTGTTGCCCTCATTCACATGAGTTAAGTTAATTTTAGTATAAAAAATAATTTTTCTTAACACTTTGACCGCCGTGATAGTCACCGCTGACCGACGCAAGAGATTTTACTGAAGATCCAAAATATTCGCAATGGGTAGCAATAATTACTTTATAAACGCAGTTATTGTTAGAATAATGTTGCGATCCTTTGGTCTCCAATACCTGCACATTATTTACATACATTTTGCATAATTCAATCAAACGCTGTAGTATTTCATAGCATCGCCGTTCTAATACGGCAAAATACGCACGGCAGTCAAAGTGATAAAAACGAAAAAAATGTGCATTAAAATGTACATTTACAAATTATAAATAAATATTTTTGTAAAAAGTATATTGTTGCCTTCATTCACATGAATTAAGTTAATTTTAGTATAAAAAATAATTTTTCCTAAATGAAAAAAAATTCGGGTCTGAAGGGGTTAATCATCGACCGATGCAAGCGCATGATTGTAAACGAATTGTTAGTGGCGACCGTGTATCGTTACAATCGTTAATGTGCTTTAACGGCAGTGTATTTGAGAACCAGTGACGCAGGTAATTAAAGAAATATTTCGCAGCCCAACGTAACTCCGCATGGGAACGTAAACGAATTCGCCAGGTTTAAACGCATACCGTGGCGAATGAACTAATGATCGCGTTGCTGTATTATGGGAATACGCTTATAGTGTTGGCGCAAGACAAAAGCGAGCTGGGGCTATTTCACCCCTCAGTGAGCGTAGGCGGGCATGTTGACCAATCCGATCGAGACCGTGCGCATAGTCACTGCCACCCCTTGTTAACTCTCTTCTTTTTTCACACGCACGTTTCCCCAGCGGCTCAAGGCTGGGAGTGAGCGGCGGGTTTGCAGGAACAAAAATTCGGTTTAACCCTTTGACTGCTATGGACGCATATATGCGTCCACTGAAATCTATCGGTGTCGACTATGGCTGCATATACACAGTATGCCGGGAAAATAACGATACATTTTAACCCTTTCGCGCCGAGCGCCGCATATATGCGGCATCCACTCGTCGAGCTGTGTACGAGCGCCGCATATACGCGGCATCCACGCCACGACGTCTGGGTACGAGCGCCGCATATATGCGGCATCGAAATAATCTGTACAAGTGCCATTTATAGTCGATGGCAACATTTTTCGTTATCGGCAGAGCATTTTCCGTTGATTTTATTGCTTATATTATAACTGCTCTTTGTTGAAACCACATCCAAACGTATTACGCAATAAACTACAAACATCAGAGCGATCGTTTACTGTTTTATACCGAATATTCTATCAATTAAATTATAAATAATACATAATTATAAATTCTTCATATAATAATATAAATTATAAATTCCATCAATTATATTCTATCAATATAAAAAATCCATTCGGCAGTAAACAATTTAACATATTTGGTTTTCACAAGAATTAGGAATAGATCGGCTTAATGTATAATTTTTAACTCTTAAAAATTAGACTTTTCAGGTTAGGGTTTTGTATTTTGCATTTTAAAAATTTTGGAAGTGTTTTCATATTAAAAATGTAAATATACTTATTACATTAGAGCAATGATTGTTTTATTCAGCACAGTTCCTATTTCGCACTTAAAACAACACATATGCAGAAACCACGCGCACTGTGCATATTTCCGGCGCGAGTTTCCGTTCAGTGACGGTACTTCGGCGGACAGGGCTCCCGTAGCGAAAGGGTTAAACTAAAAAAAAAGAATTAGTTATTTTAGCAATGTTGTTTATTTTTATTCAAAAAATACACCCCTTCCGCATCGGTACACCGCTGGACACGTTCAACCAATGCTTACATAGATTTTTTTAGCTCATCTTTCGGAATCGCTTCAATGACCCCCGTCACGGTGTTTTGAACTTGTGTAACATCGTCATGAAACGTTCCTTTTATAGCCAATTTGAGTTTAGGGAGCAGGAAATAGTCACATGGTGACAAATCAGGGGAAGACGGAGGATATTGAAGAACACAAACTTGTTTCTTTGCCAAAAATTCTTGAACAGCGGCGGACCTGTGAGATGCTGCATTCGAGTGCAACAAGAACCAACTTCCCGGCTCTCGATATTCGGGCCTCACTCGAACGATTCTCGTCCACAAACGGTCCATAACACCAAGATAATATTCGCCAGTGACATTTTGACCCTGTGGAACGAATTCCCGAATTATAATACCTTGAGCGGCGTAAAAACAAATCAACATTGTCTTCTCTCGTGACTTCTGGAAATGCAATTTTTTCGATTTCGGAGAGGATGGGGACTTCCACGTAGTAATAGGTGTACAACTTTGCTCCCGCCGTTTTTTGCATTGGACGAAAGGGAAAAACGGCGGGAGCAAAGTTGTGTACCTATTACTTTGGCGTTTTGTTTGAGGATCGTACTTGAAGCACCACGTCTCATCACCAGTTACAACAGATTCGAGGAATGTGCGGTTCCGTCTAGTTGTTTTAATAAGGTCCCTACAATGTTCAACACGAGCAATTTCTTGTTCCTCAGTTAAGGCGTGCGGAACAAATCGAGCACAGACTTTCCGTTTGTTTAAATCCTTCATCAAAATTTCGTGAGCCATGTCTTTGGTCGTATTTAATTCCTCCGCTATCCATCTCACAGTCGAATTTGCATCGTAGGCGCTCATTTCACGCACTTTTTCTACCAACTCATCGCGATTTTTGTTTTTTGATCGGCCTGGCTTTGGGTCGTCTTCCAAAGCATCACGTCCGGCCTGAACGAGCTTATACCACTTGAACACACGTGTACGAGATAAGCAATCATCACCATAAACTTTTTTCATCATTTTAAATGTTTCTGTAAAACTTTTACCGAATTTGAAACAAAATTTAAAATCAGCTCTTTGCTTCATCCTGTTTTTGTGCCGAGGTGACAAAAGGTACTTTGACTTTAAGCGCTATAACCTAACAATCCGTCAATCGATAACAATGATTGCGGCCGCGTTCTGGGATGGAAACATACAGCTTTCAAATTATTTATTGTTTTAAGAGATGGCGTTAGTAATTTTCCGTAAATTTAAAACGTTCCGTTATTTTTCCGACATACTGTGTTTGCGTCCCCAATTGTTTTGATTTCTTACCTATTGCAGCCACAATTATCAATGTACAAGATAAATACAGATGCGTTGTTTACCAAATAATTTTCTTGCATTATTTAATTTGGCGTAAATGAAGAATTATCATTAGAACTTAGTTGCGTCTTAATGAATCAATTGAGTTAACACTAGCGAAAAGTGTTTTGTCCTTCCCGGACCCGTCGGCCGGAAGTATTGAGCAGTCAAAGGGTTAAAATCGGAAGCCTACGTCAAAACGTGCGGATAATCGCGTCGAGATCAAAAGGACATCGACAGTTAATGTTTCGCACTGTAATTATGATAAATGTACGATTTTCGAGGGGCACGCGGTGAACTGGACATGACCTCGAGAATTTGCGCAGTTGTCAAAGCCGGCGTCGTATGTCAGTGTACATCATTCGCGGACAGTCGGGCGTGCGCCGACAGGTTTTTCGTCTGCACGCACCGTTTCCTCCCAACCGATTCGTGACTGAGAGCAGCCAACGGAATTGCCGATAAACTGCAGTGTTTTTAGTTTAAAACGGCGTGCAATCGAAATATGTTTTTTCGGGGCTGCATAGAATAAACAAATTTCGCGACAAGCTGCTTCTCGCTGGAAATATCCGTCGGTATCTACGGCGAGCGCTGGAAAATGCGTTTGGAAATCGTGAAACAGCTACAATTATTTGTTATTTATAGACCGCACCGATATAGCGCGCGAACATATTTTTGTCGCCGGTACGTTGACGTGTCGAGATATCGAACGCACCGGTCGTTGACACGTTCAAGAGTACAGTGCGTATCAATTTACTAATTAATATGTGCATTTTCCTGCCCTGCCGGTGACTGTGCGAAAAATGGAAAAGCGGCAATTATAAACGTTACAAGTTACGTCGCCGGTTACAACGAAATTCATTACTAGCCATCGTTACGGCTTTTTCCACCAAGGCCCACCGCGCTCCCCTCTTCATTATTTGTCGATGCCCGCGCCTAATTCGGGCGACTCGAGGAATTAACGTCCGCGAAGTCACGCTGTCGTCGGCGACAGATCGAATTTCTACAAAAAGCGACGTTCGGCCGCGCGGCGAGTCGATCAGCAGTGAGATGCACAGTCACGTTGTGGAATCGATCAAACAACGGTACGCACTCGGCACTTCACCGTTCCTTTGCTGAGCGAGCGATATTGCATTTTTCCAATTAGCTCTCGCCGACAGGGATTAAAGCGAGAAAGAGAGAAGGCCGGGCCGCGTTATTACGTCTTCCACGTCGGAATTACGCTCGTTGCGGATCAGAATTGCAATTTGATCGGTAGCGAACGGGAAGCCTCCTCCTGGCCCGACCCTTCACGGACTGCCGATAACCCCGCCCCACATTTTCCGCCCCTCGATCGCCGTGCCTCTCCTGTCAGAGTTCCCCTTTCGAGCGTGGCCGAGTATTCCACGACGACGACCCTGGCAAACGAGATTGCAATTGCCGCAACCACCAACAGCTTGGATACGCCCGGGAGACGGCCGAAATTTGTTAATTGACAATAATGGAAATTGTGGCTGGCCCTAAAGACATAACGAGCCGGCACAACATGTACTGAGGGAGGAAAGTGTACCGCAGGCAGTACGTTTATTGAAAGAGAGAAGCTGGGTAAAAGTACTGTGGGATGTGTGATTCAGTGCGAATGAGCAACGTGTACGTATGGCAGAAAGTGAGAATCAGAGAGACTGCATGATGAAAGAAAAGAAAGGCCCTGGGCCTAACGGTCTGGACCGACTGTCTGATATTTTTCTATAAAACGTATGCATGAGTATGCATGTGGTAGCGAGACAGTTCTCGAACAAAACTGTGGCATGGAGACGAAAACAGTATATAAGGAGGATCGAGAAAAGAGCGAGTTTTGTTCTTCTTCTTCTTCTTTTGGCAAATCTTGAGCGTATCAGCGAGTGTGTCCGCGAGAGAATTTTCGCGTAGTTTTGCGTTGTGCGTAGTTTTACGTTGTGCGTGATTGTAATTCCGACTGTTCGTTTCTTCCCCTTTTTCCATATACAAATATATTCACATTTCACTTTTCACGAATCTTTATTACCATCTTAAGACAATTCCCACAGTACTGTGGTGCCAAATTTTTTGTGGGATGTGTGATTTTGTGTGAATGGCCAATGAGAGAGTGAGAAAGAATGCATGAGTATGTATGTGCTATTAGGAGGATTCAGTAACAAATTCATTGTCATGGAAACGAAAGAATATAAAAGTGTCAAGCGTGTGGTCGAGACAAGCGAGTCTTTGCGAATCTGTGAACACGTTGACTGTCGTGCGTGTTTTATTATATTAAAACCGCACCGTGATGAAGATGATGAATATGATTGAATCGTGCAAAATGAAAATAATGCGAAGGTATCCGAGACCCAAAAATTGAATCACTGTTTAATATTAATCGCATTTACGAAATTGTAAATGCTGCCGATTGAGTATTTTTTGAATTTTTCGTGAGACCTTTTGCGCCAGTCACCGATGACCATCACGGCAATCAACGTGTTAAGCGTATCTAAGCGAGTCCTTTAGAGAATATCAGCGGGTGCGTCCGCGAGTGAGTTTAGCGAGTCTTGACGAATCTTTCGAGAGTGTCAGCATGTCAGCGTTTAACACGTTGGCTGCCGTGGGGGTCACCGGTGACCGGCGCAAGAGATTTGACTGAAGATCCAAAATATTCGCAATGGGTAGTAATAATTATTTTATAAATGCAGTTATTGTTAGAATAGTGATGCGATTCTTTGGTTTCCAATACGTGCACATTATTTACATTTTGCATAATTCAGTCAGACGCTGTAGTATTTTATACCATCGCCGTTCTAATACAGCAAAATACACACGGCAGTCAACGTGTTAATATAGAGTATAGTGCGAGTAGCATTATAGAAGTTCAAATATAGCTACTACTTTTGTAACTAAGGCCGTTCAGTAACATCATCCCAGTCTAAATCCTACATTTGTTTGGCGTGGCGTCTGGCATGCATTTTCAATGGGGTAACATAATTGGTGGCATAAGGATAGAGGCAGTGAATGTGTATATGTAGGAATGCTGCTATAATCGAATTATCAGAAGGAAATGATCAGACAAATGATTTTAACCCTTTGTCTGCTGAGTACTTCCGGCCAAAGCGCTCGCTGAGGACGAAATACCTCTCGCCAGGGTGAACTCAATTGATTGATTAGGTATGGTGATATATGATTTGTTGTTGTTTTTTTTGTAGCGATTCTATAGTACGTAGCTCTTATCGAACAAACTTTGCTTAATATAATACATTTTATCTCAATCCTGTAATATGAACGTAATGATAAGACTGCATAGCACAAAGATGTAGCCGCGAAGCAATAGAAATTATGAACATCTTTGCCCTTAAAACCGAAACCCATTTCGCCAGGGTGTACTCTATTGATTGATTATGTAAGACGCAACTAAATTCTAATGATAATTCTTCATTTACGCCAAATTAAATAATGCAAGAAACTTATTTGATAAAGTACGCATTTGTATTCATCTCGTACATTGATAATTGTGGCTACAATAGGTAAGAAATTGAAAGCATTGGGAAACGCATATATGTGTCCATAGTTGACACCGATAGATTTCGACGAACGAATATATGCGCCCAAAGCAGTCAAAGGATTAATCCGTTTTTTCTTGTAATATTGTGTCGCTTGTGCAAGGTTTATATGGAATTCTATATTTGTTTAGAATCGCTCTTAATTCCCTGATTGAACTGGCATTTTTGGTTTTTATTACGTCAAGTGGTTGCCAACGAAAGTACTGTTAATAATAACTCGCCCATTATCAAAAAATTAAAGATTCGAGCGTGAGGAAAATACTGACACGTCTTCAAACCAGAATATCTGTTCTTCCCACGTACAACTGCATTCCAGGCTTTAAATACCATATCTCACTACAGTTGAGCACATGTCAGTAATCTTATTTTAAGACTGTATAATTCTCACAAATAATCTGCCTCGGATTCAGCTATTGTGAGACCTTACGTACAATGATGCTTTGTGCCGTGATAATACACTACGTTTTAAATAGTAATATTGTTCCCGCAAATAAACCATAAAGGAAAGTAAACAAGACTGGTTCTGCTATATTAAATTGGCGTGCAACAACCGGCAATTACGCACACTGCATGCAACCTTCGGATCGTAGTGTGTCTCAAGCATACGTAGCACAGAAGGGATCGCATCGATTGAGCCCTTTGCTAAGTCGATCAATACACGTCGGTGCATTGTTTTGATTAATACGTATGGGATTAATTACGGCGAACGCGCTGCCTTCGAATCGACACCTAATCCAGCAATCAAAATGTCGACCAACGTTTAACGGTAATCTGAGTATCCGCTTCTTTTCGCGTATGAATTGATAGACTTATTATTCGGGATTCGTTTTATTTAACCGGCATTATTCGTTTCCGCGTCTTTCTGATAAATCGCGAGAACCGCTTCGTCGTTAGCCAATTAGCGCATGACACGTTAATGTGAGTTAATCACGACGATACCGGTTCGGCGATCTGTATAAATTGATGATAAATATCGATAACGACACAGGCACGGCGTTTGTACGTCATCCGAGAGACTGCAATGATATCCCCGTATCAGCAGCACGGTAATCTGCGGTCTCATCTGCAAACGAGCACTCTTTTCTGTTTCCAATTCTCTCCACCCACGCATATTTATACCTGCGTACGTTTTTACCGCGAAATAGAAAAACCGCGTACACTCGGTGCAAGGTGTACCTGCGGAAAAACAGCGATTTGTAATCTCACAGTTTCTCACGACAGAGTATTTTATACCGAGCAGTTGCGCTGGAACAAAACGAACTCCGACTGCTCGACGGGAAAATCACTTTCAAGAAATGTTTATTTCAAACGTCCATGGGAGAATAGACTCAATCCCCGTCCGACATAAAATCGCCCCCAAAACGTACGCGAACGTATGCACGCTGGAAAATCTATTTGCGTCGGACGAGTGTATCTTTTCAGTCATGAGACGGCATCAATTCCTTTGGAAAATTGTCGAGATCGGGCTTAAAGCCAGGAACGTTCGATAGTCCATCAGCCAAGCCGATCGGATCTGCGTTGGTCAATTTGGACCGCTTTCGAGAGTTTGTCTTTTCACCTTATTGTCAGGCTAATAGGGAAGGCCGCGATGCAACGATACGCGGACACACGATACTCGCTGCTGTCGGCAAGTTTTCGTGCGTTATCGCAGGCGCACGTGCCGAATTCCGTCACGTCGTCAATACGTAATTTTTATCCGGCGCACGCTTGCACGATAGCGCGCAATATCAGAGCATAAAGGTCGCGCTGTTCGTTTTCTGCGCGCGAGAAAAAACAAACCTGGCCCGCCGCAACGGCGGGCATGGATGTCGATTTATCGCGGCGATTATTATGCAAGCGGACAAAGTGTCGAAGTTGCGAGAATAAATATTTTTCCGCGGACAATGACGAAAATTGAGCGCGGTGTGTAAAACAGCGGCCGGGGCCGAAAACTTTCGCGACGGCTTTTAATAAGACAATTTGTATTGACATGAAAACGTTCGTGAAATTTGAAGCGCCGTCATAACGCACGCCCAATCTCGATCGACGTGCATTATGTACGTTCATTTCACATGCCCTGCGACCGCGCTTTTTTGTATTTACTCTTCCATTTTTAACACTTTGACCGCCATGATGGTCATCGGTGACCGGCGCAAGAGATTTTACTGAAGATCCAAAATATTAGCAATGAGTAGCAGTAATTATTTTATAAACGCAGTTATTGTTAGAATAGTGATGCGATCATTTGGTCTCCAGTACCTGCAGATTATTTACATTTTGCATAATTCAGTCAAACGCTGCAATATTTCATAGCATCGCCGTTCTAATACAGCAAAATCCGCTCGGCAGTCAACGTGTTAAACTGCGAACGTTGTTCGGAACGACAGAGCTTCACAGTAGTGTAGGCCGGGCTCACGATTTCGATGTAATCATTCTTAGGCCTTGCTCATCGAATAGTAGTCGCGGCGATCGTAAAGTTATTAACCTTTTGCACTCGGACATGTTTCTTCACGAAGTAGCGAATAGCGCAACATTTCGTTTAAAATGGTTGTTTTGAAAAAAAATAGTCTGCTCAAATCATGTTTTGCATACAACTTTGCTGATACATTTATGCTGAAACAAAATTGAAATTTTATAGCCTATTCTTTTCGAATGCGTCATAGTTCATTCACCAATGTGCATTGCGGGTTTACTCAAACACATATCGCAGTGATAACTTGTTTATGATCTTTCACGTGTCATTTTTTTCGGGGCATATACAATGTTTGTACAATAACTTGCAATTTATCATTCAGCCTATTGCAGGAATATATAGAAGGTTGTTCTTGCAGTCGCTAGAATTCTCCTCTCAGTTTATTGACCGCGAATTGACTAAATATTGAATAGCACACAGATTATTAATTCTATCTCATTGCCAGGAATATATAACTTGTAATTCTCTCCATTGACCGCCAATTTACTAAAAAATGTTATCTCATTGGAAACGGAAAAATGTATTTGAACAAACATTTTCCTCAGTAATAACACGAAGTATCTTTGTGTCCCCTCAGAAGGGACAGTCGAGTGCAAAGGGTTAAAGTCACAGCGGAAGAGCGCGCACGAAAATATCAGTTTTAAAAATTACACGTACCGATACTCGTAAACCAACGCTGCGCCCTCACCCACACGCTCGTCGGTTAAATTGCACCGGTGTACCAGAGACAACAGCGCGTCATACGAAGAAAAACGATTCCCCGTTCAAAGTCCACAATAAATAACGTTAACGCAAATCACCTGGTAAATAAACAAAAATATTTTTCTCTCAGTCCGCGTAAATGGCCAGCGAGAAGTTCCGGCAACAGCGCGTTCCGCGCGCGTAATTATTTATTTTCCTGCCATTAAACTCGCATTTCGCAAATTGATCAGCCCGGCGCGATATGCATGTATGTGCATAGGATACGATTAACGCGAAGAACGGAGCGTCGGCGGCGGGATCGGATGCGCGGAAGGGATTGAACGGAGAGAAAACAGAATGGGGTCGCTGAAAAAATACTCGACATTTTCTCGGAAATAACTGGAGAGGTGAGAAAGATAAAAAAGAACGTTCGTGTCAGACTGGCAAAAGGGCATACGAGGCAGGGATGGTAGGTCTGCCAAAAGTAAGGAGGGAAGTTGTAGGAAGTCGTGACGCGGGGAGGGTGAGAGGGGAGTGAGGAAAGGGTGAAGTAAGAGAGAACTGTGGCCAGAGCGGTGCGGGGGCGTGCGCCATTGGCTTACATATCCGAGGGTGAGAAAAGTGGGTCGTTTGTAGTGCCGCTTATCGTTTGTACCTAGTGGGTCGGAAACGATACCACTTCTTTCAGGTGGCCCTGCCGTTTAATTAGTCCAATTACGCTTAATAACCGCTCTGTCGACCTCTGCGCCAGCGCTGACGGATATACGCACACACGCGAAACTAGCAGGCTGTACGTACATCTGCGCAACGGTAATACAGACGAAGCGGGTAGCTTCTCGTAGTATCTAAAATTGATCGACGCGCGGTTTTGTGTATCTTTCCCTCGAAACTCCGCCTGGTTCTGCGGCGATATCCCGACGTTATGGCGAAACTTTAATCGAGTAACAACGGCCGGTTCAAACTAAAAGCGAAAGAAACGGTAGGCGAGAGAAAGAGCAAGCGCGTGCTCGTTAATTGCATGCTCGATACGATTTCACGGCTGGCAAATATCACGGCGCCCGTGGCCACTTGCACGAAAATTAGTGTCAGGAATTCCGGAAACTTCCCGGCCCGGCAATTCGTACGGCTGCGATGGTCTTTCGCGATTATTAGATAATGTCGGCAGGAATACGTAATGGCGGGTTAAACGGAACTCTCGGTGCCTGTCAGGGTGTCGTTACCCTCCAATCGTCCGGAAATTCGGTCGCTTTCTTCCATACCGCAAAGCCACTCGTCGATATTTAGATTCGCCGTGCATGTTATAACGTTTACGCATGTGCAGTGCAATTTTTTGTAATACGGTCAACGACGCGCGATTGAAGATAAGTTCATTTGATTGCGGTATAGTTTGTCTAGGCAAGCTCAGACCTTAGACGCCTTATTTTCCGAGTAAGCCTCATAGCAAATCGTCGTAGTGACGATTGACGGCTGCACTAAACAATTGCAAATTCTTTGACTAGATAACTGCAAATTTGCAAGTACAAATTCGTTGCAAACATTGCATGTTTACAAACAAATGCAAATTCTTTCACTAGACAATTGCAAATTTCCCCTTATTTTTGCTTTTGCGCTTCTAGCGAAATGTGCTATTATATACGATCAAGCGACAGATGTTTCCTTTAGCAGAAGCATTATATCTGCAATATATGTGCGATTTATGACAACTCCAATGTTCCCGCATGAATAAGAGTCTCTTAAGTACTTCTCACATTTTTGTCACTGACCTGAAAATATTTCCAAAAAAATTTGTTTACGCCAACAACGCAAATGTTTTCATGAGTTGTGGGAAACTACTTACGGTCAAATATATAGTAAGAAAGTTTAGTTAGCTTGTTAAAAGTATAGTTAACACTTTGACTGCCCTGATGGTCACCGCTGACCGGCGCAAGAGATATTACAGAAGATCCAAAATATTCGCAATGGGTAGCAATAATTATTTTATCAATGCAGTTACTGTTAGAATAGTGATGCAATCCTTTGGTCTCCAATACCTGCGTATTATGTACATTTTGCATAATTCAGTCAAACGCTGTAGGTTTTCATAACATCGCCGTTCTAATACAGCAAAATACGCACGACAGTCAACGTGTTAAGGACCGTGAAGAAATCTGTAAGAAATACGCCTGGCAAACTTGTACGTTACAAAAAATCATAGCTTTGTTATTTATGAAGCAATTTTTGTAAAACTTTCAGAAATTGTATAATTGGAAGTATTTTAGGTATTATTACAAAAAATTATGTTTTTTTAATAATTATCATAACTTTTTTACTTAAAAAATAAAGTTGTTTTGTAAATTTTATTTATAAAATAAAATTTATATATATGAAATGCATTTATATTATTCTTCTCAATCTTAGAAGATACTGAATACAATTTCAGTGAAATGAAATATTTAATAATGACGCATGTAGTATTTCATAAGTCAACGGCAGTCAACGTGTTAAAAGTTTCGAATGTTTCAATTTGTTTATCCGGTATATACTCGCTATGCATATGCACTCACTTTGCCCATGCGGATTATTTAATTCCCCAAGAGTGAGGAGATCAGAGTGCATAAGTTGCAAGGCTATCGATCGATCGCATAGGACGTCCTCTGTCATTGCCCTTGAAGCAGCCAAGGTCCAAGTTCGCGCAGAGAAGCTATAAATTTTTCTTCGCTGTCTGCTCCGCGCGAAGACGTCGCGGCATGGTTCGGGATTCTGATCGCACGCAGGACAAACGCGCAAATATTGTCGCGCTTCGTAAATCGCAAAACAACGGCTCTCGTCAAGCGAGGGATTTATGCATTTTAGGTTCCGTAGCAACGCCCAGCCATCCCCTCATACCCTTCACCCTCCACCCCCACACTCCAACCCCTTCGCAACCCACGTCAACGGCCCCTTTCCACCTCGTTCCTGGCGTATCCGCTTCCGGTTTCGCGTAGATGCACATGTGCGTGACCGTGGATTATTTGTATGCGCGGCTGTTCATATGCGCGCATCGCTGTGCGCGTATATACGAACGTATATATACGCTGTTGTTATTTTTTATTTTGTTGGACACGCCCAAGAGACAGGAAGCTCCCAATCCGTGCGCTCGCACCTTCACACGCGAACTGGCATTAAGCTGCAATTTCGCTGGAAAAAAATTCGGTGATTCCGCTTGAGTAAATATGTGGGATACGAGGCGCGTACTGCCGGTATTAATGCTAGGCCGTGGGGTTCTTTCCCAGTTTGCGCGTGAAACGGTTTCCCCCGACTTGCCGCCGGTATATCTTTGTCATATCCTTCTCTAACGACTCTGCGCTTCCACTGTCTTTCTGTCTCGATCTCGTGCGCCTGAGGTTTTTTCGCCCGGAGGAGCCTTCCGACTCTTACGATTAGCGCCGATTCCTCTTCGCGCCTCTTCGCTTCTCACCGAGCGTCGGAGCGTACGGAATTAGGTGCTGCGCAAAATGTTCAACAGGACACAGGAAATTTTTGTTATGCCTCCGCAGTATCTCAGCTGAAGCGCGCAACTTGGAAAGGCTCAAGTAACTTTCCTCGTTTAATCCGTGCACTTCCTTTTTCGTAAATTAACTTCATTAACGTAAAATAGAGTAACGCCGGAACGGTGGTTAATTTAACTTACCGGCAGGGCGGTAAGAGATTTACTAATGATGTATTACAACTCCGGTTTAGTTTACGCGCCGCTTTGTAACGGGCGGCGCGGGGGAGGGATAAGTGCGCGCATCGGCGAAATAAATTTCACAGAGGCGATATCAATACGGCCGCGGGCAGCGACGCGACGAAGAAACGATAAAGTACCGACGTACATTCGCCGGGTAATGTATATCACCGACGGGGAATACGGTAAACATTTTTACCCCGCTAAATGCTCTTTTCGGAACCGTTTAACGCGCCATCGACGTAATTTTCATCGACATAAATATCCCACGTAGTCCGCCTTCACCTCGCCGCCACTAAGCTCTCTTCGCGCAACTATCGTCGCGGTGGAATATAAATTCGTTCGTTCTTTGTGCCCTGCCGCCGACGACGGATCGCCCGGATGACGCAGAGTTATGATAACGAGGATTTTCAAGGAAACGCAACTGGGTCCTTTGAGAGAGGGGGGCCTTTCACGAATATTGCCGCTCGCTTAATTTCAGTGTCGCTTTAAACACGGTCCCTCGGCCCTCGTAGATGTCGGGCTGCTCTCTAACGAGGATCCTTCAGGGGCGCGATGGAGTGGAGCCACGCTTTATTTATTTTCCTAACATTTTATCCCCGGGCTCTCCGAGGCAAAGGGTCCCGATCTCGAGAGTTAGGGGTTGAAACGCCAGCGTCGTCCGACAAATCGACGCCGTTAGGGTACGACAATTGTTTTTCGAGGCGGCAACCTGCAAGGAGCTCGCCGTCCCGACCCTTCGTCCAGCTGACGTGTGACGTTTTTTGCGACCCATCGTGCCTTTTTACCGACGTTCACCCCTTCACCAACCTCTTCGGCCGTCTATTTGACGAGCGGTGAGATTGTAACGGGCCTTTTCTATTTTTCTTTCGATTCGCCGTTTCCGTCGACTCTGTCTCGCTTATTCCGTGCGGCTTGCCTTCGGGGATCTGCAGGAAAGTGAGGTCTCATGTTCCATTGTCCGAATCGAATTATTCGCAAAAATATCGGCCAGTGCGTATATCGAGCGGTCCGCGATCGATAAGACGACGGCAAACAGGCTCTGTGCCGACGAAAGAATCTTCGCCAAGGGAAGACGTACGCGTGACTTCTGGGTTCCTCCCGTAAACCATTGTCTTGTATTCGAGAAATTTTTACATTTTCAGCGAAACGCGGAATGCTGAGGATAGCAATTATCGTCACGCTCGTTTTTCCACCGGCTACAAGTAGCAATTACGGTTTAATAGACGAGTTATCGGAAGAAATAAAGTAAAACGATCCTAAACTAGGGAAGAACGCTCCGGTGGGTTCGTATTGAGCCGGTTAGTGTCAGCGGGGCGCGAGAAAATTGAGGCGATTTATGGGAAATATTCAATTAGCAACCGGGTATAGTCGCGGCGATACAAATGTTCACCGGTACCCGGGTTGAAAGCGGATAATGGTTCCCTTTTATAAAGAGAAAAACGCAATATTGCGCTACATTAAAAAGGAAAACTCGCCCAGCTAATTGTATTTCTTCGACTATTTATGGCGATAATTAATTAGCAAGCGTCCTGAACGGGACCAGAACTGGCGCTCTCTTGCCTTATGCCTTCTTCCCCGGCGCCATTACGGTGAGCATCTTTTTTACGCGCATTATACACCCATAATAAAGAAGATTTATTATTATTACCCCCTTTATTTTTGTCCTGCCCACTTTGCGCCACCGATGATGCCGTTAGAGGTTAGACTCTTACGGCGCCGCGCGCGGGAGGAGTATCCATAAATCTTTACAATAAATTTTGCGAGCCGCGACAGTGTAATCTTTGAGCGCGAGCTGCCACGTCGGAGCAGCGGAGATAAGGCAAGCAGGTGCACGTGCGCGCGCGCAGATTTAGCGGAGAAAGAGGCTCGTGTTAATCCCGAGATTTATTTCGGCTAAGAAATGAAATCTTCAGATTCTGAAGCTGCGAATAATTAAGGCCACGACTCCAACTTCTGCGTCTGCGAGCCCGGTAATACCGGACCTTCAGGGAGTGGAAAGTTGAACGGACGAGAGCTCATATGCGCGATCATTGAAGCTGCTGTTACTGTGTACACACAGGGTGCACAACAGGCTAGGAAACTCGCACGATCACGGCGCGAAGACGGCAGCACGTACAACGTACGAGCATATATACACGTCCGAACGTTGTCAAGTAGGTGGGCACTTAACGATAACTCGGCGGTTGCGCAAGAACGAGAGTCGGTGTCGAAATTGAGACGCGGCAGTTAACCGCGTTATCTGGTAGCAGCTGGCCTGATTGGTGGGCTTGGTGGTAGAGGCCGATGGTAGCGGCGGTCGTGCCTCGTTGTTGGTGACGATGATGTGGCGGCGAGGAGCTAGTGTGCGGAGGTGGTGTCTGTGGACAGCGACGATCGTAGGCTGGTGGTAGTCAGGTTCCCGAGAAAGGGCGAGAAGGATGAGGGGTGGGACGAGAGGTCGGATGAGAGGGTGGATGAGCTAGTGACTGGGCTTGCTATCTCGTGTCAGTACGATGTTGGCAGCAGCGGCGCCCTCTAGCTAAGCGTGGTAGCTACACCGGTGGCGAGGGTGGGTTTAACAAGCGATGTTATCTGCTCAGATGAATGCCGGCAGCCCCTTGCCCTCTTCGACCACCACCCCTCGACTCGATCGTATCTTACGGGGTTGCTTGAATCGCCACGAATCTCACGAAGCAGCCCGGACAAGGCGAGAGAGAAGACAGAAGGGAGAAAGAGGTGCGAGCTCGATCCCTCAGTTCTTAGAAAATGACCAGCCGAATACCGGCGCCGCGTCTACAGAAAAGAGCGAGATGCACGGGGAATGTTTTAAACGCCGGCAAACGTCGGTCAGGTGTAGGGAGAGCGATGGCGACAAATTAAGTCGTCCCTGGAACGAGCGCAAGAATCGTGCTTCGGCCGAAAGTATCGCGGCAGCGTAGGAAGAACGGGGGTGGTATCAAAAATCCCCGGAAAATACGACGATGGCAGTTCGCCGCGCCAACGCAATCTCGTTTCGGCAATAAAATTTCGGGCGAAACTTCTCAAACCGGGCTTGTACCGGGCATGAATCGGGGTCATAAAGAGGGATGAAATGGAGTCAAGCGTTTCACGGGTCAACCGTTTGTATCACGAATAAGAGTAGCCGGAGAAGCCCAGCCCGACGTCACTTTGGAACATCGTGCGAAACAGGGAGAGGAGAGGGGCGGGGATGGGGGTAGAGAGAGAGAGAGAGAGAGAGAAAGAGAGACGGAGCGAGGGCAGCTCGCAAGAGTGGGGTTTTCGTGGGGTGGCCAAGAGCTCATGATGAATAACGACAGTACTCGCTGCCCGTTACACCTTTATCTTTTCCATTTTCCTTTTTCGTCTTTTCCCTTTTTTTTTATAACGCAAATTTCTCACCTAGCGTACATGGGACAACGTTAACCAAGCCCATTAATCTCGTGCCTCCCTGAAGTTTCTCGTTTCGGAGTGCACCCACGTGCCGGGGCCTCCGGAGGGTCGCGAAGGTAATTAAAGCGTGAATAAATAAAGGTCGACGCGTAAATCCCCGCGCCATGAAAAACTGGGTACCGGTGAATGAAGACGAAGAAAAAGAGGAGACGGCGAAAGGAATGCGGATAGAGAGACCGGAGAGAAGGACAGGAAATGAAAGCGGGATGAGGGAGAACGGAGAGCGGAGACTGGAAACAATAAAGCAACGATAGGTCACGAGATCCCGAGATCTTTCTCGCAGATCATTCCCGACTCGTTTTCTTGGAATCTCGTGGCCGGGGAGGAACAGGGAATCCCATAGGGATAATTGATTCCTTCCGACTTCTCGGTGGATCCAATCATGATCGTCGGCGAGTTAATCGAGCGGAAGGAAGCGCGCGATTTCCGACGTTACGGCGAGCTTCTTCCGACGTGAATTTAAGGCGTCGGCGGGGTGCATTATTTTCGGCCGTTTATCTTTTCGAAATTTTCGACCATCGCGGCGCGGCGCGCGATCGTGTGCGTCACTGTCGGCTGTGTACGGAAAATGCTGTGATTTTTTTTGCTGCGTCAAAGGAAATAACCGAGCATCAATTACCAGGGGCGCGCTCGCCAAATCAAAAGGAGCGTCGAGGGCCGATAAAACTCCTATTACATACAGGATATAATTAGTACAGTAATATCGATGATCGACCGAATCCCTCGCGAAAGTTGCGTCTGCGTAATTAATCCCCCGGAAAGCTATTAAAAAAGCGATTTAACGATTATCCAATAAAAACAGCGTGCCCGATGTATTCCTCTCGACGTAAAGTTCGCAAGCGCGTGTACGTCGGGGTCCGCTGATTAAAGCCGAACGTTCCTAACGCCGGCGAAGGAGCTAATAGAGCAGCTAATAATCACGGTCTCTCTAATTATCGGCGAATTGTTCGGGAATGTCAGTGTCGCGACGCAATCGGCTATCAAAACGCCGTTTGTATGCGTTCTCAGACAGAATAGGAAGAGGTTACCGTGACCGGTAAGATATTGGCCGATTCACTTATGCTCATGAATATGTATTCCCTGCAGCAGTCTCTACCCTTCCGCTCGCCAGTCATTATTCTTAATAACCGCCATCGCGAGCGGCGTGCCGCAAGGATTTTTTAACGTTTTGGATGCGATGTGATGGTACAAAAGGACGGTGATAAAATTATACGACCGACGGAATCACGTCGGACGTAACGAAAGCTCGGTTTTCTGCCGGGAACGATCGAGCAACAATGAGGGAGGAATTTCACGAACCCGGCGATGCACGCTCGAGAAAAAGATTGTTCCGCTTCTTTGCGCCGCAATGATTAACTGCGTTCGATCACGATCCGTCTCAGGCATGCTTTACGCATCGGAGCTCGCTCGAAATTTTTCAAACGACCGATAATATTCAGTTCATGCCAGACGTTGCTCTATCTCGCGTATCGTCGAACGGCATTCCTTTTAAAAAGCATACGGAAATAAATCTCGTGTCGCGGTGGAGCGACGGGCAACGATTGAGAGATTCACAAGCCATATCTCTTCGTCTTGGCGTATTCCTCTCTTCCAGTTTTAGTACCGAGGTTCCACGCCCATCAGCGTCGTGGCGCAATATTTACGGTCCTGCTTATACCGCACGGCTCACGCGCTCTTGCATTATTGACACGTCGGTAAAAATGGCACCTCCCACCGGGCTATAGTCCTTAATACTCCTTCTCTATGATAGCGGACCACTGAACGATTTAAATATACATGCCCGAGCGAGCGCGTATTACGCGCTGCCATGGAGGCCGCCGCAATCATCGAAAAATTCAGCCTTGGAACGCTGGCTGTTTTGCGGGGCGCCGTAACAAGGTTAATTACCGATAGCACCGTCTCGCTCCAGTAGCTGCATACCATAAAAAGGAGTCAGCGTTCCTTTTTTTTCATCCCCCGATATTAATCCGAGTATACCGGCCTCGTTGCTGTAATCCTGCCTATATCGCCGATGCGTTGTAACCCCTACCGTTACATTACCCGGTATTTCCATTTGCCGACGCTCCATCCGACTCGGAAAATTGCACTTATTGTTACAACAATATTAACGCCGATGGTTGCAACCCGCATGTACTCCGCACGCATGTTCGATAATCCGTTGGGATACACTTAGTTCTCGCGTCTGTGCGTGAACACACAACCTGCATCTGCACTTTCGGCAATAATTCTCAAGCAGAAAATCCTGCTCGGAACATTTTCCTGCGGCGCGACGGTTTGTTTTCTTCCTGCCTGCCTCGGTCAGGCTTCGTCCATTACATTTATGCAAAACAAGCGGCGCGGATTTTGGGGAATGTGCATGGCGAATGAAGAGAAGACGCGGGCACGGGGCCACCAGTTAATTAGACCTATTCACGCCTGGCATACGAGAGCAGCTCGTTTACACTTGGCACGGCGGCATTTTAGGACGTTTAAGCGATTAAACTATCAGCGACCGCCCTCGCTCGTTCGCCGGCTAATCGAGAACGCTCGCGCGAGTTAATCAGCATGCGAGATCTGCCTTAGCGCCATTACGAACATTAATTTCCCATAATAAATAGCGTATGTCAGGTGCGGAAAAGACATTACGCCACGACATCGACGATAACAACGTTTCAATAGTGTAGGGATATAAGATGTTAGGTGTCGTCGAAGCGGGATGCGGAATTATATTAAGTTGAATAATTTATTTAAAGATAAATAGAAGCACTAATATATACATATAAATACAAAATGAAAGTAAAACTATGGCAATTCGACTACGATTCGGTAAACGGCAAGAAAACGTATCTATACTGGACTGAACTACACTCTGAACTTGACTAACCTAAACTGAACAATGACTGACAACTGTAACTCTCCTTAAACTGAACCTGAACTTAAAACTGAACTCAAACTAAACCCGCGTCGCAAACCGGGCCGGCTTTTATACGGACCTCTATCCCTTATCTTAATCCGGTAGGGCCCAATAGCCCAACGACAGTTTTATGCGACGCATCTACGGCCGTTTACCTGATGCTACAATAGTAGAGCTACGAGAGATCGAAGGGGTATACATGGGACCACGTAATAAAAAATGGCGAGAAATGTGAAAAATGTTTATGGGATCTCAAATACAGACTCCTCTAATTGGCAGGAAAGATCACCTATAATCCTCAATTATTGTATTGATGTATCATAGGTGACGAGTTTGTTGAATTGTGTTATTTGGTTGGTTAAAAGTCAGTTGACGACGAAACGTAAAGACGATAAGATATACTAGCTTGATCAAAAAGTTTTAGGACCGGCCGTCGTATGGCGCTCTCAGTCACTCGATTGAAATTTTTTTATTTGTTAGGTTGCCACATCTGTCATTAACGTTCCCACCAAATTTCAGCGTCATAGCTTGACATTTGTAAAAGTTATACCGTGTTGAGTACATCTACCTTTATGCGTGTTTTCGATTTTTTACATATTTGAAAATGGCATCAACTTTAGATCAACGAATTTGCATAAAATTTTGCGTGACAAACGGATTTGACGGCCCGCAGACCTTGGAAATGTTGGAGAAGTGTTTCGGCAACGATGCTCTTTCGAGATCAAACGTTTTTCGGTGGCACGAACGCTTCCGAAGAAACCACGTTGTTTTCAGTCGAAAAAGAAGGTGATGCTCACGGTTTTCATGCATTACAACAGTGTTGTGCATCATGAATTCTTGCCAGAGCAATAGACAGTCAACAAAATGTATTATTTTGGCGTTATGAGACGTTTGCGTGAAGCAATTCGCCAAAACAGACCGAATTTGTGGGCAAACAACTCGTGGATTTTGCACCACGATAACGCACTTTCGCACAATGCGATCCTTATTCGCGAGTTTTTGACCAAAAATAATAGGAATACTATTCACCAGCCTCCGAATTCACCTGATTTAGCTCCCTGCAACTTTTTTCTGTTTAACCGACGTAAAAAACCGCTTCGCGGAACGCGTTACAGCACTCGGAAGGATCTTATGGAAAAATCGGAGACGGCTCTGATGGACATACCAAAAATGGAATACCAGCGGTGTTTCGATGATTGGATCAAGCGCTGGGATAAGTGCGTTACAGTCGATGGGGAGTACTTTGAAGAGGACGATATCAATTATAATGGATAAACTTGTATTTTCGATTTTATGAATAAAGTCCTAAACCTTTTTGATCAAGGTGGTAAAGACAAAACGGCGTAAAGACGAAACGACGAAAGATTAGGAAATAAAACGAAAGTGTCTTGATTGCGTTCTTACTGTTCATATATATTATACTCTCTAGTTTCACGTGTTTAAATTCTTCTTGATTATTTGTACTGCACTCGATCATGTGATACGAAGCCCTTTGCATTGAAGACAGATTCCCAATAATTTCGAAAATATGGTTAAAAATGAGCGAAGTGAGTTCACATACTGTCGTCCTTCTACTTTAACGTGCAAGTTACGAAAATATTATCTCTAAGAAATAATAATTTATTACTTCTTTCACAGTTCGGCTCGCGTTCGAAATGATGCATCCTCGCAGACAACCTGATGCTTTGAAGACAACCGCTGTCCAGTGTCAGTGCTCGTTTCTCACGGGAGGCAGCGACAAACGGATTCAAAGAGGGGAAAAATGGGGAAAATGTCTACGGACGATCTTTACTACGTCGTCTTCAACGCAACGCATTCTTCTTTTCGGTCCGGATTTTCTATCTCCGTCCAGTGCGGCGCGCCAAAGTAACAAGCTCGGAGCGTTCGCATCTCATAACGCAGGCAGGTTCGCCAGGCTGTGTACATGTATGCATGTGTGTATGGAAGCTCACATGCAGGTACCTAGACAACGCACCGGACCTCCTCCCAGTGCACGCCGATTTATAAAAGATCTCGAGTAAACAAAGGTGGGACGAGAACGCTTCTGCGTCGTTGCCTCTGTGTGTATACAAGCGACTCAGTCTTTCTCTCTCTGCACCTCACGCGTTCACCCACCCTCGTGTTCCGCATCACCCTCTGTCTTCTATACCTTCCTTAGCCCTCGTCACGGGATTGGACAGATTACCGGCGTGCGTGACGTCATAACACCCAACCGGCTTCAGCGCGAAGCCAAGAATTCCATCCGGGAACCCCGATGTCTCTCAAAACTGAACGTGTTCGACGCTTCTCATCTTACAACGCCAACCTGCCTCCGTTTTTGAGACAATCCGCGACGTTCTCCGCCTCTGCGTAGCTTCACTCGTGGGAAAAATGTCTCCCGTGTCACAATGAAACTGGGAATTTGACTTCAATGAATTTGTCGGAGCACCTATACCGGGCCACTCGGGCCAGAAGGATGAGGAGTTTGTCGGAGCAACGCGTCGCGGAGACTTTACGACGACGCCACCGGCTAAGCGAAGAACTATTTGCGATACTTTTAAAGAGAGCGGCTTCTCCGAGAAGAAAGCTCCGAGCGGTACTTAAAGCTGTATGAAGCTGGAAACCCGGTAAATGCGAGTACCGTGTCAGCGGCATATCGAAACATCACGTAATCTTTTTGCTTTTAAGACTCATGCACGGCCTTACCGACGATGGGCGGATTTGACAATATTGTAGATCGTAGAATAACGCTGGTAATATATTGTTTGCATATGGACGCGCGAAATAACCAGTAGTTAACACGTTGACTGCCGTGCGTATTTTACTATATTAAAACCACAACGTGATGAAGTACTACGGAATAGGATTGAATCGTGTAAAATGAAAATAATCCGAAGGTATCGGAGCCCGAAAAATTGAATCATTGTTTAATATTAATCGCATTTACAAAATTATAAATGCTACCGATTGGGTATTTTTTGAATTTTTCGTGAAAGCTTTTGTGCCGGTCACCGATGATCACCGTGGCAGTCAACGTGTTGACACGCGTATTTTACTATATTAAAACCGCAACGTGATGAAGTAGTATAGAATATGATTGAATCGTGCAAAATGAAAATAATGCGAAAGTATCGAAGACCAAAGAATTGAATCACTATTTAATATTAATTGCATTTACGAAATTGTAAATGCTACCGATTGGGTATTTTTTTAATTTTTCGTGAGACCTTTTGCGTCGGTTACCGAGGACCACCGTGGCAGTCAACGTGTTGACACGCGTATTTTACTATATTAAAACCGCAACGTGATGAAGTAGTATAGAATATGATTGAATCGTGCAAAATTAAAATAATGCGAAGGTATCGAAGACCGAAGAATTGAATCACTGTTTAATATTAATCGCATTTACAAAATTATAAATGCTACCGATTGGGTATTTTTTGAATTTTTCGTGAAAACTTTTGCGCCGGTCACCGAGGACCACCACGGCAGTCGACGTGTTGACACGTTGACTGCCGTGTGTATTTTACTATATTAAAACCGCAACGTGATGAAGTACTATAGAATATGATTGAATTGTGCAAAATGAAAATAATGCGACGGTATCGAAGACCAAAGAATTGAATGACTATTTGAATTTCACAAAGTTATAAATGCTACCGATTGGGTATTTTTTGAATTTTTCGTGAGACCTTTTGCGTCGGTCACCGACGACCACCACGGCAGTCGACGTGTTAACACGTTGACTGCCATGCGTATTTTACTATATTAAAACCGCGACGTGATGAAGTACTACAGAATATGATTGAATTGTGCAAAATGAAAATAATGCGAAGGTATCGAAGATCAACAATTTAATCACTATTTGATATTAATTGCATTTACAAAATTGTAAATGCTACCAATTGGGTATTTTTTTAATTTTTCGTGAGACCTTTTGCGCCGGTCACCGATGACCACCGCGGCAGTCAATGTGTTAAGAGGTTAAAAAATTCTAGCTAAGTTTCTTGCATTTTTAAAGTCGCTGAAAGTTTACTGAATTACATACGCGAGAGCACTTGACCCAGCTACCGGTTGCGACATTACTGGCGATAAAAATTTGCCCACCCCACCGTGGAAACCACTGCCTTCCGAGGAAAGTTGTCTCGGAAAATACGGCGAACATGACAATATATACATCCTTGTGAAATGAGTAATTAAGGCGCGGGGCGACTCTTGACCTCGGAAGTAAGCGAAAGGAAGACTTAATACAAATTACACACGGAAAGAAGCTTGGTGCAAGTACTTAGCTTCGGCCGGAGCATTTTACGGGTTACGCCGTTTGTATTGCTCGGCCGGCGAAAAATGCGGACGCGTCGAGAACTTTGGTAAGTTTAACGGTCATGACCCTCTCGTCAAATTACATAACGATATTCGAACGAGCCGCGAACTAGATGAGTACTACGGCGATCGGAGAGGTTTCATGCAAATTGATGACAGCCAGACAACGGCTTCGCGTAAGTACTTACAAGAAGGTTTAACCCTTTACAGACGACGACTTTTTTGGTTGGGTAATAAAATGATATTGTATACAAATTTTCTTACAAAAACGTTATATTTTGACAGTTTCTCTACTTTCCACCGTTCAAAAATATAACCTTGCAAAAATTACCGCCGCCCGGGAATTTGGTATAATTCGTGATAGCATTGGGTTTTCTAATCACAATTTGAATACGATACTGGAGTTCAACACAACTCATTTCTGCATTGTAATATTTTGTCAACAGCGTGACGATCTTCTTATCTTTCCACGCCAAAATCGCATTATTATTTCTATGATAAACTACCATTGATTTTCCTTTTGGAAGTCTTCGTTTTTTTATTGTATCTGGCAATTCTTTTTTTTAGTTAGTATTGTCCCAGTCAAATGACATTTCAATTTATTTAATTCATTGGCTAAAAAGTAACTGGTGTAATACCGCCTTTCTATCAGTTGGAGGTAACGAAATCTAATATAAACATTGTAGCTTCTCATTTGCCACTTGTCCGGAAAGGGTTAACCCTTTGACTGCTATGGACGCATATATGCGTCCGCCGAAATCTATCGGTGTCGACTATGGACGCATTAGTGCGTTTCTCAATCGTTTCGATTTTTTACCTACTGCAGCCACAGTTATCAACATATGAAATAAATACAGATGCATTCTTTATCAAATCATTTTCTTGCATTATTTAATTTGGTGTAAACGAAGTATTATCATTATAACTTACTTGCGCTTTACATCATTAATCAATAGAGTACGCACTATCAAAAAGTATCTCGTCCTCAGCAAACGCTTCGGCCGGGAGGATTTAGCAGTCAAAGGGTTAATGTAAATAGATCGGACGAGAGAAAGCGAAGGGCATCTCCTTCTGCAGATGAAACACAAGAGTCGTTCGCCTTTTTTCAGCCCTTCGATTAAACTGCGTCCTCATCCCCTCCCATCGTTTCTGTACTGACGATCAACTGCGAGCGCAACATCAAGAGTCGTTATCGCGGACATTACTTCGGACCGACGCCGTTAATTAATTTTACGCGATTAAACAATTCAGTGTGTTTGTTGAATTTAAATTACTAATTCAAACAGACTGATTTGGCCTGTTCAATTACATTCTCGCCGGCGCGGTACGAATAATATATACTGGGCTTTAATTATTCTTGTCCCAGAAGAGATTGAAACGTTTGACGATCCTTCGTTTTTTGCTCCGCTCACACGTACCTGCGTATAATCGCCGACGCTTTTGAAAGCAATGTCAACGAAAATAAATATCATCACCAACCTTCATTCGGTATTACTTCACGGATGGAGTACCGGCAACGAGGTGTGCGCTTCCGGAAGCGGCCCGCAAAATACACGACCGGCTAAATTACATACCTGAAACAGAGAGAGAAACAAAATTATGGAAATACATTCCGGATCGGTGAAACTTTATCTCTAATATACATCGAAGAAATTGGCGAGGCAATTTGTAAATCAACTAATATTACAGAATTTGGATGAAATATTTTCGTTTCAATGCGCGCGCGCGCGCTTAAAAGCAAACACGCCGTAATGTTATATTTTTGCTCTACCAGGTTGTTCAATAAGTTTTGTTTTGTTTTGTTGAGGGCGTTGCTACTAGTCCAAATTTGTTTTTGTTTTGTTGGTTCACTCTTCTTATCAACGTATGTGAAGGTTCATTTCAATCAGTCAATTCATTCTTTGTTTACAAACCATTTAGTGTCGCCGTGTCACAGTATTTTCGACAATGGAAAAAATTGAATATTGTGCAGTGATAAAATTCTTATTTTTGGAAGGTGTAGCACCAAAAGAAATTCACGAACGAATGTTAAGAGTGTATAATGAACGTTCACCTTCAATTAGAACAGTAGAAAGATGGGTTGCTGAATTAAAACGTGGTCGTACAAGCCTTGAAGACGATCCACGTGAAGGGCGTCCAAAAACCGCATCAACACCAGAAATCGTAGCCAAAGTACAGGATATGGTTTTGGAAGATCGTCGATTGACTGAGAGGGATTTAGTAGAGGCTCTACACATCTCATTAGGCAGTGTGAGTCATATTTTAAATGAAATTTTGAGTTTTAAAAAGCTGTGTGCACAATGGGTGCCGCATTCGCTAACAATTGAACAAAAACACATTCGAATGTGACTTTCTCAACAACATTTGGAGCGTTTTAAAAAGGATAAAGTGGATTTTGTGCGTCGATTCATCACTATGGATGAGACTTGGGTCTATCACCATGATCCTAAATCAAAACAAGAGGCTAAAGAGTGGTGTGAACCTGGTTGTTCGGCTTCGAAACGAGTTCGTGTCCAGAAATCGACCAAGAAGGTTCTGGCATCAGTTTTTTGGGATGCGAAAGGAATTTTATTTGTGGATTACTTGCAAACTGGTAAAACAATTAATTCTGAATATTATTGCAACCTTTTGGACCAGTTGAAGGAAAAAATTCGAGAAAAAAGACCCGGTTTGCAGAAGAAAAAAATCCTTTTTCATCAGGACAACGCATCGTGTCACAAGAGCATTTTGACAATGGCTAAAATCCATGAATTAAAGTTCGAATTATTGGAGCATCCGCCGTATTCACCAGATTTGGCCCCCAGCGACTTCCATTTGTTTCCAGAAGTCAAAAAATGTATGCGTGGCAAGCGTTTTTCGTCAAATGAAGAGGTCATAACGGCTGTTGAAGCGTATTTTGCAAACCTTCCGGAATCTCACTTCAGGGATGGGATCCAGAGATTGGAGGATCGTTGGAGCAAGTGCATTAATGTTCAGGGAGATTATACTGAATAATAAAGTGTATTTTGAACCATAACATTGTGTTTTTCTTATCGAACGCCAAAACTTATTGAGCAACCTGGTACATAAAGAACAACGAAGACAAAGCATCGGAGAATATCCTCGTCATCCGCGCAGCGAGGACATTACAGACGTTATTAGTCGACTAATATAGCCTGGGATTAATTATAGCCGGCGTATTAATCAGCGATCGCATTACTTTGAATTGGAACTAACGTGGAACATCCGCTTTTGGGGAGCGAAGGGGAGCCTAATTATGATGGAGTGACTCGCAACTCTGTGTGACGTGCCTGCGTCTGGCATCTTCCAGACTCTCTCTACTACAGTGCGAGGGAAACGCCTAACGTCGATTTTCTAGCACTTTTTCATGGATAGTGCGGCCGGAGCTTCTTTGATGTTTACATCCACTTTGCGGATTGGACGGTGTGTTTGACGTGCCGCGTGTTCCTTCTGACGTTTACACGCTACCGTCGGCGCGCAATCTTAATTGCGATCTGGCGAATGCGAGGGAGACGTCGTATATTTTTACTTAGCAGTCTACCGGACGGTCAATCATCGAGATTCCCGAGAATCATTCCCATTGCGTCGTTCGTTTTAATCGATCAGCCGTGTCGTGCAGGATTTAACGTAATGGATGTTCGCATAAATGTTGTAATTGTGCTGCTCCGTCACAAAGTCGGCTAGGATAGATATTTATTGTATATATTGCCGTTGGCGATGAACGCGTAGGAAAAATGCCGAGAGATTGAGCTTAAAACGTATTGTTGGCATTGAACACGTTTTTTTTGGGAGAAATCGGGCAAGCATGATTCGCCGCAAGCTCGCGCATGCGTATCGTGTGGCTTGGTATAAATTTTCCATTAAAAAGGGTTTTCAGGGACGTTTATGGCTTTACGAATCAGCTCACATATTATTTCTTTCCTCATGGTACATTGGTTTGTCGCGTACCCGGCTTTAAGTCCACTGGTAGAAATGAAAACAACCATTCATAAGAAGGAAGAAAGGAGGAAGCATTGACATGTTTCAAGAATTCATTCATTCAGAATACTTGTACAAATGGCCCCGCGACATTAATTACTAAACATTCTCAGAAATACTAATCTTGTGTTTCCGGGATTCGAAGGCGACAATTTTTTACAGTGTTTTTACAGCAAGTCTCGCTATCACTACGAATACATAAGTTTCAAAATTGTAAAGTAAAGCATTTTCGTAATATAGTGCAAACGTGAAACATGCAGCATTGTGCACGAAACATCGACATGTTTCAAAAATTCATTCATTCAGAATATTTGTACAAATGGCCCCGCGACATTAATTACTAACAGAAATACTAATTTTGTGTTTCCTGGATTCTAAGACGACAATTTGGCCCCGCGACATTAATTACTAACAGAAATACTAATTTTGTGTTTCCTGGATTCTAAGACGACAATTTTCTATAGTGTTTTCGTAGTCAATCCAGCTATCACTACGAATTCATAAGTTTCAAGATTATAAACGAAAGTATTTTCGTAGTATAGTGCAGACATGAAACATGCAGCATTGCGCACGAAACGTCGATATGTTTCAACAATTCATTTATTCAGAATATTTGTACAAATGGCCCGGCAACATTAATTACTAACACATTATCAGAAATACTAATCCTGTGTTTCCGTGGTTCTAAAACGATCATTTTTTACAGAGTTTTTACAGCAAGTCTCGCTATCACTACGAATATATAAGTTTCAAAATTGTAAAGAAAAGTATTTTCGTAATATAATACAGAAATGAAACATGCAGCATTGCGCACGAAGACGTGATTCAAGACAAAAATTTTCTACAGTGTTTTTCATGTTATCAAGAAATATTCATTCTAAGACGAAAATTTTGTACAGAATCAGTTAATTATTGTACAAATGAATACATGCAGCGACATTAATTACTAACACTCTCATTCTTGTTGTAAAGTAAAGCATTTTCGTAATATAGTGCAAACGTGAAACATGCAGCATTGTGCATGAAGCGTCGACATGTTTTAAGAATTTATTCATTCAGAATAACAGAAATACTAATCTTGTGTTTCCTGGATTCTAAGACGACAATTTTCTATAGTGTTTTTGAATTCTAAGACGACAATTTTGTACAGTGTTTTTATAGTCAGTCCAGCTATCACTACGAATTCATAAGTTTCAAGATTATAATGGAAAGTATTTTCGTAATATAGTGCAGACATGAAACATGCAGCATTGCGCACGTTATCATGTAGCAGGAGATTATTGAATTATGTTTCTTGTCGACAGTTAAACGGCCGTCTATGCAAGACTGATGAATGGGTGCAGGAAACGGTTTTGCTTCGAGGTTGATGGTACCCAGCTGGTTTGTGCCATCACCCGTTCGAATTTCCCACAACAGCTATATCATTACAGCGTTACATTCGCGTGTGCGAAATCGCACGTAAGAAGGCAAGCGCAACGGCAGAGTAGGGCACGGGCAATTACCCTCGTTACTCTCACGGTTTTTTTTATGAACCGACACGTAGACACGCGCACGTCTACGTATTATATCTGTACGTAAACTTTCTCTAAACAAACTTTTCCACTTTGCGTTGACACGTAAAGCGGACGGATAACGAACACTCGCGCACGCCGGGCGAAAAATATTCCGCGGGGGTAGGTTGTCGATGTCGCGGAAGGGAAATCTCGGATGTATGTAAATCCCCGTTAACCGTATTGCCGGTCTTTTTTCCACATTACGCCGTAATTACGTTCAGGTTGAAATCTCTGTCAAAAGACCGATTCGTTGACTGGATTATGAAAGTAATTTCTATTATGCCGCGCGCCGCTATTGCGGTAATACATTTTCGAGCGGTTGATCTTTCAAACGTAACACTGGCAGACTCGAAAGCCGCCGTGTTTGTATAATATGCGATTCTATATTTCGTACAATAATGCTCGTGGTATCGAACGACCGACAGTTACGCGGTTAAAAATACACCGAAATATTTTCCTTTACCGCTCCCTCGAACGAATTCGGCCCGTATTTACGGAAGGGCGCGCAGTATTCGAGATCTTCCCCGGCGTCCACCGCAATGAGCAACGGTATGTTTTGCGAAACCCCTTGTCACGGCATTTATGAGATTAGCCCGCTGTTAGCGCCGGGCATTACGATGTTTGTTTTGCAATTTACAAAGAAATTTACGAGATTAGCGCCCGCTCCTCGTCGGGATGGACGTACGCGTAAACGTTGTGCAATTTCCATTGTCGCCGTCGCGTCGGCTTTTAGACCGGAAGCCGACGTGGGATTGGGAATGAAGGGTGTAGAGGGCGTAGGGAAAATTTGAGTGACTTTTCATCGCTCGCGTATATCAATGTCGGACGCATTGCGTCTGCCCTTTGTTCTCCGCTCACCAATAATTGCGCCTCCCTTTCTGCCGAAAGAGTTAATTCAACCACATGTCCACTCGAAGGCATCGATCATTTCTGCACGTTCGAGTGGTCGAGAGTAATTCGACGCCGGCTGGCACGCGGTTTAGGATGCGGATGTGGAGACATCACGCTGCCTCGATTCGTTTACCTTTCAATTCCGCATTGTCCTCCGGCGCGACGATAATTGAGTTGGAAATTAACAGCAACGGCGCGCGGAATAAATTTACCTTCCATTTTGCTACTCCGCATATTTCTAACATGGGAGGAAAACGGAGAACGGCACGGCAGGGAAATAATTTTAGCCGGATTCCTTGGGGATTTTTTAAAGTTTCGATGCGATGATTGTCAGGCGGTTAACTTTCGCGTCCTCTTTCTTTTGCGAGTATTGATATCAGGTGTGGAACTTGAGGTGTATCGGGAAAACACTCACCGTGGCCTCGGAAATTCAAGCCAGATAATCGCAAGCGCGGAGGTACGAGAGTTGGCAAAAGGTTGGAGGATAGGTAGGGCATCCGGCCTGCATTATAACGCGTGAAGCGACGCGGCACGCACAAAACGGAGATTAATATCGCCGTAATTCGTTGGTCAAATATTTATTTCGTGTTTAATTAATCGTTAGCTTTCAATGGCCCCGCCATATTTCCTCGCCCTGTTTGGGCGTCTGGCATCTCTCGCGGGCCGCGGCTACTCTATTATAAATTACAGCGGAATAGTATTAGGCGGCCCCGACGTTGCCGCTTTTATCGGCCGGATTCGCATGAATTATCAGCGTTGACCTTTGCTCGTCGCAATGACTGTCCTTCCGCAAAGGGGCTGAATTATTAATGCGAAGGGTGCGTAGCGCAGATCGACAGATTCGCCGTTCGCAGTGTGCCGAACTGATTAATTGCAACAAGCGCGATTCAGCCTCGACGAAGAAGGTTACAACCCGCTGCCCGCTCATTCAAACCGTAATCACGGCGGTGCATTTTCTGGAAAGGCGAAGATCGCTGGGTACGCACTCTATTGGAAAAGTTTCGCGGGGACAAAGCCACTCAGCAATGACGTCGAGTCTGCCATAGAAAAGTCTAGCTCCCATTGCAGTCTAACAACACCCCATTCTCCTTCCCTTCGTCTTCCACCCCGGTGACGATGAAACGAGGTCGAGACAGTATCGTGGTTTGGGTGCCTACCCACACCGGCTGCCCGGCCACAGTCACGCTAGCACTACTAATTGCATGTCCGACCAAAGTATATCACTACCACTGCCACCGCTTATTCCCCGCCTGGCGCACTGAATCCGCTCGTTTCACCGCACGTACTATTCAGTATTCCTCTCCTTCCACTCGTTCACTCTCTTTCACTCATCCCATCCCCTCTGCCCACCTGCCTCTCTCTCTCTCTCTCTCTCTCTCTCTCTCCCTCTTTCTCATCCGCGCATCTCCGTTCGCTACTCGCGTCTCATATCTCGTACGTTTTAGAGCACAAGCTACTGCCAGTGTGGAAGTTGTGCTCGCTTTATTCGAGTTGCTCGCGACTGTTTTGATTAGATTCATCGCAGCTTTCACCGACAGACTATTACATTGATGTACATAGTCAAACTCGGAGTCCGTGTCTTTTTCCAACGCTGTTTACCCCTCCCGCTCTCGCGTTATTCGCCGCACTCTTCGAGCCCCTCCACCCCGTCTGTCCTTCCCGCGGTCGTCTGCCGGATTCTTTTCCCTAAGCTTTGTCCTTTGTTATCGGTAGAACCACCCACAACCACGTTCTCACGTTCTCGATGCCGCGAGTGAGAGCAGATCCTTGTCGAATTTCACGGAAGCCACGATTTACCTTTGAACGGCGGACACACGTTATCTCTCCCTATCCTTCTCTGACGCGCGCTTTTCTCGCCGGCTTTGTATCGCGATTAATCCGACAGGCAAGCGCTTATTCTCTATCCCACACCCTACCCCTTCCGCCCTATCCTTTTCACCCTCTTCGTTCGACGCGCCCGTTCCGCTTTCGTCTTTATGTTCTACCCTTCGCCCGTTTTACGCCCCTATATTTATTACGGGAGACGCGTGTAATTATTCGCACGAATCCTTTCGCTATTCCATCATTATTCATCCGCCTTACGCGCGATTCCCGAATCCCCGGAAAATGAAATTGAATACTCACGACAAACACGCACCGGTAAACGCCCGCGAATCTTCCGTTTTTTCAGCGTATCTTTCGTCTGACGTCTCTGCTTCACGGAACTGTTCCGCAGTATTTCTGTTCCGCGCGCGGTCTTATCTATCTTCCTCTCGCTCGCCATTTTTTGCGATTAATCAGCCGGTCGAGCGTGCTTTCCGTGTCCGAACACATTCCCTACCGCCATTCGCCTATATCCGGTACAACGCTCATACTCCGCTATACGTGTTTGCACCACTTAAATTACACCCGGCTCGCCTACAGTGCAGGGAATTTCGTCTTCTTTGCGCCAGCGGAACTGATTTTTGCAGCATATTGGGAAGACAGCGACACTTTTCACTTCTGACATGCCCGATGAGGGTTCTTTTTCGCTTGTCTTCCCCGTTTCATTCCGGGCTTGCACTACCAGCGGATCATCCTCAACGCTCTCTTCACACAAATCTTTCGCGGCCCCGCCACATTTACCTTCTTCGCTGTCTAAACGTTGCGGCGAGCGATTGTTTATTTTTATGAAGTTCAGAGCACGTTCGCGAACTATCTCCCGAACGACACGTGCCATTCGAGCATAGCGTGTCTCAGTTCAACCCCCTCAGCTGCCCTCAGCTTCTCCCCCGGGACGGCGCCATTGTTTTATTTCCATGTGACGTTTAATTAACAGTAGCTGCGTTAATGCGCCAGCGGAGATCGTGCGCGAACGCCGTTGTTGACCGACAAAACGAGTTTTCATCCGAGGATATTATAATTACGGGGCCGAGTTCAACCGTGCGGATCGTCGCTATAATTGTCCCAGTTAATTGTCAATCTGTGTGAGGGGTCACGTTGTTTACGTACATCGCGTTATTCCGATAAACGGCCAGATAAGGACAATGGACCGAGGTTCCGGCACCTCTCAGCCACCACTCGATTGTTGGCGCAAATGTCTGGGAAGCGACGAATCGCACCCAGCGGATCGTCTAAATCTTCACAAACAGATTTTACCGCGTTAACGCACCGCGCGCGTGTACTCATAAACTTGACAAGCCGGAAATGGGCTGGTGCGCGGAAAGTTGTTACCGCAGGCCGTATCGATCGACGGATCAGAGGCGAATAAATTTAGGCAGCGCTTCAGCCTCATTCACTCTCTGCCATGTGTGTCCGGGTGCGTATCGGTGTGTCACTACGTTCGCATACGCTCGTGCTCTCCTTCGATAAGGTAATTCACGCTCCGGTATCGATTCCCTTCACGATCTCGTGGCAGAGAACTTAAGGTCTGTTCGCACGAAGTTCTCGCCGCTTTTCGCGTGAGTGGGCGTGCTCGGTCACCGCACTGAAACCCACATTGTACGAACACGTGTGTGCGGCCACTGTTGGACCAGCTATTTGTGTTTGTAAAACGTGCACGCGTGTTAACTCTTGTCTGTCGCGTGAAACCTGCATTTAGCGCGCATACCACGCGATCACGCATGAACACGTGCGATGCAAGTAAAAATGTGGATGTACGTTCGCTTACATTTGAAACGTCCGTTGTTTGCGGACGTCGGCAAAACTCGACAAGTTAATGCGCGGAGCGCACGGTTTTATTAACAACCTCGAAAAGGTCTTGCGAATTTTCTAGCGCGTACTTTGTTGTTACGGGGCTGGATGCGAAACGGGAGGAAGCAATGAAAAGAAGGCCGGGGAAGATCAGTAGTTAAAAGAACATGACGCAGCCGCGCAAAGGTAATTATACGGTACAATTACAGCGATCGAACCGGTAATTACACACGGCAGTAACGCCGATTCGCCATTTACATTGCTATGTGCGACACTTCGTGTCGATCGTACGCGATTACGCGTACGCGGTTATTTCGTTATAAACGGTTTATCACGTCGGTTATAGCGGGACATGATATTATACGTTACATAAAAGTAACTGGCACCCGATATAGTGAGTGTTAATAACTTTTCATTCCATATTTCCTCCGCATTTGCTGTATGCGCGTCTCCTTATGGCGACTGAGCATTCTGATGGACACGATTACGTATTAAGACTGTACCGCGCACCCGACGGGAAATGATACGAAAAGCAATACACTCTCAAATGATTGGACTGGATAACGCAATAAATTTTTCCGCGATTCCTGCATACCCCCCTACTTCCCGTCTTCCAACTTGCACGGAGAAGCCATTTCTCGACAATAATTCACCGACAGCCCTCAGACGTGGTAATTTTCGCGATCGAACGTATCGTTAATTAACCTCCCAACACGGCGATACAAAGACGGCTGACATTAGTACTCAAGTTTAATTCCTCTACCGCGCCCATTTGGCCGCTGCTCGTGGATGTTGGCCGGTGTGCGTGAGGTAACAGCCAACGCAGATACTAGCAAGTCTGAAGCGGTTACGACGTATTGAGGAGAACTGTTCCAAGCACCGATGATTAACTACCAGGGTTACCGTACGCCATTGCAACGGCAGAGTTCTCAAGTAGGATTTCCTATTGGTAGTGACTGGGGTTACATGACAACGACAGCGGACTGCTGGTTGAGGACTGCTGGTCGAGGAGTACAGGCCGACTACTACAGGTTGACGACTATCGGTAGACCAGCGACACCGTATGGAGCTGTCGAGCCAAGTACAGACTTTGATCGGTCGTGCGAGCTAAGCGTCGAATAGTTTCGAATGAGTCTACCCAGTGCCGGAAGTGACCTCGTTGCACTCTGCAGAAGGACCTAGAATCAACGCGACCCGACCCATGGTGTGCTAACAACCAACAAATCCCTCATTCATGTACGGGAGAACGCGATCGATAATGTCCGCCGCGAGACAAATATTAGACTTCGATATTACAGGATTAAACGCCGACGATGGGACGGGTGGCCAAACGTGTATGGGATCGCGGAATGTTGAATTCGCGTTTATATTGGGACACGGAGTGCATACAAAATGCAATCGGACCTACGCTGTGTCCTGCGTCGTAAAGGATATTAACGGCGAGAGATGGAATGCATCTTCCATGTTCTCCTACGCCGAAAACAGCCACGCGTATGGATTCCGAAGCACGACGAAATTTTCGTTTGCCGATGGGATATCTGAGTTGACGTTGGAGTTAGGGATGCGATATACTTTATGAATTTTCCTTATACCATTGGGGCTGAAGGGTATGAGACGCGGATCGACAAATTTTTATGTACATAGGTAATATACCGAAGCGATGGAGTCAGCTTTATCGACCACGACCGGCGACCGAGAAGTTCGCCGAACATTTGCCCGAGCTGAGCAATCGCTTTCGACACTTTCTGTTTACGACTCCTAGAACAAATTCTGGCGACAAATGAGAAATTCGTCTCCGCGACGCGGCAGGAATCCCGCCCGTTGGCCAGATGAAATATTTTACAGCTCTCCATAACCGCCGACGATCGACGCGAGACGCACGAGAAATCAGAAACGAGAGCGAAATACAACCGGACGTCATCTGCCCAAAACACGTATTAAACTAAAAGTCTGCCGTTTTAACCAGACCACGCCGCTATACTTTCTGCACCTGCGAGCTCTTCATTTTGCTACCGTCATTTCTCCTTCAACATTTAATTTGTCGAGGCAGCGTACAAACGGCTATTCTTACAAGTCCTGTTATAATGTCGAACAAAAGCATCGCGTGGAAAGTGAGTTAACCGTCTCGTTTGCAAAATTCGTTTTCAGCGCGTACGACTTCTTAGAGGCAAACGTATCGATGCGATCGGCCACGGTTAATCATACATTTAAATTACGCCAATTCACGATTACGTTCAAACAATTCGACAAAATGCTAACCCGAGCAGACTGTATCTACGCACGCACACACGCGATAACCGAGCGGGTGGTGGAGAGAGAGAGAGAGAAGCCAAAAAGACCGAGCGAAATGGAGCGAGAGAGGAAGAGCAAAGGGAGAGAATGAGAGAGACTGGATTTATTGCCGGATTACTGAGCCGTGAATGCAACCGGACGAGCGGAGAAAACCACAGGAAACTCTGTCATTGACCGTCGGTAATTTCTCTCTCTTTCTCTCACTCTCTATCCTTTCCGCCAGCTCTGTCTCTTTGCTTTTCCATCTCGCCTCATCGTCTTCCTGTCTTTTTCTTTCGCCCCCGCTTCCTTCCCCGCCGCGCCCCTTTTCTCGCCGCACCGTCTGTTCCCCCCTTACTCGCGTTTCATTCCATTCTCCATAGCCGCACCACTGCATCGGTACCGAAACATTACCAGCTCATATACAAAGCCGTATGATGGTTCAGCTTTCAACCGGGGCAAGTTTAATTCAGTCGAACGTCCGACTCGCTCCACCCCGGGATCCTGACTTCCTCAACCGCTCGGAGGATAGTTCATTCGCTTGATCTACGCGCTCGTAAAGCACTCCGGCGAGAAGGCGAAGTCTTGAAGACGGCATTACGATCGTGCGTTTTACTGCGGCGCAAATTTCGCTTCGAAATTATACTGTCCCCAGTCGACGATGAGCGCGGCGGCTCTCGCGCTAAGCGATGATCCTTTTAACTCCTAATAGGTATTTTTAACGATCCGCTATTCAGTGAAAAGTGCACCGCGCTGGCTCCGACAAATTTAACTAAGCAGAGGGTCGCGATGTATAACTGTCGCACCGCGATACATATCGGACTAATTAACGTCCACCGCACGGGAGAAAGTGCGCGGCGTAGAGAAAGGAGAGTGTCCATGAACAGAGGGAATAACCGAGAGATATAGGCGCCGTTGGCACATACGGAGGGTCTACTCTAAACTGAGGTTAAACAGAATTCTACTCGCCGCACTCACGCGGCACTCTTGCGAATACTCACACACGCACACGCTATTCTAGTACTACCTGCCGTAAGGTAATTGGGCTTTACTTCCCCTATTTCGGCTGGCTTCCCTGTCTGACTTTCCCCTCCTTCATTCAACGATGCACCGCTGTTCCAGCTGAAGTTATTTCCGGTGAAAAGAGAATGGGTTGGGACACCCCGGAGCAAAGAAGACGGGTAGACGGAGGAAAGTGGAGAAAGAAATGTATGAGAGGGGCGAAACGAGTCTGAATGGATAAAGAGGAGGAAGGGACCGGGAATGGGGAGGACTCCAGATTGTGCTGGCAGCTCCGGAATGCAAAGGAATCCGAGAATTCAAGGATGCCGGCTTGAAAAACTACACTCAATAAGTCTGCTTATTATGAAACCCAACACAATTAAGTGGGGAATTCATAGGTGGGTGTGATTTAATGCATACTTAACGCAGTTGACTCTATCGTCGCAGTCTACGTCAACTCTGCATCGCTGAAACTGTGTCTTCCGGAGCTATGGCGGAATATTCATTTATTCTACATCGCGATTACCGTGTAATTAGCAATTATGTGCAAGGGCCACACCTCTGTACGACAGTCGCGACGATTGTGTTTTACCTTTTATCGCCTATGCTGGGGCATGCTTCTTAAACTATCCGTAGTTTTACATTTCCGTTTACACACTGCGAATTGTTTTAAACTCGCTTTGATATAATAAAAGAGCAGGCAAATCTCAGAGCTTTCATTTTTACACGAAAAACATTAAAACGTGTACAAAAGAGAGAAATATAAAAATTCCTGTGCGTAAAAAGAAAGGCGAAGCGACAGAAAAATGTGGAAGAGATTGAACCAGACGACAAAGCTTAATAAAACGGTTGATACAGTTTGTTAACCCCGTTGATTTAACAATGTTAGTTATAATCGAGTTACATTTTATAACATTTTATTACTAAACGTTCTTCATTTCCTATCGTTTTTATGACTTCCCGGACACTTGTTCACGCAGCGCAACACGAAGACGAAAATTTACAAAATCATAGCTGTACATATCGACACCAGACGTATACCGAGATAATTTTGTAATAAGAACAGTAAAACATACTCTTTTAGTATGACGAGGAACGTATATCACAAGATTAACATGACATATTAAAATGTGGAGTAATATAAGGACCAAAAAGAAAAATATATTTATGTTACCGTGAATGACCGAATTTGGAGAATGTCGACTTTCACCGGTGAATGTCAACAGATATCAAATACGTCGGTGAAAGATCGAATATTTCATTATATTGTTATACATTCGGACCCTCACCGGTGTATGTCGACAATCACAGATATGCTCTGGCAGAGGTCTAAAACAGAAGAGTCAAAAAAGTGTCATAATAGTTTAAGTTGTAAAAGCAAGGGACTCTTGTGCAATTCAAAGTGTCATAATAGTTTAAGTTGTTGCAATAAATAAGATTTGAATCACATAAGTAAGTAATTTTTTTATTACTATTATTTTCTTTTCTCATGTAGAATGTACTGTGTATTTTAAATTCTTGGTCATTCCTTTCAGAAAGAGAGGCGAAAAATTACGGAGAAGAAAATATAAATCTGCAACATGTTCAACACTCACCATTAGTGCATGATGAATGTCAACATTTAAGTCAGAAATAAGGATATTTAGTCAGAAATTCTCCAGATTTCGGTGTTTCACTGTCACATATATATATATGTAGGATTTTTTGATTGGAATGATATTAAACAGTTTTAAACACAAAAGTAGTAATTGTAATGTTTCTCGCACTTCACTCGGTATTAAACTCTAATAAATGTTCGCTCAAAACTCACTAAATGCATTCGCTTATAATCTCTAAATATTCGCTATGAGGTACACACTGTTACGCTTGAAGGTTTCGCAAAGTGAACATTCCTAATAACGAATATAGATACACGCATTCTTTCTCACTCTCTCGCTCTTGCTTCTCTCTCTCTCATACGTCATCACATATATATATATATATATATATATATAGTATAAGGATCGTACAGTAATATAAGGACCAAAAAATAATTAAAAACTAATGGATACTTAGCTATGAAATATGATATTCTATGGAATATGATACCGTGCATGACAGCAGGATGATGACAGAATGATGACAGGACTAGGTAACAGCACAGAACTATATGACCGGTGTTGAAATTAGGGAGAATCTTGCAGGGAATCTACTCGATCTTTATTTCAACATCGACTGAAGTAACAGGAACGAAAATATCCTCGCCGGCAACCGGTACTTGCACACTATGCATGTCCCGTCGAAATTTGAATAACGAGCACTGGTCACGTGACCATACCGCCACATTAATACACACAATCAGAAAATAATTCACGACCACACGCAGTTATGCACGGCTATTGCGGTAAAACCTCACGCAATTATCAAGAAATCTAGAGCGCAGTCAGACAAAACATCACAAACGTAAGTTAGATTTACTGATAAAATATCTCGATCTAAGATAACTATATTACAGAAGAATGAACTGGCAGTCGTAGCCATTACACACGGTGATAAGACAGTCCAAAAGATTGCCCAATTCCAAAAATTCATCAAATAAAACGAGACCGTATAAACACCGCTTTTAACTGGAATAATTAAATTTATCGGGAAGTTGCGGTACACATGGAAACAGAAAACGTAGTATGGCGTTGCTTTAATGGCACACGGACACCAAATGCTCGACAACGAGTAATCGATTATTCATTCAATGTACCGCAGATCAGTGGATCAATGTACAGCTTACGATTATAAGGCAGACTATCACTTTTGATGTCCCACTTCTGATGACTGTAAGTCGGAATATATCTATGTAGTCAGCATGTCCTAGTTTTATTCTTAATGTACGCGACCAAACGGTGGCACCAAAATGAACGATAGTAACGGATCAAAACGGAGTCGGAAACAAAAGGAGAATAAATTAAACATGGGCAAATTGCTATAATTAATGTCGATATATATTAACTGTTTAATTTATACAAACAATAATGTACCGCAAAGCCAAAGTATAACTAAATGAAATTAACGAAACTCAATAATTAAGCGCATAACACCAAATTGCCAAATACCCAACTTACGAACCCAATATGGTTTCGCCCAAAACCAAAATTGTAATCCTTCTCCTTTTTCATTGCAATCAGCATCCTACCCAAACCGTTTAACCCTTTGCACTCCTATGTCGAGTGTGACTCGACATCAGTTTTTATGGCAGGAGCTCCTTTGTCGAGCTCCACTCGACATTTTTTCATGTCTAAATAAACAGATATCGTGCACAGGTTATCGACGCTCTCGCAATGTCACTAGAAGGGTTAGACATTCAGGTAATCAAAGAGAAATAAAAGAACTGGATGTGATCACAGATTATAATAAAAATATAGATGGTGTCGATATGGCGAACCAATACGCGACATCTTACTGTTTTTTACGTCGAGCACTTAAGTGGTGGAGGGAATATTTCTTTTGGGGATTAGAAATCTCCATGGTAAATGCGTATATTTTATACAAAGAAAAAACAAAAAACCAAGGAACAGAACCTATAGCCCACAAAAAATTTCGCGAAAGGATTTTGTCAATGCTAATTCGTGATTGTCGTCATCCAAATATGAAATTGGGGAGGCCTGGAACACATGATAAACACGATCGCTTAGATGGAAAGCCTCATTTAATCTTCCTACATCCCGAAGGAAAACACAAAGACTGTGCAGTTTACTCAAATAGAAAAACATCTGGAGGAAAAAGAGAAACCACCTATTTTTGTGAAACGTGTGAAAGAAAATCAGGGTTACATCTTGCAAGTTCTTTCAAAAGATATCATACCCTTGAAAATGTCAATATACGACAATACTGTAAATAAAATTGGTATTTAAGTGAATTTGTTTCTTCCTTTATTTATTTAAATTGCTTTATATTTTTAGTTAAAGTAAATTTCAAATAAAACACTTAAAAGCGTTGGGAGCTGCTGGTAACGAAATTGAAATGAAATTCGGAGTGCAAAGGGTTAAACTTTACTTGACTTTCAAACCGTTATCGCATGTTTATTTCAGACACCCCAAAAAATAGTGACAATGAGTAGGCTACTCATTTATCTTCATTCGCAAATATCCAAATAGGCCCAAAGTGATAAAATACAACAGGCTCGGGACAAATATATTTTACACGATGGAATAATTATCAAGTTCGATTTTGCTCGTCTACATGCAGCGATGGGACGAAAATGAGGACATCGGACAGGATATTGTGCACCAAATGATTAGAGAAAGGCAAAATGCGATGTGAACCTTCTAAACATTGGCCCTGATGTTCAGGGAAAGATAAAAGCAACTGACAATTCTCACGATGCAGAATACGAGCGCCGCCTGCTGACTCTAGAGTGAACCTTGGTTAGGTGCACTGCTCACATTGAATTCGAGTATAAGCACACGCAGTTTAGTATTAAATGCAAATTAAATTAATGCGAGATATGTTCAATGTTGGTTGAATGCTTATTACCTGCCTTTTAGCTTATCCTAAGAGTATCGTTAAAGTTGAAATATTGTTTTTTGTTATTGCACTCTATGTTTTATGACACCTGAAATGGAAAAGCTAGGGAAACATTTTTTTATTTGACCCTTTAACTTCAAGAGTGATTTTTCCGGCTTCTATGACATATTTTGTGGTATCTTTGAAAATATTGGAAATTTTACTCATCTGCGTCTTTGTAATTTGTTGTAGACCGTACTCGGGTATGTTAAAATAGCAATCAAATTAGAGAACTTTCAATTTCTGCAAGAATAACGATGGTGAAACATTGATTTCACCTGAGAAGTTGTATTATATTCTTCCGGTAATATTTTACGCCCTTTCGTACAGATATTTGGAATTTGGCTATATTGAACATTTCTTTTATACACAAAAATCTGCGATTTTTTTACAACTATTCATAGATAGGTGGGAGGAAATCGATCTATTTTCTGCAAAAATGTCCCTGCATCGAATGGCATAGATCTGAAATGGAAGCACATTGAACTTTTCAGATATGATCCAAAAATGATATATTAAACCCTTTTCCAAGTGTCAATTAAAGTTGTTTTTCGTTATCTGGAAAAAGTATGACGATGAATGTTTGAAAATCGCCATTTCACGTGGTAATTCATGCGTTAAAGTTTCGTCATTGTTCGGAACGTTTGCTGAGAACAAGGCCTGTCGACTATCTACGGACTTCGCGCTACTCCGATTAAGGCACCTTGCGTGTGCGAGAAGAAATTGCCGGCGGAAAAAAATTGACGCTAACAAGGATCTCATAAATATTTGTGAACTGCCGTGGCCATATTTCGTCGCGAACTTAAACAATATTATGCGTCGGGGCACGCGAATCGTCATATCGTGCGGCGCCTTCTTACCATACGAATGCCATTTTTGGCGCGATTAAGCATTTCATTCTTTCCCTACAAATTCTTTTTCCTTTTAACGTTATGTTCCGCGAGACGATAAGTCGGCACATTGGGCCCGCAATATATTGCTTCATTAGCCTTGACGCCGTATGATAAAACGACACTTCTGAGATTTGATTACACGGCCCTGAGCAGGCACGGTTATTGACTGGGAAAAATCTGCCGTCTTCGGCAACCCTCCTCTGAAGGCTATTTCGCTAAGAATAGTCCGTCGGCTGCAGTACATAGATGCCGGTTTAGTTTATCGATCACGCGACGCGCTAATGATAGGTTGTTTTTATTTATCCCTTACATCAGCTTGGTGGCCACTCAAGCCTCGGAAACACATCGGTCGACAACGACGTGACGAGATTGTTTACTCTCCGTACGGTAATCCCTTAAAAAATATTGAAAACGGACGTATTGCGTAAGGATGCGCGAACGTCAGAGCTCTTACGTATATTGGACTTATTCACTCTTTTCAAAATGTGCTTCTATACGCCCGTGGAATCACGCATTCATAAAGTTACGAATTCTTTCTTGGCGCATCTGTACATCGCTTTGCCGATACAAGTCTGATACGGGTATAAGCGTACACGGCACAAGCCACTGCCCTGCATAGGACGCACCTCCCTGCCAGCGATGAATATACAACGAATACAACATTAGCAAGTGAAATGTCGAATGGAGGGTGCGCGTAGTAGGTGGGGATTCTCCGGCCGAAACACGTATATCCAAACTTGAAACAAGGCAGTGCATGACGCAAGATTCTACCAGTGGTAACCTGTTGTCCCGATCGCAGATGTCTTCGTCGCGCGCATAACGAAGTCACCTCGAAGGGCCATGAATTATTATTTTCCGGCACGACAAATCCACCCGTCCGACTCTCAAGATGGATTTCTATTTCTCCTTCTATCGCGAACGCTTTTAAGAATAGAAACGGCGCGATGCTAAGCGCCGCGTTCACGGATTGAGGCAAATTTTAATTTATTACTATTTCAATATCCAGACATAACGTTTTTAGTCACAAGAAATGACGCGTCAGCGTAGTTGCTTCATTTCGCGGGAATTCTCTTAACACTTATTATTCTCTTAACACAACGTATGAAATAAATACAGATGCGTTGTTTACCAAATAATTTTCTTGCATTATTTAACCCTTTGACTGCTGAATACTTTCAGCCGAGGCACTCGCTAAGGACGGAATACTGTTTCGCCGGTGTGAACTCTAGTAATAGATTTTAAAAGGCGCAACTAAATTATAATTATAATTGTATGGTTGCGCCAAATTAAATAATGCAACAAAAGTTATTCTCTTAACACAACGTATGAAATAAATACAGTTGTTGATATACCAAATAATTCATCTTATACGTTAACACTTTGACTGCTGTGATAGTCACCGGTGACCGGCGCAAGAGATTTTACTGAAGATCCAAAATATTCGCAATCGGTAACAATAATTATTTTATAAATGCAGTTATTTTTAGAATAGTGATGCGGTCCTTTGGTCTCCAATACCTGGACATTATTTACATTTTGCATAATTCAATCAAACGCTGTAGTATTTCATAGCATCGTCGTTTTAGTACAGCAAAATACGCATGGCAGTCAACGTGTTAACACTTTAACGACCGCTAGCCGATTAATCGACTTTTCGGTTACAACTGCTATTTACCGGTAGCCGATTAATCGGCTTTTCAGTGGTCAACGGTTATATTAGGTAAAATAAATATCAGATGATATTATGACAATTCTAAATGACAATAAAATTACGACTGCTTTGAAACCAAAGGATTCTCTTATTATAACACATTCAGTATTTTTCAGTTATAAAGCTTTACAAATAGGCACATAAACAATTTCTGCGCAATATCCAAAACAGAATCGGTCGTTAGTGAGTGGCATTTTCAGTCAATAGCGGTCGGTAAAGTGTTAATTATTGTGACTGCAGCACGTCAGAGATTGAAAAATTTGGTAAACGCATATGTACGCATAGTCCATGCCAATAGCTTTCGGTGGACGCGTATATGCGTCCATAGCATTCACAGGGTTAATTTGATTGCTATGGACACATATATGCGTCCGCCGAAATCTATCCGTGTCGACTTAAACGCTGTTCAAGAATAATTTTTTGACGAAATAAGAGAGACGACAGAAATAACGCACTTAGAACGAAGACGGAAATATGATGGCTGCTGAAAAATATGCGGAAGAGAGGACGTTCATTCGAGTCCGCCGTAGTCTAGTTACCGGCGAATTCCTTTCCACAGCCCGGGATCATCTCTTTCGGCATCGCCGCGCCGAGCGCCGATCTTTGATAAAAGTTGCTTGAAATTCTCATTTTCAGCCGACTCTTTGCGACGCCAGCGATTATTTCGTCGCTCGGCACCGCCCCGTTCGAAAATATTTCCTTATATCTTCCATAGCCTCGCGAACGGCACTGCATTGCAAATATTGATCTTCAGCCCCTCCACTCCGTCGGATTCTTTGGTGCATAATGCGGCGTTCTCATTAGAGCAGGCGGCAATATTTTAAAGGGTTTAATGAGCGGAGGGCCGGCAGTATACATTTCAGATCACCCAGTATGTACGTGGAAGAGACTGTAATGCGAGGGGTGGAAGAGCTACGGGTGCAATAAGACGAGGACGAGGACTAGAAGGAGAGCGACGTCGAGCGGGAACGGAGAGAGAATGACAGAGGACGAAATAGAGAGTTAGGGTAGACAAGTGGATCGTTAATCAGGGTCTCGTCATTAATAAAGAGTTCCTTCACGATTCCATCCTCACGCGACCGCGTTCTCATCATGCTCTCCTCGCAAAAAGCCTACTGGCCATCGTGTCATCTCGGAATCGTAAAGGTGATGTATGGCCTGCGTTAGCGGCGCTGGCGGTGTATCACGCGGACGAAATATAAAGCGACGGGTTACGACGATTCTTTCCAACTGGCGAGAAGGTAGGCAGACAGGCCGACGGAGAGGGAGAAGGACAGAGACGGGCGCCATAAAAAACTGGGCCGTCCGCGTTTCGACTTTGACGAAACTCCGAGCGAAACTTTGGGCATTACTCACCCCGGTAGATTCATACAGTAAGTAAGATATGTATTTTTGGTAGAGTAAAGTTCTTGTTTGGATTCACGGTAAGAGATGTTTTCGCGTAACCGTCTCAGGAGAAACTTTCGCGCGATGGAACTGTGCTGTGAAATTTTTTCTTTCCTTCTCTCTCGCTCTCCCTCTCCCTCTGTCTTCGGGCGTTGAGAAATTTGCCGGAATTATGTCGGGAGAAATGTGGGAATATCGCGGGCGATGAGCAAACATCCTTTATCGCAGCAATACGTATTACTGATATTTAACCTCCTCGAAAGCAGAGCCAAGGTTCATCAATATCGAACACAGCCACTTCAATTTATTTTCTTGTCGGTAACTCAATTGCAGTTACCTCTCCACTTGCTGGTCGAATGTGGGTTACATTTATTTTAAAGTACCGGTTCGTTAGACACATCGTTAAATCCGCAGTACTCCTTGCAGATGTTTTCTTACCCGTGAAATCGCGAGGAGAAGATATGAAAATGGTCTATGATGAATAAGTCTGCCAATCAATAGTAAAGAGGACTTTCGCGACACGGCCCCATCAATTAAGCGTCGATTGTATTAATAGGGATCCGTATAAACAGTTTGTCCCCAATTAAAGCAAAATGTTGCAATAAAGTAGAGCTTCGTTTTGCATTTTTAGCCTGCATCGACAGGGCCGTACGTGTGTTTCTTTGCGCCGCTAAGACACCTAATCGTAATGTCGCCGTGATATATTTTTATCCCTACGTAATTTAGACGAATCCGCGCAGGTTTTAGTTACGTGTGTACGTGAATGCACGACTTTCCACTTGGTCCGAGAATCGTCATGAATTCTCGTGAGACGAGGACTGTGAGGGGGTTAGTTCAACCCCCGGCTCTCACATATACACGCAGACGTACACATCCGCGTTACTAACCAAACGGTCCGTCCGATTCTTTCCTTCGGCAAAACGATCGTACCGTGGGCTGAGTCGGCGAAATATATTTCATGGCGATCTAGTGAGACGTGCTGGACGACATCGTTATTTTTTTGTTCCTTTCCTCTTTTTCCATCGTTTCCTCTCTTTCCCACTGCCCCCTCCCCCCTCTAGTCTGCACACCCATTCACCTTCCCTCAGTTTCTCTGACCCTCCAGTAATTTTATCGAGCTGTGCGCTCAATGTTATCACAGTGTTACCGAGGGTGCTTAAAGAAAATTAACATTTATCGCACAGACTTTTAATCCGCAAGTGCTCCAGTTGGCCGGGGTTTTAAATGGCTTAAATAGTTATCGACGAAGAGATCTCTTAGGATTATGAACTTAACAACAATTGTTTTTATCAGAAACCGAATTAGATGAACAAATCGACTAGTCGCGGTGTGCGTACGTAGTTAGAGAAGTAGATAATGACTTCGATTATGAACGGAAGGTTATAAGAAGATTACGGAAGCCGCCACATGATCACGTTAAGCAGCTTGCGTGTGTTTTGTTAAGTTAAAATTTTGCAGAAACCGCAGGCGCGCTTTCACAGTGGAATAAAAATCCTGCAATATGTCGCGCCGTACGCGAGTACAAATTTACTTGGCTCTGTCTTTACTCGACGCGTTTCGGTCGGCGAGAAATGTACCATTCCTGCTTTCCCGACTTTTCCAAACGCCTTCTCGAATGCATACATTCAAAAGCAGATTTGCGCGTTTGTGCGATTTCGATGCTCCGCTTTCGATGCCGGCACTGGAAATGCGGGAATTGCTCTATCTGCCAATGTCAGACAAAGCGATCTCCCGGTAGCGTGGAGACCGGAAAAGCACGGTACTTTGTATAATATCGTCATTCTTAAGACGATAATGCCGGCATAGCCTTCCTCGGAACATGTCTTGATTGACATAGAATACGTGCCTGCATAGTCTTTCGATCCTGCTTCGTCAAGCACGAAAGTTCTATGTTGAAAGGAAGATATTGTCGGCGAAACGGAAACAGTTGAATTATAGGAAAAATGTCGTCGAGGCATTTGGAAGACAGGCACTCGAGAGATTTTAGAATGAACCGATTGTCGAACGACGACCGTAAATAGATTTACGCTTTACGTTCCTCTCTCATATCGAGCAAAGTCCAAGTTTATTTCAACTACGAAGTAGTTTCTGCGCTCGCACGCGCACTATCACGAGCGAGCAATGCATTGGTGCTGTTCCGATGCGTCGGTCTCACCGGTACTAAAGATTTGAGCTCGGCCCTATCTGTCAGCGACAGGCAAGGCAACCGCCTCCCGGGACATAAGGATACGGAAGAGAGCGGGAGCAAGGCATGGGGTGAAAAGGGGGTGAGAAAACGATAAGCGTGCGCGCACGCGAGTGCACGAGAGGGAAAGAGCGAGAAAACGCGGGGAACATTTAGGGTTGCTAGAAGCCTAAGTAGTAGTCACGAGCGGGCCTGCAGGATGCCAAAATTGCGGCTTAAACATGAGGCGCGCAGCCCGAGTCAAACTGCGAGATTGCTACCCCCGACCTCTCTTGCCCTCATCTAAACCGCCCACATATACAGCGTCAGTCCCTCGAACTCGTTCGATAATATTGGATATGGCACCCATCCTCCGTCGCCCGTTGCAACTCCCGGCCCAGCCCTCCACCTACCCCTTTGCCTATCCCCATCCTTCAGCCGCTTCTCCTTCGCCAGTCGCTCCCCAGTACTCAACCATCCAAGTAACCACCCTCACCTCCAAAAGCACCCCGGCCTCTGTCGACCAATATGCGGTAGAAGTTATATGGTGTCGCTCTACCCCGTGCTCGTCCCCTTTCTCGTCCCCTTTCTCACCCCCTTTCAGCCGCGCGTACCATACCTCTCCCTTCCAACCATCGAACCTGGAAGATGCTGAGTTCTCGAGTTTCTTAACTTTCCTTACTTACTTCCTTCCTTCCTTCCGGTCGCTGTTCCTCTGCCTGTAAAGTCGGTCCTCGTCTAGAACTTAATATCGTGAGGCGCACGGTAGCGACGCAAGGCGGAATTTTATCAGTGAATCTGCAGCCTCTTCGATTGCTTCATCGATCACCCTTCGCACGCCTCCCCTCTCCCCTCTTCATCTACCGCCGGCGTCGTGCCATAAATTGCCAGCATCTTATTTACCTGCTCGGTATGATCGTGCCGAGTTCTTTCGAAACTTATTTGTGACGTTCTGTCACGTCGACCGAACTAGATTATCATTAAGTCCGCACGCCGGACGACGATGCAAGATGACGGAGACCGGGAGGCGATTCTCTTTGCCACGAACTGCTACGCGGATTTCCCACTGAATCGGTAATCGAACGTCGACGGTCGTCGAGGATCGACGGCCGCGTAATGAAGCGCGATTCTGAAAGGCCGTTTTAAAACACAGTCCCGAATCGCGTTCCGAAACGCGTCCTGAAACGCTGGTACAACACTTTAATAATTAAGGCACGCCACGACTCATCGTTATATCGCAAAAATCTCTCGCTGACCCCTTTTCACTCGCACTCGCGCACACCCGGGCAATCCAATTACGCGTACGCGCATATTTAACGCACGTGCGCGCGAATGTTTAACCGTGCCGCGTGTTAATAGGAAAAAAATGGAAATGGGATAGCTTCGGCGTTGCCGCGTCGCAAGGCAACGTAATTATCGAACAGGCTAACATTTGACGCGCGATAGATCTCCGCTGACACGGGAACAAAATGACTGAGGAGTAGGAGAAAAAGTTGACGTCGAGTTGCGCCGGGAAATGGAAGAAAGGGGAACAACGTCGGAATAATAAAGCCAGACGGATACGACGGGCTAAATAAAAGGATCGCGCTGTTTGCTGGCGAGGAAATTCGGTTTCTGCTAAGCTTTCATGACCAAGACTACTAAAGAACAATTCGATTCTCGAGTCTCGAAAAATGTATCTCGCCCGACGGTCACGCCCACTTCCGGTACACTTGCTCGGATAAAGTACCTCGTTGCCACCGACTCGATCGTTACCACTTCGCGCCTTTTACTCTCTTTCCCTCGGTTCTTTTTATTTCACGCGCGCGCGCTCGCGCACACACACACACACACACAGGGCTGTGCCTACGCCCACTGCGAGCAGATTTTCGCTGATACCGAAAGAGCTCAACCCCCCGGGGGCACTATTCCTTTTCACCCTTCGTCACAACTCCGTTCGCAATAATATCGCGCGAGCGTCTGGCGGATCGTAAGCAAAGTGAGAAAAGTGCAATCGCGGGTCGCGCCCCGACCTCCGACCCCCCGACATCCTCGGGGTCTTCCTTTGTCTTCGCACGAAAGTTCTATATCCCGGCGAAAAATAATAACCAAAGTATGGCGCGACACGATCATTTTCCAGCTAAACGCATCTGGGAATTTTCCGGGTCGGCGGCGGTCGCGCGAATATTTCGCGCGCCTGTCAGCGGGTGGAAGATCACGCGGCCGCGTGATAATCCGAGTCATCCCGAACGAATAATCCTAATTCAAAGGCTCGCGCGTCTCACAACGCATATGATCGCTCGCGCGTTAACCGAACTGTGGCTTTTTCCTCCCCTTTCAGCGGATACAGGGTTTGCACACGACGTTATTGTCGGGGTAATTATCCACGCTATCCTCTTTTTCCGCTTTACGGCTTACCCTTCCCCATAAAGGGAGCTGACTACGTGCTTTTACCACCTTAGGGGGCGTGTCGCGCGGGACGTTGCTCGCTCGGGCAATAAAAAAGCGCAGCGCCGCGTGATCGGGGCGCACCATTCTATATCAGCGGGCTCGTGGATAAAAAAAAATGAAAAAGAAAGAGGTGGCTGCAACGTCGGTGAGCCGCCGCTCGGTTTCGTTCACGTACGTGAATCGCCGTGCATGTGTGCGCATACATACGCAGCGGGTGTAACTGATGGCGACCGTTTATGGACGATGAGTTTATGGGGCTCCTTTACTCCCTTCAAGAATGCACCGGATCGTTTATCGTCAGGCCTTTATCATTATTCCGCGTCAGGCCGAGGGTTAGGAATATCGATCTCGAAGTTCGTTTTGTCGAACGTTTCATAACGTCGCGCGCCACGAGGGGAACAATATTTTTGCGTATAGTTTTTCCGCTAACTCGATTTCGCGCGTCACGCGATCGAACGTTCGCGCTCGACAACAGTGAAGATATTATTTAACGCGGAGAGACTTTTCGCGAAAAATCCTTTATTATTTACCGAAATATTCTGATGGCTCGTTACGTTAAATGACACTCTTTTTCTGCTGGCATCGGGCGCGAAGCGGTTTATCACGAAAACATCCATTTTCTACTAAAGGCAATTTTTGAATAATTCTTAACGCATTGATTTTGACAGCCTACCCGGCAAAAGCTATAATCCGTATCGCGCTTTCATTAGCATTTGATCCACGCGTAACGTACGCACACATAATGACGGGCTTAAATACCATGCATACAGTGTTGCGCTTGCGTATCAAGGTTGTCCGAAACTTTTAACCCACCGAATGTACAACATGATACCGTCCGACTCACTGATTTACGTATTAACGAAGCGTAAAGACTAATTATTGAATACCAATCGCGAGTTCCTACAGGCTCCCGGATTAATGCACGTAATAATGTACGGACGCAGCATGAGTGCTGACTGTCGATGTTTAATCAGCGGATCCGCGTCACAAGTCGAAATTCGATCTAACGCGAGTTTATCAATGGAGCGCATCGAGAACGATATCTGTCTCTCTGTCTCGTCTGCAATCGCTCTCTCCCTTTCTACATATATATATATGTTTCTTTCCTGTCCCTCTTTCTCTCCCGCCGCTGATCGATGCGGCGTAATTCGCAGACCCCGAACGTAAATTCATCCGATTACACTGGGAGGCCAGCTTAAGAGGCGAGCCAACGTTGTTTGGCCGGACGAACTTTCGGGGACGCCAAAAATCCAAAACGAAGCGCGATAACTGGAACGTCACTACCAATTAACGGGAAACAGTCGAATAGTTCGAAAATATCGCTCAACGTCGACGGAACTGGACCGTAAGCTTTTTGCAGCCCGAAACGTTTGTTACCTTATGAAACGAGTAACCCTAATTTTTAACCCCCGAGACGGTATAAGTGCTCCACGCGTTTGATATTCTCATTATTTGCGAGCGCGATTATTAAAGAACCTGGAATAAAACGTGAAGGCAAACTAATAAAGAACGAGCACTTTGCATCATTGTACACGGTTGTAATTTGAAACAGAACAAACAACTCTTGGCGAGCCGCTTAGAGCAAGGTAAACTCTCGCGCCAACGTGAACATTTGTTAAATATGCACGATTCCCCTTTGCTCAAGCCGCGTGAAAGAGGACCCTAGACAAAATACGGAGTGCAGCAGTTCGCCTCGCTGCAGAGGATTTACAATTACCGAAGATAGGTCCAGCGTTAAATGAGCACCGAGGCCGACTGTATTAGTCATAGAGCTCGCTAAACGTGTCGCCAGTGCTTAACGTTGCAGCGAGAATTGCCTCTATTCCGTACGCCGCAGCCCTGAAGCGCAAACAAAAGGTTCATTTTGCGTTACGTACGCTGAGAGTGGATGTATATAAGCTGTGTCAAGTTCCGCTGCTCGCTATACATATTCGGCCGCTCGTCTGCACGCGATGACGGTAATTGTTACTTCTTTTGAAAAGCGGCCCGCGACGCAGTCGCTTTCAATTTCGCCGATTAACGGTCTTCGGCGACAGTCGACGCGCGGACGTGGGATATATGGGGTTATCGAGGGGTTATAGAAGCGGTAAAGTGCCAGGGTGAGAGTGCATCTCCATCGACGTGTCCGGCGCATCAACATCGACTCTTATTCCCGCTGGCCGCACGCTTTGTTATCCTGAACGCTTATTTGCGCAGATCGACTGCTCGCTGCCGCTTATCGGCAATGCCCGATTGCCCATTCCGATCGCGGGGAGTTATTTCAGTAATCGGCCCGCACATTCGCACGAAATTTATTCCGTAAATCTCGTTCCCTTTCGATTTCCCCCCGACACGTTCCATTTCCGCATTCGCCCTGCTGCTGCCTTTCAATCTTTAACTCGGCGCACACAGAGCGCGAGTCTAATTATTGCGTTCTTGGAGACGAGTTTTCGAGGCCGATTGAAATTCCACGAGGGGGATACCAAACGGTGATTAGGTTGCGTAATGAACCGGGAGCCCGCACAATGGAATGGCATCGCGATGAATGAGAAAGATGTTGTCTCGCATGAGGTCGCCGTAGCAAGTGCACCGTGTGGAGTATCCGCTGACAGCTGACACGTGACACGTCCATTCCCCTTGCCTGACTGACAAATATCACGTCCCATGAGAAAGCGCGGCATAGTGGTTGAAAAACAATGAGCTTCATATCTTTCTCTTCCTCTCCTGCCGTTTCCGCTCCGTCTACCGTCGATAATGAACACAGTAATTGTTGGATAATCACGAAGATCCCTCATGCACGTGAGAGCACAGGCATGTCGCAGGAGCAAACCTCGGAAGCTGATTACATTCCGTGAAGAACGACGGCAGACCAAACAATGCCGGATAGAATGGAATGTGCGACGAAACTCTGTGTCTACACGTACGCCCCTGTCAGTTGGAAAAAGAAACACAGAGCTGGAAATAGACTGCGTTGAAGGACAAGGAAATGCGGATGGAGAAACAATGATCAATAGATGGTAGGGGCTCATAACGCATATGTCAATGCTCGAGAATAGATGAGGACTATCGTTGATAATTCCGGTGTTCTTTGTTTTGGAGCAAAATTACGTGGTACGTTAAGAACCTATTGTACTACACGGTGAGGAGATATTTCGCGAAACGATCCGTATCAAGTCAAGCAAGAATGGCACTCGGTGCGATCACGTTTGGCATAAAACTACACTTTAACACGTTGACTGCCGTGGCGTTCATCAGTGCCGGCGCAAAAGGTCTCACGAACAATTCAAAAAATACCCAATCGGTAGCATTTATAATTTCGTAAATGCAATTAGTATTAAGTAGTGACTCAATTCTTTGGCCTCCGATACCTTCCGTTTTGTACAATTCAATCATATTCTGTAGTAATTTATTACGTTGCGGTTTTAAAACGTTGACTGCCGAGGGTATTTTACTGTATTAGAACGGCGATGCTATGAAATACTGCAGTGTTTTACTGAATTATGCAAAATGTAAATAATGTGCAGGTATTGGAGACCAAAGGATCGCATCACTATTCTAACAACTGCATTCATAAAATAATAATTGCTACCCATTGCGAATATTTTGGATCTTCAGTAAAATTTTTCGTGGTAGTCACCGGTGACCATCACGGCAGTCATAGTGTTAATATAGTAAAATACACACGGCGATCAACGTGTCAACACCTTGACTGCGACGGTGGTCCCCGGTGATCGGTGCAAAAGATTTTACTAAAATGCAAAAAATTCGCAATGAAGCCTATTTGAAATCTTACAAATGCAATGGGTATTGGAACGGTGCTCCAATACTTTGGCTTCTAACATCTCTGCGTTACCTTCAATTTGCACGATTAAATCATACTCTACAGTATATCATCGTAAAGCGGTTGTAACATAGCAAGATACGCTTGGCAGTCAACGTGTTAACGAAGAAACAACAGTGTTCAAAGCCACACGCTATTCCACACTCGAGATCTCTCACGTGACTGTCATTCCTGCTTAATCTCGTTCATCTCGCGAACACTCCATTCGTTTGTTTATTCCCAGTAACGTGGTTCTCAGTTTCACACTCTTCACTTCACGCATTCCTACGCATATTACCAAAAATTGATCGGAAACGAACGTACAAGAGAGAACAAACTTCAAGGCCGTATTTGGGGTAGAAAAAATTGGCGACTGTCGATGCGAAGCAGTATCAAGTTCGATAACTAAAATCGGACAGCAGGAATGCGCGACCAATACAAAATGAGAAAGCTTTTATCCGGCAGACGATCCCTGGGGCATGCTGTCGTTTCGACAGCCCCGACGGGGGATCGGAAACACTGCGGAACCTGGCGTTCCGTTCGCGGATGACGAGCGGGCCCAAGCGTTTATGTCGAAAAATCGCAGAGGGCGCCGCAAAATCAATGACAGTTGATGCGACCCCGGAAGCGCACTGTTTTCGTTATAAATAAACCCGTCCGCGCGAACGAGTGCCTGGTTGTTGCTGGCGATTAGCCTGCAGGAGTCGGCTTGATTTGCAATTCTGGGTGAGACGTAGGCGAGGTCGTGCGGTGACAGAGCGTAGCCCGGCTTATCGGTTTCGTGATCGACTCCGTGATCGACTCCGTTATCGATCCGGGATCAACAAAGCGCAATCTTGTCGGCACCTCCTCAATCGAAAATAGATGCGACGTCGTGCATTTGTGTGCCGAAATGACGGCTTGTCAGCGTGGCTGGATATCAGAAGATCGAGATGTTGACACGTCGGTTAATGCAGGTCGAGTTTGCTCGTGGCCACGATAAGGACCACGTCGATTTACATCGCGCCCTGCGGATCCGTCGAAGGAAGAGTTACGAGAACGTGATTCTCTCGCGCCGAATACACGACTCTCGATCGATGCGATGGCGCCACGAAATTAGGAACACGTCCGCGAACCCGTGCCCGTAGTCGAAAGCGCCGCACGGGAGATAGAGCTTCCGAAGAAGCAGATAGGGCGCCCAGATACGGAACGGTCCGATAACGAAGCGACAATAGATTCATTTCACGCGTGCTTACCGTCGATTATTTTAGAGACGGTAATGTACGAACGTAGGTACGTTTGTGCATCGCTTTGCCGATCGGCCTGCTCCCGTGCTACTGACGTAATTTGTATGGACAGACATGTTCCGCATTATGTGCACTTCCAACGTGAAATGAACGTATAATGCGAATATTCAACTCCGACTGTATTTCCAGCTAAGCACTCAATAAATTATTACCAGTTCCGATGATTAAACGAATGACTGCCAATGAACCTCGAAACAAGGTCCTACGGTACTGCGCCGTGCGATTAACTGAACGAAGCACGAGTCCTTTCACGTGCAGACAAGTTTCGGTGAAATGCACAGACAACCCGACCTATTTACGGCGCATGTGAATCGAGAGACGCAATTGTGCGAACACCGTCGAAAGTCCCGAGCAATATTCTTACGATACCTGTTACTGCAGGAGCCACCTTGCCGTTCGTGTATGACACGACATACTTGCATCGGCGTCTAGTATTACAGCTCGAAGAACGTCACACACTCCTCGCTCCGTGATCAGAATTTCACGTATCCTCCGATACGTGTAAGAAGCTGGGCAATAAAAGTTCGCACTAAAGCGTAAATACAATCGTTTGCTATAAGGATCGAGCCTGCGACATGTATTTCCTCCGGCCTCTTTTGTTCCGACGGAAAAATGCGTAGGTGGAGGTGCGCGCGTTAAACGCGCACAGTGTAATACACGGCGTTGCCCGGAGAAGTGCACAGTAAACTTTCAATCAACGGCACACTGCAGTAGAGACTCAGGGGTAACGGCTCTCGTATGTGCGGACACGCTGCCCTACCGAGTTCGGGAACAGGTATTACGTACCTGCCTTCCGGTATAACGTTGCACCGTGTACCGGTGCCACTCACGCTTCTGTTTCGTGATCAGAATAGTGCGCCTTCGACACAAAGTGTGTTCGTACCCGAATATTTCCTAGGGTGCATACTTCCGAAAATCGTGTACACGTAGTACTCGTTACAAGCTGTGCGTCGTCAGACATCGTGGTCCGCTGCATACCATACCTGCAGTTCGAAAACTAGGCCAATGATTAATTACATACACCCGCGCATGGCGTATATTACATCGTCGAACTGTAAAAAGTTCCGCCTCTGCAACGAATTGCGCGACTAATTTTTGATACGTACCGAATGATGAAGCGCACGAAATTTATTCGAATGTTATCTATCGACGTAAAAGACAGTTCACATATCGTTTGAGTCGACTTTCAAACCTGAAATTGGTATAGGAGCCGCGCATGCCGTATATTACATTGTCGAACTGTAAAAAGTTCCATCTCTGCAACAAATTGCGCGACCAATTTTTAATATATACCGTATGATGAAGCGCACGAAATTTATTCGAGTATTATCTATCGACGTAAAAGACAGTTTAGGTATAGTTTGGGTCCTCTTTCAAGTCTGAAATTGGTGTAGGACCCGCGCATGGCGTATATTACATCGTCGAACTGTAAAAAGTTCCATCTCTGCAACGAATTGCGCGACCAATTTTTAATGTATATCGTATGATGAAGCGCACGAATTTTATCCGAGTGTTACCTATCGACGTAAAAGACAGTTTGCATGTAGTCCGAGTGTTCTTTCAAGTCTGAAATTGGTATAGGACCCACGTTTGGCGTATATTACATCGCCGAACTGTAAAAAGTTCCACCTCTGCGGCTAATTTTTGATACGTTCCGTATGACGAAGCGCATGAAAATTATTCGTGTGTTATCTATCGACGTAAAAGACAGTTTACATATCGTTTGAGTCTTCTTTCAATTCTGAAATTAGTATAGGACCCGCGCATGGCATATATTACATCGCCGAACTGTAAAAAGTTCCACCTCTGCAACGAATTGCGCGACTAATTTTTGATACGTACCGAATGATGAAGCGCACGAAATTTATTCGAATGTTATCTATCGACGTAAAAGACAGTTTACATATCGTTTGAGTCGACTTTCAACCCTGAAATTGGTATAGGAGCCGCGCATGCCGTATATTACATCGTCGAACTGTAAAAAGTTCCATCTCTGCAACAAATTGCGCGACCAATTTTTAATATATACCGTATGATGAAGCGCACGAAATTTATTCGAGTGGTATCTATCGACGTAAAACACAGTTTGCATATCGGTTGAGTCTTCCTTCAAGTCTGAAATTAGTACAGGAGCCGCGCATGGCGTATATTACATCGTCAAACTGTAAAAAGTTCCATCTCTGCGACTAATTTTTGATACGTACCGTAAGATGATGCGCACGAAATTTATTCGAGTATTATCTATCGACGTAAAAGACAGTTTACATATAGTTTGAGTCTTCTTTCAAGTCTGAAATTGGTATAGGACCCGCGCATGGCGTATATTACATCGTCGAACTGTAAAAAGTTCCGCCTCTGCAACGAATTGCACGACTAATTTTTAATACGTACCGTATGATGAAGCGCACGAAATTTATTCGAGTGTTATCTATCGACGTAAAGACAGTTTACATATCGTTTGAGTCTTCTTTCAAGTCTGAAATTGGTACAGGACCCGCGCATGGCGTACATTACATCGTCGAACTGTTCAAAGTTCCGCCTCTGTGACTAATTTTTAATACGTACCGTATGACGAAGCGGAGGAAATTTATTCGAGTGTTATCTATCGACGTAAAGACAGTTTACATATCGTTTGAATCGCCTTTCAAGTCTGAAATTGGTATAGGACGCGTTAGCTTCCACTCAAATGTCGTATCACCGTATATCTGCCTGCGGCGCCCTTTGCCGCGATCGGAATATTTAAACTGTCCATGTACGGAATGCCGATATCAGGGATGCCTGTATCACGCATGACTGGCCCACATCCATCTTCTCTCATTTCCCCGTTCACCGTCATAAATACAGTTTGACACCCGTAAATACGGGGCAGCGAGGGTCGTGCGACGTACACCATGCTAAACCTTCGACGGGGGACCTTCAGTGGGTCAAATCGATAATTGTTACAGCGACGGGACGGTCGATTAATAAAAATCAAATCCTGTGTCCAAGTGTTTGCCCTTGGACCCCTCCTTCGAATTATACAACGACAGAGCACTCGCCCTACGTTTTATACTATCACAATGGCAAAGACTGTTACCTAAACTAACCCACCACTCCACCGTTGAAACCCTCTACCATTCTACCAGTTTAATGTAGAGTGCACATTCTATCAATTTAATGCTAGAATATACGCAAACGCAAACGAGTTGTTCCGCGAATCAAAACGCGCCAAAATATATTCCACATACCAACATACGTAACGCATGAAACAGCGAAATACAATCCCGCGGCCTTTTTCTAGTGCGCGAATACTTAGGAAGACTGTGTCGATTTGTCACACGATGCATTGGCAAGCCGGACTTCCTCGTCTCGGTAAGATCGGTCGGCAGCTGGTGCGCGTACGTTCACCAATTCCAAGTAACGTCGGCGACGCGGCAAAGTGCGCATAACGCGGTGTACGGAGGTATGAAAAGAGCTGGGCAAACTTTCAATCAATCGTCCGGCATTGCAGTAGTAACGGGTCTTGTATGGGCGGACAGGCCGCCCAGGGCTTGCTACAACGGACACAGTGGTCGTGGATTTATTTGGTCGGGCAGGAAACACCGACGCTCCACCGCACGAGGGTGCGGATTTCATGCCTGGTAGTGCACGGGAGGAGGAGGAGGTGGTACTATGGGATGGTCTGAAAGGGGTATAGGACAACGACTGACGACGAGCGACGCCGAGAGGGGGGGTCGAACGAGGGAGGACTAAGGGACGGGGACATGCATATTAATAGGGAAACAAGTTCCGAAATGTCTGACCACTCTGAACGAGGCAACGTCGTTGTATCGAATGCTTTGGGTCCGTCTCTCTCTTTCGAGCTTTCTCGTTCCCTCCAGGTTGTCGCCCCGGCGCCTACTACCGATCACTGGCTTTGTCTCGCTCGTCCACCCACGCTCGCACTCGCGCGCACAGAACGTACGATTACTCTCCATTCCAGCTTCAATTCCAACATACGGCGCTGACGACAACTCGTCGGTGATCCTGATGAACGTCGCTACGCTAGTACCGCCGAGATCGATTGGAGCGCAGATCGAACGCGTCGTGCGCATTATCTGCACTATGGAGTGGAACTGATTCCATGAATAATTGCGTAGATAATTCTCCACCAGAACGGTAACATTCAATAACGTCGACTTCTATTATCGACGCGCAAATATTAAACGGTTTGCTTTTTTTTCTGTCTCGCCCCGTAAGTGTTCGCGTCCGAAGCGGGTTGATTTAAATAATGCACGCGTGAGGCCAATCGCGATCGCTGCATTAATTAATTTTGCGCTTAAACTAATAATACGCCGCGTGACAGATCGACAGGCACATACGCCCGTCCGCTTACCGCGGATAATTCCGTCCGCACGGTTTGTCAGGTTATAAGATTGCACGAAATAATAATGTACAATGCACACTATAAAAACGCGAAGGAACGCGCGATATAAACCAGCCGGCATTATTTATCGCTGCCTTGCAATTCGTCCGTCCATTCTCCGCGGCGCGTTTCCAACGAGCGGCACGTTTAATCTGCCCGTATACAATCGCTGCCAAGACAAATCTCTTAAACGAATTTCCATGGAGAATTAAACGAAAATCAAGCGCTTCGGGCAGAAAGGTTAACGATGAAACTGAAGCTTCTAAATTATAACGAGAACAGTTGACACAAAATATGATCGTTAAAGTAAACCGTTTCATAACCTGAGAGGCAAACAGCCGGCAACAATCGCGTCGCCGGCGACCGCAGGCGAAATTTCTTTCCCGAAGGCCGGGATGAAAATCCTCATAGAGGACCCCAACACACGTCACAGCATTTAGCTGGGAACGTGCTTCATGCGGCAAAAAGGAGGACGAAGGGGCGTAGAAAAACTTCGTGGGCCAACTGCTCGCTCACCCTCTCGGGAGCGTGACGCGTGGACGTGAGATGTATTCTGAAAATAAGGTGCAGTCTCTTTCAGGTGCCGAGAAGTTGGTGCAGTCTGGAAATTTGTAAAAGCACATGGCGAACGGGAGCGGGGGAGAGACAGATTGGGAAAGAAAGAAACAGAGAAGAGTCCATAAACGAGAACGGGAGATAAAGAACGGGCGAGCGGGAAGGAGAAAGAGTCGGCGAGTGAAAGAGACGCCGTGCATAAATTAGTGGTGAAAAGTTAATTGGAGCGGACACTGGCTTGCGTTCGCAGTGGTACAAGTTACACTCCTACAACTCGCAGCGGCAGCACACGGGCGACACACGGGCAGCACACCAAACCCCGCACCCCCCCGCGTTCCGTGCCGAGGACATACACATGCCCAGAGAACAGGCAAGAGTAACGCGTACAACAACGTCCCGCAGTAACCTAAATTATCGGCCCCTCCAAATGCTCTGATTTGTGCGACAAATTCGTAATTATTAGCGAATCCTGACACGGCACCGAACGCGCTGCGACGCCGACACCTACAAAATCTCGTAACAAATTCGCTGCCGGAAGCGTTTTGGAGTGTTCTGGATATAAAAATTGGTAATGCCGGAAATGCAATGCAATAATAATGTAAGGAAACTTTATTTACACTATCTTACACTTTTCACGGATCTTAATATACTTAGGTGGAACGTTGGGGGTCTCAGAGAATACTATGTGTTTTGTCCGTTCGGATTCGTCCTTAACCCCTTAATCTATAACTACGGCCATAGTCCGTAGTAGATGATCGGACCAAATGTAAATATTACAGGCATAGCCCGTAGTACATGATCGGGCCAAACGTGAATATTACGGGCTATGCCCGTAATACGATGATCGGGACAAATATAAATATTAGCGGCGGCGCCCTCCTAAAGGTATAAATACTTGTGGAAAATGTGATAAGTAATTCCAACCTGATGTAATAATTGTGGTAGATGCAAGTACTACAAAAAGTTTATTTATACAAAAATCAGTAATACAAAATTAATCATCTGCAATGGTGTCATACAATTCGTCACCGTACTAAACAAATTGTGCGAATGGCTCGAAGGCTGCGCGAGCTTGTTTACGTTTTCGACCCAAAATTCTCAAACGTGAATCGTAGGTTAAGGGGTTAACTCTTTCCTTACGGCAGTGCGGTCCGCGGAAGTAACGCCACTGAACGGGGCACCGCGCCGCGAAGTGTGCACTTGCACGTCAGTAGTCTTCGATATTCGGACTTACGTTTTCCAACGCCACTTTGTAATTCTCTTGTATGTACAGTTTTTTAAGAGTTACATAGCAACTGTTTCATCGTATTATACGGAAAACATGAAAATGAGTATATTGTATGAATATTCAGTTATTTACATATTTAGAAATTTTGCTATTGTAAGTAAAATTTTGGGTAGTTAGACATCAAATTATAATTCTTAGCCATTTAATTCAGAATGATAACTAGCGAGAATCGGCACAGGTGGTCGCATACACGTCGATTATAGTAAACACTACTATAGTTATAGTAAACAGCTGTACACTCTTATTGTCGCGTGGCCGCCGTCTATAGTCGGCACCCGTACACAGCGAGTCGCGCGGCCGCCGACTATAGTCGGCACCCGTAACGAAAAGGTTAACACGTTGACTGCCGTGCGTATTTTGCCGTATTAGAACGGCGATGCTATAAAATACTACAGCGTTTGACTCAATTATGCAAAATGTAAATAATGTGCAGGTATTGAAGACCAAAGGACCGCATCACTATTCTAACAATAACTGCATTTATAACATAATTATTGCTACTCATTGCAAATATTTTGGATCTTCAGTAAAATCTCTTGCGCCGGTCACCCGTGACCCCCACGGCAACCAACGTGTTAACACGTTGACTGCCGTGGTGGTCATCGGTGTCCGGCGCAAAAAATTTCACTAAAAATGGAAAAATTCGCAATGAAGTCTATTTGCAATCTTGTAAAAGTAATTGATATTGCAACAAAGCTTCAATACTTTGGCCTCCAAAAACTCTGTGTTACCTTTATTTTGCACAATTTAATCATACTCTGCAGTATTTAATCGCATCGCGGTTCTAACATAGCAAAATACGCTTGGCAGTCAACGTGTTAAATATTCCACCGATAGGTAAAGAATAGGAGGTTCGGTGGAAAGGGATGGTGTCCGGTGAAAGGTTACCACCGGCAGGCCCAAGACAAGCTATACGCATGATATGGCCGCAACATGCATTTACGCCACATGTGTGATATTTTTCTATCGACAGAAGTCGCGGCTGTGTCGGAAGTCGCGTGAAATACAGAATGCGTCACGAGGCGGTTATATCCATGACATTAGCATACACGCCGGTTATTGCGGACTGCAATCGCAAGATATATGCGGTAAATTCGATTACCCAAATGAAGCAGCGATCGAAGTTACACATACTTGTCCAGCGCGCACGCCGATATCAGCAAGTCTGCTAACCTCGAACCTGTCATCGCACATGGATTCGCATTAGCGCGCCGCGTACCCGCGGCAGGGGGGGGGGGGGGGGGGGGTGGAAGATGGAAAAGGGGCAAATCGGAGTAACGGCCATGCTGTGCGGCAATCTAAATTATCGGCTCAGCTAAATACGCTGATTCGTTCGACAAATTCGTAATTATTGTCAGAACCGCGCGCGGGGCATAAACCATTGCGGTCTTGAGGTCAACACCGTTCGAACATAGATCTTTGCGTAAACTATCCGGCCAACAAAAATTCCGATGCAACCTCGAATACCGGTAGCCAATACGCGATTGTGTGATGCGGAACGCGAATTCGGCGTACATAAGTAATGTGGGATATTTTAGTGACAACAAATAGATGTTTATTTTAACACGTTGGCTGCCGTGGGGGTCACCGGTGACCGGCGCAAGAAATTTTACTGAAGATCCAAAATATTCGCAATGGGTAGTAATAATTATTTCATAAATGCAGTTATTGTTAGAATAGTGATGCGATTCTTTGGTCTCCAATACTTGCACATTATTTACATTTTGCATAATTCAGTTAAACGCTGTAGTATTTTATAGTATCGCCGTTCTAATACGGCAAAATACGCACGGCAGTCAACGTGTTAATGAATTAAATAACAATACAAGATAAAATGCTTCGCGTGTATCGACCCCGTGGTGACTCCGTGGCGACCGCTCCCGAACTGCCCCGACGCTCTTTTCTCTTATAAACAATTGAATCGCGGATCATACCATCGGTCGCTCACCTTATTCGCTTCCCTAGCAAGTAATTTATTCGAGAACCTTCCAAACACATGCGTACACATTACAACTTATTCCAGAATCTTCCAAACGCTCGATCGCTCATGCATACACACACACACAATCGGGTGTTGCCAGTTCATATCGCGATACCACAGTAATGCAAGTATTGAACGTAGCTTCATAATCATTCATTTTGTAAGTTGTTAACGAAATGTAATGCCTAATGGATACTGGCCCGCTGTTGACGTTTACGTAAGCGACGTCATAGCGCGTTGCCGCTTTATTTCATCGTTTCCGCGCACCATTCAGATTGGTCATTTTAGTCCGCGCATGCATATGGTGCGCGAAATGAGTTTTCGGGGATATGCTTTTTCAATGGGATTTTGTTTTTGCGTTACCTCGCTCATAACTCTGTCATTACAGGCGTTCCCGATCGGTCGATGAATGAAAGCAGGGCGCGTTCGACGCATTTGCTGTATATTTTTTAATCAATGACAGAAAAGAGTGCGTAATCGTAGAAAATGGAGATACCAGCTGGTGCATGAGGTATTAATACGTTGATGACTGCGAATTCTCTAACGATATAACAGTACTGAAGCGAAGAACATTACTTTTATCATTGCATCATAGGTGGGCCTAAATATCTTCAAATTACTGAAAGCGTGTTGCAATAACGTCAAATAGATTTGCAACTATAAAACAGCGATACAACATTAACGTGTGATAATAAATAGGCAGAAAAATAGCTTAATATTTTCTACGTCTCTTAACACATTAACTGCCATGGTGGTCATCGGTTACCGCCGCAAAAGGTCTCACGAAAAAATTAAAAAAATACCCAATCGGTAGCATTTATAATTTTGTAAATGCAATTAATATTAAATAGTGATTCAATTCTTTGGACTCCGATATCTGCGCATTATTTTCATTTTCTACAATTCAATCATATTCTGTAGTACTTCACCACGTTGCGGTTTTAATATAGTCAAATACGCATGGCAGTCAACGTGTTAAACAAACAAGGTTTTCCGAAAAAATTTTCAAATACGTTAAAAGAACTTTAAAAAACATTAAATATGTCAAATGTTTGTTTCGTTAAGTTGAACACAAAAGCACAAATCAAAATAATCTGCTGACATCCCCTTTACCATTTTCGCGAAAAAATAACAGCCCTCAGCAGAATGTGCACTTTTGGGTTATTAAAGGGGAAGCCGGGAGTGCAAAAAGGGTATACACAGAAGCGCAAACTTTGGTACAGTTTAGGAAATATAAGAGTCCTCCAATGAACTTGTCCTTGCGAAGCGTCAAAGGCCGTTGAAAGGGCGTCGAAAAAGCGGCAACCGCCTCCTGAAAATCGCAGCGGTTGCGGAGATATAACGCAGAGGTCATAAAAAGTGCATGAAAAACACGGTACACGGTCACGGATTTTCAGACGATGAACTTCTAGACAAAACTATTTGCGTTTTTGGGTAACGCGGCGCTCAATGTGTTAAGGCATTGTGTGCGGACAAAATGAGGCACGAAGGGAAGCGAGTATTGCGCAAGCCGGCCGTGAGATTCCCGACGTTCCCGAAGGTGTGTGCGAGCGTGGGTACGCGTAGATGCGCACAGACGGTTGCAGGTAGTTTACTTTTTAATTCGTTCCGGCCCACGTGCTTTAATAAAACCGTTGAAACAAGCACCCAAAAAGGAGGAAGACGCATGCGTCCGTGTACGGGCTTGAACGAACGAACCAACACAGACGGCCGTCAAACCGGCGTCGGTTCTTGGCTTTTTAATTAATGAACACCCGGTGAATGCAGAGCGCCCGCCATGGTTCGGGCATTCACCTTACTACCACCGCCGCTGCCGATACTAAAAATGATAATTATTATTAATATTGTGACTATTATAAGACACTGGAGTGGCCGGTAACGAAGGCGTTGCGCGCAGAGCGACCGGAAGCGACGGCGAGAAAGAACAGGCGAAAAAAAGAAGGGGAGCGCAGAACGAAAGGTAGGCGGCCGCGCTTTCATTAAACTCGCTCGCATTACCGGTCTGCTCCTTCTTGATAACGTATCGGCTAATTTCATGCCCGAGCTTGCAACACTCGGCCGAGTTTTCTGCCGCGCTTTTCAGCGAGCGTCGGCGTCCGTGCCCAGCCTCCTTCTCGCGCTCACGATACTTCGAGGGTCTCCTCCTTAAACTTATTTGCACGACCGGCTACGTACAGGAAAGAGAAATATTCGCCGCTCCAGTTCGCGCCCCCCGCCCGCCGCCGGAAAGTTTCGGCGATTGCATCCTACGCCGCAAAACTGGCAAACCGCTGGGCGCAACCGGATACGCCAGATCAATTGTTTCGATAATTCGAACGCCGAAAGTTTCGGGTTATATCCTGGCTTCCCACGGTCGACGATAGCGCCGACGATAGTGCGCCCATTGTGATAGGTCCCGCGAGCACTGCCAGCCAGCCGTGGCTTATTCTTTTCCGACCGACTCTACTGAGCCCGCCGATCTCCCCAAACGGCAGCGCTAAACGTGCTGTCAGAAGCGGAAGCGAAAAGGAATGAAAAGTCAGTGGAAAGCTATCGGTCTGAATTATAAACGCGTACACGCATTCGGTTAATGTTACCGGCATTGGCTTGGAGCGTGTTAGAATCAAGAGAAGAGATATATTGCGAAATCTTTGTTTTACAATAACCAGTCCGAACTCTTTACAGTTCTTCGGTGGAATGCCGAGGTGCCAAGGAATGCGATACTTGACCACCTCTTAATCCCCCTTCCCTTTTTCAAACAAAAATTCGTAATGAAGCAAACCTCTCGCGACATGTGCGCATTACAGGTATTTCAATTATTACTCATCGCATTCCGTACAACAATATTTACTTCAGTGCCGGACATTACCTAGGACCCCTTTGAAATTCGCCGCAAATTTATTTTCCGCTAACACGCGTGTTAGAATCAAGAGAAGAGATAAATTGCGAAATCTTTGTTTTACAATAACCAGTCCGAAATCTTTACAATTCTCCGGTGGAATGCCCAGGTGCCAAGAAATGCGACACTTGACCACCCCTTCCCTTTTCCAAACAAAATTTCGTAGCGAAGCAGGCCCCTCGCGACATGTGCGCATTAGAGGTATTTCGATTATTACGTATCGCATTCCGTACAACAATGTTTACTTCTGTGCCGGACATCACCTAATACCCCTTTTAAATTCGCCGCAAATTTATTTTCCGCTAACACGCGTCTTAGAATCCAGAGAAGAGCTAAATTGAGAAATCTTTATTTTACAATAACCAGTCCGAACTCTACAATTCTCCGGTGGAATGCCGAGGTACCAAGGAATGCGATAATCTACCACCCCGTCATTGCCATTCCCTTTTCCAAAGAAAAATCCGTAGCGAAGGAGGCCTCTCGCGACATGTGCGCATTATAGATATTTCGATTATTACTCATCGCATTCCGTACAACAATGTTTACTTTAGTGCCGGACATCACCTAAGACCCCTTTGAATTTCGCCGCAAATTGATTTTCCGCTAACAAGCGCATACACAGAATGTCGGGAAAATAACGCAACTTTTTAAATTAAAAAAAAAAAAAGAATCAGTTATTTGGGCAATTTTATTTATTTTTATTCAAAATACATCCCTTCCGCATCGATACACCGCTGAGCACGTTCAACCAATGCTTGCATAGATTTCTTTGGGCCATTTTTCGGAATCGCCTCAATGACTCAATGAATTTCTTGTTCCTCAGTTAAGGCGTGAGGAAGAAATCAAACACAGACTTTCCGTTTGTTTAAATTCTTCATCAAAGTTTTCTGAACCATGTCTTTGGTCGTATTTAATTCCTCCGCTATCCATCTCACAGTCGAATTTGCATCGTAGACGATCATTTCACGCACTTTTTCTACCAACTCATCGCGATTTTTGTTTTTTGATCGGCCTAGCTTTGGGTCGTCTTCCAAAGCATCACGCCCGTCCTGAACGAGCTTATACCACTGAAACACACGTGTACGGGATAAGCAATCATCACCATAAACTTTTTTTATGATTTCAAATGTTTCTGTAAAACTTTTACCCAGTTTGAAACAAAATTTAATATTAGCTCTTTGCTTCATCGTGTTTTTGTGACGAAATGACAAAATGTACTCCGACTTTAAGGGCTATAACCTAACAATCGATCGATAACAATGATCGTGGGCGCGTTCTGTGACGGAAACATACAGCTTTCAAATTATATATTGTTTTAAGAGATAGCGTTAAGGATTTTCCGTAAATTAGTTCCGTAAAAAGTTCCGTTATTATATTATATATGCCTTTGGTAATTTTGTTCGATCGGCCGTGTACTGTAGTGACGATTATTAACTCTTCGACTACTGAATACTTCCGGCCGAAGCGCTCGCTGAGGACGAGATATTGTTCGCTAATTTGAACTCTATTGATTGATTATATAAGGCGCAACAAAATTGTAATAATAATTCTTCATTTACGCGAAATTAAATAATGCGAGAAAATTTATATTTTTTATAATTAAAATAATATAAATAAAATTTAACAATTAAAATGTATAATTATTTGATAAAGAACGCATCTGTGTTTATGTCATACTTTGATAATTGTGGCTGCAGTAGGTAAGAAAGCGAAACGATTGGGAAGCGCATATATGCACCCATATTCTACACCGATAGATTTCAGCAGACGCATATATGCGTCCATAGCAGTCAAAGGGTTAATAGACGAGACGAATGCATGTGTGTTTCTTTGCCACAGCAGCAAACAAACATAAACAACAACGTAATTTCATTATCAAATTCGGTGTAAATGAATTACAATCATAATTTAGTTGCGCTTTGCATACTTAACGACCAGAGTTCACATTAGCGAAAAAGTATTCCGTGACCCGGCGCCTGTAATCGCTAGGTAGCCGTCCGCACGGAGTGCTTCGGCTGGGAGTATTTAGCGCTGAAAGAGTTAAACACAGGGTCAACGATGTGTCAGTTATCAGGACGGCTAAATGCTCCTCAGAATACGCTTATTCCCTCTTTACCTTTCGGAGCCTGCTGTAGGAAATATGAGGGCAGTCCGATAAGTACTTAGCCTACAAAAGAAAAACGAAAATTTTGGGAAATTGACGATTTATTTTTCAACATAGTCTTCTTTTAACTCGATACACTTGATCCAGCGATGAAATCTGGGCATATCCTGCATGAAATATTGGGCATGAGAAAGCTTTCTGCTCGACGGGTGCCGCGTTTGCTCACTTCGGATAACAAGCGCATCCGTGAGACCACTTCAGAGCAGTGTTTGACACTGTTTAAGCGCAATCCGGAAGAGTTTCTACGCCGTTTTGTGATTGTCGACGAAATGTAGATCCACTGGTACACCCCAGAGACCAAGGAACAGTCGAAACAGTAGACTGCGCCCGGCGAATGTGCTCCGAAGAAGGCAAAGACTGTCCTATCGGCCGAACAGGTGATGACCACCGTTTTCTGGGATTCACAAGGTGTGAACTACATAGACTACCTGGAGAAGGGCAAAACAGCCACAGGGCTGTACTATGCCGAATTATTGAGCCGATTCGACGCCGAATTAAGGAAAAAACGGCCCCATTTGGCGAAGAAAAAAGTGCTCTTTCACCACGATAACACACCGGCTCATACCTCTGCCGTCGCTGCAGCCAAATTCGTTGAATTAGGCTACGAACAGCTGCCCCATCCACCGTATTCTCCAGATTTGGCCCCGTGTCACTTCTTTTTGTTCCCAAACTTGAAAAGGTCACTCGCTGGGCAGAAATTTGAGTCGAATGAGGAGGTTATCGCAGCCACGGAGGCCTACTTTGCAGATCTCCAGAAAACGTATTTTTCAGGCGGGTTGAAGAAGTTGGAGCATCGCTGGATCAAGTGTATCGAGTTAAAAGGAGACTATGTTGAAAAATAAATCGTCAATTTTCCAAAATTTTCGTTTTTCTTTTGTAGGCTAAGTACTTATCGGACTGCCCTCGTATTTCGTTCCAGACGTAACTCTTGTGTAATAGATATCAGCCTAGCAATGGGGCCAAGCTGCGAAAGGTGAACGAGTAAAAATGCGTATTGAAATAGTTAACTCTCAAGTGCTCGCCGTAACTTATACTGTGCATGAACGGAAATTACAGTGATTTGTTCAGTGGTCGCCGGCGCGATTTCAGCAGAGGTTTCCGTAACGCCGTCATTCCGGATGCCAGAGTTGCGTCGTGTCGGCAGTTTGCTCGGTCACGTAACGTATGTATACTAAGCGGGAGGACTGACACTGAAAATTCGATGCACTAATCGTATTGTCCGACGCTAAGAAGTTTGGGACGTGAAGGAAGTGGAACTTTGTTGTTCAAAAACATGTGCTTGCGCCACGCGTACTGCATTTCAAAGGGATAATGGCCTGATCGACTGACATCAATATGTAAACCAGGTTTGTCGGAAAACTGTCAGTAACAGTTTTACTTTCTTTATAAGGAGTAAGTTACTGTGTTGACGATGTCATCGATGGCGCGACTGTTATTAACCCCTTAACACTTTATCGACCGCTATTGACTGAAGATGCCACTCACTAACGACCGACTCTGTTTTGGTTATCGCGCAAGAATTGTGTATATGCCTATTTGTAAAGCTCTATAACTCAAAAATACTGATTGTGTTGTTGAGAATCCTTTGGTTTCAAAGCAGTGTAATTTCATTGTCATTTAGAATTGTCACAATATCATTTGATATTTATTTTATCTAATATAACCGTTGACCACTGAAAAGCCGATTAATCGGCTACCGGTAAATAACAGTTGGAACCAAAAAGCCGATTAATCGGCTAGCGGTCGATAAAGTGTTAACTTACAACTACGGACATAGCCCGTAGTAGATGAACGGACCAAACGTAAATATTACGGGCATAGCCCGTAGTAGATGATGGGACCAAACGTAAATATTAAGGGCTATGCCCGTAATACAGTGATCGGGCCAAATATAAATATTAGCGGCGGCGCCCTCCTAAAGTTATAAATATATGTGGAATATGTGAGAAGTAATTACCACCTGATCTAATAATTGTGGTAGATGCAAGTAATACAAAATTAATAGTCTGCAATAGTGTGATACAATTCGTAACATTCAGACGAGTCAGACTCGTGATATTCATATCTGACACGTTATTACAACTACGAGCGTGACTCGTGATATTCACGTTTGGCCCGAAATTCTCATCACGAGTCAAACTCGCCAAAGTACGGCAAGGGGTTAAACAATGTTATTCGGCCAGATAAAGTGTAATGCTGGATTAAGTGTGTAAATTATAGTCAATTTATTCAGGCTTAGTTGTTATATTTATACAAATGAATGCCCTTCATACGTGAAATTGTGTAAATGTTGTATGAATTATACAGATGATTATTGTAAAAGCTGTACTTTTGGAACATTGTACATTTTTGATTAATAAACGTTTCCACATTGAACCGAAAGTACAATTTATAATTTAATGATCTATGTTATTCATGTAACATTGACATCATTTCGTTTACAATTTACATTATTCAGATATGTATTTTATCTATTATACTGCAAAAAACGTCCTTCCACTATATAGACACTTGCTGAGGAATTTTAAATGTTCCGAATAATGTCGAGTATATAAATAAGTTTGTTTATGAATAAACTATCTCAACTAAGAAGTAGGGCACTGATTTATATCCATAAATTAGCTGTGTGAGATCGCACATCAGCGTCCAGAGTTAGCGTAAAAATAAAGAACTGATTTGAGTTGCAGTGAAGCCCCGATATAAAAATTGACCTGCGAAGTCACTTATCTTAATATTCGCAGAAAAAAAGTTGTACATGTACGTTGCTCAACTTAATTCTAAGTACGAAATATTTTATCCCATAGGGGAGGAGTTTAAGTGTTGGCGAGCAGACGATCCAAAGACAAAAGACATAAATTAGACGCTTAAGATCGAACACGCAGATGGTTACAACAAAAGATAGGTAACAAGAAAACATTATTGAAATACATCACTTAAAACATATTGGCAATCGAAACTGACAACCTAGTAGTAGTGACATTACAAAAATACTCAAATTAAAATAATCATAAGACCGACAGTTTATTGCAGGCTGTAATTTAGAGTGACGTTATTATAAATACTCAAATAATGTCAGTCCATGGTTCCTTCGCACCGGAAACGGGTGGGCATTTGTGTTAATTAGTTCGATTATAACAGTCTTTCTGCGTCAAAATCCATAGTCAAAGTAATTTTAGTTTGATTATAGTTATGTAGAATTTAGATAGCAATGATATCTTAAACGGTTTTAGTCACAAAAGTAATAGCTATAATGCTAGTCGCACTACACTCTATATTACACGCTGACAAAGATTCGCCAAAACTTGCTAAACACACTCGCTGATATTCTCTAAAGATTCGCTAAGAGGGACACACTGTTATTCTTGAAAGATTCGCAGAGACTCACTTATTTTAACATTGCGCTCAACCCTTTCATACTGTTTGGTTTCCATGATAATAAATTCATTCGAGAACCTTCCTAATAACAAATATAGACTCATGCATTCTTTCTCACTCTCTCAATCTCTCTTTCTCTCTCTCATACGCACACTTTCTCATTGCTCGTTCATACAAAATCACACATCCCACACTTACTTTATAATCATAAGATTATAGGTATTTTATAATCAACTAATTTTAGTTTGCCTGTGGATTTTACCGCAGAAAGACTGTTATAAACGAACTAATTATACTAAGCATCGATCCACATACGCGCAATCGAGTGAGCTTCAAGTTCTCTTAACTTGAACGTAATATCGATTTTGTGTAGTTCGTTTGTAAATAACGCAAATATCGTTGGAAGCTCATAACTTGACGAAAAAGTGTCAAACTATTGGGTTGGAGGGAAAGTTCTGTCGTATTTTAAAGAAACTATTTGAATTAATTTATAAAAATATGTGTTTAATATTAATCATAATACATTTAATTTATATTATTATTTTACAACATGGATCGTAAAACATCATTATCGATCTTGGATGGTCGTCCAGATCGATCACTTTCTTGGAGGCTCAGATCCCCGAAACGAAATTTGCTAAACCATCTTTGACAAGTACTAACATTTACAATATCTTTTTTAAAAACAGCACATACATTTTTACATGCAACGGATGCGTTGCTTCCTTTTTGGAATTCATACAAAATGCAGTGTCGTAAATGCACTTTATCTACTGACATGTTTTTGACTTTAAATATCACAAGTAAATGATGAATGGTAAAAAAAGGACTCCTTTTATATTATACAGCAGCTATAAAAAACAAACAAAAATCCGAATGACTCACTGGCCAGATGTTTTTTTATTTACAAGAAAAATTACCTGCCTATTAAAAATACGACAGAACTTTCCCTCCAACCTAATAGTTCCGCCATATTAACTTGGTACGCAGCAAGTAACGTCACGCACGCTACACATAGAAATTGCACCTTTAGGTTCGCAGCAGTTGCAAGATTGTACGTCTTGTAGGGTTCGTCTTGTCCCGTCGTCAAACTCGCGGAAAGTTGACATCGCTTTTCACTCGCTCCGCGGTGAAATCTTTGATATGTCCCAGCATACCCTAGGCACTTGCAAGATTCAACGCTTTGTCAGTCAGATAAGAAGCGCGGCGACGGCGAACAATTACGCTCGCAGTGCGACACGGCAAATGGCATTGATACGAAGACGAAATGAACGCGGTTTCGTCGAATAACAAAAGCCGGAAGACAAGTAGCACGGCTGCCTCGTTGATACAAGACACCTGTTTATGACGCGATGTAATAAGTTATCTCTGCGTTGTTACGCGGTATAAACTTGCATAATTACCGCGGGCCCTTGTTTTTGAAGCGCGGGGGTCAGAAAATGAAGCCTCGATATGCGTAGACTTATCGCGCGAAGGAACTCCTGGCGAAAATATTTGCGCGAAACGCCGACGTGGCGATACAAATATCTTTGATTAACAATAACCTGCGCGCCGAATAATCGGCGGGATCGTACAATGGCACAATTGCGTCGCGTTACTTTCTGCCCATGCCGTTCGCCTCGATGCATGATGGCAGCGGCGCCGACAGAGGAAATGGAATAACACGATTTATTGTTTACGGTCGCGCAATCGTCGTAATTGTAACACCTCATTAAAAGCGGCGCATTTCGAGTTCGCGGGTGAGACAATGGTAGTTAACCGCTGATATCCATTTACGGAGATGACGCCATGAAAACGGCATTGTTTTCGGTAAGCACTAAATGTTTATCAATGGCAATCGAACGGCTGATTATGGCGGCGCGAACTTTGGCTCGATATCGGGCATGAAAAATGCATCGGCGAGAAGAATATCGGCGCGCAATGGCGAAACCGTGCCAGGGTCGATAAATCGAAATAATGTCGGCGGGCCGTGAGAGCTGGAAAAGTTCTATTTGACGGGCCAGACATGCACGCGGGATCGTACAATGGAAGATTTAATTATTTCCCTCCGCTTATTCAGCGTGTGACACGATGTGCGAGAATGGGAGAGCGTAACTACCGTACCTGCCATCCGATATTAGCGAGCGCCGTGCGGCACGCAAAAATATTTCGCCGTACACTTCGCGCGGCGGAAGAAAGATTATAACACCCGACGGCGATCAAATAAAATGTTTGCGTATTGGAAAAGTGCCGCCCATCAGATTCTAGAAGCACGGTACACTGAAGGATCCATAAATTATTTTAATATCCGCCGTTAAGCTCGGAACTTTCACGTTTGCTCCGTTAAATGATTCCCCCCGACATATTACATCGCGCCTGTCTAATAGATTTATCAAACCTGTCAAACTTTCTTTCTTCGATACAAGCGCGCTGCTTGAGATATCGATTGGTCTCACGCGAGCTGGGACAACCGAATGCGGCTTTTCATCCGGTGCGTGCTTCGCGACGCAATCTAAGGGAGCATCGCCGTTACGGGGGCGTGCGCGACAATGGCCCGTGCTAAAACGCGCACGCGAACCTAAAAGGGTGGAGCGCCGCCGAGGATCGTTGATCCATCGATTTATACAATTAATCTTTTCCACCGACCGTCCGTTCATTCGTTACACGGACCGGGCAAAGGCCATCACAATTTTAAGGGATTCCCTTTTTTTTATACGGACAGCTATTTCCGAAGCGGATTAAAACAGACGTGCGCAAAAAGAGAATCCGCGATATACTGCACGAAAGGTGAAGACGGCTGAGAGAGTCGGTGCGCCGGTCGACACACTGCGAAAATCGTAAATGTCAGCAAAGTATCCCGTGACGGATCAGTCGGCCGAAGATTAACCCTTTCGTTACGGGAGTGCCAGCCGCGGGAGTATGGTTTTACAGCATATTTTATAAAGCATGTCGTGATGCCTCGGAGCAGTTCAAAGTACATGGTACCGATTCTAAAGGTTCTGAAGGGACATAATACCAATTGAAATTCAGATTCCATCGAAAAAATATAAAACGACATTTTGGCAACTCGTTACCATAAACTTTCGACGGGTGAAGTGCCGCAACACGAGAATTGCCCGGCATCGGCATAATGGCAATGATGCAGGTGTTACAATTGAATATGGGTCGTAAGTGTTACAATTTCTGCGTCGAAGCTGACGCACGCCGCATCAAGTTTTCTGAGCGCTCGCTGACTGATGCCGCCAAAGATGCACGTAGACCCTCCACATTTTCCAGGAAAGAGAAAGAGGAAGAAAATATTAATGTAGAACGACACCTATATGGTGCAGGCATTGCAGAATAATCGTAAATATGGCAAAACTAGTAAAATAATATGAAATAATATGACTCAAAACTTTAAATGCATTTTTCTCAAAACTACGTTTTTCAAATTGGCTTGTAGCATAACTTAAACAAAATTTCTCCAATTCACTTGAAATTTTTACTGTAGCTGTCAAACTACATTCTCCAGAGAAGTACACATGAATCGGTTAAAACTTTTCGTTATTATAAATATTTTTTCGATGATTCTTTTAAGACTTTTCTACATGCTCGCCATTTCTACAAAAATCAATATTTTACCATATACATGTGTACTTCTCTAGCAAATTTAATGTAGATTACGAAAAAATTTTGCATTTTGTGCTTAGTGAAAGTGTACGGCACATCTGCTGCAAGTCGCGGAGGCCATATCCAAAAGTGCACTTCTACTTCGAGAGCTCCAGCGCCGCCATTTTGAAGCAAAAATATAAGAATTTTTTTTTATACATTAAAGTATGCACATTAAACGCGTTTAAACCAAATTTCGATATATTATATCATGTAATTAAGTGTTAGATGTTAGATGTTACCCCTTAACACGTTGACTGCCGAGCGTATTTTACAGTATTAGAACGACGATGCTATGAAATACTACAGCGTTTGACTGAATTATGCTGGTATTGGAGACCAAAGGATCGCATCGCTATTTTAACAACAACTGCATTTGTAATAATTGGAAGTATTTTAGGTATTATTAAAAAAATATGTTTTTTTAACACGTTGACTGACGTGCGTATTTTGCTGTATCAGAACAGCGATACTATTAATTACTACAGCGTTTGACTGAATTATGCAAAATGTAAATAACATGCTGGTATTGGAGACCAAAGGATTGCATCACTATTCTAACAACAACTGCATTTATAAAATAATAATTGCTACCAATTGAAAATATTTTTAATCTTCAATAAAATCTCTTGCGCCGGTCACCGATGACCATCACGGCAGTCTAAGTGTTAAGTGGCCAATACGTTGCTGGCGCTCAGGCTTTAAATGTTTCTTAGATCGCCGGCTGTCAATCTGTTAACATTACTCGAAGACTCCAAATGACGCGTGTACGTTAGAAGGATCAATCACTTTCGTCCGTGCGTGTTTCACAGCAGCGGCGGGTCGTTACGCGGATGGCGTAATGTCCGGAATAATACACGCGAGCGTGGATAGACAAAGGGCACGGTCGGGAATCGTTCTTTCACCGTCCATCCGTCTCGTTGTACCGAGCGGCCGTAAACGCTTATCTCGCCGTTGCCCGCTACCCTCGCATTCTCCGTATCGTCCTCCAGAAGCTTCCACGGCACCCTCACCCCCCGCCATTGTCCCCTTCTTTTCGTCCGAAGACTGCAACTCTCCCCTCTCCTCCCTCCGCAAACGCACGGACAGAAAACGGGCAAACACGCAAACACGCGCCTTCTTCTCCGTCTCCCCTCCGATTTCCCACGTTTGCACTCTTTTTCCTCTCGGCACCCCCCGCTTCCACCCCGGACGCTGCCGCCTTACAGTTCACGGGACATCTTTTCGCGCAAGAGCAAACATATTTTACGAGGACCGTTCCACCTGTGCTCTCCACCGCTTTGTCCGCCGTTACCTTCCTTGGCCGGCCGTCGGATTACGAGCGGTCGCGCAAACATGGCCGTTTCAGTTGCGCGTCGCTCCTTTACGAGCCTATTACGAAGTTCCCCGGTCGCGGGGCTGGTGACGATCGCGTCTTATTTGTTCGGCGACGTCGAACCGCGTGTCGCGATACCCGCCGGCTGCGAGTCGTAAATTGATTTTAAACGACATGTGGCGCCGAAGATCAAAGCGCTCGTTTCACGACTTTGCGCGAAGTACGACGAAATTTATTGGATCGTATGATGCGTTGTGTGCGATAGCCTCGGGTTAGCGCGGTTTACCGCGCGCTCCTTTTATTTGCGAAGAGATCAGTGTCAAAGGAAAGCTCTGTTGCAATCTGCGGCGACGTTGCTCCAATAATAGCGGAGTTTTATGAAAAGTAATCGATACGGCTTTATTTCTAGCCTAGAGCGTTGACATTACTTTTATTCGGACGCGCGCGCGCGCGCAGGCGCAGTGTGACGATGTATTCTGACCCGCATTTCAACTTTCGTCTAAGCCGAAAGCCGCCGGTGCTCACTCTTTGCGTCCAATTACGTGCAGGTCTCGTCAATTCGGCGATACACGGGGATCAAGGGGGCTCTATTCGTCCTAAATGCGATGCCAGAATACGGGTCTTGCACTGTGGTTATGTTGAAAGGGGCCATCCGCCGCCGGCTCAGTCAGGGGGATTAGAGATACAAGATTATTGGTCACTTGCATTAGTGACCTTAGCCCAGTGTTCTCTTTGAGCCCTGCCAACCCGTATGCTCGCGTCGGTAAATTTTTCTCCCCGCTGCTGTTGACACGCGGGACATTTCGGTATTTCAAAGAATCGCATTGTCTCGCGCAATTATTCGCGTCCGCTTGTTTCCACGATTCGCCGCGAAGAGTAGACACTTTTACAACGCGGGATGGATTTTATTTTTCGTCGCAGATTTATCGGGCCGGGCGTCGACGTTAAAACAGGACGTGCACCCGGGCATATGGATATCACGCGGATAGCACGTGCTGCCGGACAGAAAAATTCGTTGAGTCGCATGAAAATGCAAGTGCGCGCGCGTGATGCACAACGCGAGAGGAAAGGTGAGAGGCAGAGGGATGGAGCGTGGCGAAACGCAAGCGCGAAATAACGCCGGGGCAAGGAAAGACGAGTCGTCGAACGTTCTCTGCACGCGAGATATAATGGCCCGCTCGACTCGCTTTCGTGTCGGATACTTCTTTCTCCCTTGCACGTTCATTACGCGAGAAGACTAATCCACTTGCCCGAGTGGATCTCAGTTGTTTTTGCAAGTGGCGCGCGCGGGCAAACTAATTTCGGAAATAAGATAACGATAGACAATGATTGATGATGATGAATGCTACCTCGGGATACTTTGGCTCGCGACGCTTGACAACTCAATGACAGGCACAGGTCGTTATCGGCGAAGAATGAGAACGGGAGGGGGAAGAAAAATCGCCGAATCAGCATCGCTCGCTCGATGAATTGTCATCGTCTCCCATCCCGCGATCGAAGAATTTGTACTTGTCGCGGCGGGGCTGAAAAATGCGCAAACGATTAAGCGTCTAACGAGCCCCAACGGCGTGCGACGAAAATAACCCTCGAACGAGACTCGTTTCGAGCGCCATAAAGCGTCGCCGGCTAATCGGCCGAAATACGAATGTCGCTTAATTGATTCCCTGACTGCAATCACTTCGCGGGCACGTACAAGCTTCGGAGCTCCGTAGGATAGAGAAACAAAAGGAAAATCGCAGAACACGCTACGAGACAACGCGGTGGGAGGGGCAGCGTTCGTTTCTACCCGGAGTCAGATCTTTCTTCATCCCTTGCACGTTCATGACGTGAGAAGACTAATCCTTCGCCGATGAAACAAGGCTTTGTTACGACGAAGTGCGCGAAAGAGTCGAGAAAACGGGGCGAGCGGGGGGCGAAAACCAAAGTTTCACTCGACCATATAAGACGTCGATGAAAGATGGTACGGGGCTAAGGGTATAAGGCACTTTGCTACGCTACTTAAAACACCCGGCCGCCCGTTGTCGTGTATCTTCTTGCAAGATTGGATGTGGCAGGGCGGAGGAAGAGTGTGCCTGGACGCAGAAACGAACAAGAGAAAATTGAGAGAACTTCGAGAGAAATCGACTGGGCGCTGTAAGACCAACATAGAAACATCGCTAAATCTGTATTGCATTGGGCGCCTTGTAAAGTGCTTTTCGGGTCAGATACTTTCAACGAAATACCTACAAGATTGCCTGAATCCCGCCGTCATATAAAAATGTTGTCATATAGATACTTCATTTCTTCGTCTTATATGATCGAGGGCGATGTATAGGAATCAAATGTATTGAAGGCGCGCAGTAATTTTTAGTTATACTGCGGTCAGACTAAAACGACGCGTAACATGGGGTGCAGGTTCATCGATGCAATTTGTCATAGAATAATCGATTATACATCCCGGGAATGTAATGGTTTCCGGCCGAGTATCCCCACGTCCTGAGGCATTATCGTGCAAACAAATAAAGAGCTGAGCAAACACATCGCAGGGGTGAGATCTAACGTTTGACGAGAGGAAGAACTTAACTAATGCAATATTTGGTTCGCCCATACAATCCTATTCCCTCGCTTGGGCACATATTTACCACGGTAAACAGAGGGCCGTGTGTATGCACGCATAACTCCACCTTAACGCTCATAAACGTACGTGTATACGTACATAGATTCGAGTGAGCCTCCGATATTGAAGTATTCTTATCGTTTGCTCTTCCGCAGAATTAATCATGCGTGTATCCGACAGTGTGTGTTTCTCGTAACGTAGGATGTGCACTTGCCACGTATCCCACGCGCATACGTTCGCGTGTGTGCGGGTGCTCCTGTTTACTCATTAAACGAACCGTGAAACGTAGAAACGGGTATCGTCGATCAGAAATAATTCGATGAATATCGGCAACTTCCTTAAATGCCGGTACACGATCAGTGCTACATGGAACGACCTGATTGTATCGACCGACGTACTAAATAGTTACACCTATCAAAGCAGAGAATCAAAGCGGCGTCCCGTGCTGCCGAGTACATACGTATGTACAAACGTGTACATACATATGTCTCGTCCGTCACGAGACCGAGCGAATCTCCTTCACACGAATATGCAGGCCGGCACGCGCATATCAAGTAATTACATTCGCGTGTCTCGTTCAATTTTGCGTATATTTGCGCGCCACACTCTCCGCGGTAGACGTCCCCAACTTTTCAGCCCGGCGTTCAACGGCACCGTTCAAGTTTTTCGACCGATCGATATGCAAACATAATAAATTGCAAGGATGAGTTTTGCGGCGCGACGTTCATCGAATACCGTCTAAATTGCAGTTAAACGCCACACTCCATTATAGCCGGCGCGGTCGTCATGCTTGTCACGTAGAGACAAACACGCGGATAAGTACGCGACTGCAATAAGTTAAGCATGTAATTCTCGGATGAAAGCAGCGAGTTCAAGGCACGGCGACTGCCGGGACAGAAAGCGTGGAACGGTCGCTGGCTGATTCGGCATTCAAAAGAACGGCCGCCGAAAAAAAACGAATCCTGGCAACCAAACAGAGCGTCGGTTATAATGTAACCACTGGCTGTGTGCGAACGAGCCACAAAGCAGAACACGAGAATCTGCAAGTATATCGAGCCCCCATCCATGTCGTACTTGCAATATCGTAATGCTCGCGTAGCTTCCCTTCGTTCGACGACGGAACCCTTTGATCACCCTTTACCGATACGTTGCCGTCTCACGATCTTAATTTGACGACTATGCAGGGACGTGAACCCCCGAGTACATTCGTGTAAATTATCCAGGAAAAGATCCGTGGCGATTTAAATGACAACGATGCACGATACGTAATGCGGGTAATTTGAAAAAAGTTTTGATGAGGAATATTATCCCGCGGTGAGAGATCGCGGTATTTCACATTTTTCCCGGAGTTTTAGCGATAACGGTAAACGATAGTCTGCGAGCTGGAACGAACAGCAAGTATTCGGAAAAATTGCTAAAGCAGCCCAGTTCCGATATAATGGTAAATTGAGGGTATGCTAATATAGGCTTTGAGGTAGCTGGTGCGCGTGTGGATATGGATTTCGAATAACGCAAAGCTACGATTTATGCATGAAGTATAAATAATGGGAATCGCAGTTATCTGGTAATTAGGTAAACGGCGGACACTTGCGTTGAATGCGGCAAAGTCGAAAATCTGATCGATTTATTAATCATAGAGCGCATTCCGCGTGTAAGCCCGCGGATGCCAACAGAAATATGCATTTCTAGGAGCGGAAGACGTGAAAGACGAGTAAAGGTAGCAATTTCCGTCAATGGAAAATCTTGAAATCCCTTTCCTGAATCTGGCGTGACGAAATGGAAATTGGACGACTTTATGGTCGATTTTCGCTTACCCTTTCGAATTTCAGATAAGATATGGAACTCTGCTAGAAGTTGGAGAAATGGCTGCAGGTCTATAGAGTTCCAAACGTATGACAGTTCATTCATTCGCTGACGTAATAGCCGATAACCGAATGTCGGGGCGCCAAGTCAGCGGTAAATAGCGAAAAAACACGAATTAGCAAATAACATCCCTTATTACCCTCCGTACTGCGCGCAATTTAGCGAGTGCGGCTTCACTTCTCGTGTCACTAGTTTCGCAAGTGCCCCGCCGGGAAGGCAGCCTAACAAGAGAGCGTCTAGAAGTAAAGCGGTCCTAATTGAAATACATACAAATCGTCGTGGGTCGAAAATCTGTCAGGCTGACAGATATCAAGGCGTAGGTGGCATCAGGTGTCTGCGCAACGACCCCAAGCATCGAAGAAATCCACACTCGACCGCCCTTGGCCAAGAGACTGTGAATAATTACCAGGGCTGAAGCGTAACGGGGACTGTCGGTGTCGCCCTCCAACACCCCTTTGCAAGCATTACTTTTCGTCACGGACTTTCAACCCACACAGGGCGGCACTGAGTAGCTTCGACACGACAGTCTCTCACCCCCAAATCAAGCCCCTTGCTGTCTCACGCACAGATGCAGTACACACGCGAGCGTACAATACTAACGTTCTCCACCCCTCACACTAACCCGGTTGAGCCACCCTTCCCTTCCTTCATCGTTTTCCCCACGTCCAGAATGCTTGTCCTCCCCGGACAATGAGGATTTTCTTTCCGCGCCAGTGGGCTTAATCGCCGATAGTTTTTCACAAATTTCAACCTAACCGCTTCTCAACCATTACACGAACAATCCACACACGCGGCTCGTAAGTCCGCACGCACGCGTGTGCGTGTGCGCGCGTGTGGGTCTGGCTATGTGTCTGAGTTTATAGAGTACACTCGCGGAGGGTTGTGCATTACGACCTCGTTTTCATCGTTTCACGTCCCGCTCGGCATTGTCCTCCTTACGTGTTCTACCGAGCAAAATGCCTCTTTCAAAATCTCACTATACCCAGTGAGTTAAACGTTGGAACTCACATGAGCGTGTCGAGCGTGTCGAGCGTGCTTTCTTCGTTTTCATGCCTCGGTTACGAGTCGATAATGTTCCGTGTGACTGCCTTCACCTGACAGCACCCGCGCATTCACTTCGGCACCGGTAGATGCTGCTACAAATTGAGAAATCCCGCAGTACTGACTTTCTGCCCGATTAAATTGACACGTGCCGCAGTCGGAGATCGTGCTATCTCCACTCGCGCATCAATGAAACCGTGCTCGCAATAAAGAAATCCGGGGCAACCGAGTGGATTTATATAATTCATTGATTCAGCCCGGAATAGTGTGTGTTCCTTAATTAATCTTATTGAAGCGCAATTTGACGGGGAATGAAAAGAGAGTATGCAGCCGGCGAACGTTAATAAAGTAAACGTAATAACGTACAGAGACAGAAATATCGCGGAAAGGACCATGGAAAACTGGGTGTAGCCGGGAGTTAATATAATAACGTAGAAAAGTTCCTAACCCGGTCTAACGTGGATCAGTTGAGCGCGTATTCAGACAATTTGGAATTAGATTTGCTACACCGTGGAAAGCGTATGTCCAATGAGGGAGAAAAAACTGTCGGTCGGACGCTAATGCTAAATATCGACGAATTAGTTCATTTACACAACATTTACATCCGATTAACGCTTTCGATCATTTTTGTCGGAGAGCAGGTAAGGAGAAAAACGGCGGCGGGGCTGTTTCTACTGACTGATCAGTTCGCGGCACGGCGAGATCTAATATTTTGTATTCACTGGCGTCGATTCGACTTCATTCTTATTCGAAATAAGCATCGCAGACCGCGCCGCTCAAACTTGATGACCGACGCGAGACGCATAATGTACAAATTCCCGGCGAAACTCGTTTTATACATCCGGGCTAAACATTTCCGCGGGAAAGGAAATTTTATAGGAAGAATAAAAGTACGCACGCCTGGCGGACATCAACATTTTCTGAACAGTCGCTTATTGCGAATGGCATGCGAAAGGTATCGAGTGGCCGTAAAATATTTACGCCCCTCTATTATCCATGAAAACGAGACCATTCGTGGGGCGTATAAAGGCGCGGATGTCAGGAATATTCCTTAATTATGAGCGGCATCGATCGAAACGAAGGATGAATATCAAAACACAGCACCCCGTAACGATCCGCCTCCTAAATCAACGCAAGCACAGGCATCCGCTTTAACAATGGGCCGGAAAAATTGCAGGGATGTCATGCTATGCGACATAATTCAATCTCTACTCTTGGCTTCCGACACGCGTTGCTTCCGAATACTCGTATTCGTACTCTGGCCGCTGCCTATGTCTCATCGTCGCGCTGCGGTTTATTTTGATCGTGACAGTGGGTCAGATACGCAGGGTAAACGCGTCTAACGCGCCTAACGCATCTAACGCAATCTGCAGAACGCGAGCAGCGTGCATCCTGAATATTTGGCGAGTCGGACGGTCGGCGTCGTCGTCATCGTAGTCGTCATCCTCCGGAACCAAGTTGGTTGACGGCTCCTACCCATGGACAATGGGAACCTCGACCAGTACGGCACCATTATCCGCCTCTCGCGCCTATGACAACCCTATGAATTATGCAGCGTAATGTAGACGGATATGCGCCAGCCCTACGGTACATGTTCAGGGTGCGTGCGTTGTTCTATTACCGATGCTACCGCTCGAAGACACACGATTTACCCCGGACTGCGGCAGATTTATGTTTGTTTATCGACTCTCCAGGCATCATCATCCGCGACGCCGTGTTCTCGAGTCTCCGTAGCTTTGAGCTGACATCAGGAGACGCGATCCGGTCGCACGCCAATATGCGTTTGCTCCCATAAAACGGAACAATGCCGGGCTAGCTACGCCTGCGTGAAACACGCGCATCGTTCCCACTATTGCCTCCGCTATAGGCCATTGTCACGTCTCGCTGTAGAGCATAAATAAGCTCTTTTGTCGTGATCTAGCTATCGCAGTCCTGTCTCTAATTAAATTCAATTACACGCAGTTACAAGTAAGCTTTAAATAATGGACGATCTAACGAACTTCCACTCCGAGTCGATGGGAACTCGTAGCTGGTCTGACCTCGCATCCAATTACTTTACTCGTGATAGCACATTCAAACGCTCAACGTGTTACACGGAGATCGTTTAATGGATACTTCCTAGGTCGGCGGCGGAGCTCAGTAGGGAAGCAACTTTCTGGATCTCTCGAGGACTTGTCGCGCCGACAGACGGAAGAACCGAAGTTATCCGGACTAATGAAACAGAGTTCGTTCCGCCTCTGGGCAAATTGAAATTTAGATATCACGAGGGATCAAAGACGGAGGGAAAAACGAATCTCCGAATGTTCCGGTAGGTTGTTGCCTTTCGGACGAGGAGACTGCCGCGATATGCTCGCATTGACGATTTTCAATAGCTTGAAAGGATTGCAGGCGGGCAAGTTTGGCAGAATTGTCACGAGAAACATTCGGCGACGCAAGAGTAGAGCCGAATGTACGCGGAGCCGACGAACTTCAGGATAGATACGAATGTCCTGTTCGTGAGAACTCACGGAACTCTGTGCAATCTTCGGAAGAATTTCGTGTAATTGAGGTTTTCACTATGCGCACGAACAATCTCGCTTTATTACGGATTTTCGTTTTAGTCCGTATTCACGTTCCCTTTTCCGTACTTTGCCTGTCCTTCGATTTCCCAAGACTCCTTTGCGTTTTTATTCCTGCTCCTCTTTCAGCAGTGTGAAATATTTATTGGACTCCCGGTTTATGGCGTTTCTCTGATTTTCTTTTACGTCTTACTCGCGATCCATCGCTGGAACTGATTTTGCAAATCTTACCGGCGCGCTCGCGTCTGTGTACAGCTCCTCCCTCATCAACACTTTAAAAGCGTCAGTCGATGAACAGCACAACATCTCGCGTTCACATCAATGACTGGCGCGCGTAACGATTTTTCTGTTCTCAACGTCGCTCGACGTCATATTATTTGGCCGGTATTTTACGCATTAGCAAGCAGACTTTCGACGCACGCTGCAGGAAAATACGGTGCAACTTTCACGGAGCTTCTCCGCTTTCCGTATAATTCGCACACCTTTATTCTCAAATTCATGTCTGCCCTTTCAATGTTCCCAGGTTAGATAATTGCATACGTGGAATATGTGAAAAGCGTAAGAAGTGCGTTTGTACGCTAGAGAAGATTATCCACTCCACATGTAGATGGGGCTAGAATGGGTCGGCGAGAGAAATCGTACGGGAAAGCTCCACGTTGAAGGAGAAAAGATAGCAAGTGCTCCTCAGAAGATTATGCCATCCGCGGGGAAATTGAATTGAAATGAATATATGTTTCAATCGTACGGAGAAGAGTCCCAGGCATTTTGCTGAAAGATTGCCTCGTACAGCGGCCTTGGATGATGCGGTTGATCGAGCTTTCGAAATCCCACGAACGACGTACGTCCTGATGGTAAAACTCCAAACTGGCCAAACGGGGAAGGTTCCCCGCACGGCGTATTCGAAGAAACGGAAATAATCTTGAATAGTCGGCCAATGGAACTTTTTAATAAAAGTGAGGGCGGAAGTGCTCTTCGGAACTTTCGAAAACGACGGAAGCTCTCGAGCGAAGGGGCACCCTTGCCGTTTCGGCACTAGCAGAAATAACCGTCGCAAAATTATATTTTCGTCCGCGACGTTAAGCGCCGCGGCCACGCGACCTGACGTATTCGACCGCAGTGAAGCGAAACAGAAGAATCCCCGAAATTCCGGCGTCGATAAAGTTTAATGAAATAATGAAGCCGACGAGCGGCAACGAATTTCAGAGTTGCGAAAGCAGCGCGCACACGGGGCACATTGTCGTGCGCGCTAGCAATTTCGGTAGGGCAGAGAGATCATCCGAAGGCGGAATTCGCGAAGTTCGGGGAAATATAGCGGACACTTCGCGCAACGACCTTGGTCGTCGCGAATCACCAACCATTTCGAAAGCTCATCCGTGACTCGTCGTCGTGCAGATAAGAAATTCCCTGTCTCCGCTCGCGTAACGCGCTCGACTTCGAAAAGCTGGAAACACGGAAGCGCTCTTCGGAAGTCGCAAGAAAAAGTAATACAGGATTTCACTCGTCGACGAGTTTGCTCCATTTTTGTCCATCTTCCATCTCCTGCCGTCCCTTTCACTCTTCCCCGACTACCCCCACGCCCGCCGTCCTTTGTCGCTTCCCTCCCTTGACTGAAATAAGTGCGGGAAACCGTCGAAAAAACTGCTCGAGACGCGATTACTATTCCGGCGAGAATATGCGGACCACGAAGAGACGGAATTGGAACGAACGCTTTCGTCCGTTTAAAAAGCGGAGTCCCGACGTTCCGGTGGGAAAAGTTTTCAATCCCGAAGCATCGCGGACAATCTGCATTCGTATCTCGACGAGAAACTCGCTTTCCGTTTCGAGACGGACGAGGACTTGATCGAGAGTGCAAACACAACGACTACCCATCGCGGGACGAGTGTGTACAGGCGGCTATCGCGGAAGTATTAATGTTGCCGGTACTCGCGATTGTTCGCAGTTCTAACTTCGTATCGGTTCCGCGTAAATTGACGTGACAATTGACAAAGTGCTCTCGCAGAATTTGAATGGCCGGGCCGAGGCGGCCGCCGGTTACCATTTTAAATGAATATTTGATCTCGTGCACGTTCCGACTTGTTACCCGGCCATAATCGTTAACTTCGTACGCGAAACGAACCGGGTATAAATAGAAAGTCTCTCCCGGCGGGGGTACGTGAGAACGGAAATAGCTTTTCGGCCACAATTGGTAGCGAGTCTCCTTTCGTGCACTCGATGCTGCTCTTGAAATCGTAGGAACGAGAGTTTCAACAAGTTCGTACAAGTAGTTTCACTCGCGCAGGACGCGGACGAAACCGTATCCGCACGGAACCGAAAGGTATGGTCGATAGGTAACGAGCCGTGAAGCGCGATTAAAACTTTAAAGCGGTTTCTTCGAGAAGCGTGTACGCTTTTTAATGTCGATGTCGGACGAAAATTACCCCACTTCGTCGGATGGCTAACTCTACGGCGAAAATCGAAAATCGGAAAGAATCGCAACTTTCCGCTCTACCGTAAAGGATTAAACTATCGCGAAGGGTTCAACTGCTCGAGCAATTGCGATGTTGCGCTCGGCTGTTAAAGTCCGACTGGCGACGGCAGCGCAGGGAGCAAATTTACAATTTCGAATTTCCTTTACTCCGGCACTACGCGTTGTCGAACGATCCACGGTCCCTCCCAGTCGTTCGACTCGTTGCTGCGAGTAATCGACCTCGTTTAAAGCTAATCTCCCTTTTGGAGACAACATAATCAGGGCAGGTGGTTTCTTCTAATGCCGACGAAAAAAGAAAGCGGACGATTGATAGGGAAGACGATCTCCTGGGGCAAAAAGGGCCGGAAAAAGTCTCGTTTTCTTGCTAATCGTTACGAGACACGCGCGATAAGACACGGTGGATAAAAATACAAGGTAGAGCGGGAACGCGATACCGCCCTGACATGACTGGCGTGCGTAACTCAAAATTAGGGTAACCCCACTCTGGTTTCTGGCCAACCGAGTGTACCGATAGCGATCCTTACAAACTGCTACTCGCGGTCACGTTTCGTCTCGATTACGAGGCGCGCAAAATGGCATGAAAACATCACCGGCCGCCAAATGAACGTATAAGTTGCCTCGTATACCGCGAATTTCGTAACGATAGATTAACACTTTAATGGCCGGTCACACAACATGTGTGTGATAGCCGGAACAACTGTTAATGTCTTGTAGTTAAATTTGTTATATTAAATGTGCTCTTGTTGTCGTTGTTTTTTGTTTGTTTTATATGTATGTTCGCACATGTTGAATTATTTCGTGGATTTATACAAGGTTTTTTTAAATTAATTTTTCAAAAACATTGCTGGCTCGAGGCGACGTTTGACTGCATAGGCGGCTATTAAAGTGTTAATGAGATCCAGACCAGCTAGCGTGGCAAGTAATAGGTACACAACTTTGCTCCCGCCGTTTTTCCCTTTCGTCCAATGCAAAAAACGGCGGGAGCAAAGTTGTACACCTATTACTACAGGAGCATAATTATTAACAATATTTTTATATTCCAGTTTTAACAGAGACGCTCACCTGCGACGGTAAAGTATTTACAAGTTCTATCTTCAACAACTCTCCTAAACACATTAACGAGACGTTAACAAACTTCAGAGGTGTGAAAGGATAACCAAGAAACGGTACAAGCGCTTCAAGTGGCCTGCAAGCGATGTTTGAAGCGATCATGTAGGCATACCGCCTTCTGTACACGGGATCATGCATAATCGACAGCATTTCCATTCCGGGCTTTATGATCCTCGAGCAGCCGGTCCCAAAAGCCCACAGTAAACTCGCAAGTAGCCAGTTCACTCCGTTGAGTTCTTTCTACTTCACGGAACTCCGAACTTTCGCGCTTACTCCATAATCCAGCGACTACAATTATGTTTATTACGTTCCACCCGGTCCGCTGATTTGCCACAGTCTCCACTTTTAACTACGCACGCTGTACGTCTTCCCGAAACTTTTCTTGTACCAACCACTTATCCAGATCTTCCCACCCCCTCAATCGTGTAATCACATGAGTGGCAACATTGACACGTTATTATCTTTATGAACTGTCAACCGACGGCAAAGAACGGATCCATTGAGCAGCTTCTCTTATCCTCCATTCCTTCCCTTCCTTATGCCTGACACTGACATATCGTTCGCGCTACCGCTGACTGACGGCCTCGCCATTGGTCGACGTTCTTCATGATGTCCAATTTCCCCTAGGAGACCGCGACCTGCCCAGCCACGTCGCTAGACGCTTCTGATCCCATCGACTTTTTATCACCCTGATGGAAGTGGCGCGTATCCTCTCCTTATCTGCCTCGATAAGAGTCGAAGGGAGTAACCGCCGATTCCTAGAGGAAGGTAATGGCGGCTCTGTCCGCCGTTACAATTTCACTCTATCGCTCTACCTCCTCCCTTTTTTCCTCCTTTGACTCGGTCCAATAATTGAAGCGATTAATACTCCATTTCCCGAACGAGATAATTTCCTTGATGGACTTAACGTTTCCGCTGGCGTCATATTAAATAGCCGTACGTGACGGGACAGTGACTATTGGCAATTAAGCGCGCCTCGGTGCAAATTGCGACTTAAGATCGATGCTGTAACTTCCAGCGCGGATCGGGAGAACGGGTCGTTGACTCGGACTTCTTAATGGACACAAAAAGCCTGGGAAAGGAGAGTGCTAAAGTGACATTACGTCTTTAGAGCCTTCTGATCCTGCGGCCGTCGAGTAATGGCCGGCGGAAAAAGCTTAGAACTATTCGCCGGTTTTATTGAAGCGACGATTGTCCCCGTTGTTAAGCCTTCTGTTTTGCAGCCGTACGATCCGAAGGAGAACGCATTGCAGGGGAAGTCCTTTGGGAGCAATTAATCGCGCGAATTTCGTTCTCTTCTAGAAATTCCGATGTTAACAAAATGAGCTCGTTCAACGATTTCTTGTGGAAGGGAGGTGCGAGGAGGAAAGAAATTATTACCTGAAGCACTATTTTATATTTGCCAGTGTTCGATGGGCTGCACACGCGAATTCATGGCGGAATTTGAACAAATCGCAGGCGGCATAGGCACAAAAGTGAGGCCCTTCGCTTTAAAATTCCTCACAAAACAGAGCTTTCAATTCCGCTAAATCGTGGGCAGGCTTGTGTTTTACCTCGCGAGGTCATCACGTTTACAATGTACGTTGCAATTACCGAATCATTTCACGTACCGGAACGTACTGTGCACTGTATTACAATGTCACAGAATGCTATTTAATCACCGAGGAAAACAATATATAATTTCAGCCACTGTATAAACATGTCCGCTAAATTTTGTAACGCGACCACTTGATCGTTCAGCGCCGTTCGCTGTCAAAAACAAAAAGAGATCCAAGTGACACAATTAAAAGGAACCAATGCAGCTAAAATAGCAGCAAGCTTCACATCGGTGGAGATCAGAAACTCACCTGCCACACTTTTGGGGATCTTTGTCATCTGCGAATTATTTCCGTCGCCTCGAACCTTTTGTGATTCTAATTAATTCGCTGTTTTTTTCGGGGCTCGCTTTGCAGGAGTCTCCGTTCGCTGGCCTCATATTCAATGCAACCCTCCACGCGCGACCCTTTATATTAAACGTGTCCGTCCATCTGGTGATGACACCGTCACGACCCGTCTCTTTTCGTTCGTTCAAGAACTTTGCCTCTGCGTCCACCGCAGCATATAATCTGCAAATACTCGTCAACAGATCGCACGGAGGCATCGACGAAGGTTCATAAGAATTTTCAGGCATTTGTGCATCCGAACCTATCAACTACTTTTATGCAAACACAGTGAAACTTCATCTTACAGTATATTAACACATTGGCTGCCAAGCGTATTTTGTTATGTTAGAACTGCGATGCGATGAAAGACTGCAGAGTATGATTAAATCGTGCAAAATGAAGGTAACGCAGAGTTGTTAGAAGCCATAGTATTAAAGCACAGTTCCAATATCAATTGCTTTTATAAGATTGCAAATAGACTTCATTGCGAATTTTTTGCAATTTTAATAAAATCTTTTCCATTGGGCACCGGTAACCACCGTGACAGTCAATGTGTTAAAGAATACGGTCCGGTACATTTGGAAATGTAATGCGATGAAGTACTGCAGAGTATGATTAAATCGTGCAAAATGAAGGCAACGCAAAGTTGTTAGAAGCCAAAGTATTAAAGCACAGTTTCAATATCAATTGCTTTAACAAGATCGCAAATAGGCTTCATTGCAAATTTTTTGCAATTTTAGTAAAATGTTTTCCATCCGTGACCGGTGACCACCGTGACAGTCAATGTGTTAAAGAATACGTTGTGGTACACTTGAAAATGTAATGCGATGAAATACTGCACAATATAATTAAATTACGCAAAATAAAGTAAAGTTAGAGGCCAAAGTATTAAAGCACAGTTCCAATATCAATTGCTTTTACAAGATTGCAAATAGGCTTTATTGCGAATTTTTTGCACCGGTCACCGATGACCATCGTGGGAGTCAACGTGTTAAAGAATACGGTGTGGTATATTTGGAAATGTAATGCAATGAAATACTGCAGAGTATAATTAAATCGTGCAAAAAGAAGGTAACGCACAGTTGTTAGAAGCCAAAGTATTGAAGCACAGTTCCAATATCAATTGCTTTTCCAAGATTGCAAATCGGCTTCATTGCGAATTTTTTGCAATTTTAGTCAAATGTTTTGCACCGATCAACGGTGACCACCGTGACAGTCAACGTGTTAAAGAATACGGTGTGGTACATTTGGAAATGTAATGCGATGAAATACTGCAAAGTAAGATTAAATCGTGCAAAATGAAGGTAACGCAGAGTTATTAGAAGCCAAAGTATTAAAGCGCAGTTTCAATATCAATTGCTTTAACAAGATCGCAAATAGGCTTCATTGCAAATTTTTTGCAATTTTAGTAAAATGTTTTCCATCCGTGACCGGTGACCACCGTGACAGTCAATGTGTTAAAGAATACGTTGTGGTACATTTGGAAATGTAATGCGATGAAATACTGCAAAGTAAGATTAAATCGTGCAAAATGAAGGTAACGCAGAGTTATTAGAAGCCAAAGTATTAAAGCGCAGTTCCAATATCAATTGCTTTTAGAAGATTGCAAATAGGCTTCATTGCGAATTTTTTGCAATTTTAATAAAATCTTTTCCATCCGTCACCAGTGACCACGGTGACAGTCAATGTGTTAAAGAATATGGTGTGGTACATTTGGAAATGTAATGCGATGAAGTACTACAAAGTATGATTAAATCCTGCAAAATGAAAATAACACAGAGTTGTTAGAAGCCAAAGTATTGAAGCACAGTTCCAATATCAATTGCTTGTATAAGATCACAAATAGGCTTCATTGCGAATATTTTGCAATTTTAGTAAAATTTTTTGCACCGGTCAATGGTGATCACCGTGACAATAAACGTGTTAACGTTTGCCACGGTATAACTTATTTCAGCAAACGTGGACCCTGGACGCGCCATTTTCCTACGCCTCACGTCAAGTCGTCATGTCCGCGTCCCCGGAAATCTTATAATTTCCCTTTATTCCCTCTCCCCGTTTCTCGCGTCCCATTATGCATCGTTAAATTGTATATTTTTTGTTGGAAGCCTTATACCCGGTTAGGGGCTCGCTATTGAAATCACCAAATTATGACGTAATGCAGACACCCATAATTTTAAACATGATAAATCGGTTTTTTGTGTTATACTGGCACGATATCGATATATTCGGTATGATAAAGCAGTATCGTAAAAAATGTATAACGATGAATCCATTGCAAACAATATACACGATGAATGCAATCGATATTCATAGCAACTCATTCAGGGTGCGCTTATAGTAAGTTAGCTCAGCAGATAGAATAATTCGAAAAGGCGTTACAGGAAAAAATTACGTATGCTCATCACTGGAACAAGAATCTGAAGCATTTCGACTTATTCACCTGGTCTATATAGTCAATTGGCGAGTTCTTTATCGCCCGAAAAGCGTAAATATCGCAGTATACGCGTGAAAGGTGTACTGATTACGCTGCGTAAGACCTCCTTTGTCACTGCTCCGAAAACGGCCAGGGTCCACGTCTGTTTAGACAAGCTGTACGCGCTTGGCGTAACGTACGCGTTTGTTCCACGCACGACCCCATTCGCGCGGCGCATATAATAGAAAAGTTAAAAGAGCGCTCGCAGAACAAAGTGAAGCGTGCAAGTATAATGATTCCCCGCGCTTTCCCTGAACATCCAGAGACAGATGCATTACACGATGCATTGGAATTCCTGCTTCTCCCATTTCCCCGCGTTACATCCTTTTCCCGGGAGAAAACCATGAATCCCCGTTGGTGGTATTGTTACCACGGCGCGAAGAAAAACGAGTGGCTAAATCGATGCGGAACGGTCGTCAGGAGTTACTTAAAGCGAGATCGAAGAGCTCGGTTCGGTGGCTGTAAGGCGAGAAGAGACCAACGGGGGTAACGGATGGAAACGGAAGATGGCGAAGACGAGTACGCTGATATACACGTTAAGAGAAACGGCGTGAAGGATCGCCCGGCTGTTACGCCACAAAATGACACCCTGCGCCGGCGAACAACTAAGAACAATCACGGTAATGCACGTTACACGGATCCGCTGCCACATGCAGATGGAGCATTCAAGATGGATGCCTCGAAATATTTAAATACACGGCGGAGAAAAGTGAAAGAAACGGTTCGCACGATTCGGCAACGAAATAGTAGAAGGAACGGCGGTTCAATTAATTTTTCACAGACCTACGTTAACGACCCAAATTTCGCCCGGCGTCTCGAAGCGGCGACGGGAATCGATAAATTTCAAGTGTCGAAGTCGCCCGCCGCACGGTAATAATTATTTTGTTGCGCTCAGAGACTGGCAAACAATCTCTCGGCGTACTTATAGGATCTACGTAAGGAGACTGAGAGTCGATAGCTTTCTGACAAATTGATGGGGTTAGACATTCACATTTCTAAATCAATCTGTCGTTAATACGTTGACTGCCAAGCGTATTTTGCTATGTTAGAACCGCGATTCTTTGAAATACTGCATAGTATGATTAAATCGTGCAAAATGAAGGTAACGCAAAATTGTTAGAAACCAAACTACACATATTGAAGCACCGTTCCAATATCAAATGCGTTCACAAGATTGCAAATAGGCTTCATTGCGTATTTTTTGCATTTTTAATCAAATCTTTTCCATCAATCACCGGTGACCACCGTGGCAGTTAATATGTTAAAGAATATGGTGTGGTACATTTAGAAATGTAATGCGATGAAATACTGCAGGGTATAATTAAATCGCGCAAAATAAAGGTAATGCAGAGTTGTTAGAAGCGTATTTTGCTATGTTAGAACCGCGATTCTTTGAAATACTGCATAGTATGATTAAATCGTGCAAAATGAAGGTAACGCAAAATTGTTAGAAACCAAACTACACATATTGAAGCACCGTTCCAATATCAAATGCGTTTACAAGATTGCAAATAGGCTTCATTGCGTATTTTTTGCATTTTTAATCAAATCTTTTCCATCAATCACCGGTGACCACCGTGGCAGTTAATATGTTAAAGAATATGGTGTGGTACATTTAGAAATGTAATGCGATGAAATACTGCAGAGTATAATTAAATCGCGCAAAATAAAGGTAATGCAGAGTTGTTAGAAGCCAAACTATTGAAGCATCGTTCCAATATCAATTAGTTTTACAAGATTACAAATAGGCTTCGTTGCGAATTTTTTGCATTTTTACTAAAATCTTTTCCATCGGTCGCCGGTGACCACCGTGGCAGTCAACCTGTTAACACATTGAATACGGTGGTCATATGTAATGCGATGAAATATCCTGCAGTGTCACGTTGGTCATCAGTAACCAGAATGCATCAAGTACTTATAATTATAAAGTTGAATGAAAATTCGCTAATTAGAAAATGCCTTGAAATAAAATACCGGTGCATTGTATTGAAGCATTTTAAACACAAGTGTAGCTCGTCAATGCAATCTTGATAGTGTTTAGTGACATTTTTGGTGCGATTTTTTGCTGTTTGTGTTCCGAAGCTTGCAACAATTTAATCGGTAACAACTGTTTTAAAATTGAAAATGCGTACCAAATACGTTGGCATTTTCTTGTTTTGCAAATCATGCCGTATTCTTATAAATAACCAAATTAATCATTATTTTGCCATTGCATGCTCAGAACGGTAAAAATATTTTATAATTATAAAGTTGAATGAAAATTCGCTAATTACAAAATGCTTTGAAATAAAATACCGGTGCATTGTATTGAAGCATTTTAAACATAAGTGTAGCTCGTCAATGCAATCTTGGTAGTGTTTAGTGACATTTTTGGTGCGATTTTTTGCTGTTTGTGTTCCGAAGCTTGCAACAATTTAATCGGTAACACTGTTTGCAAAATTTGCGTACCAAATACGTTGGCCTTTTCTTGTTTTGCAATTCATGCCGTATTCTTATAAATAACCAAATTAATCATTATTTTGCCATCGCATGCTCAGAACGGTAAAAATATTTTCCTGTCGTTCTAACCGAAACTTGTGATTTCGGCGTGACAGTCAATGTGTTAACAATCCACGACTCCCTGTCATTGTCTATATATCCATTCGCGCGCTCTATTACGAACTGTTGAAATACAAACGTATGTACGGGGTTGCGACAATTCCCTTCAGAAATTACTTACAGGAAGAGATGCTGAATACGTCGCCAGACAGCATGGTACCGTGCCCTCCGAAATATTTGCGAAGTACAGAGATACACATCAAGGAAGTTCGACAAATGATCTTTTCAAATTGGCCCACGCAAGCTACCACGACGTCGACGATCACCGCTCGATCATCCGCATCCTCAACGACTTTACGAGTATAAGCATTTTGCCTTCCCGTCAACACCGTAATTTCCTGCAACCGCGGTACGCTTTTCGAAAAATCCCGTGTAAGAGAAACCGTCGCAAGCTTCCACGAACGGGATACGAAGGAGAGTTACGCGAAAATGCTCTGCCGATCGATATTTAATTCGCGTTCATGTCAATTTATATTTTATATCGTCGAGCGGTATAAAAGTCAAGAAACAGTTACGTACATCTCCTTCGCTATACGCTGTCATCGTTTCATAAAGATTAGTGTTCCCTTTATTCCAACGGTGAAACGGGGGTCCGGATATCGAGTACGGAGGGACAAAACGACGAAGAGTGCTCTTAGCTCGGAGTAAATTCGTATCCCGGCAGGGTCGCTCGAGCGGAGGCTGAGCCGGTGGTAGCTTATACTTGTTCTCTTTTCTATCTTATCTTCTGTCTCTCCTTTTTCCTCGATTCGCGGAATCGCCGATAGGAAATAACCTGAAATCGTTCCACGAGACAATGCCGAAAGGGGAATCGGTTGTTCCACCAAGATTCAATTCAGCCACGCGTCAACTCCTGCTGCCGGCTTTTTCGTATGGCAGATACGTCGTCCTCCGTGCATCTCCTAAAATGCATTCATGACGCATTACATCCGCTACACCGACGTGACGTAATTAAGGGCCGGTGTACAATGGGGCGCGCGGCCAAATTACATGAATGCGATGACGATTGATTCGCGGTTGAAATTACCGCCGCATGATTATCATCGCCTTACGTATTGTTAAGCTGCGGCAGCGTTATGCTGCGATCGTTCGCGCGGATGTAGGTAAACGTATTGAGAACGTCTTGGGTAAAATTACGCCGCGAGCTTTTAAAGTATCGATCTGTGCGTATCTAATATTTATATTTTTCGCGGAGCTACGTCGCCATGCAATATTGAACGGAGATTGTTTTATCTAGGTTATTATTGGCGAAGACTGAATCTAGAAGCATTGAGACCATCGTGCGCGGTGGAATTTATGAATTAATACCTTCTTTTCTTTATAGGATTGATAAATCTCTAAAGGAACTCATTATTTATCGACATATCTTTGAGCATACCTGTGAAACCGTTCCAAATATTTTTAGACGCTTGTTACGACTGTTTGAACATTCGTTCATGCCATATACGGACATTTTTCTCTGCAGAGTTAAAGTTTTAGTGAAAATTACAAGCAGTACATTAAGATTTTTGTATGGTTATACAAATCTGTAACATACGCTATCATTTTGAGGTTCTTTAAGTGTATTTTCACATGGTTTACGACAATATTTGATTAGAAAACAAATTTTATTTCGCCAGCAAAAATTTGGCATACTCCCGAATTTGTTGAGAGAGCACGGGTAGACCCCCATCTATTTCCCAGCGAAACGTGTCTACTGAATAGTACAGACGCGAAGTAACAAAAAATGTTCGAGTTTTCACGAATTTTTCAACATACAGCTCCGGGTCTACTCCGTTTCCGATGAGTTCGTTTCCATCCCAACGGTTTATTCTTGACGTATTATTTTGACAACATGTTTCTGCGCGTCAACAATGAATACATAGCAACACACTGAATGGTTCAATACGGTGTTCAAGAGCTATGGTCCCGTGTGCACTGCGTTACCGTAGTTCGTTATAGTTATCGACCAACTATCGTGCAACAGATGTTATGTACGCACCTAAGGCATAGTAGAATATTCAATAGATGCACGTACATCATTCGCGCACATGCATCGACGCGTTGTAATTGCCGGATCGTTGTGTGAGAAGGGCTCAATTGAACACAATCCACTGCGCGGTTATCAGAGCGTAAGAACGTACATGTCGGTCCAAAATCTTGCCGCACAATCTTAGTACTAGATCCAAATTGCACTACCCCGCCGGTTCGATCCTGGCACATTTTTAATCCCACTTCCGAAGAGGATCTCGAACCCGGCGAACGTTCTCCCTAATTTTCAGCCATTAACTGCAAGGGCGAAGCATGCACGTGAAATTTCGAAGAAAGGAGTGGTACAATGTGAAACTCTCGCTGTCAGTGACAGTTATAGGACGTCTCGTTTGTAACTGTCGGCACGACAGGATCGAGCTCAAACCCCCGAGATGCATCCTCCGAAAATCGGGGAAAGGAAAGGGACGCAAACAACCAACGAGATACGCCGGGAAATATTGGATTCGACGTGTCCCGAACACGAGGGGGTTGGACAGAGTAGAAGGCGTCGAGGGGGCGAACCCCGGCGAAGGTAGAGGAGAAAGTTGCGATGTAGAAGGAAGCAAAATAAAAAGGAAATAAATAAGACGAATCGCACGAATGGAGCTTCGCGAAAGCTTATTTCCACCGGTGGGACGAAAAATTTATTTGCTTTCTCGTTTCAGGCATGCACGCACTTACGTTCAATGAAAGAGTCTCGGCGCGGAATTGAGGAGTACGGCGGGAATTCGAACGATTCACGCCCAACGATCGAGGTGAGGGCTTTTTTCAGAAGCTTCTTTAACGCTTGAGGAAATACGCGCGCGGCGAAATGTGTCAGACGCTGAAATATCGCGACGAACTTTTAACGCTTCGAAACACCGACAGGGCCGGAAATTCTGGAGGTTCGCTCGGCGTTAATGTGACGCGCGCTTACCGATACGCCGCACTTGAACTTGAGGCCAATTAAAATGGCGCCAGGAGCGATAACGCGACGAACATAAAATATCAGGTTCTCCCAACAGATTTAGATTCCCGCCTTAGCGGCGTCAAGAAAAATTAACTGCTGATAAAGCCAATATATTCAACCCTCCTTACCGAATACCCTCTACCAACAGCATTTTCCAATATCTCCCGACGGCTTGAAATTATCCCCATCGATCGTAGATTCCGGCGTCTATAAATTCATTTACGTCTCTCTTCCTTGAAATATATCAACGGCGGATACACGACCAACGATCAAAGGTCGCTGGTCCGTGTAAATGGAGAACGTTGTAGAGCATGAAACTGTCGATAATACATCGGATGGTTTGGGGTATATGCTTTCACACATGTCCTATAACGCGCAACTTTCTTTTCACCGCCACGATGCAGCGCTGTCTCTCGTATTTTCCGTCGGTTCGTGCGTTTCACCGAATTTGAGGGATGAATTCGCGGATCCTTCTCGTTTTCCGCCGCAGGTGATATCCTGCCTTCCGCGGAATTTCAGTTCAAACTATTGATCTGAGAAGCGAGGCAAGCCAGGTACGCGGATGAGAAGAGAATTAGACGACTTAGTAAAGTCCGTTTCACGATGTCCGTGTCCAAATTCAATGCAGCCCTGTATGCTTTACAAATGGCAACGCGCCAATGATAATTAAATATAATGTACATCGCGCCGCGCATCGAAACCGCAGAACAGGAGACCGTGGCCAATTGTCATACCTTGCTGTTCTAAATTATTATTTGTAGAAGCGTGCAGCAGGAGTGAATGTGCGCGCATAAATTTCCCCGGGAAGCTTTGTCGTCTGAAATTTAACGTCAATGGCCGTCGGATGACGGGTCGATACTCGATCACGCTGTAATCTATCTCCGCAGTGTTTTACAACGAAATTAATAACTCCGCGATGACCGGCCCTCTGGTAGCTCATACCTGTCTCTAATCGTAATTAAAGTACCCACGCTGAAACAACGATGCCATAAAGTATCACGGTAATCGCATATTAATGAGGGGACAGCGCAATCGTTCCGTCCTATTTCGGAAGCTATCGCAGCGGTCGATTATTAACATTTTTCAATTTTTTTACGGCTACCCATCGCCCGCGCATTCGAACGTTTTATCGGGTCCTTTGCAACGAAAACTTCCCAGCGGCCATAGTACGGCGCGACAGAAAGGCAAGCAGCATTTTTAAATTAACCCTGCCAAAGGCAAAAACGAACGCGCATCAAAGCAATTCGGTGTCGTCGATGCGTCCGAAAAAGATGGATAATTACTGAACCGATGTCGGGCAAAAGTAATAAAACGCCAGCAAGTACGGCTGAGGGTGGTCCTTTTGTCAAGGCAAGGACAAAACGAATGCGAAGACCTACGTGCGTCCGGTATTTTTTCCCGACTCCGTCACCCGACATCGTAGCACAAAGGGCGAGAGAATGATCATTCGCGAATGAAAATTGGGCAAAACGGAAAGAGTAACACACGCCGCGATGCAAACGTATGTGCATGTATAATTTATTCCGCCACCCTCGAAACGTTTCGGCAACTTATCTCTCACTAACCACATCATCGAATGGATAGCCCTCATGATATTATTAATCACAGCCACGGTATGTCAAATTAAAAAGGCACCGGTTCCATTGTCGTGTCCTCCAATATTTCAACCCCACGTACTTGTTATATATAAATCTCAAACTCGATTATACTGCACTTCCGCGTGATATACCTCCGGCCCGCGTAGAGGGAGATCAGTTTTCCCGTACGTCATTGATCTATTTCCATCACCCACACAGGTGTCTGCAACAGTAATCGATGAGAAAGTTCTCCCGCACGCGCGCAGAGTATACATTGAGGGCGATCCGAGCGGTACGAGCAAATTAAGAAATGAGCATGATTGCAAAGCGGGGTTCTCTCTATAAACCAGTCTACACAACCGAATGAGAGGACGCGGGAGCAGGAAAGCACAGTGTGTAGCCGTGGAGGGTGGCCAGCGAGGATTTGAAGGAGTATGGGGGTTCGTGGAAAGAGTGTGTGAGACGAGAAAAAGCGCGGAAGGAGTTGGCATCGGGGGTTGGGGCCTGTAGGAATGAAGAAGTCGGGCTGCAGAAAGGAAACTGCGGCAGATCGGTTCGTTAAACCTTCCCGGAAGAAAGAAAACCCGACGAGCTCGATACGCTCCTGGGTCTCCGCGACTTTCCAGCCGCACGTGCTGCTGACGTGTCCATGTATTCTACGCTCACGTGCTTACTGTACGCTCAGTACGCGAGCATTCTATGTACAGAGGAAACGTGTGAAGCGTGTGCTACGAAGAGAGACGACACGTACGTGCGTGCTCTATGTATTTGACGTACCGCCGAGTGGACGTTTTTGTATGCAGCTCCGCTATCCGCCGCTCGCGGACGTATAGACATATCTGTCAGTTGTGCGCATCCATTTTATCTGACCTATCGTACAAACAGCTGAAACGAGTGTACACACTTAAGGGTAACTTATTTACCTGGCGACGGTCTCTCGTCATCGGGTATGACCCGGCCATTACTTGTCCGTTTCTCTGCAATTGCGACGTAATTACGTTGCTCGCTCAAGTGTTGCGCCGGCCAGACGATCGTTATGCTCCAACATGTTCGCGGTAATTTTTTGCCACCACAATGAGCGTGCAAGTGTTCACCTTACCCCCGACTGCCTTTTGTTCTTATTACTCTGTACGCAGGCGAAAAACTCGGACAACGGCGTTTGTTGTCGAATATCATCTACCGATTTATGCTCCGAATGTGATTGAACGTCGTTCCATTGTGCCGAGGATCCGTGGGAATCTATGTTATTCGCATTACTACCGCTTGCATTGTCTTATCATAGCCACATTCTTCAGCCGCTTTTACTTCCACAATAACGAACGTCTCGACGCGGGCGTCGCTCTTTACGAGCTCACAAATATTGACGCGCGAGAAAAACGTCTGAAAATCAATGGCCCATTGAAGAGTAGGAGAATGCGTGCGGGGGAACGAGATAAATTGCCCTTTCCACATAACCACGGACGCGCAAATGATACTCGACAAAATGCACGGCAATACACAACAGCGGCGATAATTGTCGCGTTTCACATCGGATATATTTATTATCGGCCGGAGGGGGTGAGTAGGGTGAGCGTAGGTGGCAATGGAGGGCATACTTGGACGCGCACCTACACGCTACCGCTGCGATCGCATTTTCGACTATTATTAGCGCGTCGAGTTATTGCCACGGCATCAATAATTAATAACGAGCCGCGGGTACGGACGACAGGTAGATGCAGGCTGCGTGCTACGGATAGAGGGTGAAACGAGGCTCGCTAGCTGGGAACCTGGAGGTGGAACGCGGTGGAAGGGGTGGAAGCCAGTGGAGGGGATGAAGAGGGGTGGAACGGCAAATGTGCCGCGCCGTGAGCCGAAATAGCAAGCCGATAACCGACCAAGGGAGCTTTTGCGGAGGCGTTACTACTGTCCCGTATCCGGGAACAGCGCGTTGAAGGGTTTCGCAGGACCCGCACAGGACGTGTCCCGACTTCCCGGAAGCGTCCTTTAACCCTTCTCTGAACTCTGCCCGCCCAACCCTTTAAGCTTCGAAACTCCGAGCGCGGTTCACCCATTACGACGACCGCCTCCTTGCCTCAACTTCTGCCGTTCCGCCCTTCGTCTTGCTGGCCCTTTAATACTTCACCCATCCGGCGACTGTGCTGCAGGACTTCCGAGGTGTTGTAGGACGCGCGTGTACACATTACCGGCCGTCAACTCGTGCGTCTGCTTTCAACTTTCCGTCGACGCCATGTCTCCTTACGTCCACGCATTCGGGACAGGAGTCGGTCTTGTCCCTTTTGACGCCACCCCCGTTAATGTCCTTCCATCACTTATAAACGCGCTGGGCGTATGCGTGAATATATGCAGTCCTAAACAATCGTGTGCGTCCAACACGTAGGTCTGGCCATCTCTAAATGGCCGGGACCTGTTCTTGTCCTGAGACCGGGGCGGCAGGGTGTTCTTAATGGCTCGAAAGACGCGGTGGGTACGAAGTTTATACTAGCTTCGAAAATGGACGCGCGAGATCCGATCAGGGGACACTTTACTACTCTCCCTGGAAATACGGATAAGCGACGGCCGCCCATCGTGAATCTGTCGTGAACGCGCGCTCGGAATTTCTTCCGGATCGTGGCTCCTTATTGCCCGAAGCCTGGAAATATTTTCGGACGTCCTGAATATATTCTCGTGTTCCTGACTTCAGCAGCTGTTCACTAAGTATGTAAAGATTTCAACCTGACAGAGAACTTGGCTTTTTCATTTCGCCGCTGTGCGAAAGTGTCACGTTAAGCTTCTTTTCGCACGTTAACGGTGTTACCGCCAATAATCGTGTAAAAACGCAAAACGATCGCTACTGGCAATGGGAACGCAAAAACCGCATTCGCAAAAAATCGATACGCGGCGTCGAGAATTTATCGGAAGTTCCATACTCCGTGATTCTCACACGTCAGAGTGAGAATGACGTAACCCGCACGACGGCGACAGAGACTTTCAGCGTTGCGTGAAAAAGACGTCAGACGACGAAATCAATGTCGGGATAAGTCGAGGGAAATCCGAATCCTACGTATCCGTCAAATTTGATTACATTCACCCTCGTTCCCGGCGTGCAGAGGTGCACGACGTTTCTCTGGCATATATATGGTTCCTTCGAACCTACGTGGTGGTAGTTGTAGCACCGTGCGGCAGTAGGAACCAACCGTCGTCGGCCGGAAAAAGGAATCAACGCGTAAATTGGTTACCGTCAGGCTCGTTTCCTGGACGAAATTCTCTTTCCTGCCTTCGCACTATTCCAAGGACACGCGAGGGCGACGAACGATCACAGAGTTGACCTTTATTCGGCCCACGGGGCCGTCGTTTCGTGCGGCAGACTGCGTATACCGCATTATCACGTACGGAAAGTGAGACGCGTGCACGACAAACGGGAGAAGCCGGTGGATCCATAGAGGCGACCTTGACTGTCGCGACGGCAAAAGACAAAGAACGCCGCGCGTTGATATGTAAAAAGGTTAACACGTGTAGAAACTTGCGAGTTCGAACTACTTTGGCCTAGTTCAGCGGAATCTACGTTATGGCACACTAACAGCTGCAGGCGTCTGAACGAACCGAGTGGATTGACAGATTAGTGGTCAGACGGCGGGGTGGCTTGGAGCTTCGGCCGTTGAAACGTCGCGGCAGTCTACTTTAATTTTCTTCCCTATACCTACGCAGAACTTCGATTCATTAGGTGGGAGATAAATGAGCGCGGGCTCGTTTCAGGAAACGGCACCGAGGGTGAGCGTGATAACGCTCGGAGACGCAATGAACACGACACGTGGACCACTGTCGGGAGCACAGTTATGGAGCTAACGTACGAGCGACGCGATAACGTCGGAGGTTTTACCGCGTCACTTGTGTCCCTCCGATACAGACATTACGGGGAGTCTAAAAGTTTCGTCAAATAAATCCGCTGCGCGCTTTCGGGAAGCGGGCAAACCACAGATACTCTCGAGATACAATAAAACGCACACAATCTATCATGGCGAGTATCAGGAGCAGGGAAGGTACAGTTTCCCGCTGATTCTTTCCGTCCCAGCCGTTCACAATGGAAGCCGGTACGGTACGCAGAGAAATACAAGAGGTGAGCGTCGTTACGAGGCGCTCGTGAATTCATACGTGTCTGCCAACGTGATGCTTTTGTGAATTCTCAAAGGGCAATCCTATTTGCGAATCATCTGTGATGGTACGCGATCGATCACTTTTTTCATTGAGTCGCGACGAAAAAAGGAGCAGCTTTGTTTCGATTCATTGAACGGCAATAGCACGGGAGCCGTGTAAAATGAAATTGAAATACGCTTACACACAAACTTTAGCTCGATCTAGCAGGCGCCAGCGGTAGCGAATCCAGATGTACGATGGGCCCATCCGCATGGACGTAGTGGAAATTTTCAGTTTGCGCAGAGTTTACATCCTCTCTGCGGGTGTGGAGCGAACTGGCCGTTATACCGACGTAAAGTGAATTAAAGGCCTAACGCTTTGTACATTTTCACGGTTGCCAAGCCAGCTGCGGTGTCAATGGTTCTTTCAGCGCATCGAACCGCCGACGCCATCGCCGCGCAAGTGACACGATTGATATAAATCAAACTGCGTTATTATGTTCGTGTCTGCGCACTGTGTTTCAAACGGATTTCGCGTGAAATTCTTCGAAAAGGGGATGCGTGTGGCTGAATAATATAGCGGAATGTTGCTTCGATAAAAATAGAACTGTACTTCCAATCGAAAAACGGCGATTTACAATAGTAGTTGTAGGATGCTATTTAGATATATCGATGTATTTAGATATACAATCGGTCGGGAGCGAAAAAACTACGGCGTCTGCTTCGGAGAATGCCGCTCGTTCCAGATCCACAAATCGAGCGTGGCATTAATGCGAGTCACATGACGACAAAAACCAACATACCCAACTCTCAACACGAGTCTGAGGTCATTTACACCGTATCGTCGATCGAAACTCCGCATTTAGTGTCTACACGTAATGCGACCTGATGGAAAATACAACGGTTCTGCGTTGATATTTTCAGTGATTTTGCACCGAATAATTTACGCTACCCAAAGACGGAGAGATGCAATAAAAGTGTAAACGCAACGGATTCAGGATAGATTCATAAGTTTCAGTAAGGAGACGTCTCGTAAAAGACAATTACGGGAGACGTTGCGCGAAACGAAATAAGCCTGAATATTCGCTCACCTGATTTCTCGTCGACGTTGGAGGAGATTCCGGCGACGTACGAGGCGGCCTTCGTTAACCCAAGAAACAACACTACACTCCACATGTTCTCTCGTTATTCCTCGTTATCCGCGTCGCGAAATCCGAGCACGACTTGCGTCAAAAGCGGAGAAGCGCAGTTCGAAGCTGCGGAGGGGCCAGAAAGGAAGATAAGAAGTAGAAGAACAAAAATCGCTAATCACGAACGGTTTCCTTTGGGCCAGCCTCTAATCACACGCGAGGTTATCATCGTCGGAGCTATAATCATCAGCAAATCAACTGTATTCACTGTTCATAATGCCGTACGTTCGAAGTGGCGAAAACAAAGTTGGTCACCTCAGGTACTGGACACAAATGCAGTTTCTTCAACCACTAAATTCACGAACGTCGTGGTTCTCTCAATTTTCACTAGTCACTGTCGCATTCCGATCGCAAACGTACTGATACCTACAATATTACGCAGCACTGCGCGCTCTCAACTTTCTTTCCAACGTTTCAACGTCGATAAAGTGAAGAAACAACCCTGTTCAGCTGCATACGTTTCTCCCTTAGCGATTCGCAGTCATTCGTAGGCCGTTTTGCTTCCTCCGTTCACTGTCTCAATCCAAAATACTCTGGTCCGTATTCATACACTCAAAATCGTTGCTATAGTTGCGGAAGATCATAGTAAATAAATTTTCGACCGTCCCCAAGTACCGCGGCGTACTTTAAGCGCACTTCACCGTTTTTCTTGGCGCGACCGTGAGCGTTTCGGGAAAAGTTCATCCGTTCCTCTCATGTCGCGGAGTCGAATCCGATGAATCGTCAGAAGAAGTGGGACTCCGAACAAACGTTATCTCGGTACATCGGTCGGCTTTACGCTCCCTCGATTAAGGCCGGAAGCGGAACGGATCGTCCAATGGGATCGTCGGTATCAGCGCTGCACCGATGATCGTGTCCCATTTGCCCGGCTAATTTCCCAACGCATTAACGTCCGTCGTGCCCCAGCAGCGGCGATGCTGATGACGACGACGCTGGTGGTGGGTGCTGATAGCAGAGGCTGCAGTGGTAGTGGGCACACGCTGCCGGCGTCTTGGCGTTCCTGATGTTTTTCGTTTCTAATTAAACACTAATTAAAGCTCCCGCCAGGGGTTACGCCTCTCCGCCAGCCCCTCGCAGGTCCCTCGCCAACAACCCTCCTTCGCCGGCAGCCTCTCGAAAGCGCTGCCGCTTTCTTGCTCCTTGCGTCTTCCGGCGTCTGCTTTCGACCACCGCCTTCCCGTTTCTTCCACCCCGCGACTCTACGGCTATCTCGCTTCGCCTCGCTCAGACGGTTATTAAAGTGTCGGACGAGCGTGCCCGCTACCAGCACTGTGCTCGAAAGTCTCTCGCAGTTCCGGCCGCCTAACCGCGTTCCGCCACCACTGCCGCCAATAACCGCCACCAACGACCATGGTACCCGCAATCACCGGTAACCATGCTACAACCGCCGGCACGCGTAACGTCCGGTGTTCGCGATGGAACCCTTTCAACCCCTTCCGAACGATTGAAGCGTAATTTCGGATGGAAGAGAGTTCTCCGAGGTTGCCGAGTGGTTCCCAACCGCAGCGGCGATAAAACACGGTATTTGTCCTGCTGCAATCGTTGGACCGAACTACGCCGGACCAAATTACCCTGATCTTTGATGTAGGAATTTTAAATAACGCACACGCGCGCCGTGCAATCTAGTCCCGGCTTAAATAGGACGTGGATCGGGAGAATGCAGATAACTTCAATCACGTCGGGTCACCACAGATTTTGAGTTCATCTGGAATCGGTCCAAATAACGAATGAGCGAACGCACTGGCTTGCAATCACGTTGGTCCACCATCGGCTCCGCACTGTCCACAGTATATCCGAAGCGGAGATCGAACGGCCTGACGGCTGTCCGTGTCCTTTGACTCCCCAGACCCCACGCTCACCTACGTGCATCCGCGAGTTCACCCCGTGAAATTACGTACCATTCCCACTTAACAATTCGGCAAAAATCCTTCCCTATCCTTCCGCGCGTGGTACCCCGACCACAGATATCAGTCACCTTCACGGTAAACTTCTTGTCAATCGACCAAATCCCCGCCCATCACTCCCTCACGTGTCTGCCAATTTTTATCCTGTACCCCGTCGATCACTCGACTCCAACACGTGCAAAGAGCACCGGGGCAAAGATTTGGAAGGGAACTTTTCGAGACTCGAGATCCGATGAGATGGAAGCTGCGGCTTCCGGGACGAGCGATTGGCAGGGCCGTGTGGACGACGTATTCGGTTGACACTCGGGGTTGAGGGTGACACGAGAGGCCCGCGACGAGCACCCCTCGTAGCGCACGACGACACGCCACAGGAACACGTGGTCCTCGACCGACGGCGGACGGCACACTGACGGAACAGACGAGCAAACGGCGCCGCGACGGACGCGCAGCCTGCAAAGCCTCCGAGGAGGTGGAGGTGGTGGATTGTAAAGGAGAAGCGGCACGGGGGTGAAAGGGGTAGTACCGCCGCCGTATACCACCAGCGATGGGATACTACGCCAGAAAGGGATGTTTGTCGTACACGTAAAGGACCGCACTCTCTCCTCGCCGGAGAGAACGGAGAAAGGCTAGCGGATGTGTGCGAGAATTTCGCAGGTAGGCAGAGAGCTGGATCAACGGACGTGTGGACAAACGTATCCATGAGTATTACCCGCGGTTGAGTATTTTGTGTCAGTCCGGCGGAGCGATGAGCGGGATTAACGGCGATTATCGTCAGTAATTAATAAGGCACTTTCTGTCGTGCCGAGCGCACCGCGTTTCGCTGATGCGCATCGACGGCGGATATGTGGAAATGCAGGGACCGGGGCGATAAAAACGGCGACAGGGGATTGTAGCGCAAAGTAGCGTTTGAATGAAAAATTGCGTAATTGATCAGGGAGTCGGTACTAATGCCTGATACTCATCAATTAACATTGTAGACAAAGACATAAATTCCTATTATCGCTAAGGTATTGACAAAGCCGTTGCGGGTATTGCACAGGGGATTGTAGTGCAAAGTAGGGTTTGAATGAAAAATTGCGTAATTGATCAGTGTGTCGGTATTCATGCCTTGATACTCATCAATTAACATTGTAGACGAAGACATAAATTCCTATTATCGCTAAGGTATTGACCCGTTGCGGATAAGTGACGTAATTATTCAAGTATATTTCCGATACTCCGGCAAAGTGTAGCTACTGCGACCGAAAATTATTTTCTCTAATGCAGAGGCCGGGGCGATAAAAACGGCGACAGGGGATTGTAGCGCAAAGTAGCGTTTGAATGAAAAATTGCGTAATTGATCAGGGAGACGGTACTAATGCCTGATACTCATCAATTAACATTGTAGACAAAGACATAAATTCCTATTATCGCTGAGGTATTGACAAAGCCGTTGCGGGTATTGTACAGGGGATGGTAGTGCAAAGTAGCGTCTGAATGAAAAATTATGTAATTAATCAGTGAGTTGGTAGTAATGCCTTGATATTCGTCAATTAACATTGTAGACAACGACATAAATTCCTATTATTGCTAAGGTATTGACCCGTTGCGGATAAGTGACGCAATTATTCAAGTATATTTCCGATACTCCGGCAAAGTCTAGCTGCTGCGACCAAAAATTATTTTCTCAAATGCAGGGACCGCTGCGATAAGAACGGCGACAGGGGATTGTAGCGCAAAGTAGCGTTTGAATGAAAAATTGCGTAATTGATCAGTGAGTCGCTACTAATGCCTTGATACTCGTCAATTAACATTGTAGACAAAGACAAATTCCTATTATCGCTGAGGTATTGACCCGTTGCGGGTAAGTGACGTAATTATTCAAGTATATTTCCGATACTCCGGCAAAGTCTAGCTACTGCGACCGAAAATTATTTTCTCAACCCTGACGAACAGCCTTCTGGTAACTGTCTAGATTGAGTACTGGCGCATACTTTGCCGCCCGTGCACGAGTGCGTCCTTTCAGGTGGGTCGGGAAGGTAGTTCATAGTGGTTTAAGAGGATTGGAAAGGGTGCACACGAGGCGTAATGCTTTAAGAAGGACATAGGGTCGCAATAGATGAAGTAACGACGATTTGAGACGAAGCGAAAGACTTAATGCTTTCACATCTGAGACGCGTATTCATGGGCGGAGAAGCGAGAAGCCAAGGTGGGGAATTACAGTTGATGTATCAGAAGATTAACAAATCTTTGACGAGTAATCTCCGTCGGTTCTACCGAGGACACGGTTATAAAGAAATTTTCAAGCTCTCTCAAAGCCAGTTCCGAAAGCGAGGGCGACAGGTATTTACTCGAGTCGAACGTGGGTTTTGATAGTCTGGTTTATGTACTTCTGCACACTCCTCCGTTCGTGCACGAGTGCTTCCTTTCAGTTCGGCCGGCGAAGATGGTTTATAGTGGTTCAAGAGGTCAGGAGGAAGAGGGAGACGGCACGGGGTGATGATAAGAGGACCTGAAGATGAAGACGCAGGTACTGGGACAGATCGTGTGCCGGCAATATAATTCCTTGTCCTCCGCTACCTAAATTCGTTCCTTACTATTAGTCGCAGATATAGTAACGGGCCAGAGGTAGAAATAGGGATAAAATGATCGGAAAATGAAAAATTCATTGTCCCAGCGTACTCGGTTGTAAGACGTTATATTGGATTCTTATCGAAAATTGACTAGACAGTCTGGCGGGACAATTTCGTTTTACTCCTCGATGCGACAAATATTTCACCCCTAGTTTCGAAAATTTAAAGACGCATGCTCTCTCCAGACGAGCATGTGCTTTGACACATTCTTTATGTACACTCTGAAGTGCTTTGAGCACTTGTACATACCACTTCGCCCGTGCGAATGTGTCCGCTTTAAGTTTGAATCGGCAGCTTGCCTTAAGACGATTGACAACTTTTAAAGGTCGAAGAAAGCGATGTCAGAAAGAAGCGCAAATAGAACACAAAGGAAGTTCCAAAGTGCAGCGGATTATTCAGAGGACTCTACCTCTAATGAACCGCGACTACCCTCCTACCTCCAAAGATCGTGAAACTAATTTTCTCCACCCATTCACCCACCCTGTTCAACCATAACAAAAATGATAAAAGTCTCGAACCTTCCAGGACAGCGAAATAAATCGCGACCCAAAGATTTCCATCCCATAAAACTAGGCTTCACATAATTTTTAGCGACACCTTAACACACCCCACGCCTACCGACGCGTGTTCCTTGGTGCACGAATGCTTGCTTTCAGTCGGGTGTCGAAGTCAGTTGGCAGCGATTTAAAAGGACCAGAAAATGAAGCAACGCTGGTGGCAGTGACGTTAGTCGACTAGGCACGGAGAAGAGCGGAAAGAGGGAAGGAAAAGAGCGAAGAAGCATCGTGGACAGATCGAAATAAGGTGAGAGACCTGAGGCGAAAGGCGGATGAGAAAGCAGATGCTTTCTGACTGGTGTCACGGATCATGGTCATCTTAAGAGCTGCTGAAAGGCATGGGTGGCTCCAGTCGCTTCTGAAAGCTATCTTTTTCGTTGGAAGGGAGAATAACTTACTCGAGTGTGTGTGCAATCCAACTGAATGCGCGGCCGTGTTCTACAGAGCGACCTCAACGCCGAAAAATAGTGTCCCTCTTTGCTTTCCCCATGCTTCCGCCCCTCTTTGCCACCGTAAGGACTGTATCGAAACGCGACCCTGCGCACATTTATTATAACTTTCGTCTCGCCGCGAAAAGCATTACGACGAAAGTCGACCGAAAAGTGATCTCGAAAGTAATAAGTTTTCCAAGTGCACGGGGGCAGGTCAGTTTAGTGTAAAGGGATTTGTGACCACACCGGCAAAGGGCAAACGAATCAAGTTATCCACAATCTGGCTCAATGTTGCACTGCTAAGGAGAAATGTAAAAATCTTTGATTTCGATCCGTAAAAAGCTGCGATACGCTGGAGTTCTGATTTTTCTATGAAAGAGATGGATGTCCTGACCATACAGTGTCTACGAAGTCCACAAAGCGCCATCGGGAAAACTTAAAAAGCTCTCTGTGTCGTGCAAAGATACAAGCCCAGTTTTTCAGGACCTAAAAGCAAACAACCTGCCATGTCGGGAGCTGAAAGTAAACAGATCAAAGTTACCTTGTGATAACGAATCTGAGTGCCGATGTCGAAGTTTCAAGGAGTCAAATACCTTCTTATGAAGAAGGTGATGTGTGCGACAAGATTAAACGTCGTTCCTGAACGATCGCTCAGTCTTCTTTTACATATTCGTCATTCAAACGTTCGATAATTTGTACATTATTATGCAACATTCCAAACTTGGCCTTCCTACATACACATGAGACTGCTTGCCATACGCATATACCTAACGCATGCATCTGCCAACATGTATTTTTAAGAGTTTGTGTGCAGGAGAAGAGATGTGAAGCAAAACTTTTCTTATGACTTTCGATACATAACTATATAAATATAATATATTGTTTCTCTATCTTGTGTCCTTTGACGTTCTGTGACCAACTGTCCACACACCTTGGATCTTACTTACTTAACACGTTACATTTCTAGTACTTCAGGTGAAGAATTTATTCGTTATAATAGGATAAAAAAAATGATTTTTTTTTTTACATCAGTGCAAAGTTAAAGCCTGGGACATATATGTCCCACTCGGCCTGCGTACTGGTGCATATATGTCCCATTAGTCCTGTAAAGATTACGACAAAATTTATTCTGAATGGATACATATGTAATGTATTATATGTAATAGCAAAAAAGTAATATAGAAACAGCGTTTGAAACCTATAAGACTGCTGGAACACCTTTATCCCGATTTGAAAGACGGGTGGGATATATATGTCCCATCGCTTTTTGTACATAAAGAACTCACTAATTTGAATTGGCTATATAAAAATATTCAAAAGAGGGCTAATAAAATGCAAACCAAAAAACGTATTGGCTTATTTTATCCATATACCGTAATCACTTTTTGAAAACTACCAACAAATTATGTTACCGCGCTGATATTTTACACTTAGCGAACTTTCTGACAGCAAGAAATTATGATACTACATTTTAAGGAATGTGATAATAGAGACCCATTCACAATGAAGCAATGTGCAAGAAATTGTAGTAAATTAATAGTTCGAATCTACGATTAAACTTGAGTGGGACATACGTGTCTGAACAGTCTCGAAAGGGTTAACCCTCATAAAGACTGCTCGCCTAGCAAAAGTTGCATTTTTTGCCATTCATTACACTCGTACATTCGCATTTCGCGTTTTCATGTCTTACCTCTTAGATATTGTTACTGCAAAACGCCATAGTGCAGCGTTCATACACTTGTCACGTCTGATTAGCTCAAGTCGAAACTATCTGAAACATTCATAAAAGTATTCGAGTGTGCCAGAGCGCTACTCCCCAAATGCCTACGCGCACCCGAAGTGGGTGGACTTCCTGCTCCGGCACCCCTGCCGGAGTGGGGCCAGTGTGCAAAATCGTAAGCGGCCCCAATTAGCGTCATGCGAGGGAGTAATTTTTTGTGAGTCAAGGCTTAAGCCCATAATTGACAAGCAGCGTACCGTACACGACAGGAAACCTGGCCAAACGACTAAACGCGAAATTATTCAAAATCTGTAACGGCGACCTACAATGTAGATATAGGCTGCGCACTTCCAGAAATGTCTAGACGATAAGAATTACCGAATTCGTGTCACGACCGAGATCTGCCTCCAGCAAATTATCGTCGCGCTACTTGGCCAACTAATTATTTCACGGGACTATTGTACGCAGTGTGGGGAGCGATTAATCGAAATTTCTCTGCAGCAACTCTCGTCTTTGGGTAACGCATGTTACCGCAGATCGGCTTGACGGACAGGTCAGAAGGGCAGCTAAACATATCAGATATACCATCGCGCGCCATATAGGCATAGCTCAATATCAAGGTGCATATCAGTCAGACCACGGAAGCCGTTCGTATACGCAAATGCAAAGATAGGCCAAAACGTGCACCCGATTATCGTAACGACCGTACCACTTACACCCCGGAATAGGGAGGCCAGAATCACGGACGATTCGGGATCGAATCGTTGTACGGCCGCGTGGGCGAACATGCGGGCGAACCTATGGACGTTCAGAGGGGAGAGAATAATATGAGCGGAGTACATTATTATGTACGTCAGTGCGATATCGTGCGTCGCTGGCTTAAAAGCAGTGCGGTCCTGTGCATTCTTTTAGCTGACCGATCGGCACGTGAGATTGCGACGTGGCACGACGAACGATTTCCTTCACGCGACGGTATTTATTGGATTTTTATGAGAATCGGGGCCAGAGTCACGAGACATGAGCGTCGCGGGCGTTTTGCACGGGATGATAGGCCGCCAGGCACATGGATGGTCGCGATGTAACGTCCCGCCGATCCATCGACGATGATTATTGACAGTCGCCGCTATTGAAATCATGGCCGAAAATAGTGACCGTTAAAAGCCCGTTACGGCCGCCACGGAAAATTACTCGTAAAAACAGGAACGGAAACTGCGGGATTTCATCGGGCGAACATGATACAACCTAAATATCTGGCAAATGAAAATGAACTACGATGTTAACCGACGTCCGTGAATGAGCGTTTGCACGATATCGTAATGATATTTGCCCGAAATTTCGTAAACGCGCTAAAAAATGGTTTGCTGAAGAATACCGACGCTCAAATGATGTGGCAGCGAATTCTCACGGTTTAATTTTCGAAATTATACCGCAGAGCGGTAAGAGGTTAATTTTACCTGGCATATTTGTTAACCCCACTGACCGTTCTGCGTCACATCCGTTCATCAGGCGTACATTTTTATAAATATCCCGCGTAATTCCGAAGCGTGCAATGCAACCGTATTCCACTGAAAGGATTTTTATCGTCCGCTCGACTGTGGTAAGTATCTAGGACGGCAAAAAGTTTTTTTCGTCAAGCGGTTAAAAATGAGTGGTCGCGGCTGGACACGCGTTCTATCGCCGTGTGTAAATAATGGCAACGAGATGTGCGCAGATCGAGGGGGTTGAAATTTTATTGGATGTTTTACGAGGCCTCCTAGATGACGTAATATGAGGCGAGCGGCTACTCGCGGAAGTTAAAAAAAAACGGATCCGACGGCACTTTAGAACTGCAGCCTGTACGATATTACCCTGCTCCACGCTAAAGTGCGACGATAGCAGAAATAGCGACTGCATGTCTCGGTTGCAAAGAATATACGACTATCATATCCGAGAAAATCGTACAATTTCCCTCGCGCACCGTACAAGTGTCGTTGGCGTTACAAAAGTCAATTGCCCCGCTTATGCGAACAACTTCCAAGACGACTTACGTCTGCCGCGCAATGCTCCGGGAACACGCACAACCATGTAATTTGCAATTTTGGTACCTATGAACCGAAATGATGAACGACAATGTGCCAAACTCACTGCGCTGTAACCGCCGATTCAATGAGCGCCGGGAACTTTTTCCGTCTGCGCCGTCATTCAACGATTCCGCGCGAAATTACTGTTTCATTTGGTTATGCGATAACGAAGTATGCGCGCGACGGACCCATAAATGAAAATTTACGAAATGCACTCGTACGCGCAGTGAAAACGCACGGGAAATATTTCGAATACGACCGGCGTGTGCGCAGGTGCTGAGAAATACTGATGACCATCAAGAAGTTGGGCAAGTCGCCGATGACGGCGCCACTTGACAGTGACCCCTGCGGAAAAGATTCTGGATGTCAAGTTACCGACTGACGCTGAAATAAAACGCAGTACGTAGAAAATTTATTAGCACGATGATTCACAGCTTTTTATTTGCACATCTCAACAATCCCATCTGTACAGACGAGTCTGACTCACTGTTTGTCCTGAGATTCTGTTCCGCCAACTTTATTAGCATAACGTGACAGTGTGATCACTCGAGACAGACGGAACGTGCCGTAGGAATAAGAAAGATTTATTACAAATTTAGAGTATTTACACGCTACACTCTACGCGTTAAGATAAATGAGTAATACTGCATGAATGAGCAAGTTTCAATGAAATTAATTGAGGACGCATAATTTCGACTACCAACCCTCACGACGAATAATGACATGAATTACGTAACATCATTTATTCACACGATCTTGGATTGCACTTCGAAGCACGTGACGAATTCGTTTCCTTGCTTCAGAGCGTACGTTACAATTGGACTGACCTGTGATAAGATAAAAATGATATTATGCGTAACACAGTGGGATACAGTAACCGCAGGTAGTAAATGATTATAAAACGAATGCATTGTAGAAGCCTTTAGTTAGCCCATAAGCTACTCCGCAGTCGTTAATGAGAATAATGATCTTAACACATTGCGTACGGGTGACGAGATATCTCGTCTTTAACACGTTGACTGCCTTGACTTGATGGTGGTCATCGGTGACCGGCGCAAAAGGTCTCACAAAAAATTAAAAAAATACCCAATCGGTAGCATTTACAATTTCGTAAATGCGATTAATATTAAACAGTGATTCAATTCTTCGGTCTTCGATACCTTCGCATTATTTTAATTTTGCACGATTCAATCATATTCTGTAGTACATACTTCATCACATTGCGGTTTTAATATAGTAAAATACGCACGGCAGTCAACGTGTTAATACGTCGACTGCCGTGGTGGTCCTTGGTGATCGGCGCAAAAGGTCTCACGAAAAATTAAAAAAATTCCCAATCGGTAGCATTTATAATTTTGTAAATGCAATAATATTAAATACTGATTCAATTCTTTGGTCTCCGATACCTTTGCATTCTTTTCATTTTGCACAATTCAATCGTATTCTGTAGGACTCTATCACGTTGCGGTTTTAATATAGTAAAATATGCACGGAGGTCAATATGTTAACAAGCCGAACGTTGTGGCTGAGCAACGAGATATCTAATTTCCAGGTTTCTCCGAGTCAATCGGCGATTTAATACGTTGACTGCCGTGCGTTTTTTGCTGTATTAGAACGGCGATGCTATGAAATACCACAGCGTTTGACTGAATTATGCAAAATGTAAATACTGTGCAGGTATTAGATACCAAAGAATCGCATTACCATTCTAACAAGAACTGCATTTATGAAATAATTATTGCCGCCCATTGCGAATATTCTGGATCTTCGTAAAATCTCTTGCGCCGGTCAGCGATGACAATCACGGCAGTCAAAGTTTTAAGAATCTAAAAATAGACTTTCTTGTTACGTTACCAGGGTAACGAAGTCTCGCGTATTCCCGTAACAAATGGTTAGCGAAAAAAAATTAATGTCGACATTCTGAGAGCGTAACAATCAGTCGGTCAGTATAGCCATGACATCGGTAGCTCTGTGTCGATCGTGTATCATACCGTATAAAGTTTTTTACTGTTGCACAGCATTTCGTTATTTCAAAGATCGCGTTTTAATTTATAAGGAAACAGCTTTCTAAAAATCATTTATATTTTCAGTCTTGTAATGATAATTTGTTAATAAGAATTATTTTATGACACAGGCCCTGATTCTAAAATCGTAGCAAAATTACGAATAGAAGAAAAAAATGTAAAAGGTGTATAAAAAATATATAGTAATATTTAACACATTGACCGCCACGGTGGTCATCGGTGACCGGCGCAATAGATTTTATTAAAAATACAAAAAAATGTGCAATGAAGCCTATTTGCAATATTGTAAAAGCAATTAATATTGAAATGGTGCTACAATACTTTGGCTTCTAACAACTCTGCGTCACCTTCATTTTGCATGATTTAATCATACTCTGTATTTCATTGCATCGCGGTTCTAACATAGCAAAATACGCTTGGCACCAACGTGTTAAAAATCATTTATATTTTCAGTTGTTTAATGATAATTTGTAATAAGAATTATTTTATGACACAGGCCCTAATTCTAAAATCGTAGCAAAATGACGCATAGAAGTAAAAAATGTAAAAGATGTACAAAAAATAAATGGTAATATTTAAGAATACACTATGTGAATATCTACTACCAAAAGCGAATTAAAAAAGTGCATATATGCGTCGTATAAATTGTTTCTGGAGCGCCCAAAAATGTGCGTAGAAGTAAAAAATGTAAAAGATGTATAAAAAATAAATGGGAATACACTATGTGAATATCCTACCAAAAGGTAGCGCATTGCGCGAGCAGAGTGCCGTACACAATGTGTTAAAATTGTACTATATTACTGTACCTAGTTCTTGTCAGATATACAGTACCTTGGGGTACAGCGGTAGGACAGGGATGTCTTTCTTGTATATGTAGGTTTCGCCACTCTTCAGCGGACATCCAGCAGGAGAGCCATCGGTATGATATACATCGGGACACGCATTTGTGCCGTCAACGCCGATAAAAGGAAAAGGTACTCCCAATATAACCGCGTAGACCGATGTAACCATGCTTCCGACATTCGACTTTGCCGTAAATGTCTCCTGTATAGTGACGTTCGTTCCTCGACGCAATATGCACGGCTGTTCGTCGCAGTTGGTTATTTGGACCTGGTTGGCTCTGTCATTAGCATTGTCTGAAAAATCCGCTCTTATTACAAATCGTGAAATTACGTGAAAGCGTGTAAAAAGGAAAGTCTGTGTGAGATCGCGCGACCTTTCTTTTTTCGCGACCACGCGTGTACTGGGAATCCACATGCTATACCATTATTGAGGAGCGATCAGAGGAGTCGAATTATACTGATAAAACTGAAGTGCCTCTTGCTGCAATTAGTTACGTACGACCGACCGGATTTATATAACGTCGACTGATGTACGACACATCGAATTAGCAAGAGACGCAGGAATAAACATTTTTTTGTTCCACATGTTAGACGAGTATCGCGTAGCATTGTATTTAATGATTGCTACAAAAAATGATACTGCTGATTGCTACATCCACAGTGATTACTTGGTAATGATGAAAGAAAGGTTAGATGTTCAACTGCTGTGACGAGATACGACATCGCGTCAGGACATGAATTTTGCGTGAACGGTACATCGCATATAAATTGACTAGCGAGTTGACAGAATTAACATTCTGAAATTTCTTGAAAGAAAATGAGTCTCCAAAGCGACTCTGTGGCACAATTGACGTCGGAAGCATTCAATTTTTCTTTGGGAACGCATATGCAAAGGGCCGTGAAAAATTTCCATGAAGTATCCTCATTTGGAGAAACCTTAAGATCGACGAAAGAAATAGCGGAAGACCATGTGCTATATCCGAAGACAATTACGGGTATAAGAGGATGAATGTATACATCATGCAACTTTCCCGCGATCGTCAATCTGGTCTACCTTGACTTACCGGGTCTCCTTCACGTCGTCTCAATGTCACATAAGTTAATGTTTGAACACTTGAAGCCAAACGACGTCATTACACAGGAGTTTTCATATACAGGACAAAAACGGTGATTAAATAGCATAAATTCCTTTTTTCCGGTTACTTTCAGAGTCAACGTTGCCTTGCCAACACTCGCGTGACTGTCGCTTTTTTGTCGTCTATTGTGCTATTGTAGCACGTAACTTAAATTATAGTGTAAATTTAATTGATCTAAACTGTCAATTTTCAGTAGTTAGAGCGATTATTCGTACGGTCGTTAAAAGAATCAATATCGTGTTGCACGTTCTGCGCTTATTTGGGTTCAATTTCTCGGCGTGTCGTTTAACGTTCGGATAGTACGTCGAAAATTATTATCGAAGAGACGCTTAAGGACGCTTAAGTGATAACGAAGTCGAGCGTAAATAAGAAACCACGGCTGAACGGATTACAGTAGAAAAATTCGCCAAACGACAATAAAATTGAAGTAAGGGAAAGTGAAATATCGTATAATCTGATACACGCAACGTATACATTGTGTTATGTGAAACGCGTAGTATTACCTGCTTTCCCGTATTCACGATCGCAGTTTTTACGAAAGTAAAATGTACATACAATCTTATGCTGGATACAACTTCTTGAGTTTTAAATAATTGCGCCACCAGACAAGTTATTATAAACGAGCACGGTTAAAAATGTTTACGTTATCGGTCAAACAATTTAATCGCACAAATGAAATAGCCGAAAGTTGTGTACGTAAATGTTAAATCTCAGAAAATATGCGCTGCTAAGTTAGGCTCCGGTCAAGCGATGTCAACAGCAATCACCTTCCATATTGATAAGCAAGCGTAGAATGCCTGAGTTCATATTATCTAAGAAGCGATACGTCCCTACCCGGGTCAAGTAACGACACAGAACTTTCATCGCAGAAAGAAAGTCATTAGCGTTCACAAAAAATTATAAATTTTCACCTACAGTACGATACAAATATTCCACCGAAAAGTAGCGTCACAAAATAATTCGTTTTCACCGTGCATAAAATCCCGTACCGCGACACACATTCGTTACGCTTAATCGCTCCGAATATCGGATCAAACTCTGAAAACAGTAACGATATTCCGACGGTATATTTTACGTAAAACGGACAAATGTTCCGTGGCGTAGGTGAGTCACGCGGACTAGGTATTGCTGTGGCAATGGAATAATTATCTTACGCACCGTCACAATCGTTGACTTGCGTCGCGTTGACGAAGAAGACGGCAAGAGCCGCGAGTATGAGAATTTGCCTGAGCATCTCGGTGAAAGTGTTCGAATCTCAGAACGTCTCGGTTCGTTTCACGTGTCTCTCTTGCCGTCGTCCCAAGCCTAGCTCCGATCAGGTCCAACTCCGACTCTCGACTGCCGACAAATGTTGCACACCGCGATACCGACTCTCATTCGTTATTGTTCGACTTAAATAGATTCAGAAGCGTGCATGGCGGGGCTGTGCGAGTAGTTCGCAAATGGAACAAGAGGGAGTGAAAACTGAGGTGGAAGGAGAGGTTGTAAGGGTTCACGGAACAACCGCGCAAGTACACACGGAAGCCCACTAATTCATTAATTCATTAGCCGTGCACGAGATATATACGCGACGATCGTGCGCTACATTGTTGTTGCCTTGCGAAATACGAATTAGTTTTGTCGGCGGCGAAGACGTGCTCATTCATATGTACGCTGCGACGTGAGGCAAAGTTTCAATCCGTCATTATGTATCTATTTCGATCTTATCGAAACAGCATACGCAGTCTCGCGTGTGGAAAATTACAATCGGATGTGATGCTGATGTTTATGTAGATGCTGCTTATCTATCTTTGATAACGATGCAGCTTAACGTCGGCATGTGATAGACCTGATACACGTGCAGCGAAATTTTTAACGATTTAAGAGACTCGCGGTCTGTCATTTTTGGTTGTTTATACCGAGCGGCTTTGCGTGACGAGACGGAAATGAAACGGACCGACATGGTCACAAGAACAAAGGGCCGGAAATTAAGACTACTTCGTCTCTCTCGATCCTCCCACAACTGAAGTTCCTTCTTGCGAGGTGCGTGTCTGTGAGGGATGCCGTTAATGTACCAAAATAACTGAAAGGCGTAATAGCTGTACGCATAAAAATGAATCCTATTGTAATGATTTATGCAGCGTCCTGCAAAGGCCAAGCGACTCGAATGTAAGATATTTAAGCGCAGAGGACCAATGTTGTCAATCGTATAAATCCTTAGATGGTCAGTGACAAAAGGTGAGCCAGTTTGCCGCTGTATCATCTAAACAAAGAAAAGCATTGTAGATTTGCCCGGCAGGGAGGGCAAGAAAAAGTTGTTTCGCTCGTGATACGTTTACGCATATCTCACCGCGTAATATAGGTGACACGCCTGGCATAACCCACTATATTATAATCGCTCGTAAAAGTGTTTTTTCTTTTTGCGCCAAACCAATACGAGAATGATACCTGCTCTCGTAAATGTTTCGCTGTTTTACTTCGACTCATCCGCGACATGTTCTATCCAATTTTTTGTAAGAGATCTTTCACGCGATTTAATTTACCGCCAGCTACGTGTGACTCAACGTCTTGCCAGAGTCCAAAGACTTTCGCTTATGTAAATCATCGTTTCTCCGTTTCACTGTTCAAATCCGTCGACGTAGGCAGATTATTCTCGACGTTTGCTAACAAAGGGACTAATTGATCAATTAACGAAAACGAACATATCGTAAAGCAAGCGTAATGCCCGTCCCGATTTATCACTGTCATCAGATAATTTCGAATGTCGCAGCGTACACAATTGAGCGTGTTACGTCTTTGCCATGGAAATGGATACGCGTGGCTGTTAATTGCGAACGACACCGAGAAAATTGCAGTTATTGAATCTCCGAGCGAAAATTGTAATGAGCCTGACACATTGACATCCGCAGCGGGGTACAATTATTTCCTTTCTACGAAATCTCGCCGTCCATCTCTGTCGCGTGCCAATTAATACAATTTTTCCGCGCTATCCGTCACGAAACAAAAAGGACGACACGGCGAAACAGTTTTCGTGCCTGATTCGTCCTCCATTCGTCTTCCTGATCCTTACGACGCGCGCGTGCAATAACGGCAAAAGCACATATTCTACATTCACGACGTACAGCCGGTGCAGTGCGTAAAGTTGACATTCAAGGCGAATGCAAATGAGATGGCAATAACCTTGAGAGGAGGAGGAAGCATTTCTAATGACCGTGGAGATTTGTATCATGTGCCGTGGGCGAACTTATGTTCTCCATACCACACACGACGCACGCCCTTGAATTTATATTGTCGCGTCCGATAGTAAGCGAAGGTGCGTTGAACTGTATTTAGCCGCGTCAAATCCAAACGAAAGAGTCTTCTTCGACGCTTCGCGCCTTCGGCGTTCGTTCCGTCACGTACGCGCCAATTTAATTACGATCTTAATATGCGCGTGAAAGGTTAAATCGGATTTACTAAAACATCTGGCAAGAAGTTTATATAAGCAATTAGCATACGCAGTCAAGTTCAATATTGTTTACGACATTATGGCCGCCTGCCGGCGCATGTCACGGGAAAAACGTTTCTGCTGAAGGAATATTAAAACTAAACCACGGTCGCCGCGTATCATAGCGTCGAGAACAATGCGTAGTATCCAACTTCGGTGTATACGGCACGCACACACTACAAATCACTGAAACTCGGCACCCGACGAAGCAAAATCGAGCACCCTTTGTACCATGCAAATCTCGCAATTAACTTTATTCTCGGAACCAACAACGCCGTCGACGCAGTGGCACGGAATGTCGCTGGATTATTGATTGTGTACCTTTACTCCGTCACAGCTAATTCTTCTAAGGTCCAGCGCGACACGCTTTCCCCGTACGATTTTCGTATCGGCCCCTTCACTGCACTCGTTGCATTTTTCCAGAAACTTCAACGACGTTCAATGCTAAGAACGAAGTCGTTCTCACTTCAACCGACTGGCCAGCAGGAATATTCCGCTCTAGTTATATTGCTAGAATGGCTGGTGTGTACTGACGATACGTGTTCACCGTTAACCTTGCACATTGATGGGATTACCTGTAACAAATCACCGCTGAGAACATGACGCGACAAAACCATTAAGAGCACGTGCTCGAATTGCATGGCCGTAAGATAAAGTGTCTTCCACATAGGAGAACCTGGCGAACGCGTCAGGACGCGTTATCGTTTGTGTTACAGATGGTCAGATATTGTTCTTCAGCTGGAGCAATTAAAGCGAAATATCAAACGGTTATCTGGGCAGTCGTGAATCAACGATGCTTCTACGGCTTTACAGAACTACTTAAAGGTCGTGTACCTTGCGGTGACCCCGATGTTAGGTAATGCAGAAGTAGGAACTGAAGAGACCTGTCGACCTACGATAGAATCTACGTGACAGGACTCAACGGTAACAGTGCATTTCCGAATGTGTGTAGGTGAACGTTTTGCTAACCGCTATTTGATTGATTTTCGGACTAATGATGATTCGTTGATAAATTTTGTAGGGACCTTCTTTATCAGCAAACAGAAAGTGACGCGGCTGGCCACGAAATAATGTTCGCTTTCAGCAGTCGATGACACCACATGTACCGTGGACTTATGGCGTCAAAGGACATGGGGTGAAGAGGTCAACTTGCTCGATAGCAATTAAATATTTTAGTCATTTCATCTGTGTCAAACTATTTTGGGCGCAAAACCGCAACTAATGCACTGATATGGCAGGAAAACGTTGCTGATAAGTTTTAGATTTAATGTAGTATGATGTCTAAAAATATAATCAAGTTGTTGTCTGAAAATAACGGAACCGTAAATAATTATGCTAATAGCGATCAACCGCTTTGGTTAAATTATACAAGCAATGTATCTACAAGGAATCTGTTTACTATCTACATATTCGTTGCTGAATCTACTGATTGATTCAATCATCGTATATAACAAATTTCTTTTGATCTCCTTTCATGTCGTATCTGAAAAACAGCATCTTCGCTTCTACTATTAGTTAAAGTAGCGCAGGAATTATCACGACAACCTGCTGAAAGTTCGGGAACCATTCTGGAGGGGAACTTGGCCAGCGAGTCGAGTTTTAGGCCATTACGAACGCAATGTTTTGGAGCCAGTCGCTCGAAATAGATCCGTTTTAAATTCCGTTTTTGTCATCCCGTGAGGAGAGGTTAAACGACGGACAGACATGAGAAATCTCGATCGTGTATATCCAAGTTTCTTGCAGCCGCTAAGAGTAGCCACTCTGTGAAGATGAACGTCATGACAAGCTCTTGATAGATTGTAATGAAGAGCGTGTAAACGAATCAAGGAAATTTTAAAGAGTTTACTGAATGACGCCATGTATGACATCTATGTATAACGCGCGGGCAAAAAACGTATTAGCGACTACGACGTTGTTATGCAGATTTAAAATGGAAGCCAGAGTTATTTTCGCAAGTCATACTAAAATTCACTGTGAGCGGAATATGTGATCGATGATGTGGATCCGTTGCGAATGCTCAGTTTCAAAGTACGCCGTATGTTAAACAGCGAACGTCATATGACGGGGTTAATTTTGATTTATATCGAACGGTTGTAGTTATATCTAAAAACGTATATCCGGGACCGAAAAAGTATCTGGGACATGACTTTAACTAGCAACACTGCACATACGCACGAGTAAATTCATTGCTCTAACATTTCCGCAGGTCCCAGGTACGCGCTTCAAATTTTAAAAGCCGCTTTTAGCATGTCGGCGAAACCCAGACTTGTTATATCAATAATTCTGGAATATACAGTTGAAGGGTATAACACGGGCGACATTGTAGCGGAAACGCATTTCAGGATGTAATAGCTAATCTGCCAAGAATATGATCACAGAGTATCGTATGTATCCTATTATCACTGGAAGACGTTTGTCAATCACAACGTCCAAAATGGTCGGAATAATGGAAGGCTGGCTGAGATTACGTAAATGTGCGATACGGAAATGAAGTAATTCCAGGTGAACGAAATTTCCACGACACGAGGGAACTTTACTACGTGAGCTATCTTCATCGAGCCGCTTAGCCTTTTCCTGATTCGAAGATTTATCGGTAGAAATTTAGACGCGGCTGCACGTGTAGACGTTCATTGCGTGGAGTCATTGAGCAAATGGAAAGTTGGCATCCACGCAGGGATCCACGTCAAAATTCGCCTCATCAATGAACGTGGGAAAAAATATGTCACTTCATTCATTTCTCGACATTCAACGGCCGCGCGGCAGAATTTATCGCCGCAGTTATTGCAATAATTCTCTGACAAGGTTGCACGTGCATTTCGGATGTATCGGTAACCGATAAAATTTCCCGATACGCGTAAATCATTAAAAACTTACTTTTGTTAAAACCTATCGTCCGACTCCACAATCCGTGCAACTGGACGCTGAGAGGTGTCAAGCGTCGCAATCCAAGCGCTTGCGCGCGGATTATTGTTCAAATCCGTTAAAACGTGACGGGCATGAAACTCAATGAAATGGGACCGAAGAACGATGCATAACCGGTAACATGAAGTGTGCGTGAAAGCATTAGAATTTCCGCCGGGGGTTTTGAACGATTCGCGGTTTGCAACGTACGCCTGTCCGGCGTCTATTTCGGATTGACTGTGTATTTATAACTGACGTTACCTTTACTAGTTCGAGATGCGGCCACGCGCGCATAAATGGTATTGCGACAAACCGCGTTCGTCCGCAACCCGGACTCGACAGAAAAACTTGAAAGAAACCTGACGTCACGCATGCTCATGCACATGCATGACGACGCTTGCGCTAACTGACAACTCATGACTTTTTCTCACGATCATTCCGTAATCGAATTCGCGCCTGACGCGGTAATAATTTCCACGGTACATTTCATCGCAATTTCATCGCAATTTCACCGCATAGATTACCTTCTCGCCGCGGAGAAGAAATAATCGATCGCGCCATCAAAGTAACGGATCGCTTTCCGCTTACGTGGAGTTTTCGCATGTCGTCTTGCGGCCCATAATTCGCCGTCGCCCTTTATGGCACTCGAACTCGGTTGAGCGTGGATTAAAATTCGCCCTGCCCTTGAACGCCGCTGGTCCCCGCATCTTCGAATTCGAAGTACATGTAAGTAGCCGTTCACACGTGCGTATAGATGCACACAATGGTGTATAGACTTCGCGCACACATGCTTTGGCTGTGCCCCTACAGAACGAGGAGCGATGCGGTCAGCCAAGGGTTCTTGGGATAATCTCGGAAAAGCGGGATAAATAACCAGACAGTCCGCAGACCGATCCGTTTACTCGTTTATATTTGGAATGGCGATGTCTTCTGCCGTCACCGCGACCTCGTACAATTCGTTCGAGTGCATCGGTGTTACAGAACGCGATCGTGTCGAGTCACCATTTCTCTCGCTCGCTTTATCATCCCGATCCTCGGGACAGGCCGCAGCGTGTATTGCCGAGCGTCGTCATAACCTAGTGGTATTTTTGCAATGTTCACCTGCTAAATTGTACCACTGTGTCTAGTGCTACGGTTATTATTGCATGAGACAAACATCTTGGAATCGATGAGTTAATTTTAGGCGGCATGCAGAACGGCCGGTTAAATTTTAGTCTACCGGCGACACTCATTTATTATGAAAATTGTTTGTATTTTCGGAGCGAGACCGTGTTATGTCATTTGCGCGAAGAAAATCTCTTGTGTCGCGTTCAGAATACATGGCGCCGGACATCTGCGATTCATAATCGAGTGGGGTGCTACTTTATGAGCATCGAGCATGATTCCACGAATTCAGCAGCTTTCAGGAAGACCTACATGCGAGATTTTGACCCAAATGCTTAGAGTTTCTTCCTCAAAGCCAGATATTATACGCGTCATTTCCTGGATCGGTATTTGTCATAATTTATCTGCTCGTTAGTCAAATAACACAGTGGTGGGCTGTATACGGCATATATTATATTAGCGACTCGCTCAGCATAATTACTTCAAATGAAACGACGTGTTTTTATTTTCTGCGAATCCAATTACTTCAGTCAACTTTTTGTTGCCCCTAAACTGGTAATATCAGTAGTTGTGAAAATTAACAGAACAAGTCGTACATAATGTGTATTCGCACTAAAGCAAAAAATATGTAAATTACCAATTTAAGATGTTAATCAGAACGTACGTCACTCCAAGTCAAATGTTGCTAAACAACGCATTTGCTAAAAGCTAATTACCGTCATGTTCGTTAATCTGACAGGCGTACAAGGAAGACTGTTCCCAGGAAATGTATTGCCCCGCGTTCTAGCTCTTTTTCTATTTTCTCGTTCTGTCCCTTGCGTAGATGATACTCAGAAAGCGTGACTGAGCGGGACCAAGAGCACCGAAATGAGTTCCCATGACAGAAAGGCCGGATTAATGCCACGTGATACTGTTTTGACTCTTGCTGTGCCTAGAGGCAGCGGAAAGTTGTCGAAGAAAAATGAAAACGGTGAATAGGACGCTGAAAACAAAAACCGTTCCTTGTATTCCCTTAGGACGAACAAGAAAAAACATTTTCAGGACGAGAATTTTGGATGACAAATCAAGCGTTATTATATAGGGTGCACCGCGAAGTCGTTGGTAATCTTCTCAAACGCATTTAGTAGGAAATTTCCAACCAAAATTTATGTATGCTGCGGGTCAATTAGGTTTCGACATGGATTCGGATGATTGGGAATTTTGGTTGAGGTATAAGAATGGGAGTAAGTGAATTTATTTCACATATTTTTGGCCTTATTTTTAAGCAATTGAAAATTTTCCATTTCTGTTTACAGGAAGAATCATTTTGGATCCTTTCCTATCGTTGACAAGGGCACATTTCTTGGGTAACATATACCCAAAAAATGTTTTGGTTTCTCTCAGGATTTGTAAAGTTCAAACTTGGTTACAAACCTATACTAAAAACAGTATCTCTTACAGATTTTTGAACTGTCTCTTATAGTCCGTGTGCAATTAAAAGCGATGTTTAATTTAACAAAAAAGTTTTCTTTTTCTTCGAACATTCTTATATTTTCGAAAACGTTGATAGCTTGACGAACCGTCTGCTACCCATTTCTAGCACAAGTTACCCTGTTATAAATTATACAAACATGGAGTAAACATTTTAAATGTTTCCACATATTCTTGCCCAGACGTCAAATTTACTACCGTTGTTGATCTGTTTAACATCTCAAAAAAAGCGATTCTTATCGCAAAACACCCTGTGTATTGCTGTCCAAGATCGAAATGGATGGGACGAAGATCGTCACTACTATTCTACTTAATTTCGTGCACTCAAAATATTTACTCCCCTATGGATACCGCCAGTTTTTATGGATCGCCATGTTTCTAGGTGCATTCTCTTTGCATCCGGTAGCACGGCCCGTATCAGTCCGTACACATTATATTTTGGGCGCACAAGTGTATTTTTAGCGCGACCGCCGATAGATTTGAAGAGGTGTGCATCCACTTTCGAAATTCGAGACTCGATAACGAGCGTGCCATCAGAACGATTAAACGCTTGGCTTTATTGCTTCGTCTGACAAACTCGATAGACCCGTAAGTAGGTTCTAAGAAATGTACATCATCGCTGTACTCAACGCATTAGTGCTCACTAACACATTTGCTACCACGCGTCACATATGCGTGACATTTATATAGAGAGACTTACATAATCGTTTGTTTTAATGTACATTATTTAAATTAAGTTATATTATCGTAATGTTAAGAACAGTTTTTATTGCATAGACTTCTGAAAAGTGAGCTTCATAGTTCTAGAAGATTTGTTTCGTATTAACAAGAATGACATTAATTTATATCAACGAATTAACCAAGGCTGGCCAACTTTACTTTAAAATTGATATGCAATACTTGGTATGGATTATTTAGTACGGCTTATATATACACAATTGTATAGATTTTTCTATATCTAGACTTTATCGGGTATCTTTTATATGTGTTCAAGCGAAAAGATCAACATACGCCGTAAAATCTGCAAGAAATACACGTGCCAGAGTGTTTTTCTACTCGACCGTGATAGCGAACATGTTAAAATCGCACGTCTTTTTAACACATCTCTACAAGGAACGACCGAAAATCATACAGATCTTCCGCGAAAGAATTTTGCGCTTACACTTCGACTATTTTGAGAAATGGTATGCCGCCCGAGTCGTATTTTTTAAATTACTTTATATTATCATAATGTTAAGAACAGTTTTTATTGTATAGACTTCTGACAAGTGAGCTTCATGGTTCTAGAAGATTTGTTTAGTGTTAATAAGAATGACATTCATTTATATCAACGAATTAACCAAGGCGGGGCAACTTTACTTTAAAATTGATATGCAATACTTGGTGTGGATTATTTAGTACGGCTTATATATACACAATTGTATAGATTTTTCTATATCTAGACTTTATCGGGTATCTTTTATATGTGTTCAAGCGAAAAGATCAACATACGCCGTAAAATCTGCAAGAAATACACGTGCCAGAGTGTTTTTCTACTCGACCGTGATAGCGAACATGTTAAAATCGCACGTCTTTTTCACAACGTCTCTACAAGGAACGACAGAAAATCATATAGATCTTCCGTGAAAGAATTTTGCGCTTACACTTCGACTATTTTGAGAAATGGTATGCCGCCCGGGTCGTATTTTTTGGAGAGAAACATTCTGTACGCTTGTGCAATGACTTCAAGGCGGAGCGCACGCCTAACATTGTAGCTCTAAGTCGCACCGTGACGAGGATGGTACGAGAGGAATTTCAGGACAGAAAAGGGAAGATTTTCGACGCCGCAAAACCAGCCCCCGTCACTCGCGGTCAATATTATGCGCCAAATATAATTCGTACCGTGACAATTTGCGTGACGGTGTGATTCGAGTACCTTCACCTTTTCCACGGCAGAAACTGACACCTCAAATGTACAGGGCGCAGTGTCCAGCAGGCATTAAGTGACTTACGGCGTTTTCACTGTGCGCCGACGAAAATAGCATTAAGGCGTATACAAGCAAAGGAGAGTCGCACTGGAGGGAGGTAAACGTGGAAGAGGAAGGGAGCAAAGAAGCAAAGGCGAGAAGAGAGCAAAGGAAGGCAAGCCAGGAGAGGCAAGCAAATGAGAGAAACGAACGGAATACGTGAGGCAGACGACGGACGACGCCGCACGTGAGAACGAAACGGGAATCTTTGAAGGAAACGAAGTGGAGAGGGCAGAAACGAGCGCGGGAAAAAGAAAGAGAACGTGGGACAAGGAGAACGAACGGTGCGAGGGAATGAGGCAAGGCGAAAGAGAAAGAAGAAGGTATTTTCTGAGCGAGAGAGATGGCGTAGAAGGGAACAGATGGGTGGCGCGAGGACGAAAAGGAAAAGTAAAGGGTGCCGGGTATAAAATGGCAGGAGGGGGAGGAAAGTGTCAGTGAGAAAGGGATCATGAGGGGGCAGAACGAGAAGAAAAACGAAGAGGACGCCGACGCGGAGCGAGATACGCGCACAGAAATCCTCCTTTTCTGCTAGAACAGGTGCATGCCTCTATTTTGGCGAAGGCAGTGGCGAATGTTTTGTCCAACCGCGGGCTAACATCCGCGACATTCCTTCGCTCTACTCCTATTTGACCTCGTCCTACTCTTTTTGCTCGCTCCTGCACTCTCGCCGAACTCAGCCTGCAAGAGTTAAATGCCGAGAAACTGATGCCGCCTTTAATCCTCGCCCTCCACCTGCACGAAAATTGCATAACGCGGCGTTGAATATTCTCGGACGAAGACGAGCGAGTGTGCGACGCTTTTACTTAATGCGAGAGTAACGAAGTACTTTAATATGGGAGACGAGCGCGTGGACTAACGGTTCGCGATCAATTCGGTCGCGTTCGATTCTCGAACTGGTCCAATCTGTGCGATATCGGGCGCTGAAAATAATCGGAACCGACCTATGAAGTATGCTTGCCAAAACGACGATAATAATCGCCTGCCAGATTCCCAAATTTTCACTCGGCAATCGCGGTAGAAGCGTTTGTCCCAGTTTATCGAAAGTCTCTGGGTCCGCTCGGAGTACGTAGCAGTCGACGTATCACCGATCGGGAGCATAACGAGGCGGGAAAAGAAGGTGGGCGAAAAGTATTTTATGTCTTCCGTGCCGATGAAAGACGAAGGGGATGACTGTGTCTTCTCGAAAACTCGGAGAATTTAGGAATGCTGGATTCTTGGCGCCAGAACGCAAAGCGAGGATTCTCACATCCTTGACGCTCCTTCCTCGCATAGCTCGCCTTTGCTCGTCTCCCTCCTTTTTTCTACCGACGTTTGTACATACTTTCGTTTCCCGTCGCACCCAGCTGCCAGTTCAGCACCTGTCAAACGTCCATGGAATCTGCATACGTATTAAAATTTTAGTCCTCAGCGCAATATTTACACGGTGCGCATCATATTTACGACCGGCGAGATTGTTATAAATAGTACTCCCCAAGCGTTGCGGTACGTTTCGGTCATCGCTTTTATCTCGGCCGAATTTTTATGCGGCTCCCTAAATCAGTGGTGTGCTTTCTCACGATTCTAAATAATTTCACCCGTCGCGGCCACTCCAGCTTCCCTTCGTCTATGATGTTTTTTTTTTGTTTCACGTAGGACGAGATGGAAAAAATACCACACGCGTAGATCGCGCTAAGTGCGGGAGAAAAAGTGAGAGAACGGACGAGATATGTGACAGAAGCCTGGCATGTCGCGTGCCTTTATGTGCCGGTATATGAGTGCGCACGTACGTGAGGTAGGCGCCTCGAATTACTGAGAGATTTATCGACGCATTAGTACTCACAAAGTAGTTCGACAAAGGCTGTCCGCAAAATATCGTTCTATTTATACGGGATTTTAGTGAAGTCGAGCGGGTGGGATGTTACAGTCAGCATTATCAAACCGCCGTGTATCCCGTGGAACTTTACTTTCCATCGGGCCGCACAGCGTTCAGATCAGAATTTTCCAAATGACGATCTCTCGTAACATTTGTCTTGTAAACATCGAATCAGCTATTTCCGCTAACTCGATTAATCAAAGGCATTCAGCGTGTGCACAGTGTTGCGCCATAGTAAATTACATTGTATGGATATTATATCGCATATCGGCGGAATTAATCATACGCTGCAAAATAACATTTTTCATCCGAAGCGCTTTCACGTTGTACATTCAACCTTAACCCAGTAATTACAAACGCATGCATCTGGAACTCGCTTTAACGGCGAACCAACAGGTGTATAGGCACGGAACAATACTCGCATCGGAATCGAGTTACGGCTTGTAGACAAATGGAGTTCCAATTCTATGACATCGAAATGTTTCTGTACCCTTTACGCGATCAATCTTTTCTTTAATTGAACGTTCATCGGTGATATTCCAACAAAGACTATTTCGTCCGGTTGTTCGCGGAATCGAGCAGAAATTTATTACATTTCCTCGTACGAGGAAATCGAATAACACTCCGCTGCGATCAAAGGCGCGTATTTGTATTCTGAAAATTTATAAAATTTTCTCCCCGTCGCATAAACACGCGCGACGAATTTAGCTTGGTTCGCAGGAAGTTACCCGATATTTTTTCGGTGGACGACGTTACGTGCGACTCTTGGAACAATTAGCAAAACAAAACGGTTTCCACGTGACGCTGATGGTGGGACTTCAGACGAATCATTGGACGGCAAGTTTGGCTAATAACACTTGCGGAGGGGTCCGCTTTATACTCGGGGCATATCGAGTAGGGCGGTGGAAAACCTTCGAGGTCCGTGAATCATAGTTGCCACGCGAAAACATCATAAAAATAATACCCTCTGTGTGACGTTCTGACAGACGTGACTCATTCGTCGACGGTGCGTGGAACTACGAATCTTACTTCCGAAGATTGCATCGATAACGTGGGGGCTGTCACGTAAGACAAGCGGTTTGTTCAGTTATGCCGAAAAAACAAGGGATGCGAAAGCGGGAAGGAAGGGCTGGTGAAATAAATGCGCAACGGGAAACCTATCTGTCAAGTGAGAGGGCGATTTTCAAACATATTGTACGATAAATAGTAAATGCGTAATTATAACAAATGAAATACACGGTGCATCGCGCTATTATAATAATTACATTGTAATAATTATCGCGCGCGAGTGTAGTTCGCTGACTCGTTTCTCTCAAGTTAGTATGATCATATTAGCCGTAAATAAAATTACTACAATGTCCTAATAGCACGGTTAATTAATGAGGCTTTTACGGAGAATGAAATTTCTCCACATCATCTGGCGTACATCGTCGCTAATGCATCGATTCCCATAATAAATTGCCCACGCCAAAATTTTTCGCCCGAAAACCCGTTCGGCGATGATCGACGTAGAAATGATGTGCGCACTTTTTAAATGACGATTATCTCAGCCACGGCGTGTCATTTTTCACGTCTTATTAGTGTTGACAGCGCGATGATTCCGATAAGCGATGACACGTGATAAGAATAATTAAATTGTTCACACATGGCAGAAGCCAAATGGCCACGCACAAACCGACCTTCACGGATTCGCATTAGTAATGTTGTCTGACTAACGCTTCTTACCGTGCATGCAAGCTTATTCTGACTATTGCACGAATTAGTATCGACCAGCCTCGATTCCCGTTAGTCATCAATGTTCGTGCTACACGCTCACGATTTACGAGACCGGTCACATCTCCGTGAGTCACTAATAGGCGAATAATTCAATTTTCCCATCTTCATATCAAAGCTTAACAATTCAGAAACGTGCACGTTTTCCGGGGCAAACAGGAGGGCGTGTGCTTTATTGACACCGGTGTGTCGAAAACATTTTCCCCAGCGTTGAATAAAGCAAACGTTCGCACTCGACAAGTCGTGATTCTTTATGCGCTTACATTACGCCGGACACGCTGCTAACTTTTAGATAGTCTATTTCGAGCAACTGGTGATCACAACTGAGACGAATGATATCAAATTGTACTTTACGAGCGACGACTTTTCCTTCCACCGGAAATGTAACCTTCATAACCCGCATGCTGTGACAATTTGTCTCCTAATAAATCGAGGATGGCATTATACGTCGACTCATAAGTACGCGTCAAGCATGGATTTGAATTATGTACGGTCGCCAGTCACGGTGAGGGTCATCGGCAAAACATTGTCGCGCAGAAGAAAATATTTAGAGGATGACGGTTTTCAGATGATAGATATGCAGCAGACAATAAATATTCATGCGGAGCCGCAATGATCTACAAGATGCGCGATCCGGCAAATTTGATACGCTTGCACAGTAGAATGTTACCGAGGTATCGTCAATTTATGGTATTAAATGGTTTCAATGGCAAACATCTTAATTTCGTATGATGCATGGGGTTCGTGCGCCTCGAGGAAAATGAAACCATTCTGTATGGACCACCTAGGGGTACCCATAAATTCTACGTCAATTCGTAACAATTACGTCTACTCCTCTAATTCTATTATTTATGCCTAGACGAAGGGCTGATGCCGACGCAGTTTATCCGACGTAGGGTAGAAGGGGGATTGCGAGATATCGATCTGCCTTTTCTCGACCGCGTTTATCGGCGCTAAAACCGGTATGCATTTGGTACACGCGTGCCCACATTCGCTGGCGTGTGGGCGTGTGTGTGGACGAACTGCAGCGACGGGGGTCGTTTAAGAGGCAGCTGCAGTAAAACGCTCAGTGTATATGTGCGGCGAAAAATGCATGTAGAATTTTCTATAGGGTTATCGTCGCGGCCGCACGATGATACCGAGTGCGTTTGAAAGATGACGCACTTGGATCTGACGCCCTCTGAACGGGATTGTGAGATAAGTACCACGTGTTCTATTAGGGTTTTTCGCCCGGCAGAAAGCGTCACTAATGGTAATAGAACACCAGGGAATAATTAATAGATAGTTCTTCGTCACGGTGTTCTTTGGCGCCCAAAAATGGAACGGGGTAAAAGTGGGATTAAATTGGACGTTGCCGCTTAGCGTACTTAGCAACTGGTCGCGTAACAATATATCACATTTATTAATTGATTTGAATGAGGTACGATTGTGACTTTGCGACTTTTGTATCGTAAACAATTCTGCTGCGCGTCCTTAATCTGATATTCCGCATTAGGAGAAGGCGGCGTGTGGCCAGTGGAATTTTTCGATGCGATGGATCGATATGAACATTGGAAACGGCTCCCTGAAGAATGGAAAAAATTGCATGCATAAAAAGTTTGGGCGCGATCGTCAACAGTCAAAGGCTGAACGCTCGCGAATATTGCACGTGCAATGCACGAGACTGAATAAAGAGTTGTAAGGTATTGAGATGATAATTGCTGCGGCGCAATCAGTTTTTCGGTCATTTGCCGCCGAGCTAACGCGAGCAACGAGCGGAACAAAGTAGTATTTTTCGGAGATGCCGGAAAAAGGATAACGGCGGAGCGTAATTGGACAAAGTAAATTGTAATCCCGGCATGTAAAATAAATACTAACCGGCTGATAAAAGTCTCAAGGGAGCCGCGTGAACGAGTTCGCGCTCCGCAGAAATGGCACATAAACAAGTGGACGTAGTGCGGAGATACCAGCCACACGATTAAATAAACGATGCGCGATACAAAAACATGGATTGAAATAACAGGCGGCGCTATCGAGCGTAGCAGGTGAAATCCTCAATTCGAAAACAATCGATTGCATTGTAAATGGCAGCCCGACCTACACTGTGTTACATTTCATTACGCCGAACCGGATCACGTTACCGATGGAAAAATAAAACTACACGCATTTATAATTTTCGGCGCAAAACGTGGAATTAACGTGACGCATTCAAAATGCTCGCGCATATTTGCGCTTCGACATAAAATCTCGTTGCCACTCTACCGAGATATTGCAGTGCACGCGAGCGGAATTAATAAATTAATACCCGGGTCCATCGTGTTGCAGTAATATTCGCGCATTCTTTGCGAACATCGTCGAAAAAAAGGGTAATAGAACTACGAGGAGTTTTGATTCGTCGTTACTCGAGCACCTTACGATGGCCACGTTGACATTTATCCTCGAGTGCTCTTCATGGCTTTTTGACGTCGAAATTCCAATGGCACGCGTACACGTGGGTGCGCGTTCACTCGTTCGCTCAGGAAAAGAGAGTGCCGGTATCCAACGAGGGAAACGTAAGGATTCCCGAAATAGACACTCCGCAAAACCGACTAACGAAACTCGAGAGTCACCGTGTGTAAATGTTCCCCAGCCGAACTGTACCTAAGGACTCGGCTTTTTCGTTCGCACGCCGAAATTCAAACGGAAGCCGGTGCACTTTATTTATAGGGTTGCGAGCGGAAGGAAGTTCGACAGCGGACCTCTAGGTGCTCCAGTTTGCAAAAAGGGCATGCGACAATGGCTTTGACCAAGTGACTGCACCCACGTCTGTGTCTGCGTACCCACAGACGCAGGCATACGTACTGTCAAAAACGGACCCTACGTTCGGCACCCTCGGTCCAGAGCTCTACCCTCCGGTTCCAAAACCCTAGCGTTGTCTTTCAGTACGCCCACCCCCTCTGCTCCCCTCATTTCTCGCCCTTTTCGACGTCCCTTCCGTCTGCGTAATCGTGTATGCGATGATACGTCAGAAACTCACCCTGCGTTTGTTCCAGCGCGGCACACTCGGTTTGCTCCCCTTCCATCTAGACAGAAGGAGATGGACTGGAGGCACGCGGCCGCGCGTAACGACGTGTGTATTTCCAAACGCTCGACCATGTGCGTTTGCTTGTGAGGGAATACGTGACCACGTTGAAAGCCGTTTGTTTCACGCGCGAATTGCACGCGTGTGCGCGGCGAAGCATGGGGGTGTTAGTGGTGCCGGTGATAGCGCGTGTGTGTAAGTGACGTTAACGACATGTAGCGGCTGCACCGTTTGTGTCCGCATACGTAGAGCGTATCCATGCGCGTGCCTCGTATTTTCCGCGTATGAGTGTTCATTAATGTACGGATAGTGCATACGTCGCAAGCTCACTCCCTGCGAATTATAGAAACACCGCGATCGGGTGTCCGTGTTTATCGGAAAATCCCCACCCACTCCTCTCGTACTGCGTCCTTCAATTTCAGGAAATTTAGTAACGTGCACCTTACGCACTCGTATGCTTCGCTGATCGGTATTCGACAGATGTAACGTGCTGCGACGTGGGCTTACGTGTGTTAGATCGTATTAGTTAGTCGCGAGGACTACAATTCGCAACAACATGCCCTTGCGTCGCCGCGTGTGTGTGGACAGCAGGCGTGCGCCTTGTGCATGCATGAATTACGCCTGCATTGTCGCACATGCTGCATACTTTCTTCTTATTACACTGAAACTTGGCAATTTCGAATGATTTAATTAAAGCCTGCGTTCATGAATTAGTGCATTATGCGGTGTTCTGTAATAGGCGACGGTATCTTAGGTACCACTTCACAGGGGGGCACATCGCTGGAACTGAACGGTAAACGAACATATGTTATACGATCTGAAGGGTGCGACTGACTGCTTCCGCTAAGCGGTCAAACGCGACGTCCGAGCGTCGATCCGTCGGCTCGTTCTTCGAAATCAAGGGAACAGAACTAAAGTGACGACAGATGCGCAAAAACGAAAGATAACAGTAGAGCAATAAATAAAGGATCGCCGAGCCGGTAGAATGTTCCAATAAATAAACAGCCGATAAGGTACAATGAGATCTGACACCGGATTATTATTTCAATAAATAAATGTCGAGCAATGGGATGTAATGCGAGGTGACAAGAGATTATATTCACAGGGAGGAAAACGAAATCTCTTGACGTCGGTGCGCGATTAAATGAACGCATACCATTTTTTTGGGGAGAATCTCGCATATCCCACTCAACGGCATTCTCCACATGCACGTGCGCGAGTCCCATGACACGCGCGCGACTTCTCTCTGTGCGTGCACGCATTCCGTACGCGGATTTAAAGAGCCCCGCACGCGCAAGCGTACACAGCGTAGAAACGGAACAACGTGTGTGCGTACACGTATTCGGCCGCGTGCACGCGTGTAACGTGCGTGTGCCTCGCACGAGGAGGGTTGCCCGGGTGGGGGAAGTGCACGCGTGTCTTTGGTTTTGGTTTTAGTTTCGTGGCAGAGTCGCTGCCGACGACGACGACGACGACGACGACGATCTCGAACCGCGACGGTCTATCCGATTCCTTCCGAAACCTGAGGAATCGCTGCGAGCAACGAGAAGCCGCTGATCCGATATTAGGATTCCGGCTGATCGGACAATCGAAGGAGCATTGAGCAGGATACATCTGCATTGACTCGAATTCCGGAGCGCACCTACGAACGAACCGCCAAAAACGGAGCCCAAGGGCAATTTGGAAATTTTCTGTGAAAACGACAAGAAGGGAACGGCGCAGTGGCTGGCATGAATATTTTTACGGTTACGTGGTTGTTCCGCTGAGCGCGTAATTAAGGAATAATGACAGTACGGAGAGCGCTGACAATGTGTGGTGCCGGGATGTTATAAATACGTAGCCGTGCGGGTGCCTTCCCGGAAGTGTACGGCCCGTTGACCGCCAGAACTGACCATTTCACGTTTTGAAAATTCTCAGTCAAGGTACTCGCGTCGCCGCTTGTGAAACGGAGTGAAGTGACACCGTGCGGCACATTTCGCGTTTAGTCCGAAACGTCAAACCGTAAATGTCGCTAATGGCGAACGTTTATCTGATCGGACCGAAAGTCGTCTCTATTTAAGCGTTATTTGTCATCGTGATTGACCGAGCCCCCGGGCAAACAGGCCAGGCGATATCGGCCGGCGAATTATCTGTGTACATTTAATTACACGGAAATTTAAATTGGGTGCCGCGGCGGGTGGCGGCTGCGACAGGGGAAAGAATACTGTCGGGCGTAAGATAGGAACGTGCGATAGATGTATAGAGCCAGAGCGGGAGAGAGATAGCCACCTGATCGGGGATCTAATTTAAGCGGAACGCCGTGCGAAAGGAAAGAGCGCCGCTAAGAATAACACGAAGGGAATACAAAATAAGGAAGAAATTGGCAAAGGAGGAAAAACTGAAGCGGCACACGCTTGCGGCGCGGGATCAAAGTTGAAATATTTTCACAAGGGTGTACGGGACGCGCTGTGGAGGTCGGCGAAGGCGATAAAAAGGAGAGAGCGCGCGAAAGGGATAAAAAGAAGAGAGGACGGAGAGACCGCACGTCGACGTCGGCGTCGGCGATGAAGCAGACGGCGAGAGGGCAAAACTATTGACCGGGTCGTGAGGACGAGCTGGGTCAGACGAGCCGAACGAAGGGAAATATCGGCGCGGTTTCAAAAGAGACAAAGCGAGGCACGGCACTCGTTGTCGTCCGGAGTCTGCTTCCAGGCGACAGGGCCTGAGGAACGAGAAAAAACGCGGGCTCGTTTTGTTAATCAAAAGATTCCGTGCCGTCTCCGACGTGTCCGGCCTAATAACGAGCACATGTGACGGCCGAGCTGCTCGTCTCGCCATTCAGAAAAAACGCCGGCGAAGCCACGTTAAAAGGAGTCGCGGGGAGTCTATAGAATAGCCCGTCCTCGGCCACGACGGTAATGCGCGGTGATTACGGCACATTGACTCTCGTGGCACATTTCCGATTTCTCATTTGAACGGCGACCTTCACATTCACGTTACAATCATCGGAGCTCGCCTGGAAAAAAGCCCGCCCCGGCAGATTGAATCCCCGCCGTATCTTGATTATCAAACACGCACAGTCAATATCGTTCGGCGGAATCCACGGGGCCGCGAAAAGATCCGTGAAAATCCAGCGCCGGTATCGTGACCCCGATGATGCCTCGATCCTTCGCGTCGTTCGACTGGTCAGGATCGATGGTGGAACGGGGGCTGATCCAGTCGGAGAATCGCGATCTAGAATTTCGCAGCGATTGCCGTTGAGTCGACATTTGGCTGCACACCTCGAACTTCCGCCGGGACGAATTCGAAGCGGCCATCAGCGAATGATCGTCCACGAGATAGTGTCGTGCGGGGCGTAACGGGGTTTCGCACGTCGAACTGGGGACACCTGATCTCGATTCGAGATGCGCTGCACGTTGGAATACTTGTTCCTCACGAGTTTGCTGATGATACTTCGGACCCGCCGCACAGAAGCAGTGGCCGAGGACTCGCCGGAGTTTCAGAACAAAGGTATACGTCGCGCAATAATTACTTAGTAAGATACCGGTAAGCGTAATAGATGAAACGTCAAATATCTTGGTCCAAATGTATAAGTACGAAAGCTCTTCGAGCGCGGTTATATTTCATAACTTTTTCTTAAAATGCTAATGAAAATATTTGCATGATAATTACTTAGTACAAAATCGGCCAATTTAATTAATAAAAGGCCAAATATTTGAGTCTCAATACTTAAGGACGGAAGTTATTTGACTACGGAGGTATTTTGCACGTGTATAGTCTGCTCAGGATGTTAAGGGAAATATATACGTAATAATTACTTTGTAAGATATCGATAAGTGTAATAAATGAAAGATAAAATATCTTGCTCTCAATGTATAAGTACGAAAGCTCTTCGAGCGCGGTTACATTTCATAACTTTTTATCAAAATGCTGATAAAATTATTTGCATCATAATTGCTTAGTACAAAATCCGCAAATTTAATTAATAAAATGCCAAATATTTGGGTTTCAATACTTCAGGACGGAAGTTATTTGACTACGGAGGTATTTCGCAAGGGTATAATCTGCTCACGATGTTAAGGGAAATATTTACGTAACGATTATTTTGTAAGATATCGATAAGCGTAATAGATGAAACATTAAATATCTTACTCCCATTGTATAGTACGAAAGCTCTTGGAGTGCGGTTACATTTCATAATTTTTTTCTCAAAATACTAATAAAAATATTTGCATGATATTTACTTAGTACACAATCGCCAAATTTAATTAATAAATTGCCAAATATTTGGGTTTCAATACTTAAGGGCCGAAGTTATTTGACTACGGAGGTATTTCGCAAGGGCATAATCTGCTGACGATGTTAAGGGAAATATTTACGTAATAATTACTTTGAAAGATATCGATAAGCGTAATTGATAACATTTCGTGTATCTTGACCCCGGTGTACCGAACGATGATAATTCTAGTACGATTTTATTTTGCATTTTCTGCTCAAGAAGTTGAGAAAATTATATACGCTAAAATAAATCGTTGTATACGATAAAATTATATGTATATAAACATACGCCGTTAAATGTGAATGGTGAAACATCGAATATCTTGAATCCAACATATCAACGTACTGATTTAATACGCTCATATTTTGCAACTGCTCAAGATGCTAATCAAAAGAGTAACGACAGTTATAGTGTTCGAATCATGTTATTGGCTATACTCTTTTTCCTATTAGTTTCGTTGAAGTCGCTGCCGTTATAGTGCCATGAATCCTTCAGGCAGGTAACTCAACCGATCAAAGTCCTGAGTTTATGCACCATGCCGCAGGGTCATCATCTGCAATTACGTCGTGCGGAATCTCTTTGATTCGGGGTAGCATTTGCGGTATGCCCTTCGCCCTGTCGAGATGATGTCAGTCCCGGTCAAACTAATTTACGCAGCGTTTCCATGCGGCAATGTAACGTAACTGATTAAGGAAAAACAAGCGTAATAGTAAAAATAGCCGCCAGTCGTTACGCAGGCATAGTCAGTTATCGCGTCGAAGTCAATTAACGTTATTAATTTCCAGTAAAAAAGAATTCGTATGCATACTTACTAAAGCTCTATTTTGTATTACAATCGAGTACCAGATGCGATTTGTCAGCGATGCAATTAGCGGCGACCCCTAATGAGGTCGATTCTGCACGACTCGGCTCACGCTCGCTTACTTTCCCTCCGCACGGCGTGACCCATTAAGTAAAGGTGATACCACAAATTGCCCGGACGCTTGTTTTAGGTCCAACAAGACACAGCACTGACCCCCGATAGGTTTTAAATAAACTACGAACAGCGCCTTGGCACTTTCTGTCCATCCACACGCAAACCGGAAGGATTTAAATAAACGCGCAGGTTCGCCTTTGCCCCAATGGCACTTTAGCTCGCGAAGAATTCGTTTCGCACTTTGTTTATATCCTTCTTTAGCTTGCACCGGTACCAACTGGCTATTCAGTGACACAGAAACTTAGGGCGAGTGAATTCTTTCGTAGATTGTTTTCATATTTTGAAAGCCAACGTAATTACGTGAACGTCGAAGTCCGAAACGCTGACCGAGGTGACAAAATATTCCACGACGACGGATACGAAGAAAAATCGTCGCCGACGACGATATAGGCGTCGCTTTAATTTGGCGAGCCTCACGGCGCTCGCGGCTGCGCCGGTTATAATTACATTATTAATCTCTGGCGCCGGCGTCTCGGAATTACCCTTCTTCAAGCCTTCAAAAAAGTCTCTTAGGAATTTGCGGCAGGATGCCCCGCCTTATTTTTGGAATGCCGTCTTTGAGAAACGTTGAGGAATTCTATTGCTTGGGATATGAAGTATATATAATCTTAATTGCTTATATAAGTTCCTTAGAACTAAAGTGCCCCAAAATTTTCGAAATGACTTTGTGACTATTGTATTCTTTTTCAACCTTTTATTACTGGAAAAACACTGGTAATGTCGAATGGAACATTTCGTACGTGGAATTTCTTCTGATTTTCTGGTTTGAACTCCGTCCCTTTTCTTTATTGCACCGAACGTACGTTATTTGCATCTGTACATTATAAATGATTGCATAGGTGCAAATAAAACCCAGGATGCGGTTTCCGGTCGGAAACCAAGAGTAATTCCAGTTGCGGCGATGACCGCGCAAACCTGAAGTATTTACTTTGTACATGTACAAGCTGGTCCATACTAGTTAATATTTCGTTACAACGAATGCCCTACTTCGCGTATAACGGAAAAACAACCCTAACAAATATTTTTACGTTTGGAATTCCCGCTTTTATTCGCCGATCAACTACACGTGCATTGAACAAATTTCGCACACCACCAAATCGGGAAGAAATTATTCGAAACATGAAAGGCACCGCTTTGTAACGGAGGAGATATTTTCAACTGCGTTCCCCCGGATGTCAAGAGGGTTATCAAACACGCGACGTTCCCTGCTCCGAAGCAAAAGAATTTGCACGCTTTATTTTTAGCGTTCACGCATAAAAAAGCGTTGGCGACCGAGAACTCCCTCCGCGGGTCCGTTTACGAGCCATCGAGAAAATTATTAGCTGAACTAGATATAATGCGAATCGGTGTGTTCCTTGGATTTTACACGACTTGTCTATTTCGGTACAGTATTCGCGCACATTCTGACACACGATACCACGACAGCATTTGCCTGAAAACTGTATTCGAATGTTTTAACACGTTGACTGCCACAGTGGTCATCGGTGACCGACACAAGAGATTTTACTAAAAATTCAAAAAATTTGCCATGAAGCCTATTTGCAATCTTGTAAAAGCAATTGGTATTGGAACGGTACTTCAATACTTTGGCTTCTAACAAGTGTGCTTTACCTTCATTTTGCACGATTTAATCATACTCTGCAGTATTTCATCGTATCGCGATTCTAACATAGCAAAATACGGGGTGACTGGCGCAAAAGATATGACTAAAAATGCAAAAAATTCGCAATGAAGCCTATTTGCAATCTTCTAAAAGCAATTGATATTGGAACGGTGCTTCAATACTTTGGCTTCTAACAACTCTGCGTTACCCTCATTTTGCCCGATGTAATCATACTCTGCAGTATTGAATTGCATCCCGGATCTAACATAGCAAAATACGCTTGGCAGTCAACGTGTTAATGTCGTGAGAGAAAAAAATTAAATTGCTGAATTTGTCGAAGAATATTTTGCCGCGCTTCAGTAATGTTTTAAGTATTTTGAAGCAACATTCGTTCTTTGAGGAATTAATAGAATGACGACAATGTATATCGACATCGGCGCCACCCATGTAGGTATTACATGAATCTCCGCGTGTTTGTGTAACAGTAAAAGTCAGGTTGCACGGACTGGTGCAAAAGCAACACTTTCTGCGAAAAGAAAACACATAAAGCACGCATGCACGCTTCTTACGCAAGGGGGGATCACCGCACGAAACTTTTTACTGAAACATTCCGCTTCGTCCTTCTCTCACATGATAATCGTTTTAGTGCGTAACCGCGTTTACATTTATTTACGGTGTCTTTCATACCTACTCCGTGCGCTTATAAATCATAACGGTAACTCGATTCTTTTTACCACATATGGCGCAAAGCAAATATCTCCATATAAGGTCGGAAACAGTATGTTTTATTCAACCGCTATACGTATTTATACAACGTTAATGCATTTCATAATTTTCATATTTTTCCGAAGTGAACGGCATTTCGATATTCAAAAGTGTATTCCGCGTTCCGAAATAAAACGTTATTTTTATGACTCTGCGAGATAGCGAAGAATCAGAAATATAACCGGTGGAATGCGTCTATATACAATTGCTTTGATACAGTAGATAAAGACGGAATACCAAAGCAGAAAGCGGCGGGTACGGGAGAAATTAACTATGAAATTATACGGACCCTTCAGATATACGTCCCTTCGCATCTTTTAAGGCCCCGCCCCCCACGTATTTTCGAGTCATTAGCATGAAAAGCGACGCCGACGGAAGGTAGACGAAGGTGGTCGTAAAAAATGAGGGGCAGTCGAAAGAGACAAATGAACTTTCCACGAGCGTCATGATTTTAAACTGTACCGTGTATGGAACGTATCAAAGACCCACGGGGCAAAGGCGTCCCGCGGAGAAGACATTTATATTTTGGGAGTAAAATAATTTAACCTTCGACGATGGCGCTGAAGGGTGAAGTCATACGGGTGGACGGCATTTCTCCAGGGAGGGATGGCAACAGGTGTTAGTAAGTTGAGGTGGAGATTGGACGAGAAAGAAGGCGGAGGAAAACTTGTCCGGATATCGTCGGGAAATAAGTGGAAAGAGCTGCTGCGATTTAGTCAGGCATGCGAAACTCACTATTTCACCGCCGTTGTCAAGTGTGCCGCACATTTTTTTACATTGAAACTCGAATATCTCCGCCGCTTCCGTCTCATCCATTTACAAATGTTAATGAGGAAGTTACGTATTAGACGAGGCGTTATCTTTCCGCGAGTCGCGCCGACAAAAAAATATAGTCCTGCACGTTCCACTTGCATAATTGCCTCACGTACTTTTTTCCCGCCCGATGTAATTGAAACAGTTCGTACAGCGCCGGTAACGTCGAAATGCCAAGGAGCGGCGATGCGATATTACGCTTGCGTTAATAGTTACTGATATTTTATCCCGACGACACTGAAGCCCGCAAACTAGTGCCTCGAGATGCCATCACAATGATGTGGCTGCCGACATCGCGGCGTCGCGTTCAACACAGCGAAAGAAAAGTCAGGAAGTCCCGCATTCAGAGAGACATTTTTCAGTCGCTTCGTACAGGGACGTCACACGTTCGTTTCTCCGAAGATACAGCGAGTCTTCTCTCGATGCGCGACAGAATTGAATGCATAATGAAGTCGTGTTGTCCTTGAATAGAATTCGACTCGGGGCGTGTGTTTTCGCGCTGCAGGATGACGTGCGATTTTCGGGCAGGGTGAAAGGCGGGCGAGAAAAGAAAGGCGGAACGGGGGTACGCACACAAAAATAGAGATGAGTCGGCGGAAGCGTGGTTTCCTAACGCGGGCGATACAAAAATAGCGGGGTTGCCCCACGAACGACCATTATTTACATAACCAAACAGTGTGGGTGCGTTTTACGTATCGGTCCCTTCGGACGCATACCGATCCGGTTCTCAGGATACCGACTCCCCAGTGGGTCCTTCGCGCATTTCTAGCCAAAAAACGAGGCGCCGAGCTTTGCCGGAGTTACTTATTCTATCCGGATGCAGTCTTCGCTTTCGGACAGATTTTCAGCCGGGTTCAGCGTTCTTTACATGAAAAAGCACTCTGCGTCTTCTCGGAGTAGGCCACGCGGTGGCTTAGACGTTGCTTTTCTTCTGCATTTGACGCTCCGGAGAGAGATTGAAAAAAATCGCGTCGCAGCTTAAGATTACACGAACGATAAGCGAGGTTCAATCGTATCCTGCGCAAAGTGGTACTGAACGAAAAGACTCCGCCTGGCACTCGACAATTCCGAGCGAAGTCGGGATATATGGGACCTTTCGCCAAATGCGCGTTTCTCTCTCTGCGTAATGATGAAATAATGAGCAAGAGTCGGTATGGTTTGCGCGAAAAATGCGCGGGCTGTGTCACCGCAGCGACGAAACATCCTGTCGAAGGGACAAACTAGTTTCGATTACACGAACGATAAGCGAGGTTCAATCGTATCCTGCGCAAAGTGTTACTGAACGAAAAGACTCCGCCTGGCACTCGACAATTCCGAGCGAAGTCGGGATATATGGGACCTTTCGGCAAATGCGCGTTTCTCTCTCTGCGTAATGATGAAATAATGAGCAAGAGTCGGTATGGCCTGCGCGAAAAATGCGCGGGCTGTGTCAACGCAGCGACGAAACATCCTGTCGGAGGGACAAACTAGTTTCGATTACACGAACGATAAGCGAGGTTCAATCGTATCCTGCGCAAAGTGGTACTGAACGAAAAGACTCCGCCTGGCACTCGACAATTCCGAGCGAAGTCGGGATATATGGGACCTTTCGGCAAATGCGCGTTTCTCTCTCTGCGTAATGATGAAATAATGAGCAAGAGTCGGTATGGTTTGCGCGAAAAATGCGCGGGCTGTGTCACCGCAGCGACGAAACATCCTGTCGGGGGGACAAACTAGTTTCGATTACACGAACGATAAGCGAGCTTCAATCGATCATTCGAACCTGTCAACAACACGTTTCAGTGCAAATGAGCGTTTCTCTCTCGCGGAATGGTTTGCGCGAAAAATGCGTCACCGCAGCGACGAAACATCCTGTCGGGGGGGGCAGAAATTGCTGATTCGGCGAACGAAATTATGAAAAAATGACATCGTCCGATGTTTATCACCACTCTGGTCGCCGCTGCGTGTGCTTGAGGGTTTGTAATGGTTGTTAATGAGAACGGATCTGTCCGTCGAGAAAATTGCCCGCGGGCAAATTCTGGACAATATATCGAAACGCGCATTTGCGTTACCCATTTGACATCGATGATATTTTGAAAGGGCACATGCGAATTTGTGCCGACCTTTGGGGGTACGAACGCCAATCGTTGAACGCGCACAGCGACATTTGGGGGATGACCTATGAATGATAAGACGTAGAAAGACAGGACCAGTGTGCTTGATGCATCATTGTCGTTGATTATGATTTGATTCGGTGTACTGTATGGTGAACATTCTCAAATGGTCCACATTGGATCATCCTTCACAGTGTCCATTCCTGTGTTCCTACACCTATGTGAAGACTAATCCTACGCCTATGTTCTCTTAAGCGGAGGCATACTGGATCATCCTTCACAGTGTCCATTCCTGTGTTCCTACATCTATGTAAAGATTAATCCTACGCCTATGTTCTCTTAAGCAGAGGGAGCTCAGCGCGGCATAAATGAAATGTGATACCCGAGGCACTTCCTTTGACGAGAATTTACGGCTCTTGAAAGGTCATAATAAAATAATTTAACTTTTTTAATTGCTTTTTTTTATCTGAAAATTGCATGATATATTGGTGAGATTTTTCCAATTAAAATTAAATCAAAGACGACGTAATTTTAATTACGTTTGCCTGTTCAATACTTATTATGGAATAAGTTACTCAATACATCCGCAGCAGTAGACGTGGATCAAATTATATCATGTTTAGTTTCTTCCTTGCCATAACAGTAGCAAGGAATAAGTTACTCAATAGGTACGCAGCAGTAGATGTGGATGAAATAATATCATGTTTAGTTTCTTTCTTGCCATAACAGTAGCAAGGAATAAGTTACTCAATATGTACGCAGCAATAAATGTGGATCAAATGATATCATGTTCAGTTTCTTTCTTTCGATAACAGTAGCATCGATATGATATACACATTTTCCAGAGAAAAAGTTAAAAATACTATAGTTTATGCATAATCTTTACTATGGCATTGGTACGTTCGTTTTGTAGGGTTTCAATTGCCGCGACACTCATTTCTTCGTTACTTTTTCTTCGGTGTCGATATTTCAATTCGGCGAGTAACAAAGGCGAACTATGAATCCGAAGAAAGAGTGTCCCTCTTCCTAAACTGTCTCAATTTGATTCCAACCACAGGGACACTGTGGGAGATACAGTAAACACTATATCATGACATTTAAACTTAGATTCTCCTCGGCGTTATGAAGTACTGCTGCCTGCGGAGAAAATAGAAACGATATAACGTCCGCCTGTCGCGCTGTTGTGCGCACGTCTGTGAGAACCGGTGTTAATGTACACGTTGGTATGCCATTGATAACTGCATGCCATCCGCGTATCGTCCACCCTGGCCAGGCGCGCTTTGTAATATCGTATTGTTTCTCCGATGACATTTTTCCGGGCTGCAATTTTAACTGTTAACGACACGCGCGCGTCATCGGGCACACGATTCGGTCCACTCTTCTTCTCTTCCCTTCTTTCCGTTCGTACGGGCGAATTGGGAGTAGCCATTGTCCGCTAGCTGCAATATTACTCAAAATTTAATAACCGTGATGCGTGCCTGGTGTACGAGCATTTTTTACTTTTTACCGTGCCAAACTTTCAATCCGATGGACGCGGTAAAAGAATTGCTTTTGGTCAGAGTCGTCGTTACGTTGGGCGCAAAGAATATCTGCCTGATTTAAAAGAGCGCTTCGCCTGTTTATTTTCTTTTTAACGGCGCGGGAGTTATTACGAAAATCGAAAGCGACGTTTTTCGTCGTTCATACGGTATGGGCAGCGTAGTAAATGGCGTAAACGCCGCACAGGCAAAACCCGTCTTCGATACGTGGGAAGTACATAAGGGCTATGTCGCCCTTAACGAGTTTTTGAGAGTAACGAGAGGGTTACAATTGCGCTTTACTTTTACCCCAGTGCGCCGTTTTCCATGCGTTACGCGCAATTTCCTACCCCAACATTCTCTGCCGATGAGCTCATCCAATCTGAAATAGGCAGCACTTCACATTTTCCGTAAATAATTCTTGTCCATCCGTATGTCCCCGTGAAATATTTACGAGCCACAATGTCGCATATTCTCTTTGGCTCTCCTTACGCTTGATAATCATCTAGTGGGAGGTATAAAATAGACGACGATAGTGCGCCCCGCACGTGAGCTGATGAAAATGAACACAAACCGCAGCGCGGCACACGCTTTATTGAAATACATAGCTCGATGCCCAATTGTGCAATTGCTGTAATAATATGCATGTAATATTGCGCCGCGTTTAAAAAGTCATGCCATAGTACGCCGGTCCGGAATATCGGGGGAGCATTAATCTTGAAAATTCTGTTTCGCCCTCCGAAATGTGTGATTCAAATTGTACACAAATTACCGCCACGTTTTAATATCCTATTAGTACGCGTGGTAAAAATAACGTAGAAATGTTAACGCGAGAGGGATCTATTCGTGGGCGGAGTGCGTTGTGCTTAAGGCGCAGTTGGGTTATGAATAAATCTTGAATTTATCTGTTCGCAGTACCTGTAAGACTGGTTTGGGCAACAGAAGGCGATGACGTCGAATTGCCCTGCGACATTACGCCACCCACTCCAACGGACTCTGTTAACATGGTGCTCTGGTTTAAGGACAGCGCTGGCATACCACTCTACAGGTATTTACCAATGAAATCTCACCATCGATGCGTTAACAACGGCCATATGGTACTTCGTAATCAAAAAAGGCCATCGAACGGAAAAGACCGTAGATGGAACTTTTCCGAGTGCACAAAGAAAAACACACGTGCAATTTGTACCATCGCCAATATTTGACATCCACTAAGTTCTCGAGAATTGATTTCCACTGAGAAGCGTCTGATGCCATTCTGCCGGAAATGTTGGCTGTGCGTGTCATTGGGACATACCATTGTTCTGAAGGAGCATCTCGAAATATCTCAGCTCAAGCCCCGGTAGTACTATCGTTACGAATCGCAGTATTGTTCTGCCGTTTCAAAACACGCGGGAAGAGCAGCCAAGATACAATTGCACAGTTTATCATTGTTCCACTCTACGCTATCAATGTCTGTAAAAACAACTAAAGAAAACAAATGACCGAAAATAAATAAAACACACTGAGCATTGAGTTCAACGAAAAAGTGATGTGAACGACCTAAAGTGTAAATTCGCATAGTTTCTTTGGACATTGCCGCCAACTCAATCTAGTGGTCAAAGTAACGTCAAGTCAATTGATAATGTCGTTTCGGTGACGACAAACGATCGTGTTAAGGATCGTGTTGGGTGAGGTTAAGACTATATAAATAACTCCGAAGAAATTCTGCGATCGAAAGCGTGCCGCGGCGGAATTCGTTCTCGCGGCTCGATCTCCAAGAATAGATGGGTCTATCGAAGATCATTTTCATCCGACGTATCCGTGTAAACACGGTGCCACGGTCCAGCTTATTTACGAAAATGACCGTCCTGACGTAAACCAAGAGTTCGCCGTACCGACGCTCCCGCGTTTATCGTTGTTCGTTGACGAAATGTGTACGGTATGTGCAACTGGCAAATATACGATTTTCCGTACTAGTAATCATGTTAAAACTATACCAACGCACTCTGTGAGCTGCTGCAAATGCGAATGAAATTACTTTCGGCAGCCCGATGATCCGGTGTAGAGATGTACAGCCGACGGTAATAACAGGAGCGAAATAAAAATTACGCATAAAAAGGCACGGTCGCTGGGGTCGGTCTTTCTGGTTTATAATAAAGAGTTTTCACAGGGTAAATAAAGGGAGTTAAAGGGACCATGAGGGGAGAACGAATACGGATAGCGGGAAAAGTAGAACGACGTGTGACGGTGAACATAAAGCAGGTGGCTACACTGCTGATTTTATGGGTTTGGTTATATACGGGTGTGCTGCTTGTGCAGCATTCTCTTGACTGCTGCCCTGTCGATCGTTGGGAAAGCGTGTGATGTGGAAAAAAAGAATCCTGCAGGAACGCGAGGAGAACTGACAAGGAACTGTGCCTTCTTCGTTCATCTTTTTTTACGTCGGCTCCATCTGTCCGTCATCGGACGTTTCTCTGTCTTTTTTAATAAGATCTCGTGACGTGCGGCAGACGCAGAAAAAGACTGGGATTTCAGTTGAAATAGCCGAGCGGGTTCGAATTTCACACGCAACGTTTCTCGTTACGCCCGTCTGCTTATTACAAAGTATATCAGAAATTCTATGGACTTCGAATGATTTTGCAAGAGCAAATTTACAGTATAATCGGTCTAAATGAGTTGCGCGTTATGGCGGTATTATACATTGTAAACTAGAATGAACCGCAGAGAGTTGCTTTGTTACGAATATCATTCACGTCGATTCTATGACGAAACATCAATTCACGGTAGTGTTGCTGCATTTCATTACCCTTTTCACGGTTTACGGCGGCATTCGACTGGAACGATTTCCTCCTTGTTATTGCGTAACTGGCAACCCTTCCTGGCAAATCTAAATCCGCGAGCTGCAAGTCTGCCAACTATTCTTTTTCCGTCCGTGAATAGACATCGGTGCTACAGTTAGTCACCGAGCCAGTCTATCAAGCAGTGTAAACGCAGTCGTTGAATACTTCCAAGAAACAAACATCTATCATGCAGTAACGATTCTCCGTACCATCAAAAATTCTACGAGTATCCTACTCGTACAAACATTCCTTCCCTTAACTTGCGTTTCACAAACTAATCCGTGCAACAGCTTGGACGCAAGGACCGGTGACTTGAATGCAGCCATTCACTGGGCGGTTAGCGATGACCTTGGAAGAAGAACCTACTTCCAGGTGGGCGACGGACACAGGGCAAAGTTGAAAGTCACTAAGGTGACGTTCAAAGATCAGGGCGTGTTTAGATGCAGAGTGGACTTCGTGAATTCGCCAACGCGGAACTTCCGCGTGAATCTCACGCTCGTCGGTAAGTCCATTAGACATCCCACAGGCTTCTCAGATTTTTCCTTGGAACACGCAGACGCAAACACGTTAATAATGCGCGTCGCCTTTACGATCCATTCTGGCTAATAGGGAAGCTGCCCTTTTTTCCGTAATGTTCTCTCGCGTTGCTTCGGCGAAGCATCGTTAAATCGTCACCTTCATGGTTTCAGAGGAACCTTCGAAGCCTGTGATATACGACGCCCAGGGTCGTGAAGTAACTGGTGTGGGCGGTCCTTTCTTGGAGGGATATGCGCTCCTCTTGATCTGTCAAGTATCGGGCGGTGAGTAAATCTTCATTCGTCTTTTAACCGAACCTCCCCGCAAATGCTCCCGCTCACAGATAGTCCTTCGCCTTACTTACGTCGCCATTATACTTGCGTACTACGCAGCGTCATCTGTTACGCAGAGGAACATGTTGTGGTTTGTTGTAGGGAGACCGAAGCCTTCGGTGACGTGGTGGAAAGATGGCGAACTTTTGGACGGCGTCGTCGATGCCGCTGCTGTTACGTCGCCAACGAAATTCACGGTGAACCACCTATTCATCGGGCAAACGACCAGGATGTTATGGGGTACCAAACTCGAGTGCCGGGCGCAGTCTGGACCCATGTCAAAGCCGATCATCCGAGAGGTGCCTCTAGACATATACTGTAAGTTCTATCGCATACGTTTAACTTTTTCTAATCGCGTTTTATGATGACGCGATCTGCTTCACGACTTTTTACGGAGGTGGAGGGTGTAAATTGTACGACGATAGTGTTCAACGGAATAACAAATGATATATATTTTCTCACAAACTTAACCATTTGAATCCCATGCAACGCAATCGCGCTGTTCAGATTTCATGTCGAAAAGTCCCACTAATTTTATCGCAATGCGCTACTGGCGATACCCGCACAATTTTACTGATAATTATTCTTCGCATAGTTAATGTTTTGGTGTGAGCCTTGTAAGCAAAACATTTTGTCTCTAATTTCCATTACTTTAAATTATACTTATTTGATAAACACAACCGCTGTTGCCCCGTTAGACGTTTCCGACATGAATTGAAACAAGCGCTATCGCGCCGCTTGGTATTTCTCGACAAGTTTTTCTGGATATCCTCTGGGATCCAAACGGTTAATAAGGTTCACAAAATTAATAAGATTCACAAACAGAAAATATGCTGTACTCGTGGTGAGTTTATGGAAAGAGTTAGTGCTGCGTTGTTGTAACTTCGGTGAAGGTGCTCGAGCAAGTGACGCCCAAAACCCTTGTTTCCGTATGCGAAAATGTGTTTCTCCCCTCCAGCCCATTTTCTTCCTCGTGTGTTCATTTGTGTATTTTCCGAAATTCGGAAAGGAAGTGGGGATATGCGTAGATTGGTGTCGTGTGTATGGGATTGGGTAGGTATCAGGATCGAAACAAGGTACTGCAGACTCGGCATGCGTGAAGAAAAAGAGATATGAGCAGAAAGGAGAGGAAGGATTAGGCGATATTTGGTTAAGCGATAAGATTGAGCGCGGACGTTGATTACTTTTTCGGGGTCTATTGAAATACGGAGGACAATGGAAAACTAAAGGCGGTGTTGGCTAACGATGGCCGATGAGCTGGGGGTGAAGAGTCCGGGTTTCGTTCGACTTTCGAACGAACATACGTAACTACGAATTTCCAGCAGCCATGGAAAACAGCCGAAGGAAATAAATGGCGCATGAGTCGTAAAATTATCATTTAGCATATTTTCCTTGAGCCGTGAAATATGCCTCCTGATGCGCATGAAAATTGCCCGACGAATCGGCTTGGAAGACCAGCGATAAACTCGCGGCGCCCCAATTTATCTCCATTCCAATTTCCAAACTCTTATGGCAGCTGGGCGATGAGAAGTAACGCGCGGTTCGAGGGAAATCGTAAAACTACGTACTAAAGTGGCATCGGCTAAAAATAAGACGGAACGAATGAGCGCGAATGTTCCTCAAGGTCGATTCCATCCTCGATGAAGCACGTGTGAAAGAGCATTTCGGGGCGTTGCGCATAAAGAGGTTCTCGATGTCTTCCCGTGTCACAGAGCGCCGATAAAAAGTCGGCCCATCGTTTCCCTGGCTTCGCGTTTCACTTCCGTTCCGCCATTTCAGTCAGAAACGAGAAGAAGCGTGTTAGAAAGTTACGCTCGACGCGTAGCTTCTAGCACGAGCCAGCGGATGATCCATTTTTCGGCTGCTTCTAATTGTAGTCGGTATCCGGTTGAGATCAGCCGAGCGGATGCAACGTCGATTTACGGAGAAATATAAATGCCGGCGAATTCCTGGGCGCGACGAAAGAGCGTTTGCCTGGGGAATCCTTGCCCGTCATCCTAATGTCCTGCGTATTCAGTCATTTCGCGCCCTAAGAAGAAAGGAATTTAAATATAGTCGTGCGCAACTGACCCGCGGCGGAAACGAGATGAATTCCAACGAGTTCGAGCGGTCCTCCTTAACTCCTTTGACGGTCGCATTTCGGGGAATTGTTGCCGAATGTAAAAATACCCGTTTCGGGTGGCGGGCATGCGGGCCTTTCGGGTCGTTATTTTCGTTGCGACAACGCTCGCGACATCTCCGTCCTCTTGTCCGTCTTGGCGAATTTTTTACGCCCACCGTGTCCTTTCATAAGGCACCCCGCCGCAGACGATAGACACGCTCGATGACGCTCTTTGATCACGTACTCCCAACGCTACCTCTTCACCCGCCGCCTACGGCAGGACTGAAAATCGTTACGATTCGATAAAAACGTTCGACACAGTAATTAATATCGTGTCAATCACCGCTGACATTTTTGTTCAAGCTATTTTGTTGCCGGCTTCGCTGACAGGCGCAGCTGCTTTGCCGTGAAACGGTGTGAAAACGTTTTTCGCCGTTGTTGCGTTTCAGTGAAACCGGCGGTGGTGAAAATCGTTCTGAGCGACGAGCAGATCTACGCAGGACGACCGATAGCCGCGAGGTGCGAAACCTGGGGAAGTTCGCCGGCGGCGAGGATCATTTGGAGACTGGGTGGACACGTGATTGGCGATCCCAACGTGTCGACCACGCAGCGAAGTAATTCTACAGTCAGCAAGCTGGCCTTGGTCCTGGGGAAGGACGACGATGGAAAGGAACTCACTTGCAGAGCCGAAAATCCGAGATTTCCCGGAGGAGTCCTGGAGGAAACGAGAATTCTGCGCATTGCTTGTGAGTTTCCTGCCTTGCCAAAGTACAAGCACTGACGGGCAAAGACAAGGTGTACGTGATTGTATACGTGTAACACAGCGAAAGCGGGAAGAGAGAGACAGGGAATGGCGTTAGACGTGAAACTTCAAATCATGTACCTTCGTGAAGTTCTTTCGAAAGTCTTGTCAACCAACTTGCCAAATAGCTGGCGTATTCCTGTAATCGTAGAGGGTTTCACTTGAATTAGGAACTTCGCTCCTGAACGCCACTGTACATAATGCCGAGTGGTCTAAACGTTAATATTCGCTTTAGTTGCCCCAGTCGTCACCGCACACTTGGCCACTGGCTATGTCTTGGATATTCTCAGAGAAGGCGACGATCTGAAACTGGTGTGTGACATTCAAAGCAATCCGCCGCCGACAAAAGTTCTTTGGTATCACGACGTAAGTATCCATACATGCGTATATCACAAGTCATCGTAAATAACCATCGCGCCGCATCTTAAAAGTATAATATAGTCTGTACTAATTACACTAAATTTCCATACCACAGGATGTTCCGCTAGAGCACGACGTTAGCGCTGGGATCCTAGTGGCCTCGAATACCCTAACTGTTCGAGTTCTGGGTCTCGCGCACTCCGGCGAATATTCCTGCGAAGCTGAGAACTCCGTCGGAGAAGGCCACAGTCCGCCCATTCTCATTCACATGAAATGTTCGTGTCAGAACTTTGACGAAGTAACACGCCTTACTCCTCCCTAACCTCGTGCGTAACTCAACGTAACTTGGCGTCTCGTTTTCGGCAGATGCTCCGAGGTGTAGAGAGGGCTACGAAAGGCGAGAACTAGCGGCCGGCCGTCAAGAAACACTTTCGTTACGGTGCGAAATCGAAGCTAGTCCAGACGACGTGGTTCGTTTTTCGTGGACATTTAATGGGACGCGTGGAGATGTTCTGCCAATGCCAAATTCGAGAGCACGGAATAAGGGGTTGCTGAGTGTACTAGAATACACACCCAGTGCTGACACGGATTATGGCACGCTAGCATGTTGGGCGAGTAACAGCGTTGGAAGACAGAGATCGCCGTGTATATTCAATATAGTACCTGCCAGTAAGCTTCTGTGGTCGCTTTATCGATATATCTCCTGAATGATACTTCGAATATTGGGTTGCGGCTTTCCTGACTTTCTTTGAACTCCTTTTGATACGTTGTAAGAACATACCAGTTAGAGTTTATATTTTCTTAGCCCAATTCAGAATATGTTTTTCACTAACTGTTTACCAATTTTTTGTAAAATCTTGTTCATTTTCGCTTCTACTTTCTTAATAAAGAAGACAGGAGTGCACTACAAGATTTTCCACTTTTAATCGAGGCTTGTAGTGTTGCGACTAACGATGGAAACCCGCAACATTTATCTTACTTGTTAAAATGATCACCGCATCTCCCACATGTAGTAAACGCTGATAGCAGATTTAAAAAAACCTCGTACCTTCTACCAACTTCTTACCATAGCACTTTAATTTTATCGCTTGTCACACATTCCCAATAATTTAAATAACCTCTAATAATACCGTACTGTCTCCTTTCTGTTTTCGACCCACCCCAGTGCCCGTTGAATGTCCGCTACATAACGAAAACAATTCGTTGAAATTCAACTGCGTTCTGGAATCAATTTGTAACACTTACATTGCTTCTTAAAATTGTCATCACATACTTGCACATGGTCTAAACATTGTAGTCGATTTTCGAAACAACACTACTTTCTACTTTCACCTATTTTTTCACACAACTCTCTGAACTGCTCGCTCTTCAACCCCTGCTGCCCAGCAGTTATTTCACGTCCCGTCATTGCAAGGATCTAAATAACGACCAGTTCTCACACCATCCCAATGATTTAAATAACCACTAATAATACTGTACTGTTTCTTTTCTATCTTCAAACCATTCCAGTGTCCGTTGAATGTTCGCTACACAATGAAAACAATTAGCTGAAACTGAACTGCACTCTCGAATCAAATTATAACATTTACACAGCTTCCTAAAATTATCATCACATACTTCCACATGCTCTAAACGTTAATAGCCGATTTTCGAGGCAACACTACTCTCTACTTTCACTCTCTCCTTTCTATCTCAGAACCATCCCAGTATCCGTTGAATGTTCGCTACACAATAAAAACAATTCGTTGAACTGCGATCCCAAATCAAATTGTAACACTTACGCAGCTTAAAAATATCATCACATACTTCCACATGCTCCAAACGTTGATAGTCGATTTTCGAAACAGCACTACCCCCTACTTTCACCTATTTTTTGACAACTCTCCGAGCTGCTCGCCCTTCAACCCCTGCTACCCACCAGTTGTTTCGAGTCCCATCATTGCAAGGATCTAAGTAACGACCAGTTCTCACACCATCCCAATGATTTAAAAAACCACTAATAATACCGTACTGTTTCCTTTCTATCTCAGAACCACCCCAGGGCCCGTTGAATGTTCGCTACACAACAAAAACAATTCGTTGAAACTGAACTGCGTTCTCGAATAAAATTGTAATACTTACACTGCTTCTTAACACGTTGACTGCCCGGTTGAATGTAAAAATTGTTGACGCCTACTTAATCTTGTAAAAGCAATTGATATCGAAACGGTGCTTCAAACTGCGTTTCCAACAATCCTGTATTAATCATTTTGCATGATGTAGTCACTTATTACTCATGCTTTCAACGTATTAAAATTATCATCACATACTTCCACATGCTCTAAACGTTGTAGTCGATTTTCGAAACAACACTACCCTCTACTTTCACCTATTTTTTTCCCACAACTCTCCGAACTGCTCGCTCTTCAACCCCTGCTGCCCAACAGTTGTTTCACGTCCTATCATTGCAAGGATCTAAGTAACGACCAGTTCTCACACCCTCCCAATGATTTAAATAACCACTAATAATACCGTACTGTTTCCTTTCTATCTCAGAACCACCCCAGTGCCCGTTGAATGTTCGTTACATAATGAAAACAATTCGCTGAAACTGAACTGCGTTGAATAAAACTGAACTGCTTCTTAACACGTTTCTCACCGGTGAAAAAAGATTTTGTAAAAATGCAAAAAATTCGCAATGACGCCTACTTGCAATCTTGTAAAAGCAATTGATATCGAAACGGTGCTTCAATACTTTGGTTTCCAACAATTCTGTATTACCTACCTTCATTTTGCATGATGTAGTCATACTCTGCAGTATTCCATCTCATCGCGGTTCTAACATAGCAAAATACGCTTGGCAGTCAACGTGTTAAAATGATCATCACATACTTCCACGTGCTCTAAACGTTGATAATCGATTTTCGGAACAACACTACCCTCTACTTTTACCTAGTTTTTTCCACAACTCTCCGAACTGCTCGCTCTTCATCCCTGCTGCCCAACAGTTGTTTCACGTCCCGTCATTGCAAGGATCTAAATAACGACCAGTAACACCGCACTGTTCCTTTTCCGTTTCAGAACCGCCCCAGCGTCCGCTGGGTTGTTCGCTGCGCAACGAAAGCAATTCGTTGCAAGTGAACTGCGTTCCCGGATCAGACGGTGGCTCACCGCAACATTTCCTGTTGGAGGTCCGCGGATCACCAAGGAATTCAGACGTCACCCACGTGAATCCGCACACTCTGCAGACGCCGCAGAGCGATCAAGGCGCTGTGGGTGAGGCGCCACCCATATATCAAGAGAGAAACCCCCGGCCGAGTTTTCAGCTGCACGATTTGGAGCCGGGCTTCGATTATACGCTGTACGTTTATGCGGTGAACGGACGCGGAAGGAGCGAACCTGCTCTCTTGGAACATGTCAGAGTGGCGTCCCCGATCAAGGGAAAGTTAGAGAGAAGCGGTATTTTTCTTGAGGACCTGAAAAAAGTCATTCCCGAGGCCACGTCGCAAAATATGCTGATCATCATCGCATTGATAGGTAAGTGGGACTGCAGCGTGAACGCGCTCTAACGGATAGACGGCGCGGGGTTGGAAGTAGATTCTGTAGAGAGGAATGTAATTTGCCGCGAATGTGTGAGTGGCGTGCGAGAGGATGAGACTGTGTAGGAGAGTGAATGCTTGTCGAATGGAAACGATTGAACGATGTCACTTTTGTACCGTATTGTATGTTTAGTAAAGCAATAGTAAAGTTTTGTCAGAAGCCGAGTGTCGTTGAAAAGTTTCTGCGTTCAGTATTCTTATATTGTCTGATATTAATAAAGTAGAGGGATTTGCAAATGACTTACCTCTGAATTGGCGTTGAAAATTACGCGACGGAAAGGTTTTAACACTTGAAGGATCGCTAAGAAATCTGTAAGAAATGTGCCTGGGAACGCCCGTTTTTTGGAAACTGTTACATTACAAAACATCATAACTTTGTTATCTATGATGCAATTTTTGTGAAACTTACAGAAATGCTATATTTGGAAATATTTTAGGTATTATTAAAAAAATATGTTTTTTTTTTTTAACATGCTGACTGCCGTGCGTATTTTGCTGTACTAGAACAGCGATGCTATTAAATGAGCCGTTTATTTTGAAAGTGGCCTAACTCCATTTATCTTCAAACCGAGATAAACAACATTTACTAATAAATAATATGAATTTGTACATGCAATCATGGTAATCGGAAAATATTGAAAAACGGAGTTAGGCCACTTTCAAAATAAACGGCTCAAATACTACAGCGTTTGACTGAATTACGCAAAACGTAAATAATATGCTGGTATTGGAGACCAAAGGATCGCATCACTATTCTAACAATAACTGCATTTATGGAATAATTATTGCTATTCATTGCGAATATTTTGGATCTTCAATAAAATCTCTTGCGCCGGTCAGTGGTGACCATGGCAGCAGTCAAAGTGTTAGTAATTGTCATAAATTTTTTACTTAAAAAATAAATTTGTATGAAATTTATAGAATGCATGTAGTAGCAAAAAATAAGCGAAAAAAACATAAAGGCAGTCGAGTTGAATAGACAAAATAGATATAATGTATCAAAGTAAGTGACATCTAAAAACAGCGTGTAGAAAACACGAGAAAACTCGTGAGCGGTCCTTAAAGTGTTAATAGGACTAGTTGATCAGAAGAGCGTAACATAGAAAATTGGATTTTCTTCCTTTTTTAGGCGCAGCTGCTTTGGTGCTTGTCGGCATCGGGGTAGTGATCGGCTTGGTGATTTGTCGAAAAAGAACAAGCGCGCCTCCCAGTGAAGAACCGGACGATTTTACCACGCCGACATACATTCCTGCCCAAAGAATCGAGCCTCAAATTAGGTATGCCAATGACAAGAGACGCTCTCAAAGGACGAGCCTTTACGTCGAGGATATTCGAAATGGTAACAGGATTGCGTGCTTACGCAACACTCGGAAAGAACGTAAAGCTCGAATGAAATTCCGATTGTCACTTGTCAACCATTAATTACGGTTCATTCGTCAGAACTTACAACACCGATGTCCCCATTCATATTCATCATACACATGAATATTGTGTTTTCTGTTTCAGACCCTGATCTATTACAGAGGGTGGACATTGACTTGCAGAACTAAGTTTCGGACTAAGTTAATTTTGCTGCACAGTCGAGAGAAAACAGTACCTTTCAATTCAAATTGCATTGTTTGTACATCCGTAACCCAGTATCATCCGGACTGACAGACGCTTATTGATCGGAGATAAGTATCGTGAGTTGCAATACGATTATTGTCAGGCGAAGACTGACTGATTTATTTTGCAACGATCAACGAATTTAATTCGACCGAGCGTTGTACTTTGTAACTAGACTAGACTAACTTTACGGAATAGGATTCGTCTAACTGTTAATGCGAATTTCGCACAATTTCCATGCGTCGACGTGAATGACTTAAGTGAGATAATTACGAGGTATTTTATGTAAAAGTTGTACATTTGTTCCTTCCGATAGTAATTATTGTACAACGCATACGATGTGCTAAACTTTACTCTAAGATTTTATTTTATCTTAGCGCGAGGCGTACTAAGTATAAATAGCTAGCGTTATAATTGTACAGTTATTTTTGCACAGTCAACCTAAATAAGACGGGACACCTTGTATTTCCAATAGTTCGAACAAAATTACATCATCTGTGAGATGGTAAAAGTTAATTCTCGTAGCGGGACGACCGATTTTCAGAGATTTATTCAATTTTCTCTGTTTCGATTCGAGTCTTCAAATGTACTTCTCTTCCGTGCAATGTGCCGATCTTGACTTTATATATGATTATGTACATAGAGTAAATAAGTATATTTTACTTTGTTCAAGAATATGAACAAACGCCGCCGCATTGTATTACTAGCTGTTAATTAACGAAATAAATCTAAAAAACGTAATGCTGAAAATACCTTCTGATACGTTCTGATTTTAACGGGTTAGTCGAGATGGAGCTACCAGGCAGTCCACACTTTCTTTCATTTTCTGTCCAAGTGAATAAATCGCTAATATTTTCTACTGTTGCGAGTGATAACAGTGATAGAGGCACAGCAATTGACAAAGTCGTAATTAGTTTAAGAGTAATTTAAGCAAGTTATCATATACTGATGGTGCAGAAACCTGCCAGGTTACTTCACGGTATATAAATTCTCAGCTCAAATTTGTATCGACGAAAGATAATATCGTGTGCAAACATTTACAATTGAATATTAAATTCTTTTTTAAATAATTTACTGAAAAATCATCCAGAGCAATGACACTCTATTAACACTTTGACTGCCATGGTGGTCACTGGTGACCGGCGCAAAGGGTTTTACTAGAAATGCAAAAAATTCGCAATGAAGCCTATTTGCAATCTTGTAAGAGCAATTGATATTGAAATGATGCTTCAATATTTTGGCTTCTAACAACTCTGCGTAATTTTTATGTAGCCCGATTTAATCATACTCTGCGGTATTTTATCGCATCGCGGTTCTAACATAGCAAAATATGCTTGGCAGTCAAAGTGTTAACAACATACCATAACTATTCTGCTTGGAACACAGTTACTTGTCACCACAAACATAATTGTACGAAGTTGTGTTCAACACTATGCCCTGTACAATTACTATAAATGACACAAAGGGCAGTAAGACGATAGATTCGTAGTCAAAGATTAAAGCGCACAGTGACAAAATCTTAATCTTTAAAATTGCATAGTTCATCTGTACTCGACCAACTAATGTCACCGGCATCTGAAAACGGGCTTCAAAGCGTTTGCGTCAAATTAATCCCCTCCCGTCGCGGGCACCGGGCCAAAATAAATTTTCGCCAGGGCACCGCGAACACGGCGATAAAAAAAATTCCATCGCGAGTAGCGATTGGTTTCGCCGGGACCGAATATTTGACAAACCGCAAGCCATACGAGTGAGCCAGACAGCTGTACGTATATATGCAATATGCGCAAACATTGTATGTGGAAACGCAACAGCGACGAGCGCTCGAGTTGGTAATGAAGATGCAAGTGGACCACTACCCGCTGAATGCAATTGAGCATTAAACGCGGTACAGCGTAGATCCGGTGCCACTGTGCCGGACAGATAATTAGGTTACACTTTGTAGTGCGCAAGCCTCGAAGCTATCGTTATCGCGGATGGGAACGACGTTCGTAGAGGCGCTGGAAAATTCATGTCGTTTTCAGAGCGACATCAGCAGTCTCGCGTCAGATTGAAATCTCCCGTCGGCGATACGCTTTTCATCTACCCGGCAAACCTTTGCGACGCGCCAATGGAAAAGTGCTTACGTATCCTTCAAGTAGATTACGTTAACTTCCATGCACGTTCGTCGCGTCTCCAAAGTGCCATGTACGTACGTTCAAATTAGAGCGCATGCCAATGTATTTACAAATTTACTGCATCTGCAATTCATGAGCTCGCAAAGTTTGGACGGCAAAAAGCGGGCAGAAGGCGCCATGGGGAGAGCTATGGGGCAGAAAGAGTTGTACATTGAGTGATAGGGCAGCGGCTGGTCCAAAGGCGACATTGATCTACTTGATCGAAAGAAATTGGGCGTTGCGAGGACAGAGGCGTACTTAACACTAGGTTTACGGGCGTTTCTTATATACCTATCTCTACGAGCACCCGTCAAATTGACGGGTTTGAAAATACGCATTTACATTAAAAAATCAATTTATTCAAACTAAGTCTGAGTTGAACAATATAAGGCTTCACGTAAAAATAAAATATTAATAAGTCAAGATTTTTTTCCGGATATATTTTCGATACGATATTTAGTCTGCTGCATGCTTTGAGTTTCGAATGACCCGAGGTGATCCTCGCAGGTTGTACCAGATTGTGTCGCATTTCTAAAATGTATGTATTATATTGTCATAACCTAAACACAACCCCAACCGCAAGTCGATTTCGATGAAATCTTATTTAGCAGGCCAACGGTAAACAAGACAAAACAGATTTGGCGCATTATGCGTTGAATGAATGCCCATAAGCATTTCATTCTAAACGTAAACATCTTCTACTACGATCAGAAACAATGGCCTTAATAAGTTTACATATCGGTATCGAGTAACTTTCAATCTGTTAGTAGTGCATCGCTATACGTACAATATGAACGCTTCTAAGCAGCGCGCCGGCGGCTGACTGGGATTTCTTAAAAATAGGCGTGGCGCTCAACGTGTTAAACAATCAAATGGTTGACACTAAACTTTTCGTTTAGGCCGCGTCAGCCATCGGTGGCTGACAGTGCAAAATATGATATAAAACTAAAAAATTTACATTGCTTTAAGTGATTACTGGAAACTTATTTAAAATTTCCTTAAGTTTTATTTATTACAGGATTGTATCATTAATGCACTTATATATTTCTTATCGATATAGATTAATGGATTTTATTGAAACACGGTAAACATAATAACGGTTGTCCTTCGCATGTATCACAAAATATGGCAATATGTTTAGTCATTTTTCTGGCCATTGCTCTACCAGATTGTGTCGCATTTCTAAAATGTATGTAATATATTATCACAACCTAAACCCAACCCCAACCGCAAGTCGATTTCGATGAAATCTTATTTAGCAGGCCAACGGTAAACAAGACAAAACAGATTTGGCGCATTATGCGTTGAATGAATGCCCATAAGCATTTCATTCTAAACGTAAACATCTTCTACTACGATCAGAAACAATGGCCTTAATAAGTTTACATATCGTGTATCGAGTAACTTTCAATCTGTTAGTAGTGCATCGCTATACCACAATATGAACGCTTCTAAGCAGCGCGTAGTTAAAATTTTCCTTAAAAATAGGCGTGGCGCTCAACGTGTTAAACAATCAAATGGTTGACACTAAACTTTTCGTTTAGGCCGCGTCAGCCATCGGTGGCTGACAGTGCAAAATATGATATAAAACTAAAAAATTTACATTGCTTTAAGTGATTACTGGAAACTTATTTAAAATTTCCTTAAGTTTTATTTATTACAGGATTGTATCATTAATGCACTTATATATTTCTTATCGAAAGCTTAATGGATTTTATTGAAACACGGTAAACATAAAAACGGTTGTCCTTCGCATGTATCACAAAATGTGGTAACATGTTTAATAATTTTTCTGGCCATTGCTCTACCAGATTGTGTCGCATTTCTAAAATGTATGTATTATATTGTCATAACCTAAACCCAACCCCAATTTTTGCAAGTCGATTTCGATGAAATCTTATTTAGCAGGCCAACAGTAAACAAGACAAAACAGATTTGGCGCATTATGCGTTGAATGAATGCCCATAAGCATTTCATTCTAAACGTAAACATCTTCTACTACGATCAGAAACAATGGCCTTAATAAGTTTACATATCGGTATCGAGTAACTTTCAATCTGTTAGTAGTGCATCGCTATACCACAATATGAACGCTTCTAAGCAGCGCGCCGGCCTGACTGGGATTTCCTTAAAAATAGGCGTGGCGCTCAACGTGTTAAACAATCAAATGGTTGACACTAAACTTTTCGTTTAGGCCGCGTCAGCCACCGGTGGCTGACAGTGTAAAATATGATATAAAACTAAAAAATTTACATTGCTTTAAGTGATTACTGGAAACTTATTTAAAATTTCCTTAAGTTTTATTTATTACAGGATTGTATCATTAATGCACTTATATATTTCTTATCGAAAGCTTAATGGATTTTATTGAAACACGGTAAACATAAAAACGGTTGTCCTTCGCATGTATCACAAAATGTGGTAACATGTTTAATCATTTTTCTGGCCATTGCTCTACCAGATTGTGTCGCATTTCTAAAATGTATGTATTATATTGTCATAACCTAAACACAACCCCAACCGCAAGTCGATTTCGATGAAATCTTATTTAGCAGGCCAACGGTAAACAAGACAAAACAGACATGGCGCATTATGCGTTGAATGAATGCCCATAAGCATTTCATTCTGAACGTAAACATCTTCTACTACGACAAGAAACAATGGCCTTAATAAGTTTACATATCGGTATCGAGTAACTTTCAATCTGTTAGTAGTGCATCCCTATACCACAATATGAACGCTTCTAAGCAGCGCGCCGGCCTGACTGGGATTTCCTTAAAAATACGCGTGGCGCTCAACGTATTAAGCGCAACTATGGGCGAAATTGTCCGGCTTGAGCGGTACTTTACGGACGAGGGACTTTGGGCACAACCGACGTGACGGATACGTAATTAGGTTACACACCTTGTAGTACAACAGCGCGCGCGAGTTGGCGTACCGCCGCGTTGCGGTTATCATCCTGATCGGCAACAGCCCGGTACGTCGACGAAAATTAATGTTATTTTCGGTAAACGTGCCGTGTTCGTCTCTTACGTACTATCGAATTTGTTCAATGGATACTAGCGAACATTATCGAGAGTAGCGAAATTTCGGAAAAATAGTAATATTATTCTCGAGCTGAGATGGCACTAAAGGCTCTAATACATTAGTACACTTTATCGACCGCTATTGACTGAAGATGTCATTCACTAACTCAATTGTCGCGCAGGAATGTATGTGCTTGATTGTAAAACTCTATAACTCAAGAATACTCATTGTGTGGTTGAGAACCCTTTGGTTTCGAAGCAATGTAATTTTATTGTCATTTAGAATTGTCACAATATAATTTGATATTTGTTTTATACTTACAACTGTTATACTTATACTTATACTTATACAATATATTATTATATATACTGTTATACTTATACTTATACAATATTTGTGTCGTTGAGAATCCTTTGATTTCAAAGCAGTGTAATTTTATTGCCATTCAGAATTGTCACAATATTATTTAATATTTATTTTATCCAATATAACCGTTGACCACTGTAAAGCCGATTAATCGGCTACCGGCAAATAACAGTTGGAACTGAAAAGCCGAATAATCGGTTAGCGACCGATAAAGTGTTAACAGATACTGTGAGTATGCCAGAAGGTAGCAGTGTAATATATGTAGTCGGTAACACGGTTGTACTGCTATTACTAATAATGAACTGAACTATTCAGTCGTTTTTTCAATAGCTCTCGAAACATACCAACTTCTCATCCTTTTCCGTATATTTTTAGCTGTATACCTAGCACTGTTATAAACCTTTCAGTGCGGTTGGGATTTCTGAGTTTCTGTAAACACGCTTTCAGTTTTATAGAAAGCAAGTCAATCAGGAGACATTCATTTTTCATCCACTTTGCACCATGCTTTAAAAAAGTTTTCTCCTTTAAATGCTCTTGACGCGATATAGAGGTAGCAATTTTAACCGTTTATCAGGTGCTGGATAATATTTTACCGATACGTCGAGGAAATATTATAATCATTACAGAAGGTGTCATTCAGCGATTAAGGGGAATTAAGAGAAACTAACTGCGAAAATTATGACTGTCGTTAGAGGTGACATGAAGAAGGTTTTAATCGAAATGGGGACAGTCGAGGGTTGTTATCTGTTGAGTACATTTACGCGTTGAAGGGCACGTAGCGAGTAACCGGTGTGGCGCGTGGGTTGATAATTAGGTTGCATTTTGTAGTGGGCGCTAGACAACGTATTAACATTATTGTTCCGGGAGACGGTGGTCGCATAGTGTCTGCCATATTCATGACAGTTTCAACGGGCCGCGAGTAATAATATGCAGTCGCGCGCTGCAAATTGCGTAATTAAAATTTCTTAACAACCAACTTCCCGCACTCTGTCACGTCAAATCCAGACCGCGGGCACCTGAGTAGCCGAATCGGATAAATTGATCGAAGTAATTGCCTGAAACGCGCAAGAGTGGAGCGGAAGCGTTTTAGTGAAATATTCGATTTCTTCGCAGTTACCGAAGTCGATAGATACAAAGGAGCTCCCCGGGCTTTACAAGCTTAGTGAAAGCGCTTTTCGCCGAAGCGGATTATGATTTGACGGCGACGCGAAACGGGCGTGCCCGCTGCATCCAGTCGTGTGTATACATTTCATGGCATTTTGCATGGTAATAGTATTTATCCGTAGGGGTTTTCGCAGGCCGATGAGAGACACGGATAACTCTCCGCCGCCAGTGCTGCGTGCGTATCGATATGAAAGCAACCAATCTCAGCAGCCACGTCGCTGTTGCTCTCCGACTCGTTCCTTAATCGGATTTTTAATGGAAAGATCACAAAGTCGGTGAGCACTCGTTGCAGCTGGGTACCGCTGAATATCACGGGAGACTCGGCTTTCATAGTTATTGCCGGCCTTTTTGAGGCCTGGCAGCTGAAATAATTGTGCCTTTAGAGAAATCGGTTACGCGCGCTGATAGCGAACTTTTTCCAGCGTCCTTATGCGCTCGGTAAAACGCATAAACGCGTTATAAATAACTACACGAAAATGATACGGATTATATTTTATTGCGGCTGCCGTCAAGGGGATTTCTTTTCACGCCGCGAAAATTAATTACGAAGCCGAATCGGGCGACGAGCCGATCGCGAAGAAAATCTGTCGCACCGCCTTCATTCTTAGAATTTCTCCGCGTCCTTCGAGTTTCCAGCTCGTTAATTACGTGCGATAAAGTAGACTTTCGCACTCGTAACACGGCTTTGCGCGGGATCGAGCGGGCGAAGAATCGTCGGAGTAAAGAGGCGGCGATGGAAACTCGGGCGAAAATCTTCATAAAGGGTTACGTGGAAAAGATGGAATTAACACCCTACCGCCGGGCGAAGAAAGTGGCGGGTGGAGACAAGATGGAAGCCGAAGTCGAGGAGGAATTCGATGGTCGGAGGTTGTGAGTCGAGTCGGGGAACGAGATTGAACGAGACTGCTGAATCGTGCCGAATGTCTGGACCAGAGAGCGAACGGAGGGGATTCGCAAATTCACCGTGAAATCTTCTGCAAACGGAAGTAAGGTAACTCATTTCCGTTTCATCGGGAGTTTCCACGGAATTAAAAGAGCTCGTGAGAAGGGGTCGGGACGATAGCGTCGTGGATGGAAGAGGTGGAAGAGTGGGCGAAGGAGAGGCCGAAGAGAGCAAGAGGCCACGAGACGAGGGGAACTAACGACGACGGATTAATTAACGTAACGCAATTACGCTCTACATTGTACGCGTCGCGACGTTGGAAGTGCACAGAAGAAAAGCCGGATCCCGGCAAAGAGAGAAGAGAGGAAAGTTGAAGCGCGAAACGGACAACTGCGAGACGTCGCGCGCCGATGGTGCGGATGGTGATTTCCGAGGAAGTCAATTTTTCAGCCGGTTAATCAGGAGAGTGGCGCGACAGTAGGCTTTTCGGCAATAATGCGTCCGATACCGTGAACGCCGAAGCGTCGTCGCAATTACACACCGACGATTTGCCTCCGTGCAAACAGAAACAGCCTTGCCAAAGCGCGGCATCGATCGCTTTGTCTCACCTTGATTACGGAAAATGACGGGAACGGCGTGCGTCGACAGATTTCCAGCGAAGCGTCGACTCGTTCGAACGCGATGCCGCGCGGATCCGGAAACACGTCATTTAATCGGTTCGCGCTCGACAGAGCTGTCACCGGAATTTTCCGGGCGCTAAAAGATTCCACGGGCGTGCGAGAATTTGGCGCATCGGGCCGGACATCAACAAAAGCCGCGGTAGGGTCTCGCGCCAGACACTCAGGGCCGTATCTCTGGCGCTTGCTTCCTGCGCGGAGGGTGGGCTGTAAGATATTTTACATTATACACGGCGAAGGCCAAGCACAGGCTAAAGGCACGGAAGGCGGAGAAGCGTACTTACGTAATATTCCTTTCCAACATGAACCCCCTCCCGCCTGGCTCCTACATCTCCCAGCCGCCTTTGCACCCCTTCAGGCACTCTACCCCCAAGAGCCGTGGTCGTGCTCCCGCGGGAATATTTCATGCTTGTTACGGAAAATAATTAGTGACGGCAAGCAGGCGAGCAATGTACCGACCTACGCCGGCGTTACGAAACAAATTTGCTGGCCGTGCAAGCGTACCGCTATAACACCGGTCCCGACCCCACCCACCCTCATCCACCCACGCCGAGGGTGGAGTCGAAGCGGGGTGTTAGACGTAAAACGTTTACGAGCCATGATGGCCGCCCCTATACATACCGTGGTCCTTGTACCCACTAACCGTCGAGTACACGCTGCCAGAAGGGTGTCGGAATTAAGCTGTCACCTTAACCCGCTCGATTTGCAGCGCTGCACTGGCCTGGCCGGCGCACACAGATACAATTCGTAATCCGACGTGATGCCTTACTTATCAGATCATGATAACGATGCGTGTCACGGCTCAAATAAAACGCGGCGTCACGCTCCTGCGATTAATTACGCCCGATACAATGCCGCTGTTTTTATTATTCCGCGTTACTCAAACTTTGACACGGTTTTTGACCGCGTGACGGCTGCCACGAAGATAACATTCGGCGCGCGGAATTTATGTATAAACGGTAGAGATAAATGTTGACCTATCCAACTTGGCATGACGTACGCCTGTTAATCGTCGGTCGGGATACGGTGGAACGTTTTTTCGGCCTCGATTCGCTACAGGTATGCATAATATAAAGGTTATAATAGCGACGGTTGACAAAGCGGATAAGATTGCCTTTCGTCGCGTTCGCGTTCTCTTTTCTTCGTATTCCGAGCGTCGTATGTCCCCTCGTATTACCGGGGATATCGTGGCTGGAAGTTTGCCGAGAACGTGTTCATACGTTTGCGAATGTTCGAGAGACCGCGATGATAGTCTCTCCGCATCCGGAGAACCGGGAAAATGATTACTGTAAACCGGGAGAGCGAAGCCAGCACGTCACGTCTCGGTTCTGAAAATTGCATGCGACGAACGATGCTAGTCGGCGTCGGAAGACGGAACGTAGACACTAAAGTAGAACCGTAAAACCGGCTGCAACTGCCATTAATAACTTTGAACGAGCGTGTCTAAGTTTTAATGGAATTAATGCGGTCTGCAGGGCGTGCACCGTGACTTCGGACGCGTCTGAAGCACGCGTGAAGTGTGCGTAGATTTTGCCCAAAGGGCAGGAGAGGATCGATGAACGGGGAAGACTCGCGGTGGCGTCGCCAATTTCGACATTTTCCTCTGAAAGTTCTATTGTAACGACCGTGCGTTTCCGTTACGAATGTCACTGCGAGGAATGAATATGATTAAGCGAGCGAAATTGAACAGGACGACGTCGGTGGGTACGTGACGTTACGCCGTAACGTTCGTTAAATTTTGCTGCTATTGCCGCTACGAATCAATCGCAATGTAATAGTCAGCGTAACGAAGTGTACTATTGCCACATTGTCGTTCGCTGAATATTTTATTCTACCTGCGACGTACAGTACGTAGAACGTGTGTACGCTAAGTACATGAACGCGTATGCGTGCTGAATATCGATTTAACGAGGAAGCGTAAATAACGGAATCACTGGTAATTCGTATAATTGGATGTTGAGCGCGGGCGAGTACTGCGATGATTAAAGAATAAAAGTGGCGGGGCAAAAAGCTATTAACGGGAGCGAGGAAGTTATTAGGCACTGACGTCTTCCTGTTACGTCAGTGTTCCATATTAGCCGCGTGACTGCAGCTGCCTGCTATGTCCCAGATGTAGCGCCATTTACTTACTGTTGGTTCGCTAATATACACATTAATACTCACATAGCATACGAACGTGCAGCACGGGACATTCCGCGAACGCGTGGCTTGGGACGCGATGTATATAGATGGAAATGCGCAGTGATTAATATTTACGTTACCTGGGGTATAGAATCGACGATAAAATCGGGGTGCGCCTGAAAATGGGAACCAAAAATCCGCGTACCTCTCCTGCTTTCTCTCATTTCCCTAAAGAGGGCGGAATAGGTATAGACCTATTATGAAAAGTACTTACGTTACATTTACCGCTAACAGTGTGCGCGACGGTTCTCATTCTCTCTTCGAAATACCGCGGAGAAAGGTAAATAGTAAAATGCTTTGTGAGCCGGAGCATTAGCGAGTAACGCTCTCGAAAGCCATTCAGAACATAAGCCAGTTTAAAAAATGGTGTTACTGAAAAGAAGCCTACGCCAGCTGACAGGGCCTATTTAGTACGTAACATTTTTTGAACCCCCGCGAAAGACAATTTAGCGAGGATTGACGAAAGAGCGCCGAATGAGAAGATTATTTTGAACAGTCACTCACGGGAGAATTTTTCGTGAATTCTGTCCGTAATAGAATTTCGAATCGAACGTTTTGCACGTAAAACCGGCCGGAGGAAGCGATGCCAGGTACTAACTCGTTCAGTGTTAACAAACGAAATCGGAGCTGATTTTCATGGAGCACGCCTGAGAACTTTTCCATTTCCATCGACGTCCAGCCGTCCACTTCGTACGCGTTGTGAATGTTGAGTTTTTTTAGCGCGAAGTACTCGTCTACCGGCGTAATAACTCGAAATGGATGGAGCAGCAGAACCGGTGGAAGTTTTCACAACCCCTACCGCTGTAGACGTATGCTGCGTTAACAAACACAATTTGTTAGGCGAACCTTTTTGGTTGAGGACTGAACGCTATTGCAGCAAAATCGTCAAGAGGATTCGATGCTCGGCAAACAGACAGAATTCGTCCTCCGATAAGGAACAATTTACGTTACATCTTCGCTATCGGAAAAACTGTTACGTTCCATACGATTCTATAATAAATGCCCGTCGCACAATGGGAGCAAACAATTCAACTAGGTTATGTGACGCTTTTATCTTTGCTTACCGTTATCCGCGAACGTTTCTTACGTAACGCCGTTGGCGATTTCCTTTGTCTTCATTCCAGATACATCGTAGTACCTTACTTTTATCGGTTTCCCCGTACGCTCCGCGTTCACGGCTGCGCGGACGTTTATGCAGCCGCGAAAAGTGACGTTTATTGCGGAGAAAATGATGCGTGCGGGAACTTTGCCGTGGCGCAACGTCAAAGACACTTGGCTTCAACACATCCAACGTATCACTATTTTCAGCCGTACGTATGAACGTTGCAAATTACGGCGTGCGACAAAATGGAATCCCCCCAGGGAGTGCCGCGTGCATCGTAAAACGGAAGCTCGATGGAAGCGGTCAGACGAGGTTAAAATCCAAGATATTTCAATTCCGCGGACATGCTACCCTTGGGAGGAATTACGATATATACACTGGCCGCATACACGCGCAGAATGTCCTGCATGCACGACAGTGTGCCTTCAAACAATATAAAGCGTAACTGTTGCTCTTGCATACAGATATTCTACCAAAGCCGAGCGACAATTAGATAACCTCGGCTAGTGTCCGGCGTGCCCTGGAAAGGAATGCGTAGGAAGTGGAAGTTCGTGGCGCTTAACGACTTCTTTCCACGTTAATTGTATATAAAGCTCGGCGGTAATTTAATTACTCGCACACATCCGTGCTTCCGCGATCGCTTGAAAAAGTCGGCCGCAGAAAAGTCGAGATGCGTGTTCCAGCGAACAGCGGGCGAACACCGTTTAAATTACAACCGTAATTGAAACTGCTCTAGCGCACATTCCACTTCTTTCTGCGTAGACAAAGGGACGTTAATATCACGGTGTAGAATAAAATTTCTCCGCCGACGGTTGCGTAATAACATCAACATTATGCGTGGCAGAAAAATTCCGCAGAATGTAAAGTGGAGATGTGGAGATGTCTGTGTCAGACGATGTCATCAGTATCGTAAAGAGTGCGTCAAGGCAGCGCGTGTTTTGACGTAATTGATATTCGTCCGCTATAACGTCGCCTCTAGAGGTTTCAAAGAGAGGGTGAGGCACGTCGAAAGAGACGGAAGAGTTAATATACCCTGCGAATTGTTGCTGTCAACGTGTCGGCAAAGGGCTTTACCCCGGTGGATTAGTGCGTGGCACTTAACGTCGGCCGGAAATTGTAACTACGAGCCAAACGGGACGCAAGCGTCACTGGGCGGACACCCAATCTCCGAAGGGGAGAGCGATTACGCTGACAGACAAGATTTTCTCGAATCCAGCCCGTCGCACGACATTCTGCAGACGCGGGGCTCGACACGAAGCGGTTTTAAATTTCGCTTTTGTCACTGGCGGCTAAAACGGGAAGCGTGACGGTACGAGAAATCCAATCCCGCCCCCTTTATGCCGCATTGCATTGCAGCCGCTAAAAGCATCCACTTCGCGAGGCAACGGTTTGTTTTACGAACGAACCCCCTTCCACCCCCGAGTTTCTGTCTTCCTCGAAATATCTCTATTCTTCGTTGCTTCTCCCCCCTCCCACTCTCTCTCGTTCTCTTCCGTTCTGCCGCGGTTTCCACCCCCATCGCCTTCCTCTCGTTCGTTCTTCTCGGTTATTTCGTTTTTCCGCACTTTTTCTATTTCTTCCGCTTTCCTTCCCACTTTCGGGCCCTCTCTTCTCGCTCGGCCAAAGCACAATCTGTCTCATTCATTCACTCCCGCTCACTGCTCTTTTTCCGGCACACCCCTCGCACGCTCCTCTCGCTCGTTCTCTCCTTTGTGTCCCGGAAATTCTTCCTTGCATCCGTCCGTTCTCTCTTTCATGCCTTACCCTGTCGTACTTTTCGCGCTTCTCTGGGTTACGAGATCGCGAAGTGGCGGATCGCGGCGTATGGCCACGTAAAAAGAGGAAGTGGCACATGAGATCAGCGACAATGGCGGGAGAGAAAAAATGAGGCCGTCAAAGACGGCTCCACGGCTCGCCGCGAGTTTAGCGCATTTCAGCGAGTTAACCGCTGTAAGCCACTCGCATTTGCACGCCGTTCTTTCACGCTAATTACCCATCTCGCGCCTAGCTTTCTTCGAGAAAGATCCCCGTCCGACGGTCCGTTGATGGGCGACAGCTACTCTGCGCAGAGCGTATTTCCGCAATCTGATACGCACATGTTAGCGGAATATAAATTTGCGGCGAAATTTAAAGGGGTCTTAGGTGATGTCCGGCACTGAAATAGTCATTGTTGTACCGAATGCGATGAGTGATAATCCAAACACCTGTGATACGCACCTGTCACGAGAGGCCTCTATCGCTACGAATTTTTGTTTGGACACAAGCGGAAAATAAATTTGCGGCGAAATTCAAAGGGGTCTTAGGTGATGTCTGGCACTGAAGTAGTCATTGTTGTACGGAATGCGATCAGTAATAATCGAAATACCTGGATACGACCTGTTAAAGAGGCCTCCTTCGCTACGGATTTTTGTTTGGAAAAGGGAAGGGAAATGAAGGGGTGGTAGATTATCGCATTCCTTGGCACCTCGGCATTCCACCGGAGAATTGTAAAGAGTTCGGACTGATTATTGTAAAATAAGGATTTGCAATTTATCTTTTCTCTTGATTCGAACACACACATGTTAGCGAAATATAAATTTGCGGCGAAATTTAAAGGAGTCTTAGACGATGTCCGGCACTGAAATTGTTTTAAATGAGTAATAATCGAAATACCTGTGATGCGCACTTGTCGCGAGAGGCCTCCTTTGCTACAAATTTTTGTTTGGAAAAGGAAAGGGGAATGTACGGGTGGTAGAGTGTCGCATTCCTTGGCACCCCGGCATTCCACTAAAGAATTGTAAAGAGTTCGGACTGATTATTGTAAAATAAAGATTTCGCAATTTATCCTTTCTCTTGATTCTAACAGACACATGTTAGCGGAATATAAATTTGTGCCGAAATTCAAAGGGGTCTTAGGTTATGTCCGGCACTGAAGTAGTCATTGTTGTACGGAATGCGATGAGTAATAATCGAAATACCTGTGATACGCACCTGTTACGAGAGGCCTCCTACGCTACGGATTTTTGTTTGGAAACGGGAAGGGAAATGAAGGGGTGGTAGATTATCGCATTCCTTGGCACCTCGGCATTCCACCGGAGAATTGTAAAGAGTTCGGACTGATTATTGTAAAATAAGGATTTGCAATTTACTTGATTCGAACACACACATGTTGTAAATTTGCGGCGAAATTTAAAGGAGTCTTAGACGATGTCCGGCACTGAAGTTGTCATTGTTTTACGGAATGCGATGAGTAATAATCGAAATACCTGTGATGCGCACTTGTCGCGAGAGGCCTCCTTCGCTACGAATTTTTGTTTGGAAAAGGGAAGGGGAATGGAGGGGTGGTAAAGTGTCGCATTCCTTGGCACCTGGGCATTCCACCGGAGAATTGTAGAGTTCGGACTAGTTGTTGTAAAATAAAGATTTCGCAATTTATCTTTTCTCTTGATTCTAACACGCACATGTAGCGGAATATAAATTTGCGACGAAATTCAAAGGGGTCTTAGGTAAGGTCCGGCACTGAAGTAGTCATTGTACAGAATGCGAAAAGTCATAATCCAAATACATCTAATGCGCACCTGTCACGAGAGGCCTCCTTCGCTACGAATTTTTGTTTGGAAAATGGAAGGGGAATGAAGGGGTGGTAGATTATCGCATTCCTTGGCACCTCGGCATTCCACCGAAGAATTGTAGAGTTCGGACCGGTTGTTGTAAATTAAAGATTTCGCAATTTATCTTTTCTCTTGATTCTAACACGCACATGTTAGCGGAATATAAATTTGCAGCGAAATTCAAAGGGATCTTAGGTGATGTCCGGCACTGAAGTAGTCATTGTTGTACGGAATGCGATGAGTAATAATCGAAATACCTGTGATGCGCACCTGTCGCGAGAGGCCTCCTTCGCTACGGATTTTTGTTTGAAAAAGGGAAGGAGAATGAAGGGGTGGTAGATTATCGCATTCCTTGGCACCTCAGCATTCCACCGGAGAATTGTAAAGAGTTCGGACTGATTATTGTAAAATAAAGATTTCGCAATTTATCTCTTCTCTTGATTCTAACACACACGAAAGCAGGCGACATACGACTAATCAACTTTTATGCGGGGCAAACTGTGCGCGAAGCGATTACATCGGTGGAAGGGTTCGTTGACCCCGGGATGCGAGTCAAATATTGTATCTGGCCGACAAAATTGCGTCAAACTAACGCTATTTGCCGGAATATATCGTCGAACGCTTCAGGCCCATGAAGCTTCTTTTTTATTTGAACGCGCGAAAAAGGCTTTTGGAGCGCGTACGACCGATCTGCAAATTTACTGGCATTTTTATTGAATGCGGATAGTCGGATGCGCAGGCCATATAACGTGCCGCTGGCATCGGAACGACTAATTGTTTGCCATCAGAAACTTCGGCGGCGTCCTCGAGAGTCGAGTCACGCGCGTTCGCTAGCGAGATGCGAAATCCGCGGGCAAAATACAATTAAATTAATCGTGCATTTGCGTTTAGCCGGTATGGTTGCGGCCTGGCACGTGTAAGCCGCAAAACGCTTACGGACTACGCGTCGTAATAAACTTTTTATCCGGTTCCCGTTATCTGCGCGCTTCTTCCGATGGCGCCGTCATCATAGATCTTCCGTACTGCCGCAGTATCAAACGAATAATCTGCTTGAAATTCTCAACTTTACGCTATCGCTGCAACGCGGCGCGGACAAAAGCAAAGTTCATCCAATTTCAACCCATTTTTTTTTACCGTATCTCTTAAATTACTGCTAATTTCTCTGTGCCGTTGCGAATTTTTGGAATCACCTTTAACATTCTTTCATCCCTCCGGAAGTAAAAGATTTTATTTTTGGCAATGCCTTTGTCCTGACAGCGTTACATGCTCGTACGTCTCGCTTCCTGTTACTGATTTTAACCTCTTAGGCACGGCTGAATTTTGGGCGGAGCTGTTTCTCTGTAAGGCAGAGTTCGACGCGAATTACGCGTAAAAAAATACAGCACTGCAATGTGTGATGGACTCTTTTCTGCGCGAGCACATTGGAATTAAGTTTTTGATGAGTAATTTATCATTTTTCTTAAAGATATAATACATATAATTTAACTTCAACCATTTACTTTAATAGTTAATAATACAATTGAGTATGATATATTTTAAAGCACGCTACGAGACATAGACACATAAGGATACAGCGAATATATACATACATTATAAGGATTATGTTATATAAGGATTAAGAGCAAATGGTATGTTTATTTAAACAAAAAGCAACAACACATACCTGACACTGGCGTATCAGAAAGAAAGATTGTATATTTTATCTATATATTGTTAACACGTTAACTGTCGAAAGTATTTTACTGTATTAGAACGGCGATGCTATGAAATATTACAGCGTTTGACTGAATTATGCAAAATGTAAATAATGTGCAGGTATTGAAGACCAAATGATCGCATCACTATTCTAACAATACTGCATTTATAAAATAATAATTGTTACCTATGGCGAATATTTTGGATCTTCAGGAAAATCTTTGGCGGTGGTCACAGGTGACCATCACGGCAGTCAAAGTGTTAACACTCTTATAAAACGTTGTGAAAGCAAAAAGAGTGTGAAACAAGGCATATGAAAATGATCTGTTAAATTAAAGGGTAAGCGAGTGAGTAATTACAGTGAGCTACTATAGTGGTGCGTCGTAATATAAGATGATATTCACGAAAGCCACTATAGTCCCGCGTCGTTCAAAAAAATGACATCCGCGAAAGCCACTATAGTGGCGCATCGTTCCTAAGAGGTTAATTGATAGATTCTGTACGTATGTATTTACGTTCTGAATCCCGTCCGCAGTATCCCAACAGCGAAGTGCTTCGAATATACACATTAAATCGAGTCAGGTCGGATCATCGATATCGTCTGGCACGTTACCAAAGTTAAGCTGAAACGTCATGTTACCTCCGTCGACGTCTATCTAACCTCTATTCTCTTCCTCGGCCGACCGTTTCTGTAATCAACGGACCATCGATACCGTCGATTACACGCGAAAGCTACCCAATCGAACTTTCCCCGCCAAAGGCGTAGCTTCGTTTCCAGGCAAAGTGCAGCGAAACTTACGGGCCACATGGGTGTGAGTTCTCTCCACTTTTGCCGTCGCAACGTTCGCGCGACGTGTGACACTTCGACGGAATTAATGTTCCTTGATCAATTTCAGAGGCGTGTCGCTTGTTTGCGCATCCACTTCGACAGCTGCTTCGCACAAACATTTTCTTTCCGTCGCCGTGAAAAACCGTATTTTCTTCCCTCTGACAGGTGAAGAAAATACTGTTATTTTAAGAGTCGCTTCGTTGCTTCCTTTTGTTATCTCCGCGAAGTTTTGATAAGGGTTTCGTACGAATGCGTTTTATATACGAGTTTTACAGTGTCAGTCGCGCCAATGGGTGTGAAGCGAAATGTGTTAATGAATTGACGCGAACATGACCGTAAAGACGGAGGAAGTGTCAAAGGTAGATGAAGGAGATCAAAGGACGGTCATAGAGCAGCGTAAAAAGAGTACAAATGAAATGGGGAAAGGCGAAAGACAGGAATCCCTCTGCCGGAACAGGTGTGTTTTCATTCTTGCCTTGCCACGGGCAGAGGTAGCCACGAGTAAAATTGCGACATACTTTACGCCAGCCGTCTCCGTTTACTCCGCTTTCCTGTTTTCCGCTTTTTGGCCTTCTCCCATTCTCACTCTTACCGCAGAACATCTCGGCGACTCTTTTGTTTCGGTACGAGGCAAAATTGTGCGACGCGGTCAAGCTTAATTGTGTCCTTACGCCATAATTGTGTTGCTAAAATGGAGTGTTCCGCAGCCGCATCAATGATAGAAGTCGTTTTCGGACGTGGCGGTTGACCGTGCAGCTCGGAAGCGGAAATTTCAAGAGGGGAACAAATTTTCGGCGTGAAAATTTGAAAACGACCGAATAATGCATCGCCGCCGGAAAAGCTCAGCTCCTCTTTTATCGTCGAGAACGCTCGGCGTCTGAGACTCTTGCGGGCCAAAATGTGCTGTGGCATGCATGCGTGTGCGTACCGAGCTTTCGGAACGGATAAGCCAGCAAAGTGTTTTTCCTGTCGTGCGTATAGATTTTTTTTCTTCCTTATAACGGGCAGATACGTTCACCACGGCTTTCAGTTTAAACCAGTTTTATTCGATTCGTGCACCCGCATTTTTTTTCCACCCTAGTGGAGACTATTTTTGCTGTGGGAAATTCGGAGAAAGCTCGAACGTATCGGAAAAGTTGTTTGTGACCCTCTATTTACTGTAAAAAAATATCGCGGATGGTATAGCTGCATTTCACTTGCAGAAATTTTGCAATGAAGCAGCCAGTGAAAACTCCTTCCGTATGCATTGTCATTTGGCAAAATTGAAGATATTTTCACTAGTGCCGCATTTACCACTTCCGTCCGAAGGTCATTGATTAAAATGTGCGATTCAAATACGTATTCGATCCGTTTGATGACTGCATCCACTCGTACATTCTTCGGAATACACACGAGTGGTGTAACGCGTGCTATGTAATCGGACTACGAGCGTGCGTGCTTTTGACGGATTTTGGCCGCTTTAATCCGCAAATTGCTTCTCCTGTCACTCGAGTAGTTTATTTCCACCTTCAGCGATCCTAACTACATAGTCCGAATGACATACCATCCTCAACGTCCCATCGTTTCCATCATCCCTGTTGGCAGCAGCACGCGTGCGCACGGTTCGGCCGGCTGTTATTTTGATCCCTTCCGCGTGCGATTCGTGGTTGCGCATATTTTTTATCAGCGCCGTATCTCTAATCGGTAATCCTCATTTCCATAACTCTCCATCGAACGTCTCGCCGTGCGCACGCGCGCGCAGACACCCCCGCCTGCGCGTTCAGTAGCGTGAATTTTTGCCACGGTTTCCATCGCGATCCAGATTTCAATCGGCCCGATACCCTTTGTCGATCGCGAGACGCGAGAATCCCAGCGAAATCGCTTGTTTCACGGGGGAGCAACAAGCATCGTCGATCGTTTCACCGATAGATTGCCCTTGCCGGTGCCGAACGTTTCCATACTCGCGCCCGTTCGCCCGACGACGGGGGAAAAATAAAGATAAACGGTGCGCGAAGCGGTAAGAGGGAAAACCTTTCGAGGCCCCCACGGGGGAATATTATACAAAGTGGGAAACAGATGCACGACTCTCTGGAGTCAAGTCGAGTGTAGGCGAGCTGAGTACGGGCGAGTCGCGTTCGCATTTTTCGGCGTTGGAACGAGGGGTTTGAGGGAGGGGCTGGCGGAAGGACTGGTTGGAGGGTGGAAGAGAGAGCGGAAGCGTCGGCAGCACTTCCTCTTCCTTTTCGGCCGCGCGCAGAGGGGGCTAAAAAAGAAGGAGGTGACGTGTGGCGGAGGATAGCAGTCAGAGGGGGCTCTGACGCTCGTGAAATATGCTGCTCCCACCTCCGCTCGCGATGGAATGCGCAGAGGCATCGTTGCATCTGCAAACTGCACAGAGAAGTCAGGAACGCTGGATTCTTGACGCCGGGACATAAACGCGGCATCGCCTTTCTTCTTCTTCTTTATCCGGCGTGCCCGACTCCGCCTCTCTCCTCTTCTCGATTTATCGCTCGCGCTTGTCTCCTCTCGGCTCCTCTCCTTCCTCGTTCCTCTTCCGTTGCTTTTTCCGCCCCAACTTTACCTGCGCGCCGTCCCTCCTTCCCTTTTTCCGTCCGCAGCTTTCTTTCGAATTCCGTCTTTTACGCTTGTCCGTGACGTAATTTCTTGTCCGTGCCGTTTAGCCGCTGCATAATTCAGATCCGGCGCGCTACTGAAAACTCTCGCGGCCGATGAGACAATGGATCGTCTGTCGTTGCGTTTTCGCGGGAGCGTGAGTATGATTTACCGACTCCGTTCATCGACCCCGCCCGTCATTTATCTCCCAACTATTTTTCCATTGCTCCTCGCTCTCCGCTGTCTACATCGGCGCGTAATGAAAATATCTTTGCCCGCGATAAAATAAAACGTCGGCCGTTACTTACGTTGCGTACCGCCCGGCACGGAGTATCTTTTACACGTTAAACACCGAGCAGGTTTTTTCCGTCTGTCCGTTTACGTCTGATGCTGCGAATTAGAGACAAACAGAGTTGCGATAAGATTGTATCTAGCTCTTCACATAAACGTTATAAATGTTTTTTATTTTTCGGGATGTTAGTTTTGTACCTGAATTTCGTGTTACGCAAGAGTTCTTATCAGTGCATGATGAAATTATTTAACACGTTGGCTGCCGTGGGGGTCACCGGTGACCGGCGCAAGAGATTTTACTGAAGATCCAAAATATTCGCAATCCGATTCTTTGGTCTCCAATACTTGCACATTATTTACATTTTGCATAATTCAGTCAAACGCTGTAGTATTTCATAGCATCGCCGTTCTAATACCGCAAAATACGCACGGCAGTCAACGTGTTAAAAAAGGAATAAACCGAATAATGGAAATAAATTTGTAACAAATATTAATAAAAGCAACATTCACCGCATTATTTTTCATAATCTTTAAACGTTTCCATGTTTAATATAAGGATGTTATATATTCAATTTTGTCAGGGAAACTCTGTAGGATTTAGCGCCTGAATACGGGTAAGCAAATTGGGGCAGTGGGTGTTAGAATATTAATCTGAATATTTAGGCACTATATGTATGCGCTATCCGAAAAGCGACTGCGCAATAAGCGATGGGCGCTGATTTCTCGTGTTTGCTTTTTCTCTTCTCCGTTACGACACAGAAATTCTAACCCATACAAGCATGCATCATCCATATGCCCATACACACATCGGACTCATCACCCTGCTCCAACCAGATCAAGAGTATATTGAACGTAAATATTTCTTACAATTTTATATTGTCAAATACTAGTGGTTGACCCGGTCTGAACGCAAATTTCATCGTCGATCCCCGGTCATCTAATACTTTTCAATCCAAGAACACACTATGTGTGTCATGTAATACAGCTTCTAATTGGCCGAATGATAAACATATGGTTAATTCACAGATCAGCATTATGAATCGGTTATTACCCAGCAATGAGAAAAATGATACAATTAGAGTTGAACAATTTTAAATAAAGTATACAGAAAATAAATTTCAAATTTTTTTACGTCCGATTCGTATGAAAGAAAAATAATCATGACGAGGAAAGTGTTGCATAAGCGTTAACTACTAGTAAAAATAGCTATGTTATGAACCGTTCATCTCAAAAGGGTTAACGCGGTAATCCTTTGCGATTGGTGTCCCCGTAGCGGGGACATTTTTAAATCGTCGATTTTAAATCGATATCCCCGCAGCTGGGGAACATCCGAAAATGCAATTATTTTTTGGGCCATGCAGATGTGCGTCATCAGCTCATAAAATAATAACTGTATAAAATAGCAAAACAACAGAACAACGAAAAGCCACAAACACACTTAAATTTTATGAAATGTTTAGTGATCAGTTAGTAGGAAATTTCTGGTACCAAACACTATCTACACCGCAACCTTTAGCGCCATTCGTAGGCATTAGATTAAATAGTCAATTTCATATAATTCGTTCAGGAGGCAAGAAAGACTGTGCAGTATGTTCCTACAGGAAAACTGCAGGAAAAGGACGTCAAATACATACGTACTGTGATACTTGTACACGAAAGCCAGGACTTCATATCGGTGATTAGAACATTACAGAGATTAACAATTTGTGTTCTTACGTATTACAAGTAGTAATAAACACAACAAATCAGTTTCAACAAAGTCTGTGTATTTTAACACCTTATCGACCGCTAACCGATTAATCGACTTTTTGATTCCAACTGTTATTTGCCGGTAGCCGATTAATCGGCTTTTCAATAGTCAACGGTTATATTAGATAAAATAAATATCAAATTATACTATCACAATTTTAAATGACAATAAAATTATACTGCTTTGAAACCAAAGGATTCTCAACAACACAATCAGTATTTTTGAGTTATAGAGCTTTACAAATAGGCACATACACAATTCCTGCGCGGTATCCAAAACAGAGTCGGTTGTTATAGAGTGGCATCTTCAGTCTATAGCAGTAGATAAAGTGTTACTATCCATATATTGATTTTAAATTCTGTACAGAAAAGTAACTGCAAAATGTTAGATTTCATCCGACCAGCTGGTACTCTTAAGAGCAAAATCTGCTGATCGCAAAGGGTTAATACTTCTTTTTGTCCCCTCCATTGCGTCTGGCCTCGCTTAGTCGCACACAAAAATGGCGGGCAAAGGCGCAGCAGCCGATGGCGAGGAAAAGTCTCGCGAAAGATGCCGCGAGGAACGAGCCGATGCTGAGCTTCCACGTGAATTCAGGAATCTTAGATTCTTGGCGTCGGACCGTAAACGAGGCAGGTCGCATTTCCTTCGCCTGCGTCGTTTCTTCCGCCGTTCTTTCTTTTACGATTGTACAAAGCCACACCTTTCCCTCTCTCGCCGTCCGCACTCTTTCCTCTTTTGATTCGCTCCGTCTTTTATTTTGCCGCAACGTAATTTGAGCTTTTTCTGGGTCGAGCGTTTCTTGTAGTCAAGGGCTATTAGGGCGTCAGCTGTTGCAGGGACGTGGCTGCGATTTCGGCGTCTTAGCGCGCTGCTTTAATATCGACCTACGAATTCACGTTTTGCGGATTAAAAATGCTGCGGCGTCGAGACCCGGCTGCGCTGTTTGATCTCGAAACAAATACCGAACAATGTACCACTGCGTTTCAATCGTTTTGTTTACAGGGCCAGTGGGATCGTTATTTGCGTGCAGCCTTTCTCAGGGTCCTAAGATTAGTAGCGTCTGTGCCGTTAGGCGGAATATAGCTCACTAAACGGTTTTACGCTCGTTTCTTGTAGAATAATGAAGCTACAACGCATTCAGCCTGAGCCAGTGGACATTAACTAGTAGAGTTACCAGACGTAGTACACGTTAACAGTACTTCAACTAGATGTTGATGCGTTAAATTGTCGAGAGATTTGCGTGTAGTTTTATTATATCGTAGACATCATATAACTTCGAGTTATTTCGCCCTTAGGTAACAGTAATTCGACGATTCATAGGAAAACAGCCAATCATCAAACCATTCGCTGTGATTAAACTGAAAATATATATATATAGACCGCCCGTAAATTATCAACTTTTTATGTGATCGCAGCGGCGGCCAAAATGTCGCCGGTATTACGGTGAAGAGAACAAATCTTTGCGACGCAATTGTGAGCAGAAAGTTTCCACTCCGGCGAGGCACACTAATTTTGCCCAACGCGGTCCAATCATTTATTTTCCGCGTTCGTCCTTCCATTAATCCGCAGGCAAAAAATGGCCGACGTTGACGTGTCGGCGACTTCTTTGACGAGGGAAAAAAGACCCGCAGGTTAAATGCGAATAAAGACGCAAACGGGTATGACTAATGGTCGACGATAAAGAACGGACACATGTAGTCTTTCGACGCCCGTGTCGAGTGACGAATTCCTGTCTCAGTCGGTGTTGAATATAAATGCAGCACGGGCGAACATATTTGTGAATTTATATGAAGCCTTGAGGTTTACGCGGAGATGCTGTTCCTTCAGTACGGTTTTAGGAGGGAAGCTCTGAAATATTCATAAGCCAAGATCATCCTTAACCCACTAATTGATATTCCGTGCATCTGGAACTCTGGCGCCAACAGGTGTTCTAAGTTGAGGCTCTGTTCACACCAAACACTGATGAAATGCGTCACTTCGCATTCGCGTCGTCTTACAGAGAGAGGTTGAACGAAGACACGGTTGCCTTATATTTTTGCATTTCGAGACAAGATACTCCCGTATTTAAGGTCGAAAAGCGTCGTAAGATGCATGCGGATTACTTCACTCCCATGAAAACGTGTAAACCGCAAACCTACGTTCTGTGCCTTCCTTTGCGGGCTCTTCAGCGTGCCTTACAGAAAACGAATTTAACTCCTGGAAGAATAATGAGAAGCATTTTCTCCGCTCGAAGAAAGTGGAACGTGAAACGGACGCACACGGCGAAGTGCACCGACTTCGTAAATTGGAAGTAATTAGCTGCGTTGCCATTATGGTTGAAAACGTAATTGAAAATGAAAGCGCGCACTCTCACATCCATTGCAGTTTCCGACTTAATGTAGCTTTCCGCGAAATCCCGTACCGCGCTAATTTACAGCCGTCGCGTTTGGAAAATCTATCGAGCTGTTCATATCAGCCTGCAGACGTTAAAAGGTCCGCCGAAACGCGGGTGGCGCGAGGAAGTTTGGCCGACCAACAAATCCATGTAACGATTGGAAATAATTGAGAATATTGCATGGCCCGTCGAAATTTGTGGCCAATAAACGTTCGCGCGTATCAGCCACTGTTGCGCCGCTCTACCATTTGTGGTGAGCGAACTGTTAATGACGCGGACTTCCTACGCCCGCAACCAGTCGGGCCGATCGTACAAATTTAATTTAGCTTCGAGAAAATGCCGCGATCATCGGAACACTTTGCGCCCGGAGTTTTAATTCACCCGGAAACCGCTAGCTGCGCAGCGTAGCTAGAAAATGCTGAAAATCGTTGCGCTGCGGTAGTGCTGCGTTTTTGCGGGGTAAGTGTATAAAACGCACGTCATGTATCTGTCGTGATTGACGAGGGCCTGTTAGTTCTTCGACAGGATTAATGAGTGGGCGATTATAATTGATCCGACCATCAGGAAGCGTGCGCGTGCCTGGGTCCTTATTAGGCGGACGACAGTTCGCGGCGAACAATAGACGTTAATGCGTTATGTCAGCTATTGACAGATCTGTCAACGGCCATGCCGCATCGCATGCCGAATGCAAGGACACGCACGCAGCAAGGATCTACATACGGGGAAAATCAGGTTAACCTTATGAGAGAGTGATCCGCGTGATTTGTTCGGCATCGATTTGTTCGGCATCCGATGTCTGTCCGGCGCGAGGACATTACCAAGGCCGAAGGGACGCTGCAACACTTGCTTCTTTATCCTAAATGTACGCCCCGATATTTCATATTCGAACGATAACTTCGCGATTCGCGGACGTGAGGAAAATCCTACTTGAACCCGTGACGTACGAACTCTCGCAGACGTATGTGTACGTACTGTCGCACACGTGCAAGCGCACGCGTATAAGCGCAGCGAACTGTACGAGTACATGAAGATGCACACGGACGGGAAAAAAGATGAAGCGAGAGGGTGTTATACCGACTCAAGAGAAGAGTGGGTAACGGAAATGTTCTCGCCATCTGCTTGAAGAGACTTCTGTGCGAGGGACTTCGAAATCGCTCTCATGGCTTCACCACATCAAACCGGAAATTCCATTTTCATAACTCGCATGACAGCAGTTTGTCGCGGGCGATATGTGGAAATGGATTCCTTTTCAGCGGGCTTTGTTAAAGAAGTGTACCTAATGTGCGCAAGTAAAGGCGATGGGTTACTCCGCGGCAAACCTGACATCGGCAAAATGTAGGGCAGTATGCATGTCAGGTGTCGTCTCACAATTATCGCGCCCCACTTTCTGACAGCGTCAGTGCGGCTCCATCGAAAGTGCATCAAACCCTGAAACTGCATCCGTTACTCAGCCAAACGTCATAACGACACCAGACACTGTTGCTCGCAAAAACACGTATTCCACGACGTAACGGAACAATGGCTTGAGGATGCAGGCATAGATCACTCAGTATTCCCCAATCTTTCGGCAGAGCTTCAGATTCTGTAGTACGTAGATTGGGTGCGTCAATTTGGAATAAAGTTGGAAGGATTCAACTAAATGAGTCCTCCTTGATTCATGTCCACGTCGCCTACCTTTTTGTTGACGACCAATCGTATGCAAGCAAACCGACTTATAGCCGTCAATAAGAAAAAGAACGAAAAACCTGTTCAGAATTTGAAAATGTCGAAACATAAAACATCGTTTCAACTCTTTCTTAACATTTCCTCTAATTTCCAATGTCTACATCAGTCAGATATAGTCTACTTCGTCAGTCTAATACTTCAGTAGCGATTTATTACTTATTATTAATATACTATTACTTATAAATAATAATACTTTTGTAGCGCTCGATTACTAAAGAAATATAATCCATTGAAATCAAATACATTTGCAAACAGTAGTGTGACCATTAATTTGGCGACCCAACAAGTGTTGTGGTGTTTAAACTAGCAAACCCAGGATCCACCCATCAACACAATGGGTTGACGCAACTGCCGGCTCCCTGTCACCGTTCCTTATTCCGCGAATCGAATTTGCCTCAGCCACGACTTGCCACACATTTCTCGCAAGCACTAACAATAAGTCGCTTGGCGCCTCGACCGTGCAGCGTGAACGATCGAATCGGCGTCTTCCACTTAGAGCTGAAATCTAGGGCGCACGAAGGAGCGAGCAGGATGAATGGAAACGACACAGAGACAGAGGGGTTGGGGGACGCAGGAGGGGAGAAGAAAGAGCACCGCGTGGTATAACAAGAAAAAAGACCGACAAAATCTCGGACGAAAAAAAGGTGAAGAAGAAGCTTGAAAGATTTCACGTCGGACTCCTTCCTTTGTTCTACTTGTTCCCCTTTTCTCTGTCTCCCTTCCGCCCTTCTGTCCCACCCCCGTGCCTCCCTCAGGCCCTCTCACCCGCACTCCTGCACGCCGTCTCCTTCTATCTGCCGCCTATTCTCCTCTGCTATTTCCTAAGATCCGAAATACCTTCCATTTGGTAAGAAAGTATGCGGCGTATCGTGAAAAAATCGCGACCGCGAATGGACTTTTGTATTCATCTCGTAAAAAGCGACGCTTGTCTCTCCCGTGGCGCATTGAATAATCGAATCACGCAATACCGGGATTGCATTTACGGGACAATAGCTTTCGCGGAAAGTTCTCGCCGCGTGTTAATGCACCTATATCATCGCGATCGCCAAACTACTTAATGGCATCCGATGGAGTGGCAACGAGAAGGTAGCGACGCACGGAAGCGGAACAAAGATCCTGACAAGAACGAATTGGCTGCGATTTACCATTTCCCGCTCGAAAGGTCGAGACTGCTGGAAGCGTGCAATTAATAAAAACTCTGTTGGTCAGAAGCGCGGTAATTAAATTTTCCACGCGACACGCGGCCGGAAATGAAATACGACTCAAGGAGCGCGAGAACCCGAATCGTGACAACGATTGCGTCGCTGTACTTTTCGGCTCTAAAGGACGCCAATTAAAATTAGAGCAGGAACGAGTGTTTACGGAAGATGAAGGATTGCTGCGCGCGTCGCCGGCGGACTAAAGCGATTCCGAATTGTTTCGCGGTGGCGAGCTATTGAATTTCACATTAAAGCGGGCGCGACCGCGACGTATCTCGCGTCGACCGCTGCCAGCTGAAAGTTTATTTAATTTTGAAAGAAGCGTGGAAGAAAAAAATGTCAGGGACGCCGTGGGAAGAATGTCAAGGCGGTAAGAGCCCCATAAACAGTCGCGTAAAGAGCACCCCGGTTTTACGCTGCTTTTAGGAGAGAAACTCATTTTTTTCACATAGACCGCTGGCGCGTCCATTCTCCTTTAAAGATGAGAGAGAAGGAACGGGAGCCGAGCGGAACGCACATCACGACTGGCATTCGCGAATTCCGGGCGCACGGATTTTTTACGACCGACTCCGTCGGCCATCTCCGCTTTGTTCATTATTATTTTCTTTTCACCGTCTTTCATTCCTTCATCGCGCTTTCGACTCGCAGAATCCGCCTGCGGTGCTACGCTGTAATCTCGCGAGCATACCCGCCCGAAAGACCAAAAAGCAGTTCTCGACATTTTGCGTGCCCGAAATCGCTTCAATTTGCCGAACGGGCCAAGAGAATGAAACGGGCCACACAAACGCATACGCGTCCGTGTATCGGGATTAAGGCGTAATCTCCGATTACGCGGCAAACGGTCCACCTCCGAATTTCTCTCGTTAGTTACGATAATTTTACGCAAATTTGACGGGGGCTCGGTATTTGCCGATTTTTTTTTTTTCATAATCCCACACGTCCCTGTGATAGAATCGTGTGGGCTTTTCCTTTTTGCTAAAATATCAATTTTATCATTTGCTCGCGCATGAAAAAATCTCTGGTGGAAAAATGCATCAGCGAGCGTGCGGAAGGACAAATTAAAAAATGGTGAACGAGCCGCGCGAAGCCTGGGGAGCATCCGGGCGCGTCGCGCTTTCATTGGAATCTGATCGAACTAAAGGAGCACATTCGAATTGTCGCTTCCCGCAATCGCCGTACTGTTCCGAGAGTTAGTTTGGCCCGTTGAGCGCGTTCGACGTGAACAACTCGCGAGGGTCGGATGCGCTGACGTGTATCGCATCTTGAAACGAGATTAGGTACTCTTGTCGATACGAGGAAACACCGCCGCAAATCAGCTAGTACGAACATCCGATCGTGGACCAATCGTACGCTGGAACTTCGAAGAACGAGAATCAAACACTCGAGCCCTGCACCGGTCGCACTTGCGGTGAGAATCCAAATGACGGGAGCGACCGCATTACTGTGCCTTGGCGATCGATCGCTGCCCGATCCATCGTCTGTAAGGGCCAAGAGTGCTTTCGAGAACGTTCAAGATCCTGTCGACGACGATCTGATAGTAGATGTCCTCCCCCTGAAACACTTACTGGCATCGAGGGCGCGTTAAGGATGAGTTAGTGGTAATTTCACCGGTAACGGTATGACATATGGATCGGTAATGTGAAGGCAGAGAATTAACATTAAACGGACCGGTATTTACACCTACCTATTCTTACCACGAGGGGTTATTTGACCTTATGAAATAAACGTTGATTTTTTGAAAGAACTTCCGAATTCATTAAACCGAGGAATTAAATAATCAGACGACATAAGAATTTACAGAAAGTCAAATGAGCAAAAGAAGCAAGAATGAATATACGATTTTAACACATTGCGTACGGCGTTTTTGCTCACACGAACCTTCCACATTTTTAAATATCATAAAAAGTCGAGTACAATACATACAAGTGTTTTTTAATATTGACTAATACGTTTACACTTTTTTGACATTCTAACTTTCATTTATTTCGCAATTATACTAGCAAAAATTGCCGCATAGCTTCATTACTTTAGCAACGTACCGATCAACATTAAAACGAGGTATCTCCCGATCCATACGCAATGTGTTAAAGTAAATTTTGAAAGAAGTAATTTGACTCCGCTTGGTACGTTTAGTGTTAAATCGTTCGGTAATGTTTGGAAAATACCGGGGCGCGTTCGTTTGTTCGCATATGACTTTCTGCAAACTTCATTACACGCGTAGGAGGGCAAACTTTTGTTTACCGGGTGCAACGTAAACTCCTATTTTCATTCTGTGCCAATAGTCCGCGCACGGCGCTATATTGTGTCTTTTGCTCCCAGACTCTTCAACTCGGTCAATACTTAGTTTGATTGGTGCGCGGAACCGATCGTTCCTTTTCTCGTCGCTTTCCACCCACTTCCAGCTCTCTCCCCCTTTCCCCTTTCTTCCTTCAATACCACATCCACTCTCCTGCAAAAATATCAACTTTGATCCCGTGCCTTGAACATGCACCTTTCATTCCTCGGCTTTCTCTCTGTATTTGCTGTACTTACAACTTTGCGCCACTCTAACGCTTTTCGTTGAACATAGTTCTCGTTCCTCCTGGAATTCTCTCCTCACTCAGGCTACGTTCGCTCCTTTACTGTTCCATTGTATTTTAATGGACTCTCTTGAATTTTGTCACGTTCCTAATACACCGAAGAGCAAAAGAGCTATTACGTCGGTGAAAGAACGATGTGTTTTTGAAAGTTTCCCTCTGTCCGCGCGTTTCGAATGAAACAACGTTCCATCAAGCGCCGACCCTGTTTTCACTGTCCGCCGGAGGAATAAGTTCACGTATTATTATTGCCGCGCAGGTAATCACTACACTGCAACTCCTCCATTAATGAAGAGCTTCCAACGTCATCATTTCATCTGGCCGGTGATTTAATGCCATCAACTATTTATGATCGATTGCTTTTCCGCTATACTGGTGCGCTAAATGTTTCATGCAATCGCATGAGCGATCGCGCGCGGTTGCCTGCGCTCGATTAATCATAGGCGCGCAAGCGTAATATAATTGTACTAAGCGCGGTTAACTTCCGCCTAGAATCGGGGAGACAAAAATCATTTGAAATCGCGTGCGGTTGGCAGTGCGTCGAAGGGGGCGTCATTTGTCAAGGGCCGTTTACAGTTTCAATCCATTGAACGTAATACCTTCAAACGATTGGAGTTTGGCGAGACTACAAGGGCTGCGTGTTCACGCACCCTCATGTCGCCCTGTTATTTCAATTCTATATCATAAAAATAGTGTAAGCCTGTATCCAGTACCATTTGTGGCCGAGCAACGGTGCTCCATTGTCGGTTGATGTTGACATCAGATACCCGACTATCGATGTTGCCTTTGACACTTACTCATTTTGAGAATTGGACACGCGATGCAATCACGGCAATAATATCGGTCCAACGCAGCGTTGCATTGTTCAAAGGAGCGTCGAAGTTCGTGGGCGGATGAGCCAAAAATAATAGCCCGAAAGTATGCCGGTCAGGAAAAATTTAATTTGGGACACAACCGCCGCAAAAAAACCAACAGAAAATCTAATGGACGTTGCACCCTGCAGCAGCATAGTTTTTCGGTTATTAGTGGGCAACAAGGTCCAATTACAAAACGTTTGGCGCATGGTGAACGGCTGGTACGCGAGCGCAGTTCGTCCGTCACGACCCAATCGTACATTCTGCCACGAATAGCTACCGATTATTGTACATCAAACGATATCCATCCGATCCGGTTGGCTTCAATAACAAATCTAATGATACAATATCGTTAGTTCACCTTTTGTTCTTCGACTGCAAAAGCCATTTCCAGTTTGGACACTGCGGAATCGTTGGAATCTAAAAACGCGACGGGTCAGGCGAAGCATTGACTAACACTACTGAATCTGCTACTGGCTACACATTTTTCATGTTTCACTGGGCACATCGCTGTCCTTCCGCGAAAATAAAGTAGAACGCTTCCATTGACAGTGCACTTTATACCGCTGATGCAATTTTAGAGCTTCCTGCCGTGACGCAATCGATCGAACATCACCAAACCGAGGGACGTCTCTTCGATGCGCGCGATTATTATTTCCGATTCGCCGGCTCTGCGGGTCGCGGCAAACGAAGCGCGAAAACAACGGCATTGAGATATACGTATAAAAGTCAGACTACGGGAAAGCTACTTCGCGCGCGCTTGATCCTTAATTATCAGCTCGGTAATCAAGTGGAGTGCGATTTTCAATTTAGCCGGTTACACGATCTTCGCTGTGGTCGTGACGTGTGTCGGACCCCACTAGTTTGTTATTGAAGCACTGACAAGAGGGATGGCCATTAGTTTGATTAACTGTCATATTTCCGATGTGCCAAGGCCGGGCGAAAAACGTCGGTATAATCGTATTTATCCGACGCGGCATGCCCTCACGTCGATGGACGTAAAACGTGATGTGTGGCAGTTTCGAATCGCTGCGCGAACGCACAAGAAAAGCACGTACAGTGAGCAAGGTAAAAGACCGTCAGCAGAGCGAGCTCCGTATTCGATTTTTTCCACCCTCGACCGCAACGCTTCCACTCTCCGCAAAACATAAACGGGAAGCAGTTTAATTATCCGTGCGCGTCGTTAAAGTTACACGTGCGGGCAGCGAAAATAAAGGGATATTCAAGAAACACTGAGGCACCAGCCTGCTGCAGCTTATATGCACACTTGGATGGCGGATCTCAGGCGGGGACATATTATCCGGCCACGTAAAAATCGTCGATTTCGCCCGCTGTACCGGCGAGATAGAGGCCAGTGCACAGGCCCGGCTTGCGAGATGAAAAATTAACATCGATACAGGCTGCGCCACCAAACCTGAACTGATTATTTCGGACGCGCGTGTAATGCCGTTAAAGTCGATATTGCACCGTAACGAATAACTGACGAATATTTATGCGTCGCGCCCCGTACGTCGACGCCCGAGATAAATTAGATCCGGCCGTTGCAATTAATAATTTTAATAAATCCCGCACACCGACAATGCGTCGATGTGAGGTGTCGCGCGTTCGCGAGACCGATGAATACACTGTACTCTTGGACGAAAACTCTCTAAACAGTCGTATCAACTTCTCGAAGGGGTATTTCTAACTGTTCGAAACTCCAATCTGTTTGCAGGTATTAGTCTCTGTCAGTCAGGTGTGACTGACGGCGGGGTAGTAATAAACGCTGACCAACCGCAAGCAAGTAAATTCCACTTTTGGCCAAAGTTTGCTGTAACGTCCAGTAACGTCTCTCCCGGTCCGCCCGTAGCTCGTCCAAATGAAATTGAACGTCACGTAACGACGAGTGCACACGCTAAGCCCAATTATCCAAAACATCGCACCGTTCCTTTCTCAGCGGGCTCCGTGACTTGCATAAATGCGCACGCACACGTTTATTATTCACCCGCCGTCGATGAAAGGAACCGCACAACAGTCGGCAAAAGAGCGCAGTGCGCTTCAAAATGGGCATCGCTCTAGGAAGTACTCGGCGTCGTACGATGTCGACGGTCGTTCGGAAACGTTCTGATCTGCATCACAATTCTACAATCAGCATTAACCAGCCGTGCTTGTCACGCGGCACGTTCGTGCCGGACATGTAGTGATAATTGCGGCTTTGAGTCGTGGGATTGGATAGGTCGGAGGATATAGGAACAGGAATCAGAGAATCCCTGTTCGCGGAATATTCCTGTCGACTGAGTGACGGGTAAGTACGCGCGCGCGGAAAGAAGACCACGACATGGACGGACAATAAGCCTGCGGAAGGGGGGTATGTGGATGTGTCGGAGGGTGAGAGAGACGGAGATAGAGAATGGCTGGAGAATAGCACGAATCATACTGCGACGGATACGAACACGGCTTCACTGTTCGCCAGACATTCTGCTCTATCCCGAGCTTATCTAGCACTATTCAGGGCCATTCATCGACTTGTACACAGTCCCGCTGTATCGCCGAAGAGAAACTCGTAAAACATAGTAACGATCGCGACTCCGTTCCTAATGCCCAGCTAGGTACCACAATGGTACCTCTCGGCATATTCGGGAATACGTGCCTACGTTTGAGTGGCACCGCCTGACATTTATGTATCAGGTGTATAGGGGCATACACCCCTACATTGGAACAAGGCCAAATAAAATGTCTATCGTTAGAATTTCGTAGTAGTAATGGCCTATCGTTTATTATTGGCACACTGAGCGTTTTCACAGGATTCGTCCTATGTTCTTGACAATTGTTATTTATGTCTTTTTAGTCGCATTCTTCACACTCACGTACCGTCATACAGCATACTCCGTAGTTTAGCTATCATTTCTTTCTCTTTTATCACGTTGAACGCCACGGCGGTCATATGTGATCCCAACTTGTTTTTCCTACAGCGCCATGGTGGTTATTAGTGACCGGAGTGCATCAAACACTTATAATTGTAAAAGTTGAATGAAAATTCGCTAATTAGAGAATGCTGTAGTATCAGGAAAATGGCCGTAGACGCGTCGGATAAAACTGTCGCATGGCTACCGGACCCTACCGGATTAACCCATTTGCATCATCGCTCTAAATCCGCAATCTTACTCAAAAATCCGACATGCGCAGCTAAACGTTGCCGATACCAGCATGCGCAAGGAAGACTTTTAGTGTTTATTCTCATTAGAAATAGTGTTATAGGGTTATTCAAATTATTGTATATTCCTCATATTTTCGAGAACTATTTTTTGGACTAGTTCCACGTTGAAAAATAATTCGAAAACATCGCACCTGGCCATTCCATTGACGTTGATGATTACACCACTTACGGCAGTAAAATCATGTAATGTTGGCATACAATTTCGTTTTTCGCATAAGAAATCTCCAGTTTCAATATTATCGGGCTGGTCTTGTTCACTACTATTTATTAGAGCTATGGCACGTTTACGCTTATGGGATATTTGCATTTCTATGCTTGAATCCGAATCCAAACTGTAATTCATTATGGTAACCTAATTTTGTTAAATTTTATTATCTATTATTTTATTATTTTGAACTTACAACCAGAAAAGTAAGAAAAATAAAATCTGCACTATTGAAAAATTAAAAGTTCTTATTAAATCAAAAATTAATTTTTATCGGATCTTTTATCTACCGGTGCATTGTATTGAAGCATTTGAAATATATGTGTAGCTCGTCAATGCAATTTTGGCAGTATTTAGTAACCTTTTTGGTCTGATTTTTTGCACTTTGTGTTCCGAAGTTGGCAACATTTTATTGGTAATACTGTTTGCAAAATTTGCGTACGAAATATGTTGACCCTTCCTTCTTCTGTAATTCATGCTGTATTTTTAATAGTAACGAAATTAATTATTATTTTACCATTACATGCACAGAATAGTAAACATATTTTCGTGGCGTTCTGAGCGAAACATGTGATTTTGGCGTGACAGTCAACGTGTTAATATCCCTTACAATTCGATCTTACGGGAGATAAGCTCCTCCCCGATATTTTATATTCTAACTAATAATAATAAACGTATAATAAAAAACTGCAAGTCTAAATTAAAATTGAATGCACCAAGATATATACTAATAAATAAAACTCTTAGTTTATCTAAACTTTTAATTTATCTAAAAAGTTATCCAAGGTCTGAGAGTTTTACTATTCCACACATCTTTGTATCATATTTGCGTAATTTGCGATCCCTCTGGATCGGTTATAATGTATCGATTGTTTTGTAATACCTGGTCAATTACACACGGACCCTCAAATTGTGTGATAAATTTTTTTTATCTTCCTGGAATATATTCAAAGTGCCTTACCATAACTAAATTTCTTTCATCATACTTACTTGGAACGCGCCTTTTACGATCGGCGCGTTTCTTGTTATATCGTTGAACCCGTATAATGTCCTCAGCGACTTTCTCTCGATTTTGTTCGAGAATTGTCGATTGCAGTATGAGAATCAATCTATGGTTTCACGTCATCAATAACATTGCCTCTCCGACCTGTACCGAACAATAATCCGCTTGCAGTTTGCCTCGTTGTTTCGTGAGCAGCATTATTTAAGGCAAACTCCACCTCAGATATAATTTTATACCATTGTATCCCAGCTTCAATATCGCTTAATTTCCCTAACATAGGGTCAACACGCGGTTCACCCTTCCGACCAAACGTTCGCATGTGGCGATCGTGTTGCCGCTTTTACATGTTTTATGTGTTTTTCTCCAGAAACGTTTCACATTCAGCTGGCGTAAAACGAACGCTACGATTCAAAACTCTCAAATATGATCGGCAATAAATTCTAAAATAGTCCTTTAAGCAATCAATGGTCTCTTTATTGGTAATTGTAAATATCGTAGTACATATAACCGATATTTACATGTCGTAAATATAAATATCGGTATATAATATCGTATACTTTGTAAAATAATTTACAATAACTACAACGTGCTGGTGGATTTTAACCTGTTTAACTTGTTGAAATACTACTACAACTCTCAAATATGACGTGAATTTTAAAATTTAAGCAATCAATGGTCCCTTTATTGGTAGTTGTCTTAAATATCGTAGGACATATAACCGATATTTACATGTCGTAAATATAAATATCGGTATATAATATCGTATACTTTGTAAAATAATTTACAAGATAATCTTCGATTTTTGCAGATACCGGCGAAAACGCAATACATTTTAAACAGTTCTGCATGTACGTGTGACTCTTCTCTGTTAACATCGGAAACCAATAACTCTGTAATATTACACTGCACGTTTTTTCTTTTGACCGATGCACATAAAACAATAACTTGTCACTTTTCTTCCAATATAAATATCCATATAAACGATTTCGTAATTAATTTACAATAACTACAACATGCTGGTTCTTAACTGTTTAACTTGTTGTTCATCGAAACTCTCGCAATAATTTCCTAAAATATAATCAATGGTCTCTTTATAATTGTAAATATCCATATAACCGATATTTACATTCGTAAATATAAATATCGGTATATAATATCGTATACTTCAATTACCGTAATCAAATAACTCTTACGGCTTAATGTATCTACATGCTTCGTTCTACCTCCGGTTCTATGTTCAACCGGATAATAATTATTGAATAATTCTTGCACCCAATGGGCAATTCGCGGTTCCACGCTTTTTTTCTTTAAAATTAACGTTAAAGAGTTATAATCAGTTATAATTTAAAATTGAATACCCTGAAGATGAATATGAAATCTACGTATTATGTCTGCTTTCTGTATCTGTTGATAGCTTTTAGAAATACAAAAACCTGTTTAACCTGTTGAAATACTACTACAACTCGAAACTCTCAAATATGATCGGCAATAAATTCTAAAATAGTCCTTTAAGCAATCAATGGTCTCTTTATTGGTAATTGTCGTAAATATCGTAATACATATGACCGACTTTACATGTCGTAAATATAAATATCGGTATATAATATCGTATACTTTGTAAAATAATTTACAAAAACTACAAGATGTTTAACCTGGACGACTAGTTAACTGAAATTTATGTCTCTCGAAAGTTTTCAACTGTTCTCCCCAAAATATGATAAATTCTAAAAATCTTTCACAATCAAGCTTTAGTCATAGAGGACATTAACCGACAGTCGTAAATATAAAATCGGTATATATTCTACAAACTTTCGGAAAACGGAGCACAAGCCAATAAAACTTTGAATTTCTCGTATTGTTCTACGAATCGCAAAATTGTTAACTATTTCGGTACCGCTCTTTGTCGGTATTGTGTTCCATTCGCAAAATAAATTTATATCAATTTATATCAATCGGCATAACATAACATTTACCGATTTTTAGTTTTAATTTGCTTTCAACTGAAAGTTTGAACCATCATTCTAATTGACAAGGTTTCTTGCCATAACCAAAATATCATCCATATAAACAGTTATATGAATAATATTCATAAACCTTTGAATAGTGACGAACGCCGTCTTCAACCCAAACGGCATCTATAAATTCTCAAACTGGCCTACCTAAGTCACAAATGATGTATACTTTACACCGCCGTCTGTAACTTTAATGAGATGAAAGTCGTGTTTCAGATCTATATAAACTGAAATATTTCTTACTTTCTAATACCTACATTGAGTTGATTTTGAATCAACTGTAACGGATAGTTTTCTGGCGGCTCAGCACTCAATTACATACAAACGCAAATCTTCATTCATTTTTCTTACAGAACTGAAATAATCGGCAGTGCGTATTCAGAATTGCTCGCTATAATACAATTTTTTCCAAGAAGAAGATCTGAAATAATTGAGCCGTTTATTTTCAAAGTGGCCTAACTCCATTTATCTTCAAATCGAGATAAATAACATTTACTGATAAATAACATGAATTTGTACATGTTTAACCATGTTGTAACCGGAAAAGATTGAAAAACTTTATTGGTAAGTTAGTAATACATATGACCACTTTCAAAATAAACGGTATATCAATTCTTAACTTTTCTGGTTTTTATTATATGATATTCTGCGCGGAATGCAACGGAACGGTTTTGGATCCGTAAGCCTTAGTTTTAAATTCATTTTTGTCGTTGGCTCGCTCGGTTTTTTCGCTTTGGTGCGCCATATTGCTCTGCTAACAAGATTTCCCTCAAATTTCTGCTTAACATTCGACTGGATCTCTTCATTCGCATTCAACATATGCATTGGATCTGGCTCCAATTCGTCGCTTTGAATGTTATAATAATTCCGAGATACACTCACTGTATCTGTTGATAGCTTTTAGAAATAAAAAATTTATTGGATTCTTCCAGCCGATTTACATTGATAATCTAAATTTTGCAATTAATGTGTCTCTTCCTTGATTAGACACGCCAAATACCTAGTTAACTGAAATTTATGTCTCTCGAAAGTTTTCAACTGTTCTCCCCAAAATTTAAATTCAATTTTCATCTATTATATAAACATGCACAAGCAATTTTATTTGATTGTTTACAAAAAATTGTTAACTTACCGCTCTTTGTCTTGGCAAAATAAATTTATATCAATTTATATATCGGCATAACATAACATTTATCGATTTTTAGTTTTAATTTGCTTTCAACTGAAAGTTTGAACCATCATAACTGACAAGGTTTCTTGGCAAAATATCATCCATATAAACAGTTATATGAATAATATTCATAAACCTTTGAATAGTGACGAACGCCGTCTTCAACCCAAACGGCATCTATAAATTCTCAAACTGGCCTACCTAAGTCACAAATGATGTATACTTTACACCGCCGTCTGTAACTTTAATGAGATGAAAGTCGTGTTTCAGATCTATATAAAGAAATAATATACATTGAGTTGATTTTGAATCAACTGTAACGGATAGTTTTCTGGCGGCTCAGCACTCAATTACATACAAACGCAAATCTTCATTCATTTTTCTTACAGAACTGAAATTATAAATACAATTTTTTCCAAGAAGAAGGAATAATTGTTTATAAGTAACTCCATTTATCTTCAAATCGAGATGAATAACATTACTGATAAATAACATGAATTTGTACATGTAACCATGGTAACCGGAAAATATTGAAAAACGGAGTTAGGCCACTTTCAAAATAAACGGCTCAATTCTTAACTTTTCCTTTTTATTATATGATATTCTGCGCGGAATGCAATGGAACGGTTTAGGATCCGTAAGCCTTAGTTTTAAATTCATTTTTGTCGTTGGCTCGCTCGGTCGCTTTGGTGCGCCATATTGCTCTGCTAACAAGCCCTCAAATTTCTGCTTAACATTCGACTGGATCTCTTCATTCGCATTCAACATATGCATTGGATCTGGCTCCTCGTCGCTTTGAATGTTTAATAATTCCGAGATACACTCACGTTCGAGGGATGATCTTAACGATAATCTAAATTTTGCAATTAATGTGTCTCTTCCTGAGAACGCAAATACCCTTATAGGATTTTCATCTATTATATAAACATGAGCATTTTATTTGACTTTGCCAAACAAATTTATCTTAGTCTTTAGGAAATCATTTTAAACGTGCCCAATTAATAACAAATCTTTCAAAAAATGAATTTTTATTGATTAATCTTTTTTTAATAATACTTTTCGGACTTCCAGTGACTAGCTGGGTATTCAATGTTTACTACAATCATTAACTCATTGTTGCCAAGCACTAGAACAATGCGATGAAATACTATGATTCGTCAAATGAATAACGCAGAGTTGTTTTGAAACACCGTTCCAATATCAACTGCTTTAACAAGATTGCAAATAGGCTTCATTGCGAATTTTTTGCATTTTTCGTCAAATTTTTTGTGTCGGTCACCGGTGACCACCGTGGCAGTCAACGTGTTAATTTCAAAAGTCACTTTTTCCGGACAATCTCCCGGCAGTGATGTTTCCTCATAAACATGCGTGATTTGTGGAGAATTCAATGGCTTCTGAGCGTAAGACGTTATGTTTCACCTTTTTCCTTTCGATTTTCGTTCTTCGTGTCTGCAAATTACAACGGTTTTGGTTCTTATCTGTGATTTCAATTAAGTTCGGCCCGATTTCTTTGACTCGGTTTGCAACGAAATTCCTTTAAATGCTTCCGGAAGATCCGACTCCGTTTCAACTTGTAGAATTCGTATCTGATTCCGTAGGTTGCACTCTGGAATGCTTTCGGGAATGTATTTCAGCACTTCTTTCGCATCATTGACAGGAACCTTATTCACCAAAATGATTTCATCGTAAAGATAGTTTTTAAATGTTTCGTTGTTCTGTTGGTTTTCAAGATCTTTCTGTCTGCATAATTTTGATGGACGACGGTAGAATAATCGTTCCATTGTTTTTAATACATTATATATATTTCTGTAATCTCATCTATAATTTCTATAAACAGTACTAGCTGTTTCCATGAATTAAAATCAATTCATTCATTACGATCTGTCAATGATTTGCTAATTGTTTCAACATTCGGTTTGAGAATTCCTCAATTCATACTAGAATCAGTTAATCGATTCCGCTTGCATTTCTTAATGCATTTCCCTTTCTCTTTTCAATAATGCAACTATTTCGGCCAGCAAATATTCCCTCATTTAACCAAATTAAGTCTGAGAAGAACCATGTTGATCCCTCCCGCTTTTAGCACCGTTATTATCTTTTCGGACATTTCCTTCCACGATATCTATGTAGTGATTATCTGAGTCTACTCTCGGTAATCGAGTAGATAATCCTGCTTTTTATTCTGTTGTTGGTAAATGAATTTTCTTCAACGCTTCCTTCACTTCTATTACGTTGAATAATCTTACTTGCCTTACTTTCGATATATTTGGACGGAAAAAACACACTGACCGTCTATAAAACATTAATTTAACCCTTTGCGGACGGAGCCGCTCGACAGACGAGCGTCGCTGTGGACGACAGATATTGGAGCGCGCAGTAAAGAAAATATTAACGTCGCGCGTTTGCGTTATAAAAACTAAATCTCAATTCAAATAAGTTTTTCATAAAATCTAACAAAATCATAAACAAACAAATTGAATTGTGTTTACATATGAGACGTTTTATATTCTCCCTTTGTATGGTATAGTTCAAAACAATCACCTATGTGCAAGGTCGGTTTAGCCGAACAAGTAGCACAATAGTACATCGACTCTCTCCTTCCATGTTTTACCTTCCGATTCGAGCATACGACACAATCTTTACTACTTCCTGTTTCATTTCGCTGAATAATATGTAGAAGACCGTTGAGCCTTTCTGCTGTTCCAGAAGTCGAAGGAGGCTTGGGATCACCATCTCGAAAATTTCCAATCAATTGATCAGTCAAGCGACGTATAAATTGCAAATGATTTAACTTTTTTATATTATCTTTCCTGTGATGTTCTTGATGTACCTAATAGATAGGAATTTATTACTGAAATCCCCCAAAAAATAATTTTCGCCACCATTTTTGAGACAGACGTACGCCAGCCGCAGCGCTAGAGTTGCGCGGATATATCCGACACTCGTCCGCAACGGTAAAAAGGCTTAGGCGGATATATCCGACATTCGTCCGCAAAGGGTTAAAGAGTTCCTGGATCACAGTCCCACTTATCAAACATTACAGGGGCACACATCGACTGAGACAAGGTCAAATAAAATGCCGATTTCGTGACTCCGTATCCCATGACTTATAACAGGATAAGAACCCTCACCCTACACTCTTGAGAGTCGTCGCTTGTTTCTCTTTCCTTCCACCCTTCACACACAAACACGTCCTCTCACGCACCCTCATGCGGCGTACCACGTTGTACGCTATCCTTCCTTTCCCTTTTAATATCCCCCGCACGTGTGTCAGACGCTCATGTAGCAAACGTTCCGTGAGTGACGGTCGCATATATCACGCCTATGAAAAGAAGGTGGCCTCCCAGACATTTAACACGTTGACTGCCTTGCGTATTTTGCCGTATTAGAACGGCGATGCTATGAAATATAATACTACAGCGTTTGGCTGAATTATGCAAAATGTAAATGATGTGCAGTTATTGGAGACCAAAGAATCGCATCACTATTTTAACGATTACTGCATTTATAAAATAATTATTGTTACCGATTGCGAATATTTTGGATCTTCAGTAAAATCTCTTTCGCTGGCTACCGCTTTATGGAATTCCACACTTAAGCTCTTTTATACACACAAGTACAAACGTTGTAAGCCGTTGTTACTTCAAAGTTACAAAATGTATTCGTTGCAATAAAATTGTTGAAACTGCTGAATTCATTGTTAATATGTATTTCTAGGTTAATATTTGTTGATTTCGCGTTACATAGATTTTGTATAGCCACCAAAAAAAAAAAATCGGTCCATAGAGGGTTAACACTTCGACCGCCATGATGGTCACCGGTGACCGGCGCAAGAGATTTTACTGAAGATCCAAAATATTCGCAATGAGCAGCAATAATTATTTTATAAATGCAATTATTGTTAGAATAGTGATGCGATTTTTTGGTCTCCAATACCTGCACATTATTTACATTTTGCATAATTCAGTCAAACCCTGTAGTATTTCATAGCATCGCCATTCCAATAGAGCAAAATCTGTTCGGCAGTCAACGTGTTAATAAAATATCGACTTATCGATATGTGACTTCAAAGTCACGCGGGCCCATAGAGTTAACTCCTTCCGGCGATATCGCAAACGTGATTCTTTCCAAGGCCCATAACAAAACGCCCACCAGAGACGCAATTTCCGCTTTCCTCGTTCAGAACACACACCCCCGAATTTCATCTGCATCTCGGCGCTTTGGTCGGCCTTCTTTCGCGCAAGCACGATGCCGTAGACAGACTTCCGGTTACGGTGGATACAGGGAAGCCCGGGCAGACGGCATACGAGTTTGCAGTGTACGCCGGCGAATATATAACTGTGCTTTCGTAAATATATTCATCCGTAAGTGTATACCCTTATCACGTCGGTAGACACCGATGCACACAGCCGCGGTGGGTTGATGCATACGTGCGCGTGTCTCCGGGCTTACACCGTCCGACCATTGTATTCTTGACAGACGCTCGGCGCGGTCCTGTACCGGTATCTTCGCCGTCACCGCGTCTGCCCTCTGGTGAAGTTGGAGGTACCTCGAATAGTTAATGTTCGCGGGCTACGTCCCCGTGTATCTGCTCGAGGTGTAAGTAACAAACGGCGGCGTCGACGACGTGCGTTTGCATGCGCTTATGCGCCTGATTCGTGAACGTTGACGTTCGGTGGTACTCGCGAAACGGCAGAGGCGTTCTCATCTCTGGTGAGAACGGAGGGAGACGCCTAAACGGTATCACCCGTCGATGTCACCGTGCGCCGTACCGGGGTAGTAGGTAATTATATTCTATCTCTTCTCTTATGCTCCTCCCGTGTCATACGTCTTGTCATCCCTGTCTCCTGCGGACTTGCTCGCTCGTTCACGCGAGCACAATGTCCCCCACCCCACCGTACGGTAAGCAAACCGCGCGGTATAATTAAGCAGCCGGCTTATGGCGGTGTAATCTCAAGGAAACTTAGCGCGAGGGGACACACCATGCGCGGCCGAATGAAATATGTACGTGGCTCCACGTAAAGTCCGAGGATGTACGCTTGCTGTTTCGTAACTGCTTCGTGCTTCAGACTTCCTTGAGAACGAGCTAGTTAGTCGGGTAACAGACACGGGAAGAAATGCTCACTGAATTTTTAAGTCTTCAGCTGGTTGCGGTACGTTCTCGGACGTTCGTCGACACTACGCAGTAACCGCTGATTGTGTTTATTTGCCGATGCTTGCGGTGAGCAATTTGGGGGAATTGGGGATCCTTGCGGGCGTGTTTAGTAATCTAGTATGGAAATACTGATGAATTCCTTCTGTACGTCTCTTTGCTCGTACGCTCCTTTTCTTGCACGTATTCTTACACAAATTGGCGAGCTTTTGTTTCGAAGGTAGGTTTTATCGAAGGCGCCTGAATTCGTTAATGGGGACGGTCGATTGTCCCAGCACCGAGCTAGATGATAGGTGGGAAGAGTGCTGGGACGTTGGCTCGTTAAAGCAAAGAGGGCGTCAATAATGAAACAGCTCAACCAGGGGGTTATCAGGCGGGTCATCGATAAAATTACCATACAAAATGGCCAAACGACGCAGGAACTCATTCTTTGGCCTTTGCGCGTGTGCAAGCTTCCCTGTTATGACTGACTTTGCCTTCACCTACATAGACTCTCGGTGCACTTGTTTTAACACTTCTCGAACGAAGAAAAACGTAGAAAGAAATATCCTCTTTAACAATCAAACGCAAAACACGTTCACGAAAGTTACAAGACGCGCCTTTAAACTGCGCGGAGAACTTACCGGGAGACGGATTCAAACGTCAGCGAAAATGGCACGAGCATCCAGTAAAACTACTAAGTCGCAATACTAACAATGGCAGCAGTCAAAGCCCCGCTGAAAATGAAGATTCCCTTGGCAAGCGAGGTGACACTACGTAAGTGTCTCCAAAGTCGGGATAAAGGACAAACGAAATTGGAGCGAATCGACGTGAGAGACCATTTGACGAGCACGTTTAGTCTGAAGTAGAAATTGGCCACTGAAAGAGCACTCCGCCCTCAGACCGTCCTCCGAATGAATAGTAACAACCCGCAACTGAAAGAAACTACTCTCCATCGAAAAACGCTAATCAACTCCTAAAATAGCACCCCCGACGCTTCGTCTAACAGCGCATCGAGGGAAAATAGTCGCGTGTTTGAGAAAGCGGAGAACTTTTATATCAGTAAATTATTACGGGAATAATGAAGGAAGTTTTAGCGCGTTTAATATGGCGTCAGGAAATGTGTTACCTGCACTAGAAGTTGCGCTTTAGTATGCGAACGGGCAATGTGAACTTCCTGGGGGCGGCAAAGGAGGGAGCAAACGATAATCGCGTACAATCCTTTTCCCATTCGCGCGGTTGGGTTGGGTTACCGGCGCCATTTGTCAGATGAAACGCGATGTCAAGTGTAAATACTATGCGTCAGCGCCGCGCGACTACCCCACTTGCCAGAACGCAAGTGATTCGAGAACGACACTCGAGCGCATACGCGAAAGTGGATTCTCCGGGCTGCCTTTATTTCTCCGGAAAATATCGGGCAGCGGGAGCATAAAGAATGCGGCGCAACTTTTGTCTGAGCTCCCCGTCGCGCACCGAAAACAAGAAGAGTCGCGTCAACGCGAATAATTCACGTGACTTAATCAATTCGGTTCTTCCAATTTGCCGACGGTAAGTATTTATTGACGAGCGGCGGGAACTACTTTGTGCCAAAATCCGAGAATTCGTTTTCTCGAAGCACGCCGCCGCAGGATCCCATTGTGTAGGAACGTCTTTTCGAATGAATTTTCCAGAAGTCTTTACGAGATCGAAGTTTTGAGGTCATTCCTTTTATGCACACACTGGAGCGCGTAACTGCGTATCGCTCGTGCACACATGTATCCGCATAACGGTCATGTAACCGAACTTATAACCGATGTACAGTAAATAACGGCAAAGCGCTAAGCCACGAGCGTAAAGCTACACACATTTTACGGGCCAATTAAATTGCAACCCCGCCAATTCACTCCGACCGCGGCTTTCTCGCGGGGCTGTTCTAGATCAGACTCTTTATGAAAACCGCTCTTCTTGTTGCGCCGCATTGCTCTGGGTTATTCGATTATTTTATGCACGCCCGAGCTCATTCCCGCGCATACGGTATAAAGTTATCACAATGAAACATTTTACATCGGGGTCTCTTTAGGAAAACGAAGAAATGCATTTTAACGAGCGCCCATTGTGTGTCGACCTGAATAACAGTCAAAAATCCGTACCTGTTGCCAGATGCGCTCGATTTGTGTACAATGAAAAATGTTTGATGATACCGGTTTGTTGAAATTTCTGCAGAGCTGTACTTTGATTCGGGAATAGCGCGTGCAGCGGTATGTGTGGATCGACGTTAACTGATGTTCAGAGCGAACATCGCAACTGCGTCAGCGCCTTGCAGAACGTGTAACGTTTCAGTGTCGGACAAGTAACGCGCGTAAAATGTCGACTGCGCGTGCGACCCGCATCCATTCTATCTGCCGCACGAAGATGGCGATCAGGAACGGATATTGCCGTTTTATGACATTCGCTAGCCGACGGTAATACACCTCGGCTCTATGTATCTATCCCGTCGAAACGACTGGCTTTGTACTACGATCGCGCGAAGTGTTTCACGAAAGTATACTGGACGTAGCGGGGTCAAACGGACACGAAGCCGATGGTGATTCGTCTTTGGTGGATATGCACCGAGAGACGCGCAAGGAAAGCTTCAAAATAAAGTACAAAATATTCCGTTCGCACTGCCAAAATTGCGCCCTTTATATCAAACATCAAACTTTTATGCTTTAACTGTCTAATTCGGCTCTGAACTGTCGGGTCAATATCGTTCGTGTGTGAAATATTGTTCGGCGATATGTGTTTTTATTTTACGAGCGCGTTGCGAGGGGAGCACAAAGGTCTACTTAAAAAAAAAGCGAAGAGATTGCTGGGTCTCAATAAAAATTAATTGAATAACGGAACCGTGTCGCGCGCCCTGTTTAATTGAGACCGATAAACAATGACGGCGTGACTAGGGTCATCGGCGCGCTCTCGTGGAATGTAAAGGCGTATGTACAATGACGGCTTTGTCAAGCGGGATTTATATATTTTTATCCATAACAGGCTTAAAACATTCAAGGTTGACGCGTCACATATTTCATTCCGGTCACATACGCCCTTCGCATCGTCGGGTGGCTTAAAACGATGGATATACACTTCCCTATTTTATGTACGTTAACATCAAAGTGCACTCTTGCACCAGACAGAGTCGTTCTGTTATTGACCAGCATCAATCGATTGCCGTTCTCATACTTTCATTAAGGGGAAACATCTACCTTAAATTTTCAAAAGATCGAAAACATTTTTTCTTGTCTTAAATGATACTTTATTGTCTGAAAAATAAGGTGCAATTTGTCTTATAGGCGAAAATATTTTTTAAAATACGTTTGAAAGAACGGTTTATTAACTGTATAAAATCTGAAAATACGAACTAATCCTAGTTTTTACTCAATTTAACTGACTCGGAAAATCCCAAGCGGGCCTTAATGTAGGACACCTTCATGGTGCAGGTATTGCAGAATAATCGTAAATATGGCAAAACTAGTAAAATAATATGAAATAACGTTACTCAGTACTTCAAATCCGTTTTTCTCGAAACTACGTTTCTCAAATTGGCTTCCAGCAACTTAAACAAATTTTCTCCGATTCACTTAAAATTTTTACTGTAGCTGTTAAACTACATTCTCCAGAGAAGTACACATGATTTTTAAAATCGGTTAAAAACTTCCGTTATTATAAATATTTTTTCGACGCATTTTTTTACGAAAATTAGAACTTTTCTTCACATGTTCGCCATTTCTACAAAAGTCAATATTTTACCATATACGTGTGTACTTCTCTAGCAAATTTAATGCAGATCAAGAAAAAATTTTCCTTTTTGTGCTTAGCGAAAGTGTACTTCCACTGCAAGTCGCAGGGGCCATTTCCAAAAATGTACTTCTACTTCGGGAGGTCCGGCGCCGCCATTTTGAAGTAAAAACATAGCAAACAATTTTTTTTATACATTAAACTATGCACATTAAACGCCTGTAAACCAAATTTCGATATGTTATATCACGTAATTAAAAAAAAATCCTAAATTTACCCTATGTTTTTAGGCGTTAAGCTAGATGTTACCTGTTGTTACTTCATCAAATCAGAAACATATCTGTCTAAAAAACATTTTAACGATGTAGAGTAACTTTAAAGTTACAATGGCGGCTAAACTTCTAATGTTACGCTCTTTTCAAGTTCTTCAGATGAAGACGAGGGTCCTTGCCAGAGAAAGAAACGATCGTTTCACATCATATGTAATCAATCATTCGGCCGTCACGATTGTGTACCTACGATCCTGAGTGTATCCATTATGAAATTTCGTCGGTGTCACTACGGACTACTCTCCGCAGTTGTTCGTATTAAGTGGGTTTACAGGAGCATTAGGAGCACGGATGCTGATCACTCTATTACTGCATCCAACCGGTTTGCGCTAGGCATGGACCAACCATGCATGCGCGTATATATGCAGGCGCATTTGCACACGCTCAAATTCACGCGTACATGAACACATCTGTCCAGGTGCAATAAAGATAATCGATACGCACTGTGCCAAAGCCTGGAAGGTCTGGAAGCTGATTTGCTAACGTCGATGAGTTTTAACACGTTACTCCGTTAGTTATTTGGCAACAATCTGTGAGTAATATTCTTGGAAACAGTAATTTTGTTGAGTCTTAAGCCTTTGCGGTCGTATGTCTACTCTCAGCCACCAAAGCTTTTTTACCGTTCCGGTCGTATGTCTGCTCTCAGCCACAACAGCAAAGAACTAAAAACTAGTTTCAAAACTAAGCTTTTAAAATTAAGCTGCTATTCCACTGGTACTCTTACAACAAACAGAAATATATACCAGCTGTGGAAAAAATTTCCGTAACAAAAAAAATATTGTTGCTACCTATCCATCAGATGACATTCTAAGATTAATGAAAAATAAACAAGATTTATTAATTCTTTTGACAACTTTATGTTTTATATGTTTTAATAAAACAATATGTTTTAATGTCAGGGTTTCATGTAAAAATTATATTTTATAGTTCTCCATTGTGTCATATTGTTTTCAAAACAGAAAATCTTGCAAATGGTGGAGAACTTTTTTTTTATTGGAATATTCTTTTGAAATATTATATAAGGTGTCAGCGGGAATGAATAAAGACGCCAGTGTAATATTTAATGTTTGTCCGAAAATTGTTGGAACAACTTGTAGATGATTTTCGCGAAGGAGCGTCTTCAAAACTACATATGGTTATTTAATGGTAAACTATATATATTGCTGCACTGTCAAAACGTAAAGAGTAAAGATTGTTCTGTATGTTGAAACAGAAAAACCCAGGGCGGAAGACGTCAAACTAATTATTTTTGCGGCACATGTAATCAAAAAATAGGGCTTCATGTTGGATACTATAATACTTTGAAAGATACCACAATATGGAGAATTATAAAATATAATTTTCACATGAAAACATTACATTAAAACACATTATTGTGTAAACATATATCCAAAGATCACAACAGAATTAATAAATCTTGTTTATCCTTCGTAATCTTGCATATTATGTATCAGTCCTCGTTCAACGGAAATTAATTCTGACCAGTACGACACCCATGTCTAAATTTAATACGACCGCAAAGGGTTAATACGTTGACTGCCAAGCATATTTTGCTACGTTAGAATCGCGATGCGATAAAATACTGCAGAGTATGACTAAATCGTGTAAAATACAGGTAACGCAGAGTTGTTGGAACCCAAAGCATTGAAGTACCGTTTCAATATCAATTGCTTTTGTAAGATTACAAAATGGCTCCATGGCGAATTTTCTGCATTTTTAGTAAAATCTTTTGCGCCAGTCACCGATGACCACCGTGGCAGTCAACGTGTTAATTATCTTGCGACTTTGGGGGACATCTTCCGAACAACAATGAATCAAGCGTAACGGCATCATCTCCGCGATGAGTGAATTATGTGGGCACCTTTAACGTTCCCCGTGTTTTCGACGCAGAAGTGGGTTATGAAAGTGAATAAATGTGGATGTTTAGTGATTTTAATAAAACACCCTGGAACGTAAATGATCAGAGAGACCGCCGTTGGAAGCGGATCATAATTTCCATGTTTACTGCAATCGTAAAATATCTCCTGAAGTGGCGGGAGCGTAACTTTTTATAGGGAAACGGGGAGAGATACTTTTTACGGCGAGATCATCGGACTTGCATGGCCCGCGGAATATTTCTCGCGCGATGCTCTAACTAATAGTCACGTGTCGTCACATATCAATTCCCCACACGGCTGCGTTCCGTCGACAAAAAGGAAGTAACGAAATAGAAATTGTTATTTTACGACGATTAATGGTGATGGGACGTAACGACACGCTTCGCATGAGCGCGAAGCATGAAAATCTCCGGGTTCAGTCGGCAATATGTTAAGATATCTCCGTCAGAGAGAGAAAATAATTTCGTTAAACCCACCGCCGAGACCTAAAACAAAACCCATCACGTAGTTACATCCTCCCGCCTCTATATAATCATTTATCACTTCCCTCTTGGGAGGGTGGACGACGGAGTTAAACTTTTCGGCGTAACGCCGCTACGATAATAATGCAGGCAAAGCACGAAGCGACGCACACTCGCCAAATAAAACAGGAGCCCGAAAACCACGTGCAAGAGTTCGCACCGGGGTATTCGGGAGTTGGAATACCCCGGAGAGAGGGTTCTGCGAGTGTGTGCTTGGGGTGGTTGTGTCGAACTGGTTGGCGCTGAGCGACCAATTAACCCCGCTGTTGGACCATGATTCTCCCTTTTCGTTTCGCCTCCTCGAACACGTGCGTAGCTACTCTTCTATTGGCACACGGAACGCAACGTCGCCCAAAAATGAGTGGCACCATTTTTCAGCGCGCCATTGTCTTCCTCAGACAGATGACAGAAGTGGTTTACCGTGGGACTGTCACTTAAAATGTGTAACCGTGTAGTGGATTTTTCTTGAATTTTCTGTACATTTGTAGTCGTATCTGCTGAAACTATCGCATATGTCAAGAGACGGCTTCTGGATGTGTGAAGCTGAAGATTATCTTTTGTCCGTCTAGAGAGAACATTTTTCGGACGAATTTATTTTGTGACGAAAGTAGAGTGCTTTAAAATGTAAACTGCGTGAGTGTAGCCATAATGTCTATGGCGTTTCTTAAAGCTCTTTATCGCGAATATGGTGTGTAGTATATACAATATATGAAATATATATGATATATATAATGGTGAAAGGAACCATTTTTGACTCCTATCTTAGTGTAGTATCAAGTACATAATCTATTTTTCAGGTGAATCTATCACATAATCAAATATATCAAATGATTGTATCGAATACATAATATAAGTTCCAGGTCTTGGTAGCCTCAAAATATTACATTATGTATTTAATAATGAATAATCCTTCTTCATCATCAAATATATAATCTAATTTTCAGGTGAATGTATCACATAATCAAATGTATCACATGATTGTATCGAATAGATAATCTAATTTTCAGGTTTTGGTAGCCTTAAAATATCACATTATGTATTTGATAATGAATAATCCTTCTTCATCATCAAATGCATAATTTAATTTTCAGGTGAATGTATCACATAATCAAATGTATCAAATGATTGTATCGAATACATAATATAATATCCAGGTCTTGATAGGCTCAAAGTATTACATTATGTATTTAATAATGAATAATCCTTCTTCATCATCAAATATATAATCTAATTTTCAGGTGAATGTATCACATAATCAAATGTATCACATGATTGTATCGAATAGATAATCTAATTTTCAGGTTTTGGTAGCCTTAAAATATCACATTATGTATTTGATAATGAATAATCCTTCTTCATCATCAAATGCATAATTTAATTTTCAGGTGAATGTATCACATAATCAAATGTATCAAATGATTGTATCGAATACATAATATAATATCCAGGTCTTGATAGGCTCAAAGTATTACATTATGTATTTGATAATGAATAATCCTTCTTCATCATCAAATATATAATGTAATGTTCAGGTGAATGTATCATATAATCAAATGCATCAAATTATTGTATCGAATACATAATGTATGTTCCAGGTCTTGATAGGCTCAAAATATTACATTATGTATTTGATAATAAATAATCCATCTTCATCATCAAATACATAATCTAATTTTCAGGTAAATGTATCACATAATCATCTATATCAAATGATTCTATCAAATACATAACATAATTTTCAGGTCTTGGTAGCCTTAAAATATTACATTATATATTTGATAATAAATAATCCTTCTTCATCATCAAATACATAATCTAATTCTCAGGTGAATGTATCACAAGATTTGATAATGAATAATCCCTCTTCAGCGTGAAATACATAATGTAATATTCCGGGGCTACCAAGACCTGAAAATTCTCGAATTAGGAAGCAACACGTCACTTGTCGAGTGTCTTTAGCCTCGATAATCTCTCGGCGGTGCGTGCTTAACAGAACGCCGGAAGCTCTCCACCCACGGCATAACATATAACGAATTCCGGCGCATTTACATTCCGACCGCGCGCGGTGCAAACCGTGTGCACGCGAGATTTCGTTTTAGCTTTCGTCACGCTCTCGTCACCCCGTGGCAATGTTATTAAAGGGAACGAAACTCTTTGTGCGCCGGCTTTTACGTCTTTGCCAACCTACGAGCCCCGTCCTTTCAGCGCAGGAAGAAACGGGCGAATTTTTCGTAAAAACCGACGCAACGCGCGCATTTTGCATCGAGCTAAGTTCCGTCTTACTACCAGTCTTGTAGCCAGTGACGTCAAAATCTTTCGACGTGATCCCTGACCGCGTTACCGTGTGGCTGACAGAACAGCGCAAGCATTTATCTCGATGCCGGCTAACAAATTGTACCAATTCCGCATTGCGACCACGTACAATGTAAAACGTGTAACCGGACGCAGAACCATCGTTCGGGATCCCGTCACGCTCTCACGTTCATCCGTAATAATGCCATTTAAGAAGCGGCATTACCGCACGGATTCAGCGATCTTGCGTACCCGACGGAACCACACGTACTCCGCTTCTGCATCGGGATGCATGCCGCGGCGGATTTTTCGTTTGCCACCAGAGACGGTGCTTCGCGGTTGTTGAATTGTCTTGTAAATTGCCGAGGACGAGAGCGCGATTTATCCCGAGGTGTCGAGCGCGAAACAGGGAGAGCGTAACGAACGGATTGTTCGTGCGCCGATAGACTTTTACCCGTCGAACGTTCGAAATTCCGTCATTACGCGCAATGAGGCCAATAGAATTTTTCGTGCGCGGAGTATGTAAGTTCCGGGAAATTTCCTTCGCGGACCGTTGTGCCGGGCGACTCTTAACGCCGGAAATATGCAATATACGCTGCAAGAATTCTAATAATCAGGCATTCACGCCGTCACGCAGAAGCGCCGAGTAATATTTGACTTCCAAGATGAAAGTCAAAGGTGATTGCGCGACGCTGACGCCGGTGAGTTGGCAGCGGGCGGAAAAGTGGAACGCATCTCGCGCATTCCCCATGCACACGTCTCGAATTCCCGGCTTTTAATCATTCTCCGGAATCGCGGAACACGCCGGCGAAATGGAAAGATAAGTGTACAGTAGGAAGTAGACGAAGGTCGGCCATAACGATTCTCCATCGATTACCCATTCCGTTTGAGCGAGAAGTGTTCTTTCGGCGAAACTTTCGCTGAAGGACGCCCGAACCGCTTTGTACCGATTAATAAATTCTCCGTCGGAACTTCCTTGTAATATGGAATCAATGGAATTTCTGACAAAAGCTCCCCGTCTACGTGAGCACCCTTCAAATTGCCAATGTTCGCGAGTACTACGACAAACTTTCAAGGACGTAAAACCATATCGCTCTTAAATAATTAACAGATCGATTCAATGGCCGACCCACGTCAAATCGAACTCTGTGACCGGATTCACAGAACTCACGAAGTGCGCAATCGGTATCTAGGCGCTTACCAATTCACAACGATAGCGGCCCGCGACATCGTTGACACGCGGTGCTTGCGCATGCTCGTTTTCAGATTTATCCGACTTTAATCCGCGACCTAGTATCAGGCGGTACGTGCATGCGGCGATGCTCCACGGCGGGGGTGGATGGCTGCGTATGGACCGATACATGCGCAAACATAGGAGCGGAATTTTCATCGGTCAGCTCTACCCCTCACGCTACGCACTACGCATCGAAATGCACTCCTGGCTGTAATAGGATATTACGCGGAGAGTTTACGTCCGTGTCCTAGTCCCCACAGACTTAATAGACCGTGAGTGTACGATAGTGGCCGGGGTCGGCGGAGACATATGGCGAGGTGGCTTTGAGCGTATGAAGAAAGTAAGAGGCGAGGGAAGTTGAAAAGCGGTGGACAGAAAAGACAGAGTGATACTTTGAGCGGAAAAGAGGATCAACGCGTACTGCCCCCACTGTCGTGCAGACATTAGCGTTACACATGTGCGCAGGAAACACGTGCACGCGTATGTTTATGCCGAGTAAGTATGTATCTCGGCGTAAGTCAGCGTCGCACACTTCGTTCGCACAGTAAACGTATAACCCCGGAACGCCTGAGTTTCTCCGTGTACATTACTCCCGTGGGCTCCGTATCCTATTATGCAATCTCTAAGTTAATAGACTTGGACTTGAGAACCCTCGGCTTCGGTCTACTCCACCCCCATCCATTCTTCCTCTTATGCCGTTCGCCCTAGCGCTGGCGCGGATCCCACATTCTCATTCTGTCTCTCTTTCACCTTGTTCCGTGCCAGATAGATTGTGTATATAAACATAACACGCGAAATTAACACGTTTCTCCGCATATTCGCTGTGCCGCGTCTACGTCTGATATTTGCAAGCATAAGGCAGAGACGTAGTGATTTATAGTTGTAGGGCGCTGCGCAAAGATAATTTGACTGTATTCAAGGTAGATTGAATAACTTCAACGGTTCGCTGAATAAGTACGGATATACGTACGTCAGAGGCGGAGCATTGTTTCCCTTAATAAAGCGTAATGTATCCGCGAGAATTTCTTTTGATATCACCGATCGGACGGACATAAAAGCGGCATTTGAGCGACGATTATATCCCCGCCGCAGATATTGCCTTACTTCAAGCCGTATCTCCCGATCGGCAGAATTTTTATTATTAACTTAACGCCGGGCAATGCGTGCGGATAGACCGCATTCATTCTGCAATTGTCTACAGGACAAAAGATCGGGCCGAGACTCAGTCCCGCGCGTTTTCTCTTTTTATTATTGAGCCAACCGCCTCTACTAACACCACCCTCGCGCGGTTAATGGACGTAGGGACAAAGAGACAGTGGCAGTGGTATTCGAAGAAGGGGTACCAATGGAGCTTTGGTGCGTGCTATGCCAGGTACAGCAAGAAGGAAAGAGCAAAAAGATGGCTCTCGGATACCAAAATAGACGAGTCGCGCGGCGGGGTACGTTATTCCAATGAACCTGAAACAAAAGTATCGGTATTGCCTCGCGGGCTCGCGTTATTTATACAACTGTGTTTACTTTATACGTGTGAGATGCGTGCGTGCAATATGCGCTCCGCACGCTAAGTCCGGTTGAAGAGGAAAGCTTATTAAAAGGCACGTAAATGGATTTGTCTCTCTGAGGGTTTGGACACGACAATGAAATCACTGAACCCAATCTTCTTAGAAACCTGTTATATCACCCACCCCTTTCGCAATACGACTGAGACGAGTGATGAAAATTAGCAGGATAAAGAGGCAATTCCATACGAGATTTTTCAGGCAGAGCTCTTATCTCTTCTCACGAATTAAAATCCATTTTTTTTCCACGTTGAATGCTGCGCATATTTTGTACGTTTTTTTTTGCTTAAATTTTACGCAGCGTTTTTGTACGGCTCATGTTCGCGGCTACGGTAGAATTTTCACTGGTATAAGCATACAATGATAAATGATGCGAAATATTCTGAAATTAGACTATGTAGTCAATAGTACATTTTCATTACATATGGCCACTGTAACTCTATGGTGTATTGGATTGAATATAATCAATTATTGCGAACAACACAGGAAAAAGTACAGACAAATAACAAAATATTGTAAAAGCTGCGATTTTCAAGTGTATTCTTATAGATACTGTTTTAATGTAATCCTTTCGAAAACCAATTTTCATAAAATATAATGTATATTAACTTTTAAGTAATATTCAAAATAATATTTTATGCATACATTTACAAAATATCACAACTACACCACTTCTCTATTCAGTGCCCTATTGTTTCTCCTTTAGCCCGAACGCACATGATTAACAACAATGATTAATTACTAAAAAGCACACCCCTCATTTTACCTTCCTACTAATTCCCGTGCATTGTTCCAAATTTGTATTCCGTGACCCCCGCTACACAGTATTAATTATTAAAGTTTACTTGCCGTCCACCATTGTTAACCACGACACCCCCCACACTGAAACCGCGTGCAGTAACCATAAAGGGTCTCGATCGCGCGCACTCCGTTAAAAATAATACCATCCGTATATTCTCTGTTGTCGGTTGGCCGTCGAAGCAATCGACGGAAAACTGTTTTCTTGCCGCGCAAATCTATCCGCGAGAAAGCTTTCTTGCCGCGATGTTCTGCGCTTGCATCCTCGCTTCAGCGCCTCGACGAAGAAGCGAGTTGTCATCTTCCCGGCCCGGTTGGCAGGGTTGGCAGACAAAGACGACCAAGATGACGCCGATAGATCCTGTCGACGGGACTAACCGCCTGCAGGTCGTTCACCTGTCGAAAGCACGTATGCAACGTCGCGAGAGTGTTGCCGGCTGACGAGTTGAAAATATTCGCGGGCATTATGGCGTTCAATTCTTTCGACGTGCTCTGAAGTGAGGCGCATACACAGGAACGCGAAATATTAGGTGTACAACTTTGCTTCCGCCGTTTTGCAATAGATGGCTGTAGCGGTAAGTGGTAGTCGAAATAAATAGATCGTAGATGTCATACAATAAGCTTAGGCATTTGTAAACATAACGCCATCGAAATATTAGTCGATTTGTGTCTGCATCATAAAGTCATTCTCGATTAAACATGTCAGCTTACGAGCCAAATTCTCGTCATTTGCGGGAGGTTTTAATTTTCTGCTTTAATATGAAGAAATCTGCGGCTGAGGCTCATCGAATGCTCTCAAATACCTATGGTAAGGCCGCTATTAGTGAAAGAACGTGCCGAGAGTGGTTTCAACGCTTCAAGAACGGTGATTTTGACGTCGAAGACCGGCAAGGCGGTGGAAGAGAGAAGGTTTTCGAAGATGCAGAATTGGAGGCATTACTTGATCAAGACTCGTGTCAAACGCAACAAGAATTGGCAGTATCATTGGGAGTGACGCAACAAGCCATTTCAAAACGCCTGAAAATCATGGGAATGATTCAGAAACAAGAAATTGGGTGCCGTACGAGTTGAAGCCGAGAGATGTTGAACGGCGTTTGTTTGCTTGTGAACAGCTGCTTGCAAGGCAAAGACGGAAAGGATTTCTGCATCGCATTGTGACTGGGGACGAAAAATGGGTTCATTACGATAATCCCAAGCGCAGAAAATCATGGGGATATCCCGGCCATGCTTCCACGTCGCACGGCCAAACCGAATATTCACGGTTCCAAGGTCATGCTCTGTATTTGGTGGGACCATCTCGGCGTAGTGCATTATGAGTTGTTAAAACCGACTGAAACAATCACAGGCGATCGTTATCGAACGCAATTAATGCGTTTGAGCCGAGCATTAAAAGACAAACGGCCGCAATACAACGAGAGACATGATAAAGTGATTTTACAGCACGACAATGCTCGACCCCATGTTGCGAAAGTGGTCAAGACATACTTGGAAACGTTGAAATGGGAAGTCCTACCCCACCCGCCGTATTCTCCAGACGTTGCTCCCTCGGACTATCACTTGTTTCGATCAATGGCACACGGCCTGGCTGACCAGCACTTCCGGTCTTATGAAGAAGTAAAAAATTGGATCGATTCGTGGATCGCTTCAAAAGATGACCAGTTTTTTCAACGCGGGATTCGTACGCTGCCCGAAAGATGGGAGAAAGTAGTGGCCAGCGATGGACAATACTTTGAATCATAAACGTATAACCAGTTTTTTACAATAAAGCCTCGAATTTCGGAAAAAAACGGCGGAAGCAAAGTTGTACACCTAATAGGGTGGGTCTTTTGTGCGTGAAGCTAAATTTCGCCAGTCGCTGAATGAGAGGTATCGCGCAGGCTTGCGTTAAATTTGGATAATCGCGTGTGCTTGATAAAGCCTCGGCAGGAAATGCGAGAGCGAGGCAACGGAATGTTTCGCATGAAACCGATATTAATAAGAATTCACCGGGGTGCTGTTCTTTTCGGTTGGTGAAATGGCGGAGCGATTTTCGATCTGATGACGATTGAGATTTACCTCGAGCGCGGCTACGCCGATAAAATGGGAAGTATGCAAATTTGCTGGAACGGACGACGACTCCGCGCTGACGATTGACAAATTACACACTGGCGGCGGATTACAAACTGCGCAGATGATCGCACTGTCAGACTGTCGGACCCTGGATTGATTGTTATAACGTAGCCATTGTATAAATACGCTTGCCTGCTGCCTGGCAACGATCTACACCGATCTCTTGTGGTACCAACTCTTGTTATATGATACCCTCGCATATGCATCTAGGGAAAACTTTGAAAGGTTAAATAAAAATGAATTTTTCCTTTTGTAAAAGAAAAATAAACAAAATAGTTTATTATAAAAAATGTAAAAAAATAACACAAATTATGCACACACGAGAGAAAATAAAAAAAAACATTGAAATGCGTCTCTTCGAATTGTTCGCGTCTTTATGTCTTTGAGTACGTCTTTCGTCTTTGCTCGACGGGCCTCGACTGACTCAAATGGAAACAATACTTTTGACCTTTCTGACACTCTCCCTTACACGCATTCGATACACACTGTCCTTTCTTCCCGTTCTTTCGCGAATTTTCGATCCTACATATGTACATGTAGGATTTAACCGTTTGAATTCGGAATGAAATGCGTAGATATTTGTTTTTGGAAAATAATAAAAATGGTTATAATTAACTCTAATTATTATAAAAAAAGTAATTTTTACTAATAAAAATGTTTTTTACTACAAATAAATAAAAAAACACGGTGGTAAAATATAGTAGAGCCGTGGATGGTGGCACAATAGAAAAAGTGATCCAATTATTTTGGTATAATTTGTTTTTGTATATAAAATTGTTTTGTATATCTATCTTTTTACATTGGCTTATTTTTTCTACCGTACCACGATCCACGGCTCTACTGTATTTTACCATTGTGTTTTATTTTAAGTTTTATATTATTAACACTTTGCCGGCCGCTTGTTTCGAGCATCGCCTTTACGCTGCCGCCGGCGAATTTCGCGCGGATTCTACTGCTACTATATTTACGCTATCCGTTGTATATAGGGTATGGTTATTGTTAAAAGTGGCACTAAAATGAGTGTTACACAAATTTTAATGAATATTTTTATAAAATTAACACGTTCAAGCGTATTTTGCTATGTTAGAATCGCGATGCGATAAAATACTGCTTTTACAAGATTGCAAGTAGGCTTCATTGCGAATTTTTTGCATTTTTAGTCAAATGTTTTGCGCCGGTCACCGCGTATTTTGCTATGTTAGAACCGCGATGCGATGAAATACTGCAGAGTATGATTAAATCGTGCAAAATTAAGGTAACGCAGAGTTGTTAGAAGCCAAAGTATTGCACCATCAAGTATAGCACCATTTCAATATCAATTGCTTTTAAACGGTTGCAAATAGGCTTCAATGCGAATTTTTTGCATTTTTAGTAAAATCTTTTGCACCGGCCACCAGTGACTACAATGGCAGTCAACGTGTTAAAACAGAAGCATAGTGGAAACATTGTCGCTGTGCTGAGCCGGTGTCACACGTACGTGATTTCGGCTGATAACCGTTGGCGAGCAAAAGTCACGCCAGCGTGACAGCGGCATTCAAAGTGTTAAGAACCGCAATTAAACGAAATTAATAGTAAACTGCAATGGATATAAATACAACTGTTCTCAATTGATTCGAAAGATATACTAAACAACAGCAGCGTCGTCACGCGTCTCCGCATTCGTGGATAAACAAGAGAAGCGCGATCGCGCTTCTCCGCACTTTTGGCATAGGACAAGCGAAGCGCGATAGCGCTTCGTCGCACTCAACAGTTAAATACGTGAAATTAGAGAGTATAATATTTATAAACAATAACAACGCAATGGAGACACTTTTTAGTCTTATTTCCTAATCTTTCGTCGTTTTGTCGTTTCACTTTTTCGTCTTTACGCCGTTTTGCCTTTACGTTTCGTCGTCAACTAAGTATTACGCAACCAAATAACACAATTCAACAAATTCGTCACCTATGATACATCAATATAATAATTGGGGATCATAGGTGACCTTTCCTCGCTAATTAGAGGATCCTGTATTTGAGATCCTACATTCATGCGTCAAACCAACCAGCTGTCAAATGCACGTTTCCGAATTACGCATTTAACACTTTGTGTAATAGCACTAACTATAACCCTTAATGCAATGGTAGGGTTCGGTGTATTTGCGATAACGTTTACGTTTTCTTTGGTTTTTAGTTTTATATATCAGAGGCCCAAAATATGGATACAAAATCGTATAAAAATAAAAGAGGAATAGGAATAGGAAGCATTAGCAGTAATACATCCAAAGATTCTTTATCAGATTCTGGTTCTAACGAAGATCATCCAATAGTATTTGTCCGATGACGTATAAATATTATTGATAGCGGCGATGAATTTAATAGTAAAATATCATCAGGTAAGGAAATGCAACGTATATCTATGTTTAATGCCAAACGCCAACTGTTTTATGGAATTCCATACTTAAGCTCTTATATTAGTAGTACTTTAGCTCTTATAATTGTAAACGTTGTGAGCCGTTGTTACTTCAAAGTTACAAAATGTATTCGTTATAACAAAATTGTTGAAACTGCTGACTTCATTGTTAATATGTATTTCGAGGTTCATATTTGTTGATTTCACGTTATATGTGAACGTTATATTCACGTGATGGTACCGGCGCAAGACATTTTACTGAAGATCCCAAATATTTGCAATGGGTAACAATCATTATTTTATAAATGCAGTTATTATCAGAATAGTGATGGTCTCCGATACCTGCACATTATTTGAGTTTTGCATAATTCAGTCAAACGCTGCAGTATTTCATAGAATCGCCGTTCTAATACAGCAAAATACGCACGGCAGTCAACTTGTTAAGAGAAAGAAATCCTCTATACCTTGTAACAATGTGTCGGAATCTGGAATATTTCGCATAGGTCCAATAACCGTATACGGCACGACCTCTAAAGAAAATGTCTTATAACGGATTCTGCAGAGGACCGATCGAATCACATCAGCGACGTGTTCGAAAATTTTCATTGTTCCCATGTTGGTGCGAAACATCAGAAAAATCGAATGCTCTTCTGTCGTAAGAGTTTCCTATCATAAAATGGCAGATAAGCCGGAGATGCGCAAGACACTCGTTACTTCATCTTGTACGGCCAACGCCCTCCTTTCCACCCCCGCCTAAACTTGGTTCCCTGTCTGTATATAGTGATCGTGCTTTCATCGCGCGCTTTTATCTTGTTAACACCGCCGGGAAATCGAGTCTTTGAAATTCAATCTGGATGATCGTGGAAGGATGCTCCTTCGTCCGAGCAAACTTCGCTTGAAAGCCTCGGGATTCCCCAGGCCGTAAAGCCGTCCGTGAGTGAAAGAAGCTTTTTCTTTCAGTGGAGCCAAACGTCGTTATCGTATAACAGTGTGCGTTCACATATAAATATGTGCATGTACACTTGCTGATACGTCTACAGCTAGTCCGTGTATATCAGCATCAGCAGGCCTTAGCACGCTGACACATGTACAGGGTGGCCAGGGAATCTGCATCAAAGCAACGACAAGCAAATATATATATAATAAACGGTTTGATCACACGTGCAAAGTATGAAGTATTCTGAATTGCTGGGATATCAATGAAATATTACCGCGATTTCTCTCTGCGCGTATGTTGATTTAGCGAACATTTGGTACAAATGCGCGTACACAATGTATACAGATCGTTCTTTATGCCGTTTACTTCGGGAGGACGCGTGCCTAAGACTTAAGACGCTCGTAATCCAGCCGTGATCAGCGGCATGCTGCGAAGCTGTGTGCTCTCACGATGATCCCGGGAAATTGGATCGATAAGCTCTTATTCCATCCGCCGATGGAAGGGCGAGACGGTGGTCTTCACGCGCGAATTCGATGATCCGTCGTCGAGACACGGCGTACATTGGCAAACCGTTCTGGCCAAATTGCCGTAAGATGCACATGAGACTTCTAAGATTCGCTGGGATTAGCTAGTGGAATGTCATACTCTTTCATAAGTTCGCGCGAACGCAAGTCAGACATTGTTTAACACGTTGACTGCCGTGCGTATTTTGCCGTATTAGAACGACGATGCTATGAAATACTACAGCGTTTGACTGAATTATGCAAAATGGTCTTCACGCGCGAATTCGATGATCCGTCGTCGAGACACGGCGTACATTGGCAAACCGTTCTGGCCAAATTGCCGTAAGATGCACATGAGACTTCTAAGATTCGCTGGGATTAGCTAGTGGAATGTCATACTCTTTCATAAGTTCGCGCGAACGCAAGTCAGACATTGCTTAACACGTTGACTGCCGTGCGTATTTTGCTGTTTAGAACGGCGATGCTATGAAATACTACAGCGTTTGACTGAATTATGCAAAATGGTCTTCACGCGCGAATTCGATGATCCGTCGTCGAGACACGGCGTACATTGGCAAACCGTTCTGGCCAAATTGCCGTAAGATGCACATGAGACTTCTAAGATTCGCTGGGATTAGCTAGTGGAATGTCATACTCTTTCATAAGTTCGCGCGAACGCAAGTCAGACATGGCTTAACACGTTGACTGGCGTGCTTATTTTGCTGTATTAGAACGGCGATGCTATGAAATACTACAGCGTTTGACTGAATTATGCAAAATGGTCTTCACGCGCGAATTCGATGATCCGTCGTCGAGACACGGCGTACATTGGCAAACCATTCTGGCCAAATTGCCGTAAGATGCACATGAGACTTCTAAGATTCGCTGGGATTAGCTAGTGGAATGTCATACTCTTTTTTCGCGCGAACGCAAGTCAGACATTGCTTAACACGTTGACTGCCGTGCGTATTTTGCTGTATTAGAACGGCGATGCTATGAAATAGTACAGCGTTTGACTGAATTATGCAAAATGGTCTTCACGCGCGAATTCGATGATACGTCGTCGAGACACGGCGTACATTGGCAAACTGTTCTGGCCAAATTGCCGTAAGATGCACATGAGACTTCTAAGATTCGCTGGGATTAGCTAGTGGAATGTCATACTCTTTCATAAGTTCGCGCGAACGCAAGTCAGACATTGCTTAACACGTTGACTGCCGTGCGTGTTTTGCCGCATTATTGGGTTGGAGGGAAAGTTCTGTCGTATTTTAAAGAAAATATTTGAATTCATTTATAAAAATATATGTTTAATATTAATCACAATACATTTAATGTGCTGTATGGTGAATGCCAAATTCTTCTGCAATTTCTCGACTTGTTAAATGTGGATTATTTTCCAACATGGATCGTAAAACATCATTGTCGATCTTGGATGGTCGTCCAGATCGATCACTTTCTTGGAGGCTCAGATCCCCGGAACGAAATTTGCTAAACCATCTTTGACAAGTACGAACATTTACAATATCTATTCCAAATACCGCACATAAATTTTTACATGCAACCGATGCGTTGCTTCCTTTTTGGAATTCATACAAAATGCAGTGTCGTAAATGCACTTTATTTACTGACATGTTTTTCACCTTAAATATCACAAGTAAATGATGAACGGTAAAAAAGGACTCCTTTTATATTATACAGCAGCTATAAAAAACAAACCAAAAAATCCGAATGACTCACTAGCCAGATGTTTTTTTTGTTTACAAGAAAAATTACCGGCCTATTAAAAATACGACAGAACTTTCCCTCCAACCCAATAGAACGGCGATGCTATGAAATACTACAGCGTTTGACTGAATTATGCAAAATGTAAATAATGTGCAAGTATTGGAGACCAAAGAATCGCATCACTATTCTAACAATAACTGCATTTATAAAATAATTATTACTACCCACTGCGAATATTTTGGATCTTCACTAAAATCTCTTGAGCCACTCACCGGTGACCCCCACGGCAGCCAACGTGTTAATTCACCAGACGGCTCTCCGGCAGAATAAGAGTTAACTGCCAAAATGACTAAAGAACCCTATGCATACGCTTTACGATGTTTACGACATGTTTGTTTAGGATGCTGCATGTGGAAGTTAGAATTTTTATGGCGGCTACGTTGCATGCAGGTTGCTACATGAAGTTTGAAGTATGGATGAGACTGGCCTGGGAGAATGCTGTTTCTCATAGCAGATTTTTCAAAATTGACGCTGCAATGATGAAAGCGGGCAGACGTATGGCAAATATGGACTGGTTGGCTTTGGGCTGTTGGGGATAACAGGGAAATGAAGTGTCCATGCCGCACGGTACACGTCACGTATCTCAATGCAAGAGCAGCGCGGCATGTCAAAATTCGCGATGCATACAAACGACGCAAAGTGTCCCGGTAAAAAATAACGCGCGAAGGCATAATTTTCTTTTTGCCATTTTGAGCAATGCACTCTCCTCGCGATGTGCCCTCCCGTCTCGGGCAACTGTATATTCTTCGCTTTATTCCAGAGAATTTCTGTGCGCGGAATTTTAATTTAGGCGCCGCGGCGAGCTTATGAAGCGCTATTGCCCGCGGAGAAAATAAAAACAGTTTCAGTCTGGGGCGACGTCGTTAAATCGGCGGCAACCAGGTCGAATCCTAAATAATATTCGTCAGGGTTCAACTTCGCTCCGTCAGATTTTCCCAGGCGCCGCTGAAAATCATCGACTGTATCGCATTATAGTGTTACGAGTTCGATAGGCAAACGTGGCGGAAGAGAATTATACAATGGTTTCGTTCAACAGTATGTCAGCGCTAATATATGTCAAACGTTACGTCACGCCTCAAAATAAATCACACCTCGGAACCAAAGATAAACAAATACTAACGCAACGCGGCACGCGTGGTATTTAGTTCAGAATCAAATAACGTAACCGCGCGTGTGCCGATATTATACGATGCTACCAAATCCTCGATACGATCGCTGTCACGCGCAAATGCGTACTTTACACCGACAAATATGCAATGCCGGAATTCGAGCGAAACACACTGGGCGCAATAAAGGGATAAAGCGGCCAACATACCAACGCACCGTGGTTTACTTGACACAAGTGTAATGAACGCGAACCGATCCCTTTCGATAGAAGCGTTTTGACACTGAGCTTCTAGTTTCACATAACGTTTGCTTATTAAAGCTTAAATGACACGCGGTCGCCACTAAATTTCGGGAAGCTCAACTGCGCTCCTTTTGTCCAACCGTGAACCGCCCGATAATAAATCCGCTGCGCAGCGTTAAATTAAACTGTGACTCGAATAATCCTGACCGTCCCATTTGTACATTCCTGGAACCTATGTCGTCATAGCGCGTTTTGAATACCACATCAGATAAAGCAGGCAATTAAAACTTTTATTTGTAATTATTTTGTAAATACTAGCAGCGCTTCGTACTTACAATTCAAATTGCGACTGTATGAGCTAATTCCGACAACTGACTGACTGTTACTACATTATGAGCCATTCCTTTTATAAGGTTGGTGTGTTCAAAGAGTAGGAATGGTTGATTGAATCGAAAAGTAAAAACAAGCAACGTCTTATTACTATTTACTAAGCATTTGATGATGGATGTTTTGCTTTTTTTTTTAAATACGGAACACAGTAGGGTCAAAGGGTAGTGAGTCAGGGATTGTTTACATCTACAAATTCAATAACACCTCTTTCTCGGACGGAAGATTTTCTTTACGGGTCAGTCATGTAGCATCGACGTTGTAACACTAATGCTTTATTGGACAAATATACCGATCGCGCTAAATGCATGAACGCAGTTGAAGCAAGTGGATGGTAAGCGGCAATCTTGTTCTCTCGTCTATTGAATTCCAATAAACTCGAATGGATGAATCCGGTACGTCGCAATGAAATAACTTCTTGCGTGAGCTCATTATCTCCTCGACGTAACGCTACGCTGATATTGACGCGCCGGCGTGAATGCGGGACAACACACCATTAATATCGTTGAACGGGAGATGACAATGTCGAACTGTCATAGCCGACTACACATTCGCGACGAGCGAAAATACACTGACACACTCTAATTATCCGCTGACTACGCGTCGACGTCGACATGTCGATTGAAACACTCCGCGCAAATTTGATTCGCTACATCGGAGGCGTTTTTAACCTTTCAGATACGACGCGATATCATCTTTTAGGACGACACGCCACTATTGTGGTTTTCGCGGATATCATCTTTTACGACACGTCACTATAGTGGTTTTCGCGGATATCATCTTTCTCGTTAGCTGCAGCAAATATGTTGTTGATCAGCCGATTAAACTAAGCAAAAAACATTTTCAATCGTATTGTAAATCTAAAAAATCTAGAAAACCGTTACGAAATTGTATCGTATGTGCGAAAAACGATGTAAGACGAAGATCAAGTTATGTGTGTGCAGACTGTGACGTGGGTCTATGTGTCGTACTATATTTTAACCCTTTGACTACTGAATACTCCCGGCCGAAGCGCACGCTGTGGACGAGATACTTTTCGATAGTTTGAACTCTATTGATTGATTATGTAAGGCGCAACGAAGTTCTAATGGTAATTCTTCATTTACGCTAAATTAAATAATGCAAGAATATTATTTGATAAAGAACGCGTCTGTATTTATCTCCTATATTGATAATTGTGACTGCAGTAGGAAAGAAATTGAAACGAACGCATATATGCGCCCATAGTCGACACCGACAAATTTTGGCGTACGCATATATGTGTCTATAGTAGTCAAAGGGTTAAAATATATAATACCCAATTGGATTCTTAATTATTAAAGGGAATTGTTAAAGTTAGAGTATGTGCAATATATTATTTGCGAAAAATTATAATTTACTCATCAAATACTTATTTTCAATGTACTTGTGTAGAGATTTTGAATCGTATTGTAAAATCCAAGAAATCTAAAAAACTGTTACGAAATTGTATCGTATGTTCAAAAAACGATATAAGACGGAGTTCAAGATATGTGTGTGAAGATTATGACGTAGGTCTATATGTCGTACTATATTTTAACCTTTTAACTACTGAATACTTCCGGCCGATGTGCTCACTGTGGACAAGAAATTTTTCCATAGTTTGAACTCTATTGATTGATTATGAAAGGCGCAACGATGTTCTAATGGTAATTCTTCATTTACGCTAAATTAAATAATGCAAGAATATTATTTGATAAACAACGCGTCTGTATTTACTTCCTATATTGATAATTGTGGCTGCAGTAGGAAAGAAATCGAAACGATTGGGAAGCGCATATATGCGCTCGTAGTCGACACCGACAAATTTTGGCGGACGCATATATGCGTCTATAATAGGCAAAGGGTTAAAATATACAATACCCAATTGTATTCTTAATTATTAAAGGGAATTGTTAAAGTTAGTGTATGTGCAATCTATTTTTAAGAAAAATGATAAATTAATCATTAAATACTTTTTTCCAATGTACTCGTGTAGAGAACCGCATTGTCCGTCAGACATTGCAGTGCTGTACCATCCCAAAAAAAATTTTTTTTTTATTTAAACTTAGTTCGCGTTATACTCTGCCGTCCAGGGAAATAGCCACACGCAGAATTCAGCCGTACCTAAAATATTAACCACGCATCCCGGCGTTTCTATAAGAATTTCGTGGCGAATCAAAACGTAATTTTCTCTCGTCAGCGTCTGCACGTGGATTAAAATAACTCGCAGTATATGCTCGACGTCCGATTCGCACGGAGAAATGTTTCGCGTCTGAGTCGCAGGGGTTGGCGTGGGAGGGGGCATAATGGCGTTCCGCTTTAATAATTCAGCGAGCATCACGCTTTCTTGTCGTGCCTCATTGTGGAGGAGGTTGCGACGGTGGCAGGTAATTGAGAGCGTGCAACCATGTTTCTAGGGAATGCGCGAATCCGATGCCGAAGGCGTCGGGCTTCCTTCTGAAATTGCGAGCGGCGGAAGAGGGAGGAACAGGAGGCGGAAGGGTAAGAGTCGCACTGTCTTATCGGATGAGAAGAGGAGTTAATAGAAACGGGATTAGAGTCACCAGCCGTCGTCGCGTCTGTTCGTTTGCGAACTATAAAGGATAAGTGAAAGTGAAGATTCCAAAGAGCGAGGGGAAGGACTTCTGACCGTTCCTACGGCTTCGGAAACCCTTTCTGATAAACGGTTCTCACGTATAGGTGATAATAGAGTGTGTATCGTTGGTTACGTGTAATCAGAAAGAAGAATTCCTCCGTTTTAGTGCAGTACAAATTAACGATGAGCGAGGAATTGGTTAATCAGTTAAGTGCGGAATTTAATTTTAGAAATCTCCTGCAGGGTGCGGAATTAAAATTAAACAATGACGTGTATACACGTCGAATGCAGGACAACTGGTCTTATTATAAATTTTACTAGTACCGCTGTCTGAATCACGGATCTGGAGGGTAAATTTAGCAAATGATTGTATTATCGTTGTTATTATATTATACATATGTAGGGGAAATACTTTCGGGTTAGAATAAAAATGATTTCCCCTACTATAATAGAAAAGGAAACAAAATAGTATATTATAAGAAATGTAAAGATAACACCAATTTTGCACACACGGCAGAAATTAAGAAAACATTAAAATACGTCTTTCAAACTGTTCGCGTCTTTTACGTCTTTAAGTACGTCTTTGCTCGACGGAATTCGTCTTTATACGTCTTTCGTCTTTGATCGTCCGACTTAGACTGCCGAATATGAAATAACATCTTCAATCTTCTTTTGTTACATGCGTCGTCGCTTACGCCACATATCACACATCACACTCTAACTTATACGCATTCGATACGCCTTATTCTTTCGCGAATTTTCGATCCTACCCATATTTAGCTATTTTTCATACATTACGCTTTATTTTGATAATAATTGTGAAAATACAGAGGTTTACTTCAGATGCTTCAAAAGCGAGGAAGAGAGAGTTTTTGGATCGAATGTTTCGGATTCTTGTATTCAATTCTAGAATATCTAGGACTCTGCCTCGTAGAGCAAAGGGTCAGTATGGGTTCTGCTAATTGTTTACGCAATTTCTCCGCAAATCAATGCTCGCCGTCCAAGTTGCGCCTTACGTATGTAATTGGTTTTGCAACATAAAATACCTAGCAGTTCTATTGGTAATATAAAGGAAACATGCCACCAAATAATATTCTTATTGTATTTTATTGAAATTTCGAGTTTTGATAGGCAATGGTAATTTTTTATTGTACACGGCGAGTATACACGTCATATGCACCGCTATAGAGATTTTTGGTCCGACGTGTATACATGTCAAACGCGCTCGACTGGTTAACTTTCACACGTAAACTATATTTATAAGCTGCAATATATGTTGTTGTGAGTATTACAATCAGTACACACAGTCACAGTCACACAGTATGTATACTGTGAAAAATAATGGTACTTTTTAAATAAAAAAAAAAGAATTAGTTATTTTGGTAATTTTTTTATTTTTATTTAAAATACATCCCTTCCGCATCGATACACCGCTGGGCACGTTTAACCAATGCTTGCATAGATTTTTTTAGGTCATTTTTCGGAATCGCCTCAATGACCCTCGTCCCGGCGTTTTGGACTTGTGTAACGTTGTCATAAAGCGTTTCTTTCATAGGCAATTTGAGTTTTGGGATCAGGAAATAGTCACATGGTGACAAATCAGGGGAATACGGAGAATGTTGAAGAACATAGACTTGTTTTTTGGGCAGAAATTCTTGAACAGTGACGGACCTGTGAGATGGTGCATTCGAGTGCAACAAGAACCAACTTCGCAGCTTTCGATATTCGGGCCTCACTCGAACGATTCTCGCCCATAAACGCTCCATAACACCCAGATAATAGTCGCCAGTGTTATTTTCATTCTGTGGAACGAATTCTCGAACTATAATACTTTTAGAGTCATAAAAACAAATCAACATTGTTTTCTCTCGTGGCTTCTGGAAACGCAATTTTTTCGATTTCGGAGAGGATGGAGACTTCCACGTAGCACTTGGGCGTCTTGTTTGAGGATCGTACTTGAAGCACCAAGTCTCATCACCAGTTACAACAGATTCCAGGAATGTGCGATTCCGTCTAGCTGTTTTAATAAAGTCCTTACAATGTTCAACACGAGCAATTTCTTGTTCCTCAGTTAAGGCGTGAGGAACAAATCGAGCACAGACTTTCCGTTCGTTTAAATCGTTCGTCAAAATTTCGTGAACCATGTCTTTGGTCGTATTTAATTCCTCCGCTATCCATCTCACGGTCGAAATTGCATCGTAGGCGATCATTTCACGCACTTTTTCTACCAACTCATCCGATTTTTGTTTTTTGATCGGCCTGGCTTTGGGTCGTCTTCCGAAGCATCATGTCCGTGCTAAAATCGCTTATATCACTCGACACACGTGTACGGGATAAGCAATGATTACCATAAACTTTTTTCAGCATGTCAAACGTTTCTGTGAAACTTTTACCGAGTTTTAAACAAAATTTAATATTAGCTTTTTGCTCCATCGCGTTTTACTGACGAGGTGACAAAAGGTACTCTGACTTTAAGCGCTATAACCTAACAACTCGTCGATCGATAACAATGATCGCGGGTGCGTTCTATGACGGAAACATACAGCTTTCAAATTATATATTATTTTAAGAAATAGCGTTAGTAATTTTCCGTAAACTCAAAAAGTTCCGTTATTTTTCCGACACACTGTGTATGTTACGGATCACATTTATCGCAGAAGTAAATAATTGGGTGAAGCACGATCCCAGCACGGTCACAAGGGCTTACTTGCACGGCTGTTCATTCTTGAATTCTTCTAAAAAGACGCATATACAGTTACTCGAACTTACTACGAGTACTCTATGACATACAGTTGATTATTGTGAAAGCTCGACCGAAAAAACTTCACTTACGCTCTTGACATCGAACAGCCAAGGCCCCGCACAGAAAGTAAGTGCATTGTTTGAAGTACACACATCTGCGCACACGCGACGTAACACCGTATTCCACGTCACTAAGCATCACTTCCGGCAGTGGCTTATTTATTGTTTCTCTTCGCGCGTGTGTCGATGTACTTATTTTCATATTTCCGCCGGGACGTCTTTTTATTTTTTATCCCCGCAGATACGGTTCAGTGCGAGAGACCGGGAACCGCTGTGGGGGATCCTCTCTGCGGCGAGAGCTTTAAAGTTTCGCGGCGAGAAGAAATCCATCAAATGGCCCCTCGAGCCACAACCGTAACCACTTATTGTTAGCGGGAGAAAAACTCTGCGGCGCCTGTTCATTCCCCGAGCAGCCGATATCAATTGAACTTGATATCACCGATCCCCCGGGCATTATGGTAATTCGCCTGGTCCGCTTCAAAACCGAATTCGCCGGCACTCGAAATTGATCGATAGTCAGCCAATTACAATGATTCATTCCTCGGGCCGAACGAGCTGTCGCTATTGTGAAAATGTCTTGCGGGAGTGAGAAGCAGTTGCGCGAGGCGTGGCTCGTACTTTTTCACGGATCCGCAATTGACGTTCTGTCATTTCGCGTTCGCCTCGAGCTGATTGAGCGTGGCCGACGCGGCGGATAATAAATGCGTCGCGATCTGAGCGGGGCGAATTTTGCCGTTGGAACTGTAAAATTTATAGACGCGTAATACGCCGCTGCGGTACACACGCTCGTCACGCGACGAGGCTGATGTTACGCAACTAAACGGTCGAACAATTTGTCCGACCAGTCGTTACGATCCAATAGCTCCATCCATTCGTCCACGGATATGAAGATGTATAAAAAACAGCGACGGCGCCGACGAAGAATTTGCCAGCGCAGCCCGGCAGGATCGGGTAAAGTTAATTTATTTATGACGCCGCGTTAAAATATTCATTGGACGGCAGCGAAAAATGCGACTTTGTAATTTGTTTCTGAAGCTGCGCGCGCTGCGACCGCCGTCAAAGTGTGGCCGCATTTATACGCGATCAACTTACCCCCCAGGACAATGCGTCTTTTGTGCACTTTGAAGAGCGCTCCGTTTTATAACGCACGTTAACCTTCCGGCGGGATTTTTCGCTGTATTTTTCGTGACAACCCTCGCACGCCGATTCCCCCGCCTCCGGCTACGAATATTTTATCCCGTTCAATCAATATTCCCAATTATTTGGAAAACAATGTCCGTCCGAATTTAACGGGTTTTCAATTTGCCGCCGCTTACGCAAAGTGGTGGCCGGGACAACGGGAATTATCAGTTGTCGTTCGATTGTTGCACTCAGCCCGCGCGACTAAGCGTGGGAGGCCACGCTGCGCTGGAGACCGATAATTAACATTACAACTGTACAAAAAGGAAGCGTATAAATTTCACGAATCATTAAAAATTCATCGTGAGAATACAAAGGGCAATGCCAAGCAGAGTAAGCGTCACGCTGAACAATGGGACCGATTTTTACTCTTTTTGCGTTCACTTTGCTTCGTTCATTAGTTCCGGCACCGGGTCCATTGTGCTTTGGCAAACTCGCGAAGTTGCGATTGCGTAGCGACGGTTGATGGGAAAAGTGAGCCCTTATATCAGCATTATTAGCGAATCTGCGGTGACTCCGTCATTCGCCGATCACCGATCGTATTGTCATGCAAACGGTGTCCTTCTTTCTTGCCCGGTGGTTCACTTTAACCACAGATGTTGACGGAATATTTCCGCGGTCGTGAATTCCAGTGCAGTAACGACACGGGCGCGGTTGAATGGGCCCACGTTCATAAATTAATTAGCAGGTGTCATTCACGTTGGCACGCTTAATAGAACGCTGTCATTGTCTGGTTCGAAACCGACGTTAAGCGATAGTTCGTTTTAAAACGAACGCACTGTTCGCTGCGGCGGGAGAAGGAAACGGGTACACTAACTTTTCACGAATGTGCCAAGAAGCGGTGCTAAAATAAGCATCGGCGCAAACTCGAGCGGTCTCACGCTCATTTACGTTTCACCAGGTAACCGACAAAGTTTACGCAGATTTCGCGGAAGGCGATATAACGCAATGTGTTGCGATGTAGTCATTTGCAAAGGGCATGTCGGCATTTACAAATACTCGTTAGTCACTCGTCAAATTAAATGTAATTCGTGCCTGTTTAAATTCCGGACTTCAATTTGGTTCAAAAGCTGCGGAAGCATCTCGTAAAATATGTTTGGATTCCAGAGAAGGCGCAATTAATGAACATGCTGCCCAGAAATGGCTTTAAAAGTTTGCTTCCGGAGGTAATTTAGTATTTTGCCATAAAAGGAAAAATGTTTGTATAAAAGGGCAATTTACGAACTTGGGAAGTTGCGGCGATGAGAAAAAAAATAGTATACTGCAAATTTAATTATTTTCAATGAATAACATTTTTATACGACCTTTTACCACCAATTAATTTTTGAAAAGAAATAGAATGCTATGCACACTGTTATATTTAACGAGCAAAATTTTTTATACGACTCTTCACTATTATTTTATCTTTTCCATTACACAGGATCACACGAACTCTTTTAGTTACGTCCCAATTATTCAGCTCAGCCTCTTTCTTTGCATCACCCGCTCTACTCTGCGTCCTAAGTCAGCAGGATTATCGGCCGTGTGAGTTCGGATTTGCAGGAATACCGGGCAGTTGGCCACTTCGAAATCGTTCGGATGATAAGGTGCTGGCTCGAACGATAAGACACGAAGCGACCGAATTCCGACGGCCCATCGCGATGCTCGGTAGTTAATTAACCAGTTGCAACTAGAATCCCGAAATCAATGTCCTCTCAGCTTTCGTAAACAGCGCGGTACACGTCCGATATTCACGAGCATACGGGAAGACGATACGGTGTCAATTTGCATACGTCGGAGCGTAAGACGCGTGCTACAACGATAAGACGCGTTCGGCACGATATGACACGAACGCCGATAGATAATGCAAACGACTTCGGCGAACACTGTCATTGCACTTTTACTGCGTTTTTCGGAAGCCGAAAGTTACATAGCGGGAAACGTGCACCGAATCGAAGAACGCACAATAAAACGTAACAGAGGCGAAGCGCGAAAAGATATACGAGATACGCGAGCATTCATTTCATTGTAGGCAAAACTCATTTTCGCGATCGGAAGGATTAAACGTATCGTTCTTGCGCCCGTCACGCCACGTAATTTGTGCGTTTCATTCGAAAATGAGTCGGGTCATCGATTCGCAAAAAACGAATCTGCTGATAAATGGCGTAGAGCATAATTCGAATATTCCCAGCAGTCATGCTGGGGCTCAAGTGAATTTAATACAATTCGAGTTTGCATCGGATTAAATCTAACCGTGTTGCCCGATATCGTCGAAATCATGAAAGTTGAAAGAACGCCATTAAATTGTCGGCGTATCATTCAACGTTCATTTGTGTTTTAATTGACTCTGCCCGCTTTTTTCTCGGACTCGCGCTGCAGTGCTCATACTCATGTTCCGAAATTAATGCTGTTTGATTCGGCGCAGTCGGATTTATTGGATTTGCATCCATGTACGTTGGCGCCGTTTCGGGATGTCTCGAGATACAATCTGCCGGCGAATCTAGCTGGCGAATACGTTTTACGAATTGACTAAAAGCGCGAACATCAGGCACACACAATTATTCGCGGAAAGGCCACGTCAGCTCCGCTGACTAAATAAAGTGGCTGCAATTAACGGATTCGCCGTGTAACGTCTGTGCGTCAACTTTTAATGCAATTCCGCGTACGGTCCACTTATAATGCGGTCGGAATGAAAAGTTGAAAAATCTCATAAGCCTTTATTCCGCGCGAAGCTTCTCCATATAATAGAATACCACCGGGCTGTCTATCAATATTCACGCGCTGTACGATCGAGTTATCACATCCTCCTGCGTGTACGCTTTTAATTTAGTTTCATCGAACGTGCGGTAAAATACACATTTTGCGCGCGGGGAAATAGTTGCTTTTAGCTGAATTTCGGTGCGTTCCAGCTATCAGCCGCGTCCGCATATCGTCGGAGCAAGAGGAAAGCGATTGGTACGTCGAATCACATTGCCTATGGACGCGCTAAAACGAACTAGGACTGCAGAGAAAAAAGAGAAGGCGGGATGAAAGAGGCTCGATGAATCACACATCACGGAAACGCGCGCCGATTCTATCAGGCGAAGAATCGAGTCGATTAGTTTTTCGATTTCGAGCGATTTCCGCTGTGATTATCACCGCGAGAATCGTCCTACACGTCACTCGCTCCTCTCTTTTTCCCAACCTGTTCCCTCGCCTCTTTTTTTCAATCCGCTTCCTATATAATCCATTCGACTCGTCGACTGAAGCTGAGCGGTAACGAGGTCGTGAGAGAGGGGAAGAGCTCTGTATAGTACGGAAAAAGGGAAAGCGTACATGCAACGGGGAGGAGAGATAGTCGAGAAGAGAAAACGGCGATTATGTATAGGCAAGTGTGTACACCGAGCGTGTACATACTCGTCTATATGCTAACACAGGCACGCGCATACATTCCGCGTATATTCCGCGCATCCATATTGCGTATTTTATACATCCGCATACGAGCCTCGATGTACGCGAATATAGGTGCGCTGAGTAAAACTGCGGAAGAAGTACACAGCCACGCGCACGATCCTCATTCACTTGCGCACACGTAGGCCCGTAACGACCGACATAGAAACGAAGAACGACTTTAATAGCCGCGCCATGCGCGCCGGTCATAATCGGAAGCGGTGATCGAATTTATCGGGCGAAATCGGGTCCGGCGAACTTCCTAATATGACGCTCGCCAGATTGGATTTTCGCGCAACGCTCTGCGATAATGCCGTTATCCCGCTGTCCACCCCTGCGCTGTTTGTTTTATAACACGTGTCTGCGTCGTTCGCCGCCCGCGAGACCGTCTCGGGCGACGGCCTGTTACAAAATAGGGCCATTTTCAGCGATACGTCTACCTGCATATATCAATAAATGCGCGCTCTACTCTGACACGAAAATCCGTTCCCGACGGGCGACGGCTTGCGCGCAAATCTCCCTGCTTCCACGATCTGCGCAGAGGAAAAAAGTATTGTTCCGAACCACTTCGCTCGCCGGAGATTCATGAATGTTTCTGCTCTCTCGCGGGCGACAACAATAAGTTACGCCTCTACGTAGCGCTTTCCTACGAGAGCATAAATGTTTAATAGGATAAGGGAACGTGTACATCGACGTTGTGCCACGAATTGTAGCGAAACGCGCGGAGATCCCCAAACGCCGTTACACGTCGGTCCATTTATGTTTCTTGCTTCAGCCGCGACGTCGCTTACATACAAACTCGGTGCGTGCCGGAGCAAAGATCAGCCGAGCGCCATCGCGAAAAGTTGGTCAACGGCTGAACAGCCATCGGCACACGCGTGGGACGATCGCGTCTCTCGGACGTAAAGAATCCTGTTACGAAGCGATTGCGTCGAAAATTGGCAGCCGTGCGACGAATAAAACGTACGTCACGTTTGCAGAGCGTAAAAGAGGAGACAGCATTACTAAATGATCGCGTCAAAATTGTCACACGCACGACGAGCAGAACGCGGCAGCGACGGTAGGAACGAGCGTTAACGCGATATCGAAATTATAGCCCTCGCATCCAGCGTCGTCCTACGCCCACCCCCGCGCGGTAATCGAGTTTCGGCCGCGCTGTTGTTACGCCGCAAATGCCGTGACGCGTTTGTCGCATGTACCGAGCCGCCCGCCCAGCGTGAATCTGATTTATCTCGTAAACGTCCAACGCCCTCACTTTTTCCCGCGCTTTAATTTCCTGTTTTTTCCTTCCCCCCTCCCGCGCCGGGGATATTTTTCGTGCGACCCCTTTTTTTCGCGCGTGATGACGTTAAAACAGCTCCCGCCGACGTCAAAGGATGTAGATGTGACAGCGCGGTGCATGTCTGTCCCGGCGAATGACTAGGGTTAATGAAAATTTGATTGCGGCATCGGCCGTCGTTGGCTTTCGACCATGCTGCATATCCAATGATATGAGTCCCCGGTTCGGTTTTGTGAGCGGATATTCTTTTAAAGCGTCGCATAATCACGGTGCGTACGCTGGAACGTGCTTTAAATTGATCATGGCTTAATGTCATTATTATCTTGCCTGTGCGCGTTTATTAAGGATTGTATACGGCAGCGAATAATGTATGTTCGTCATGTAGCGGGCTGAAAATGCACCTCGTAACGTAAAAAGGATGGAAGTGCATTCATCGACGTGTGCTACGTTCCTTTACGTGCCCTCGGGGCAATTGTTTTCAGATATCCACTGACATATCTCCGGCACGAACTGCTTGCGAAACATACTTGCCAGCCGATGTATATAAAGAGCATGCCAAATAACGTAGACCAGAGAAAGAGAGCAAACTGGCCGGAACGTAGTTTCGAGAGTGTCAGGAAATAACGGAAACATGGCTGCTCTATCGGTAGCCGATCAACTGTCAATCTGCCTTCGATTCGACAACGTCCAACGTTAAAGCCGCAGTCGACTTGAGCCGACAAATTTCAGCCTGGCACATCGCGGGTCAGAATTTCCCGGAGGCGTGCGGACATATTTTTTCCTTCCTCCACTCTCGGGCAAACCAGAGGGCTTTAAATCAAGCAGCACATCCTCTCGCTCGCTGGGATTTCTCTTGGCGGGGAATAAAGCGGAAAGAACGAGAACTAACGGAAGGAGCAGACGAAGAAGAAAAGGCCGAGAGTGGAAGAGGAAGCGAAAGAAAGGGGTTGGGTGCACTGAAGGCTGGCGAGGGGGAAGATTCGCTGCCAGTTATGCCTGCCGGACACGCAACTCTCTGAATTATGATCGCCTAAAGTTAGTCTCTATTAAAGTCATAAATTTCGAATTCAATAACAGTGAGGCACGGCGGATACACTTAGGCACTCTAGCGTTCGCGAGACGCGTTGATAGTCCTGCCGGGTGTGTGTTTGTTCCGTTTCGGGGAAGGTAGGTGCGCGAAGGTATGTGTAAGAGCGCACGTGTGTATAACACGCGATAAAACGTCCCGCGGCTTGACAAATTGCTGCACGCCGGAATTCGGCACTAATCTATTCGTCGCTACTTCCCTTTTCGGCCGATCGGCCAAAGAATCGATATCGCCTCTGGCAGCCTGCCCTCGTTGAAGGACAGCGAGGATCCTCGGGGGTCAACAATGTTTTTATCTCAAGCTGAAATTCTCGAGCGTCGAAAGGTCGCGTCTCCGTTAAGGAAATTATTAGATTAATGGCGACCCAGGGTCGGGGACATATTTCTGCATGACGATCGACCAAGTTGCCTCGCTTACGGGGGCACTTTTACAGACTCGCGTTGCACGAGATTGCTGATAAGGCGGGTTGATTCGAGCGTACCAACAATAAGACGCAGGCCCTTGCTGATATCGGCAATTGACCTTAGCGCACTTGAAACTTCGAGGCGAAGTACTTCGTCCGCGATTCAGACTTATCTGATTCAATCTGTTCTACGTCTTTAATCGTTCTTCATCTCGCAGCGCTATATACCTGCAGTCCTCTAAAACGGGGAAATTAGGCTGGTCCGTAAGAGCAAACGAACGAAGAAACAGTTTTACGATCGTGACGAATGACTTTTCAATAACGAGAAAACGAAACGTTCTCCGGAAGTTCTTAAAAAAATGATTTTTCCTCGCACACTAACGCGCGTATAATCTACGTTGTTCCGCGACGACTTCGCAAACACGCTAGGAATAGAAGAGATTCGTAATGACTGACATATCTCTGCACCGGATCCGTTCGTTGAACGTGTCACGCGAGCATCTCCCGGCATGCATGAGATCACGTATGCGTGATGATTCGAAGGCGTGACGGCAGGGCTGCGGTAACGTTGGATAACTGACTCACATCCCTTTCACTCTCTCATCCTCTCACCGTCTCACTCGTACCCCCTTCACTCGTATTCTGCCCCACCCGTGCCAAGGAACTTCCACCCCTATTAATCTCCATGGCGTGAAGAACATCGATCGCGCGTCTGTCACGGCTAACCGTACCATTACAATGATGCATCCTGTAACGAGACCGGTCGATGGCGTCAGGAGAAATTCCCCCCTGGAGGTATTTCATATCCATAGACCCGTTCTCGATCGTCGCGCAAGCTTCGGCGCGATGGCGAGCGAGATATACAACAACCAAATATCTAAACGTTGACACGGGGACCGAAATGATTTGTAGCCGGAGTATTTGCCTTAACGCAAACCAATAACGTGACGCGCATCCCAGCGGACGTGCACTTTTAGGCGTTCGCAAGCGCGGAAGATTTACTTACCGGCATGTAGTCCGGGCGAAATAGGTTTCTTTTTAAATATGACTGCTCCGATGCATTGCGTGGGGGGCGGGAGTGGGGGTTACTTACGTATCGTACGTCGGGAAAATATTTTACTCGAGAGCCGCAGAACTTCTCGAAGGATTTACCCATTGAGCCCCGATGTGAGCTTATCGTGGATTTGCAGTACCGTAAAGCAAATCGATAACATCGCTGCGAGAGAAAGTTGAAATAACGTGCACTGATTTCGGACGACGTAGAAATTTGGTGGGGCGTCGTCGGCATCGGGCTATCTCCCTGGACCGGCGAATTCCCCAAGTATCGCGAGCATATTTGAATATTGCTTCGTCCGGGTGAAATGACGATTCGACGGAGCTCCTTGTTAGTCATTCGTCCGGCGCTCGTAACTTATGTCGCGCAAGTTTCGGAATTTTGACGAACGATTCGCGATACGGACGACGATAGCGGCGATGTAATAACTCTCGCGCAGTAACGATTCGGGCAAAATTCTGCGGACGGTTCTAAACGCGCATGCAAATGTCGTAGTGGATCATCGGCGGGGGCGAAGTCTGGAAAGGCGAATATTTATCGCGACATTGGGACATTCGTTACGTACCGGCTACGCTCGTAAACGCGGATTTTTCGCCCGACTGCGATGAATCCCGATTTCGTCAGCTTGTAATCGAATCCGACAGGCAAGGCACGCACACGTTTCTCACCCGATATACACCGCGTACGCGAGAAAGTTTCGTTTACGGCACTGTGGTCGGGGGCCGTATCTCAAATTGAGTGGATTGTCGGCGTCGAACAAATATGGATATTTATTCTGTCACGTCGCCGGCATTAATTCGCCGAGCAAACGTGCCACCGATCATCACGCGCGACACCGCCGAGTGTCTATAGCCGCGTGTAGCATTGCCCGTGGACACGTTCTCTCGTATTTTACATGAGATTACCGCTAGGCTTCTTCCGTTCGCCGTGCCGGAATATTATCGCAGAGTGCTCGCACCTAACTGTCGAAATTACGGCGCGCCGCGCGTCGTAACTTCGATGTTTAATACAGTGCGCGATGTATTGACCATCACGCCCGGGCGTGAGTTCAGCTTCTGAGTAAGGCGTAAGCACCGACGACGTGCATTCTAACCGCGTTATTCCGCTCTTGCATTATTCCGCATTATTCAGCATTATTCTGCATTATTGCGCAGAAACAACCGGGGGCGTCCGCGGTTAACGCAACAATGACGGCAACTAACTAACTCTGTCGGTCTGCATGCCTGCGTATTACGTCTCCGCCCCTCTTCAGCGCTGACCTTCCCGCAGGATAAAATAGATGTCTTTCGCTATATCCCCAATACTGGGATAACGTTTCGACATCTCGAGAATCGAATTTCTGTCTGAAGAGTACCCGAGGGTCCAGGTCGAAACTGAAGTTTCTCTGTCAAGTTTCAATGTGGCTTCCTCGGGACTTTCTCAAATTTCAAAACCGCACGCCCGCAATGGTGCGTCTCATGTTTGCCTGCTCGGAAATTGACTGACTGAATTCTCTGTGGCTTGGATACGATATTGATATTTTTCTCGCAAAAAAATCTGTTTGTTTCTGCGCAAGTTATGCAAATATTTGCAATAATTCGCGAAAAAGCGACTAAATATAAATTATTTCATTACTGGTATGTCTGTGTATGGGTAGAACGTTGTCTCTTAAGGTTATTGACGATTAACCTTGCGTCTGTTTATATGTTTGTTAACATCGTTTGTTCGTCAACAAAACGTCGTGTTGTTATTAAATAATGCCTGTGTTACAAGCATATCTGAAATTTATTCATGTATATCGAAAATCGATACATAATAGAATTTCAAGAAAACATTGTTTTCCAACGAACGAGATGAAGCGTTACGGTAAGAGGAAGATCTCAATAGAGGATTCCGATGCATTGAAAAATTGTTACTGAAGCTTAAATGAGGATTTTAGGTGTCTTCGGAAAATGAAACCTCGTCGGAATTCACTTTCTTGTATTATTATGCAGTTGTGTATGAAAGACGAAGTAAATTCTTCTTTTTTATATGTTTTCTTCTTCCCTTCTTTTTTTATGATGTCTAGAATCTATACGATGCCTAGAATTTACACGAGCGAGACTAGAAAAAGCGCGATAACATTAACAAAAAATAATATTTTGTCATGAAGACAGAACGGTCGCTTTTCAATCTTGTTTTCCAGCTCTTAGAGCTTTGAATCTTTGATTGCCGCAACTGGCTCTTTTACTTCCTGTCCATCACTCCCAGTATCCTGTCGTCTCTTCGGTCGTTTGTATTGACGATCGTTTTTTCCTGTTCCTATATTAATACAGCCCCTTTGCCTGGATAACTTGCCCACGCGCAACAAGGACGGAACAAAGGATTGAATAGACAGAATGGCATATCTGAGACTGAAAACTACCGAGACGCTGCTCTTAAGTGCCACTGCATACATACACTCAACTTATCTCAAGAATAAGATACAGACGCAAATATTAAAGCTCTGCGATGCAAATAAGTCTCAGTCCGTGTTTATCGATTTTGAGCGTTCGCGAGCAATGAATAAATTTTGTTAAAGCTTTGATCTCAAACTTACACTCCGAAAGTCATACAGAGCGTCTTTCCAAACTTTTGCCTTCGCAAAGGAAATTGTTTTCGAAACCTATTCGAGTCTCACGGCGTATCAACTTGCACTTTTCCCTCGGTATATTTTCCGTTTCTTCGCACGCGTAAAGTGTCAGAAGCACGCGATTCTGTCGAGTAAACGAAGCACGGCGGAGTTGACGACAGGCAGTAATGCGCGATCTTCCAGTGACTACAATTTGCACAGCGAGAAGAATTTTTGATTTGAACAGCGCCATAGAAAGTTACGAGGTATCAGCCTGAGTGCCAACAGAAATACGTCGGATTTAACAAGGGCATAAAGGTCTCATCGGAGCTGGTGTACAGCATGGGGACGGATGGAACGAACCTCAGAAACTCGATGGAATGACTTCCTGATGTCGAAAAGCTCGATACATACGAATGGCTCATGCCGCCGTCGCTGCTTCAGAAAAGCTACCGATGAAATCTCGCCATCTTGTCCGCGTATCGCCGACCCACGGGCTACGACTTCCACGGAAGAAAGAAATGATTCCGGAAAAACAGCCAAATGGAATGGCGAAGGGTGGAACGACGCTACGAAGGTTGGTTTATTCAAAGAACCGTCGCGAAAACCGTAGCCAGGCAGGCGCAGACTGTCAGCGACGAAAATCGTCCGACTTGATGAATCGGATCAACCGGATTTGCCAACGGGCTCGGAGGAATTAGGTCGTAAAGGGAGGACTTATCGTCGGCGCTCAATATGTAGCTGCGCGAATATCTGTCATGTTTTCATTCCGCGCTCATTCAAGACGAAGCCGTCCGGCGTTTAAATGCCGGTTAACACTTTGCCGGCCGCACATTTCTCGAGTCGCCGTTGCGCTGCTGTCGGTGAGATTCACGTAAGTTCGAGTGCTCCCCAAAGGTGGTATTTATACAATCGTTCGTAACATAAGTAGCAATATAATTATTAGTAAAGAAGGCATTAACACTTTGTCATCCGCACATTTTTCGAATTGCCGTTGCGCTGCCGCCGACAAGGTTCACGTAATTGGCCGTTTGACTTCTCTCCGACGATAGTATTTATGCAATCGTTCGTAACATAAGTAGTTGCAATATAATTATTATTAAAGAAGGCATTAACACTTTGCTGGCCGCACATTTCTCGAGTCGCCGTTGCGCTGCCGCCGGCGAGATTCACGTAAGTGCGACTGCTTTCCGACGGTGGTATTTATGCAATCGTTCGTAACATAAGTAGTTGCAATATAATTATTATTAAAGAAGGCATTAAGGTAACTGTTACACCATTTTTATTGTATAATCTTAAATTTTTTAATTATTACTTAAACACTTTACTTAAAAAATTTAATCCTTAGGTTCTTCCGTTATTTTTGAATCGTCTCACAACGATATCGCTCCCACTGTCCAAATCACTATCACTATCGTTATCAGAACTCTTCTCCACGTCTGATAACGGATCAGCATATATTTCCTCTTTATATGACATTTCGAAGGATATTTTATAATGTTTAACACGTTGACTGCCATAACGGTCACCGGTGACCGATGCGAAAGATTTTACTAGAAATGCAAAAAGTTCGCGTTGAAGACTATTTTCAATTTTGCAAAAGCAATTGATATTGGAACGGTGCTTCAGTACTTTGGCTTTGAACAACTCTACGTTACCTTCATTTTGTACGATTCAATCATACTCTGTAGTATTTAATCGCATCGCAGTTTTAACATAGCGAAATATGCTTGGCAGTCAGCGTGTTAATAAATTTAACGTAATCTTCCGATATGCAAAGGCAGCGAATGACAGTGTCAAACTAACCAAACAAGCAGCCGCTTCGATGCAACGGGCAGAAATTTCAATAAAACATAATCTGGTAAATTGGGAGGGCAAGACGGTTGAAATCACAGTTCCCTGTTCGTGAAACATTGCCCTGCAACAATGTATCTCCCTACACAAACATGGAAATTAAGCATCACCGCTGGAGAAAAAAAATCATGCGTACGTGATAGCGGCCGATAACGCTTGACAAGAAGAAGTCACGTATACGTGACACCAGCCGGCAAAGTGTTAAATAAACGTCCGATACCGTCTTATAATAACCCTCTATGGGCCGAATTTTTTTTTGGTGGCTATACAAAATCTATGTAACGTGGAATCAACAAATATCAACCTCGAAATACATATTAACAATGAATTCAGCAGTTTCAACAATTTTATTAAAACAAATACATTTTGTAACTTTGAAGTAACAACGGCTTACAAGGGTTGGATTTGTATGTATGAGATTTTTTACTACTATTTATTGTCCATTAAACATTTATGGCGTTTGGCATTAAACATTATCACTGCTAATTAAACATTTATTACTGCTAATGCTTCTTATCCCTATTTCTCTTTTATTTTTATATGATTTTGTATCTATATTTTGGGCCTCTGATATATAAAACTAAAAAGCAAAGAAAACACAAACGTTATCGCAAATACACCGAATCCTACTATTATAGCCCAAGTGTCTTGAAAGTCACAAAGCTATATCGCATGAAAATAGTAATAAAACGATTGTTTAAATGCAAACAAACAAGACATTATTGATATACGGACTAAAAGCTATTACGTACGCTTTTTTTGAGTAACAAATACCGATAGGAGAACAAATATTGACAACTGCACAAGACGGTTCCTTTGGCTTCTACTTGCAGACAACTTGCAAAAGCATTTACTTTGACATTTCAGGTTATAGTTGATAAACGCATCAAGCATGTTATTGGTTACTAAGGAGACATTATATAACAAGATGTATACGCAATCTACTAAAAAAAATTAAGCTATTTAATAAAATATCGATTTATCGATATGTGACTTCAAAGTCACGCGGGGCCATCGAGGGTTAAATTTACGCGTTCGGCGAGCGGCGCTTTACGCAAAACCACTTGCGCCGGCTTTGAAGGCGACGTTTAGGCTGAAGCGGCCGACACGTTATCCACTCGTAAACGTCGTTGCGGCAACGTCGACGTCTGCCAAAACGCTCGCCTTCTTTCCCACCGCTTTTTCGCCTTTTCCCGTCTGCTCTCCCGTTTCTTCCAGTATTTTCCGCACGCTCGCACTTCTTTCTGGCGCCATTCTTCCGACGACATTTGAGCGCTACGCCGGGCCACAACACTCTAGGCTATCCGGTATGCACGAGAACTGTGATGCCACTCAACATCGGTCGGCAGGCAGTGTAAGCAATATCATGTACAGGTTCCTCGGCTGCAGCGGGCTATTTCCATTTATTAATTATACCAGCCGCGAGTACCAGTCGACCGGGAGAGCTCAGTAATACAAGGAGCGAGAACGCCGTGGCAGGCACAGGTAACTGGGAAGTTTGTACAGAGAAGTTACGCCCCGACGCCGGGCGGAGGAGACGAATTTGCAGCGAGATTCTACTCCACCGTAAAGCTCTCACCCTCTGCCGCCACCTTCTTTCCCCGAAATTGTCGAATCAGAATCTTCGCCGGTGCACAACCCCTTCGTTATAACTCCGCGGAATAATCGTGTGAAATGTGTTCGCGTCGTGTAATCAGAGACGGCGAGTGTTGCAGCGTGCCAAATAAAGTTCTTCGGGCTGTTGACGTATCAACACTGGGCGTCTGATTATGTGCGTAGTCGATAGTGGTGTGCAAGTAGTGCAACCGCGTGTTTGGGCGGCCTGATCTTCACTTTTGTGGCGTGTATGTAGTCTCTTTATGACTAAAGAGAATAATTATTTAACACTTTGACTGCTATGATGGTCACCGCTGACCGGCGCAAGAGATTTTGCTGAAGATCCAAAATATTCACAAAGGGTAGCAATAATTATTTTACAAATGGCATTATTGTTAGAATATTGCTGCGACCCTTTGGTCTTCAATACCTGCACATTATTTACATTTTGCATAATTCAGTTAAACGCTGTAGTATATAATAGCATCGCCGTTCTAATACAGCAAAATACACACGACAGTCAACGTGTTAATCCTTTGACTGCTGCATACTTCCGGCTGAAGCGCTCGCTAGGGACGAAACACCTTTCGCTAGTGTGAACTCTATTCATTGATTATGTAAGGTGCAACTAAGTTCTATTGATAATTCTTCATTTACGCCAAATTAAGTAATGCAAGAATATTATTTGATAAAGAACGCGTCTGTATTTATCTCCTATATTGATAATTGTGGCTGCAGTAGGAAAGAAATCGAAACGATTGGGAAGCGCATATATGCGCCCATCGTCGACACCGACAAATTTTGGCGGACGCATATATGCGTCTATAATAGTCAAAGGGTTAAAATATATAATACCCAATTGTATTCTTAATTATTAAAGGGAATTGTTAAAGTTAGAGTATGTGCAATATGTTATTAAGAAAAATTATAATTTAATCATCAAATACTTATTTCCAATGACGAAACACCTTTCGCTAGTGTGAACTCTATTCATTGATTATGTAAGGTGCAACTAAGTTCTATTGATAATTCTTCATTTACGCCAAATTAAGTAATGCAAGAAAATTATTTGATAAAAACCGCGTCTGTATCCATGTCGTACGTTGATAATTCCGGCTGCAATAGGTAAGAAATCGTAACAATCGGGGACGCGTATATGCGCCCATAGTCGACACCGATAGATCTCAGCGGACGCATATATGCGTCCATAGCAGTCAAAGGGTTGATGAATTAATTAAGAAGGGTAAATGAATCGATGTAAGTATCTATGTAATTTCTGTCGTACTTCTCGAGCTGAATCTCAACTGACTAAATTGCCGATCACCTCCTCGATCGTTTATTCCGTTTTCATCCCCATGACAACCGATTTGTTCCACAATCTTCTCATTGGTATTGTACTATCACATGTATATTGAGGATCTTGACTGATTAGTTCATTCTTTTATGTGTTACTAAAGGGTGTCTCTAAATGGAGTGACATTTTAATTTATTAATAAATCGTATTATTTATTTTTCAAATACAAATGTTTTTATTTTAATATAAAGTACAAACATGCAGGTTATGTGTGGAACATAATATCCGATAAATGACTACCTCGACCCTGTTTGCAAACGTCCATTCTTAAACAAAAGTAATTTAAAATGTTAGGTAATTTTGAGACACCCTTTAGTTAAGCAACAAATGCCATAAACCAACGCGTGCTTGACTGTGCGTTGTCTCTGACATGCACGAAAACTCTGAGATTACTCTGTAACTTTAGTATGAGTTCCTCATGTAACAGTTCGCGAAAACACAGAAAATATTTTGCGAAATAACGTTGAGCAGAAAATAATACCAATGTATTATCATCAAGAGAATCAGTCGATCAATAAATTTGGGACCAGCCTGCGTTGTATTAATTTGATTTAGTAGCACACCCAGCACAGTGACGAAGTATCGTTTTGCCATAAACCAACGCGTGCTTGACTGTACGTTGTCTCTGACATGCACGAAAACTCTGAGATTACTCTGTAACTTTAGTATGAGTTCCTCATGTAACAGTTCGCGAAAACACAGAAAATATTTTGCGAAATAACGTTAAGCAGAAAATAATACCAATGTATTATCATCAAGAGAATCAGTCGATCAATAAATTTGGGACCAGCCTGCGTTGTATTAATTTGACTTAGTAGCACACCCAGCACAGTGACGAAGTATCGTTTTGCCTCGAAGTCGGGCATTTGGGTCGACAAAGTGAATTTCGATAGCACTTGGCAAATTCTTTTAATGAAACTTGCCTCTTCGGGGCATCCATCATGCGCAATCCTGTAAGCGGTGAAAGTGGATGAAATGGCATTAACGATCCCTCATTAAAATTATCCGCAACTTTAAACAAACGCATTAGGAAAACTTTCAAAGTTGGTAATTGCTCATGCATTTTGAAATGACGTGCAACTTCGCAGGAGCGGCTCGTTGATGGAGCAGTTTGCGTTACGTCAGCGAAATTTTCAGCACGCAGCGGCGTACGATGGATAGACGTGGAGGTACGCCTGTCTAACTTATTTAGTTTTATCGCCCTAAAAAACGTTATTCACCCCGACGCAAAGTCTTGAAATTAAACACGCCCTCGAAGTACGCAGATGAGAAGACATCTATGTACGCGGCCTGCTCGATTTCCGTGTCCCGTCATTTCGCGTATTTCACAAGAAATATCATCTACGGAAATAAATACGCGAAAGTATCACGCGGATAACATATGTATTGTATGCGCGCTGCGAACTTATTTCGTGACGAAGCTTATAAATGCAAACGAAAATTCCTCGATTCTCACGCGGGGCACGCGCATCGCGGACATAAAAAATTAATTGCTCGCTGTATTTGTTCGCATATCGACGACTCGCGCAATTTTACTCAGTCAGTACTCATGGTACTCGTACGTACTTGTGCCAGATTAGATCTAGTCTTTTAACACGTCGCCTCCCCCATCTGGAAGCTGCATCGTTATTCTTCGTTCGCCGTACACTTCAACTTCCGTTCTGTACCCAACTTAACACGTTGGCTGCCACGTAAAATAGAAATTTATTAAATTTTGGTCGTCTTACTTCCTCCGCATATATGTACAATTTTAATGAAAATTTGATTAAAGATTTTAAGTAACACCATGCGTCTATTATACGATAAAAATTTGAAGATTTTGGCGCATTTATTATTGAAATTCAAACTCGAGAAAAACTTGATATACAAACAGTTAGACGCGTCATTAAAATATGGAACCGCGATTGAGTACTGTATGCAGAGCGAATTAATAATTAACGAGACATTACGGTAATGCTGGTTCAGTGTTAAGCAGATTATTAATCAACGGGCGTGATTTATAGCTAAGGTATTAGCAGGATATAAACCATGTGTATCAATTTTATATACAAAACACGATGGGCAGTATGTCGATCGACCAGATAGAAATATCAAACGGCAGGTAAAATTAGACGTGATGTAAGACGCTAAAGATTGTCATCTTATTTCAACCTTCCACGTTTACCGGGAACTTGGTTACGAAACTGTACAGCGCTCGAATCTTTTACTGTGAAGCTCTCGCCCCTTTGACAAGCTACGAGATTACCATAATTCCAAAGCTTCCCTTCTTATCTGACACTTTTAAAGTGACAGTCGCGCTAAAACTTTGAAACGTCAGGTCTGAGTCTGAAGAAGCGGCCGGTGGTGAGTCGAGAGTCTCCCGACGAAGGAGAGAAGGCTTAAAAGGAACAAGCATTCTCAGATGGACACCGAGAAATGGGAACAACGGAACGGTTTGAGCCCCTGCAACCTTCTGATAATCCATTTCTCTCTACGGTGTATTTCGCAGCGAATGTGCCATCCAGCGTGAGGCCCGAAACTTTTTTTTTCACGGCCGAGCAAAGCCGGGGCTTTTGATAAATGACAAGTGTCCCTCCATGCCCCTCAGAATTTACCACATAATCCTCGAGCGATCGTTCTCCTTTTCTTCCCACGTTTCTGGTGGCTCGATCTTTCTTACCACTCGTGCCCCGTGCCCTTTTCATAATACGCAAAAACGCGAAGTGGATGATCCGTATTTTACAGCTACTACGTCCGAGGGGCAAGTTCTCGTGGGAGAAAAACTGCTTAAACGGCAAGAGACGGTAAAAAGGAGGTTGGATAGTCAACTAGACTCTGTCCCTCTTCTCGTCTCTCGTACACACGCGGTTTATCCCTCATTCCAGCTCACTCTTGCTCTCCTCTCTATCCCGACGTCTTTCTTGCCACTAGCGAGCACCTCACCGCTCTCGGCCCCGCGTAGTTTTTTTCAACGTAGTATAGCCGTAGCCTAGGCGGAGGACGACATCGCCCCTCGAAGCGGGTTAACGGTAATGAGATGCGTTGGGAAAAATAAAAAGCTACAAGTGCTTCCGGAAAGTGGGTAGTTCGGCTACGAGTATACTTTAGGCTTTTTACATGCGATTTACGCTTTGTGAAGCTGAGCGGGCGCCTCGTTTAAAGGTGATGAATGATACTGACTGTGGTCAGCGAAAATGCAGAGGCCGCATAAAATTACAGCGTACGTATTGCAGCCTCACCTAGAGCATCGCAGCTGCCATCACGAAATTTCCACCGATGCTACCCCGGAGTTGTCGGTGTGTGCGTTAACCCTGACGTGCACCGGCAGAGAATTTTCCGGGTGGAAAGCAATCAGACGCGCGTACGAGCATCGAGTCGCAAAATTGTGGCGATATTAACCCTTTCGGGTCCGTGAGGTTTTTGTAACTTCGTTCGAGTCCGTCTGCGATATATTGGCACTCATCAAATTTCTGTATGTTTAAAAATTGCGTAACAATGTACAATCAGAGTGTACTCAATCATAGTAGTACGATAAATATTCTTAGAATAAGTCCGCGATATATTGGTTCTCATCAAATTTCTCTCTGATATATTCTCTCTAAAAATACGTAACTATGTACAATCTATACGAGAAATATTCTTAAAATGACGATATATTCGCTCTCATCAAATTTCTGTATACTTAAAAATTACATAACTATATACAATCAAAGTATGCTCAATCATAGTACTACGAGAAATATTCTTAGAACAAGACCGCGATATATTCGCTCTCATCAAATTTCAGTATATTAATAATTATGTAACTATGCACAATCAAAGTGTACTTAATCATTGTGACTACGAGAAATATTGTTAGAATAGGTCCACGATATATTCGCTCTCATCAAATTTCTGTATGCTTAAAAATTACGTAACTATGTACGATCAAAATATGCTCAATCATAGTAATAGGAGAAATGTTCTTAGAATGTGTCCGCGATATATTCGCTCTCATCAAATTTCTTTATGCTTAAAAATTACGTAACTATGTACAATCAAAGTATACTCAATCATAGTACTACGAGAAATATTCTTAAAATGAGTCCGCGATATATTCGCTCTCATCAAATTTCTGTATACTTAAAAATTACATAACTATATACAATCAAAGTATGCTCAATCATAGTACTACGAGAAATATTCTTAGAACAAGACCGCGATATATTCGCTCCCATCAAATTTCAGTATATTAATAATTATGTAACGATGCACAATCAAAGTGTACTTAATCATTGTACTACGAGAAATATTGTTAGAATAGGTCTACGATATATTCGCTCTCATCAAATTTCTGTATATTTAAAAATTACGTAACTATGTACAATCCAAGTGTACTCAATCATACTACTACGAGAAATATTCTTAGAATAAATAGCATCGTTTTCCAATATGCAAAGACTCTTATATCGAAATGTATCGAAGGCGATTCAACATGGGACCGGTCAGAACGACATGAAATGTCAAGTCGCACTCGAGATATGTCCACATAGGCTTTCACGCTGTTGCGAAAATTGCACTTGGCTTGCGATCTGTGTTGTGTTAGCAAATCGGCACTTGACAGAACTTGCAACAAAATTATCGAGAGACTGCCATTTTGAGAGACAATTAAGAATCGAACCTCACCCTTTAAAGATCACGTATAGTTCTTTGATCTTTACTTGATTATTAACACCTAACGTTCCATTAACTCTGCTACGGAGACATCTAGCATTTGTTCCATTTAATTTTGTAACTAACGTGATTATGCTCAAGATGCTACTTTCCCATCGACCTTATGGGTTCTTTTGCGGTTAAATTATATATTAGCATTTTTATCGATAAAACATGGAATAAGAAAAATGTTACGATGAGAATTTAGAGATAACTAAAAGTGAGAACGTATTTGATTTAGAGGTATTCAAAAATGCATTAAATCGAAAGCTCCATTCAGTGAGAAATTGTTAAAAAAGGGATTGCAATATGCATTCTAAAAGAGAACGCTGGGTGACGACAGACGGGCGCATATTGCAATACTTGTCCAAACAAACCAAGAACCCATATTGGCGCAATTTTTGAAAGGTATCGCACCAGCGTCAATTACAAAATGAAAAATATGTCTTATTTACACTGAAATAAAGCATATTTACACGATAAATGAAAAAGGAAAAAATTCATGAGGACCTATCTATTATTTTTCAAGGCCGATTCTTTAACTTTCAATATTGGAAAAATAATCAGACCGTTCAGTGTCAAATACTAAGTTTTTACTGTTACGTAAAATATCCCTGTATCTGACAGTAATTTAACTCCTTCCCTCCTGATATTACAACCAACATCGCAGTTGTGCCTATCCTACATCATCGCTGCTTTGTTTTCGCAGTGATTGCTTGGGGCGATAATAAAAGGCTGAAAGGAAGACTGGGCACTCGTGGGTGTTATTTTACCATAAGTCATCCGTCGGTCCATCCATTTGTCGAGCCATAACTCCCGCGTCGGCTTGAAATTACACACCGACACGGGGTCGCGAACAAGCTAGGGTAAAGTGGCGGCGAATCCTTACGGTGAGTTGAACTTTTTTCCCCATCAGCAGCTACGGCTTCCTCGCATCACTTCGTCTGTTCGGCGGCCGTTCTCTCGCCCTGCTTTTGTTCCTTAATTAAAAGTGGAGACGCCGGCTCCCGGCGGCAAAGAAAAGCGAAGGCCGCTGCCAGCCGCGAAATTACAGTCGGTCGAGCGGATCGTTCCGCAACGGGACGCATCTTTAATCAAAATAAGCGGCCGCTACATGCTTAATTACACCTCACTCGTCGAGGTGGCCTAAACTGCGCCTTGTTAGCTTCGCCTTTTCCTACTGCCGCAAGCGACTCTTTTTTTTACCGGTAATTTAAACGCTTTTCACCTTTCCGCATCAACACCTGTGCTTTTCCGATCCCGAAGCCGCGCAGCTGATAGAAAGGCACTGTTACGCGCACCGTTCAAATAAGAATCGCGTTCTGTGTCGTCGACTCTACGAGGGTTGTAAGTCCTCGACGCGTTGTGCCACCTGAATTATGCGCGTTTCCTCACGACCGTTTAGGGTGATGAGAATGATTTTGTTGTACGAAGGTGAGATAACAAAAAAGTATATTTTCTCCAAAAATAAATAATAATCGGTTTTGGATACTAAGTTAATAAGTCGTGTTACTGCAGTGTTCGCGTGTTGAATGTTGAGTGTAGGTCTTGTGAAACGTTGTAATGGACTCGTTAATGACGCGTGTTGTCGGTGCGAGAGTTTAACTCTTTGGGGCACGGTGGGATTAAAAGTGTCCCACCTTTTTTATGTATTTCACGGCATGGTGGGACATTTTTAGTCCCACCTCGAAATCTTGCAGTAGCTGCATGTGCATAGGAATATATTTCGTCTTATTTACGTAAAGTAGTTGGTAATATCTTCCAAAAATGTTACAAATGTATTCCTTGTGTTGGCAACATTCAACACACATTTACCAGTTGACCGATTGTTATAAGCGGAAGGTTTACTGCACTAACATTTTTTTCTTAGCTTCATGTAAAAAATCGCAGAGGTAAGTTAATTTTTATAAAAATTAGTTCTTTATAAGTGAGTAACGAGTTTTATAATAAAAATAAATGGTTAAATTTGTTTGCAAATGATGAAAGTATGGTGGTATTTTATTTGTCCGACAATGCAATTTGTGGAGTAACACAAAGAAATAATTTTTCTTTATTGTTTATGTTTGTCTTGCTTTGATCGCGGATTATAATGATAATATGAATGCAGTGGATAAATTTGATCGATTAATGTCTAATTATAACCTTGATCGTCGCAGTAAGAAATGGTGGCACCGCCTACTGTTTTATTTCCTTGACGCGTGTGTTGTTAATCCATATATTTTATATAAACAAGTGGGTAAAACAATCACATTAAAAGCATTTAAAGGTCAATGTGCCGAAGGATTTATTAGTCAAACATTAATAGATCATAGCGCACTAACTAAGTGTACCAATAACTCATCATCCAAATACGTAAACACAAACCTAACGTTTCAATGGAAATAAGAAAGCGAGATTCAAAACATTTACCAAAACGTTTGACTCGTAAACGATGTGCACTTTATAGTACAAAAAAAGGAGGTTCGCACACTCTGGTCTCGTACTGTGTGTAAAGTGCCCCTATGCTTAGGAAAAAATAGGTGTTTTAATAAGTACCATTCATAAACTTATGTGGCACGGTGGAACTATTTCAGCCGCGCCCAATACCAACAAATTTCATTAACTATTTCTATTTTGTTATATGTTTAGATGATATTATACCGTTATTAATAAATATATACCAATTTTGTTTCATTTAAAATCCGATAAAATTCCTGTGCAACATGGGTCAATTTTTGGTCTGAAATCCTGCGCCTCAAAGAGTTAAATCAGAGTGCCCTTCTCGTCGTTTTGGAAGTTCTTCGAATGCTCGTGCAAGTTTTTAGGAAAGGAGAGGGATTCGCCAATCAGGGTGGTTTTTTCTGGTGTTATTGTTAACTGATGATTGGATGCAAGTTTGCCCCACTGATTGCGGAAAATACAGTGTTTGCCCTTTTCACTGTTGAGTGGGGCGGCATGTGGTTGCAGCATATCTTAGTAAAAGAGAAATCATGTATTGGTACTTGACTGAAGATTTAAGACTAAGAGCAATGCTAGCAAAGTAATAAAGATGTTAGGAACGTACTCGAAAATGGTCGCGGAGGATTAGGGAACGGAGTCGTGGAACTGTAATGAATGTATTGAAAGCTATTTTTGAAGAGTCTCGAAGAGTGCAGGTAAGAAGGCATTGTTTTGGGGGTGCGACAGGATTCCGTGCAAAACGACTCATTGAGAAGGGCAAGTGTGGTGTGTAACAGGCATCAAAGAGGAGTTGCGGAAGGGACGGCGGAAAAACTGAATACTGACTACGTCGAATGTACAAAGTATTAAATAAGATAAATATCAGCCCTCGTTGCCGCTTTTGCTGATTCGACCGTTTAGTCTACATTGCCAGCAGATCCGCATAATGGCGGGGCTCACGGCAAACTGATCCCACTCACGATAAGCACAATTCTTTCTGGTGAGAACACCCGCTCTACGACTCAGCGGATTTGCTTGAACACTGTGATTTTGCACGAACTGCATTAGGTTTCTGTGAGATTAGGCTGACCATTAGCGACTGAAAAGGGCTCGAAGAAAATAGATGATGTGAGGGGGACTGACGTACGGTTAGGCCGAAGAATGGATTAGGTGCGTTTAACCTTTTAGGTACGGCTGAATTCTGCGTGTGGCTATTTCCCTGGACGACAGTCTAACGCGAACTAAGTTTAGAAAAACAATTTTTTTTTAAACGATACAGCACTGCATTGTCTGACGGGCAATGCCGTTCTCTACACGAGTATATTGGAAATCAGTATTTGATGATTAAATTATAATTTTTCTTGAAAATATAGTGCACATTCTCTAACTTTAACAATTCACTTTGATAATTAAGAATACAATTGGATATTATATATTTTGGCAACATATATGCGTCCGATCTGTCGGTGTGTGTGTGTGTGTATGCATGAGCGATCGCAGCCACAATTATCAATATAGGAGAAAAATACAGACACGTTCTTTATCAAATAATATTCTTGCATTATTTAATTTAGCCTAAATGAAGAATTACCATTAGAACTTCATTGCGCCTTACATAATCAATCAATAAAATTCAAACTATCGGAAAGTATCTCGTGCATAGCGAGCGCTTCGGCCGGGAGTATTCAGTAGTCAAAGGGTTAAAATATAGTACAACACATAGACCCACGTCACAATCTTCACACACATAGCTTGATCTTCGTCTTATATCGTTTTCTGAACGTACCATACAATTTCGTAACGCTATTGTAGTTTTCGTGGATTTACAATACATTTGAAAATGTTTTTTGCTTAGTCTAAACGGCTGATCAACGATATATTTACTGCAGCTAATGTGGAAGGTGACATCCGCAAAAGCCACTATAATGAACCGTCGTTCTGAAAGATGATATCCGCGAAACATCTATATGGCGCGTTATATTGTTAAAAATTTCGATGTTTAATCAAACATCTATTGTATCGACTAAATAACTTTGACAACAACTTTAATAATTAATAATACAATTGGGTATTATATATTTTTAAACATGGTACGACACATATACCCACGTCACAATCTTTACACTCATAGATTGATCTTCGTCTTATATCGTTTTTTGAACATACGATACAATTTCGTAACGGTTTTTTAGATTTTTTGGATTTACAATACGATTGAAAATGTTTTTTACTTAATCTAAACGGCTGATCAACGATATATTTACTGCAGATAACGTGAAAGATGATATCCGCGAAAGTCACTATAGTGGCGCGTCGTACCTAAAAGGTTAAGGCAATTCCTCGAGTGAGGAAATTTACACGATTACCACACTCGGATTTATCTGAATCGGCGATCGTCGAAGTATCCATTCATTCGTTCGGCCGCTTACATGATCGAGTGACGATGCATTAATATGCATTGTGTACCGACGTTGCGGCAAATGGACCATCGCGCGTGCCCTCGTTCCTCAATTTCTTCGTCAGCAAAGCTCATGAGTTAACCCGGATGATACTGGCGCACCGATAAACGTCGCTGCCGCATTTCGGACGTTCTGAATGAGAGACGAAACGTCAGCGTCGGCGCAATAAGCGGGCAGACAGGATGAAGGATTTTTAACCGAAGATTCAGCAGCCGCGGAAATAAATGATTGCGCAACTCTCCGGATAGCCGGTGCACTTTGGAAAGCGTATAGCTCGTTGTTCTAATCTAGAGGCGGGTCAACGGCGAGTTTGCAGAGCAACCCTTCGCCGTTTCAGCCAGCGTGCCAGGATAGCGTCGGTGTTTACCCTCCTCCTTGTGGTCCATGTGTTTCTCTAAATTGAACAGCTATCTTGCCGGCTCGGCGCGTATTAGCGGCGATATTTATCGTTTTGCCCACTCGTACTTCGAGGTAATCGTGATTTAATTAGCACACCATGCGTTCTGCCCTCATACTCAGAGCGCCGTTTCGGCAGCAAATCCGTTTTCTCGATATTCGAAGCGCACCGCATTCAAGGTATCAAATTCGCGCAAATCGATACGATCTCCAGTCTTGTCCCTTGTAACGTTCCTTAGCGTTTCTCTTGAATTAAACATTAGCGACGGGCGCTTGATATCGCAGCGGTTGAGTTCGTTTGACCGGAGACAATGTTTCCCATTCGTTCCACGTAACGTCGAACGAATATCTGTGCGGCGCGTACGTTTCGACCCGTTAACGTCCGTCAAGCGTAATACGGCAGGAGCGCTAATGCCGATCAATACTTTCAGTTCTCTGTCCAACGGCCACCGGTGAATGACGCAATTCACGTCAACCGTTAGCGACAATCATCCGGTCAAATTCTAACCGGCGATCGCCGGTGGGTCGAATCGCTGTGACCTCATCAAGCCGCGCTGAACAACGAGTCCACGGAAGACACGGAAAGTTTCGTTTCCCGATGAGAGAAGTTACCACGCAATCGTCTCCTCGAAGCAGCCGCTTTCTCGTGGGCTCGATTCTGCGGTTGCCGGAATCGATATCGATTCCGTCGCACTCCACGTTAACCGTCTATTATTATGGCTGCCGTTGCCTTTATGCCGGCCCGAACAGATATTGTTATTGAGCGGGGCCCATCGAGCGACGTCGCCGCACAATCGCGGCCGGAAGTCCGGGTTATCGAAACTCGAATATCGCAGACATTCGACCGCATCTCGCCCTCGCAGACTCCGTTGTGCCCTCCAGTTCTCATGCTTTATCCCTCTCGTCTCGCATGTTCGCCTTCCCGTTGAGCCACCGCGAGTCTTTCGACCGTAAACAAGGCATAAGCGGCCGGGTTTGCGGAACGTCCGATACGATGTACCATAAAGCCGCCAATGTGATTTCATCTACTTACGAATCTTTCAAACGCGCGAACAATCCCGTTAGCGGCAGAAAATCCATTATTCGCACGTGAAAGCTCACGTTATTCAATAAGCCGATGCTCAGTTACGCGCGCGTTTAACGTAAATTGCCTTTCCCGGAGACTTCTTCGGAGCCAATTTTGCTGCACGCGAGTCTGCGTCGACGACAGTCATTCTGGCGCGGATCGAAGATGATTAGAGAAGAGGTATTGAATGCGGATCGGACATTTCACGTGTCGCGTCGGAAGAAAAGTGACGTTGGCGGGATGAAGTCAGAACGAGCGGTGGGTAGGTAAATTTGAAAGATGAAATTGCGCGTAATATTGACACTTAGTCGATGTTACGGCACGGTAATCGAGTGACGGTGCTTGTGTATGTCCGGGTCGTGGCTCGATCGTACTAACTAGAGGACCTCTTCATTAGCGTGCCGGCATGTAATGTCGCCCTTAACAAGGTCACATCTACGTTGCGTTTTCCTTAACGAGCTTTTAAGATAAGGTGGAGACGTCAGAGATGCTCTACGACTGCGTTCCGACCCGCTTTGAGGATACTCATCTTACGTCGCACGTCACTGTTTATCTCGCGTTACGTTTGTCTACAAGAGTAATCCAGCTGTCGGCGCAAAGAAACCGTCACCTTTGAAGTTCCGCAGCCTGTAATTCCCTTTAGGTGATGTTGCCATTCGTTTGAAGCAGTAAATTTCGATTAGCGCCGTGTGCCTAAATCAACGTCCATTATCACGGGAAACGACGTTATAACGCGACGTAATAACGTGCCGTAAAGTAGCCACACTTCTCTCATACTTCGAAATAATGGCTTCGAGGCGGGTACGCAGATTTGAATAAAAAAGCCGTAGGCACGGGCGAGTTCATAACGGACGACAAGTTTATAGTTCGCATCACTTACGCTACCGCCACTACTACCCCGATGATCGTTTTATGCGAAGGTATAATAAAACACGCGCGACCTTTTACTTTCGACCCATTGTCGTGGATACTCTCGAAACCTTCCCTTCAATATTGGCTTCTACAGCTTCCCCATCTACTGAATCATAGCCTGCGGCGCAAGGAGCCATACTTGCCGCCGCACGGAAAATGAATTACTACACTTGCCACCCTCTTCGATCGTTAATGAACTCTGCGTCGAGTGCGAACACCGTGAGAGACTCTAACCACCGAACACCGGTCTCCTCGATTTCCATTTATTTCACTACATCATCGCGGATGGCCACTCGGGTGGAAAGCTATGCAAACGCATGCATAAAATTTCGTCAAAGAAACGACCCCCGCTGATATAGGGGTTTATTCATAATACACCTTGTAAAAGTGAATTATGCAGCAAATGGTCTCCTCTTTGTTCTACCGGCACTTCCCCAAATTACTCTCAAGTTTGCGCTACCAAATTCCATCCTGTTAGGGCATATAATTGTCCCGAAATATCCTCTCAAAGGTCCCTTGCCTGAAGACGCTCGTTATGAACACCTTCGTTGGGCTCCGTCCACTTGTTGTTCAAAAAGCTTGTATAATCATCGGTTAGCGTTTCTCAAGCTGCTTGGTAGCTAAGGTCCCGGCGTATTTGTACTTCATGCATAATATCCGTAAGTCGTACGTAGTAATATCGATCTACATTCATACGTGCTTCTCTGTATTGGTAAGGTGGTTTGCATGTAACTCGCAGAAAAGTTTCAGAAATTTGTACAAGCTTAAATTAATCGAAAGCGCAATTTCGAACATATACAGTTTAAGCTCGCGGCGGCGGTGCAATAACGAATTTATTTGTCATAGGAATGATTCGCGGATATATAGGAAAGAGCGCCGCATAAACGATCGGTTTGTAAATAAGCGGCGGCGATGGTCCGATTAATTGCGAGCTGCCTAATATTAACAATTACATGACGATTCTTTGTTCAATCCCCGTTATCATTAGTCCATGTGATTGCCAGTAAAATGCACTTGGGGGGACGGTGTGTTTACGAGTAATTTTCCCGAGCGATCGGTTCCATTATAAACGTAATAAACTGCATCGTGATTAACGCACGACGGTGAAAGGCTCGATTTAATTACACGAGCGGCTACTTTGTTTTTAACATAAATACACGCACAATCAGGCAGTTCGAGCATACTTTATCCGAAGGACGAGGAATTAACATTTCAAATCACTGACTGTGGTTGTAACGGTGTTCGAAACTCGAAGTGCGCAAAGTTTTTAGTAATTTAACGCTGAACGGTCAACTGCTCCGAAGTTTTACACAGAAATGGCGCTGAATGGAACTCGCCGTCAAGTATCCCGATTAATCCGGTACTTCAAAATACTTTCGACGGTACAATTCATTCGAACATCTTTTATTTGGCGCTGATTCTATAAAAATCACGTGAAACTGAAACTTCGCTCGATCAGGAGTTATTCTGCAGAAGAAAATAAGACACTTCACAATAAGAACCGATAAAGTATATCGTCTGAATAGATCTTCTTTAGATACTGAAACTCAATCGACCGTATCCGAACGTATCCTCGTATATCCGATACCGCGATGAAATCGATACATCTGCGTCGGTGTATCAGCGGAGATTTTTTTATGTGTCAAAGTGGATTTGAAACACGAGCCTGACACTGCGGATCTTTCGAAGTTTTTCCATTCACACCTGAGCCGTGACTCGATCGGCTGGATTTAATTGACGTTCCTCGTGCCAAACGTACAGCCCACTAATTCCTCCGTTTGTAACCGTGTGTTTTTGATCTCCTTGCAGTTTTCAATCAAAGCATAGTTCAACAGACGTAGATGCCTGTGGCAACACGAATACGTAAGAATCGTTAGTTCGTTATTAAATGGAAAAATCGCCAAATTACATCGTTATCAGACTTTATGAAAAATACATGTTATTTTCTAGCAATATACTTCGCTAGACATACGATGGAAAGTTTTTTGAAGTCAAGTATCGTAGGCAAAATATACAATCTCATTATCGTGCTTCCATATTTTAGTTAATAAACTTTAATCGTAACCCACGTTAAAAGACGTATTTAATTGATTCCCTATTTACCTTACGCGTTACGTTTATTTTCGCATTCTTTGACTTCGGGCGGTATAGCGCGATAAATTTCTGCAACGCCACTGCCGTTAAAGCTGACAAAGTTTGCTTTCGCGATAGCTGTGCGTGACCAATACTTGACCCGGGGATTCTTCTATCCCATGGAATACGGTTTGTCGATTTCACCGATACACGTATCCGTGACAAGTGCAAACGTCAATAATTCGGCCGTGTACCACGCCACGGCACAGCTCGTTCTTCCTTTTTCATCGTCGCCTACTTCGCACCGGCGACAATGCGAATGTGTAAAAATCGATGCCAAATGGGAAAAAAATGGTCCACGATGGAGCACTCACGCCCAACGTGTCATTCGTGTCGCATGGAGAGCGATGGGCCTGTGAGAGTATTTGAAATAACACGTGTATTTTAAAAATTCCTACAATTCAGGCTGTCGTTCGTATTTTTCCTATTTCATTCGTTGCAGAAAGATTGCCGCAAAGCGGAATCAAACTTTTCTGGATCAATCGCCACTCATCCGGATCCCCCCACACTTGCGCACTCAAACATTCTCACGGAAAGTAGTGTGAGAGGGGGGTAATAAAGGTAAGAAAAAGGGAAGGCAGGAGGAGGAAAGAAGGGCTTGGGCGGTGGTGGTACAATTGGGCTAATGTCGGGATGGATAAAGTCTGTGATTGTCCTGTTAGTGAATGTATATGGATATGTATGTAGGATCATTCCCTTTTGGAAAGTATGGATATTAACTTTTATTGAACAGGAAAAGTATAACAGAACAAAGATATCTTAACGCTACTCTATTGCCGTCTCAGACCGAACTGTCCGTTGTTTTCTCCTCGCCGGGCCGTTGCTACGTGCCCTTCGTCCTTCCCCCCAAGAGTCCGGTATACAATTATTCGTAAAAACACGCATCCTCTCATTCTTACCGACATTCTCTATCACTCACTCTAAATGCGTCGCAGATCACACGTGCAACAATCAGCCATACGTCACGCATTCCTCAAACAAAACCATGCTACCTCTATACCTGACACTCTCACTCGCACAGGACACTCCCGGTCGCAGCCACTCGCACACACACACACACACACACACACACAGCACACTTCCTACATATATATATATCTTACAGTAGTTAACCACAGCAATGATCGGTCATGAGTGGCGTTCATATATCAACTTTAATTTTCCTTAATCCCCAAAGTTACTTCCTCAACAAAGACTTTTATGCAACGGACGTATCGCGCGAGGTCAGCGTTATTTCGAGTGGCATATAAAAGTCGACCAACAGGAAAAGAAAAAGATCAGAGAGAGAGAGAGAATGGGAAAACGTAGAAAAAGAAAAGGGGTTGGAAAAAGTAAAGATCCAGCAAGTAAATAAGAGGAAGACTTCAAGGACAAAGCCTTATAATTTATGTCGGGGCTTTAATATCAAGATGCCTCTCTACTGAACGTATCTTCCGAGTAGCAGGAGTGAAAGGGCTTGATGGGCGTTGTGGGTGGTGAGATTGGAGTGAAAGAGTGTGGGCGCAGTCACGCAGCGAACCGGAATTCGAAGGCGAAAGATGTAGAAAGAAGGGTTACAAACGCGTCAAACGTAAATGAACGGAAGCGTAGATACTGAAAAAAGGAAACAGTGGGAAATGGAAATGGCTCAGATCGGTTGACGTTGATGAGGCATGAGAAACCACTATACTGCCAGATCTCAAATGAGCTTAAGAGGTATTTGTCCGGTTATTTTGAAAACACCCTCCGAACATCGCCTTCATTAAATAATCCCATGGCTACTGTCGCGAACTCAAATATACTGACTACATTTTCAGACAAAAAATGGTGTCTTCTCTTTTCGATTCAATCCCGCATAACTTTTATACCCATTGCTCAACGCAGTCGACGATCATTTTACCGTCATTAACACTATGCCGTCCGGTGGCTCCACATTGGTACCATGCAAAAACTATAGGGTAAGTGCCGGTGGCACCATGTTGGTGCCATACAAAAAGTACCGGTGTCTAAGTATACAACAAAATGTAAATAAATAGATAAACATATAATACAAAAAAAATGTATACTGATTTGCATAAGTATATCCTCACAATTTCGAGAAAGTAGAGGGCAGCGTTAGTAAATAAGAACCTCAAAAAACCGCTGGCGATATGCGAAATGATCTAAGTCAGTTCTACCGGCGCGATACGAAAAAATCTAAATTAGACGTGCGGACGACATAGTGTTAACCTCTTTGCACGGCTGAATTTTATTTTTTCGTTACCGGCAGATTTCAACGCGAATTTTAATGATGTTGCATGTGTGACGGATAATGCTGTTCTTTAACATAAAAATGGTATAAAGTGTTTGATGATTAAATATAATTTTCCATTGGTATTTATAAAACAAATTTATTAAAACATTTTTTTAAACATTAAAATATGATTATTAACGCGCATTTTAACTTTAACAATTTATTCTAGTAATTAATGTACATTTCAGTGATTTCGTCTTTCACACGTACAACACAAAACCAACATCACAATCTGTAACATTTTCCTCCAGATGTTTTTCTTTTTGAACATAAACACAAACAGTCTTTTTGTTTTAGACTTACAACGGGATGGGAAGATTAAATGAGGCTTTCCATCTAAATGGGTGATCAACCGTTAGGCCTACTGCAGATTTCATATTTGGATGTTCATGTCTCTGTACTTTGACAAAATCTTTTAGCAATTGAAGATTTTTGTCCGCATTCTAACGTCCGTTCCTTTTTTTTTTTTTTTTTGTACAAAATATACACATTTACCATGGAATTTCAACATCAAGCAAAAAAAAAAAATGTTTCCACCATTTGATGCTCGATGGAAAACAGATAAGATATCGCGTATTGGTCTCTACATCGACACCATCTATATTTTTATTATAATCGTGATCACAGACAGTTTTTTACTCTCTCTCCTTTGATTACCTGAATGTCTAAACCTTCTAGTGACATTGTGGTGCGCCGATAACAGCACGATATCTATTTATTTAGACATAAAAAAATGTGAGTGCGCCGACAAAGATGATATCCGCGAAAACTGATGTCGAGTCTCACTCGACATAAGTAAAGGGTTAATATTGTACAAATGCAGTTGGAACGGCAGCATTATACCAATTTATTATTTTTACGCACAACACGAAAATTGTCGATAGACCTTCTCGAAATGGCGATTCCGACAGTCCATTCCAGATGCCATGAAGTTAAAGAACCTGTGACGGTGCGATACGAGGAACCATCAAAGAAGTCAAAGCTAATTGTACAAAAACTTATTGTATGATAAATAGAGCGCGTGCGAGCGGAGCTTGAATCATTGAGAGGTCTGATAGAGTGAAAAAGTGGCGAAACGCCGGCGTGCCAGAATGCGAAAGTGCACGGCGCTGACTCAAGCTCGGACTGCGTCTGCGAAACATATACATAAACAGCTCGTTAAAACAGCTCGTTAAAACCTGCGGACGCGGGAGCTTGGTTCCGCCCTCTTTTTCTTCCGTCCGTTTCATCACCTTCCGGCGTTAGCCATGCAAAATCGTAAGGACCACGTTAATAAAGCGCTTCGTGGATTTTCCTGAAGGCCAAGGAATCAAGGGATACCTCGGAAAGATGCATAAACGATATTACGCGGCACTATATAATAGCACGACCATTCAAAGCACATGAATCTCCAGTGCACATCGCGTGATTCGCATATTTAAGGTGATTTAAAATCTGACATTTATCGTGCGGTGAGTCTTAACCCTTGCGGACTACGACTTCATCGGTTGGGTAAAGTAGTAAGCGGAGGCAATTTTCGCAGATGTGTCGAGTGTCTTACAGGGTACAATAAAATGATTTTATATACAAATTTTCTTACAAAAACGTTATATTTTGATAGTTTCTCTGTTATCCACCATTCAAAAATATAATTTTGCAAAATTTACCGCCGCCCATGAATTTGGTATAATTCGTGATAGCATTTTCTAATCACAATTTGAACACCATGCCGGAGTACTCGTTCAACACTACTATTTCTCCATTGTAATAATTTCTCAACAGCGTGACCATCTTCTTATCTTTGCAGGCCAAAATCACATTATTATTTTTATGATAGACTACCATTGATTTTCCTTTTGCAAGTCGTCGTTTTTTTATTGCACCTGGCAGTTCTTTTCTATTAGTTAGTATTGTCCCAGTCAAATGACATTTCAATTTATGTAATTTATTGGTCAAAAAGTAACTGGTGTAATACCGCCTTTCTATCAGTTAGAGGTAAAGAAATCTAACATAAACATTGTAGCTTCTCATTCGCCACTCGTCCTGCTGCGCGAAACGCCGTGACGACCTAGAGTCGCCTTTCGTCCGCAAAGGATTAACCCTTTCAATACTACTGCCGTCTATTGGCGGCATCCATTAAGGGGTAACATCTACCTTAAATTTTCAAAAAATCGAAAAACATTTGTTTGTCTTATATGATACTTTAGAGCCTTAAAAATAAGGTGCAATTTGTCTTATAGGCAAAAATATTTTTTAAAGTGGTTTTACAGCTTATTTTATAAAGCAAGTCGTGATGCCTCGGAGCTGTTCAAAGTACATGGTACCGATTCTAAGGGTTCTGGAGGGTCATAATACCAACCGAAATCCAGATTCCCTCGAAAATATGCGAAACGAAATTTTGGCAACACTTTACCATAAACTTTCGACGAATAAAGTGCCGCCACACAAGAATTGTCCGTTATCGGCATAAATATTGCGTCTTCCATGTTTAACAATCGATTTGAAAGCATAATGGCAATGATGCAGGTGTTACAATTGACTAGGGGTCGTAATTGTTACAATTTCTTCGTCGAAGCTGACGCACGCCGTATCAAGTTTTCCGAGCGCTCGCTAACGGATGTCGCGAAAGATGCACGTAGAGCCTCTATATTTTCCAGGAAAGAGAAAGAAGAAGAAAATATTAATGTAAAAGGACACTTATATGGTGCAGGCATTGCAGAATAATCGTAAATATGGCAAAACTAGTAAAATAACATGAAATAATGTTACTCAAAACTTTAAATGCGTTTGTCTCGAAACTATGTTTTTAAAATTGGCTTGCAGCATAACTTAAACAAATTTTCTCCGATTCACTTGAAATTTTTACTGTAGCTGATAAACTACATTCTCCAGAGAAGTACACATGATTTTTAAGATCGGTTTAAACTTTCGTTATTATAAATATTTTTTCGATGAATTCTTTGATAGAAATTAGAACTTTTCTCCACATCCTTGCCATTTCTACAAAAATCAATATTTTATTATATATGTGTGTACTTCTCTAGCAAATTTAATGTAGATTACGAAAAAATGTTGTTTTTTGTGCTTAGTGAAAGTGTACGGCACTTCTGCAAGCCGCGGAGGCCATGTGCAAAAATCCACTTCTACTTCGAGAGCTCCAGCGCCGCCATTTGCAAGCAAAAACATAAGAAATTTTTTCTTTATATATTAAAGTATGCACATTAAACGCCTTTAAACCAAATTTCGATATGTTATATCATGTAATTAAAAAAGTCCTGATTTACCCTATGTGTTTAGGCGTAAAGTTAGATGTTACCCCTTAAACGTTCTCTAGGTCTTATCGCCGCCCATTGGTGGCATCCACTAAACATTCTCTGGGTTTTACCGCTGCCAATTGGCATATGCCCGTTAAACTCCTTTAAACCAAATTTCGCTATGTTATATCATGTAATTAAAAAAAAAATCCTAAATTTACCCTATGTTTTTAGGCGTTAAGCTAGATGTTACCTGTTAAACGTTCTCTGGGTCCTATCACCGCCGATTGGTGGCATCCACTAAACATTCTTTGGGTCCTACCGCCGTCAATGGGCGGCATCCTTAGAAAGTTATGTGGGTAAGATTACTCTCTATAGTAAGCATTATTTTACTATTCTGTGTTTAAAATTCCCGGCTGTTCTAATCGATCCATTACATAATTAGTACCTGTCAACAGCGTGCCTTAATTACATGCGTTTTATAATATATAGATAGGTTACGAAAAACAAATTAGTATGTTTGCTTATATTGTTAATTTTTTGAATGTATAACTTACAATTTGAATTTAGTTCCCTTCGGGATGAGTGTAAAACGTTTGAAAGGATAACAATCGATAAAGGAAATCATTGATTCAAAAAGTGATTCTGGTGAAGAAAATGAATATTATTTAGCATTTCGCAAAAAGAGAAAATATTTTTTAAACACGTTAAATGCCGCACCAGTCACCGATGACTGCAACCCAAATGAAAAGTTTAGTGTCAATCACGCTTGAAATTTCTATGAATGCCGCAAAACACGTTTTCGCGGCTTACACTACCGTAGAGTGCAATCACTCTTGTGGAAAACTTCCTCGTCCCACGAATGTATAACCGCGACCAGCTCCTCCGTACCGAAAGGGTTAAGGTTCGTCGGTTATACACCTCATATACGTTATGCGTTTCCAATGTAACTCGTCAAAACGCTTTTCGAAATGGATTTACAGAACGTTTCAAACAATTAACCAGCTAACGCCAACGATAATGCCCTTAAGCTCATTAGCTTAATACGCTCAAAGTGATTCATGTAAGTCGTTTCCCGCATCAATCGCCACGCATCGTCCAGAATGATTAATTTGCCGGGCGGGGACCAAAACGCCCAGTGCACGCAGAGCTCATCCTCATTTAACTTTTAAGAGAGGTTGGCGAAGTGTAATCGAGCAGGAGATATATTCAGGCCGCCACTTAATCCTCCGATTCTCACGGGGATTTTACAGGATTCCAAACCATTGAAAAGTAATGACTGTTCTCCGTACCTTCGTGGCCCTCTTGGAAGGATCATTTTCCTGAACGATCGTAACGACCGAGTTAGCGTGAACTTTAACGGCTAATTAACAAGCCACGCTTCGGCGTATGTCCGCGATAAAAGGAATTTCGGAAAAAAATACGAGCAAACCGTCGCGCCAACGTTAGTCGCCGGATTCCTTCGAAGCGAGAATCCAAGTGAGGGGAATGAATTCGTACGAAACGAACCGGCGAGTGTACGTTAAATATGCGGTACACTTAATTAAAGTGCCGCGAGCGGCGGATAGACTAGATGATTCGTATGTGGTGATTTCAGGACACCCGGTATATGCCCTTCTCCACGATCCACGGACACATTTGACCCCGATCTCGGAGATTCGTGTAAGATTCAACAGGTTTTGACACGAGCCACTGTACAGAATACACCTTATCGCCGATGAACCCCCTCGACCGTGGTGCACGAATGAACATGTAACTTTAACCAACGTCGAACGAAAGAGATGAAATTGAACGTAACTTCCACCGAGAAACGATCCGTAATGAAAATATTCCTCGAATCGCCCAGGAGTGAATATTGGGACGTAATAAAAAAAATAAGAGCTATCGTAAAGTTTTCTAGTCGAGCGCCTCTGCGCCTCGCATGAAGGGAAGAAAAACGAACCGCTGTTTCCAGTTGGTACTGAAGGCCTACCGCCCGTACAAGTCGTACACAAGTGAAAATTCAGCTGCGACGCGGTGGAAAGTTCGAAAGCGTGGAAAAGCGAATAGAGTGAAGAGAGCAAGGCAGTGATGGCTCTGAAGAGTGCAATGATGAAGAGGAGAGAGAGAGGGAGAGAGAGAGAGAGAGAGAAAAGGAGGTCTCACCAGTCGTTGGTGGGCATAAAGCAGGCTCCGCTGCTGACTTTATGGATTCGATTATTCGCGCTCGCTGCCTATGCAGCAGTTCTCTCGTGACCCGGCGTGCTCGATCTGTCAAGTGGAAAGGAAAGGCGTGGAAAAGGGGAGAGCGAGGGTGGAGAGACACTGGGAGGCAAAGTATAATTTAAATTTATAGCGTGCAAGCAGTGAGTTGGCAAGACTGCCCTAGAGGCGCTGCATAAATGATTGTGCCCCTCTGCTTTTGTCTTATCATTTCCCCTATCCTGCGCGATATCGTGATTTCCATCTTGCTGCATTTAACGGACAGATTTAAATTCACGAGCCTACGAGGCCGTTTTCCTTCCCGTGAATTCGCTGACCCAGTTCTTAGAAAAGTCTGTAGGTTCTCGATCTGCCGGTGTCGGAAGGTTAGTCGTGTCCTGCGATGTTTCTCGAACTCGCCTCGGCGTTACAAGTTGAAATATCCGATGATAAGGCTGATTCATTGAATGCCCCGACGTCGTGTTAATCATCGAAGAATAGACTCGCCCGAGAACACCTCGAATCTCGTTCCGGCGTATCGCGAACACAGACCAGGGATTCTTACGGGGCCGTTGTATCGACTGAAGACCGGAATCGCGATCAATGAGCGGCTCACGTACACTGCCACTGGCAGTGGAAAGAATCAGGATACTGCGTCACAACTTTTTCATCGTGTTTCTTCTTTTTACGATCCACCAAACTCCGGAGTCTCATCTTCTCGACGGGCATCCTGCATTCCAACGAGAAGAAGAAAGAGCGTCGGGGGGGAGGGTGGGTGTTGCGGAGGTGTATAAAAAGCACTTCAAAGCGGAAAACTTAATTCTTTTTACGAATCGCGGCGTCAACCTTTCCGCACTCGTCAACGGCAAGGTACGAGTATCTCGAGCCGGAATAAAATTTTTTACAATCTGCCAATTGGACGAAGTGGCTTCGGCTGTAACCGGCGACGTTATTGCAGACACGCCGCTGTAAGTCTGCCCGCTGTAAGTCTGCCGCTTACTGGTCCCCTGTTTCCGCCTACGTTTCCGCTTTATGCGTCTAACGACGAATCGCGCATGACGGACGTGAGATTTCTCTCTGCCGAACGTTTCCAGCCCCCATTTCTTGGCCAGTCAAGCCCGTCCCCGCCATTCGCCGTGTACGCCGGCCAGTTTCTCGCTATTTCTGACAGACATTTTATTGTCCATTCCGTCGAGGTTGCTACCTGTCATACCTCGCCAGCTCTTTCTTCGTGCAACGATCGTTAAAATGCGACGTGTGAGGCGGCCAGCGCGTGAGGTCAGCGTCTTTGCTCACAATTTCGACTTACGATCCACTGATCGGCGTGCGCAAAAATTGAAATCTCCGGGGAGATATTCCTACCCGACAAATGTCGCGGATAACGTGCCTTCCAATCCACCGTCGCGTTTCAGGTGGCATATCGGCCGGATATGATACTCGAATCCGCTCGACTGAATTGGCTGGAATCATCGCGACAGAGATGAGAATACAGAGCTCACAGATCGAAGTTTTCCATTTACCGTTTTCCGCTCCCTTCCGTTACGTATATCGATGTGTGTATAATACGACGGCAAAATATGCATGACAAATATTACAATGCCCGTTGCACTCGAGTCTGGAAACGTGTCCGGTTACTAACCTGGGACTCATGCGATCAGACAGCAGCGGCGGAAAGAACGAGGACGTTCTCAATCGACGATTGTTTATTCACCGTGCTCCCCCTTTTCTACTTTCCCCGTCTGCCGACTTCGGTACACCGCGCTCTCCCATTTGACTATAATTTCCAGAGAGACTACAAGAAGTGGATGTCGGAACGATCGCTCGGAAATATGGCATTTCAATGCGGAAATTGGACCTAGCAATTTATTTTTTTCCACTTCTTTTCTTTAACCCCGCCGGAGCGTATTCTGGTCGCCCCTCAGCTCTTTCTTTATAAAATTTCACGGCAGAGGCGGTCTCGCGTCGTTGGAGAGAAAGACGCAGTCCGCAAGCATTATAGGAATACCCGTCGAATCCGAGAAGCCGCTCTGCGAAGCTGTACAGAGACATGTGCAGACTACGTCGACGCAAATTTCGAGGGTGTGCGAGAATAGACATAGGACGAAGGACAGTTTCAGCGGGCGTCGAGGAGAGGGCGAGCACGGAGCGTAACGTTCACAGGACAACGAGGTCCATCCCGTAGACAAAGACGGATTAGCATAGGAATTACTTCCGACCGGACGATAAAGCCCCAAGCGTCCGGGGCCGCCTTCAAAGCCGACGACGCTGTTTCGTGACTTGTACAGGTGAACGAGGCGCATTTCGACGTAGGAAATTGGCACGCCCCAGCCGTGGAACTTGCACCGTATTATTCCAATTCCGAGGGTCCTGGCTCGATACCTGTCGCAGAGCTTCGTAGGTGGATCGACCTTCCAACTACGTCAGGCTACTTCTACACCGGCTCCGGTGCTCTACGGTGCTCTTTCCAGGGCCGTTTGATGAAACGGCCAAATAGAACGCCCCCCGTTCCCGGCTGTGCAGGAGAAAGGAGGAAATCGATTTCTTCCTGGGTAATATTCCCTTCCGATCCGAGCTTGCCAAGGGAAACGAAGGACGTGCCGATGATCGCTGCCTCATGACTCTCTCAACTCTTCCACGGGCGTTTTCCGGCAAAGCGTTAGTTTCGATTAAGCAACGAGCGCCGCAATCGAAATTATCCGCTGTTTGGAAGCGTAACGAGACGGCGATGGGGAAGATCGATTTGAGTGGAGCGAAATAAGAAGGCGCGATCTTTGAACAAAGCGAGGGAAAGTCGAAAGGGAGGACTGTCTGCGAAATATAACGAGGGCCGTCGGAAGGGTAGCGGGGCTGAAACGAGAAAAGCCGGGGAAGCGGAAGAGGGAAAGGAATTGGAAGGGAGCAGAAGAATATTACTCGAAATAGGATGACGTTAATATTCTGCTTTATATCGAACAGGGGTAGACAAAGCGAGAAAGTTTTCTGCAGGAGGAAGCAAGTGACGCCGTTTCCTCTCGTCAGTGTGCTATCTTTTATTGAAGATTCTATCGTCAGCAGAGAGAATGAATGGCGTGACGATGATATTCTAATTAATACCGTCCTAAAAAGACTTAATAATGTGAAACGTGCTAGTACAAAAATGTCCGGCGGCGAAGTCATCCGAAATGCCTGAAATCTCGTCTCCCGCGCAGTCTGCCATTTTAAACGCTTTACTTAATATCAACGAAATTGAAAAAAAGAAACCCAATGCAATTCCTTTTATCGCGTATCATTGCAAATGAGCGAAGTTAAGTGCCTGTCAGCGTCATTCCGCCGCCGAGCGGAGTCTTCCGCAGTCTTTTAAACTCGTGGAAACTTCATTAAGAAATTTGGTGCTGGAGGGGCCGCAAGTGCATCCGCTCCTGTCATAATATCCAAAAGTCTTGCGCCGTCGGCCGTACGACGGAAAAAGAAGTTTAAATTTAGTTAGAGGAACTGGCTCGCCGGCGAAGGCTAAATGAAATTTATTTAGTATGTCGTTTCGGTCGAACGCCCTTAAACGCATAACTTCTCGAACGGAAGGCGTCGCTCATTAATAGAGTTCAACGAAATCGCAAACGCCCGCGCAGAAGGGCACATTCACCGGATCATTGCAAAAAGAAGAAACGTAAACATTGAATGGCTCTTAATACGGTCTGCATTGCTGAACGTGTACACAACCGTGATAACCGATTTCGCCGTTAAACTATTGCAGTCTCCTGTCCGATAATTCGATTCTTTTCTTCTTGAAACGAAGACGCTGTGTAAAATCGTTTCTATACGAAACCGATTGATTTCGGGAATCCATTGACGTCTATCCGACGTGAAACGTAGTAATTCGTGCGAACACGTTGTCATATTTCGAGTTTAACACTAGGTTTACGGGCGTTTCTTATATACATATCTCTACGAGGTGAAAATACGTATTTAGATTAAAAAGTCAATTTATTCAAACTAACGCTGTCTAAGATCGTTGAACAATATAATTGGCTTCACATGAAAAAATAAAATATTACTAAGTCAAGATTTTTTTCCGAATATCTTTTCGATACGTAGAATGTAAACATTTAGTCTGCTGCATGCTGAACGTGTACACAACCGTGAGATTTCGACTATGACGCGAAGATCTTTCCTCTGAAACGTAAGCGAGTTCGTTCAATACGATCGATGTAACATGACCCATCCGACCACACAATTTGCTTTGTCACATTATCAAGGCGTTATTGAGATAATGAGTTGGGGGCACCTTAGACTTTTCTTTCACTCTAATATTTACTATTGGAGGAATAATTTTACAAACAAAGCAAATATATAAGGATTGTTTACGTAATCAGATCCTGCGAACCGTTGTCAATTTGACGCGTTTCGAACCGTAGAGATGAAACACGGCAATAATATACTTTGCATCACATACAAATTTCAAAATTTATAAAGTTTTCTAAAATGTGGTATAATAATAATTGTGTGTATATACTCGTTTTAAAATTATTCCTCCAATAGTAAATATATGAAAGAAAATGCCCCCAACTCATTACGATGCAAAGTGGTTAAGATTATTGCTATAGCTTTTTGCGTGTTTCATTTAATATTTTATTTTTTGAAATCCGTTTGAATAAATTTATTTTTTAATGTAAATACGTATTTTCACCTACCCGTCAATTTCGTATAAGAAACACCCGTAAACCTAGTGTTAAATACCAAGAGGTACAACTCTTAAATGGGATGCCCCGAATATTTGATAAAATCCTCGGAATTTCCTCAGGTTTAGGGGTATCTAACATGTGAATATCCGACGTAGAATGTAAACATTGAATGGCTCTTAATACGGTCTGCATTGCTGAACGTGTACACAACCGTGATAACCGATTTCGCCGTTAAACTATTGCAGTCTCCTCTCCGATAATTCGATTCTTTTCTTCCTGATTCGCTCATCCCTCACGACAGGAGCGTGGGGCGCTCTCAACTGTCGGACAATCGAATTGCGACAGTACAAAGGCGATGTAACGTCGCTCAGAGGCTCGTAAATGTCGGGAAAGAGCGCGAAACGAGGCACGACGACGTGTAATCAACGAATTGATCGAATTATAGTTGCTTGCCGGGAGAAAAGGTTGATCTCACGCCCACAGGGAAATTACCGATCGACCCCCTTCGACCCACGCCGACGTCCCGCGGCGTCTTTAATTGATAGCCGTAATAATTAAGCGTGCCGTTTTCCGACGCTTGATTTACCGAGACGGACCAATTGCCACGAAACGGATGCACCGAACAGTCGGCGAAGTCCACTGCGGACGTGGTAGCGAACAAAGCGAGCAATTAGAATGTTCGCCGCTCGTCAAATTACACGATCTCTCAACCACGGAAAGCCTGTTCGCGACGCGCACTTCGGAATTGCACTTGATAGTTTTGGCCTGCCCGCGGATGGCAATGCGGATGTTCGGGATGCGCGCAGTTTCGTCAATCCGCGAAAAAGACTGTCTCCGCCATCGAGAACGAAATATATCCGCGGCTACGAACTTCTGAAACTTCTTCGGAATCCGCTGAATTTCGAAATACGTTTCCACATCGATCGCGAAGTTCGCACAAAGTGACTGTATAGTTTTCCTCGCGTACATTTTCCGCGCCGCTTGAAATCAACGCGGCTACGGCGTTATTAAAATATTCGTTATTGAAATCTCATTTGTTCCGCTTTAACGCACTTGGTTCAAGCCGCATTAGTTGCATTTTATTTTTCCACTTGCGTATTCGCTTTTCAATTACCGCTCACCTTATTCCGCTTTTAATTACCCGTGTCTCTCGTTTTCCATTATTATTTCGATTATCAACGCATTTACGATCCCCGGTCGCGTATTTCGATTTTTCCACCGATGGCACCGCGAACCTTTAGCGCACCGCTGATTGAAGTAACAGTTATTATCGCGTCAGCTGACGTGTGCAATTAACTCGCAGACATCAAACGACAATGTTATGAGTTTTAAATTACCCCGCTTATCAGCGATTTTCATTGCGGCGTCTGGAAAACACCGAGAAAGCGTCTCAGAAAGCATAATTTACTTCCGCTCAGCGGAAAAAGCTTACCAGCGGGATTCCGCGAAACAGATGTACCTTTGAACTGCAAACGTAACGTGGAAATAGAAGCGTTGTGGCTCTTTAAAGAAGATCTTCCACGTTAATCGAAAAGCCGAGAGCAAACGTTCGCACATATTCTGACCGGATTCATTCCCCTGGCCGTGTAATTATTTGTATCTCAATCTACTGCAAAGTGAGCAGATCGCGGTTTATTGGCACCGCGGGACTTTGGGGTCGCTGGAATTAATGGCACACGCACTAGGTCGGAGAACGGACCGGAGGCTAATGCGAAGTAGGAACGTACGACGCAGAAGTTCTGCACGAAGAGGAGGTATAAGAAACGGGAAGAAAACACAAAATTCCCACACGAGAGACGAAAGCGATGGTTCGTTCCGGCTAAATCCCGTTACTTAGCGAAATTGAACCGACCCAGATGGGTTTGTTTGATGGTCCCGCACGGTCATACCGACGGCGAATGTCCACCCAAGTTTATTTTCGCATAAAATCGTAGACGAATACATTGCCGATGGATCACGTACCCACTGACAATATTCGTCGTCCGTGTTTACAGAGCGACGCATTTTTACAAAGTGCTTTTGGCTCTCACTGAGCTCGACATCGTCCATATTTTCGCTCCCCCATTTTAATCCTGACGGCTACCGTATAAACCTTTAACACGTTCCTACTCTTAAAACATCCTGTCTCAAAGCTTGTCCATCTACACTAAACTGATATTTAATTTCGTCCCGGGGCAGTCGTTTCTACATCCAATCCCGTTCGGAATACTTCTTCCTTAAATCATTAAGACACAGTTTCACAGCGTAAAACTTCACGTCTTCTCAACTATGCACTTTTCCTCTCACAGTATTATTAAATAGCTCTCGCTTACGAGGTTTGCATCTTAAATCGCAGATTGCAGAAATCTCTCCGTTGAAGTTCATTTACCCTTTTAGGGGACTGTTTTGACAGAGCGTCCGATAAGTCTTACATCGCATCCGCTATCAATCAAGTTGAACAGCGTGCAGAGCGATGATCCCGGGTAGGTCGTTGGGCAAGTTCGCCGATGATCAGGATTGCCCTGAGGTCAGAAGGACACGTAATTAGGGAGCACGTAGCATATCGACCCCGCGAAGCAATTCCATGGTCAGCAAGCTGGCCTTGATCCTTAGACGACGACGACGACGACGTGGGACATACCTGTGGCATGGGAAAATCCTAGATTTCCCGCGGGACCTGCTGCACGTCGTGCCACTGTCTACCTGACGAGTGTGCCTTACTTCTTTTCAACGCTCGAGTACATCTCAGCACAGTATCAGAATTCAATTTGAAATTTAATGCAGTCAAGAGTCCATCGTTACTTTGCCTCGTTTAAAAAATTGACCGCGTTCAAAAGGTTAAGCGGTTATAAGATATATATAATGATCAGCAATATGCGATAGGAGGGTTTCCATTTTTCTTTCTTTTGTTTTAATAAAAATGTTAAGAGGACACTTTATTGCGTTGTCGATTTTTTGTGGCTTGTAACTAAGCATGTATCTTAACACTTTATCGACCTCTGGCCGATTAATCGGTTTTTCAATGTTCTCTTGTTAATTCCGTAGAGAATACTATTCCGTTTCATGTATTTTACAATATTTGTTTACAAGTAGTTATATTAGATAAAGTAAATATCAAATGATATTATGACAATTTTGAATGACCATGAAATTACACTGCTTGGAAACCAAAGGATTCTCGAAGACACAATGAGTATTTTATGAAATATTTTCTTTACGAACATCTTCAGTCAATAGCGGTCGATAAAGTGTTAACACTACACGTACCAAGCGGCGTCAAATAGCCTCTTTCAACATTTACTTTAAAATCGTACATTCATTATTATTGTATTTCTATCGCTCATTTGACTTTCTATAAATTCTTATTTTATCTGATTATTCAATTTCTCGCTTTAATGAATTGGGAATTTCTGTCTGAAAATCAACGTTTATTTCATGAGGATTAAATGACACCTCATGGTAAGAATAGGTATGTGTAAAGTACTGGGACGTTTAGAGTTAAAGTAGTTAAGTAGCTTTTTAATAGCTAGTTTAACCTAGCAACCCCATAACATAGTCTAGAGTGTGTTTCTTCAAGCCGTTAACCGTACTTTTACGTGATATTAACGATGATATCTATTTTCAAAGATTAATTGTTTGCCTACATAAAATCATTATGCTTCTCAAACTGTTCCAAGCATAGTGAATAGACAGTGATTTACTTCCTACATAAATAACCTTCTATCCAGTGGTACACGTCTGGAGGGAATTAATATTAATGTTTTTCACGTATTTCTACATGACAGATCTGTTCTCATATTACGTGAATTAACGGTCAATTTTTATTTCGTGGAAACATCAGAAAATTATCAAAGCATTAAAAGTGAATTCATTTTACACTCTCCTCTTATAAAGCCAGCACTAATGTTCCGTAACATTTCACGTGTGCATTTAAGTTCGAAAGAAGGCGAAGTCCGAAGGTTCAGAGCGTCTTTTGACCGTGCCTTGATGCGTGTGGATATTCGTACGTTAGAGAAAATATCGCCGTGAGAGAAGACCTGCGGCTGTTTTGTCAGACATGAATCGAGATGCGCTTCGATGAACCGTCACATCGATGACGACGTCCGCAGATTCTTGCTTAGAGCGTTCCCGTTTCGCGTTCTCTCCATTTCCCGCGCACGAAGACGCTGTGTAAGATCGTTTCTATACGAAACCGATCGATTTCGGGGATCCATTGACGCCCATCCGACGTGAAACGTAGTAATTCATGCGAACGCGTTGTCATATTCCGAGTTTAAATACCAAGAGGTACAACTCTTAAATGGGATGCCCCGAATATTTGATAAAGTCCTCGAGATTTCCTTAGGTTTACGGGTATCTAACATGTGAATATCCGACGTAGAATGAAAACATTGAATAGCTCTTAATAAGTCTGCATTGGTGAATGTGTACACAACGGTGATAACCGATTTCGCCGTTAAACTATTGCAGTCTCCTCTCCGATAATTCGATTCTTTTCTTGCTGAAACGAAGACGCTGTGTAAGATCGTTTCTATACGAAACCGATCGATTTCGGGAATCCATTGACGCCCATCCGACGTGAAACGTAGTAATTCATGCGAACGCGTTGTCATATTCCGAGTTTAAATACCAAGAGGTACAACTCTTAAATGGGATGCCCCGAATATTTGATAAAATCCTCGGAATTTCCTCAGGTTTAGGGATCTCTGACATGTGAATATCCGACGTAGAATGTTATTTGCCGAAGATAATACGCTATCTTCGTTCTCGTCATACGTTTCTTCCCTTGCTATGGCAAGACGTCCTATCGTCTTCAGGATCGATAGATCGTTGTCGAAGTTTGTACAACGTCTGTGCACTCCGATGCGCGATGGATTCGGAGGCAACGAATGGATGGAAATATAGAAAGAGAAGGGAAGAGGCCAGGAGAACATAACGGGGAGGTAAAGGAAAGTTCGAGAAACAGGAACACTCGGGTCATGAGCTGCCAGCACATAGTGCAATCTCGTGTCAGGCTGCCTCATTCATAAATTGGTTAAAACTTGGAGGAAGCGACCAGCGTGATCCAATTAGTCTTCTACCGGCGCTCAAGGCTGCCAGCAAACACGCAAGCTTCATGGTCGGCGGAGTGTGGCGTATGTTCAACGGGAATCATGGATTGTTTCGAGCTACTCGAACAGGCACTGATCTTCCAACGTTGTGTGCCCGATGATAAACGTGTCCCACGCCGTTAAGCTGTTGGCACGTTTAAATTAATGCATTCCCTTTTTCGCTACCAATTATTCTGAGGCCGTCAGTTTGGCATTAACAATTAACACTTTAACGACCGCTAGTCGATTAATCGACCCTTCGGTTACAACTGCTATTTACCGGTAGCCGATTAATCGGCTTTTCAGTGGTCAACGGTTATATTAGATAAAGTAAATATCAGATGATATTATGACAATTCTAAATGACAATAAAATTACACTGCTTTGAAACCAAAGGATTCTCAACAACACATTCAGTATTTTTCAGTTACAAAGATTTACAGATAGGCACATACACAAGTCCTGCGCGATATCTAAAACAGAGTCGGTCGTTAGTGAGTGGCATCTTCAGTCAATAGCGGTCGATAAAGTGTTAATATTACAAACAGTGTTAACATTATAACACTGTTTGTAGGCTTCATATTGATAACTAGCAAAGCAAATTTGTATAATTGGTTGCTGGAAGAACCACAGTTGCCATGTGCTTCGGTTTCAAACAAGTAATACTTTTTTGAAATTGAATGAGTTTAAGAGAGAAATTAATGTATTCCCTTTTTCGCTACCAAATATTCTGAGGCCGTCACTTTGGCATTAACAATTAACACTTTAACGACCGCTAGTCGATTAATCGACCCTTCGGTTACAACTGCTATTTACCGGTAGCCGATTAATCGGCTTTTCAGTGGTCAACGGTTATATTAGATAAAGTAAATATCAGATGATATTATGACAATTCTAAATGACAATAAAATTACATTGCTTCGAAACCAAAGGATTCTCAACAACACATTCAGTATTTTTCAGTTATAAAGCTTTTCAAATAGGCACATACACAATTCCTGCGCGATATCTAAAACAGAGTCGGTCGTTAGTGAGGGGCATCTTCAGTCAATAGCGGTCGGTAAAGTGTTAATATTGCACACTGTTTGTAGGCTTCACATTGATAACTACCAAAGCAAACATTGGTAACTACAAAAGCCGATTAATTGGCTTTTCAGTGGTCAACGGTTATTTTAGATAAAGTAAATATCAGATGATGACAATTGACGACAATTCAATGATGACAATTCTAAATGACAATAAAATTACATTGCTTTGAAGCCAAAGCATTCTCAACAACACATTCAGTATTTTTCAGTTATAAAGCTTTACAAAGGGGCACATACACAATTCCTGCGTGATATCCAAAACACAGTCGGTCGTTAGTAAGTGGCATTTTCAGTCAATAGCGGTCGGTAAAGTGTTAATATTGCACACTGTTTGTAGGCTTCACATTGATAACTACCAAAGCAAACATTGGTAACTACAAAAGCCGATTAATCGGCTTTTCAGTGGTCAACGGTTATTTTAGATAAAGTAAATATCAGATGATGACAATTGACGACAATTCAATGATGACAATTCTAAATGACAATAAAATTACATTGCTTCGAAACCAAAGGATTCTCAACAACACATTCAGTATTTTTCAGTTATAAAACTTTACAAATAGGCACATACACAATTCCTGCGCGATATCCAAAACAGAGTCGGTCGTTAGTGAGTGGCATCTTCCGTCAATAGCGGTCGGTAAAGTGTTAATATTGCACACTGTTTGTAGGCTTCACATTGATAACTAGCAAAGCAAATTTTTATAATTGGTTGCTGCAAGAACTACAGTTGCCATGTGCTTCGGTTTCAAACAATTACTACTTTTTTGAAATTGAATGAGTTTAACAGAGAAATTAATGCGACCCTTCGGTTACAACTGCTATTTACCGGTAGCCGACTAATCGGCTTTTCAGTGGTCAACGGTTACTTTAGATAAAGTAAATACCAGATGATATTATGACAATTCTAAATGACAATAAAATTACACTGCTTTGAAACCAAAGGATTCTCAACAACACATTCAGTATTTTTCAGTTATAAAACTTTACAAATAGGCACATACACAATTCCTGCGCGATATCCAAAACAGAGTCGGTCGTTAGTGAGTGGCATCTTCCGTCAATAGCGGTCGGCAAAGTGTTAATATTGCACACTATTTGTAGGCTTCACATTGATAACTACCAAAGCAAATTTGTATAATTGGTTGCTGCAAGAACCACAGTTCCCATGTGTTTCGGTTTCAAACAATTACTACTTTTTTGAAATTGAATGAGTTTAACAGAGAAAGAGAGAGTGAGAGAGAGAGGTCCCATGGAGGACGTAATTTTCTCTTGAAATTTTCGTTTTAGCTGGTTCAGTGAAAATGTATACCCTGCGCAAGTACGTGTACAGTTCGCGAACGTGCCATGCTTTTGTCGAGACAAAAAGATCAAGGGGAAAAATAGCGAGCGCGAAGAAGGAAAAGGAAAATATACATCGCGCCACGGCATCTACCCTGCCATGTCAGGGCAGAAATTATAAAATGCGAACAAATACTGTCGCACCGTTACGTTGTTCCGACTGTGTACGTGATTCTGGTCCGGCGAAAAGTTACGTGTTTCTCCGTTCGCGGATTAAATCCTCACTGAAATTTGTATATATCGTAGTGTTCGAGCTGTGAATTTCCGCATGCTTTCCCTCAGCATCTCGTCCTCATAAATTCGGACCATTTTGCCGCGGTCACCGTGTTTTCTCAGAAAACCGTCGTCGTGGGTGTAATTTGTGCGAAACGCGCATGGCACAGACGTTTATCCAGGTAACTAGACTCATTTTGAACTAAATATTAAAGGTGTTCGAGTATATTCATTGGTTTGATAATTTTAGACCATCGTTTTATGCCGGTTGAAAAATATTCTGCCCATCACCATTTAAAATGTGGTTCAACATCGCCGTGAAAGCATGATTCACAGTCAACAGGTATTTCTTCAAACATTTTTCTATGAGTAGATCGAAAGTATAGGTTCGCAAGCGCTTTAACACTAGGTTTACGAGACCCGCCAATTTGACGGATTTCAAACTTTGAAATGAAACACGCAAAAAACCATAGCCATAATCTTAACTACTTTGCATCGTAAACTCCTAATTTCATTAAAAGAGTTTATACACACAATTATTATTTCCTTAAGCTTTCTAAATTTTGAAATTTGTATGTGGTATACCTATCTTTACGAAACCTGTCAAATTGACGGGTTAGCTTATTACGTAAACAATCCTTATATATTTGCTTCGTTTGTAAAATTATTCCTCCAATAGTAAATATAAGAGTGAAAGAAAAGTCTAAGAAGCCAGCCCCCAACTCATTATCTCAATAGCGCTTCGATAATGTGACAAAGCGAATTGTGTGGCCCGGATGTCATGTTACTTCGTATTGAACGAATTCGCTTACCAGAGTGATCCTCGCGTCATTCGGAACTTAAAGTATGCAGCAGACTAAATGTCGTATCGAAAAGATATTCGGGAAAAAAATTTAGACTTATTAATATTTTGTTTTTACGTGAAGCCTTATGTTGTTCAACTCAGACTTAGTTTGAATAAATTGATTTTTTAATGTAAATACGTATTTTTACCTTCCCGTCAATTTGACGGGTGCTCGTAGAGATAGGTATATAAGAAATGCCCGTAAACCTAGTGTTAAGAAAGATCACATAAGAATTAGGGAAGATTCGCGATTTATAAGCGTCGTACGAGTGGGAAAAGTCGTGTGAATTCACGAACGTTACATAACTTATGGCCCTAAAAATAGGTGATTTATTAGTACTTCTCAACGGCAATTACGTACACACGGATGCACAGCGCCGAACAGAAGCACGCTTCTGCTTCAGCACGCTTTTTGCCGCGGAAACGACATAAATCTCCGCGTAATCTCATTTACGTTGCATGGCTTCGTGCGCAATAAATTAGGCTAAGAAATATCACCACATTGCTTTTCCGTGAGTTCATTCGTTTATCAATAACAACACCCGTGTAACGCCAGTCAGACAAATGATTTCGCTCGATCCCCAGATATCCCTCGGTTAAACGTTATTTACTCGAATACATTTCCGTGTCGTCTTAATTAGCGTGCAAATATATTTCAAAGTCCGCCTTTTGCGATTGCACCTGGCGCTTTCAAAGATAACATGTCTTCTCGTTACACCGTATGTCATATATGCGGATTCACAAAGCAGACACATTCACATGACATATTTGCTGTATTTTGTTGAAAACCCCGATTTATTATGACAACTGGTTTGCCCAGAAAATAATTTCCGCGTGACGCCGCATCAATGTAGGATAAAAGCAGGCAGCATGCCCGCGAATCAGTTCAATCGATTCACGGCGCGCGGTTCCGGCGGCTAAACGAACATTTTTATCGGCGATTATCACTGTGTCGGGGATCAATTCGTCTTCTCTGAAATGTCTTCAACGTTCGATGAACCCGGCTCGAAGGTATACAATAATTACTGAGGATAAAATTTATCCATCGACTCTCATCATGTGACTATACACCGCATACCTCACGCAATCACTATTTGTGTGCTGTTAATAGGGGGAGCTGAACTTCAGGATTGTTGACAATGTGCTAATCGGCGCCGACGCGCCGGTAAACAGAGAATGCATCAACATCGGCAAATTAATTCTCGAAAGGATGGCTACAAATCGGGACCTTGTTGGTCAGGTATTATCGGCACAGATTTTATTGACACGCTTAACACTTTGACTGCCGTGATGGTCACCGTTGACGGGCGCAAAAGATTTTACTGAAGATCCAAAATATTCGCAATGAGTAGCAATAATTATTTTATAAATGCAGTTATTGTTAGGATAGTGATGCGGTCCTATGGTCTTCAATACCTGCACATTATTTACATTTTGCATAATTCAGTCAAATGCTGTAGCATCGCCGTTCTATAACAGCAAAATACAATACGCTCTGGCAGGTTTCACCGTTCCAGTATGAATTGCTGTTAAACTTTGAATGCCGTAATGATCACCGCTGACCAGCGCAAGAGATTTTACTGAAGATCCAAAATATTCGCAATGAGTAGCAATAATTATTTTATAAATGCAGTTATTGTTAGGATAGTGAAGCGGTCCTATGGTCTTCAATACCTGCACATTATTTACATTTTGCATAATTCAGTCAATTGCTGTAGCATCGCCGTTCTATAACAGCAAAATACGCTCGGCAGTCACCGTTCCAGTATCAATTCAAATTCCAGAATCCAGAATCAATTCGCTTCATTGCAAATTTTTTGTAATTTTAGTAAAATCTCTTGCACCGATTACCGGTTACCACTATGGCAGACAACGTGTTAACACTTTGAATGCCGTAATGGTCACCGGTGACCGGCGCAAAAGATTTTACTGAAGATCCAAAATATTCGCAATGAGTAGCAATAATTATTTTATAAATGCAGTTATTGTTAGAATAGTGATGCGGTCCTTTGGTCTTCAATACCTGCACATTATTTACATTTTGCATAATTCAGTCAAATGCTGTAGCATCGCCGTTCTATAACAGCAAAATACGCTCGGCAGTCACCGTTCCAGTATGAATTGCTGTTACAAGATCGTAAATAGGTTTCATTGCAAATTTTTTGCAATTTTAGTAAAATCTCTTGCACCGATCACCAGTGACCACCGTGGCAGTCAACGTGTTAACACTTTGAATGCCGTAATGGTCACCGCTGACCAGCGCAAGAGATTTTACTGGAGATCCAAAATATTCGCAATGAGTAGCAATAATTATTTTATAAATGCAGTACTTATTAGAATAGTGATGCGATTCTTTGGTTTCCAATACCTGCACATTATTTACATTTTCCATAATTCTGCTGTAGCATCGCCGTTCTATAACAGCAAAATACGCTGCACCGTTCCGATTACCGGTTACCACTATGGCAGACAACGTGTTAACACTTTGAATGCCGTAATGGTCACCGGTGACGGGCGCAAGAGATTTTACTGAAGATCCAAATTATTCGCAATGAGTAGCAATAATTATTTTATAAATGCAGTTATTGTTAGAATAGTGATGCGGTCCTTTGGTTTTCAATATCTGCACATTATTTACATTTTGCATAATTCAGTCAACGTGTTAACACTCACCGTTGAATGCCGTAATGGTCACCGGTGACCTATGGCAGACAACGTGTTAACACTTTGATTTTACTGAAGATCCTGAAGAAAATATTCGCAATGAGTAGCAATAATTATTTTATAAATGCAGTTATTGTTAGGATAGTGATGCGGTCCTATGGTCTTCAATACCTGCACATTATTTACATTTTGCATAATTCAATCAAACGCTGTAGCATCGCCGTTCTATAACAGCAAAATACGCTCGGCAGTCACCGTTCCAGTATCAATTCAAATTCCAGAATCCAGAATCAATTCGCTTCATTGCAAATTTTTTGCAATTTTAGTAAAATCTCTTGCACCGATTACCGGTTACCACTATGGCAGACAACGTGTTAACACTTTGAATGCCGTAATGGTCACCGGTGACGGGCGCAAGAGATTTTACTGAAGATCCAAAATATTCGCAATGAGTAGCAATAATTATTTTATTTATAAATGCAGTTATTGTTAGAATAGTGATGCGGTCCTTTGGTCTTCAATACCTGCACATTATTTACATTTTACATAATTCAGTCAAACGCTGTAGTATTTCATAGTATCGCCGTTCTAATACAGCAAAATACGCACGGCAGTCAACGTGTTAACACGTTGAGCGCCACGTCAGCCATCGGTGGTTGACACTGACATTTCCGTTTAGGCCGCGTCAGCCACTGTTGGCTGACAGTGTAAAATATGATATAAAACTAAAAAATTTACATTGTTTTAAGTAATTACTGAAAACTTATTTAAAATTTACTTGTTTTATTCATTACAGGATTGTATCATTAATGCATTTATATATTTCCTATCAAAAAGCTTAATGGGTTTTATTGAAACACGGTAAACATAAAAACCGTTGTCCTTCGTATCATAAAATGTTGCAATATGTTTAGTCATTTTTCTGGCCATTTCCCTATCGGATTGTATCGCATTTCTAAAATATACGTATTACATTGTCATAACCTAAATTACAATCTCGGCCGCAAGTCGATTTCGATGAAATCTTATTTAGCGGGCCAACGGTAAACAAGACAAAAAAGACTTGGCGCATTATGCGTCGAATGAATGCCCGTAAGCATTTTATTCTAAACGTAAACATCTTCTACTACGATAAGAAACAATGGCCTCAATATGTTTACGTATCGGTATCGACTAAATTTCAATCTGTTAGCAGTGCATTTCTATATCACAATACGCTTTTAAACAGCGTGCTTGGTGTGACTGAGATTTCCCTAAAAATACGCGTGGCGCTTAAGGTGTTAAACAATCAGCACTGAAATTAATGGAGTGACCCATTAGGTATAGGTAGGGACATATAAACTGACCAAGTTGAGTACGAATTCAATCCTCGCGCGGGGGTGTCTGGCTTGCAATTATTCCACTCATGACGCAGTTTCGACTCTCTATCAGTTGCGCTTTTCCAGGTCGACGCGATGACGGACCGACAGAACACTTTTGGCGAAATGAGGGACCGAAGCGTGAAGTGCGCACTTTGGCTTAAAAAGCAGGGCATTCAGCAGGGTGACGTCGTCGGAATTTGCACAGACAATCACCTCGACGCTTACGTTCCGCTGCTGGCGTCTTTGTACATTGCCGTCCCCTGCAATCCCTGGGATCACGACCTCTCTATACGTACGTTTCTTCCGTAACGTCTTCGCGTGTTAAAGAAATTCTTATCTCATCTATGCATTCTGCCGTAGAAAGCTCACATTACTATCTGTCGCTCGCTTCGCCGAAAATCATCTTTATGAACGCCGAATTCGCTAACAACATGGCGCAAGCCGTGAAGGAGCAGAATCTGAACACGAAGATCGTCACGTTCGGTCAGTTACCAGGATTCGAATCTGTCGACGAGATCGTGGCAAGCCAGGAAGGAGCGAATATCGACGAATTTCAATGCGAGGAAATTAAGAGTCCGGATCATGTTGCGACGATTATTTGCTCGTCCGGCACAACTGGGTTACCAAAAGGAACGGAGATCTCGCATTCTTCTCTGATAAATTACATAAACCTGATCGAGATTCACAACTTAACCGGGCACGTTTCAATGTGGACACCGACATATCGCTGGCATTACGGACTATCTCTGGCTTTAAGAGCGATTCTTACAGGTTCGAAAAGGATTATTGTGCCCGATTTTGATGACGACGTTGCCTTCTCCGAGTTTATCGAGAAGTATAAGGTAAGTAGAACGTCAGATGATGTTTCTTTGATTATTGATGTCTATTGAGGCTTTATACGTACGCTGCCTAATATGTACAGTAACAGAACGTAAAGAAAAGAAAACTAATGCAAACAATAAAATGTATTTGCTCGCCGATATGCTATCGACTAGGCTTCGACTTCAATGAAAATATTGCCCACAGGTTTCGTGGCTCGGCACTGATCCATGTTTGCCGGTTCGTATGTTGAAGTACGGAGTTCTGCCGAAATATCGGTTACCGAGCCTGAGAATACTTCTCACTGGCGGCTCTCATTTCAAGCCAGAACTACAGAAAACCGTGTGCGAAATGTTGCCGCATACTCTCATCACACAAAGTTACGGTATGTGAGAAAAACTCAATGAATATGAAAGGATAACATAATGACAGAATTTCGGAACTTTCATTAAGAACAAATATTATGGCAGGAATGACTGACTTGGGTGGAATGGTCGCATACCAGCACCGAAAATGCAAGCCGGGATCTTCGGGTGTTGTCTCGAGAAATATTAAACTGAAAATCGTGGATCTCACGACGGGAAAGTCCCTGGGAGCGAATCAAACTGGAGAAATTTGGGTACAGTCACCGTACATGATGAACGGTTACCATAAAAACCCTGAAGCGACAAAGAAAATGGTCGACGAGGACGGTTAGGAAAAATTCATCCCCTTTTATGAGATCTAAGAGACGGACGGTTCTAAAACTCGATTATTTTCGCTGTTGTTGCAGGTTGGCTGCACAGCGGCGATTTAGGATACTACGACGAAGACGGGGAATTGTTCATTGTCGACAGACTATCGGAGTTTATCAACTACAAAGGTATTACGGTATCGCCAGCGGAAATCGAGGGTCTGCTTGAGAGTCATCCTTCGGTGCTCAAAGCCTCGGTTGTCGGTGTACCTAACGACGTATACGAAGAATATCCAATGGGTTTTGTCATCAAAGTGCCCGGCAGAGAGGTGTGTATTTTGCAAATTAAACCGCTCACGACGCTTTAAGCGCACCGAGGCGGAAGTCTGTTTCGTCAGTGCGTGTTGAAGCTGCCGATCTCGCGATTTCATTCGAATTGCCACGATCCTCGCAGTAGTCTTGAACGAAACGCCGTCAATCGTAAATTTCAGGTGACGGAGCAGGAGTTAATGGAGCTCGTGGAGAAAGAATTGCCGGACCACTGCAAGCTTCGCGCGGGTCTGAAGATCGTCGACGACCTTCCCCGAACGGCGACGGGAAAGATCTTCAAGAAGGAACTGAAAGAAATCGCCCGAAAGATATACGTGCCATAAGTTACCGACACGTACACAAGCGTCGTAATCTTTAAACCGTCAAATCCTCGGCCACACACATACTTACCCAACGCTAAGCTCGCAGTCGCCACTGCCGAGCGACCGTAATTAACAATCGCACACAAAACGACAATACTCTTACTCTTGATCGACACTAATAAGCTCGTAAAGCATTGCGCACGCTGTCACCGCTTCATTAGCGGTTTCGTTTGCACAAACGCCAAACTCGTTTAAACTGTGCCGCGGCCGTAAACGCAGCTGCAGCAAAGAATCATAATTTCATCAAACATTTCAACCCTCTCCGGCGGCGCGGTCGTGGTACGGTTAAGGATTACACAAGAAACATGGATCCGGCATCGCGAGCGGGAAGCAGCGCGAACGAGAAGAGGAAGAGAAGGACAAGGAAGGCGGGGTGGAAGGAGATACGCGAGCATTGTCCTCGAAAATACCACGGGCGTCGTGGCAAGCTCCTCCTTTCGCAATGCAACGGCCAACGAAGCAGAGAGCCTTCAGAGGTCTTTGTACGCGGTCGTCGTAGTTCTTCCGCTCGGCGGGCTCTCCTTTTCAGGAAAATTCGCCTCTCATTTTCTTCACAGATGGCCCGCGGGCTCCGTCTACTTCCCAGGTACTGGTCATCCATGCAACGAGTCCGAGTCAGAGGTCGTCTGTGAAATTCGTACTTTGTGGTGACCCGCGCAACCACGTACAATGTCCTCTTTGAATGGCGTTAGTCTCGCAACCTACGTCCCGAGCGGTTATGAACGCTGTTCTCTTTTCATGTTGCTTGATATTTCAATTTCGGACACGTAAATGCATAGGACCGGAGCTGAGCCGTGCTACGGATTTCGTGTGCAGGACGCTTCTTCGAAAACGGAGTGTGCCGCGGTAAAAATGTGTCCTCGGCCGGTTCGCTGTTTTAAGGGGAACCTCGTTGGTTCGAAAGTTACCAGCATGCTGCGCAATGATGCGTGTTCTCATTTGCGCTTGCATCAATGCCGAAAATTCAGACAGTGACTGGGTAGACGGACGTTATCGCACATCCGATCAAACGGAATTAATGACTGCAAGTGATAAGATAAGGTATATGTATTCAGTTTAAAATGTACTCATTGTGAGTCAGTGTAATGTTATATTGGTAAGCTGAACTGTACAGTTTCTCGGAATAAATTTAGCGTGTATCACAAATCATATCTTCGTAACAATAATATTTTTTTCATTCTGATGAAACGGCAAGAATTTCGCAACGTGCAATAACAGGAAACTGAGATACGTGTCTCGGCATTGAAGGTGTCGAACTCCCAAGTCAATTGTCAGAAGTAATTGAGCGACACGAAACGTGACAATCGCACATCTGCGAAACATGAGCTAGCTATTGCAAGAACACGGACGGAGAATTATGAAATTTCGCGGCCAAGGGACTGCCGGCATCGTCGCGTCGAACGTAGTCAAATATTCCGCCGCGGTAAATGTACTTTTTACGAAGTTCTCGCCGAAAAAGATAGTGGTTAAACCGCAGGAGATTCGTAATCTCAGACAGGTAGACGTACTGTTCCCCGTTTTCCATCTTTACTACTTTTTCTCCTCCTCCGTCTGTCCTCTTTTCCGTCTGCCTTCTCATCCCATTTACCTCCTTCCTCCTCGACGACCAGATAGGGTCGACGTTACTTTTTATTTCTACGCCCCGAAAGTCTGGACGACACCGTTTTAATTAAGCTCGTATAAGATCAGGCTCGCTATATACCAAAGACATCCGACCACCTCGAGAGAGCCTCGTAAACTCGGCCGAGCACCTTCTCTCCATCCAGATATCTCGAGACTTCGAAATCGCTTATTCAATTACCGAGAATATCACCGAAAGCAATTAATGCCCAACGGCTCCTGTCTCACGATCTTTTTCCCTCACTTTCTTCCTTCTCTCTTTTCCTCTCGAAAACTTTCTACAACTTCGTCTTCGTTCACCGCCCGACGCCGCTCTTGCGTCGGGAGGTTTCGTCCGCGAAGCATTTTGCTTAATCGATCTGTGCGTACTTTCTGCTTCAGAAATGTCAATGAGCAGTTGAAAGATCTTTACCGAATTTTCTCCACTTCCGCATCGCATCGACTTCACCGTAATGATTGAACCTAGCCATGAATCCTTGTCAGGTAAAAGCGGAAAAGAAGGCAGAGCCGCACGCGGTACGAGAGAGAGTATTTTATTCGTCTCATGTAAGAGATTTCAAGCGGAAGGGATTAAAAATGGGCATGCTCTTTACTCTCTCGAATGTGTTCCCGCAAAGATAAATGCCACCGATGCGTATATGTTGCCGCTGAAAATCTAGAGGTGTTGAGAATGTACGATGTGTCTCAAGTACCTTTCGTGTTCGTTTAATCGTCGCACATCAACGCACAGCCTTCTTCAAGGATCTTGTTTATGGTATTGGACGATCTCAAGCGTAACTGCGACTGCTGCAATATAGTCGTATTATTCAACGCTTGCACCCATTATCACAAATAGATAAATCCGTCTGCCAGCACAATCATCGACAAACGCGCTCGTTGTAGTGAAATATTCATGGTACCCGATGTAGCTTGTAATGTGACCTATATACGGTGTGTAACGTACGTATGAATTATTATGTTTGTTCTGTGTCGGTGCACCCTCCGCGGCTGTATGACTTGTGGGTGTGCACTGTGCCATATGAATGGTTTGTGTTAATTTCTATATTTACCCTCCGCTATCCTACCCACCACGCAAAGTTCCGCGCAGCATTCGAATACCATGCACTCGATAAAACATTTACGGATTTTTGATTAACGAAGAGCTTCCGAAGAAAGCCGAACTTACGCGTTAACGAGTCAGAGTGCAGTGAAATCGAAGTGCAAGCGATTAATTTCCAATGGGCGATGGGCAAACGCTGAGCACACTGCATCGATAATCCGAAAGCATTTCCCGTAGTGAAACGAAGGATATTTCGTATTATGTACGCGGAACAAGATGACGCGATACTCATGAATAAACTGGTTTGTAATAAACTCGAGTTTCAAATTGAATAATATCCATTTCTTTTCACCGGCGTGTCCAAATACATTTTCACTGGGGCAAAATGTCTGCTTCATTCCAACATATCCGGCGTTTATAACGCTCTTTCTGCCGTTTACCCGTTTCATATTTCACGTTGAAAAATGCTGCCAAAATCGTTGTACCGCGCTGATTGTTCGATCATCCGTCGCTACATCATATTTACATACGATTACCGAGAGAATTTTTCGGCACCACTTTAATTATTCCCGTCTCGTCGACGTTAATAATAACGTCAGACAGTTCTGGGAATACGGAGGCTAATGTAACTATGGGACTCGCGTAACCTGTATAATTTACACAGCCCTTACATTATTCTGTCTACGTAAGTTTGCGATTCTTAGGCGCGACTAGTTGTAAGAATAAACTGTACCGGAATAACTCAGCAAACGCCATATACGCTGTAGACAGTGCGCTGTTACAAAGCGCAGTTAACAAGGAGTCCTTCAGCTGTAACAAACTTCCTGCCAACAACGTAAACAGGTGCGGAAGCTAAGCAGAACGGAATAAACTCAAAGAACATTTTAAACCGGTGGGCATGTAGGCGCCCGAAAAATGGAGTATCAACAAGTAGAACGTTAAAAAGCCAGGATTTATGACGACAATAAGAAATGTCGGCGAACACGCGCCCTCATCAAAAAGCACTTCGTAAGTATTACAGCAAGTAACATACGCGCGTCGCTTTACGCTGATGCAGGCTTTCTCCGTGCTCCAATTCAACCTGAAAATCCGACGACTTCGACGCCGGACGGTGAAGGTATGTCTCCGCAATACTTCCCCGGGCAGACGGCCGTTCGCGAGCGCCGCAAGTTTTTGCATTTCTTAAAAGGGAAGAGTTACTTCCGGTTAATGCTCCGCGACAGGCATACATATTTATTATTCGCCAGACGAAGTGGAGATTCTCCATTGCTTCGTCGGCGCTATCTTACATTTTCATGGTACCGATCCAGCCTGTCCTCTTTCCCACCGACCGACGCCGTCGCCACCCCTTTCTTACTGCCCCCTGCACCTTCTCCCACTTTCCTCGTCCCCCTCAAACTTCCAATAGAAACGTCGAAGCAGAACCGGAAGCGCGTAGTAAACTTTCACGACGATGTTCCTTTGTGGAAGGTAGAACGAAGTTTCTGCTACTATCGACCGTAATGGCTAGATCAGAGACGGCACAGGCCGTTATGGCGCAAAGCCCCCGGCTTGATTCCTTATTGACTTATCGTGCTTACGTGCCGTTCGGTTTACAGACATGCGACTGTTTTGTTATCGTTTTAATGGCGCAACATCCTCTGCCACGGTATACGATCCTTCGTCAATATGGACCCAAGGTTCGTCTGATCCCTGAACATCTATCGCGTAACTGTTGCGTTTCAACTGATTACGTCCGAGACACGTTTCCGTATACTTGGTCTACAATAATAATATCTCAGTAGCAAAATAGCTGCATGAGACGATTTCCAGAGGCCGACAGCGTGCAGTTTCTATTGTTCAGCGATCATAAGTCATCATCATCGCGACGCATCGTATATCTGTTACCGCGAATGACCGAAATTGGAGAATGTCGACTTTCACCGGTGAATGTCAACAGATACCAAATACGTCGGTGAAAGATCGAATATTTCATTACATTGTTGTACATTCGGACCCTCTCCGGTGTGTGTCGACAATCACAGATATGCTCTGGTGGAGATCCAAAACAGAAGAGTCTTAAGAAGAGAGTTAAGTTGTGAAAGCAAGGGACTCTTGTGCAATTCAAAGTGTCATAATAGTTTAAGTTGTTGCAATAAATAAGATTTGAGTCACATAAGGAAGTAATTTTTTTATTAATATTATTTTCTTTTCTCATGTAGAATGTACTGTGTATTTTAAATTCTTGGTCATTTCTTTCAGAAAAAGAGGCGAAAAGTGGCATCACCCTTGTGACGTTCTATAGCGACTGAATTACGGAGAAGAAAATATAAATCTCGAACATGTTCAACATTCATCATTAGTGCATGGTGAATGTCAACATTTACCCGTGTAAGTCAGAAATAAGGGTGTTTAGCAAATATTTCGGACATACATCAAGCGACTATGTGAATGTTGACATTCATCAGTGAAAGTCGACATTCTCCAGATTTCGGTGTTTCACTGTAACACATACAATAATTGCGTCTAATTTTTCCTCTCACCAATGCTTCAGGCGCAAAATAGCACCATCGCCGTAAAATATTGACGCCAGCGTTTCACTTCAATGTGCTTAAGGAATTCGTAGATATTTTCGAAGAAGAAGGCATAAATTGGTAGCGTCTCTTAAGTCTTCTGGACGAGAAGTTGTCAAAGATCTCAGACCATTGACTAGCCAACACATGCTTAACGTGATTTGTAGTGAGTGAAGCTTAACCATTTTTTCAGTAACTTCGCTTGCTTTTTATTAGTTGTATCTTCATACGAAGCATTTTCGCAGAAACTGCAATGGGATGTACCTTACAAGACAAGGGTGCATTTAAATATGATTACCACGCGCGTGCGACGTATAGGATAGATATTCATTTACAGGTATAAACATAACCGATGCCAATGTAAACAGTTAACACAATCAACACTTCCTTGTTTATCGTCAATATATTTCATATATATGTTACCGTGAATGACCGAAATTGGAGAATGTCGACTTTCACAGGTGAATGTTATCAGATACCAAGTACCAGTGTCGACAATCACAGATATGCTCTGGTGGAGGTCCAAAACAGAAGAGTCAAAAAAGTGTCATAATAGTTTAAGTTGTAAAAGCAAGGGACTCTTGTGCAATTCAAAGTGTCATAATAGTTTAAGTTGTTGCAATAAATAAGTTTTGAGTCACATAAGTAAGTAATTTTTTTATTACGATTATTTTCTTTTCTCATGTAGAATGTACTGTGTATTTTGAATTCTTGGTCAGTCCTTTTAGAAAGAGAGGCGAAAAAGTTACATCATCCTTGTGACGTTTTATAGCGACTGAATTACGGAGAAGAAAATATAAATCTCCAATATGTTCAACATTCACCATTTGTGCATGCTGAATGTCAATATTTAGCGTTGTAAGTCAGAAATAAGGGTGTTTAACACATATCTCGGACATACATCAATACTAATGTGAATGTTGACATTCACCAGTGAAAGTCGACATTCTGCAGATTTCGGTGTTTGACTGTAACATATCCACAAAATAAAAGACCGAAACGACGCGTAACAACATTTCTTATCATCATTATGCACCGTGCTATATTCCGTCGCCGTAACAAGACAAAAAAGAAGAGGAAAGAAAATTCCCGGCGTGTGGTCGTAAAAGAAAGGAAGCCCGGTGCAGACTAACGACGTCTCATTCGGTGTCATCGCACTCTCCAGACGAATTTCTGGGCGTCGGGAGGAACGCTTATCACACGTCCATTTTCGACGCAACCTCTTAGCCGCATTATATTTCGTTTTTCTGGGGCCACCCGGTACCCACGCGTCTGTGCATAAATACCGCGCAATCGTGCACACGCGCGTAGACACACCGATAGAAACCCGTGCACGCACAGGTAAAGAACGTGTGTCGGGCTCTGCTGTGCATTCGCCGGTAGTTGGGTATATGCGATCACGTATTTTTCATATCTTCGCCGAGCAGACCCCGAGGTCGTTTTCGTGTTGTATTCTCTTATTGGTGCCCGAAACGAACGAAAGAACGAACCGACCGTGCGTCGTGTTCCTTTTCCCCTCTTACCGGGGTGTGCAAAACATGCAGCGCGGAATAGCGAGGCGCACGAGAAATTCCGCCAATAGAAAAACAACCAAATCTGCTTAATAATCGATTCATCAAAATCTTAATCCTATATGAATCGGAATGGAAAATTACCTTTTCCCTCTTCCGACGCGTATTTGAAGCGTATATTCTTTAATCTTTGCGGTCTGGATTCGTTTGTCACGATGATCAATATTTAGCGTTGTGGTCCGCGTGTGCCTGTAACACATCTCTCAATAAAATATAATGTTTCTTAGGCGCACTTATAATATATATTATAATTAATATTTTAATATAATTGGTAATATATTTTAATATAATTATTACGCGCACCGTTCAAATAAGGATCAGGTTCGATACCGTCGATTCCACGAGGATTGTAAGTCCTCGTCGGGTTATGTTACCTGAATTATGCGCGTTGCTCACGACCGTTTAGGGTGATAAGAATAATTTTGTTGTATGAAACGTTAAATAACAAACGTATATTTTCTCTAAAAATATATAACAATTGTTTTTGGATATTAAGTTACTGTGTTGTGTGACTGTAGTGGTCGCGTGTCGAATATGGAGTGTAAGTCTTGTGTTAGGTTCAAATGTACTGGTTAACCCTTTGACTGCTAAAGGCGTATACATACGCCTTCACAAGTCCATCAATATATATGAAAGGCGTATATATATACGCCGTCACAAATCCATCAATATATCCAAAAGACGTAAATATACGCCCTCTGTATTTTTTACTATGACACCTTTATGAATGTTTTACCGATTGATTAAACAAGGAATTTATCATCCTATGTAACACAACTAAATATCGGCAAATGTTTCAATATCGTTCAGTCAATTGCCTTCATATTATACTGCTTCATATTAAAATATTACAGTTCATATTACATTGCTTCATATTAAAATAGCTTAAAATGTTACTTAAGATAAATTTAAAAAATTGATATTTTTAATTTATTTGCCATTGTTTTTTAAAACATAAGAATAGTATTAAATTTCCAGGTACTGTTCTAATCACTAATCGATGGACAACCAGTGGCAGTGACTGACATGCGATAAATGCGCTGTCCATATATTGAGGAATTCGTCCAAGAGCGCGCCGCAGTCAAAGGGTTAATCACGCATGTCGCCGGTGGGAGAGTTCAAATCAGAGTGCCTTCTAGTCGTGTTTGGAAGCTCGTGGAAAGTTTGTGAGAAAGGAGAGAGATGGTTTTTTTTGGTGTCGTTGTTAAATGATGATTGGATAAAAATTTACCCCACTCATTGCAAAAAATACGGAGTTTCCAATTTTTCGCTGTTGAGTGGTTCGACATGTGACTGCCGCATGTCTTTACCTAAAGAGAAATCGGGTACTGGTACTTGACTGAAAATTTAAGACTGAAAGCATCACTGATGTAATAAAAATGTTAGGAATGTACTCGAAAGTGGTAATGGAGGATTAGGAAACGGAATGGTAGAACCATTATGAATGTATGAAAGCTATTTTCGGAGAGTCTCAGGAGTGCGGGTATGAGGGCATTGTTTTGGGGATGGAACAGGACTCCGAGCGAAACGACTCGTTGAAAAGGACGAGTGTGGTTCGTAACAATAATCGTAATTATAATATAATTGAAAAAAAAAATAGAGCTATTGAATGGACCCTATTCTCCAGCTATAATGTCCAGACGAAGATCGTTGATCTATGAAGAGCATATCCTGATTAGCAAGATCGCTGGGCGTAGCCATGCTAAAAAGCAAACATAGACGAGAATATATATAATTATCTCCCGAAACTTTCGCTATAACAAGTGTAAAAGAAACGATTCTCGTGGGCTTCAACCACCACCATTACAGATCTAAGTCAGACCGTTTACGTATTTGTCCAAAAACCCGACATCTTGAATTGACGGACTAATGGTAGCGCGATTCGTAACAATAATCGTAATTATAATATAATTGAAAAAAATTGAAACTATTAGATGAACCCTATCCTCGAGCTTAATGTGAAGACCCTATCCTCCTGAGCATGTTATAATGTCCAGACGAAAAAAAGATCGTTGACCACCAGTATTACAGATCTAAGTCAGATCGTTTACATACGAAGAGCTAATATCGTAACAATAATCGTAATTATAATTCCTGGTTATGTCCAGACGAAAAGTTCACGAGAACTGGTTAGCAAGATCTGGATGTAGTCATGTTAAAAAGCAAACATAGACGAGAATATGCATAATTATCTGTCAATTATTATATTGTTGTATAGGTGACGAGCTTGTTGAATTGTGTTATTTGGTTGGTTAGGAGTCTTCGAAAAGCGAAATATTGTAACAAGCGTGGAAAAAACGATTCTCGTGGGCTTCAACCACCAGTATTACAGATCTAAGTCAGATCGTTTACATATTCGTCCAAAAACCCGACATCTTGTAGTCACGGACTAATGGCAGCGTGATTCGTAACAATAATCGTAATTATAATATAATCGTAAAAAATTAGAGCTATTGGATGGACCCTATCCTCCAGCTATAATGTCCAGACGAAAATCGTCGACCTGTAAAGAGAATATCCTGGTTAGCAAGATCACTGGATGTAGTCATGTTAAAAAGCAAACATAGACGAGAATATGTATGGGATCTCAAATACAGGGTCCTCTAATTGGCAAGAAAACCTATGATGCTCAATTATTATATTGTTGTATAGGTGACGAGTTTGTTGAATTGTGTTATTTGGTTGGTTAGGAGTCAGTTGGCGATAAGATGTAATAAAGACGAAACGGCGTAAAGGCGAAACGACGAAAAGACGAAATATTAGGAAATAAGACGAAAGTGTCTTGATTGTGTCGTTATTGTTTATAAATATTATACTCTCTAGTTTCACGTATTAAATTCCTACGTATGCATAATTATCTCTCGAAGCCTTCGCTGTGACAAGCGTAAAACAAAACGATTCTCATGGGCTTCAACCACCAGTATTACAGATCTAAGTCAGATCGTTTACATATTCGTCCAAAAACCCGACATCTTGTAGTCACGGACTAATGGCAGCGTGATTCGTAACAATAATCGTAATTATAATATAATCGTAAAAAATTAGAGCTATTGGATGGACCCTATCCTCCAGCTATAATGTCCAGACGAAAATCGTCGACCTGTAAAGAGAATATCCTGGTTAGCAAGATCACTGGATGTAGTCATGTTAAAAAGCAAACATAGACGAGAATATGTATGGGATCTCAAATACAGGGTCCTCTAATTGGCAAGAAAACCTATGATCCTCAATTATTATATTGTTGTATAGGTGACGAGTTTGTTGAATTGTGTTATTTGGTTGGTTAGGAGTCAGTTGGCGATAAGATGTAATAAAGACGAAACGGCGTAAAGGCGAAACGACGAAAAGACGAAATATTAGGAAATAAGACGAAAGTGTCTTGATTGTGTCGTTATTGTTTATAAATATTATACTCTCTAGTTTCACGTATTAAATTCCTACGTATGCATAATTATCTCTCGAAGCCTTCGCTGTGACAAGCGTAAAAAAAACGTTTCTCGTGGGCTTCAACCACCAACATTACAGATCTAAGTCAGACCGTTTACGTATTCGTCCAAAAACCCGACATCTTGTAGTCACGGACTAATGGCAGCGTGATTGTAACAATAATCGTAATTATAATATAATCGTAAAAAATTAGAGCTATTGGATGGACCCTATCCTCCAGCTATAATGTCCAGACGAAAATCGTCGACCTGTAAAGAGAATATCCTGGTTAGCAAGATCACTGGATGTAGTCATGTTAAAAAGCAAACATAGACGAGAATATGTATGGGATCTCAAATACAGGGTCCTCTAATTGGCAAGAAAACCTATGATCCTCAATTATTATATTGTTGTATAGGTGACGAGTTTGTTGAATTGTGTTATTTGGTTGGTTAGGAGTCAGTTGGCGATAAGATGTAATAAAGACGAAACGGCGTAAAGGCGAAAAGACGAAATATTAGAAAATAAGACGAAAGTGTCTTGATTGTGTCGTTATTGTTTATAAATATTATACTCTCTAGTTTCACGTATTAAATTCCTACGTATGCATAATTATCTCTCGAAGCCTTCGCTGTGACAAGCGTAAAAAAAAACGTTTCTCGTGGGCTTCAACCACCAACATTACAGATCTAAGTCAGACCGTTTACGTATTCGTCCAAAAACCCGACATCTTGTAGTCACGGACTAATGGCAGCGTGATTCGTAACAATAATCGTAATTATAATATAATCGTAAAAAATTAGAGCTATTGGATGGACCCTATCCTCCAGCTATAATGTCCAGACGAAAATCGTCGACCTGTAAAGAGAATATCCTGGTTAGCAAGATCACTGGATGTAGTCATGTTAAAAAGCAAACATAGACGAGAATATGTATGGGATCTCAAATACAGGGTCCTCTAATTGGCAAGAAAACCTATGATCCTCAATTATTATATTGTTGTATAGGTGACGAGTTTGTTGAATTGTGTTATTTGGTTGGTTAGGAGTCAGTTGGCGATAAGATGTAATAAAGACGAAACGGCGTAAAGGCGAAACGACGAAAAGACGAAATATTAGGAAATAAGACGAAAGTGTCTTGATTGTATTGTTATTGTTTATAAATATTATACTCTCTAGTTTCACGTATTAAATTCCTACGTATGCATAATTATCTCTCGAGGCCTTCGCTGTGACAAGCGTCAAAAAAACGATTCTCGTGGGCTTCAACCACCAGCATTACAGATCTAAGTCAGACCGTTTACGTATTCGTCCAAAAACCCGACATCTTGTAGTCACGGACTAATGGCAGCGCGACAACTTAGCGCCAAACTCGCCTATGCATCCCCAGTTCCCACGTCATTTTTCCGTTCCTCGTTGCGGAGGAAAAACGCGCTCACGATTGCGGGGCACTCGAGATGCAGGGCTGAAAAATAAGAGCGAAACGAATGGAACAAGCAAACGAGCGGGCGAAGTGTCGAGAGAGGCGGATGGCGGGAAAGAAGAGAAGAGCAAAAAAGAGAAGGAGAGCGGATGGACGCAACGAAAGAAAACCGAGGGACGAGCCATATTCATTCGCATTAATTGTGCGCCTGAACAATGTGTACCACCGTTCTCGATATCGCGCACGACTTTGGCCGTCGGTGATGGCGAGAAATCGGAAGTAAACAGAAGTGGAATTTTAACCTGCTGCGCTCCGGTAACGCGTTAAATTTTCCACGACCACGCTGCCGCACGGCGGTTGCATATGAGAAGCGTTATTACGTTAAGTTCGCGCATACACGCGCGTGATTCCTAATGTAGGCCAGCGTGCAGTGGTCCGAACAACCGCTCGTGTACTACTTTGTTTGCACTCGCTCGCCAGAAAGGAAACGCACAGGTTCGACTCTGAAGTCATGACGAAAACAACCGTTCCAACGAAACATCGCTGTTCCGATAAACGTGATGCCGCGGACGAAAAACGTATGACCTGCACTCGGCAATTTGATACGAAGCGCTAATATTGTAAAATCGTGCGACATTTCGTTCGCGCACGTCTAACGCTAGTCCGATTTGAAGCCACGGTCTGGAATAGGCGGTGGCACGAAATTGGATCATTCGCTTACAGAAATCTCCGAGCCATGAAACCCTTACGATGCCGTTGCCATTGTAGAATTTACGAGTGAGAGGAAGCGATATCGGTCGGTACGTAAAACTTCACAGTTCTATACTCGTACGTTTTCATCGTACGAATGTTCCTGTTCTCTTCCTGTTTATGCCGAAAGAGTTTCTCCACTAATACGATGCGTCGAGAAGCCGAACCGAGGAAAAAATGAATTCGACGTCGCTCTGTCACAATTTCCGATCTCCCGATAAGGGCAGCTTTAAACTTTGCCACGCGCGGAAGAAAGATCTCTCTGCATCAAAGCGATCTTCTTTGAACTACATTCGATGCGGCAACTTTGCTTCGTCCGCGTCAGCAATTTTTTGCCCAAAAGGGCGATGACCTGAGAATAATATAGCGACGCGAGAATGAGATGTCGAAGAGCGAACATTCTGGATGAAAAAGACGCGCGCCGGCGAAACAGCGTATCGCTTAATGCGAAGGAAACGCGCTCGTGTTGTAATCCGCGGAACACGTGTGCCGACTCGATTTACCGTACGAGAGCAAAAGCCATAAGGAAATGAGGCGCCTCGAGCGACATAGTTCACGCGGTAACTGAGCTCGATCAATGTCTGCATTATGGTCGGCCCTTTGTACACAGCACTTGCACGTCACAAATTACCTAATCTCCGGCCCTGAGTACAAATTCGTATGTCTCGTGACCGAGATCGTAAACCACTTCTCTCCAATCCTCGAGGGATTCGAAGCTAATTATGCGGTTACATAACGCCGACTGCATTCGCAAGCATAGTTAATGCAAGTCCTATTTCCGTGTCATTCGTGTCATCTTCCGGACGCTCGTCTTTGGCGCAGGACGTATCCGTGAAAAGAGAAAGAACTCGCGGAGAACTGAGATTTGTGTTAATAAGAGAATTCTACAGAATAGCGAGATGCGGATGCTGGAATAAAGTTCCGAGCCAAAAGACAAAAGTTTCGTTGTTAATTACGTTTCAGCGTGTCTTCGGTTAAATCGTACTGCTCGCTGTACTGGCAATGAATAATTCGAGCCCGCAAGGATATAATTTTGTTGGACAAAGAATTCAAATCACGTGTCTCATATTCGGCGCCCTTTCCCGTTCGTTCGCCGTGCTATATCTTCGCCGGGATGAACAAGAATTTGCACCTTACACTTCGAGACACGCACAACGCGGTGCCGCGGGGTCGGATTTATGATTGGGCCACGTCTAACCCGAAAGCAATGTAGAGAGCACGCATCAGTATAGTTGAAGATGGAAGTTCGAAACAGTGAAACATAATGCGGAATTGGTTGGGCGCAACAGAAACTTTCAGTCTGGCGAAAGATGGATGCACTAACGAGGTGATAAATAACACTAAATTCACTGTGGGGTTTATATAGGTATTAGTTGCAACGAATATTACGATCTCCTTAATAAACTGTATTGGCGCACTACGAATTGGAAGAGTAACGTTTTCTATTTGGCGGCGTCTTAATTTAGCTCCCCCAATAGGTGCTACTAAATCATGTATTTAACACTAAACGTACCAAGCGGGGTGAAATGACCTCTTGCAAAATTTATGTTAAAATCGCACATTCATTATTATATCCATCCCTCATTTGACTTTTTGTAAATTCTTATGTCGTCTGATTATTCAATTTTTCGCTTAAATAAATTAAGAATTTCTTTCTGAAAATTAATGTTTATTTCATAAGGGGTCAAATGACCCCTTGCAAAATTTACTTTAAAATCGAATTGTTATTTACGTCGGTTATTTAACTTTCTGCAAATTCTTATGTCATCTGATTATTCAATTTCTCGCTTAAATAAATTAAGAATTTCTTTCTGAAAATTAATGTTTATTTCGTAAGGGGCCAAATGACCCCTCGCAAAATTTACTTTAAAATCGTACATTCATTGTTATTTCTATCGCTCATTTGACTTTCTGTAAATTCTTATGTCATCTGATTATTCAGTTTCTCGCTTTAATAAATTGGGAATTTCTTCCTGGAAAGTAATGTTTATTTTATAAGGGGTCGAATGACCCCTTGTAAATTTTACTTTAAAATCGTACATTCATTGTTATTTATATCGCTCTTTTGACTTTCTGTAAATTCTTATGCCATGCGATTATTCAATTTTACATTTCAATAAATTAGGAATTTCTTTCTAAAAAATAATGTTTGTTTCATAAGGGATCAAATGACCCCTCGCAAAATTTACTTTAAATCGTACATTCATTGTTATTTCTGTCATTTATTTGACTTTCTGTAAATTCTTATATCATCTGATTATTCAATTTCTCGATTTAATAAATTAGGAATTTCTTTCTGAAAATTAAAGTTTATTTTATAAAGGATCAAATGATACCTCATGATAAGAATAGGTAGGTGTAAAGTACCGGTACCTTTAGTGTTAATTCTCAGCAAAGTCTCTGGACTGCTTCATCGCGTCCTTATTCCGATACCTTGCGAATTAACAGAAGTTCGCAGCACGCGTCACGCAACCTACGCAGGGTGAGATTTGGTATTGGATGAAAGGCCGGCTTCAAAGATGGCAAGCGTGGAAAACGCACGCCGGGATGCTCGTAAGTCTAATGGGGCGTAAAAGGGCCAACGGTATATAGAGAGTGAAATGGTCCAACGAGCTGTAAGAGTGCGGGCCGAAATAGAGTGAGAAAATGTGCGGCACAGACGCAGAAAGAAGCCAGTGTCTAATTTAATCGAGGAAATCACGCGACCGATCGGGATTTTCCAGTATCCGTTTTTATCCATACGCGCATGAGTTAATACGCATTGCAACAGATCCGTTTTGATTGCAGCGAAATAATTATCTCCATAGGCAAGTAATACTATATCTCGCATTGTCATCAATGAGCAAATTTTCAGTGGAGATGAACGTGTGCGAACGGAGGGATGTAATATTAATTTGACGGTTCATTGCTAATAACCGGCAATCGATGAGCATGCTATGCATTCGTTAGGAATATCTTTTCTAGAGAGCAGCCGGGAAGACGATGAAACGCGGTGTGCTAAGGTGCTTAAACTAAACGAGTAAATTATTCAGCTAGTGGCTTGCCAAGCTCCCGTTTCATTATGTAGGACACGAACGATTTATTCACTCGCGAGGAAGCCAATGTAATCTCAAGTGCTTTACGGTGTTCAGTTTTTCTTCCATTCGATGCCTCGGGTCGCTGATTATTCATGAGGAGTGGAGGGAATTATCATCGGCGCCCGTTAGCGTAACACTCGTTATTGGCCATTATCCGGTAGCACAATTTGTGGAACACAAAATTGTACGCGGATCGTCAGAAACTGGCCCATTTAGTATTAATTACGGAACTTCAATCGAATTAATAATGCTTCCGATTACGAGCGATTCTCATTCAGTGCATATTTATGATTAGGAATTTAATAACCGGAATCGATGCAGGCGCGGCGTAACGAATCCTTTATACGGGACGTGAGCGAAATATAGTCTATTGCCTTAATTACACGCCAATGCTTCCCATTTGCAAGATGCCCGATTGCACTGGTATTAGGGCTGCCGATCGGTTCACAAGATGAGTAATTCTCCCACGAGACCACATGTCATTTCTACTGATTTACAAATAGCCTCGTAGAAGGAGCGCAAAACATCGGGGCTAGTGAAAGCGAGGAGCGTCTTGTCTGGGATAAAAACAGACTAACGTTGACGTACACGTGCGCAGAAACTCGCACACGTGATTCTCCTCAGAATGTTCGAACGAGTAATTTGCCGAGATTCCACGGGCGCTTCCCGCAATCAAGGAGACCAAGAATCTGACAGAGACGGAGAAAGGCGCGGAAAGAGTACATGTACGTGTGCCATTGGCAGAATGTGAGTGGGAAAGTCTCTGATAGAGCCGATAAAAGTGTCAGGCCGTAACCGGGGAGACGCGTAAGATTCCGTGGAGCTCCTAAAAGACGAGGAACAACGGTAGAACGAAGAAGGGAGGGCGGTCGGAGTCAGTGTCATTCGGAACAGAAGATAAATTTTACGAGGCATAGACTACGACCCCGTAAAAATGGTGGCGACGTTAATTCGACGGCGCATCGAACATCGGCGACGTTAAAAGGCGACCAAAAATCATACTGACTCTGCGAATAAACAAGTTCTTGTTGCGAAACTTTCCGTTCTTTGAAGTTATATGAGCATACAGTGCAAAGTTCGGACATATTGGTTTTATGGAAATTAAAATTGTTCGTACGTACATCATTGTCGTGTTGTAAATACTGCTGTTGATTTTTGTTAAATCTGCTACTTACGTACGATATAAGATCCAAATAATAACTAAAACATACTATTTTGTAACTAGAATCTGAACATACTTTGTATGGGTACTGCTGGATATCAAACTTATGGCCCTAAATATGTTACTCTACAAAGAAACGGAAGAATACCAAAGACACGAATGTAGCAAATGCATTCTTCTCTTGGCCACTTTCATTTCCAAAGCTTCGACTCTACAGCGAATAATTTTTTCCGTATCTGATTTAAATTGTTGTTATATGAGCATACAGTGCAAAATTCGGACATATTGGTTTTACGGAAATTAAAATTGTTTGTACGTACCTTATTATCCTGTTGTAAATACTGCTGTTGATTTTTGTTAAATTTGCTACTTACCTACGATATAAAATTCAAATAATAGTCAAAACATACTATTTTGTAAGTAGAATCTGAACATACTTTGTACGGACACCGGTGAATATCAAACTTATGACCCTAAATATGTTACTCTACAAAGAAACGGAAGAATATCAAAGACACGAACGTAGCAAATGCATTCTTCTCTTGGCCACTTTCATTTCCAAAGCTTTGACTCTACAGCGAATAATTTTTTCCGTTCTTTGAAGTTATCTGATTTAGATTGTTGTTATATGAGCATACAGTGCAAAATTCGGACATATTGGTTTTACGGAAATTAAAATTCTTTGTACGTACCTTATTATCCTGTTGTAAATACTGCTGTTGATTTTTGTTAAATTTACTACTTACGTACGATATAAGATCCAAATAATAACTAAAACATACTATTTTATAACTAGAATCTGAACATACTTTGTACGGGTACTGCTGGATATCAAACTTATGACCCTAAATATGTTACTCTACAAAGAAACGGAAGAATACCAAAGAAACGAGCATAGCAAATGCATTCTCCTCTCGGCCAGTTTCGTTTCCAAAGCTTCGACTCTACAGCGAATAATTCTTGACCTTGCAGCGACACTCACATTTCATTTCCAACCTCCCCTTGTCTTGAAACTTGACACCATTGCAGCGCGGTGAAGTTTGAGAAGATCGATAGTGGCGTCTTTTCGTTATTCGACGAATGCGGGACGCAAATAATGAGCTCCATCAAGGGTACGGTCACGAGAATAGATTAAGGAACCAAGGACTTTATCGCTGCAACTTACATCAGGGAGACGCTCGAATGATTCCCTTTTCAACGCTAGCATCGCTGCTGAGATAAGTGGCGAAACTTTCCCCATTATAAAGTACTAAATATCTCTGACGGTCAAGAGTGGAATCGGAAAGGAGGGGGAGGGATGCTCAGTGGAACGTTAAAACGAATCGGGCCAGGAAGTAAGAAATTCGTATGGCTGGAGTTGCGATTCGAGAATCACGCATGCCCCAGAACGCGCATTTCAATCATATTTAAAACATTCCCACGATTTACGAGGCGTCTCGCGTCAGTTTGGACGTTGACACGGGTGTCTATGAGTTGGACAATTTATAACGAAGTGTTCGGATGTCCGCGCGACAGGAAAAAGTATGGATTGGCATTTAATCGTGATTTTCGTTAAATCGAAGAGAGGTGCTGATGACAATAGGACATATAGACGGCAAGCATAAAAGTACGGTCATGTTGACTGTGGAATTCAATCGATTTCGACGGGAAGTGATCGGTCAACCGTGGATGGCCGCAATTAGTGATCGGGCGAAATCGAATTGGCCGTACCTCTTCGAATGGCCCTTATCCACTTTATTCCAGGGGCTCCAGTCAGAGGTTCACGCGACCAGAGGCAATATGTACTCGACGCACCATCCATTATGCGGGACCTTTATTCAAATCTGCAACCACGGGACTACAAATATCATTACTATCCCCTCATTTGCCCACCCTTTCCTCCTCGCACGTGATCGTCGCGCTGCGAATAGTCGACAGTGAGCCATAGATGAGCACCTGCGATAATTAATGAATGTGAAAAATGCACGATTGACGACACACACGTAAATCACTTTAATGAATATTTGGCACGTCAAAGAATGGCCTCGGCATTTGCGCGCACGCACGGAGGTGTCGATTATATCCGCGCAATATGACATTTTTTATCGTCAGGGCATTTTTACGCGCGTTAATATATACGGACAGGCAAACATTTGTTCTACTTAATTTGTATTAACGCATCCGCGACACAGCTGCTATTGAAATTGATACATTTTTTACGCGTCACATGAATATTCTGCGCGCAGCACCAGGGTAGAACGTTCCTCGTCTGTTTATTGTTCCACGCCCGCGCGAGGGTGTTGTAACATTCTTTCATTCGCGTTGCCCCGATAAAAAAATGTCCGCATTGACGTCAAACGAAAACAGCGTTACCCTTCACGCGCGTACCCTCTCACGGATCGAACGTTCCGCACATTTCGCACGCAGACACGTGATTCATTCAGACCGTATCGTTAACAGCGCTGAACGCCCTGCATGTAGGTATCGAGTTTCTTCCGATCCGTCAATAATTACAAGCGCGTTACGGAAACATCGTGCCGTTTACTCGCGCCATTTGCGCAATCACCGTTCAGCGCTTCAACAGGTTTTGTCAAGGATACGTTCTGGCATTTAACCAGTATTCAGACCCCCTTCTCCGATGCATTCTTAGTGTTAACTCGAGCGTTCCGCCACACGTGTACTGCATAGTTATTGCCAGTTGGAGTCTCCTTTGCCCCTCGTGTAGGGGCTCGTAACGATTATGTTTATATTAACCAAGCTGTCCGTACGGTGCCCGAGAAACGACCTAAAATGCCATCTACGGCTCTAATTAGAGCGAGTGCCGCGAGAGACCGGCGCCGGCGCCACGGAATTTCCCCGCTAATGCTTGGAAAACACGAAACGGCAATTTTGCAACGAGGTCGGTTCGTCGCGAACCAGACATCGGCAAAAGAGATAGGGACGGACACGGCGGGAGGGAGGGAGGATGAATCGGGCAATGCGGAAGACTGGAAAAAGGCCCGACACGGGATTATGACGAGCAAAAAGCTTTCTTTCGAATCCGCTTCGTCTCCCGCTCATTTCATGACGTGTACTCAGTTGCGCTGTTTCCTCGCGCTCTGTACGCAACTCGCTTTTTCGTCGTCGACGACTAATTGTTTCGGCGCGGGCTCTAATCGTTGCCCGCCCCTGCGGACAAAAAGTGCGGGACAAAATTACGTCGGCAGGGTAATTCGATGCGGTCGTCCGTGAGTTACGTTTTATGAGCTTTGATGCGCTTGACTTGTTGCGGAATCTGTTTGTGCGCCGTCCTGGCTGACAGGTGTCGCATATGCTTCGAAATAGTGACATCGATATTTTTTTCGCTGTGTTACCCTGGTCAATTGCATATAAAATACCGAATTGACAGGTTCGACTATGACCTTCCGAAAACATATCTTTATGAGCAATACGAAGGAAATATCTATGCAAAAAAATGTTAAGTACAGTTGTGCTGGGACTGCGGAACGGCGGAGTTGGAGTGCGAGGAGTAGAGTGTATGGAAAATAGTTTCAGGGAATGCACCTGTATACTTTGTCACGGAGATAAAGCTGTGTGACTGCGTGTGTGAGATATGAAGAAGTATGAATGCAGAGAGTAAGTCAGTCCTGGAGAACAGAGCAGAGTGTAACAGGGTCCGCAGAGCAAAGCAGAATATAACAGAATGTAAGAGAGTCACGAGAATACAACACAGTATAAAATACTAAAGCGCAGCGCAGTAAAGAATAAAGCAGTATGTTCAGTGTATTGATGAAAACTACGTTGAATTGTACCTGAATGGCACAATTACCAGGGATAGCCAATCTGCCCTAAAAAACCAAAACGGTCTGTTTTGCATCACCAAGTATAACTATTAATTGTCCCTCAGCGAATGCGGGATTCAACGTCGCAGTTTCGTCTTAGTTAACCTAAATCGAAAGATCCCTAAAGGTCTGTTTCAGCCTGGGGGAGGTTACGCTTTCCGTAAACACGGCGGAGAATTCGACTGTATCCCCGTCGCGAATCTAACGCGGAACGACTTTACAACTATGTACTCAGCTTAATCGGATAGAACAACCGCGATTCGCAGAGCGTTGATCGTGTTTGGTGTGCAGACCTTAGTGTGTATCTACTCGCGAGCTTAGTGAAATATATCTCGAAATGCCTGCGGTCGAGAGAGAAGTGCGCTTTCCCTTTCGGCCTTTAGGCCGAGAGTTGAAGAGACGCGTGCGGCCAAATTGAAATTCAGGGGCCAAAGTTGAGATTAGTTGTGATTAATTTTCGGGCGTCTTCGCGACAGCGCATTACCTGTATTTCGCACGTAGGATTAAACATATTAGGGCTACTCTAGATTCACAAGTTCCAAGTTAGACGGCCGACGACTGCCGCTAAACGCGACTACTGAATATATCCAGTCATGATCTTTGACCGTAAACCGATGGGCACTTAAAGACGAAGAGAAACAGCAAATTAAAAATAGCCGTAGCAGTCTAATGACAGGGTGTCTTCATGACAGCGCATTATCTGTATTTTGCACGTAGGATTAAACATATTGGCCCTACCCCAGATTCACAAGTTTCAAGTTAGGCAATCGACAACTGCCGCTGAACACGATAACCGAATATATCCAGCTCACGATCTGTGACCCTAAATTGATGGGTACTTAACACGTTGACTGTCACGGTGGTCACCAGGGATCGGTGCAAACGATTTGAGTAAAAATGCAAAAAATTCGAAATGAAGCCTATTTGCAATCTTGTAAAAGCAATTGATATTGGAATGGTGCTTCAATACTTTGGCTTCTAACAACCCTGCTTTACCTTTATTTTGCACGATTTAATTATACTTTGCAGTATTTCATCGCATTGCGGTTCTAACATAGCGAAATACGCTTGGCAGTCAACGTGTTAAAGACGAAGGGAAACAGCAGATCAAAAGTAACATTCTCATGACATAGTGTCTTTACGTCAGCGCATTATCTGTATTTTGCACATAGGATTAAACATATTAAGGCTGCTCCAGATTCACAAGTTCCAAATGATGCAATCGACGATTGCCGCTAAACGATTGCCGATCTTTGACAGTAAACCGATGGGTACTTAAGGACGAAGGGAAATAGCAGATCAAAAGTATCAGTCTCATAACAGGGTATCTTCACGACAGCGCATCATCTGTATTTCACACATAAGATTAACACTAAACGTACCAAGCGGGTTCAAATTACCGCTCTCAAAATTTACTTTAAAATCGTACATTCACTGTTATTTCTTTTGCTCGTTTGACTTTCTGTAAATTCTTATATCATCTGACTATTCAATTTCCCGCTTTAATAAAACAGGAATTTCTATCTGAAAATCAACGTTTATTTTATAAGGGGTCAGTTGAACCTTTATAGTAAAAATAGGTAGGTGTAAATTACCGGTTCGTTAGTATTAAACATATTAGGACTACTCCAAATTCACAAGTTCCAAGTTAGATAACCGACGATTGCCGCTAAACACGATAACTGAATATATCCAGCTATGATCTTTGACCGTAAACCGATGGGCACTTAAAGACGAAGGGAAACAGCAGATGAGAAATAGCTGTAGCAGTCTAATGGCAGGATGTCTTCTCGACAGCACATTACCTGTATTTCACACTTAGGATTAACACTAAACGTACCAAGCGGAGTCAAATGACCCCTTTCAACATTTACTTTAAAATCGTACATTCATTGTTATTTCTATCGCTCATTTGACTTTCTGTAAATTCTTATATCATTTGACTATTCAATTTCTCGCTTTAATAAAACAGGAATTTCTATCTGAAAATCAACGTTTATTTTATAAGGGGTCAATTGACCCGTCATGGTAAAAATAGGTAGGTGTAAATTACCGATTCGTTAGTATTAAACATATCAGGACTACTCCAGATTCACAAGTCCCAAGTTAGATAACCGACGATTGCCGCTAAACACGATAACTGAATATATCCAGTCATGATCTTTGACCGTAAACCGATGGGCACTTAAAGACGAAGGGAAACAGCAGATGAGAAATAGCTGTAGCAGTCTAATGGCAGGATGTCTTCTCGACAGCACATTACCTGTATTTCACACTTAGGATTAACACTAAACGTACCAAGCGGAGTCAAATGACCCCTTTCAACATTTACTTTAAAATCGTACATTCATTGTTATTTCTATCGCTCATTTGACTTTCTGTAAATTCTTATATCATTTGACTATTCAATTTCTCGCTTTAATAAAACAGGAATTTCTATCTGAAAATCAACGTTTATTTTATAAGGGTTCAATTGACCCGTCATGGTAAAAATAGGTAGGTGTAAATTACCGGTTCGTTAGTATTAAACATATTAGGACTACTCCAAATTCACAAGTTCCAAGTTAGATAACCGACGATTGCCGCTAAACACGATAACTGAATATATCCAGCTATGATCTTTGACCGTAAACCGATGGGCACTTAAAGACGAAGGGAAACAGCAGATGAGAAATAGCTGTAGCAGTCTAATGGCAGGATGTCTTCTCGACAGCACATTACCTGTATTTCACACTTAGGATTAACACTAAACGTACCAAGCGGAGTCAAATGACCCCTTTCAACATTTACTTTAAAATCGTACATTCATTGTTATTTCTATCGCTCATTTGACTTTCTGTAAATTCTTATATCATTTGACTATTCAATTTCTCGCTTTAATAAAACAGGAATTTCTATCTGAAAATCAACGTTTATTTTATAAGGGGTCAATTGACCCGTCATGGTAAAAATAGGTAGGTGTAAATTACCGATTCGTTAGTATTAAACATATCAGGACTACTCCAGATTCACAAGTCCCAAGTTAGATAACCGACGATTGCCGCTAAACACGATAACTGAATATATCCAGCCATGATCTTTGACCGTACCCCGATTGGCACTTAAGGACAAAGGTAATTAGCAGATCAAAAATAGCAGTCTCGTGACAGGGTATCTTCACGACAGCACATTATCTGTATTTCACACATAGGATTAACACTAAATGTACCACGCGGGTCCAAAGGACCCCTCTCAAAATTTACTTTAAAATCGTACATTCACTCATATTTCTTTCGCAGATTTGAATTTCTGTAAATTCTTATATCATCTGATCATTCAATTTATCGCTTTAATAAAACAGGAATTGGGCCCCCATGGTAAAAATAGGTAGGTGTAAAGTACCGGTACGTTAGTATTAAACATATTAGGACTACTCCATATTAGGACTACTCCAGATTCACAAGTCCCAAGTTAGATAACCGACGATTGCCGCTAAACACGATAACTGAATATATCCAGCCATGATCTTTGACCGTAAACCGATGGGCACTTAAAGACGAGGGGAAACAGCAGATGAGAAGTAGCCGTAGGAAGTCTCATGACAGCAACATTGCTGCAGACAGCTGAAGGAAGCATGTTCCGTTGCAGTCTATTCGATCGTTCCACTGCAGAAACCAGCACGACTCGCCTTTTACGAAGCACATCGCGTTACGTCCTTACGTGCAAGTGCGGTATCGCAGCGTACTACGTGACTACGACTTTCTCGAATGAACGAGAGGCGGAGGCGCCTGTAGGGCGTGAAGTTCCACTCGGGTATGCAATGCTCTACACCTTCGAAAGCCCGCAGGACTCTCTCCCAAACACGGTTCTCGGGTTACGGACGCAGTTAGCGAATATTCAGTTTTTCTAACACGCACGCTCCTCCACCTGCGTCGCGAAAACAATGCCATGTAGATAACGCCCTTTTTCGTGTCGGTACGAGGGCCGAGAGCGTCGAGCGAAAGCGTTCATCGGTGCAGATTAGAAAAATGGAAAAAGGGAAGATCCCTTTTTGGGAAGATGGAGGAGGAAAGGAGTTTGCAAAAACGGCGTTGCAGAAACTGGGTCTTCATTAAGAACACCCTATCGGCGGCGACCTTTCTTTCGCTCGGTTTGATCCGTGGAACAGGGCGCATCCACTTAAATCGTTAATAAAATTCCGTCGGTGGCGAGAAACCTTCCGGACTCGTTAATACGCGCGTCTAGACGTTAAGAGGAGATTAAGGAAGGATCCTCTCGCCAGTCTTCGTTGCGAAGGAAAAAGCCGAGGATCGGTGCGGGCAAGGAAAGGGAAGGGGCGGATAAATAAGGGCAAGCAAAGAGAAAAATCAGGGATGGTACCATCGAATGGAGAGGAAGAGAAGCTAGCGCCAGGAGACACAATTGTTCTGCTGCGAGGAAGAACGCAGATAGAGTTCGCTGGACGAAAGATGCCTTAAGCTCTCGCTATGGCAACGAGTACACGAGTGCTTCATCCATATTCAGCGATCGCAGGGAAACGAGAAAGACCGAAAGCTCCTCAGTACTTTCAAGGCGCACGACGTCGAATAGATCCAGCTGCTTGTATCATAAGAGGCCTCAAAGTGGCTGTAATATATACCCGACGGAGCCTCGGTCTTCCTCTTACGGTACCAAATTCCGAAACATTCGAGTATCCATTCACTTACAGCCCTACAGGCGTTTATCCAACAAACCTTCTTGAAGGTCCGTTTATCGACATGCATTTTAACGCATACCGACGAAATGAGATGGGCCGCACGGTTCTGCGGAACCTGTGAAATTGCCCCATTACACCGCACATTCGACGGTTTTGATTACGAACGATGAAATGATTATTTATCGGAATATCGCTGTGACACGGAATTAAAATTCGCGCTTAAAATTAAGGGCTCGGGATCGACTGCGAATACATTTCGGGAATTATCGAGCGTACTATCTTCCTCTTTGTAATCGCGGCGAATGATTATTTTCCGGTTTGCCTCCCTCCCCCAACGCAGTTAATACTGATTACAATTACGGACCGCGAATTTATATCCTGTAATGGCATAGAGAACGACAGGAGAAAGAGAGAGCGGCGGACATTTACATTTTACATTTGGTAGAGAATTTTCGATTATCATAACTTTCGCCTGGGGTGGCATTCAGCGAGCGCGGCCAGTGTGATTTATTGGCATACGTGTAACAATGACTCTCTCCGCATGCGAAAGCAAAAGCGTGCGCCGCTAATTGCGAAATCGCGCAACGGGAATGGCGAATTAGCCAGCGGGAATATTCGCGAAATATTTGAGGCGGCGCGATTAATCTGCCCGCTAGTTGTAAATCACATTAAACCGGGACTAAGTCAAAGGTCGCCAACAATGCTGCCGCGTCGAAGACGGGGTCGCTTGCCAACGTTGGGCCTCAGAATTTCACAAGCTTCGCTGGAACCGGCGATAACTCGAAAGCGGGTAGCAGACGGTAGTTCGAAGCAAAATCAGCCGGAGGGAAGGTGATCGACAGAATTCCCTTGTGACTTCAGTGCGACATAACAATGGAGCACTCTCGTAACGCGGTTTATCTAAACTCTGCACGCCGACCGTTTAATAACAGGGTCGAACGTGCAATCTCCATTTTTGTGGTGAACGGCGGAAATTAGAAGCGTCGGCGAACGAGGAACGAGAAGCCGCGAAAATCGAAATGAAAAGAAATCGCTCGCCCGCCGCTTCCTACCGCGCAAAACGCATTCATGTTTCTTCGGGTTTACCCGTAATTTTCGCCGGTTTTCCATTGATACAGCCGCTTTATTGTGCTGACTATTGCCCGCAATTTCAAGGCGGTCTAAAAGAGATGCGAGATCGAGTCGCTGCTGCCAGATGACTGATGGGAATAAAACCTCGCTTGTAAATCTCCAGTAATGAAAATTACACATTCAGAGAGGATTACGTGCAATTAGAATGCCGTAATGCATCGTTGACGATAAGGTCGACCGCACTCCTCGACTTTGCCCTTTCGCGAACAACTTTTTGTCTTCCACCTGTGCAATTCGTCTGCATGTGTCGACGTTTGAGCGCGTTTACTGGCTGTATTAATAGTTTTTGGCATACGGAACGATTCATGTGTTTGATCGATGCCGAATAATTTGCCATAGTGGTAGTTTCAACGAACTTGGCGCGACGCGATATTGATTTCAATTAACATTGCTTTTGCCCATTTCATGTAGTCGGAGCATTTGATTGCATTTACGTAACGTTAACGTATGCAATTTGGTGTAATGTTGTGAATTAATTTACTAATTCAACCAATTAGCACTTGACATTTTCCATTAAGCCAACATGCCGTGATATGCATATAACATTGTAGGTATTGAACTGTCACGAAGTACACTCTATCATCGATTCAGAAGGATTAATAAAAAATACGTAGATACGCTATAATATCAATATTCGGTGACCGAGCGTTTGCGCTTAATAGAGCAGCTGGCTGTAATATACACATAATGTTGAAAGGCAACATAGTTAATATTCGCTCCATGATGATTTGTAATATGCACGTCGGATACATTGAAATGAGCTACGGAATTACGAGAAAACGTGAGAACCATCGACCGCACTTACTCTCTCCGAGAGCTAACTGCGTCAGCAACAGATGAAAGATCAAAGAGGCAAGAGTGTGTCTGCAAACGCGGAATATGCACGGGTGCGGATCGCATCCTGGCTATATCTACAAAAGGGATCAGCGGTCTTCGATGCAATGCACACATGAATGTAGCGTGACCCAGTATGTCATTCCGTTCTGTATGCATGCGTATTGTTTACCCCTTTGTTTACCGCGCCCTTAGCATATCTCATTCCCTCTACGGTGTATCTCTTCTCTCACCGTCTCTCTCTTTCCTCCTACCTCTTGGAAGTGCATGTCTATCTGCGTGAATAAAAGCCTCTGGGCGATCCAGTTCGGAATGCCGTAGTAGTTGTGCCCACTGACCGATGGAAACCCTTGGAAGTTTGTTAAACTTTTGGGTTTACATTTCCTACCACTTCCTGCTCGTATGATTTCCCTCCAGGATTTAGCGGCGCCGTCCGACCTTGTCTTCGCAACGGACGCCAGAAAGCGCATCCTATACGGACTTCAAAATTCCCCCGTTGTACAATTTGCCGAGCGCGAAAGCATGGTCAAGATAGCCACGATTGAAATACGAGCGGAACGCTGTTGGCATAGCATGGCGCACAACAACGTGGAAGTTATCATGCGCAGGTGCGTGAGATTAGCATCTGAGCAAGAGGAGAGCAGGCTCGCTATAATCCTGAGGACGCGAAAAGTAGCGGGTGCATATGTTGCCGCGTGAGCTGGCTTCGGAGGACTAATGCAGGTGAGCAATGTCGATGACGCCTAACTTTGATAAGCCACTCGAATTAGATTACGGAGTCCAAACAAAATTGACACCTAACCGCAGCGAGTCATGCTGGTTTGAGCCAACGAACAGGTTATTAAACTAAACCAGCTAGCGAAGTCGACGGGCCAAGACTGGCAGTCGGTTATCTGGCACAACCAGGGAATCAACTATTCTGCCAAGTTCTCAATCACCATAGAGGCTCCGCCAGCGTCAACGGACCGCCACATAGTGGCTTCATCGCCATCAACCGGCCGGCTTAGCACTTCACCTGCCAGCTGAACTAATCGCATGTGGACACCCAGCTGAGCCGGACTACCCAACCAACGCAACTCGTCCGGTAATACCATAACCGGGTCTTTCATGAGTTCGTATCAGTCGGTGCTTCACCATATTCCGTATCCACTTCGAAAGTTAATCCGACCCCGCCTGACAATTAGATGAAACATTGTTCGTCACGCGAGGTAACGTCATCTGCGGAAAATGAAGACTCGTCTATTCGCTGGCATAAGTAGGAAAATACGCATGTAAAGTCGCAGCTGTAAATCCCGCTAAACCGCAGTGGCTTTTAGCCACGATTTTCACGCTGGCCGTTCTTTTTTTCGTCGAACTGGGACGAGTAGGGATGTCACGGGCATTCACGATGCCCGCATTATCCACTTTCCCGTTAATGTACGAAGCGCGCGAGCGAAGACAACGTGAAAAGCGAGATGCGGGGATGAGGGCGAGATAGGACGGGGCTGGGACTAAAAAATGGCTAAAGGTACAGGTAACCGCGAGCGATGGGGCGTATTAAGGAAATAAGAAGAGAGGAAAATGTCGGTCGAGCTAATAGCGGCGGGAGTAGTCAAGAAGGGCTGAGCGGAGCGAGAGTAAAGAATGGGTCTTAAGATCTCCATTGTGGAAACGGGAGAACCAATCGCATGAGCGGAAGAGGCGCAGAGTGAAAGACAATGCCGTGAACTGTTAAGCGGTAATAATAACGTCGATCCTGTCGGCGATAACGACGGCAATGAGGCCGATTCAGCGGGACCGTGAACGGAAGGGTAATTAAAGGAGGACAATCGAGTTCTCCGTTCGATATCGCTAATCTCGCCGGCTTATCGAGCCGGACGAGATATCCCTTGATCGTCGCGTGACATTGTGAAAGTAACACCCCGGTGCTATCCCAAACGCTTGTCATACAAAACACAATGGCACAATATAATTATAGCGATAATCCTAGATCGACGTGCGCCGAGAGCGATGGTTATACGGACCAATGAATCGCTAAAGACGAAGGGACAGAGGACACAATTATCGACGTCCTCTCGGAGCAGATACGACGCCATAGAAAATCACGGCGCACTATAACTAAATAGGGACCAGTATAATGCCGGGCCGATGCATTTTCAGCTAGGTCTGGATCGTGCTGATAGGGAATGGATGTAGAAAATCGATTTCTCCACGGTTCGTGTAACCTCCTATCGTTAAAGAATGCACAAGACTCACAAGATATACAGGCGTGGAAGACTGAACTTGCGGCTGGAAACCACTTTGGACGCTTCTTCGATATCGCGATGCTACTTGCAATCGCGTTTGAGTGACGTATTCCACAAAAAAATTACGTTTCCGCCGCTGCGCCAAAAAGATAGCGATGTTCTCTATGTACCTTACAATCGCGCAAGTTCAACTAAAGTCACGAAAAGATGATTGTTGCGTCGCTAGCAAACAAAACGCAGTGTCTATGAAAAGTTTCCCATGTCAGACCGTCATCGTCTGGCACTTAAAGAATTCCATAGACACTACAACAAAGTCGAAACTACCCATATGGCCTAAAATGAGTACCCGGGTTATTTATGACGGGGTCTTGAATTATATCGCCTTATCTGCAAACAAGGACAAGAAGGACCCAAAATGGGAGGCTCCAACAGGGGAAGGAGAGACACTACTCAGTCTACCACCAAACTTTAGAATACTTCGCTTTTAACCACAAGACAAGTCATTTCGCATTCAACCACCACACAAGTCAGTTCGTCTTGACCATAACACAGTACGCATTCAATCATAGCACAAGACAGTACTCCTTCTCACACCACACAAGAAGTAGAATTCGGTCTATCACACAATACACAGTAGCACAAAATACACAATAAAACGCAAAAAACCGGAGAAATGTAATAATTTTAATTTGCTCAGCAAATATGTGTCGACTTCCATAAGATCAACGGGATCTGATACTTCGTTTTACATTCGAGGCAACCGTTTTATGGGATGTTGTCGTTAAGAAATACAAATATTCGAAGTACCATATGTCATGCAACTGTATGTCAAGCAACTGTCAGCAACTGTATGTCAAGCTCCGCAAGATCAACGGGATCTGATACTTCGTTTTAGATTTGGGGCAACCGGTTTATGGGATGTTGCTGTTAAGAAATACAACTATTCGAAGTACCATATGACATGAAGGTTGTCGTGTGTGAATGTAAATGAGTTTTTCCAGCACTGAAGTAAACATTGTTGTGCGGAATGTGAGGAATCAATCGAAATACCTGTGAAGCGCACGAATATTTGTTTGGAAAAGGGAAGGGGAATAAAGGGGTGAGAAGGTGTTGCATTTCTTGGTACCTGAGCGGTCCACCAGATAATTGTAAAAAGACAGACGTTATACAGCAATCGAAGCGAATGGTAATAGTTCGTGTATTCGTTTCATATCTTCCTCACTAAAAGAATCCCACATGTCATTTTAATTTGCTTAGCAAATGTATGTCAAGTTCCGTAAGATCAACGGGATCTGATACTTTGTTTTAGATTCGAGGCAACCGTTTTATGGGATGTTGCCGTTAAGAAATAGAACTATTCGAAGTACCATATGTCATGCGTCTTCTCCTAGTTTTGCTTGCAGTATCACCACAATCGCCGGCGAACTGTTCTCGACTCTACAACGAGAGTAGCTCGTTGCGGGTGGAACTGTATCCTAGGATCGGACCGCGGTTTGCCGCAGCACTTCCTACTGGAGGTTCGTGGTTCCCTCAGGAATTTCTGCCTCCTCGGGGCCATCCTCCAGAGACCTACGAGACGCCTCAGAGTGACCAAGGAACAGCGGGTGAGAAGCTGCCCCTGGCATCGTAGCTGCACCCTTAAGACCAACCTGAGGGCAAAACCGAATATTTGGCTTTGCTCAACTTGAATATGATAATTACGTACTTACCCTTGCCGCGCCAATACACCTTCGTGCGAAAACAGGATAGTTCGTAGGACGATGTTTCAGCAATTAGTGGTCGGGGAAATAATATTTCGTTTTATCGTCGAAGGTAGTTTCGAGTCTCGTAGTCGGAAGAAGTTACGGAGTAAGTTTTTGAAGCGTTTGACGAAAAATTACGTCGTGACGTATAAAATGCATGCGGTTATTGAGGAAGCGCTCTCTCACAGTCTGTCGAGGATCGAAGGATGTATACTAATGATCAGTGCAGCGCACGGCGGCCTCGTTATTAAATAACTTTCCGTCGAATCGTTTTCCGATATTTCTACAAACTTGAAAATTGTTCGTGCCGATCTTATAAACTCGAACATCCCCGTTTAATCTTGCCAATTTCCACGTTTACCTGGTCCTTGCCGAGATTCATGGTAGATCTGCTGCGTGCACGTTTCCGCGTGAAACTTGTAAGGGGGAAGAAGAGGAACAAACGGGCAGAGCAAGAGGAGCAGAAATTAGGAGATCCAAATATTTTCACTTCCGGCAAACGTTGGCGAGCGTAGAAAATTCTGCCCGATAGCACAGTTTACTCGAAAGGAGACTTTCGTCGAGGAAAAAAGTTCGTTCGCAACAAACATCGTGACGAAACAAGCTTTAAAAGGGGAGCGTTGCCGGTCGACAGAAATATTTGCAAATCGCAGCACGCGTCGTTAGCGTTCACCTTGTTAAACGAAATTTATTCAATTGTCCGAAGTCACAATAAGTTTCCAATTAGCAAATGTAGTAAAGTAGCGCGCAAATTGATCGCGTCAGATTTTTAATCGGAACAGAACACTTACCGTGAACGATAATTACGATGTCAGCTGTAAGCTATAATTAACAATGAAATTAATGATGCGACGCAGCGCGAACAAACGAAGTCTGATATTCGTCGAACGTCTCTGTCGGGATTAACACGCGAGCAGTGTGTTGCTCCGAACATTTTCCCCGAACGAAATCGCCGAGCGAAATCACTCGTGATCGATGTCGTCCAACCTGGAGCGACGCCGGAACATTCCGTGGAACGCCATTCAGGGGTCGTCGCTTAATTAAACAGCGACTCTCGTACTACGAGACATATCCGGATATCAATTATTATTAACGCGCCAGTTGTTTGTTCGGTGAAAACGTGAAAACACCGCGTCTAACTTTTGATCGATCGGCGGACAACGAGGGCTGAAACCAAATGGGACCAGACAAGTCCGTCATTTGTCGTTTGCATTGATTGGATACGACCGATGACAGCGAGGTGCGAAAACGAGAAAGGAGCTGCAGGCGTGTGAGGAGGAAACGGGATGGAATGCGGGGAGACGTGCGCCGGCGGGGGCGGACGAGAAAGGAATAAATGAAAATGCAAAAGGGTGATTGGAGGATGGCGATGGGTGGAAAACTCGACGAACGAGGGTGGACGATTAATCCCCTTTGTCATTTAAAGCGAGGCCGATGCATGTCACGCGGCCGTGGTCGCGTTGTCAATCGTTATTGGAACGGTTATCGATTTATAGCGATTGCACCGCGTGGCGGTGAAGACGAGAGAACTAAAGGGGGAAAGGATTCGGCGAGTTTGGATAGACGGGGTCAAAGTGGCAAACTACGAGAAAGGGCACACGCGCGTAGAGCAGTCGCATCAATGATAATTGATATTCGAATAGCGACGGTAACGCAATGTTTATTCAATAACGCGTTGCAATAGGCGAGCCCGACAATTGCCTGATGCCGACGCATCTTTAACTCTTTGCGGTCGGCAGATTTCGCTCTTAAGAATAACAGCAGGTCTGATGAAATCTAGCATTTCGTACAGAATTTAAAGTCAATATATGGATATTAACACGTTGACTGCCAAGCGTATTTTGCTATGTTAGAACTGCGGTGCGATGAAATACTGCAGAGTATGATTAAATCGTGCAAAATGAAAGTAACGCAGAGTTCTTAGAAGCCAAAGTATTGAAACACCGTTCCAATATGAATGCTTTTTACAAGATTGCATTTTAAATCAAATCTTTTGCACTGGTCACCGGTGACCACCGTGGCAGTCAACGTGTTAAAATACACAGAATTTGTTGAAACTGATTTGTTGTGTTTATTACCACTTGTAATACGTAAAAACACAAATTTTTAATCTCTGTAATGTTCTAAAGTCTGATATTTCGCAAAACAATCACCGATATGAAATCCTGGCTTTCGTGTACAAGTGAAGACGAGAGAACTAAAGGGGCAAAGGATTTGGTAGGTTTGGATAGACGGGGTCAAAGTGGCAAACTACGAGAAAGGGCACACGCGCGTAGAGCAGTCGCATCAATGATAATTGATATTCGAATAGCGACGGTAACGCAATGTTTCTTCAATAACGCGTTGCAATAGGCGAGCCCGAGAATTGCCTGATGCCGACGCATCTTTAACTCTTTGCGGTCAGCAGATTTTGCTCTTAGGAACACCAGCAGATTGGATGAAATCTAGCAGTTCGTAGTTACTTTTCCGTACAGAATTTAAAGTCAATATATGGATATTAACACGTTGACTGCCAAGCGTATTTTGCTATGTTAGAACTGCTTTGCGATGAAATACTGCAGAGTATGATTAAATCGTGCAAAATGAAAGTAACGCAGAGTTGTTAGAAGCCAAAGTATTGAAGCACCGTTCCAATATCAATTGCTTTTACAAGATTACAAATAGGCTTCATTGCGAATTTTTTGCATTTTTAGTCAAATCTTTTGCACCGGTCACCGGTGACCATCGTGGCAGTCAACGTGTTAAAATACACAGAATTTGTTGTGTTTATTACTACTTGTCATACGTAAAAATATAAATTTTTAATCTCTGTAATGTTCTAAAGTCTGACATCTCGCGAAACAATCATCGATATGAAGTCCTGGTTTTCGTGTACAAGTGAAGACGAGCGAACTAAAGGGAGTAAAGATTTGGCGAGTTTGGATACACGGGGTCAGAGTGGCAAACTACGAGAAAGGGCACACGCGCGTAGAGGAGTCGTATCAATGATAATTGATATTCGAATAGCGACGGTAACGCAATGTTTATTCAATAACGCGCTGCAATAGGCGAACACGAGAATTGCCTGATGCCGACGCATCTTTAACTCTTTGCGGTCGGCAAATTTTGCTATTAAGAGTACCAGCAGGTCGGATGAAATCTAGCAGTAGTTCGTAGTTACTTTAGTCAATATATGGATATTAACACGTTGACTGCCAAGCGTATGCTGCTATGTTAGAACTGCGACGCGATGAATTACTGCAGAGTATGATTAAATCATGCAAAATGAAAGTAACGCAGAGTTCTTAGAAACCAAAGTATTGAAGCACCGTTCCAATATCAATGGTTTTACAAGATTGCAAATAGACTTCATTGCCAATTTTTTGCATTTTTAATCAAATCTTTGGCACCGGGCATAGCGTATTTTGTTACGTTAGAACCGCAATGCGATGAAATACTGCAGAGTATGATTAAATCATGCAAAATGAAAGTAACCCAGAGTTCTTAGAAGCCAAAGTATTGAAGCACCGTTCAATTGCTTTTACAAGATGGCAAATAGGCTTCATTGCGAATTGCATTTTTAATCAAATCTTTTGCACGGTGACCACCGTAGCAGTCAACGTGTTAAAACACACAGAATTTGTTGAAACTGATTTGTTGTGTTTATTACTACTTGTATACGCAAAAATAAAAATTTTCAATCTCTGTAATGTTTTAAAGTATGATATTTCGCGAAACAATCACCGATATGAAGTCCTGGCTTTCGTGTACAAGTATCGCAGTACGTGTATATTTGTAGTCTTTCTCCCGCAGTTTTCCTGTCGGAACATACTGTACAGCCTTTCTTGCCTCCTGAACGAATTATATGAAATTGATTATTTAATCTCATATCTACGAATGACGCTAAAGATTGCGGTGTAGATAGTATTTGGTGCCGGAAATTTCCTACTAACTGATTGACTAAACATTTCACAAAATTTCAGTGTTAGTGCCTTTTCGCTGTTCTGTTGTTTTGTTATTCTATACAGTATGTATGAGTTGATGACGCACATCTCCATGTCCCAAAAAATAATTGCGTTTTCGGAGGTTCCCGCTGCGGGATATCGATTTCTACGACGATTTAAAAATATCCCCACTATGGACACACCGACTTCTACGACCATTGAGAAATGTCCCCGCTACGAGGACCCAGATCGCAAAAGGTTAATATCAGATTCCCCTCGTTATCTGCTCTTCTCGTTGCGTTGCACTCTGCCTATTTTCAACGACCTAAGCGTCGACGATTTTTTTCATGAATTAAAATATCGAGGGCACTCCACTCACGGTTATTCGGAATTCTTTTGGGTTTGATTACGAACTCGTTTGCCTTCCATATCGGCGGCTGCAGGTATCAGCCAGGATACGTTGGGAGCTTAATACGACGTTCATGGCCGTAATCGTTTACGAGTGAATATTCCAATAGAATCTGGAAACTTTGCCAACGCATGAAAGAAAACGATAACGGCACTGCTTAAAAGTGAAACGTGGCGCAAAGTGGCGAAACTTAAAATTCGCTAATATCAACCAGAAGCCTGACATACTTTTTCGTTTTTCTGCTAGATCTCCGGCGTTCACGCCCGCGTTAATTATTCCGCATTAAATACGACCAGATCTAAGCAAAGTATACAGCTAACTTCCCTATGCCACTGTTACCGTTACCCGAAAGCATCTTTCAGACTATCCCTGTAATCCATTTTTGCGCAACATACTTCTCCGGAAAAGTACATTTTATCCGTTTTCGTAGTAACGGTCTCTTAGATGTCCTTACGCAGTATTTTCCTTGCATTGCTTTGCATCCCGTTATTGCACCCATCGACCTAGAACCGCTGACTGCGTACACACAAACTATGCCGCAAACCCTCTGCGAGCTTTCACGCGTCCTTGAAGCCGTAGTTTATGCGATCGTTAATCCTCCCGCACCGTTGTCTTCCCATCCCGTCGGCAAGATTCTTGAACTGCCTCGTCTTTCGATGTCCCACCGCCGGCCACCCTCCTCCGCCAAACTTTGTGGTTATCCCTGTGATCCCCCTCAAGGGACTCGTTCAAGTCAGCCATCGAACCCAAGTCGGCCGGTTTAAAGGATCGACCCGAAGATCAAAGCGTTCTCCAATCGGTGAGAACGACGTATCTATTTATTTCACATGTGTTTATGGTGAGGCAGGGCGGAAAGGCAGCTTGACCAGGTGGTGTATATCTATATCGGTCGCCTTATCCTTCCGCTTCAAATCCACTGACGAGTTGGCCTGTCCTCTCAGACCTACAGCGGATTAATAGCGGTCGTTGGTAAGAGTTCGTTAGATAAAAAGTCATCGATAAAAGCACCTGCGTACGTGCTGTGCTCATAAGTTAAGCAGCCGAAAAAAACGGGGTTGCTTTAATTAAAAATATGATTTGCAAACGCGCGCCAGATGCCGGCGAGGCAATATGTTATGTAAGTTTTTGCTTTTGTCGTTCCGCTTCTCCAAAAATCCACCGCGCCCCATTTGAGTTTTACGGTCTATTATTCGGCATGCGTTTGATTCGGCAAAAGTGCTGAGAAGCACACAGGAAAAAGGAAACTGCGGCACTTCCGAAAGGATTCGTGCGCATCGCGGATGATCGCGTCCAAAAATTAAAGGCACGCCGAAGTTGCAATAGTTAGACGCGTAACCGGGGATCGAAGAGTTATGCGAATGCGATTTTCGAAGCAGCAGCGCTTGAATATTTGGCAGAACGTTCCGACTTTTGAACTTTCCCGTTCTTGTCTGTACGCGTACACAAGAGAGAGAAAGAGAGAGATGGAGAGGGGGGAGAGAGAGAAAGCGAACTTTCCTGCCGCGGACGGAAGTCGATGGCGATTAGAATAGGTTCGGTACGGAAGCCCGCGTTAAAGTTTCTCACCGAATGAGAAAGTGAGAAAACTTTACGCTGTGCGTCTCCTTGCGTCTCACGCCCATGACTTTCCGTACTTGCTAAACTACGGAACCGACGAAGCTTGAAGCTCACCAACGCAATGATCGCGGCGTCGACGACGCGGACAAAATGCGATTCCGATTATGTATTTCCGTAAAAGTCCGCGGCGGAGGCCCGGATAAAAACTGTGCGGACTAATACACGCTCCAATTTTCATTATGTGCGTTGGAAGCGGCCGTGGCGCGGTTACGATAATTTCATTTCCCTCCTGTAGAGCAATATGTGTCGGAGAAAAACTTGGCGAAAGAGTTTTTTGTGAGCGTGTTGCGTTGTTACGTTACGTTGAAAATGTTACCCCGTCAGAGTCATCAACCAACCCCGCGGGCGTAACTGCCGCCGGGTCATTATAAAACATGAACTTGCGAATGAAATTATTCAAATCCGGGACCCATTGTAACGCGCTAATCGCTGCATTCGGAAGAAAAATACGGGCGAATAGTTAAACTATCGTTTCCAACGACCGGCGAGCGGATGCAGTCAATAAACGTTTAATTGGAAACTTTTCAAATAAAGCGCATTAAATGCGGTGACGGAACACATGTGTAACTGACATTAAGCCAAAATGTTTGCCCATTAAACGCGCCACCATCGATCTGATGCTCTAGCAATAATAACGTTTTACGAGCAGTTGTTTAGCGAAATTGACTTCGAACTTATAGAAATTTACCAAAGTTCAAAGCGCTATTGCGGGTTACAAAACATGCTCGCCTTAATGAAATTCTGGGGAAAAGTGGGTGACGTGAGTACTTTGTTATTCGAAACCGTGCCCGAAGCCTGTGTCGATTCGATAATTGAGCGCACCGGTGAATTCAGGAGAGCAGGGAGTAGGAAAATCAGCCTTGAATAACGGCGAACACGGAAGCCCTGGGGTAAAGGCTATTATTCGTATCAGCGATGTAAGAACCGCGACGCCGTAAAACGCGGCCAGGGCGATTAACTTCTTAAAATCTAGAGGTCGGAGAGCGACCCGGGGGTCCCGTGTCGAAAGCTGCGTTCCTATTTCCACGTGCATAGAAGGAAGTGTACGATTTAATGCTGACTTCTTTTACTTCTAAATGTTTTTTCCTCAGCCCCCACTTCTGCACATTCCGCATTTTCCTTTCGTCTTTTTCGTTAGCTTCGTTAGTCCTATTTCCACGTGCATAGAACAAGATGTACGATTTAACGCTGACTTCTTCTACTTTTATACAGTTTTCCCTCGGCCCCCACCTCTGTACATTCCGCATCTTCCTTTCCTTTTCGTTAGCTTCGTTAGTTCTATTTCCATGTCCATAGAACAAGGTGTACGATTTAACGTTGACTTCTTCTACTTCCATCCTTTTTTCCGCGGCTCCCACCTGTGTACATTCCGCATCTTCCTTTCGGCTTTTTCGTTAGCTTCGTTAGTCCTATATCCACGTGCATAGAACGAGGTGTACGATTTAATGCTGACTTCTTCTACTTCTATATCTTTTTCCCTCGGCCCCCACTTCTGCACATTCCGCATCTGCTCTTCGTCTTTTTCTTTAGCTTCATTAGTCCTATTTCCACGTGCATAGAACAAGATGTACGATTTAACGCAGACTTCTTCTACTTCCATACTTTTTTTCCCTCGGCCCCCACCTCTGTACATTCCGCATCTTCCTTTCCTTTTCGTTAGCTTCGTTAGTTCTATTTACATGTCCATAGAACAAGGTGTACGATTTAACGTTGACTTCTTCTACTTCCATCCTTTTTTTCCGCGGCTCCCACCTGTGTACATTCCGCATCTTCCTTTCGTCTTTTTCGTTAGCTTCGTTAGTCCTATATCCACGTGCATAGAACGAAGTGTACGATTTAATGCTGACTTCTTTACTTCTATATGTTTTTTCCTCGGCTCCCACTTCTGCACATTCCGCATCTGCTCTTCGTCTTTTTCTTTAGCTTCATTAGTCCTATTTCCACGTGCATAGAACAAGATGTACGATTTAACGCTGACTTCTTCTACTTTTATACTTTTTTTCCCTCGGCCCCCACCTCTGTACATTCCGCATCTTCCTTTCCTTTTCGTTAGCTTCGTTAGTTCTATTTCCATGTCCATAGAACAAGGTGTACGATTTAACGTTGACTTCTTCTACTTCCATCCTTTTTTTCCGCGGCTCCCACCTGTGTACATTCCGCATCTTCCTTTCGGCTTTTTCGTTAGCTTCGTTAGTCCTATATCCACGTGCATAGAACGAGGTGTACGATTTAATGCTGACTTGTTCTACTTCCACATCTTTTTTCCCTCGGATCCAAAATCTGCTAATTCCGCATCTTCCTTTCGTCTTTTTCGACAGTTTCGTTAGTCCTATTTCCACGTGCATAGAACAAAGTGTACGATTTAACGCTGACTTCTGCTACTTCTACATCTTTTTTCCTCTGCCCCCAACTCTGCACATTCTGTATTTTCTTTCGTCTTTTTCGTTAGCTTCGTTAGTCCTAATTCCACGTGTATAGAACAATGTGTACGATTTAACGCTGACTTCTTCTACTTATACATCTTTTTCCCTCGGCCCCCACTTTTGCCCATTCCGCATCTTCCTTTCATCTTTTTCGTTACATTCGTTAGTAATATTTCCACGTGCATAGAACAACATGTACGATTTAACGTTGACTTGTTCTACTTCTATATCTTTTTCCCTCGGCCCCCACTTCTGCACATTCCGCATCTGCTCTTCGTCTTTTTCTTTAGCTTCATTAGTCCTATTTCCACGTGCATAGAACAAGGTGTACGATTTAACGCTGACTTCTACTACTTCCATATTTTCTTCCCGCGGCCGCCACCTCTGCACATTCCACATCTTCCTTTCGTCTTTTTCGTTAGCTTCGTTAGTCCTATTTCCACGTGCATAGAACAAGGTGTACGATTTAACGCTGACTTCTACTACTTCCATATTTTCTTCCCGCGGCCGCCACCTCTGTACATTCCGCATCTTCTTTTCGTCTTTTTCGTTAGCTTGGTTAGTCCTATTTCTACGTGCATAGAACAAGATGTACGACTAAACGCTGACTTCTTCTACTTCTATATCTTTTTCCCTCGGCCCCCACCTCTGTACATTCCACACCTTCCTTTCGTCTTTTTCGTTAGTTTTGTTAGTCTTATTTCAACGTGCATAGAACAAGGTGTACGATTTAACATTGACTTCTTCTACTTCCACATCTCCTTCTCTCGGTCCCCACCTTTGCCCATTTCGCATCTTGCTTTCGACTTTTTCGTTAGGTTCGTTAGTCCTATTTCCACGTGCATAGAACAAGGTGTACGATTTAACGTTGACTTCTTCTACTTCCACATTTTTCTCTCGACCCCCACCTCTGCACATTCTGCACCTTCCTTTCGTCTTTTTCGTTATTTTCGTTAGTCCTATTTCCATGTGCATAGAACAAAGTGCACGATTTAACATTGACTTCTTCTACTTCCACATTTTTCTCTCGACCCCCACCTCTGCACATTCTGCACCTTCCTTTCGTCTTTTTCGTTATTTTCGTTAGTCCTATTTCCATGTGCATAGAACAAAGTGTACGATTTAACATTGACTTCTTCTACTTCCACATCTTTTCCCTCGGCTCCCACCTCTGCACATTCCGCCTCTCCCTTTCGTCGTTTTCGTTAGCTTCGTTAGTCCTATTTCCACGTGCATAGAAGGTTTTAACGCTTACTTGTTCTACTTCCACATCTTTTTCCCTCGACCTCCACTTTTGTCCATTCCGCATCTTTCTTTCGTCCTTTTCGTTAGCTTAGACACGAGTCACCTTTTCGAGTAGTTGGTGCATTAGTCCGTGAAAGGTGTCCACACGCTACGGGCGTCTACGGTAACAAAACAGTTGCGGTCAATTCTAAAATGCATCACATTACCGGAGACCGGAGTTAATGAAAATGACAGGGAATTAAAAGTATCGCAAGCAGTCTGAGTACACCGGAAGAGACGCGGGTGTATACAGCGGGAGAGCATACGATTTCGATCCAATTTTCCGAACGAACTGGCTGAGCAGCTGGGTAGAACTGGCGGTTGAGCGAGCGGCCATTTTCATATTTTCTTCATCGCGGTAGCTGTGTTTCTCGTAACAAGAGCAGATATTCAAGCCATCGTTCGGATCGACTTGCAAAACTAATTTCTTCGAAAAGGCTCGCTTCTTCCGCATAGTCGCAGTGAGTGAGTTTTTTTTGTAAATTAAATTAAAATCTCTCATGCAGCGGACATATTTACCGTTATCCCACGCACATAAAGCAGGATCAAAGAATGCGTACCCTTAGGCATGGATTCACTCAGTAGTGTGCAGTCTCAGATACCTCTAAATATATGCGGCATGGATACAGCACGAAGCCTGTTTTATAATAGCATATACACTAAAGCCGATTTGTTGCTTGCTTGGAGCAAGTTTCGCGAGATACGGCACGATTAAGGATAAAAGTTTCTGCCGACCTTTCTGCGAAAAGGATTTCTGCGGCGTTTCTATCTACTACTACTAGAGGAGGGAACGAAGTAAGTTAACAAGAAGTATTCTTCAGCGAGTGTACATACTTTTCTGTAAAATATTTCTCGTTGAGCAAAGTAAACGACGTGCTTGACTTTATCTTTTAGTATATTTACGAGGCACAAATTTAGCTTTCGTAATAATAAACAGCCAACACTGGCGAATTGTTTTCGAATACATGACCCGCGTAATTCATTTCGCTGGGCGACTTTTTACCTAGGCTAAAAGGAACGCTTTTCTGAAAAAGAGCGTGCAAGATATTTCGTTGTGCGAGGGAAAACTTCGTCGAAGCGACCGAGTGAAATAGAAGCCATCACGCACCGCATTAACCACTAGCGAAGGTAAATTAAATTTGTTGCTAAATGCATCGAGAGGTAGCTCGTAATCGGACCTTTCCATTGTTTTCGCCGATGCCAGATAGATAAATAGGTTCGAAACTGCGGTATTGTTCGGCAAATTTGCACGAGAAAGAGGGAGATACAAATCGGACGCGTTATAATAGCAACAATTATTAATTGATTATGATCGCTTTAAACCGAAGTCATCAAAATGCTAATTCCGGATGTACGCAGCCATGTTACCATCCCATTTGCTTAATGCGCTAGTTAGCATCTCAACGCTAGTTCCTGACAACTGCACGGAACGCAAGCGGGAATTGTCAGCGTCATTACAGCTAGTATATCCGAATATTATCGTCCTAGTCGGCGTTTCCGCTTTATCATTATCGTCATTAATATAATGCGTCGAGTGTATCGGCGATTAATAAATTATTTACCCGACATTCGTCGGTTTTCGTTTGACACCCAGACCGTTGCTACGAATCAGTAAAGTTCCGGCGCGGCAACTAATAATTTAAATATAAATTTGATTTTAACTGCGATCATATTTCACGGCCGTAATGAATTTTGCGACCCCCAGCCACTCAGGTGTGGAAAATGAATGTGGACCGTCGGACAAACGAAACGCCCGGTGAAACGCATCGCGACGTCATTGTGTCGGGTCTGACTATTTTAAAATGTCCGCAAAATTCCCTCGGAGTCAGCCGACAAAGGCTTCGCCGATCGATCGTGGCGACATTGAGAAAAGCCGAACACGCCGATAGATTTTTAATCGACGCCGATTTCTTCGTAATGAACCGCCGGCTCCGTTTCGTTGCTCATCGGAGTCATTTGTCACGCGACTGTGGAGCAGAATAATGTAACTAAAAGGAGACGGAAGTGGCTTGCGGAATGATCGATAGTTGATGTCGGAAAGTTTCAGCGCAGGCTTTCTTGTTATTAATTAAAGTGGGAGGCGGTGGGCAAGCCAAGATAGAAGGAATGCAATCGCGAAACTTCGAAACTTCTTAGCATTCGTCCACCGCCTCATCTTCCTCCCCTTTTGGCGCGGCTCCTTTCAGCGCGATACGAATCGATATGGCACGGCATTCCTGTCGTTTCCTCGTCGTTTCTTCATCGTCGGCAGAAACGGCCTCAGCCACGTTTCCTCTGCTAGTCTGATGGGAAAACTACTCCAACCTCATTTGGTAAGCCGACCCTTCTGATTAAAGCTAAGTCGGCACAATGTTTATGGGAACGAGTTTCTATTTTCCTTTTCTCTGGCGCCTCCTTTATCCCCGGGATTACTCATTTTCCAAGCAATTTACGCCCCGGGAATACGTGTGCAAAGTCGCCCGCCATGCCTGCCTTCGCAATACAAAGGCTAGACACGTGTCTTACGTTTCTTAACGAAATTAATTGCAAAGAACGCGAGAGCGCATTGAGCGCGATGTGCTGCGGCGCGTATTCTTACTGATATAAGGGAACTGCGGAACATTCTGTACGGATGGCTCCTTTAAGCCGGCGCGACAAAACACACGCCAGAAAATCAATTCTGTTTACCGATGCGCCCAGTTGTGTGCTTTAACCGGAGATAATTACCACTGCGCCCGCGCTTTTGCAAATACCAGGTGCAGGTCGGGCACACGGTATGTAACCAGATACCACAATGTGGCTCATCACTTTGTGGTAATTAACTGTGTAATGAGTATCTGTTATGTTAATACCATTGGCCCACTTTGCTTTTAACGTCTCAGTTCGCGATGTTTTTCCTTTGTCTGAGGTCAACAGTGACGCGATAGGAATTTATCGAAATAATCGTCTCGCGAAGTGAGTCGAAAAAGATATGAATTCTGGCAGGGTCGGTCGATCGGGCTAGGGAGGAGAATTCGCTGACCGGTAACGAAGGAAGAGGAAGCGATAAAAAAAGCGGAAGAGGAAAGAAAGAAGAGCTCCGAGGAGAAACTCCGATGAATTAATGAATCGGCCGGCTATGGTGCGAAGAGAATTTATTGTGAAAGCTGCGGAATCGTTTCAGGACAGAACTGTCTGGTCGGTGACGAACGATATGCCCGAATCGCCCCGAGGCGCCATGGTAAGCGTTCGAACTACGTAATTGAAGAGCCTGAAGCGGGATGAAGGAAAAAAGACGGGACGAGAACGAGAAACCGTCGATTGCCGTGTCCTGCTTTCGCGGACGCATTGACTGATTAAAACATTAACTAATTTATGACCGGCTTGACAGTTTCTAATTCCGCGCCGGCGGATTTATGGCCGACATCGTGCAGCGCCGGAAGAAAGTTTGCGACCGTGATAGAATTACGGTATTTCCGGTAAAACGAAACGTTCATGCCGCGTCAAATGGAACACTGCGACACGAATGGACTCTGAACGCGCGCGCTTCGGCGCAATCGCGTTTATAAATATTTGACATTCAACCCCGATCAAGTCGCCATTCAGACCTTTGACGTAATGGCCCCGACAGCATCGCCAAAATCCCCCACGATCGGACGCGCATTTTCGAAATTCGTAACAGTATTTATACAGACACACCCGCGCATCACACATAGAGCGTGTGTTGGCGTAGAAAGGTGGCAAAAATCATTGTACGCGTAGGATGCAAGCGTCGAATTTCGCGGCTCGGCCTCTCGATATCAACATCACGTTCGTGTAATCCCGGCCGTCATTGACATTAGCCGTCCAGCCCGTTTTACGAGTCCCCAGGCATCGCCATGCCGAATCCAGACTGCGGCCGCGAAGTTACGTTATCCCTGTCGCGCTGCGCCGATCCTGATAAAGCCATTCCCGTTCGTGACGATTCACGTGGGAACGAGCGCGTCGGTGCTTTTCGGGAGGGATCCGGAGCTCAGACGCGATAAATACTTACGGCCCGTACAGGTGGACTATGGCTAGAGGAACGTGCCGCGATAAATTTGATTCATGGCCCACGGTTTGAAAATTGATTCATCGTGTAGCGTGAGGGGAGCGGAGATAGGGGTGCCCGGGTGGATGGCAAGGATGGTGGGGTCCGCTTTGGGAGAATCCGCGGTGGATAGGGAAAATGGTGAAGCGGGCTTCCGATTCGATGACCCGAGCAGGACGATGAGGAATGTCTCAGATATAACGTGTGTGTTAGAATTAAGCGAGGCTTATATTGGATTGGAAAGTTCTTTATTTTACAGGATAATACGTCAGTTTATCTAAATGTTTATAATTCTCCGGTGGAATTCCGAGGTTCCACGGAGTGCGACAATCTAACAGCCCTTCATTCCCCTTCCCTTTTCCAAACAAAAATCCGTACCGAAGGAGGCCTCTCCTGACAGGTGCGCTTCACAGGTATTTTGATTATGACTCATCGCATTCCGCACAACAATGACTACTTCGGTGCCGGACAATCACCTAGAACCCCTTTGAATTTATTTTCCACCCCAAAATTTATTTTCCGCTAACATGTGCGGTGCGTGAAAGGAGTAGTTACGTTCTTATATTGGGTTGTCCGGAAACTTCGTGCCGATTTTGAAGGAAAATTGAAACGCAGCTCATTTAAATTTTGGTATACATTTATTAAATTATATAGATGCCGTTCTGTTCCACAACCCTTCTCCATCTTTTATGCAACTTGAGAATTCCATCCTTCTAGAACTTCTCGGGTTTTTCGGCGAATAAGTTTTCTAAACGAATTTTTATCTCAATCAAAGAGTTGACATTTTTTCCATTAACCCCTTCAGACTCCAATTTTCTTTTGTTTAAGAAAAATTATTTTTTATACTAAAACTAAGTTAATTCATGTGAATGAAGGCAACAATATACTTTTTACAGAAATATTTATAATTTGTAAAAGTACATTTTAATGGACATATGCTCCTTATGCAAAATTTGTAAGATTAAGGAGATTCTGAGAAATATTTGTATAAAAAAATGAAATTCGTATTCGTAAAAATAATATAGGTAATAAAATACAGCACGAAAAGTATTATGTACATTACAATGCGCACAGGGTCCGAAGAGGTTAAGGGAATTTTGTAGTGATCGGAATAGGTGGAAATCTGGGGGGCGCGAGCAAATCACTTCCGCACAGTTCTTTCGGCTACAGTACCTTCGCCATGAACAGCGCATATCTTGTTTGCCGTTTGTGTGGGATTTTTGTCTTTTCGGAAAAAATGCATTACAATGCAGTTTGTTTGCTGCCATATTCTGAGGCGCATAAAACTGACGAAAATTAACGTATCGTAACCAAACTGTTTTCCGAATATGTCTGAAGTACCATCCTTTAGAAAGGTACATGTCATTTGTTTTAAAAAATTATGATATATTCATCTGTTCTCATACCTACCGAAAATCGGCATAGACTTTCCGGACAACCCAATACGTGTGACGTGTAGCGATATATTGTTAGCATAGCTGTGTTCCGTGAACTACAGAGTAAATGTTCATTCAACTGATTAGACCGGCGGACCATTCGTTGATCGATGCCTCTTAAAAAGCAATCACTTTATACGCGCCTTAATGGGCTAATGTTCGTTATGCAGGGCGGTAGATGGTTAGCATCCTTACGCAGCTTCTAGGTTATAGAAGATCGACGAGGGTCGTATCCATAATGAGTGAAGTGGGGGGAAAATTGAAATTGAGAATTTACGTACGTAGAGCAATAGAGATCATTTATAATACTTCAGAAGAAAATATTTGCAATTTTTAAAGTGCAGCTTTAGCATAAATCAGATGTCGCAGTTGCTCAGAATATCCGTATTACGGACTCTGGCTTTATACTTTAGCTTTGTTTTTGTTTGCTCGAAAATGTTTGTCATTTTCATCTAGTGTCCTTGTTCGGCACCTTCGGGAGAAACTCAGCCTCGTGCACTGCGGCAAGATGCACCGGAATCTTCGTATTATGATAATTAATCGCTTATGTACTCCCTCGAGACGTCTTCGACTGCGGATTCTGCTATGTGCAGTCGATATTACACACCCTCGCAATTGCTCGATTCTTGTTTCGAGCCCGTAAGATATCATGCCACTTCGAAACTTTCAACGACGTCGTTTCATGAAATAGCGTGATTCAATAAATAATTCAAATGCAACGATATAATCGGGAACGTCAAGGAGAAATGTTATACCGCAAAACTGATTCCGTGTACACTTGCGTTTCAAGATGAATTATATGGCAGTAAGAACTTTCCGACAAATATCGGAAATCGCGCCAAATAACGCAAATTTCATTATTGCCAACTTGTAATCGGAATCCGATAAAACCGATATGGTATCGGCTTGCACGACGAATTCCAACTTTTCAATATGCGGCCAATTTGTTTACAGCACAGTAACTGAGAGCGACTGAAAACACTCACGTTTCAGTACTATCGTTTTAATAATGAGAAAAGTGGGAAAAGATTTGTATCGCGGCGCCCTTGACGGTATTATTGCTCCACTTGTAGTTGGATCACTTTCAATCCCATACTCACGTATCATAACCACATAGCAGGAAAGATAATTACATTACCGTTGAAATGTTTGTGGGATAATTGCAGTAACACTGTCCATGATCAGCCATCGACGCTGATGGAAATACAAGAGCATAGTAAAGCAGCTTAAATCTTGCGCCACACTCTGTTAGGCACGTATTCGCACTTTGAATTGCGACTCCGTCGTCCGTGAGTACTGGTAAAATGGTTGTATTATGAAGATGGATTGTCCACTCGGTCCGCGATGTGCTTTGTCCGCTATCCGATAGACTGCGAGGACACCTCTAGATGTGTCAACAAAGTGCAATATCTGCACTAGCCCGCGCAAATTGCATTGCGAGAAACGAGACGCGAGCAGCGGGGGCGAGAAGAGCCGTGAGACAATATAAAACATTTCCTAGAAAATAACTTTATATAAAAGACGCGAAGGGAAGCGTTCCAAATAAAGCCCCGAGGTGTAAAAAAACAACCATTGCGGCGTGCCTTAAGAAAAGGCGAAAAATAACATTAGAAAAACGTGGAAAACAGTTTCATGGTAATTTATCGGTGACCGGTGCGCGCTATGTTATTGTTTCATTACAATACACAGTATTGTTCTGCGCTCGGTTTCGCCACCGACATTATCCGACTGTTTATTTTGATTTGCACGTTACTGCAATATTAATCGTCCACAATATACGCGCAATAAAAGCTGGAGTTATTATCGCAGCATTGAATGCGGCGATCTTTATCACTTTGCAGTGAAATAAATCGCCGTGGTCAAAACTTCATAGTTAGAACTCTATGATTACGGAAAGAATAGAGGGGGCCATAACCGAGCGGGCGATCGATGTTCATAGGCGCCCGGACATTCGAAAGCCACAAAGACCGCAATGGACGTCTCGTCCGAAATCGACGAACGAGATGCTTTAAGGAATGATCGGCGAAGTTCTGCGCGAACGAGCATTCGCCGACAATTCCGCAACGCCTGATAACTTCCCGACGACAGTTTGTCGATAGGGGCGTCAGTGGAAGGTAACGAGTGCTCAACATTATAAATCCGAGGCCATTGACCATGAATTCGTGTTTTACGCAGCAACGCGCGCCACAGAATGCACCCGAATTGTCATATTATGATAATCGATTGCCCATTCGGTCCCTCGTTACATGGGCCTTTACGTTCTCGTCCCTCTCCTCCCTGCGTCGGACCGTAGGAGAATAGGTTATAGCTGGGCATTGCCATAATCGTAGCATGGATCGCTCCGGGCTCGGACATCCGATCGTCCTCTCATCTATTTCTATGCTCCGTCGTGATCTCGCGGAATTGATAATAAAACTGGCACGGGCATAAAGTTCGCCGTTAAACCTCTTTCCGGTACGGAACATTCTCCTTGACTTACGACGTCTCGAGACGCGAGTAATTGCGCTACCGCGCACGTTACCCACCTAACGTACGTAGGTAATACGTAACCCGCCGCGGCTACACGAAAGTGCGTGTAATGTATGGAAATTACTTAAACCGTGCGTTGACTGCATGTACCGAGCCAAGTGTGACGGCGTGATAAAACGAGCCACGTGAATAGACACAATGCACCACTTTTATTATAATCGCATTCGTCTTTATGCTTCGTTAAACTAAGTTACTTTAGAGAGACGTCTTTACGTCGAACTGTATTACGATAAATATTTTCATTAGTGTAGGGATATGGGTTCCGGTGTGGCGAATAGGCAAAAAAAATACACACAAAAACGGTTTATTTTAACACTTAGCCGACCGATCGGGGAAATCTCCCCATTTTAAAGAAAATCGGTGCACAACCGATCGGGGAGATCTCCCACGTTGACCTTAGCAACGCGTTTCCATTTTTGTGTTATTATCAGTTATCTTTGTTTGGAGTTGTTCGAAATTACGGACGAACTGTTTCTATAAAGCACAGGATATAATAAAATCCACCGATTTAGTGCTGAAAATTACTTAAAAGTTACACAATCGGTTGACTAAATAAAATTATAGCGATATGATGTGTAACAAGTAAATATTAACAAAAGGAATAATCCACTGTATAAACTGGCATGCTGTGAACGATACCACATTGTAAAAAATATTAAAACGCATTACTATTTTATTATTTCACGTTTGGGTCGTCCTATTTATCTTTAGTCATCTTTAATATTCTTAATTTTCAAACTTTATTACCTATACTTTGTGAATAGCCTACAAAAAAATAATTGTTATTTACTTTTAATCTCATGTTTTGTATAAACAGTATTTGAAATCGTTAAACGATAGTGTTACTGCAAGATATAATTAACCACTTAAATCATTTTCAGACTTCTTTGATTTCAAATAGTGAATATCAGTTCGCGTTACTTGCGAAAAATGCGCAGTGGAAACCGTAAAGTTCGTTTAGGCGCGCGCGGTTGGCTAAGTGTTAAAAAGGGAAATTAGAAGAAATACAATAGTATCAGAAAAAAACGTCCGCATCGTTCAAGCATCGGGACTCGACTCTTAAAGTACATCTTTCGTCTTTGATCGTCCGGCTTCTACTGCCGAATATGAAAGAACTTCGACCTTATTTTATTATATGCGTCGTCGCTCACGCCTCGCATCACACTTTTAACTTATACGCATTCGGTACGCACTATTCTTTCGCGAATTTTCGATCCTACATTAGTTGTATTGATTATCTTTAATTTATTGCTATCGAAAAAAACTGGTATTTTTTGGCAAATATGAAGGAACGAATTGTCATGATTTTCGCTTATCGATATTCAATGCCCTTTCATGTTATTAATGATCAGTCACGCGGGAACCATTCTATAATTTTAGTTCCGAGTGCATTTTTCATTTTTTACAGCTCTTTAGAGCTTGCGTTTATAAAATTATTGTGAATTTAAAGCTTCGGCTTGAGTGTTCTGACTTATCCTCTATATAAATATTCCAGAAACGTTCACTGCGTGATTAACACGATTATTTTTCTATCACCCTATTGTCTGTTTGCACCAAATAAAGTATTGTTTATAATTTATTTTCGGGCTCAGAGATCGCGTATATAGAACGTACGGGACATGACGAGGGTGTAAAGTTGGCGTAAAGGTGTTTTTTCATGTTTTACAGCTCTTTAGAGCTTGCGTTTATAGAATTATTGTGAATTTCATGCTTCGGCTTCAGTGTTCTGACTTTTCCTCTATACAAAAATTTCAAACACGTTCACCGCGTGATCAACACGATTATTTTCCTATCACCCTATTGTCACTTCGGACCAAATAAAGTATTGTTTATAATTTATTTTCGGGCTCAGAGATCGCGTATATAGAACGTACGGGACATGACGAGGGTGTAAAGTTGGCGTAAAGGTGTTTTTTCATGTTTTACAGCTCTTTAGAGCTTGCGTTTATAAAATTATTGTGAATTTCCCGGCTTGGTCCGCGATACAAAAATTTCAAAAACGTTCGCGTGACGATTATTTTCCTATTAGCGCGGACCAAATAAAGTATTGTTTATAATTTATTTTCGAGCTCAGAGATCGCGTATATAGAACGTACGGGACATGACGAAAAGTTGGCGTAAAGGTGTTTTTTCATGTTTTACAGCCGCGCGGCGTTTATAAAATTATTGTCCTTCCGAGAGGAGCACTTTTCTCTCATGTTCCGTTCGAGGCACGAGAGGAATTCAGCGAACGCCATAAACGTTACGTAGATTTCTTCCGGCGGCGAAACTCGCGACTTTATGTCACTGCCGTCAACTACAAAGCGACACAAAGTACGCCCCACTAATATATTTCTGTTCAGAACAATACGTTACATAATCCCGGAAGCCGCCTGCCTGGCAAACATTAACCGTATGTTGAATGACGAAGAAATGCGTAACTAAATCTTCGATGACCTTTACGGTCCGCGATATGACGAATGGCGAATAATTGCGCATTCGTAAGTTCAACGATTGTGTTTATTGAATTATCAAAAAGTTTCAAACACGTTGTAGATAGTGATTGTGTTTTTATACAGAGTGATGAGTGTGTATTTTAGGTAGCGTTCTGTCGTGTACGGTGTAGAATAATTGATAATTGAGTGTTTCGGACGAATGTCTTTCTTATATAGCTCTTGAGGAGACGAACTCACCAATTCCGTTCGAGGCACGACTAAATATCACGCCATAAACGTTACGGTCTTGGGGTGAGTCGCGACTTTTGTCAGCCGTCATTTAGCGACACAAAGAGCGCCCCACTAATATGGTTTGCACAGCAACACCGTACTCACATTACAGTGGTATTTTAATCAGTCAGTACGTTCGGTCGGCATCGGAAGAATTTTTGAGAGCACGGCCGAAGTACCGAAATTGGCTGGAATGTGCGTTCTTTGCAGCCGGTAGGATTTCGAAGCGACAAAGCAAAGCCATTGCCTGTTGAATAATTGCGCCATACACAAAAACGGGTTATCTCGTCAGCGGAAAACGAAATTCGTCGGATTTCCCCTGCGAACGAGGCGTCCTCACCTTGGGCGACGGAGGCGTTGACAATGAGAAGTAATAGCTATCAACAAAGTGTCAACACGATGTCGGAAGCAGTAATGCCGCGAAAGAAAGAATTCGACTTGCGCTGTACACCTTGTCAGCGTACATATATACCGTCTCATTCTGTCTGTATTCGTCTCCGTTCCTGCTTCTTCTCCTATGCTTCAGAAAACGAGAAGCCGTATCAAGGGTTTTACGGCTTGCTGGTTTTACATGCTGCCGGATTCCGAATGGTCCCGCCCATACGAAAAAGAACTCGACAAAAGCGCAAAGTCGACAGGCTCAAAGTGAAATCGTGGAGGACTGTGCCATTTTGAGTAGGTCAGAACAGACTGCGATACCCGCACTGCGCGAACAGAATGCCGAATTCGCCTGTGAAGGTGCCAGTGCCGTCATCGCATATCTGACTCTAGCGCAACAATTCAATTTTCAGCATCCTTGAAGAACGATAGTTTACATTTTTCGGTCGGAAGATCCAAACGATCGGGGTCCCTGAAATAAGGGTACGATTTCTATCGCACCAATGAAAGAACTCGGATGAGAAGTCAGCAGTCCATATCTTCAAAGTGGATTCACGGAGGCAGACACGCAAACCTCAAGGCAGTCGGTCAGAATCCCTGACTGACATGCACCTTATCGGCATGCACTGTAGCGTGACCCTTACATCTATCTCATTGCATCCGTGTTGCGTCGCGAGTAGTCATGTATAGAGTAGTCGTAGGACTCGTCCGAGTATGTCTCTGCCAGGTCGAACGGTGTGCGAATGTGGCGGTACGAGCCGTGCCTAACAGCCAATCAGCTGTTATGGTAATTAGGCTTCTCCAGCTGGGGTGGGGTTTGAGGTGGGAGCTTGCCAACGCTGAGGGTTGCAAGGGCGACAGAACTGGTGGGGATATCTAACGAGCTACTTTATACATGGTCACACCTGGTCCTAGACCGTCACTGCAAATTAGCCTTTACGCATTCGCGTTTCACGCGCTCCCTGCGTCCGCGCGTTATAGATCAAGCTCATCACAAAATTACCTGTCGAGGTGCAACGTGTAACGTGTGTTTACACCAGACGAGCACCGCTGGAAGTGCCAAAGGAACGTCATGACGGTTAATTAGGAATATTGCTTACCTCTAACGGAACGAATGCCGGGCGGAATTAATTGCGAGACGCTCCGGGAGCGCGAGAAGACGAAAGCGTGGCAAAATGCAAAATTCATCGCTATAATTTAACCGACGCCCCCGTGCGCGGACATTGTAAATCGTGGGGCGCGACCGTCTCTCGAGCGCGTTTGCGCGTTATTTATGATTAACATTTTTCGTACCGAACGCGCCTCGGCCCCCGTATTTACACGATGATATCCAGCGAAACGAAGCACCGCTGTCGCGCGGAATGGCACCCGTTGAAGCTAAGAAAAGGTATTGTGGAGCGTTACCATTGCTTTCCGACGATAAGGGTTTTACGAAACGGCGTAATTCGACGGCCAAGGAATGTCGCTGTTAGAAAGTCGGGCAGTAAAAAAGTCGCTCCTGCTTCCGCTTATGCGCAGCCGTCAAACAACGCAATCTAGTAACACGGCGGAATTGAGAAGGAATTCGATCTTATTTCAGCGATCCGCTCCCCGATTCCCATTCGTACAATGTACCGTTAATGAAACAGAATGTAACGCATAAACCGACTGCTACAAGTGGAGTCAATTACTGTACGAGCTCAAGAATGAAACGATGCGGTGTTCGTTGCTACGTTCCACGCTTCAAATGCGGTCGGCAATCGAACGTATTCTCGTTGCATGATGAAACCCTCCGATTTTATGTGATACGCTGATTGCTTATTTATGATAATCCCGTGGCGCTTATTACGTACGCAAAACACCGGAAAATGTGAGAAGCGTTTTAACGGTAACAGTTGAAAATTTCCGGAACAACGTGCATTTCCAGCCAGCGATAGTAGCGAACGAAATCCCCTTAAGCTACTTTTCCTGGATATAAGCAAAATTTTGTGCACCACCAATGCTAATTGCGCGCCGCGCTGCATCTGACATTTTACCATTTTACCAATTTTAAATGATGACATCTGCGACAATTATGCCAAGCTGTTAGTACAGAGAGAAAGATGTGTTTGCAGTTGAACCGGATGACAAATGACAAAGTAACGAATGCGGTTAGATACTCGACGTTAACGCGGAACTAAATGAGTGCTACATACCGAAATGAATATCGTGGCCAGTGTTATGTCATGCTAGTCAGAGATTGACAATCGTATGAAACTCATGCCCTGGCACATTACATTTGCGGTACGTAACGTGCGAATAACGTGATAATGTATTTCATTCCAGCCGTAACTTCGAGCTATACATGATGTCTGAACACGCTTTGATCATTATTTATGTAGCCACGGATGCGGCCACACATTTATTCCGAGCTCAATATCCTTATTTAATGCCAATTAATTTTTCTCCTCTGCAAAACCGAATTGTAAACTAATGCGGATGTAACGAGAACAACGTTCCGTCGTCATCTCCCTCTTCGCTCCCTTTTTCGTCGGCTATGCGCTCTCATAAATCACTCAGCGCGCATGGTCGAGCAAAAATGGCAACGATACAGACGCTCTTTTGCTACCGATTAAAATTACCGTGAACACTCTATCGTTCAGAAATAACTTAGCTATTATTTCTCGTTTCACGCGCCCGAGCGCTTGCGACTAATTTAAATTTACAACTCGATTAGATCAATTAACATCGAGTTAATTGCATTTATCGACGGGGCCCAGAGAAACTTGGTCGCCGGATTTGCGAGGCGGAGTGCATGCAAAAAACGATCAGGCCATAAAAAGAATTGAATACCAATTAATGCTAATAGCGAAATATTCTGAAATCCCGGCAATTCCGAAAATATCATCACCGCCACTTCGTGAAACGCTATACGTTATCCCCTCGGGAGTATCTCTGACGGTTCTCGTGTCCACGCAAATTTTTGCGGTTAATTAATCGTCGAGCTCGAAGTCGGCGGCGGTATTTCATTAATCTCGAACAATCGTCGTACGGACCGGATGCATACAGGGCTTGTCGTTCAGTCGACCGGAAGTGCGCCGATCTTCGTCGCGGATGCTAGATCTTGCCACCCAATCTCTCTCCGTTCTTTCCGATTTACCCTCTCCCTCCTGCGCCCGGGTTCCTCGCGATCGACGCTCTCTCTTCCTCCAGGTTCGGGTGCCGCGAGCTTGTACGAAGATTATCGAGCTTGCACGAAGCAGGGGGTATAGGAAAGGGGGGTTCGGGCACGTCTGGACCTATACTTTGGAGAGGGTTGCGCGCGGTGGTGAACATCGAAGAGAGAATGACGGAAAGAGATAGAGCGAGGGAGAGAGCCCGAAGGGAAAAGAGGGTGGGGGAGGGGCATGGGGTGAGTTAGAGCAAGCGAGTGCGAGAGGGTGGGAGAGTTAGACGAAGAGGGGCTGGGACGGAAAGGGGTTTGGAATAGGGGGATGCTCGTCCGTGCGCAAAAGTTCGCCGGCAGCATCCAGTGACATCGCGGAGCTCGGCGCGCGCGCTTCGTGCTTTCGTCAAGGGTGGCTTTAAAGCTCGACCGGTCTTCGATCTCTCGATCGTGCTCGGAGCATCAAGGATCGACGCGCTTGTAACTGGATTTGCGAGGTGCGCCGGGTGTCAAGCGGAACAAAAGTGCGTAGCGTGTGAACCAAGTGCGTTTTCTCTCGCGCGTCATCGACCCGCACCTGTCCATGCTCGTGCACCGATAACGTTTCGGTAATCGGTGTGGCCCGTTCGTTCCCGAAAACTGAGAGGAGAGTGATCGCGCGCGGCGGTTCTTCGCTTTTGTCGGAGGGGAAAAAGAGGACGAGGACGAGGAAAGGGTGGAGAAAGGCGGAGATAGAAAGTGGAGTGCTGGATAATTGAGACGCGATCGATCTAGGGAGAGCAGTGTGTGACGATGCACGAGAAAATCGGGAGAGATGCGCCGGTGAGCAGCTGATCCGAGAAATCGAGAGTACGGGAAGTGAAAAGTGGTGATCGTCGCCTGTGGAAGTTCGGCGTCGCGAATATTCGCCGATGACAAGGAGTAATCCCACGTGTATGAGACGTAGGAACGATTTAGCGGACGACGGCGATGGCGTAGGAAGGAACGATAACGTATGCACGCCTTGAAGGGCCTCGATTCAGTGCGAAATACGGGATGTCAATGGACAAGTGAAACACTGAGGTAAGAAGACGTCACTGGATTATCGCGCATCGGGCACTACGGCAAATAAATGAGACGTTATCGTCGAACGTTTCCCACAATATATTTGTCCATCTCTGCGGCTTTGGTACCATAGGTTTTGTTTTACTGTTTACTGCGAAGTGCATTTGCGGGAATCAAAATGGATGCTCCGTTGAAAGACAGAATGACAAACTGATAACAGATGATGATGAACAATATGTCGAATGCTGACGAGCAAAGCTCATGCGGAAAATGGCCAAATATTGACTGCATTGAGCGAATATGCGCGTATACAAACAATGACTTTTAATGAGAACATTGCATTATAATTTGAAACAGCGGTCATAGTTAGTATGATATTGAAGTGAATGCGTATCAATATAATGTACAGACCTTCAGCTGGGCATTGTTTGATATTTGGCGATGATTTATGACCAAAAAAGAATAATATAAATCGTCCAGCCAAGGGGCCTTGGACGCCATGGTTGCCATTACTAAAACCGTATTAAACTCCGCTGTATCGATAATTAGAATTCGCCAAAGTGCTCTATACAATTCAACTTGTGTGCTTGTGTTGTGACTGGCTAGGCAGCCACTTGACACTTTTGACGCATAAAATCGAAAGCAATTTGTTTCGGTGTGATATCACGTCGGGACGTCGCGTGCACTTCTGCGCGTTTTATTTATTCAGCCAACGGACTAATCTCTATCAAAACGTTTTAAAGAGGGTGGGCTAGTGGCTTCAATTATCGCACTCCGTGTTTTTGTTTTCTTTCATCGATGCGTCCTTAACGAGCCTGTTGTCCGTTAATTCCCGACGGATTGCGCGCACACTAAATCCGATTCACTGTTTGTCGATAGGAAATACATCTCAGCCAATGAGACGTGGAAAATTTCGCACGATCATCGCGATGCTTTCTAGCACGTTCGCATTGCTGACGGACGTGCACAAATATACGGAATTGTTCGACGCGGTACTTTTCGCCGTGCAAAAATCCGCAGCCGACCGATTCCATGGCCGCCGGGTAAAACTACATGTCAAATCGTTGTATCCAGCGCGCCATTGCGCGTTTGCTCAAGAAACTCGTGCGGTTGCTTATTTCAAACAGGAACAGAAACGTGGACTCTCCGTTTCACGAATCGGAAATCCTTTGCATTTCGCATTTAGCAAATAAACGCCCGATTAGAACTTTACTCCTCCCCTGTTTCCGTGCAACGAAGCGTTCAATGAAAAAATCTTTTACACGGTCGACGACAATCATGGCTGCGTTTAGCTCGGTATTTAAACGCCTGTAATCCAATTCTACCGCAGTACGTAGTTCGCGAAATTGAACGCAATTCAACCCAATCGCCTCTCGACGAAGTTTTATTCAGCATGAGGGTAAACATTGCGCAACGGAACTTGAAAAGCGAAAATTTCTGTCTACAAAGAAAGTCCTTGCGGAAATATTCGAGACCTTGCGCGTCAGATGAAGTTTTCACGGAGAAAAAGAACCGGCGGCTGCCTATTTCAAACTTTTCCGGTACGCGGAGCGTGGAAGTGAGCACGATGAAAAAAAGGAGGTATGCACCTTTATCGACTAGCCGTACGCTCAAGGCAAATCAAGTACATTGTGAAGCATAAACTGTTGCTTGAGTGGCGCCCCTGTGACGACACTTCACGTAAAAAGTCTGGCTAATGTATTCAAGAACCCACAGACAATTGACCTAAAACTAGCGAGTCCAGTCTCGAAAAGTTCGTCACGCGCCAATGTCAATGTCGTTATCAGCTCCCGAAACGAGTATACTTCGAAAACACTCCTCCATTTCCTCATTCTCTACACTGTAATCTGATATAACCGGTAATGGAATTTCGCGACTACAAATAATATCAGGCCTTTCAACGAAAATGAAGCAGCGTATGGGAATTTACTCTATTATGAAAAATGTTCAGTGAACTTCTTTTCATCCATAAACCATTATCGTGCAGTTCCTCAATCGATTCTTAACATTTCACGTAACGAGTTTCCTTCTGATTAGTATACAAAATTTGCACTACGCTTTGATTAAATTTCTTTCCAGCACTTCTGAGTTGAAATTACTCTAAGATTACACTTCTATAACAGTTTCCTTATGGAAGTGTTTTCTCTTCGCCCGTGCGCAATATATCTTGATTCGTCGAAGGTTTTCTTGGCAGATCCCAACAATGAAGCCACCCGTGGAAGCTGATACGCTTCCAGATACGTCTCAATTTATGATAGTCAAATACACGGAGGTGAGATTGAGACTTTTCGGGTCCAATCTGCGACGATTCATTCCAATGATCCGTACGGCTTATACAATTCCTTTCTTCCTGGCATTCCATCTCTCTCGTGATCACTTCATTCAGCACTCACACTTCGTCGACATTTTGTCGCGTCGTATCATTCAACGTGCCGGATGAACAAGGAAAGAGGAAATGATAAATTAATGGCACAGCATCGGAGAATAGTAGCAGGAATCTTGTATGAGATATACCGGTTTGATTGAGTCTCAAATTAACTGAGACTGAAGTTCGCTCCTCGCAAAACTTTCCAGCGTTTACTCGGTTTAATCGTGCCTACGGCTTCTTTGGTTCACTGCTCAATTAAAGTAATTCATATTACTCTGCAGAAGGTAAATATGCTTCCTGTTAGAATGAATGACGATGCATACTGGCCAGACCGTGTTAATTTTGCACCCGACATTTAACGTTCATTCAATTCTCGAGGGTTAGCGCCCGTCTTTGATGTCTCTGAACCATTGAAAATCTGCGGATACGTCGTTGGTTTCTGTCTGGCTGCATGTCTGTCCCGCCATCTCTTTCTCTCTCCGTCTTTTCATCCCACTCTGTCCTTCCTCTCTCTTCTCAACACACAAGTTCGACCTCGCTAATGGCCGTTTAAGAGCTTCGTGAAAAGACCAGAAGCGACTCGAGCTCTTCGATATCTCGTTCATCGAACTTCCACGAGGACGGCAGTCATTCTCCGCGCTCTCTTCAACCTCCATTATTCTTCCCGCTAATTCGACATTACGGTATGGGCTGAGGAGCTACGATCTTCACTATCGAGCTCTCATTCGTGCCGATCACTCCGCCTCCAAACGGAAAGAAGTCGCATAGAAGCGGAAAATTGATCTCCTTTTCCCAGAACTTCGCGCCCGGTTAACGATGGTCAGAAAACCGTCTGAATGGGACACTCCGTTATCTAACCGTTTAATTTGCGATTACCTTATCTCGTTCGGTCAATCCTTCACGATCGCTCAATACCTCAATCATCCCGCTGGTCGAATAGAATCGGGCATACATTAAATTCGAACATCGCCTGTGAAAAATAATAATTGTTCGACAATTCAGAGTTCGGTGAAACGTCTTATGAAACGCAAACTCGTTCAATTCGGTCAATCCTTCGCGATCGCTCGATACCTCAATCATCCCGCTGGTCGAATCGAATCGGGCATACATTAAATTCCAAAATTGCCGGTGAAAAATCATAATTGCCCGACAACTCGGAGTTTGGCGAAACGCCTTATGAAGCGCACATTCGTTCGTTCGGTCAATTCTTCACGATCGCTCGATACCTCAGTCATTCCGGTGATCGAATAGAGTCGGGCATACATTAAATTCCAACATCGCCGGCGAAAAATAATAATTGTCCGACAACTCGGAGTTTGGCGAAACGTCTTATGAAGCGCACACTCATTCGTTCGGTCGAATCATCCCGCTGGTCGAATAGAATCGGGCATACATTAAATTCCAACATCGTCGGTGAAAAATAATAATTGTCCGACAACTCGGAGTTTGGCGAAACGTTTCATGAAGCGCACACTCGTTCCTTCGGTCAATCCTTAACGATCGCTCGATATCTCAATCATCCAACATCGCCGGTGAAAAATAATAATCGACAAGTCGGAGTTTGGCGAAACGAATGAAGCGCACACTCGTTCGTTCGATCATCCTTCGCGATCGCTCATCAATCATCCCGCTGGTCGAATAGAATCCATACATTCGAACATCGCCTGTGAAAAATAATAATTGTTCGACAATTCAGAGTTCGGTGAAACGTCTTATGAAACGTAAACTCGTTCAATTCGGTCAATCCTTCGCGATCGCTCGATACCTCAATCATCCCGCTGGTCGAATCGAATGGGGCATACATTAAATTCCAAAATTGCCGGTGAAAAATCATAATTGCCCGACAACTCGGAGTTTGGCGAAACGCCTTATGAAGCGCACATTCGTTCGTTCGGTCAATTCTTCACGATCGCTCGATACCTCAGTCATTCCGGTGATCGAATAGAGTCGGGCATACATTAAATTCCAACATCGCCGGCGAAAAATAATAATTGTCCGACAACTCGGAGTTTGGCGAAACGTCTTATGAAGCGCACACTCGTTCCTTCGGTCAATCCTTAACGATCGCTCGATATCTCAATCATCCCACTGATCGAATCGAATAGGGCATACATTAAATTCCAACATCGCCGGTGAAAAATAATAATTGTCCGACAAGTCGGAGTTTGGCGAAACGTCTTATGAAGCGCACACTCGTTCGTTCGGTCAATCCTTCGCGATCGCTCGATACCTCAATCATCCCGTTGGTCGAATCGAATCTGGCATACATTAAATTCCGACATCGTCGGTGAAAAATAATAATTGTTCAACAATTCAGAGTTCGGTGAAACGTCTTATGAAGCGCACACCTTTTATCCTCTCATCGCGGTCCAGTTTCGGCAGCAAATGAAATTGATAAAATACCGCGGCGATAAAAGTAAAATCGGCGATAAAGATTCCATCAGCGCGTTCGGTGGAACACTTCCGACGGACAAGCCTTTTGTCACGTACCGGCTCTACGACGGGCCGCCTGAAAGTGGAAAGAAGTCCGTGTGTCCAATGTGGAACACGTCAGAGGACAACTCTCTTTTTCGTACGTAGTATCTGCACACCTACGTGCACCTATGGACGCACACGTGAGCAGGCACAGATAGAGAGGAGAAGGAAGACCCTCTTTCCGCGTTTACTTCTTCAAGCACCTCGGGAGAAAGAAGTGGAAGGAGCAAAAAGTACTTACAAACTGCCGGGAACACTGAACGTGTTCTGTAATGGGGAGGAAATGCTACCGACCAACTCCGATAATATCAATCTCCGGTGCTCGAGGGCGGATCTTCCAGCAAGCTCGCTATAATTGCAGGAATCGTTTGACGTCTTTGGAAAAAGCAAAGATTCACGTCAGAGTTACGCGTATGCATAAAAAAAAACATAGTTTCCACCTTTGAAGCGACATACTGATATGGGCATTCATATTTTCTCCCCCGTGTTCTTATATTTCTTGGCAATTCTGCATCGCACTGTCGAAGCACTTAGAAGGGAAACTTTACGCATATGAAAGAAGTCGCAGGGTATGGTCAATGGAGAAACCGCGAGAGATAATTTTTCCATTTCTATTCAGAATCGACCCCGCAATCTTTCCCCGCAGCATCTTCCGCTTGATTGCAAATTTTTCAGGTGCCCATTTAACGCAAGGATGCTGTTAACTGCCATTGTTGAGGCACCTGAAAAAGCTTGTGCAACGGTGAAGCTTGCACTTTATTCGAAATGCGGACGTGCATGTACCAGGAAGTACTACTTCCAGGGTCCTTAATCGACGTCTTTCAGTGCAAAGCAGTCTCGGTATAAAGATACTTCGTTTTATAACTCCGCACTCCGCGGAGCTGGCCGTTTAAGTTGCGACACAATCCTAATCTGGATAACGTAGAGTGCACACCAAAAGGTATAACAGTGCGCAAACGCTGTTAAAGCATCGAGCGGCGGGGCCCGTTAAAATGAACCTCTCGGCGAAACAATACGAGGTCCTGCCACGATATTACCGTAATATCCTTTGTTAAGGTGCTCCTTACGGGATTATTCTCGCAGCACTATTGAGAGACAAGGGGCCCTCTTTGAGGGATCAATTCGGGCTCCTCTTGAGCGTAACGATTGTTGTCAATATTCTCTCATTCAAAGGTCAGATACGTCTCGATTCGCTTTCCTCTCTACTGTGTTCTTTTCGAGGGCGGGAGAAAAACAAAAGGGGTTAAATAAGAATTGTGGAAGGCGGCAAGAGTCTTCGATTAAATCTTCCAGGACGGGCCGGTAGTCGACTAACCCAAGCGTATGAAATTCAATTCGAACCTACTCTGTTTTCTCTCTCTTTCGGTACTTCGCTTCCTTTTCTTCTTCTCTTCTCATCCTTAAGCCCTTACTGTCGTTACCACAGGCAGCCCCGTACCGGTTGATTCGCACAATAATTTGATTCTCGCCGTGGTGCTCCTAACCGCATTACTACCAGTTCTGCTGCTTCTGCTCCCTCTTTTAGAGACCTTCAGTTTTTGTCACGCTCCCATTGACGTTACATCGTCGAAGATGGTAGAAGGCTGCCGACAGACCGGGGTTGAATTAGACAAGTGTCGGCTTTCATTATCGGCGCCGCTGTCACGGGAGTCGAGTGTGAGAAAATCTGAATTACGAGTTCGAAAAGAGTGTCGTGACTAACGAGAAGTCATAGTTCCGAAAAGAAATCGTGCGGAAAGAAAAGTTGGAACCCAATATCGGCATAAATCAATGTCAAGCCACGATTGTCTGTCGTCCCGCGGTGCGCAGGAAATATCAAACGTTTACAATTTCTGAGAATATTTTCTGCGGACTCTTAAGTCTCCGTAAACCGCGGGATCTATTGAACTGCCGTTTCATTTTGAAATTATTTCTTTTGCAGAGCAAGCAACAGCACTGCACTCGCACGGAGAGCACGACGTGAACCTCGTGAGGATGGTTCGAGGGTGAAATTGTCAAGAGACGTTTGTCAGTATGCAGTGGATATTGATCGTTGTGACGTGCATCGAGGTATCGACTCTCGCAAGCGCCCAGTCGAAGAGAACAAGTTCCTTCGATGAGAATACAAACAATAACGAGCCTGAACACCCGAGTGAGTATGCGAGCGAGTACCGAAAATGTTTACTCCCCGATGGCGTCGCGCCAATAGGTGCGAAAACGCGTTACTGATGATATTGCCTTGGCGCTTGCACTGTCCGTCCTGTTAAACACTCTGTATCCCCGACAACTTCCTATTTCTCTCGAAGTTTGCTCGGAGTTTCGTACGAATTTCTGCAATCGACCGGTGGAGGAGATCGATTTCATGGGCCAAATTGCAGTAACTGGCGTGCGGCGATATTTAACACGAATCGTTCTTAACCGCCGACGTAACTACGGACATCGAAACGATCGGAGAGGATTTTGGAGGAGCTTTTTCTATCGCGAAACATAAAGAACAAATTTACCTTGTTGCGATGATTTTGCGCAATACTCCGTCGTATTATTGATTTATTGAATGCCCCGGGGGGTACAATGCAGCTTTTTTTATCTCGTCGTAACTACATGGGTGTCCCGAGAAACGATTTGTACAAATGGCGGCGCAAACGTACCCTCGCGCGAGAACGGTTACTTTCACCTATCTGGTTATGTAAACGATCTGCCAGAATTATGCGGAAAAACGAAAGCTACAGTGGCGCGTGGAAAATTTCGCGAAAGAACTTTCCGCTAATTTATTCGCACAGCCACTTACTCAGCGGCGAAATATCAGAATAAATGCTTCATGGATGGGTATCAAGAGACACGATTCAATAGCGCTCTTATTTACTCCTCCTTATCGTTGCTTCTCTTTCTGTCCCATCTGCCATTCAACCATGCTCGGTCTCCTTTTCCCTCAAGCTATTCCCCGCTCGAATATATATAGTCGATTGCAATTACGTGCCAGTTATCTCGACCCAGTAGCTCATCGCAAAGATTGCTTCCGAAAGTACAATAAATCGCATCGCGCCAGTTAAATATCTCCCGTCATGGTTATTTGCTTTAAAATTCCTCCGTCCACAGTTTTATCCCATCGATTTGAATCGATAGACCCGGACGTAATTACATCAGAGCGTTTCTCAGTTTATTAGAAATGATCCGACAAAGTGCGATTGTACGCACACATTTGACTATTCAAGATACGTTTTGCATCGCGAATTTCCCGCCCCGAGCCGATAGCCAAATTGTATTCAGGGCGCCCGCTATCGAAATATGAGGAGAAACGATGCGTCAAGACGTACCGACGAATTATGCGATGTCGCAATCAGAACTCACGCTCGTCTGTACCGTCGTTTGTATTCCGCACAGTGTGTTCAGATGCCCCGCGCACTTTATAACTTCCGAGCGAAACCGAACTAATTAGATATGTATGAACGGCTCGAGAGCGTCGACCAGAGACATATAATTAATGCGGCGCGCCGGGAAAATGAGAAATTAATTATGATATGGAAATTGGGAGGAATCCCAGTCGGCTTCGGTGGTCGCCACAACGCGTTACCATCTCCACCGCTGTCCTCTCTTGTCCTCCGGTCTATATGGCCAGCGGCACTTTGACGCAACTGCACCACCCGCTACGCTACATGTGCAGCTGCGAAATGGTACACGTGTGACCAGCCTGACACGCATATGGCGGGGAAGGCCAGCATTTTTCCCAACCCGTTTGTTTGTCCGCCATCGGAAACTTGTAAATTACATTGTCCGCGTATAATTGCAATTGACGAATTAATGGGCCGTCGCAGGAAAACACGAATACGCAATTAGCGACTACGCTGTCGAAAACATTTGGAGCTTGCGCGGGACACGTATGAACGCTGCTTGGAAGGAAATTCCGCTCCGTCCGTACGGGACCGTCGAAGAAAGCGGAGACAAGTATTTACTTACTCGATTAAATGTATTCTAGCGCACTCCAAATTGAATCGCCTGCGAACTAGACAAGCGGACGATGGCAATCGGAAAACAGGAATATGGCAGCCCGACGGATGAGGGTAACATTTTCGTCCGCTCGTGTGCTGGTACTGTCGAAACGTGCCACGCGGGAGGAACTGCTAACAGCCCCTAATACCATAATTTCCGTATAAAGCCGAGCCAGCGTTCCATTTTTGCGGTCGTTTGAACTAGCCAGCGTGCATTATTCATGGCATATCGCGAAAGATCGCTGTCACAGTTTACGCTTCTTATTTGTGACGGTCGTAGAACAGTGATACGGCGTCGATCCTAATCTCATTCGCCACGGTATCTCTGGTCTGCCCAAGTTTGGCAGCATAGTTACGGATTTGGCAAACCTCCGCGATCCGTCAGCACGGCAGTCACGCTACCGGGTCAACGAAAGGGGTTTGCTCGAAAATCGGCTTAGCTGGTCTACAGTTAACTATCGGGTTAACGATAACCTCATTGAATCGGGACAACCGACGATACTCTCCTAGTCAAAGGAGGCGCATCTCGAAGCAGCGCGAGTCGTCCGCAGTCGGGAGACTTCGGAATTTACTAACCGGATTGATCGACGCATCAAAAGGATTCGTTTCGATCGTCTATTTAATGTTGCCACAATGCGAAGCGGGGTTCAGGGAAAAAGGAAAATTATGCTTTTTCTAATTTCCCTGACACCGTTTCGTTGTGAATGCTCTGAGCGGAAATCGAATTAATTGAATTGTCCCGAAGCTGAAGCAACTTCGACTGTCGTTACCTGTAGCGTCCGTCTCTCGTAGTCGTCGATTTCTGCAATCAAGATCGCAGTTTCAACCTGCCAGAGTTGCACTCCAGAACTAATGAGTCTGGGAGTGGAGGCATCTGCTCTAAAGCCGTTTCATTAGCGGAGCGTGCAACACGTCTCAGCCACATTGCATTTCGGATGCATCACGAGGCGTGTGCGTAACATGTAAATCGTTCGATGCTGAAATAATATCAATTTAATCGGATTGCGTCAGTCTGCCTTTCTCGCCGTTTAAGATAATTGGACAAAGATGTATGATCGTCGGTGAGCGCCCAGGAGTCGGAAACGGAAAAGAAGCAAAACGGTTAATATAGAAAGCGAGCGAAACGTGAAAAATGGACGGTACTCGCGTCGCACGAACGGGAGACTCAGTACTTCAGAGTGGAAAGGCTTACGCGTGTTACCGAAATAAATAACAATAGTCCGCTAAATTTCCACGTTCTCAACGGAGGCCAAATCTCATCTGTCCAATCAAGTTAAATTACTATCCGATATTTGTTCAATAATTACTTGCGAAAGAGTTAAACTTTCGAGTGAAACGGTTAATGTTTTCGCACGCGAAGTAACAATTAGTACGAAATGGCAGTAGTATTTCGTTGGGCTATTATTTAGGATCAAGCCACACAGCTTTGCGATAAATGCACGGCTCTTTAAGGGTCTGAAGGCGAGGTCGACAGGGGTGGATTTCGGGAGGGAAGATCTACCGCGGAAAGGAAGAAAGAGAGACGAAGCTAGTGAGGAGAAAAAACCGATAGAAAAAGGAGGCGCGGGAGGGTGTAAGAGACAGTGCGAGAAAAAAAGTAGGAAGTGAAATATGGAGGAAAAATTATCCCCACGAGGGTGCGGCCGAATGGAGACGGTTTAGATAAAAATTTCCGACGTTTGTCACGGTCCTCCCTAATTAAAGGTCCAAGATTAATGACAGCCATTTTCCAGTACCCCGGGCAATCGATCCGTTCGCTTAACCATTCGAGTCCGAGTTCCTTTCTAGTATCCGGGACATTTCTATCTGCTGGAAATCAACTTTCCCGAAAGTTATGTGCGAGCTCCGAGTTACTAGAAAGCGTTGCCCACCTCATACTTTCGTTTTAACCGTAGATACACGAAATATGGCTGCGAAAACAAATTAGCCGCAACAATTACCGCACGATTTTAATACCATCAGTGTTCTTCTTTTTACACTTTTTCATCTGGCTCTCCAGCCGATATCGACGATAGCTGCGCATTGTCACCAGTGATACGATACCATTATCACATGTGCGGCAAAAATTGCTTTAACACGGTACTTGCCCGTAGCGGGGGTTCCATATTACTTTAATTACACGCGGTATCGCCAGGCCGATCATTATCATTTTTGCGCACGATATCGGAGCCATTAAATAAATACGCTAGGAGTGTTTGCACTCGCATCGAATTCACGCGCGGCAAACAGTCGAAGTTTGGCTCTACTGTTCGCTTGCAGAAACCCTGCAAATATAGAAACGTTACAAACTACGTTTCTGTAACAAAAATATCCTGTAGCTTGTAATATGCCCTACTCACGCGAGCAGTCCCCACCAATGGCTGCGCAATATTGTAGACGGTCGGAGGATTTCATCGGAGCGCTCTAATGAAATTCGTTACCTTATAATCTGTGCCGAGTCTGCCACTCATTTTCGTGATAAGCGGCTTGCAACCTCGTGCATTTCGTCTTGTCTTTCTTGCTGCGAACGCCGCGGCGAAGGTTCCGCCGTCGTCTCGTTTGAAACGGCGATCAAGCACCTCTAACGAGTGTTTAAACTAAGCTTGTTAAACACCCACACTGAGGAACGGTGCGGCGGAGTATCGCTCTGAAATAACAACCCCCTCTCTTTATGATCTCTGTGACCAACCTCTCGTTTCTTAGCGCTTCACTTTTCCCGCCACTTCCCCCGCGTCTTATCACTTACACCTTCCCAATTTCGAAACGGCATGCCACAATAAAATCACTGCGAGTAGCTGCGTCGCTGCACACTTGGAAATTGGACGGATTGGAAACGCACATGTGGCAAGGTAGTACGTGTTCCTCGAAAAAATATTTTTGTTTAACACCCACGCTGAGGAACGCTGCGGCGGAGTATCGCTCTGAAATAACAACCCCCTCTCTTTATGATCTCTGTGACCAACCTCTCGTTTCTTAGCGCTTCTCTTTTCCCGCCACTTCCCCCGCGTCTTATCACTTACGCAGTCCCAATTTCGAAACGGCATGCCAAAATAAAATCACTGCGAGTAGCTGCGTCGCTGTGCACTTGGAAATTGGACGGATTGGAAACGCACATATGGCAAGGTATTAGGTGTTCCTAGAAAAAATATTTTTGTTTAACACCCACACTGAGGAACGGTGCGGCGGAGTATCGCTCTGAAATAACAACCCCCTCTCTTTATGATCTCTGTGACCAACCTCTCGTTTCTTAGCGCTTCGCTTTTCCCGCCACTTCCCCCGCGTCTTATCACTTACACGTTCCCAAATTCGAAACGGCATGCCACAATAAAATCACTGCGAGTAGCTGCGTCGCTGTGCACTTGGAAATTGGACGGATTGGAAACGCACATATGGCAACGGATTGGAAACGCACATGTGGCAAGGTATTACGTGTTCCTCGAAAAAATATTTTTGTTTAACACCCACGCTGAGGAATTGTGCGGCGGAGTATCGCTCTGAAATAACAACCCCCTCTCTTTATGATCTCTGTGACCAACCTCTCGTTTCTTAGCGCTTCTCTTTTCCCGCCATTTCCCCCAGCGTCTAATCACTTACACGTTCCCAATTTCGAAACGGCATGCCAGAATAAAATCACTGCGAGTAGCTGCGTCGCTGTGCACTTGGAAATTGGACGGATTGGAAACGCGCATATGGCAAGGTATTAGGTGTTCCTAGAAAAAATATTTTTGTTTAACACCCACACTGAGGAACGGTGCGGCGGAGTATCGCTCTGAATTAACAACCCCCTCTCTTTTTGATCTCTGTGACCAACGTCTCGTTTCTTAGCGCTTCACTTTTTCCAAGGTATTACGTGTTCCTCGAAAAAATATTTTTGTTTAACACCCCACTTCTGCGGCGGAGTATCGCTCTTTCTTTATCGCGCCTTATCGCTTACATCTTCCCAATTTCGAAACGGCATGCCACAATAAAATCACTGCGAGTAGCTGCGACGCTGCGCACTTGGAAATTGGACGGATTGGAAACGCACATATGGCAAGGTATTACGTGTTCCTCGAAAAAATATTTTTGTTTAACACCCACACTGAGGAACGGTGCGGCGGAGTATCGCTCTGAAATAACAACCCCTCTCTTTATGATCTCTGTGACCAACCTCTCGTTTCTTAGCGCTTCACTTTTTCCGCCACTTCTCCCAGCGTCTTATCGCTTACACCTTCCCAATTTCGAAACGGCATGCCACAATAAAATCACTGCGAGTAGCTGCGTCGTTGCGCACTTGGAAATTGGACGGATTGGAAACGCACATGTGGCAAGGTATTACGTGTTCCTCGAAAAAATATTTTTGTTTAACACCCACGCTGAGGAACGGTGCGGCGGAGTATCGCTCTGAAATAACAACCCCCTCTCTTTATGATCTCTGTGACCAACCTCTCGTTTCTTAGCGCTTCACTTTTCCCACCACTTCCCCCGCGTCTTATCACTTACACCTTCCCAATTTCGAAACGGCATGCCATAATAAAATCACTGCGAGTAGCTGCGTCGTTGCGCACTTGGAAATTGGACGGATTGGAAACGCACATGTGGCAAGGTATTAGGTGTTCATCGAAAAAATATTTTTGTTTAACACCCACACTGAGGAACGATGCGGCGGAGTATCGCTCTGAAATAACAACCCCCTCTCTTTATGATCTCTGTGACAAACCTCTCGTTTCTTAGCGCTTCACTTTTCCCGCCACTTCCCCCGCGTCTTATCACTTACGCGTTCCCAATTTCGAAACGGCATACCACAATAAAATCACTGCGAGTAGCTGCGTCGCTGCGCACTTGGAAATTGGACGGATTGGAAACGCACATGTAGCAAGGTTTTACGTGTTCCTCAAAAAAATATTTTTGTTTAACACCCACACTGAGGAACGGTGCGGCGGAGTATCGCTCTGAAATAACAACCCCTCTCTTTATGATCTCTGTGACCAACCTCTCGTTTCTTAGCGCTTCTCTTTTCCCGGCACTTCCCCAGCGTCTTATCACTTACGCGTTCCCAAATTCGAAACGGCATGCCACAATAAAATCACTGCGAGTAGCTGCGTCGCTGTGCACTTGGAAATTGGACGGATTGGAAACGCACATGTGGCAAGGTATTACGTGTTCCTCGAAAAAATATTTTTGTTTAACACCCACACTGAGAAACGCTGCGGCGGAGTATCGCTCTGAAATAACAACCCCCTCTCTTTATGATCTCTGTGACCAACCTGTCGTTTCTTAGCGCTTCGTTTTTCCCGCCACTTCCCCCAGCGTCTAATCACTTACACGTTCCCAATTTCGAAACGGCATGCCAAAATAAAATCACTGCGAGTAGCTGCGTCGCTGCGCACTTGGAAATTGGACGGATTGGAAACGCACATGTGGCAAGGTATTAGGTGTTCCTCGAAAAAATATTTTTACGCTGTTTACGCGGGACAGGGTTTGCGGATCTAAAAAGCCGTGAAACGGAATATCTCCACGGAACAAGGCGAAAAGGTTTACTGGCGAACGAGACCGCCCTTTAAAAAGTGAGCGTTCTTTCGATGCTTTCAGCGTACAACAAAACACAGCATCCCTATTCCGAAGCTACGCGGAAACGAATTGCGCTGTGAGTTTTGTTCAAAGGCTCGTAATATTCAGCCGTCGAGATAGAACGCGCCATCTTTCGATTTTAGGAACGTGCGGCGATCGAATATGGGAGTTCACGGTAGGATTAGTTCGAGTGATTTCAGTGAGGGTATTATCATCTTTTCCGCTTCGTTATACCGTCAGTCGCCGGGACTCGCATACATTAACGTTATACTGAACGATGCGCGGACTCAATCGGACTGGAAATTTCGTTTGACGATTATGCACTCAGATTCACGAAGCTTAAGCTGAACACACGGGTGCGTTGAATAACAAATAAAATACCGCCGTATTTTTATTCTTATTGCTCGTTTTCATCCACGCCAAACGTGCACGCTTCGAAATAAACAAAAAAAAAACAGCAACGCAATGGCAAAGTTAGCGAATACAAAAAGTGCCTAACGAAACTGCTGGAAATGGAACGATATCGAAAAATTACGGCGAAAGCCTGACAGAAGGAATAATTCCACTTGTCCATTGTTCCACTTGTCAAGAGTTAAAGGGTTGATCAAAGAGAAAATTCAACATTCCTGAATGAAAGCTGGTTCCCCTTGAGAAATTAATAAAAGGAAATATCTACGTCCACAGATGAAAAGGCGCTTGCCAATAATGATCTGTCTCTTAACGCGTTATAATTGTACATCGATTACTTGAATAAATTCGTGAATATTCAAGTAAGCGCACGCACGCAGGCATCATACGCATAATCCGCTGTTAACTGTACAAAGCGTATTACTTCTCTATTATGCTCTATGCACTAACCACGTTAACCGATCAGAATAAGCAGAATATAACGTATCGTTACAGCAGCTACCTTAAAGTGCGATTAATTTTATGGGAATCAAAAATAATTAAGAAGTTCCAATTAGCTGCGGGAGTATAGATCCCTAGACGAAAAAGTACCCGCGAAATTACGCCGCCAGAAAAAGCGACAGCTCACAAGAGCACAATCAGATACGTAATTCATATAAATATTCGTAACGTATCTCTATTTCTCCCGGCGGGGCAAAAAGAGAAACGCGTTCGGCAGATCCCTTGACAGCATCGAAACTTTTAATTAATCGGCTCACGATTCCCCAACCCTCAGATGCTTTTATTAATTCGCTTTACTTTATTCTTCGAAGAGCTGCCCGATAGTTTAGTAACGGCAAGATTGACTCTTGTAGCGTGCTATGAAACGCGCCGCGCGCACGTTAAGATGAGTAAAAGTTTGAGGTCTGCCTTCTGGCTCGACTTCTAGAACGTGCTTAGCAATAACCTTTACGCTTTATAAGATTTTTAGGTTGCCCTTAATCGTTGCAATTAAAACATAAAAGTTACTTCGTGCGTAACATTTCACACACCCCTCGAGTATTCCACGTTGGAAGATCTTTAGTTAACACGTTGTCTGCCAAGCGTATTTTGCTATGTTAGAACCGCAATGCGTCGAAATACTGGAGAGTATAATTAACACGTTGAATGCCACGGTGGTTAGCAGTGAGCAGCGCAAAAGATTTTACCATATATGCAAAAAAAATCGCCATGAAGTCTATTTGCAATCTTGTAAAATTAATAAATTAAAACATACATTAAAGATGAACCATTGTTTGCCTATTATTTAACGCTCGATCATTTAAGATATGTGAATAGGTACAGTGTTTGGATACAAGTGTCCCAAAGAGGTTTTTATTTTCATACGTTGACTGCCAAGCGTACTTTGCTATGTTAAAACCGCAATGCGTTGAAATACTGCAGAGTATAATTAACACGTTGAATGCCACGGTGGTCACCGGTGACCGGCGCAAAAGATTTTACCATAAACGCAAAAAAAATCGCCATGAAGTCTATTTGCAATCTTGTAAAAGCAATTGATATTAGAATGCTTCAATACTTTGGCTTCCAACAATTCTGCGTTATCTTCATTTTGCACGATTTCATCGTACTCTGTAGTATTTGATCGCACCGTGATTCTAACATAGCAAAATACGCGTGGCAGTCAACGTGTTAAATCGTGCTAAATGAAAGTAACACCGAGTTGTTAGAAGCCAAAGTATTGAAGTACCGTTCCAATATCAATTGCTTTTGCAAGATTGCAAAATAGGCTTCATTGTGAATTTTTTGCGTTTTCAGCGGAATCTTTTACGCCGGTCACCGCGTATTTTGCTACGTTAGAACCGCGATGCGATGAAATACTGCAGAATATTACTAAATCGTGCAAAATTAAGGTAATGCAGAAGTGTTGGAAGCCAAAGTATTGAAGCACCGCTCCGACATCAATTGCTTTTACAAGATTGCAAGTAGGCTTCATCTTGAATTTTTTGCGTTTTCAGTAAAATCTTTTGCGCCGGTCACCACGTATTTTACTATGTTAGAACCGCGATGAGATGAAATACTGCAGAGTATGATTAAATTGTGCAAAATGAAGGTAACGCAGAGTTGTTGGAAGCCAAAGTATTGAAGTACCGTTCCAATATCAATTGCTTTTGCAAGATTGCAAAGTAGGCTTTATTGTGAATTTTTTGCATTTATGGTAAAATTTTTTGCGCCGGTCGCCGGTCACCACCGTGGCATTCAACTTCTTAATTATACTCTGCAGTATTTCAACGCATTGCGGTTATAACATAGCAAAATACGCTTGGCAGTCAACGTGTTAAATCGTGCTAAATAAAGGTAAGGCAGAGTTGTTAGAAGCCAAAGTATTGAAGTACCGTTCCAATATCAATTGCTTTTACAAGATTACAAATAAGCTTCACTCTGAATTTTTTGCATTTTTAGTAAAATCTTTTGCACCGGTCATTAGCGACCACAGTGGTAGTAAACGTGTCAAAGTGGAAGAGAATCGATTTGAAATTGGTCCCAACAAAGTATCTAACCGTCCGGTGTCGCGATGTCTGTAATCGTATGCAACTAGCAAAGTCAATCAGGCCGTGTACATCTATCGGGAAGTCTATCAAATTGCTGTGAGTCCTACGTATCGCGGGATATTGTCATTTAGCAGGTATGCACGCTGGTTAGCGACACCGACGCCTATAATCCAAAGTCAATTAGCGCGATAGTCGGGGTCTCCAGGCTTCCCGGATCCTGCCCCTGGCTGGGCGCGTCGCTTTCGCGTTCTCCGGATCCGGAAATGTCGCATAAAGCTGTATGCATCGACGGGAGAGAGTGTACCGAACGCGGGAGAACGGAATTGGGTTTCGCGCGGACATCGATGGCGGATTTGTCAGTTACTCAATAGCAGGTTCCGAGAGAGTTCGCAGAGATGATTTGTGTGCCCCGACGTTTGTCAGCCGTGTCGGAGCACATTTTTGGCAGCACCGATATTTTTTGGTGGACTGCGATACGTCGCTGCTCGCTATTTTCGACGGTACAGCTACCGTTCCCCGAAATTTTCGAAAATAATGCTGTTGGTAGGGTGGCCATAATTTTGAGCGACGCTACTATTCCTGCGCTACTCAACGATTGGTTCCTGTAGCGAATTCAAACATTTTTCTCCATGAACAAAATTTTCTCTGCTGGCAAATAAAAAATTTACAGATGGAATTATGAAATTGCCTGGAAGATGGCAGGGGTAATGGAACAAAACGATAAATATTTTGTTCAATAACGATATTCTACGTGTACATAAAATCAAAGCGATCTTTCTTAGCAACCCAATTTACGTTTTCAACGCCCAAATACTTTAGTTCAGTAATCGAAAAACTGATATCTGTGAACATCCGATTGATTCGATAACTGATCATTAACCTGCGCATCTGTTGGCAAATGGAACAGAAGGCACATCCGAGCGATAGGCCGATATTGGACGGATGGCGAAAACGATAAGGGATCGTAGGATGCGTCCTACTGCGGCTTCGAAGTTCGACCGATCCCACGATCTCCATAACGGTAGTTCAGTCGAGCGAACAGCGGAATTAGGCTAGTCAAGATGTACGGGAGAGCGAAGCGACGCTATGGCGTACATGCAGACGCGCGTTTAACCGAGTTAACGCTGACGATGCCATAACTTGACTTTAGGCCGAGAAACGAACTTCCGCGACGAGTGTTCAAAGATGCAACCCGGAAGAGTTCCCCACTGAAAGCGCTCGATCTGGGTCCTAATTCGATTTATCGGGGGATATCTAGTTAAATTCCCGCATTCCCGCATTGTCGCGTCTTCGTTTCATTGCACTTCACCCTCATACACAGTGACGTGGCAATTACCGTGAGTGTTACAGTGTAATCTGTTGAAACAACACGTGTACCGACGTTGATTACAACAGGTAAATCCAGCCACTCTCAGGACCGCCTCCTACTACGTACCTTCAGCCAACCGCTGCGCTCCATTGAAATTACAAGCGCAACTGGACGCGCGTCGTGCGCATATTTCGACAATATACTCGCCGTCTCTAAACCATGCTACGACGGCGCCTAGGTAAATACCTCCGCGGAAATGTCGCTCTTGCAAACATCATTCTGAATCTCGCATTTGGGCAAGATCAACGTTGAACCCAATTTGTTCCGTATTCGCAGCAGTGTGTATCAATTATCAGCCGGAAATGCACCGGTAGTATTTGGAAAGCGACGTGTTCTGCGAAAGTAGAGGGTTTGTGAAAATTGACGTATACCGCGCGGTGGCAGCCAAACCGACGGCTGAGAATAGAAGTAGATGCGCTGAAATTTGTTAACTTTGATCGGAGCCGCACGCAGAATACCGCAACTTTAATATTCGCCGTCCAATCAGGCGCACGCGGCGTAATATAAAACGCTCGCCAACACAAATTACAACGCGCCTGCGCGGCTGTGTAATTTTCTCAATTTTTCCGCGCCAGCTAGCGTATTTGTCAAACACGTCGATTTAATCAAATTTAACGAGACGATTGCGAGCGGCGGCGCGGCCGTAGATTTTTCGCAATTCATGAGTACCGTTAATTGGCGGTCGAGCTCATTAATTCTGTATGATACGCGACGCAGGTTTTGGCGTAGCGACGTTGGGCGGATAATGCCGAAATGCGAAGCCGAGGCCTCTTGTTATTATTACAGAGATGGCGGTTTGATGCGGGGATTACACTCGCACGTAATCGTTGACCGCAATGTCAGATGTCCGACGAACATTCGTGCCTCGCTGACGGTTTCGATTATCGGATGCACTTTGAAATGCACGGGAATTATTCCGGTACCAGTCTACATTAACGGAGAGAGTGCGAATCTCGTTCAACCGGCCTGTAAAGTACACCGCTGTCCTCAATACACTCTCCGCATTCCTGTTGTTACGTGTCCATCCAATGGATATGTTGTCGGGCTAACTAAATTATGATAGACCGACGAAATGGGAAAAGGAGGAAACAGTGTTGATAGTGTCGGCTAGAGTGGAAATTCGACAGCGCCCGTCTGTAATTTCTGCGATTACCGGCCGGAGAATATTGTGCCTCGCGATGTTTGCATCCGGCCAGAGATATTTGCGGAAGCTTTTAAGATATTTGACCGAACAGCCGACGGCGCATTTCTATGAAGAAAACGAGGCGTGGGGCCAATTCCTCTTCCATTCTGTCAGAGATGAAAAAGTAAATGGAGAGGCTCCGCGAAAAAGGTAAATAAGTATTTCTAGAATTACGTAAGAGGAACTTCCATTCGCGGTGCATTATTATTCCATTAAGAGAGCGCCGGCGCAGACCGAACGACGGCGATGGGCGCACGGCTGAAAATAATTGGAAACACTCGACGTTCCCACGCGAATAAATGATCGAATGCCGCGCCTCTACAATCCGCCGATTAATTCTCGAGCTGACAATGACGAAGCTTGCAGATTTTTTGAGAACGCCGCATACCGGCCATCGCCGACTACGTATCGGGCTCTCGTGATTTATGATCCGTGCTTACGAAACATATAAAGGAATATAACCTAGAGGACTATGGCGAATATAACGCAAATACTGTGAAAACCGAAGTCGGGCGAACGACCTAAGATAATTTATCAACGCATAACAGACGCCGAGTCATTAATCTGCAATCTACGGAAAAAACGATATATACGAAGAATTATAAGTAGTATGGGTCAAGCAAAATCGATACAGAAAACGAGTTTGGTAGACGTCTGATAGAGAAAGTGCTTCCATGAGAATGATTTCGTTATAAGGAATTTTGGGAGAATTTAGGCGTACTGCAAAGAACGTAATATTACGAACGACTGATCGAGAATAATGTGTACATCAATACACCGATATGTGGAATGGAAGGGAAAAGAAAGCACACGTATCCCCGATTTCGAGCTGAATAATGCAGCCTAGCCGCGGCAGGGAGGAAAGATTTCTCAAATAGAATTTATCCACGAACGCTCAAATCCCTTAGGGGGCTATACCCCTACGTCAATTTCATTGATTCCTTCCTATTTATCCTTATAACCAATCTTCTCGGTTTACTTTCTTTTCGATTCCGCGACCACGGTACGATCAATAAAAAACGGTAAGGAAAATAGAGCAATAAGCTTCCAGCGGATAACGATAGAAACAATTTAACGGAGAAAAGGGTACATTTGCGCGGCGTACAGTGCATAAAGTTCGTATAATCTCGTAGTGACTTACGAGAACTGCACAGGGGAGTTAATGACGCACACTAAAGGATTCATTGAGACACTTTAAACATAGGATCTACTATTTAACTTATCGTGAGTTCCGATAATGCCTTAATAGAACGTAAAACTTGCAGGATTAGAGCTCGCATCTCTGTCATTCAGTTTTCCGTCTGCGCTGGTAGAGCATCACCACTCGAGCACATATGAGAAATTGGCCAAAGATTCTATCTCGTTCCACGTCGTCACGTTGGAAACTTCGTGAAGCAAAGACCAAGTATCTATTAGGTTAATTGCGTCGTACCCTCCTCCGAAGTCAGACGTCTCCGGTTTTGCTGAAAAGAGACCCAACAGGATCCCCTGTCCTATTCTGTCCACCAAATTCGATGCTAACATTTGCTCGACCCCGGAGGATATTTCGTGTTAGCGACGCTTAATCTAAATGGACCATTATTTTACAACTAATTAGGAATTAGGGGATGCAGACCTAAGCCATTAAACTCGTGTTTTCGTCAAGTCGGGAAGATGAACAGTTCCCAAAATATTCCGATTCCGTTGCTGTTGCATATTGTTAAGGTGTGACTTCGAAAAACCTACAAAAAATAAAGATATTGTTTACGCGTTTATTACGGCTTCGGTATATTCAAAGCATTATTGAACATTAATGCATTGTAAATAAGGAGTTGTGGAAATTAGCAGTCTAAGTAAAAAATAGATACAAATTCAATTTTTTTTTCTTCGTATCCGATTACTTATACATTGAAATAAATAAATGTAAATATTTTTGTAGAGTAGATAAACTCTGAATTAATATGCTCACAAGCTGTTTTATGCCAGAACAAGATACCTATATGTCTAACCAATTAAATGCGGCAACATGTTACAAGTTAAAAGCGAATTATCTGTGGACACAGAACTAAATGAGAGAATTCATTGATCGTCGCGAACAGTTGTTTACATGCATCGGTTTTCCTCCCGCAGCCTACAGAGCAGCAAATGCTAGACGATCAAAGTAGAATTTACGAGGGCGAATACGGCGCTTGGAAGGCAACACTGTTTTGGCCTGTAGCATTCGTAGATACACAGATGTTGCCTTTCGTCGTTTCGTCACGCTATCATGCTGGGGATTGCGAAACAATGAAGAATACCGATCATTGTTCGTGTCACGCGCGCTGTATTCATGCATTTTGGGTTGCTCCCTCTCACCGCGTTTACACCATCGTGCCTTGAAACAAAGACCCGCGGCGGACGGGCACGTAATTCGAAACAATCACAGCGTCACTATTTTGAAACACGCTCATCTTTCGTCCTGTAAGTTTCCCGCGGCACAAAGTAATTGTTTCGATTAGAGTGCGCTGTTTCATCCCCTAGAAAGCGAATAAACGGGTACTTTTATTCCAATCGCGACATACGACCCCATCGATACATTAGCGGTACGAAAATTCGCGTATTATTCAATTGCGTTTGATCGCGACGTGAATTATGAGACGTATTACGTTGACATCCTCTCCTATATTTCAGTGATCAAGAGTAACGAGCCCGCCCACTCCAGATTTTCTTTGCTACGGTTTGCGTCTTGGAAAGTTTCGCCCTTTGTCGAGGCACCGGGATCCAATTCAGCCTTTCGAGCTGTGAATTCTCCCTTCTCTTCCTCTCCCCTTCCTTCTTCCGACCCTTCTCTAAACTTTGCTTCTGCATCGTTCTTTCCAGCTTGCCTCCTGTTCGAGTCTTTCTCCAACACACTGGCCTGTTCCGCATCTCTGCCGTTCCTCCCGCTCACTATCTGCTTCTCCCTTACTCTCTGTCACCACTCATTCCATTTTCCTATTCTGCGGGATAAAGGGTCCTAATGTATGCAAGCAAGCTTTGCTGGAAGCGAGCGACCCGCTTTCGTCCCGGTCACCTTTCCGTTTCGCCAACCGAGCATAAAGAATGGAAAAGATATTTCACCCGGACTGTTCCTTTCGCCTCCATTCTTGCGTCCGGGCAAGGCAAAGGCAATTACGGAATAAGAAATTCCACGCGATATGGAAAAAATTTCCGCGACCCTTCCGCTGAAACATCTGCAACGCTGCGAAATGTTAATAACAATTACGTGCCTTGTCACAATACGTTCGGGATGAAAGTTTCAGGCTGCTCACTGCCTCTAAGAAATGTAAATGCTTTTTGAATTCATAAACGAGCCCGGTGAGCGTCGAATGCTTTGCGAACAGGCAACACTGAACAGTATTCTGTCACGAACTACACGACATTCCAACTTAACGGCAAAATGTTGCACAATACGAATCACCGCAGAAATTAATAAACCTCTCACTGAGAATTTCATTTCACGCTGTGAGTCGTGATATTAATGCGAAGAAAGAGCCTTAAAACTTTAAGAGGCGGTAAAAGAACGGGGCAAATTACGTTTAATTAGAAAAACAAAACGCACCGTCGCATACTGTCCGCCGACCGAATGCAACCGGACAAAGAGTTTTTCGTACAAATTAAACGTAGAACTCTGGCTCATCAACTCGCTTCGCTGCCCGCTGAAAGTTCATTCTGCGTTGGACATCGCATTAAAAGCCGTACGAACAGTCGTAAGTACCTACAAGGAAGCATATCGATCTTACCGAATAGAAAGTCTCTGCCGAAAACGTAACTCAATCGGTTATCCGCGCGACGACTTTAGCGGATGTCTTACGGCTCCTGAGTAATCTCGCAGGACCGTGTACAACCGGAAATGACGTTTAGCAGAAGTCGCCGAATGAGATTGGATGTCGTTGGCTTTTGAAAGCTACTGCCAGCCATCGAAACGGCTGATTTGATGTTTTACCAAACTACTAGACGAGATTAGATCGAAAGTCGCGAGTTAACGAGAACAAATACGGAATCCACGTAGTCGAGTGCCATCTCGAAAGATTCGCTTCCAACATGGAACGTGCGAGGGCTGACGTTACTTTCGCGTAATTGCTACGAACGAAAGCACATTCGTCGTCCTCATTCCACGGCTACAAACAGCCCTCGATCGGTCCTCGAACAATCGTTACTTCTCAAAACAGATCACGAGTTACTGAGAATCAAAACATCGTTTTGCAAAGGACTACTACTGTTTCTTAAGACCCGGTACTTCCGCGTAAATGGAATCGGCCATTTCATCGTTCAAACATCACTCGCAAACATTCCGAACTACGCGAGCGTCAATAATTAAGTAAAGTGTCTTTCGGGCGAGTTACGAGCGTCGTTATGCATCCATTGTGAAACGTATAAATGTGAGAGCCTGCAATCCGTTACACTTTGTCCCTATCTCCGTGTGTGATCACGATGTATGCAAATAGTTTCCATTGATCGTCCGCTTAAAACGACAACGCGATAAGGGTGTAATACCTTTATTACCTTGTACTAGAAACATTTTTCGACACGCTTGTGCACAAACTAATTTCGTGAAATAAAGGGCTCTGCGATCACGAAGGTTCTCATGCGCGAACAAAATCATATTTCGTTGCAGCCTTTATGTTTTTCATTCCGTAAAAAGCGAATCGAAGATTCTGTGAGAGATCTTCTTTACTTGCACCGCTTCAAATAGCATCTATTTATTATATAAATGGATGATATATTGCAACACACTGATACACACAGCTTCTCACGGCGGCGTCATAACCTCTGAACCACAATTAATGGCGCGCATCGATACCGCATGGTTTCACGCCATCTGCAGTCGAAAAAAGCAATCACACAGTCTGTTCAAGCTTAGCCGAACATACAATCTCGCGAATGTGGCTTCGCGAAAAGAAATATAAGACCGTTAGGTCCGGGTTAACTGTCGGCTAGTGAGATTGCGTATCGAACCCGGGTTAGTGCAGTGAACATTTGAAAACGGAGTAGGAAAGGGAGGATCCAAAGTGCTTGCCTGCAAATTTAGGGAAACTGTTGCTTCGAACGTAATAAACTCTGGCATCCGACAGCAATTTAGTTCGAAGGTCTCAGTAGTGCTTGAAAGTATTACCACATTTGTTAAATTACTCCGGTTCATGACTCAGTGGAAAAACATTCAAACGAATGGCTCTGCTATGTGGTAGTAATTAAATAGAATCATGGGGCGATTAATCAGTCTTTTTTAGTGGAAGTGCGAAGATCGCTCGAAAAACATTGCGCTCGATATAAAGTGTACAGTTTAAAAGAATGGCTATACACGTCACACCATCGTCGCCGCGTAGAACACCGAACGAAAGCACTAAATCTGTGCGTTCGCTGCTTTCGGTAGAATAAAGTTTATCGACGAGCGCAGTTTATCGACCAGTCTTCTATTTCTCGCCGGAGCGACACTGTGAAGTTCGAACTTTTTAAGCCGTATTGAAAGCGACGTTTACGAATGCTCGCAAACTCCGGCAGATTTGGCCGACTCAACATCCGCTGATCCGACACGTTTGAGCACTTTAGCGAAAATACACTAGTACGATTAAAGAAAATCAGATCGGGGAGCAAATAAATTCAACAAATCGGAGAGACCAAATTAAACAAACCAGAAACAAATAAATGAAATTTTGTGTAAGAGAGAGAGAGAGAGAGAGTGAGAGGGAGTTCTCCGTGCGTTTAGCTTGAATACGGACGATTCCGACGCAACGACAATGGGGATATTGTTAGTTCGTTCAGCTTATCGAGAAAGCGTTTCGAGTCTGTTAGTTGCGACAACAAGCGGAACGCCACCGTTGCCGTGTAAGTCAAAGACGACAATGGGCCATTCTGATTGTACCGACGATGCAAGTTTCAACCTCAGTACCTTACAGTTGTCGCGGGCACGTACCTGCATAAAGTCATTGTAACGCGAACGTAAATGCAATACGTGTCGCCAAGCTAAAATGCATGAAGTCCTGTACCACTCCACCCTTAAGAAAACTCCAGCGACGTCGACTTAGACCGAATTCCTGGGGCGAACTGTACCCTCACGACGCCCGTTACTTTCTCACGAAACTCATTTCGTTCAGTCGTGCAGGATAAAAATTCAGCCAACGACGAATTTCTTCTCGTGAAACGTCGCTCTTTCGCCGAACAAAAAGCGACGGCCAAGGTACGGCAAAAAACTTGAAACGTATACCGTCAGACAATGTCATGTTTTCCGATGCCACAGAGTAATAACTTCTGCCAGCGCTGGTCCATTTTAAAAGTTGAAGGCCGGTCTTTCCAACTCGAAAATTCCGAAAGAAATACCTCGTATCGCGTTAACATAATTTCGCGAACGGCGAAATCCGGCTGTGTTCAGTTTACCGTGCCGGAGACTTCCTCTCAGGTAGTTATGGAGTCGGTTGCTCACTTTACAGAGGCAAGACTTAAACCTACCTTTCCTCCGAATCGTAGGAAGGCGATCCGCTGCGGCGAAAGTTGCGCGCGACTAAGTCAAACTGAAAACAACAACGGAGCAGCGATCACGGCGCATTCGGAAGTTTTCTCATCGTGCAAGAAGCGTTCCCGCGTCGTCTCGGTTTCGATGTGACGGCATCGAGACGGCGTTTCGCCGGTAGCGCGAAAACCAAATCCGGGAAGCGGATTATTCATGAGGTCGCTCGGAACCGGCGGCGACGGCGAACAAAGTTGCCCGATAAAAATCTGCATTATTGCCGGAAGTGCTCGTCGCTACTCGAAGTCGTTGCGAGCGACGAGGAACAGTAAGCGTCATGAACCGTGCTTAAGTACCCACTTTGCGTCGAACGAGCGCCAACCGATTTGCTTTATGTGCGACTCCGGTTTATCGCCCGCGCTTCTTTTCCGTCTACGATCAAATCGGCTGTCGACGTGTGCGTACCCGCACCTACGCGAACGCAATCGCGCGTAACCTGCACATGTATCATGCAAGCGCGCGTATACTTTGCACGAGGTTATAGAGTGAGGCGCGGAGCGGGTCAAGTGCGCCAAAGCAGTTCAACTTCCTGACGGATTCCTCGAGAAACGGTTATTGATAACACTCCTCTACCCCTCACAGTAAGTTGAGCTGTTCAGCGATGCGGCTCAGTATTCTGAGCTTCCAATGAACGATACCTACACGTTATCCGGGGTCCTTTTCCTGCGAGGGCTAACGCTTTGGCGCCGTCATGAAGCTTATGTTCCTGTACAGAGTATATTGTAGGATAAGACGTTAGGTGTCATCAAAGCGGGATGCGGAATTATATTAACGCTTTGACTGAAGACGTTGAGATTTTATTGAAGATCCAAAATATTGGCAATGAGTATATATAGCAATAATTATTTTATAAATGCAGTTATTGTTAGAATAGTGATGCGATCCTTTGGTCTTCAATACCTGCACATCATTTACATTTTGCATAATTCAGTCAAACGCTGTAGTATTTCATAGCATCGCTGTTCTATTACAGCAATGTAATATAACAGCAAAATCTATTCGGCAGTCAACGTGTTAATAAATGTAGGAATTTAATACGTGAAACTAGATAGTATAGTATTTATAAACAATAACAACACAATGAAGATGCTTTCGTCTTTTTTCCTAGTCTTTCGTCGTTTCATCGTTTCGTCGTTTCGCCCTTTCGTCTTTACGTTGTATCATCTTTACGTCTTATCGTCAACTCGTAACTAAGAAACCAAAATAACACGATTCAACAAACTCGTTACCTATGATACATCAATATAATAAATGAGGATCATAGGGGACCTTTCCCCGCCAACTAGAGGACCCTGTACTTGAGATCCCACATAAATGAATATAATAAATGAATAAAATTATTGAATAAATGTAGGAATCGAACGCGTCATCCATGAGTCATCCACTCTGCCGAAAGGGCAGCTGCGCTATATTGTGCATTCCGAAAGATAAAAGGGAGTTCAGACCACATCGCGATAGACTAAAGACGTGTGGCTCGTGGTCACTTTTCATTATACGACGTAATTATTATTCCAAGCTATTTGTAACACTGGTAGAATATATTTTCATTAATTTAGTAAGTCCGATTTATTTCCCTGTGTCTTCCCTCCTACATACATTTATTTGAAGATAAATTAAAGTACTAATATACAAATATAAATATAAAATGAAATGAAAGTAAGACTATGGCAATTCGGAATACAACTGACGCTAAGTAAACATATTTTGTTCTGACGGACAAACTGAACTGAACTCTTCGACTCGGTAAACGGCAAGAAAACGCATCTATACTGAACTCGCGTCGCAAACCGCGCCGGCTTTTATACGGACCTCTACCACCTTATCTTAACACGTTCACGCCGGCGTGACCCAAAACTTTTATCCGGCGGATCACGCTCGACTGTCCCATCGGATGTGTGATTTTTTACATGAGAAAGTGTGCGTATGACAGAGAGCTCACCGTCAAAGAGATATAGTTCGTTTAGTAAGTTTGACAGTATAAAATTGCGCGTATAGTTGAACATTTGAATAACAGTGTGTTTAAATATTTGAGAACAAGCAACAATCGTGCGCCACCAAATTAAGTGCTGCATGAATTCGACCTCTTTTGTGTTTAAAACGCAATATATCACAGCGAAAAACATGAAAATCGGCCCCGGCGTGAACGTGTTAATCCGGTAGGGCCCGATGGCCCCGCAAAACTTTTATCCGACGCGTCTACGGCCGTTTTCCTGATACTACAATATCGAATGTAACCCGTAACGATAAGTCGATTGCACTGTGTATTTACAGGGTATTAACTCTACGGCAGATAATAGTACTCGCGATTATATTTGAACTCGTTAGGATTTCACGTTCTGTTCGCTGTTCGATTGTACAGGCGCTTAAATCAAAGGAACACTCGCAGTATGCAGTGATTAGAATACATGTACCGGTTGAACAGTGAAAACGACGAAACGCAGTGGCTAATCAAGCGCATTTCTAGTGGAAGGAGTTCGAGTATCGCAGGATTGATCAGTTGTCGATATGTTGCAGTACCAATGGAGTCGATACAGGGGGTGGCTGGGCAAAGAGCAACTTTACCCTGCAACATACAGCCGCGCGACGCGAACGATGCTGTTTCCATGGTGCTTTGGTTCAAAGTGGGTGGTGGCGAGCCCCTTTACAGGTAAGCGACTATAGATATTTATGAGCAACTGATATGGGGCCACCGTCCCTTTTTCAGAGACTCTGATACATCCAGTATCGGCGTGACTTGGTTTGACACGACACACCGTTAATGTCCGATCCTACGTATATATGCATTGCTGGCAAGATAGTACAGGTTGTTATTAGGTCCAGTCATAAGTAACTTCCGTTTTTTTATCAGACATTTATTTTGCTTTTGTTGAATAACAAAATTATATTAATTTATTATGTATTCGCCACTATTATGTATGACCTTCTCCCATTTTCCTGGCAGTTTATCAATTCCTTCCTTGTAAAACGTGGTTGATTCGGACTGGAAAAAATGTTCGACAGCCTGACTAACTTGTTCTACAGAATTGAAGAGATTGTAAGGTATCCATACCCCTAACTTGCTGACTTCCTCTAATTTCTCCAGGTGGCGGTTAACAATTGATTGTGAGGTATTCATTGGTTTAACCCTTTTAACCCTTTCGCTATGGTGGTCTTGTCCACAATTTGAATTTATGCTTACGCTTGAAAATGTCTCGATTATGAATTTTTTAGAAAAAAAAACAGTTCTGACGAAAGCTACGGCTGATTGAGAATTAGACACATGCAATAATGCTATGCTCTCTAACAAAAAAAGTAACATATGGAACAAGAGGTCCATGAAAAATTTGCCAAGATGAACTGTGGTCGGGCGACTATAGTCGCTCATCGTACATAAGTAGCGTATCATGGAGGGCCACTATACTCGCCCCTACTAGCGAAAGGGTTAAGGTTGTATCTCCGGAATGGAATTTTACAAACCAATTTCTAACTGCCTGATCGGTTATCTGTCCTTCACCATGAGATTTTTTCGTCTGTCGCCTTAGCGCTATTGTCATGTTTAACACGTTGACTGCCGTGCGTATTTTACGATATTAACCCTTTGACTGCTGTGGGCGCATATATGCGTCCGCCGAAATTTATCGGTGTCAACTATGGGCGCATATATGCGTCCCCAATTGTCTCGATTTCTTACCTATTGCAACCGCAATTATTAACCCTTTGCGGACGGAGCCGCTCGACAGACGAGCGTCGCTGTGGACGACAGATATTGGAGCGCGCAGTAAAGAAAATATTCACGTCGCGCGTTTGCGTTATAAAAACTAAATCTTAATTCAAATAAGTTTTTCATAAAATCTAACAAAATCATAAACAAACAAATTGAATTGTGTTTACATATGAGACGTTTTATATTCTCCCTTTGTATGGTATAGTTCAAAATAATCACCTATGTGCAAGGTCGGTTTAGCCGAACAAGTAGCACAATAGTACATCGACTCTCTCCTTCCATGTTTTACCTTCCGATTCGAGCATACGACACAATCTTTACTACTTCCTGTTTCATTTCGCTGAATAATATGTAGAAGACCGTTGAGCCTTTCTGCTTGTCCAGAAGTCGAAGGAGGCTTGGGATCACCATCTCGAAAATTTCCAATCAATTGATCAGTCAAGCGACGTATAAATTGCAAATGATTTAACTTTTTTATATTATCTTTCCTGTGATGTTCGTGATGTACCTAATAGATAGGAATTTATTACTGAAATCCCCCAAAAAATAATTTTCGCCACCATTTTTTAGACAGACGTACGCCAGCCGCAACGCTAGAGTTGGGCGGATATATCCGACACTCGTCCGCAACGGTAAAAAGGCTTAGGCGGATATATCCGACACTCGTCCGCAAAGGGTTAATGTAAGAGATGAATACAGATGCGTACTTTATGAAATAATTTTCTTGCACCATTTCATTTGGCATAAATAAGGAATTATCATTAGAACATAGTTGCGCCTTACATAATCAATGAATAAAGTTCACACTAGCGAAAAGAGTTTTGTCCTCAGCGAGCGCTTCGGCCGGAAGTATTCAGCACTCAAAGGGTTAAAACCGTAACGTGATGAAGTACTACAGAATATGATTAAATTGTGCAAAATGAAAATAATGCGAAAGTACCGGAGACCAAAGAATTTAATCACTATTTAATATTAATTGCATTTACAAAATTATAAATGTTATCGATTGGCCATTTTTTTAATTTTTCGTGGGTCCTTTTGCGCCGGTCACCGATGACCACCAGTCAAAGGCAGTCAAAGTGTTAAATTTCTAAAGCATTACATGTCGAATATGCACTTTTTCACTCTCCATTTCAGAGGTTAAGAAAAACAGTTGAATGTAACATGCACCACATAAAACAAGGGACAGAAGACGAACTGAGTCCACATCTATATAGTGAAAACAAAAACTCGTTTGTTTCAATGACTTATAGTGGGTAAATACGAATAATAAATTCTACCTAGCTGCATCGGAAGTTACTTATGACTCGACCTTATATTTCAGTAACACGAAAGATGTAATATCCCGAAATATCGCGTATCTCGCATTACAATCGTATAGGACGGAGAAACGGGATGTTGTGGCGTTCATCCTAAAAGATAGGGAATTAATTAAACGTTCGCCGGGCATAATGATTTATATCTCCATATGCGTCCACATCTGTTGGGAAAGCTGTGCGGTGCTAGGAGAATTAATTTTGCGCCGCTGTCGGCTCAACTGACGAACTTTGGCTATCGATTAATTGATCTCTAAAAGATCATGTTTCATGCCGACGGAGCGCGATGACGGATACGAGGCTCGTGACTGAACATTAAACTGACGACGCGATAAAAAGACGCTTATTATCGCATCGAACAAATTATTCACGGACACGGCTCCGCCACTCATCATAACGGCATCTTTTATTTCCCGTTTTCCTCATTGTTCGCGGTGTTCGTCGAAAAATGCTTTTCTCCAGGGTAGCGTTACTGCAGCATGTCTCAATAACTTAAGGGGTTATGCCTACTTGGGTTGGTGAAAAAAATCTACTTTTTTTATTGCATTTTCTTAATGTACATCATTTAAAGAATATTTCCTCAAAAGTACATAAGAATTGGAGCACACGTTCAAAAATTATAAGTAGTAATTAGATTAGTAAAGACCTTGAAACTTTAAAAGCGATTATCTCGAAACTGTGTTTCTTAAAACATACGGTTGCGGTGACCACGATTTCTCAAAAACTACTTCACCGATCGGACTCTAATTTTATGTACTTATTTGTCATTACAATAGGCAGGGCCTGAACGAAGGATTTTTTATTTCGGTAATAAAAAAAAAGTTACAAAGAAAGACGGATTTTTTCGTAAAAGTATTCTTGTAAAAATTCAAATGTTTCCAAATCCTTCGTTCAGGCCCTGCCTATTGTAATGACAAATACGTATATAAAATTAGAGAACGATCGGTAAAGTAGTTTTTGAGAAATCGTGGTCACCGCAAGTGATGAAAATAAACGGAAACTCTAGGAGAAGAGCTATATTTCCCCCATTTTTTAATATTTTCTTATAAAAAAATTTATACAAGTACCACTAAATACGTACTTTTTGGTAGTATTTTGAGAATTTTAATTAGTACTCACTAAAACGGCAAAAAAAAATCTTGAAATCATGTCACTTCGCCGATCCTAAATAGGCATAACCTTCATTTACCAATCATACATAGTAGCGCTCCAGATAAACGCTTATAATTTTTGAACGTGTGCTCCGATTCTTATGTACTTTTGAGAAAATCTTCTTGATATGATGTACATTAAGAAAATGCTATAAAAAAATCAATTGTTTTCAACAACCCAAGTACGCATAACCCCTTAATATTTTTATATTTTGTAGAACTTTATGTCTTCTTTAAAATGAAACGTGGCACCCAGGGCAAGACGCGCTAAATTTGCGTGGCAGTCAATGGGTTAAAGCGCAGTCCCCGTGTGACGCGAGTTTCTATTTTATCGATCTCTGTTGACTGTTCACCGAGCTCATTTAGTTACCAAACAAATAAGCAAGCTCACCCTATCGCTCTACAAATAATATTTACGTCTATCACGTAGTTAGTACATAGGACATTACATGAGAACTTTAATGTGGGCGAAGTGCTACTCGACGAATGTATTGTTATTGTTACGCCCTGCTCTATTAGTCCATCCCAATTAATCGGTCCACCCTGCAAACATTTTCAATATAGTCGTCCGTGACACGGGGCTTAATGTTCACGCTATATCCTATGCATATATGCAGCGGGTCTTATTGAGGGTTCTTCTACGGCACGGCAGGTGTACACGATGCACACGCTGAACGTCGTTCATGTTTTCCTCCCACACGAATTTACGTGCGACCAACTCTCGGCTAACTCTAACTAGTTACTCCATTTTATCGTAGTGGGGTAATTCTACTTGCAACTAACCTTGCGGTACTTCAACATCTAAAGTGCACTGTTTCGCGGGGCTCGGCGATGAGTAAAAATCGAGTTTGAGTCCAATATGACGTTGTGTCCACTCATCCGATTCGCGTTCACCGCGAAAAAATTAAATATTTCACGTTGGATCGAAATAACCGACAGCGAGCTGGCGACCAAATGAATTCTCTGACATGACATTTTTATTGTTCCTGGTTAAAGCTGATATGCGCGTTACTCCGCTGTTCGCATTTCCGCTATTGTCAGTTGTATTCAATTTATACTATCCCTCTCTCGCGTAAAATCAAATCCCTCCAAACTGTATCCCGCGGCGTGTCCTAACATGTATTTTTTCATTTCACCGCTTTCCCAACGATATGCTTTTACGATACCGATAATGTTATCGTTGTAAACCGCCACATACAATTCCGAAGCTCCAAAAATTCCGATCTCTGGGAATGACAGGCAAATGTTAGAATGAAATATCTGACACGATATTTTCGGTGCTCGTGTCAAAATTGCCCGTCTTGCAACTTAATGTAGTCGATATTGGAGAGGAAAATAAGTCCGTGAAGTTTGAGCAGTAATACTGATTTATTTTACACTATTTACACTCTCTCTGTGATATAGTTGACTAGTTGATATATTTCGACCGCTTGTAGACAAACGAATAGTTAATCACGGCGAGTGTATGAAGGTTTCAGTAATGTTGCACACTGATTCGATCTGTATATGGACATCGAATGATTTTTTTCGAGCCCACATTTAGGCGATGAGTCTGATCTGTTATCTTTTTTCTTTTTATTTTCTCTTTCATTTTCTTCTTTTAGATCGCTGTTCCGAGGTTACAATGACCCGATTAGCCAAGATGGGGAAAACGGTTGAAAAATGATGCCCTAGGCTAATGACCCCTGCATAGCAACAGTTTTCGCTCTCAAATTAACTCATTGCGTACGGGTGATCAGAAATCTCGTCTTTAGCGAACCGAACGTTGAGGCCGGGTGACGAGACTTAACGAGTTGAGAAATTAAACTTGATAACATTGTCATTATTAAGATACCAAGGTAACGAAGCCTTTCGTGAGCTTATAACAAAAGATTCGCGAAATAAATGAATGTCGAAACAGTAGGAAACAATCGGTCAGTATCACAATTACATCAGTGAGTCCGGTCCATTAGTGTATCGTATCTTATAAAAAATCTTATTATTGTGCATTTGATTATTTGAACGATGGCATTTTAATTTGTGCGGAAACAGTTTTTGAATTAGTTCACAAAATAAACCTTAATTCTAAAAAAGTCAAACGTGTCTCATGGAAATGAAGAAAATGAAAGCCAAAATGAATTATTGTTTGACGATTTATCTGATGTACCAAATTACATTTCAAGTGAAAGTGAACTTAATGACGATAGCGACATTGTTGCAATAAGTGATGGTCTTAAACAAAGAAAGAGGATGAATAAAAAATATAATATTTCAAGCGAAAGTGAATATTCGGAGCTTGAGGTTGATGAGCCTATAATTGAAGAATGGACAGAAGAGGATACTTCTCCAAATTTGGAACCATTTGAAAGAATTCTGGTATGCTTACACCATTACAAAGGAACTGCAATGTGAATTTTGAATTTTCCGAAATTATTAGTGAGGAAACAAATCGGTATTATTCACAAAATTCACATAAGTGTAAGTCTAACTTGAAACAAGGAAAATGGAGGAATGTCTCATGTTCAGAAATAAAGAAATTGTTTGGAATATTTATTATAAATGCGAATTAAAAAAATGCATGTATGCATTGCACAAAATTGTCTTGAAGCGCTCAAAAATATACGGGCCCTGGAAGCACGTTGGGCGAGCAGCGTGCCGTACGCAATGAGTTAACACGTTGACTGCCATGCGTATTTTGCCATATTAGAACGGCGATGCTATGAAATACTACAGCGTTTGATTGAATTATGCAAAACGTAAATAATGTTCAGAATGATATTGGAGACACACAAAGAATCGCATCACTATTCTAACAATAAGCTTTTGCATTTATAAAATAATTATTACTACTCATTGCGAATATTTTGGATCTTCAGTAAAATCTCTTGCGCCGGTCACCGGTGACCCCCACGGCAGCCAACGTGTTAAATGCGTTGTCAAACATTTGATTCGCGAGCAATCGAAACAGCGACATGTATCAACACACTCCCAATTTTTAGAAGAAGCTCCATTCTATCGGAGACATTGTGTTGCACCTGTGCTTGCCTCGTAACGACGGAATTTATCAAGTTTTCGTTCCGCATGCGTCGGAACAATGGTACGATAATTTTTCATTCTTTCGTCACGTACCTATACTCCGTCGGCGATTGTACACGACTCGCTGTGCTCAAGAAATCGAATCACCGTTCCGGGGCATAATGGTAGCTGCGATCGCATGATCGGCCTTTGCTCCGTTGTTTTCGTTTTGAATTCCTGTTCGCTTGCCGCTCAGTGTTCCGCGCGGCACGTACGAACCCGAAAATAGCGCTCCAGCACACGACCAGGGATTACTTTAAACCGCGACTCCGGCACATCGACTGCCCCATCCCCCGTACGTTAGTTTCGTCGACGGAGATTCGATCCTCGTAAATATCGCTTTTATTGGCGGAGCCATAAAATCGGGATCACAAGCGACCCCCAAAAGTACCGTTTCCCGCGGCAAAGTGGCCAGAAAAATCTTTCCGTGCTCCTTTCTACCCCTTTATCTGCGCGTACATTTATGCCCCAACTTGGTCCACCTTATTTAGTGACGTCCCTAAAAGCCGATCAGCGAACGCGTCCTGGCGCTTCTGCATGAATGAAATTTTCATCAGGGGGCAGAACTTCTGAAAGATTTTTCGCGTGAGAACAGCCTGTCTGCGGGACTTAGATTCTGATGAACTTAGTGTAAGATCCTCGAAAGAGAAGGCGGTGCGATAATTACTTCTCGAACTAGATTATCCATAGTGATTGTCGGAGGAATGACAGCTGAAGAGGGAAATCCCTCTACTCGAATAATAGTAGTTCCACAACCTCGGCCCGTACTCACCTAATTTCTCTTCAGCCATTTGCCAGTTTCGATTTCTCTTGCACCATAACTCGTCCCGACTCGTTCTCTCTTTCCGCCTGCCTCACTAACTCTCGCCACCGTTTTCGCCGTTTCTCACTCACGTTTTCCGAACCAAATTCTCCTTTTCGCTCGGCGTCTCTCTATCAGCGTCGCTCGTCTGACTTGTAACAATGCTCGCCTAACCTACGTAACTGGAATCGTGTCGGATATTTCCCGTGCGAAACGAATTTACAGTTACGAGGCGCATATAAGAATTTTTTTGAAATAGCGCGTATCCACAATTTTGTAGTATCGCGATATGAATTGCTAACATCCGATTGTGTGTGTGTGTGTGTATGCATGAGCGATCGAGCGTTTGGAAGAATCTAGAATAAGTTGGTATGTATGTGTGCGCATGTGTGTAGAAGATTCTAGAACAAGTTGGTTGCTAGGGAAGTGAATAAGATGAGCGACTGATGGTGTGATCCGCGATTCATTTGTTTTATAAGGAGAAAAGAGCGACGGCTTGACTCGAGAAGCAGTCGCCACGAGACCATCACGAGGAAACGATTCGACACACGCGAAACATCTTATCTTGTATTGTTGTTCATTTCATTTTAACACTTGGCATGCGGGCATACTTCGCCGCCGAATTTCGCGTGCAGCGGGTGTTTCTTCTTGAATCGCGCGGAAGTTTAGTTATTCAGAAAAATCGCTGTAAATCGAAAACTACTTCGTTTTTATGAACGAAACTTTTTTTATTTCACACTTAAATATATACTGTATGATTATTTAACAAAAAACAAACGATATTTTCACGAAATCATAAAAATAAGCGATTTTTAAAGTTTTCCACACTATCATACGAAAAGTCCGATAATTTGTCAGCGCATATTTCTTCATCACTATCTTTGTCACAACGGCTCATTTGATCAATTTTGTAATCAATAATAAAAAATCAAGCTTCAAATTGACAAAACACGTTTTGGAGGTAGGAATTCGATTGAAGACGAAATAACTCTGCAAAAGATCGAGTAACTCAACAATCATAACTTATGGGAAAAAAATGCAAAGCGTTGCCTAGCAACGCAAATAACACGCATATAATGTCACACATTCATGTAATTATACGTATTTAGTAGATTTGTGGTGGATATCCACTAACAACACCAAATTAACTAAATACGTATTTTTACGTGACCCGCGCTCCAGTGACAGACTACAAAAAACGTAAAAATACGTTGTCCGCATGCCAAGTGTTAATAAACATTTATTGTATCACTAATTTCCCACAATTTCGTCCCGCATCGATATTATTGGGTTTTAGTTGTCAAGGGGAGGTCGCACTGTACGTAACGCGTAAAAGATCCGTCTAAAGAACAAGTTGCGCATAGACTGGTGTAAACAATTTTTCGCCAGAACGAAATTATCCTTGTCGGCGTAGCACAACGACCCTTTGTAAAGAGGCGTGCAGAGATGCTGCGTTATTGAGTTTCATAGAAGGTTTCTATTTACCAGGCGAAAAGAGTCGCGGCAGAAAAAAGATATTGCTCGACTTGAGGTTCTCCTCGAGATGCGCGCCAAAGAAGGGAGAACAGAAATGGGAAATCATGCCGCCGTACGCAAAGTCGGATTATGAAATAATGCGTCTCACATTCCCGATTGAACTGTGCTTCTCGGGTTCCTCTTTCGCGACATTCCTACGAAGCTTTTACCCTGTGCAATGCCGTTTTCCTCCGCTGACAATGTTTCTATCGGTAATCATTCCAGAAGACATGAATCTTGGCTCATACGACCCGACAATGTCACTGTGACATTCTCTTTGCGAAATGGATAATATGTGCTTCGGGGCAGTAGTCAGTTAATCTCGTAGCTATTCTGTATGCATTGGCACCACAGCTGTGTATACGCACAGACAAAATTGCAGATATTGCTCGCGCGCATGCGCACTGCCACATGGATCTATACCTCGTGTTTCACGAAGAACGATTCCAATTGCTCTCATTCTACGAATACTGCAAAATGTCGCCTATGTTAATTCAACCCAACTGGCTTGGACAGCAAAAATCAGAAAGTCTAATAGTTCGCCTAATGAATGAAGCGGAACACTGAACTGCAACAATCGTCACCGCCCCTATCTTTATTACGCCGATGGGAAGTATTAATTTACATTCTAAGTAATTATTCGAACTCGTAGGGAATTTCTCAGTAAAACTTTGACCGTCGATTTGTTTAGAGCACCGTGTAGGTAGAAAGCTTTGACTCGTTGTCAGGCGAGTTTATAAGAAAAGCTCCGACAGGGCATGCGTGCTGTATACCATGCGCCAGTTGTTTGTTATCGTAGCAGAAAATGATTACGGTTAAAACGAAATGCGTAGGGATTTCTATCAAGTTAATAATCTGTATTAGAGAATCGTACTGGGCCTATTGTTTCTGATCGTAGCAGAAGACAAGCACGTTTAGAACGAAACGTTTCGGGACATGCATTCAATTGAAAATCTTTCCTCAAGAAGAGAGCGTCTGGGATTCAAAATGATTTCTTCTTTTTCAAATAATTCTTCTATAGTGGCAAATAGTTAAAGCTACTTTCATAACAATATGTAGAATTTAACCCTTTGACTGCTGAAAACTTCCGGCCGAAGTGCTCGCTGAGGACGAAATACTTTTCGCTAGTGTCAAGTTTTTTGATTGGTTATGTAAGGTGCAATTCAGTTCTAATGACAATTCTTCATTCATGTCAACTTAAATAATGCAAGACAATTATTTAATAAAGGACGCATCTGTATGTATCTTGTGTATTCATGATTGCGGCTGCAATAGATAAGAAATCGACACGATTGTCGACACCGATAGATTTCGGCGAACACATATATGCATCCATAGCGGTCAAAGGGTTAAACACGTGAAATTGGAAAGTATAATATTTGTAAACAATAACAACATAATCAAGACACTTTCATCTTATTTTCTAATCTTTCATCGTTTCGCTTTTCGTCTTTTCGCCGTTTCGTCTTTACGTCTTATCGTCAACTGATTACTAAGCAACCAAATAACACAATTCAACAAACTCGTCACCTATAATACATCAATATAATAATTGAGGATCATGGTGACCTTTCCTTAACAATTAGAGGACCCTGTATTTGAGATCCCACAAATATAATAGTTTTATCACATTCTGTGAAATGTCTTTCGAAATATCTATTAACTGAACTCGTAAATACTCAAATAAACGTCAGCCCAATACGGATGACGCGGTTTGATCAGATTTTTTGCCGTCACCCGAATACGGATGACACGGCAGTCAACGTGTTAAGGCGAACAGGAGTATTCGGGACGTGCATCGGTGCACTTTCTACCAAATGTGCTGGCCAAGGAGTTGAACAGAAATAGTGTGAAAAGGAGAGGAAGGGACACCGACTGGGAATTCGTCCTTCTTGTATTCGAAGGCTTTCGTTGCGAATTCGTCCTTCTTCCGTATTCCATCCTCTCCTTTTTCCTCCGCTACGCCTGCTTTTGTTCTCGTTCTTTGTCCATTTTTCCCATTCCATGTCTGTTTTCCATGTTTATCTCCCTTGTCCTCTTGTCCGTCCTTTTTTTTATTTATTCCTACCTCTTTGTCCGCAGACAGCTTTTTGATTCGTGCCCTTTCACGCCACGAGAGAGGTTGGAAAAACACGATGTGCATTTTGTGTAACAGCGAGCTCAACTTCGAGTCGTCTGTGCGTTTCTCGTTTTTTCTTTTTGCGTGTAAGTTTTCGCAGGATTTTCACCGACGTATGTACATGCCCGACGGCAGTTTATTGGTAACATCAAAGCTATCACACTCAGGTAGCTCAGTCGCCAACAGGAACATCAAATACTGACACCCCCAAGAGTGATACGCAGTTGGTAGCGTTCGATTCGATTTGTCGGAACTGTCGATACCGGTAAAAACAAGCTGTCTTGGAAAATATAAAAATACCACGCGAAGAAGCCTATAACTAACGCGATGTTTCGCCCTCGTGGGGTTGCCAATCGCTCATCGATAATTCAGCGCAAAATACACAGGGCGGTTTTCGTTATTCAATCAGGACGCTTTCCCGCACGCGAAATAAATCAATCACGAGGAAACCTCAATGAACCTCAAAGCGTGACTGCGCTCTGAGCCTCTTTCTGGGCCAACAAGTAGAACCTGAAAGAACACCCTAAAAATACATCCTCCAAATTGAATAATACTCCCCTACCGAATCATCTACATACGTAGCGACGCACAGCGAAAGACGGACCACCTTCCGACTAATAATAACAAGCCAATACCGAAGAAGAAATGTCCCAAACCACCCAGTCTATTACTGCGAAAAGTCATTTAATTACCGACAACGCTCGATGAGCAGAAAAAGAATCCGTAAAAATACTTCCCCGACATCGACGGAACTTTACCTGGCCGTAACGAAGAGCAACCGCGAAAAAACTTTAAATTACCCAGCAAACCAACAGTGGAATCTCCATGCGTTCGGTCGGTGCGGAATAATCAAGCCACAATGGAGGACAGAAAGTGGCGGGTTCACCCGGCGCAACTGAAGCCCTTTTGCGCGAAATGGATCAATTACTTGGTAGTTTCGACTGTGCACGAGTGGGCAGGGCGGTCTCTTTCGCCTCGGCCGCATTCGTGATGAAGCCGAAACCGGGAATTTCAGACTCATAGCGCCGGGACGCCGCCACCTTCGGAGAACCTCTCGTCCGTTCGATCAAGAGGAGACAATTACCCGTGACAGTTTCGCACCTTCATTGTGGCCGACTTACGCACATGGATGTTACGACGGATCAAATTATCAGGCTATTGTGCGAACCGCAACATGACATAATGGTGGATTTCTCTGACGTGGGACGCCGCGAGAACGAACCGGCAAACCATGCCGTCCGTTATTACGGGCTATTGTTGTCGGCCGTTCCCCGATTAAGCCGCTTCCTCCTTCGGCAGTACGCGTGTAGATCGTGGGAGGAAAAGCACCGGACAGTTAACCGCTGCCAGATATTTATGGTACTTGTGGCTTTGGTAATGTGCACGGCTAGTGAAGTTAGCGATGGTGGGACGAGAACATAGTTACAACAGGGTTAGCAGGAGGTGCGATTTGTTTTTATAACGTAGGTGGGTGAAAGACTTAAAGGCGGCTCGATGTTAAGGTACCGTGTTTCCGCAATGCAAATCGAGGGAAAGATATACGGTGGCGATTGTTCAGTGTCGAGTTAGCGGCCTCTTGAGCCATTTACGCCACAATAGCGCGCAGATGGCATAGGCCATCGTCGCGTGTCGTTCGTTCTGCGATTAAGCCACTTCCTCTTTCAGGGGTGCGCGCCATCCGGAAAAAGGTAAAGTACGACGCTGTTAACTGTTACCCGTCGCCGCCAGATATTTATGGTACTTGTGGCTTTCGCAACTCGCTCAGTTACGTAATGCAGCCGCTGAATCTCGTATGTGCTGACCCCGCGGATATCGAGTAAGATTAATGTTGGCTTTACCATGTTGAACACTGTTCGTGCATTTGCCATCTTTGATAATTTCCCTTCTTTCCTCGGTGACATTTCGTTGCCGCGGCGAAATTAATTCAGGATCATTCCTATTATGAATCGGTTCGTCGATATCAAACATAATCCATCGCTCATACCCAGAGCACTACAGTCTGATCAAGACAGTCCGTTAACTACTGCTGGGCCATCGTGTTTCTCAACCACCGATGCATTCGAAGCTGCGGTGATCAGTACGTTGACCCCATTCGGTGTGTGCGACTACTATCAGCTAGCAGAGATTTAGTGATAAATAGGACGTCCATAGGTGCACCGTAACCACTGGTGCTGATGATCTGCTGTAACGACTGATAGATGGACGGTGACCAATCAGTGGTCATCGACCTACGAGCACATCCACAACCACATCCACGGCCACGACAGGACATCAACATGGTTTCCGTCCGTATGCGTACACTTCCTGAATTAATGGTGCGATGTCGATTTCATTTCCATGTAAATAGAGCTGATAAGTTATGCGTCTACTGCGATTCGCCGATGATCATTTCGAGCGACAGGCGTTAGTACAAAACGACCATCAACACCGATCTTCGACGCTGCACTGCGCAGAATAGTTGAAACCGATTCGGGAGAAAAAAGCGTCAATTCCACGTCGAGGCCGGCACGAAACAGTCCCGACAACAGAGCAATTTCAAAGCGCGCATTAAACTCGGTGACAGTCGAGAGCTTCGACAGCGCACTTTGTTAAAAGGCTCCAACTGAAAGAGGGTGGCGTCTGATACCGGCGGAAAATAGCGAACGAGCGTCGACCAATTCATGAAGTCTCACGTTCGGACAATATAACGCATATGCTCTAGCTGACGTGCGTATCTCAGTTGACGGTCGGCTGTAACGCAGGCGTGCGATTGCAATATAAATAGCTGGCACGGATTCAAATGTGTTTATCCGTGCGCCGGCAATTTTACCGCCGGCATTTCACTCCTGGCGGAAAGTGCGGAGGCGGGTGGCAACGAAAAAATACTACTCCGCAAGCATAAACACGTACGTACGCATGCGTACATACGGGCGTAATGCAAGCTGCGCTGCGATATCTCATGCTGGATATGAAAACGTACCTGCAGGTTGGCCTAGTTTGGAAGCAGAAGTCATTCATTTCCCGTTCCGCTGGACAGTACTGATAGCTAGCGTACACTCGTCGTTAAAATATTCTCTTCAACGCGTCTCTACATCATCGCAGCATTGTGCGAGCGCGATTAACTTTATTTGCCCCCCGTTGATCGTAAAAGCGCTCTTGTTGTATGATTTACACAATCGATCGCCATCTTTAAAATCTTTAGTAGTGGAACAAAATCAAAATAAGTGGAAAAAAGTAGTGTGAATGTCTCGACTGAACTGCCGTCCAAAAAGAAATTACTTTCGAGTAGAAAACGTTCATTGCGAATTCGCTGAAGAAAATCTGAATGAAATCTTTCCATTGTGTATAATGTCTACACGCGCGCACCTTGCAGTTATCAGGGTAGAAGGTTCCGCTTCGACAAAATGAATTTTTGCCCTCTGTACACTGCTACTGGCTTACAGTTAATTAATTAGCGCATACTAGCAGTTTTCCCTCTGTCCTATCTATTGTCCCTTACATTGTCTCAATTAAACGTTCTACGTCATTATACTTCATCCGGCAAACCCCATCGTTTGAAAACGGTAATTTATACATTGCTTGCAAATTAAAAATATTCATTGTACTTAGCGTATCTCGGCCATTTTAAATGGAAATGCATTACGCCGTATCCAATATGCCAGCCGGCTGTCTCCACGTTTCATCGTCATCCTGAATATAAAATCCCGCCGGCAAAGATGATTCTTTGTAAATTTCGAAACTACTCTCCATATGAAAATTCGTTATGACGTAGAAATTCCAACTTATTTTAGTTCAGCAAGGTATATTTATACAAAGTGGACACGGCCTTCAATATAACTGTGAAAAATGCAGACAGGATAACTATAAAATACAATAAACGTAATATTACGATATAAATTAAACAATCGGATAAAAACCATTCTACTTCTGTCGCGCGCAAAACGCTGATGTTCTGTATGAAAAAAAATGTTCTATAATTCATACATCGTAACGCGGAGCAGTGCATTATTTGACGAACAAAGAATTTCATATGCCCTCCCTTTGCTAGACTAAATCAGCAAAAAATGAATAACAACTGAGTAAACTTCAACTAAGCTTTTTGCCAACGAAACGAACGTTGAAGGATGGAACTTTTAATTCGGAAAATCTGGGCTCGGGATAATTACAAATTTCGTATTTTTTCGAACGTAAAAGAGGCGGCTACTATGTAGCAAACTTGGGTCGTGCCAAGTCGACGTGATGTCATCAGGGCCTATCGTTGGACATGGCCTTCAATATAACTGTGAAAAATGCAGACACGGTAACTACAGAATACAATAAACGTAATATTACGATATAAATTAAACAATCGGATAACAACCATTCTACTTCTGTCGCGCACAGAACGCTGATGTTCTGTATGAAAAAAAAATGTTCTATAATTCATACATCGTAACGCGAAGCAGTGCATTATTTGACGAATAAAGAATTTCATATGCCCTCTCTTTGCTAGACTAAATCAGCAAAAAATGAATAACAACTGAGTAAACTTCAACTAAGCTTTTTGCCAACGAAACGAACGTTGAAGGATGGAACTTTTAATTCGGAAAATCTGGGCTCGGGATAATTACAAATTTTATATTTTTTCGAACGTAAAAGAGGCGGCTACTATGTAGCAAACTTGGGTCGTGCCAAGTCGACGTGATGTCATCAGGGCCCATCGTTGGACATGGCCTTCAATATAACTGTGAAAAATGCAGACACGGTAACTACAGAATACAATAAACGTAATATTACGATATAAATTAAACAATCGGATAAAAACCATTCTACTTCTGTCGCGCGCAGAACGCTGATGTTCTGTATGAAAAAAATGTTCTATAATTCATACATCGTAACGCGGAGCAGTGCATTATTTGACGAACAAAGAATTTCATATGCCCTCCCTTTGCTAGATTAAATCAGCAAAAAATGAATAACAACTAAGTAAACTTCAACTAAGCTTTTTGCCAACGAAACGAACGTTGAAGCATAAAACTTTTAATTCGGAAAATCTGGGCTCGGGATAATTACAAATTTTATATTTTTTCGAACGTAAAAGAGGCGGCTACTATGTAGCAAACTAGGGTCGTGCCAAGTCGACGTGATGTCATCAGGGCCTATCGTTGGACATGGCCTTCAATATAACTGTGAAAAATGCAGACACGGTAACTACAGAATACAATAAACGTAATATTACGATATAAATTAAACAATCGGATAAAAACCATTCTACTTCTGTCGCGCGCAAAACGCTGATGTTCTGTATGAAAAAAAATGTTCTATAATTCATACATCGTAACGCGGAGCAGTGCATTATTTGACGAACAAAGAATTTCATATGCCCTCCCTTTGCTAGACTAAATCAGCAAAAAATGAATAACAACTGAGTAAACTTCAACTAAGCTTTTTGCCAACGAAACGAACGTTGAAGGATGGAACTTTTAATTCGGAAAATCTGGGCTCGGGATAATTACAAATTTTGTATTTTTTCGAATGTAAAAGAGGCGGCTACTATGTAGCAAACTTGGGTCGTGCCAAGTCGACGTGATGTCATCAGGGCCCATCGTTGGACACGGCCTTCAATATAACTGTGAAAAATGCAGACAGGGTAACTACAGACTACAATAAACGTAATATTACGATATAAATTAAACAATCGGATAACAACCATTCTACTTCTGTCGCGCGCAAAACGCTGATGTTCTGTATGAAAAAAATGTTCTATAATTCATACATCGTAACGCGGAGCAGTGCATTATTTGACGAACAAAGAATTTCATATGCCCTCCCTTTGCTAGACTAAATCAGCAAAAAATGAATAACAACTGAGTAAACTTCAACTAAGTTTTTTGCCAACGAAACGAACGTTGAAGGACGAAACTTTTAATTCGGAAAATCTGGGCTCGGGATAATTACAAATTTTGTATTTTTCCAAACGTAACAGAGGCGGCTACTATGTAGCAATATAACTGTGAAAAATGCAGACACGGTAACTACAGAATCAATAAACGTGATATCATTAAACAATCGGATAAAAACCCTATCGTTGCTGATGTTCTGTATGAAAAAAAATGTTCAATATAATCGTGTGCATTATTTGACGAACAAAAAATGCAGACTAAATCAGCAAAAAATGGTAACTACAGACTTTTTGCCAACGAAACAATGGAACTTTTAATTCGGAAAATCTGGGCTCGGGATAATTACAAATTTTGTATTTTTTCGAATGTAAAAGAGGCGTAATATGCCAAGTCGACGTGATATAAATCAATAAACAATCGGATAAAAACCATTCGGATAACAACCATTCTCTGTCGCGCGCAAAACGCTGATGTTCTGTATGAAAAAAAATGTTCTATAATTCATACATCGTAACGGGAAGCAGTGCATTATTTGACGAACAAAGAATTTCATATGCCCTCGCTTTGCTAGACTAAATCAGCAAAAAATGAATAACAACTGAGTAAACTTCAACTAAGCTTTTTGCCAACGAAACGAACGTTGAAGGACGAAACTTTTAATTCGGAAAATCTGGGCTCGGGATAATTACAAATTTTGTATTTTTCCAAACGTAACAGAGGCGGCTACTATGTAGCAAACTTGGGTCGTGCCAAGTCGACGTGATGTCATCAGGGCCCATCGTTGGACACAGCATTGTGCGCCATGCGCACGAGTCCTGTATGAAAAAAAAATGTTCTACAATTCATACATCGTAACGCGAAGCAGTGCATTATTTGACGAACAAAGAATAACGGGACTAAATGATGACATAACAAAGCTTTTTGCCAACGAAACGAACGTTGAAGGGTGGAACTTTTAATTCGGAAAATGTCGTCGAATGTGGTCGCTGTCTGTCGCTTTCCGCCCGTGGAAAGAGACGCAGTAAAGCGGGCGTCGCTGTTGCTCACGAGTTTGCCGCCTTTTACCTGCTTACGCTTTATTTACATTCTCACACACACTGTTGCACCAAACGCGACGAGTACATGCATGCCGGACAAAGAAACGGGCGCCTGACTGCGAAGATAGAGAGAAAGAGAGAAAAGTGAGCGACGGCAAAACGGCAAGTATAAAAATGCTACAGGCAGCAGTGCAGGCAACGCGCGAACCCTTTTGTTTCTGTGATCCATTTATGCATGACGGCTGCTGCTTAATCCCCTCGCACGTCTCGCGCTCCCTTCCCTGCCAACCCTGACATTTACGTCCTACGTCCAGTTTTCTCGGTGCCGTGCTTTTGCAACGCGACGAAGCGGCTTTCTCTTTCTCAGTTTTCTCTACCGTTCTTTTCGTTTTCACGGTATCTGCGCGTCAACCTTCGCCCCCCACGTTCCCCGACCCCACCGTCCGTTTAGACGTTGCACAGTTCGCGGTGACACGAGAAATCATAAATTCCCACGGTACTCTCCTTTTCTGCTCGTCCGCTAACAAGTGCTGCGGTGTCTAACTTTCAGGCTAAAGAAGATTCTGGATGAATGAGACGGAGGCGAGTCGAAAATTAAATGTAACTTACGATTGAGGGCAAATTCCTGTGGGCTTCCACGAGCGATTACTGACTGCATCGATATCAAAATTACATTGCCCGAAATAAGAAATAAAAAATCGAAGACGACAGAAAAAGTGTTTGTGCCATGGTTCTGTTCCCAACTAAGAGCTGCTATTTCCAACTTTCAGACTAAAGACGATTCTTGATTAATGAGACGAAGGCGAGTCGAAAATTAAATGTAACTTACGACTGAGGACAAATTCCCGTCACTTTTCACGAACGATTACTGACTGCATCGATATCAAAATTATATTGCCCGAAATAAGAAATAAAAAATCGAAGACGACAGAAAAAGTGTTTGTGCCATGGTTCTGTTCCCAACTAAGAGCTGCTATTTCCAACTTTCAGACTAAAGACGATTCTTGATTAATGAGACGAAGGCGAGTCGAAAATGAAATGTAACTTACGACTGAGGACAAATTCCCGTCACTTTTCACGAACGATTACTGACTGCATCGATATCAAAATTATACTGCCCGAAATGAGAAATAAAAAATAGAAGGCTGCAGAAAAAAAACAGTGTTAGTGTTATGCTTCTGTTTCCAACTAACAGCTGCGGTGTCTAACTTTCAGGCTAAAGACTATTCTGGATGAATGCGAGGGAGGCGTGTCGAAAATTAAATGAAACTTACGACTGAGTGCAAATTCCCATCACTTTCCACGAGCGATTACTGACCGCATGGATATCAAAATTATATTGCCCCAAATAAGAAATAAAAAATAGAAGACTGCTGGAAAAACAATGTTTGTGTCATGCTTCTGTTTCCAACTTTCAGACTAAAGGAGATTCTGGATGAATGAGAGGGAGGCGAGTCGAAAATTAAATGAAACTTACGACTGAGTGCAAATTCCCATCACTTTCCACGAGCGATTACTGACCGCATGGATATCAAAATTATATTGCCCCAAATAAGAAATAAAAAATAGAAGACTGCTGGAAAAACAATGTTTGTGTCATGCTTCTGTTTCCAACTTTCAGACTAAAGGAGATTCTGGATGAATGAGAGGGAGGCGAGTCGAAAATTAAATTTAACTTACAACTGAGTGCAAATTCCCATCGGTTTCCACAAGCGATTACTGACTGCATCGATATCAAAATTACATTGCTCGAAATGAGAAATAAAAAATAGAAGACTGCAGGAAAACAGTTGTTAGTGTCATGCATCTGTTTCCAATTAACAGCTGCAACGCGATAATAGACCTTTCTGGAGTGATATAACATGTTTGACAGCACTCGCTGGATTATTCAATTAAATCGACTTCTTTTCGACGGAACAGCATTACTTTTAGAAACAAAGCCCGCCATTTATTTCATTCGATCAATCGATTTAAAATTAAATAAATCTCCCAATGACACGCGATCAGGTATAAATCCAATTTTGGTATACTGCTATCAACGTATGTCGGGTCAGAAAAATGGATAAGTGCGTATGTGGATTATTTTGTGATCCACCAACCCTCTTTGCCGCGTAGGTGGGTCATCAATGAAACACTAACTCAGTCTGATCTTACGTAACTCGCGTAATAAAATCCGCATGCGGGACAAACCAGCTTGCTTACAGGATTGTAGCGTAGCTTTCGACGGAGCCTGTGAGAGAAGGACAAAGCGCGTCATGCATTTCATCCTCCCTCTTTCACGTTAATACAATAATTCTGATCCCTATCCGTGCGTCCCCCGGCGTAGTAAATTGCGACGCCATTGTCTAGCACCGCTGCCGCAATCTTGAGAGGAATTCGATTTGAACTTCCATTTGGCTTCGGGCGGAGAACGTTACGCACCGGTGTTCCCGCTCGAAAATGCATGCCATTACTGGAGATGGCGAAAACCCATTGCTGCTTTTTATACAAGTTGATCAACTCGAATACAGTTCCGTTCTGCTACAACATTGATCGGAACTAATCCCTGCAATTATACGGCTTTCTTGGATCGGTCCGGTTTTTTTCAGAATTGAATTTCTATTCCGTGCCACCGATGTGTGCGAAATATTGGGTTACTATAATCGGATGAATGTGGGTAGTGCGATTAGCCGCAGGGACACGGCAGGGATATAAGCAAAGTCGTTAGTAAATATTCCCATGTGCCGTGTGTGTACGAATGCACCGGCGGCAATTAGTCTGTCATCGAGCACGAGGAATTTCGGACGACCAGAATGCTGGATCGCTGCGAGTACGGTCCAATGGCGACTGGAACTCGATACAGGGCGATCATCCGTCTTCCTGAATCGCCGCAGAACGAGTACATTGTGGAGCCCGCCGATCGCCATTCGCTCTAAATGCATTTCTCTTTACTCTGGCACTTGCGGTCTTCGCGTTCTTTATTTTCCCTACTTTCATCCGCTCAGTGACAGTTCCCGGCTTGTACCTTGACAGGTACTTCAGAAATACAGATTTTATAAAAATGCACGGCGATCGCGTATCAACGATTTCCTTGTTCTCTGGTAAATATTAACACATTGACAGCCGGCGACCTAAGAGACATTTAAAGTCTGAGCGCCGGTAAAATAGTACATTTTATTTGCATATTCGTCATATACGATTTAACGGTAATTATTAACAGAAACAAAATCGAAATTTTCAATTTATAATTAAGTATAGAAAAAAATACAGTTCCTCATTTTATGGTGCATTATTACATATATATAACGTAAACAGAAAACAAAAGTTTTTGTTTCACTCGTTGTATCGCGCCCGATACGACGGATCCAATGATTGACCGCGTCACCGAAGGTTGTAAATCTTCGATCGGAAAATAGCCGGTATGCGGATTGCGAGATGAGAGTCCCTTTCGGATACTTAGGATGTTTAAGGATAGAACTTTGTTACTGTGTATATGAGTTACTTTGCTGAACTGTGGTGATGCGTGTGAACTGTTTGTGTGTCAAAAGAGATGTGTCTAGAGTGCTGGTTGACTGAGAAGTGACTTGTTCTATGGTTCAAAACGAAGTGATTCAAAGTTTGTTGGTAGAATGAGTAGTATCCCTCGACCCCCTATTGGATCTTTCCTTATTGGAGCCTCCCATATCGGGGCGTCCCATATTGGATCCTCCTATGATCGGGCCTCCCATATTGAGGCCCCCCCATAGTGGGTTGGGGGTGGATTGACACATCCCAGGCTAATAATATGTACGGGGTCCTACTTGTCCTTGCTTGCAGAGAAAGTGATACAAATTAAGACCCTGCATAATTAACCCGGGTACTCATCCTGGCCACATGGATAGTTTAAAGGTTTATTGCAGTGTCTATGGAAACTCTCTGAATGCCGGACGATGACCGTGTGTCGTCGGGCACTTTCCAGAGACACTGCGTTTTGTTTGCTTGCGATGGAACAGGATTTTTGCATGAATGAGTGTATGTGATAATGCGAATGAACAGTTTTAATATTTAAGGCAAGTGTGGTATTTCTCAAAACATGGCAAGTAAATACAAATCAATGTGTAAGAAACTCATACCAGCAAAAAAAAAATTCCGCATCATCGTGGGGCCACCACTCAAGTGACAGACTCAGAAACCCGCGTTTTCGCGGGGCCGGCTATCAATGTGTTAATTCTCCTCTAGGGGTGGACATTGATGATCGAAATAAGAATGTGAGAGAACAGGTGTCAACGTCGGCGACAGGCAACAATCACGCTGAGAAATGATCAATGGATTTTACGTAAAGCCGTCGGCTCAGGCAGGGAAATTCGCGAATATTACATATGCAAATATATCTGCTACAGGGAGTGTACGTGCGAACGGACGTTTAATGTCCGCGTGAGAGAAGCTTTCTCCCGTGGAGAACCGAGAGTGCACCGGAGCACAGCGTGTAATCGGATATTATATTCAACGATCGGATTGATATCCCTGTCCCATTATGCCGCGGCATGAATCCCATTCTGAAGAATAATGACGGAGCACGGTTTCACGATGATATTTGAATAGAGGGAAGAGACGCGCTGATAGGTGACGATGGGAAAGAGGATGCACAGGACGACGGCACCGGATCGCACGTACGGGAAAGCCTGTCTGTATGCATGCACAGGGTAACAAGAGGGACAGACAAGGAGAGTCGATTTCTATCTAGTGAGCCGACGTTACCAACCTAGAGGTCTCGACCGATGAAAACGACCGGATACCGGAAACCGCATCGAAACGTCCGCGTAAATTCAACTGAACCGGCTGTCTACGAAAATGTCTATCTGTGCACGCGTTTCAATCAATCGAACACGTTCGCGACATGTGTTCGAGTTGCCGCGTTGTTGCGATATCGCGTCCACCTGTCTTCGACATTTTGACCAATCCGGACCGAGTGAGCTGTAAATGAAAAAACCGGCGGTCCGACACTCTAAGATATTGTTACGCGTAAAGCGCTTCCGATATTGACCGTCCGCGGGCAGGCCGTCAACTAATTGATGAGTTGTCGTAAATATCCGACCTTCCGTTCAAGCGAGCGGCGAAAAGCCGGAAACGATAAAGGCAATTCCACAATTTTCCGAGTCGTTCGTCGCACTAGATGTATGGAGCATTCTGACAGTCGCCTTTGTTGGCCGGCGGTTTGTAAAGGATCCTCCGCCGGTCGAGAGACTCGCTATTTGTTCGCGTCATTTGGCAGTCCTATTTCGGCCTTCGGCAAATAAAGGATTACGCTCCTCAAAGCGCGCGCTTTATTAATTCGGCTGAAAACTTCGGAAATGAATTTCGAAGTAATCCCCCGCGAACAACTAAAGTCCGACAGCTTCGCGTCAAAGACTAACGACGTGAAAAGAGACGCGCTTTATGACGAAAAAAGAAGTGCACGGCATGAGCTCCATCGACCGGGCCGAATCTATAGAACATGCGGCGCTCTCGCCGACGCTTTCAAGAATGCCGCGCTTCATTTATTATACCGTAATCTGTGTGTAATTCTGTCAGGGAAGGCTTTCCGCATCCAGGCGCCTCCACATTCAGCGCAATTAAAAATCATTTTATCATTGTCGCGTCCCGATGGCCCCAGGCAAGTTCTCGTGTTGTGGAACGAACGAAAGTTAGCGCCTACAAATTATATTTCCTCGGCGGGTGATACATGGGGGGGGGGGGGGGGGGGGGGGGCGACAGAGATGAGGAAAAGACGACTGGATGAAGAAACGGGAGGAATGGAAAGAAAGACGGCGGTGGAAGGAGAAAAGGAGAGAAATGTGCTACCGCAGTGGCGACGCCGTCTGCAATTACAATGCCTTAATTTTATGCACGAAGTTAAGCTCCTTTTAAGAGACTCGAGAGTGGTTAAGTCCCCGTCCGCCACCCCTTCTCGAGTCCGGTCGCCCAACGTCCTCGGGAACACTCATTCTACCGACACTACCGTATTCATGGGGAACCTTCTTTCACCCCACGAGAACTGGAACAGCTTCCGGCCGAAGCCAGCAATTATTTTCATTTGTTTAGGAGCCATCTCCCTGTGTGATCTTTAGCTCCTGCATTAACGCAGGGACCTGTTTGTTACCTCTCCAGCCACCGGCCTGTTCCCGTTTCGTTAAAGTCCGAAATTCCAATCAAACGTATCATCAAATTATGACGTTGCGTCCCGTTCAGCAGCAGTTATTTATTTGGGTTTTATACGCGCGGGATAGATTGGCTTTCTGTATTCGGTAACCAATTTTCCCACCTGATTTTGCAGCGATGGCCAGAGAAGGGATTAGCCAACTGCACAGGAGCACGAGCGGATGCAAAATGTAAGCCGAAACGAGTGGGAAACGCGAGATACAAGCTTTTGCCGAGGCAAACGAAGGGAGGAACGGGTTTGTACTTGAACGAAGCAGCGGCTAAAAGGGCGAAGACCTCGGAGTTGTGCTTCTGCCCATCGTGATCCCCAACGTGGTCTTAAAATCCTCGTTTGCTTGGCGCAGCGCTCGTACTTGCTCTCGACACACGCTGGGATTACCTTGCCCTTCCGAAATCTTAGTCCGCAGAATAGCTCAATGCGTCGTTGTACAGAGAGCTCTTCTGAGAGCGAATATTAGTCGAGCAACCCGGGCAAATGCCGTAAATGTTTTAAACGCTATCAAAACGCCGGAAATAAGCTTTGTCTTAATACGTACGGGCTACTTTCATTGTTATTTGCATAAAGGAAAAATTCCTTTCAAATATTCTACTGAAGGAATTAATGGGAAAGGCTACTTGGAGACCGGTCGAAGGTAGAAAGCAAATGAAACAGAGAGCTATAAGCGGATATAAGCGCGATATTTATCGTATCTAATAAACGTCGGTGGACGAAAGTTCGCTCGGCTCCGCGGGTTTGTTCATCTGGCGTGCACTCGAAAGTGGTACGCTCATCCTTGGTCAAAACGGTTCATTGTGCCGACCACCAAATAACGAAACTTCCTCTCCGGAACAGCATGATTAATTATGCAGTTTCGATGCGTCTGTCAACCTGGCACACGGCCCTTCGTGGAAGCTTTTCGGGGTCAAAGTGTGTCACGTGAGTGGGACTTTATGGAACCGTGGTACGTTTACGAGTTGACTCACAACTGGTGCCGCTTTCAATTGAGAGTTTTATGAAAACAACCCGGCTGCGCATGCGAAGTTGCTCGAATCTTAATCAGTCTCGGCGAATTGCGTTGTAGCCGCTCGATTAAATAACCATTTTCGTAACTCAAGTTCGGGCAATCTAACGAAAGGTAATTGCACGGGAACGAATTTTCCCCGAATTGTACCGATCGGCTCATAAACGACCGTAGCGCACTGTCCTATAAGATTCTTCCCGCCCGAGGCCATCTCGTTTGTTGACGTCAATCGATTCTGCCAAGAAGCACTTCAATGAGCACAGATCGCATTAAACCTACGGGTCAGCAACTTTTATTTCAAGAATAAACTCTCAAGAGTGTTGCTGAGGTAAGATAACGCCAAATTGAATTACATTCTCTCTCGACTGTGAAACGGTTAGTTCTTTGCGGCGGGAAGAGAAATTTCCTTCTACCATCCCATACGTGGATACTTTGATAATGAGAGACTGATAAAATGTTAGGAAGAACGCATACATTTTTAGTCAGAACCGAAAGAGCGGCATTTCCTTTTCAGTGTATCAGCAAGAATCGAAAAACATAACTAATTCTGTTTTTCTCGCGTCATTGAACTCTCAATAGTTTGAAAGTTATGGCTAAAACATGGGGAAAAAGTGCCAACGTACTTCAGTGTTTCCAAAGTTTCGAAAAGAGTATAAATTGTCACGTTGACAATTAATTTAATATTCGCAAATACGCAATAGTGTAACTCTTCTATCAAGTATAAGACTCTAGAATAACAAAGACGATTTAGCTAAAGATTGAAGGACTAACTTCTTTGTATTGAGATCTGATACTGCTCGTGAGTCACCACGTCCATCGGTAATCGGTCCAATTTGTCTTTCGCGCGAGGATAAACCTGAAGTGAATGAGTTCGTAACACTATCGAAACTTCGTAAGACATTGGCACTACACGTTTTTGAACATCAAGCCAAGAGCGTCTTCCCTTCGTCGAAACTTCGGAAACTTCGTTGCCTCATTAGCTTCGTGAAACTTCGTTCGATCTCCTAACCAACCAATAATCGAGAGATCTACACGCAGCGATGTTAAAAATTACATAGTTTACCTTCAGATGATTTTTAAACTAATTCCACTATTCCGGTTTGACTTTGAAAAATCGACCCAAGCGAAACGGAATTCACACTCTAGCTGAATAATACCAAGAGATTCTATGTCGCCCCGTATCCCCCCCCCCCCCCCCCCCCCCCCCCCCCCCCCCCCCCCCGATCTCCTAACCAACCAATAATCGAGAGATCTACACTCAGCGATGTTAAAAATTACATAGTTTACCTTCAGATGATTTTTAAACTAATTCCACTATTCCGGTTTGACTTTGAAAAATCGACCCAAGCGAAACGGAATTCACACTCTAGCTGAATAATATCAAAAGAATCTATGTCGCCCCGTAGCGTTCTTTATATTTTTCACAGTGACGCTATACTTTCGCCGAAAATATTGTCAAAATATCCTGGATCCCACGCACGTAAGTAAAACCGAACGAGCCGGCGAACTTTCTGTCGAGATACCAACGACGGCACGGCTGCGACAAAATTCGACGATTTCTATTCATACGAAGAAGCAACGCGTATTCACGGTATTACAAGCAATAGTCTCGAAGTTTCAGCTGTGAGCAGTTATGAGCTACTGTCGTTCCATGGACGGTACGCAGCAAGTGAGAGGGGGCAGTTCGCATCTTTCAGAAATTCCAGTCTCGAGTCTCGAGCAGCCTCTAATACTATCTCCGAAGCTTCAACCTCCGAAGTAGGAGGTTATCTGACTCTCTCGGTCGAGTGCACTTCCCGGTCTGTATTGAGTTTGGAACCCTGGGTCTCGAAGAATGAACGAACCCCCTCCATTCACCTATTTCCCCATCGGCGTGGTCGCTATGACGAATTGCAAAACTTTCGTGAAAAATTTGGAGAACTCGCATAAGATTCCGCTGTTCGCCGACTCTGCGGGGTCAATCCTTCGATAATCGTAATTCCACCGTCAAGTTCCTTCCTCAAATCACGGTCATTCTACGGACTGCAATATTTCAAATTCGTTTCCCGATATCGTGCGTTGCAATATGAAATTGTGTTATCAGTGTGGGATGCGTGATTTAGTGCGAATGGGCAATAAGAGAGTGAGAGGGAGTGCGTGACGAAAGAAAAGCAAGGCGCCGGGCCTAAGGACCCGACTTGCTGGGGCTGCTATTTTCAAATGAGACTGTTGAAATAGGTATTTAGACTGACGTAATGTCCATGGAAAGATTTTGTGAGTGACTCGCGAGCGTCTTTTGCATGCCCATCTGTCGCTCGCTTCTTCTGTTTCCGTTGCTATGTTTTTTCTGTTTTCGTCGCTATGTATTTTTTGGTATACGTCGTACAATCGCGCTCAAGCTTGCCATTCATACGGGTGTTAAGATTTTTCTGTATTTATTCTTTCCATATAAATATTCACTTTGTTAATTTTTCCAATAAAAATACGTGTGTGAATGGCAGGTATGAAAGGGTCGAGCACGAGGTCAAGACCAGCCAGTCTTTTTGAGAATACCGGCGTAAACGAGTGCTTTAGCGAGAGTGTCCGCGTGTCAGTGTTTAACTCATAGAGTATAGTGCGAGTATCATTATAGAAATCCAAATATAGCTACTTTTGTAATCAAGACTGATGGGGGATGGGGTTGGTGTGGCAATCTTGACTGATTTTGTCTTGTGCCACAGGGAATCGATGGCGTCGGACGTATGCGCCGACTATGACTGTCTCACTAATCGGAACCTTGTGTGTTTCAGTCGGTTTACGAGGTAAAATTACTCGTTGAGTGAATGCTGTTTAAACTCATTTTATTGCTGTACTGAACTGTTCGATATTGTGAGTTTGAGTGTACACTGTTCGAGGTTTCGAGTCTTGACACGTTGACTGTCAACCGTATTTTGCTATGTTACAACCGCGATGCGATAAAATACCGTGGAGTATAATTAAATCGTGTAAAATAAAGGTAACGCAGAGTTGTTAGAAGCCAAAGTATTGAAGCAGCGTTTCAATATCAATTCCTTTTACAAGATTGCAAATAGGCTTCTTGCGAATTTTTTGCACTTTTAGTCAAATCTTTTGCGCCGGTCACCGGTGACCACCGCAGCAGTCAACGCGTTAATGTGTACTCAGCAAGGTTTTAGAACAGAACGTGTGCTCGTCGAGGTTTTAGAACAGAAAGTGTGAAAAATGGCAATGGCAGGTTTTAGGGAAAGCTTGTTGATGGAGAGGATAACTGAGTGAGGGTATGGAATATTCCTAAAGAGCTGAGTGGTGGTGTGGGGATAGGAAAATTTGGATGCATGCGTAATAAGAAAGGGACAAATACCGGTTGTTCTATTACCTAAAATATCACACTATACTGTTATCGCAGGTACGGCGCAACAAAGATCGTTCAGTCATATCATCCCAGTCTATAATCCTACACCAGACTTGTGACGTACTATTTTTCTCTGCATTCTTATTGCAGTTACGACGCAAGGAAGGTGGGCAAGGCAAAACTATGGAGTGCGCCATATTTCTGGGGACATCGAGCTTCATTTCACGCGGCTCCACCGGCCCAGCTGACGATTCAGGATCTGCAACAGAGCGATGAGGGAGTATATCGCTGCAGGGTCGATTTCCGGAACTCACCAACGAGGAATTTAAAAGTGAACCTCACGGTTATCGGTAAGCCCCGCATATAGTTTCATAGATACTACGTTACAACCTGTTACCCAGAATAATTGACGATCATATCGGTAACGCATAGTATCAATATGGTCATTATTTGACGAGGAAGGGTCGGCAAAATCGAAGAGAATCGAGATACAGGGACAGAGCGCGACAATCGGCGGTCGGTTCTAAGTGTGGTCATTAATCCGGGTCCAACCGACTACTCGCACAATCAGTTGGGCATTGAAAACGTAGCCAGTCAAACGATTTCGCCGAGAGCGTCACGATTGGCTGGCTCGTCTACACACAATGGACGCACTCAGCGTAATGTTGATCCCCGTCCGATCTAGCGGACTAATTAACGCTTCGAATTCTGTTGAATAGCCGGTTTGCGACTTTACTCATTCATCGGGCATTTTCAATTGCAGACCGAGTGCGAAACGCGGCGTTCGTTTCGCGTTTCCGTAAATGCCAGTGCGACTCTACATTTTTTTTTTTTTTTTTGACCAACTACAATTCCGATCGCGGTGATCAACATTTTACGCGCAAGTTCCCGGTCGTTCGTATTTGATCGTTTTTGCGCGAATTGATATCGCTTTGGCAAAATACAGTTGGAGCGTATAGTAACGAAATTCGATCGATGACATACTGCAATCTACCGTTCGGCAGAGTTCAACGGTGTCGGAACCGTGAACTAGCTTCTCCGTAATTTTCTCCTGTCGACTTTGGTCAAGAAGGCTCACGAAGGAGATTGTCGCTAAGTTTTAAAACCAGTCTCCAGGTATAGCATTATCTCTGCCACAGCGAGATAACTTCTATCGCCCCTATAATAAATGACAAATCTCGGTTGACAGTGAATTAATAACGTCTAAGTCCCGATGTTCAATGGAGAACGACGTCGCTATTTTAACACTCATCAAGCAATTAGAGAGTTCAAATCCCTCTTCTTGTCGAAGAAAAAGATGGATTGCGGAATCTATCATTTGACAGGGATTTGGAAACTATGTTCCCAAGAAACTTTCGACGGTTTTCCTCAAGTATCCATTAGTGGTCTTGGAAAGACACCCTTACCTCTTAATAGGATCAAAACTCCGTAATAGAAGCTGTATATAGGTACACATTCCGTTCATATCACATCCGGAAAACGTTCTCCCGAACGGGAAGTGCCGAAGTAGAGGCAAAACTTGAAAAAATGTTTGCCGAAAATCCCCGGCATGAAGTGGGAAGTGAGTGGAAAGGCGAAACTTCGAGGAAGCTTTCCGAAGGCTGTCCGGAAAGTCCACGAGGTCCCTTCGAAACGTCGCCCTTACCTCTTAATAGGATCGAAGCGGTACCACCACGAGGTCTCCTAGGAGACGCTTCGTGCCTCGTACCAAGGAGTAACCCAAAGTCCTTTCAGGAAGCTCCTAACCTAATTTACTCATCGATCGGCCATTAAACTGAGTTAAAGCGCGGCCCACCGATTCCGCGTTCCGCTTCGCTGTGAGAGGGCAAGATCGACTTTGGTCCCGAGACATGCCTAACACCGACATCGACAGAGGACGCAGCCTGCATGCGTAACGTAAGTCAGAATACTGCCAGATTGTCAACCTACGTTTCTCGGATTTAAGGAAGCGAAAAATCACTGCTTCCTGATTGCGAATTTGTGAAAAAAGAGGCTACATGTGATGCAGTAGTTCACGTAAGTCAAATGGAATTCGGGATGTCTGTATGCAAAGCGGGGGAGTAATACGAAAAGAGTCGATGTTATTGACATTCATAAAGCATACTAATGCGCAGAGACGACAGAAGATCTTGGTATTCTATTATCTTACACGATATACTCTGCCGTGTACCATTCCGCTTCATTTGCTCGGACATAGACGTGATGCATTCCCTTTCAAATCGACAGAATACGGGATCTTACTTAAATTTCAGAACGACTCGGGGAGCGTTAGATCGTGATTGGAGTATATTCGAGCAAGCGCATTGACAAAGGCTAAGGGATGTATTCTATCCGTACGTTCAAGAATAAGGCAGTGCGACGCACATTTCCCCATACCATCGAGTCAATCTTTTATACTGAAAGATGACAAAGAATATCGAATTGTGTTTCAAACCGACGGTTTCAAGTTGCGAGACTTCCATTACGTTGCATTCGTAATGAATTGGGATGAGCTCCTTAATATCGTCCAACTCACGTCCCTGGTTGCACTTGCAGAATTTCTTAATCAGGCATCTATTTGTTCCATCGATTTATATGAAAGCTTTAAATGAAATCCTATGAAAAGCAAGTTTTCCTTGCTGTAAGTGGCAAGAAAAATGTTTGATTACACGAAAGAGTATCGTCGGTTAATCGCGAAAAAAGTCCAATTTGCGAAAATAGATTATAGGACAAAAAAACCAACTAATTTTCCGCAAAGGGGAAAAAGGAGAATAAAATGCAAAACTTTGACCGGGCATCTATCTTAATTGCCTACGGTGAGTCTACCGACCCGCAAAGCAACTCTGTTCCAAGAAAGAGACGTTGTCGATAGGTCGGCGTTAAGCGACTCGGAGAAAAATGCCACGCGCGTAAGTCCTTTGAGGGTCGAAGCCGACGAGAAGTCTAATCCACTTTCAAGTTAGTGCTCGCAGATTCTGAGTTCACCCTCGTACAGAACCGCAATAGAGATGGAGCCCGAAGGGGGCAACAGGGGCTAGACAAGACAGGGAAGAAGGGGAAGAGGGAAAGGACCAGGCACACGTTGGCGGAAGCTGTAGCGAAGTAATAGAATAGACAGTACATCTCGTAGCCGAAAGGCCATCGGCATCGAAACGCCACGGTGCCTCGTTTTACGCCTCGACGCACGCGAACGCCAGACGAGGTTGGTGCTTCGAGTTAATTCCAGACTGCACGGAACGGAGGGAAAGGCGGAGGGGCAAGATCCGTGCTCGCAGGCACTATATATCCTCCACTTGGAACGAGTTAAAACGGCCCTTCGAGGGCTAAGCTCCCGAAACGATATCGGAGTTCTCCTTCCTCCGTGTGCATCCTCTCTAGCTCCGTTCCTTTCTTTCTCGCACTCCGTTCTTCGCCTGCGTCTCTTCCATGCTGACGCTTTCTCCCCCGCTCTCTTGCCGCGGGTAAAGAGGCACCCTGCTCCAAGGAATCCCGTCCTGTCGTCGAAACTTTGGGACAAAAGCTGCTCGGGCGACGAGCCGGCGCACGTTAATCCGATTAGGATTTAGTTCAGATTTTGACGACCCAGCCCGTTACTCCCTACGCCTCGAGGACGTCTAATCGCCGATTACGGAGAAATTAGTTCTGTCTCTTTTCACTCTCCTCAGTTTCTCGATCTTCACCTTTGTCCCTTCCTCCACCGACTCCGGCGCAAGTGCCCCACGTAAGTGGTCTGTTATTTTAACTATCCCGGGACCACACAAGTTACGGTTTCCGCAGGTTCCGTGCGATGGCAACACAGTTGTCTTTGCGATCACGTGAATTTTGGAAAGAAGGAATGGAAATTGAATGAAGTTGGGTAAAATATAGTCTTATTATTACTTATACTTTCCGCTGTTACGATATGATGTTAATAAGGATATTTTAAAATTGATGGGGTTTCTTTGGATTATTTCTGTACATTAAATAATAATTAATAACTAATTTCCTATGTAACCGTCTGATCCTGAGGCAAACACATTTGATATTTCAGTCCTTCCATCCCTCGTAATTTCCCATGTATTCAAACACACATATATACATTACCCACGCCCTCGAACTTTATGCCCTCACTTATGTCACCAAACTCCTCCGAGGCATCATCTCACCCAAAATGCATCTACACTATAAGCTTAAATAAAGTTATATGAATGGTGAAAAGTAATTATACTCTTAACCATTCGTATAACTTTGTTTATGGTGAAACTTGTGAACTTTGTAATAGTGAAAAGTAATTATACTTTTAACCATTCGTATAAGCGTCTATTAAGCACGACCAATTGAATTGACAAATGTAAAAAATGTGCACACCACCTTGCGAACATCACGGCCGTAAATCTGTCTCCTAATAAGCCCGGTGCCATCCATCTTAATCTCCCCTCGTGATCCCCAACAAATGAAAGAAATTTTACTTTAATTTCGGTTACATGACGTCTGAGAACGACTCTGTTACGATTTCACGCTCCGGTGAGGAGAAAAAATTAAGTTCGTTTAGAGTAAAGCCCCGCAGTCACGTCGCGTAGAAATTGCGGGAATCAACTAGCCTCACTCTGCTTGGCAGACGGGCCTGTGAGAGAATCGGAGACGAAGCGGCATCGATGTAATTCCCCGGAATCGGTGCTCCGCACTGGCTCCCGTTCAAGCCTCTTATCGGTGATTACTCATTAACCTCGGCCGAGGGGAGAAAAGAGCCGTAACGCGCCGCTGGAGCAGAAAGTGAGCGACGTTCAAAGATAAAAGCTCCTTCGACGACACTCCGGCTCACGAGCGTGTTCCCGTCTCTTCAAACAGAACGTGACGTCGATGCGCAAAGAACCGCGGGCCGCTTCGCGGAAATTAAATATCACCGAAGATGATCCCCCACGCGCACGGCCCGTCGACCGAAATTCCTTTGGCAGCAGTTCCGCAGCCCATAGCGCGGACCCGACGAGAGAACAGCTGCGTGAACAGTGAAGGATGAAGGCGAAGAATAAAGGCAGGAAGACACATTTTGAAATTTAACACGCAGCGAAGGACGAGGCTCGTATTTCATCGTTAACGGCTTCTATGGAAAATTCAGAGCGCCCTCCCTCTGTGACGGCCCCCGCCTGTACGGGCTTGGCGAACCGAGTCGTGTATCCCATTGGAAAAGAGACGCTTCTCGTCCCCCTCCACAGCCGGCTTCTGCCATCCTCCGTGACTGTCCGTCTTCCTCGCTCCTTCTCTTCCCTCTTTAACCCGCCACCGTCAGGAGGAAACGGTCGTTCTTCCGAGAAATTTCCCAGAGCGATCTCCAGAAATGTTCCTCCCTCCCTTCTTCATTCCTTCGACTCACCCCGAGCAACTGGCTGGATATTCTGCTCGTGGAAAGCTGCCACGATGCTCTTCCGGTCTTCGCTAGCACGCCTCAATGCGCGAATCACCGTGTCCTGGGTGATCCTTTAAAATTTCCCTCCTGCGGGTATCGGCGCGAAGATGCCAAGATTAATTCTCCACCGGCACCACGCGGCGAGAACAATCTTGGCTACGGCGATGTTTTACGACCATCCAAGTATTTGCCGCTACGCTGCTCCGTTCATCTGCGATATACGCTCGCAGCCAAAATTCAGCGCTGCTCATCACTGGCGAAAACTGATTTCTTTTATCGTCCGCTTTTCATTCGTACGCGATCGAAATCAAATTCCGGCGAACGGTTTCTCTCCATTGCTTCCCCCAATGTCGTATCAGTTGAAATAGAACGTCGTGTACACTTTTGCGAGTCGCTTGCTTTTGTCCATTTTATTTCTTCCAACTTCTTTTAATCAAGGTTTCTTTTGCGTTCTAAGGCTGAATGGTCAATACGCAAACAGAGGCAACACACGTGTCAGGATAAATATTCCTCGTGGTGTTAGTCGGTTGTTCGGGTAGTCGAAACAAAGAATAGCGGTATCTATTCTGATAGCATTCGAGACTATTTAGAAGTGTGTTTCTTTTGCGTTCTAAGGCTGAATGGTCAATACGCAAACAAAGGCAACACTCGTGTCAGGATAAATATTCTTGGTGGTGTTAGTCGGTTGTTCGGGTAGTCGAAACAAAGAATAGCGGTATCTATTCTGATAGCATTCGAGACTATTTAGAAGTGTGTTTAGTCTCTTGAGGAACCACAAACACGTGGCAGATGGTCCAACATCATCGATACTTCGTTGTGCGTACAAGAGAATAAATATTTTAAAAAGGGATCTGGCCACTTAGTGGAGAGAACCTTTTAACACTCTGCTAAGAGGACTTTGTCAAGAGACTCGGCACTTACCTCAGAACCCGCAGATCGAATAGTCGTTGAGTTTTAGCTGACATGCAGATCCTGAACGATCTCCCTTCAGGGTTATTTCAAGATTGATTGAGCTATAATTTGTTCACTTGCGAAATATTTTGCCGAAATATACGGCTCTGTATGATTAATGGAAAGCGGGACTAAAGTCGGATAAATTATTTCCATTTCCTCAACACCGTGTCACGAAAAATGTATGTATATTGCTATCCATGATCGGACATCAATAATGAATAAAGTGTAGAACTATCTGAGAACCACAAGCTATAATATTAATGCATTCCTTACCAACCAATGAGTGAACGTTATTTCAGAGGTATAGCATGATCGGACGCATTATTTCATTTCATATTCCATCGTGGTTTATCCAATATCATCCTAATGTTTTAACACGAGCAAAAAGAGCAGAAATACGTAATATCAACCGCATTATATGCTCGTCGTTATATCTGACGACATGGTCGACAAATTCCTAACATTTGACCAGTTGAAAGAAATAATATACAAAATGCTCCATCGCGCAAAAATGTTCAATGTTTCCGATGGTGAAGCGGCGGAACATTGTCATTGTTTACAAGGGTAGCCGTCAAGCGGGATGGACTAACCATAAAGAGGATCATAAATAAGTACGCTCGCGAAACGTTACAAGCGCTAAGTTTCCTGCGAGGCAGTGGCGTTCAAATACGACCAAACGTTTTCCCCTGAGAAGCGTTCCTGTTCGTTTTAACGTTTCACCTGCTTTTACGATATCGCCAGGCAAGCATTAAATGTTCTGCGAGGCGTCTCGCGCCGCATTTGCGTCGTTGTCCGTAGCAAAAAGGTGGTGCGCATACAGAAACAATTTCTGAAAAGTTTAACGCCGCCGGGCACCGAAAATTCTCACAGCTCCCGCCCCGTACTGTACCACAGCCGGGCAAGCGGATACGATTTTTGAATAATTTATCGCGAGCTGACTTACCGTTGTCCAGGGGACGGGTTCCGGTGCCGGTAAATGGAAACGCACGGCCACCGGCGAACGAACGGGGAACGTACGGCGTTCGAGAAAAGTAGGAGACGTAGATCGGCGCGAGCGGAGAAAGTTTCCCGTTCGCCACCGGTCTAGTATGAGTTTTCCCGACGCGGCGAACTGGAAGTGAAGAAGGAAACGAAGACGGACGCGCGCAAAAAGAAGAGAGAGAGATAGATGAACGGTGGATGAACGAGGCCACGGAGGCGAATGGGACTGAGAGAAATAGGGTAGGACCGCCGACAGGAAGTTTGCTTCCCCGGGCACGCGGTTAGGCGGGATCCTAAAAAAATCATGAATCAGACGAAACGAGCTTTAATAATGGACCGACCAATCGGACTCCGCGAAAACTTTTCTACCGAACGCTCCGAGCTACCGAAGACGATTTCCGTCATAAAGAGCGACGGAAGAGAAAGAAAAAGATGAGAAACGCAAGAAAAATAGAGAGAAAGAAACGGCATCGCTACGGACCGGGTGACACCGACTTTCAGATTGCACGTATACGCGTTTATGTGCTCGCTTATGTGTGCACTGGCATTCGTATATACCGTTCGTATTTCTTATTTATGCCGTATATATAACGCATCTGCATATTGTACATAAGATAGGATGTAACAGAATATTTCCACAATTTCTTTGTTAGGAACCCGGTGTCGCGGAATTTTCTTCCACTTGTTCCGCACGCTTACGTCTCAGTTCTTTTCGCTCGCTTTTTACTCCATACTCCACCCCCTCTTCTTCCTACTTTGTTTCGTTTTCCCACGAAAGTTTAGCAGTCACCCTCGAGCGTAATCGCAAAAACACAATGGTGTTCATTAGACGGAAGGTGATCGAGGGGAATTTTAAAGCATCCTTTTCCCGCAGGAAACTTGACGATGGATCTTGTCGACTGCTTAATGAAAGTAGGAAAAAAAGGTATGTTAAGAAATTCGACCGGAATCAAGAACGATTGCATTGGGAACAAATTGTAAGACGCCGCACGATCTGACAGTTTTCTTACTAGCACCTAACGAACTCGCGCCATAAAAAGGTGAGCTATATATAAAAAATAGATATAGCGACAATAACTGATCATTACAGGGTTGCAGACATTAAAATATTCTGGTAGGTGGAAAAAAAAAGAAGTTTATTAGTCAATTATTTTCCACATCTTCGTCGCTAGACATAATGAAAATAACTAAAAAAGTTCAAAGCGCGCATTGTAGGGTCGCAATACTGTTTTGAGTACTATTGACCCTGAAAAAAAGCGGAACAATCCAGAAGTATTCCCGTTATTTTCAAGAAACGCGAAACTTCAGTTCTAATCATAGGGTCACTGAATATTAAGCATCTTTATATTATCTGCACCTCCATCCATCATATACGTTTCAGTGACATAACTTCGCGTGGAAAATACAAGTAGCTCATCATTCATGCGTAACATAGGTTTGAATAGGCTAACAAATTGACGAATCTCCCGTTAAAGCACATTCGAAAAAGAAACCGTTTATCGCTGTGATGCAAAACGTTATTTTCAAGAAACTCTAAAGTTTGGTTCTCATCATACGGTCCCTGAATATTAAGCAACGTTATACTACCTGGATTTCCATCCGTCATATACGTTTCAATGACATAACTTCGCGTGAAAAATACAAGTAGCTCATCATTCATGGGTAACATGGGTTTGAATAGGCTAACAAATTGACGTATCTCCCGTTACAGCACTTTCGAAAAAGAAACCGTTTATCGCCGTGATGCAAAACGTTATTTTCAAGAAACTCTAAAGTTTGGTTCTAATCATACGGTCCCTGAATATTAAGCAACGTCATACTACCTGGATTTCCATCCGTCATATACGTTTCAATGACATAACTTCGCGTGAAAAATACAAGTAGCTCATCATTCATGGGTAACATGGGTTTGAATAGGCTAACAAATTGACGAATCTCCCGTTAAAGCACATTCGAAAAAGAAACCGTTTATCGCCGTGATGCAAAACGTTATTTTCAAGAAACTCTAAAGTTTGGTTCTAATCATACGGTCCCTGAATATTAAGCAACGTTATACTACCTGGATTTCCATCCGTCATATACGTTTCAATGACATAACTTCGCGTGAAAAATACAAGTAGCTCATCATTCATGGGTAACATGGGTTTGAATAGGCTAACAAATTGACGAATCTCCCGTTAAAGCACATTCGAAAAAGAAACCGTTTATCGCTGTGATGCAAAACGTTATTTTCAAGAAACTCTAAAGTTTGGTTCTAATCATACGGTCCCTGAATATTAAGCAACGTTATACTACCTGGATTTCCATCCGTCATATACGTTTCAATGACATAACTTCGCGTGAAAAATACAAGTAGCTCATCATTCATGGGTAACATGGGTTTGAATAGGCTAACAAATTGACGAATCTCCCGTTAAAGCACATTCGAAAAAGAAACCGTTTATCGCTGTGATGCAAAAGGTTATTTTCAAGAAACTCTAAAGTTTGGTTCTAATCATACGGTCCCTGAATATTAAGCAACGTTATACTACCTGGATTTCCATCCGCCATATACGTTTCAATGACATAACTTCGCGTGAAAAATACAAGTAGCTCATCATTCATGGGTAACATGGGTTTGAATAGGCTAACAAATTGACGAATCTCCCGTTAAAGCACATTCGAAAAAGAAACAGTTTATTGCTGTGATGCAAAACGTTATTTTCAAAAAAACTCTAAAGTTTGGTTCTAATCATACGGTCCCTGAATATTAAGCAACGTTATACTACCTGGATTTCCATCCGTCATATACGTTTCAATGACATAACTTCGCGTGAAAAATACAAGTAGCTCATCATTCATGGGTAACATGGGTTTGAATAGGCTAACAAATTGACGAATCTCCCGTTAAAGCACATTCGAAAAAGAAACCGTTTATCGCTGTGATGCAAAACGTTATTTTCAAGAAACTCTAAAGTTTGGTTCTAATCATACGGTCCCTGAATATTAAGCAACGCTGGATTTCCATCCGTCATATACGTTTCAATGACATAACTTCGCGTGAAAAATACAAGTAGCTCATCATTCATGCGTAACATAGGTTTGAATAGGCTAACAAATTGACGAATCTCCCGTTAAAGCACATTCGAAAAAGAAACCGTTTATCGCTGTGATGCAAAACGTTATTTTCAAGAAACTCTAAAGTTTGGTTCTAATCATACGGTCCCTGAATATTAAGCAACGTTATACTACGTGGATTTCCATCCGTCATATACGTTTCAATGACATAACTTCGCGTGAAAAATACAAGTAGCTCATCATTCATGGGTAACATGGGTTTGAATGTAACAAATTGACGAATCTGTTAAAGCACATTCGAAAAGAAACCGTTTATCGCTGTGATGCAAAACGTTATTTTCAAGATACTCTAAAGTTTGGTTCAATCATACGGTCCCTGAATATTAAGCAACGTTATACTTGATTTATATCATATACGTTTCAATGTCGCACGAAAACAATAGCTCATCATTCATGGGTAACATGGGTTTGAATACGTAACAAATTGACGAATCTCCCGTTAAAGCACATTCGAAAAAGAAACAGTTTATCGCTGTGATGCAAAACGTTATTTTCAAGAAACTCTAAAGTTTGGTTCTAATCATACGGTCCCTGAATATTAAGCAACGTTATACTACCTGGATTTCCATCCGTCATATACGTTTCAATGGTGAAAAATACAAGTAGCTCATCATTCATGGGTAACATGGGTTTGAATGCTAACAAATTGACGAATCTCCCATTCGAAAAAGAAACCGTTTATCGCTGTGATGCAAAACGTTATTTTCAAGAAACTCTAAAGTTTGGTTCTAATCATACGGTCCCTGAATATTAAGCAACGTTATAACCTCGATTTCCATCCGTCATATACGTTTCAATGACATAACGAAAAATACAAGTAGCTCATCATTCATGGGTAACATGGGTTTGAATAGGCTAACAAATTGACGAATCTCCCGTTAAAGCACATTCGAAAAAGAAACCGTTTATCGCCGTGATGCAAAACGCACTTCCTTTCATCTCTACATCCTCTCGGAGCGAGAAGAAAGAGATCTGAGAGCGATCTGTCGTGGCCCGATTCGAAAAAGGATGTAACGCAGAACGCGGTATGCTAAATGTCCCCTCGTAGGGACCCTCGAGCCGTCGTCGTTCTCGTAAAAAATTACCGATCGGTTGGGGGCCAGCGTCATGAATCATAAGAGATTTTGCTCGTTGCACTCTTTCGAACTCAGCGGCGGACCGCGGTTATGGCGGCTGCCAACCGTCAGAAAGGATACGGAAGGAAAATTCGTAGACGGTCCACCTGCCATATTTTTCTGCTCGAGAAAGCTCATTCGTCTTTGCCGGCGAACATTCACGCGCGAATTCCCTCGGAATTTTGTCCCTTGTGCATCCTCCGTCCTGCGGATCGGAGTTTCCCGTTCTACTTTTTTCCCAGCTCTTGCACAACGCGGCAGGTGAAAGGGATATGCGTTTCTTGCCAACCCGATAAACGGATACACTAAGGGATGTGTTTGTCAGCGTGAAAAGAAATACGGACTCCGCAGTTTCAAATATATTACACAATATGAGGAATACGTACTTGAATTATATCTATGATTATGTCGCACGAAAACAATTATGTAGTGGTGTGGAAGTGCGAAACGTATTACTGTTCTTGAAATTCTTGAAGGCAGGGGTCACAATAAACTGAGCACCAATAGCTGGCCAAATTGGTCTTGCACTGTTCCAAAATTACATGCTTACATTACACAATATGGGGATTACGTACTTGAATTGTATCAATGATTATGTCGCACGAAAACAATTATGTAGTGGTGTGCAAGTGCAAAACGTATTATCTGTTCTTGAAATTCTTGAAGAAAGGGGTCACAATAAAGTGAGCACCAATAGCTGGTCAAATTGGTCTTGCACCTTTCTGAAGTTACACGCTTACATTACACAATATGGGGATTGCGTATTTGAATTGTATCGAAGATTATGTCGCACGAAAACAATTATGTAGTGGTGTGCAAGTGCGAAACGTATTACTGTTCTTGAAATTCTTGAAGGCAGGGGTCACAATAAAGTGAGCACCAATAGCTGGCCAAATTGGTCTTGCACTGTTCCAAAATTACATGCTTACATTACACAATATGGGGATTACGTACTTGAATTGTACCAATGATTATGTCGTACAAAAACAATTATGTAGTGGTGTGGAAGTGCGAAACGTATTATCTGTTCTTGAAATTCTTGAAGAAAGGGGTCACAATAAAGTGAGCACCAATAGCTGATCAAATTGGTCTTGCACCTTTTTGAAGTTACATGCATACATGACACAAAATGGGGATTACGTACTTGAATTGTACCAATGATTACGTCGCACGAAAACAATTATGTAGTCGTGTTGAAGTGCAAAACGTATTACCTATTCATGAAAATCTTGAAGACAGGGGTCACAGTAAAGTGAGCACCAATACCTGGCCAAATTGGTCTTGCACCTTTCTGAAGTTACATGCTTACATTACACAATATGAGGATTACGTACTTGAATTGTATCAATAATTATGTCGTACGAAAACAATCATGTAGTGGTGTGCAAGTGCGAAACGTATTATCTGTTTTTGAAATTCTTGAAGACAGGGGTCACAATAAAGTGAGCACCAATAGCTGGCCAAATTGGTCTTGCACTGTTCCGAAGTTACATGCTTACGAAGTTTGAAGTTGCTAATTACTTTGAACAGACAATCTGATACGCGGTTTCATTGTAACACGAAGTACAACTTCCCAGGGGAAAGAAATCGAGTGAAACTCTTAAAGAACACGATTCGGAAAGCGCCGGATGCTTTGCCGCGACAATAAAGACTCATCGGGGGCGATCGGGTTTCTCGAAATAAAGTTGTAGTGGCTATCCCTCGGAACGAAAATCGAGATTTCTGATGCGGCAGAACATTGGGACTCTGCTTTCGGTGAAACCCCGGCATTGTGATTGTCCAGGCGGAATCACGCAGTCCGTAGGATATTCCAGTCACGCGTACGATTCACAGACTTGTCGATATTCTGATCCAACATCCTGTCCCTTCGACGCTTAAGTGTGTTCCGTGCAACGACGGCCCTTGGCATTCCTTACTAAGTTTGACATCGCATTCTAGTAACGTCAAAGACGTTCCTATCTCATCTAGATATTGTTGGAAAATTACACGATTGACAGGAATAACCCTTACTAATATCAATGATCCTCGATCGTAACTTATGCGCATTGTTACGCGACTAGTATGAAACATATAACCGCCGTATAGATTCTCGGAAGCATTAATAAGAGAATATGAAAAAGTATGGAACATCTCTTGTTTCATTCATGAACTTCATTTGTATGCGGCTTATTCAGAAATAGAATTTCGCTTAAGTCATTTTGTTTCCGAACTTCCTTGATTATTGTGTTCTTACCGTATGCTGTAATTTGAGTCCCGCGGTAGATCTATAACGAGATGCACAGCGAACGTCGACGAAACGCGCGAGGTAAGAGAACGGAGATGACGGTGAAGGGTAGGAAAACTACACCCCCATGTATTCTCCCTGATTAAGCTATTATTAGTTAGACGACAAGCGTGTCTCATCTTCAGCACCGTATTTCAGCGCGAGGATAAGACACTTCTTGACAATGCTGACGGCACATCCTGCACAGACGGAATTTATAGTGACACTATGTGCGAGCGCATGAGATTAACCAAAATTGTCCCGGGTAATGTCGCTGCGAAATCACTCTGCACAAAGATACCCACTCGCGAGTCCGGATACTTTGTCATATGGAAGTCTCCCGAGTGCAACGAATCTTCAGAAGGACAGATATAAGATACTCCTACGAAAAAGTCCGCCATTAAAAGTATAAGACTTTTACCGAATGTAAGGAGAACTCCATAGTACAGCAGGTGCACCGGCAACTAAGTATGTAATATCGCTCTGGGTCGGCAATAAAAATTCTACAGAGAACATTCGTGAGATTCATATTCCACGGAAAGTTAAACGATTCGCAAGGAAGATTCTATATCACTGCCTGCCTCTTTCTCACTCCGATTGTTACCTCGCCGTTGGCGCGACCGCGAGGTTATTCTTCCCGGCATTGACGTTCAACGTCCTTAGGACTCATTCCGGGTCAGTTCAGTCGATCGATAAAAAGCTCATATATCGATTTCTTAGACCGTCGCCGTTGCCTTTAAACTATGCACAAAGTCCATTAGCGGTTCTTTGCAAAGCGGAAAGCTATTTTCAGTTCCAAGGGAAACATGTGCATGCAACGGGATGCATACACGGTAAAGCCATATTTCAATTTGTTATACGATTCAGTAACATGAATCCACAGTTTGCAAAATATTTTTCGGTAAAACATGTACGCCGCAAAACCGCGCGACATTTAACCGCCGTATGGCATAAAAAAATCAGATTGTGCCTGAAGCTGCACTCTCGGAAATGGTTGAAAATTTCTTTCGGCTACCCTAGCAACATCTTGCAACCGTGTGCGTGCTTTGGGGCCACCATAAAGTTCAGTAGCATTACTGGGATGGTGGTCGCTATCATAAAAGTATCACGACAACGACAACGACGTGGACGCCGGCGGGGGAACGGAGGTAACGTGGAGAAATACGAGGAACCGCACTATTATCCGTCGTGACGTGGCTCACGAAATACAAAGAGCTCCTTTTCTTCCTTCTTCCCCATTCTCTCGCTACCCTATCAAACCCCCACCCTCCTGGCCCCGACCCCCGTCATTTCCCGTTACGCGACATTTTCGTTCTCGATCATAAACGGCTGACTGCACCGCATTTTTAGGGCGCGCAACATTTTTATTCCGACTGAAAATTACGATCCGAAATAGTAAACTGCATTCCTATTTTACATGGTACTATATCATCATCGCTGAAAGTAATTTTCCTTCCCCATCTCGCAATACAGTGTTGGCCTGTACCATATTTTTCATCCAATAAAAGCCGTATGACACGAGTATAATGAAGTTATATTACCGTAGTGAAATCATTATGATACAGGTAGTAAAGGTATGTCGTATTAGAGATTTGATGTTTGGATTCATGATTCGATTGTTAATTGATTAATTTGCTTTTACTGCTGAGCCCAATGGGAGCACTGATATTTGCACAAACGTTTAGGCCGGAATTGGATGACTGTTTAATTGTCGGTTTGAATAGATTGCATGATTTAATGTACGGGCATAAATGTGCCCGAAAATCAATGTATTAAAAGCTGTTATGAATATTGCTGCGATTATTACAATGTCATGTCTATTAATGATTACTCCGAAAGGAAATCAAACTGACTGAATTTTTCTGTTACGCTGTATCGTTCTATAGGAATGTTCAGACATGGTTGTATCATTTAAGATCAACAACGTCTGATAATCTGGAAACTTACCCCAAACTTTCTGCGATGCCCCTCAGTCCCATAAAATTGTCCAACATTTCTTGGCCTGATAAAATCGTCTAGACTTCTTTTGTAGAAGACGATTAAAAAGAATATACGGCCCCTAAAAGAAAAAGATAAAACGTTATTATACAACCACAAATCATACATCGCCCACGTTAAGGCCTCTTAGAAATCACCTAGATTCCCTCTCAAGATCCAGGACTATCCATAAAACGCTTTCTATAAAGCACACCAACGCGCGCCGAAGAGCGACATTTCGGAATTACCTTAAAATTACCTCGACGAACTACACCCGAGAACATTGAAAGCCGAAAACGTGCACTGGCGTCTCGTGCAACAGGAATTCTCGAATCTGTAGAAAAGTACATGCACTTAAATGCGATCTAAAACTTAATTCTGTCGCCGTGCCATCGTTTGTATACCGACGCTGGCGCGTTTCGAGATTTTTATGGGAGTTGCCCCTTGTCGGCGCTCATGCTCGAACGGGCTTTAAATGGACAGAACGATGGTAGCGTTTTACAGGAGGAAAGAAGCGCGGCGACGTTGTTCCCGTATCTCACAAGACGAGTTCCCGATCCTCTCGTAAAAATCCCGGGTCCCAGCAAGCGCGTTGCAGGACTCACTTAACTGTCTTCCTGTCTTTCAACCCCTCCAGCCGCCTCCTCTCCTTCCAGCTCGTCAGTCCTCTTACCCTTCGGAGCGTCCACTACTCGCGTTCTCCAGTCTCTGAGGCCGCAGCAGTAATAGAAGGCCGTCTCTTCTCCATGCGGCTTTCAGCAAGGATACCGGCAGCAGAAAAGTGCGCGGAAATAGAGAAGGTCACGATCACCATCCACTTTCTTCTCGCTGACAATCCTGGGAAGCAACGATTTCCCGTGGAGGAGATAGGAAGGCGAAGAAAGAGTTTAATCGCCTCGCAGGCTATACGCGACGCGAACCGTACAAAGTGTACGCGACGCTAAGCTACAATTCCGCGCGAGAAAACGTCGTAACGGTAAAGATTACGCGCCTCGGAGGCATCGGCGGAATAACTTTCGTGCAATATTACTTTCGCTTCCTTCGGTGTTGTGTGCAAGAGTGAGAGAGTGAGAGAAAATGCATGGGTCTGTATTTGTTATTAGGAATGTTCTTGAAAGAATTTACTATCACGGAAACCAAATAGTATAAAAGAGTTGAGCGCGATGTTAAAATAAGTGAGTCTTTGCCAATCTTTCAAGAGTAACAGTGTGTGTGCTTAGCGAATCTTTAGGGATTATCAGCGAACGTGTTTAGCGAGTTTTGGCGAATCTTTGTCAGCATTTAATACAGAGTGCAGTGCGAGTAATATTATAGCCATTACTTTTGTGATTAAAACCGTTTAATATATCATTCCAATCTAAATCCTACAATGTTGTGCTTAGAGAAATACTACCTTGATCAAAAAGTTTTAGGACCGGCGGCCGTATGGCGCTCTCAGTCACTCGATTGAAATTTTTTTTTTTTTGTTAGGTTCCCACATCTGTCATTAACGTTTCCACCAAATTTCAGCGTCATCGCTTGACATTTGTAAAAGTTATACCGTGTTGAGTACATCTAACCTTTGTGCGTGTTTTCGATTTTTTACATATTTGAAAATGGCATCAACTTTGGATCAACAAATTTGCATACAATTTTGCGTGAAAAACGGATTTAACACGTTGACCGCAATGATGGTTATCGGTGACCGGCGCAAGAGATTCTACTGGAGATCCAAAATATTCGCAATGAGTAGCAATAATTATTTTACAAATGCAGTTATTGTTAGAATAGTGATGCGATCCTTTCGTCTCCAATACCTGCATATTATTTACATCTTGCATAATTCAGTCAAACGCTGTAGTATTTCATAGCATCGCCGTTATAATACAGCAAAATCCGCTCGGCAGTCAACGTATTAACGGTGCGCAGACCATGGAAATGTTGGAGAAGTGTTTCGGCAACGATGCTGTTTCGAGATCAAACGTTTTTCGGTGGCACGAACGCTTCGGAAGAAACCACGTTGTTTTCAGTTGAAAAAGAAGGCGATGCTCACGGTTTTCATGCATTACAACGATGTTGTGCATCATGAATTCTTGCCAGAGCAACAGATAATCAACAAAATGTATTATTTGGGCGTTATGAGACGTTTGCATGGAGCAATTCGCCAAAAAAGATCGAATTTGTGGGCAAACAACTCGTGGATTTTGCACCACGATAACGCACCGTCGCACAATGTGATCCTTATTCACGAGTTTTTGACTAAAAATAATAAGAATACTATTCACCAGCCTCCGAATTCACCTGATTTAGCTCCCTGCAACTTTTTTCTGTTTAACCGACTTAAAAAACCGCTTTGCGGAACGTATTACAGCACTCGGAAGGATCTTATGGAAAAGTCGAAGACGGCTCTGATGGACATACCAAAAATTGAATACCAGCGGTGTTTCGATGATTGGATCAAACGCTGGTATAAGTGCATTACAGTAAATGGGGAGTACTTTGAAGGGGACGATATCAATTATAATGGATAAACTTGTATTTTCGATTTTATGAATAAAGTCCTAAAACTTTTTGATCAAGGTAGTATTACTTGATATCGTGCAATGATGCATTGAAGGTACGGAGTTATTTGCTAAAGAAAGAAGGGTAAAATCTGCATCAGTGATTTCCGCAACGGGAAATGGTAACGAAGCAAAAATACGCTTTTTGACTACTGCTGAGAAAATACCTGCACAGTTATTTCCATTTCTTTGCATTTAACGCAACTTTGCGTCGCTCTTAAGCGTACGTTGTACGGCTGAACAATTAGCACGGACGGCGTTAATTAATGTAAAACATTTTCAGAGTAGACGACAATTGTCAAACTTCGAAGAATTGCTGCTTGTTAAATATTTAAATGCGATTTTTGTGAGTCGCTCGCGCAGAGGGGAAAGTCTAAACCTCTTACCATGCTGTTTCACTATCCCGCGTAACCCTTGATGTGTAACATAAAATAATGTAGGAATTTGCTGGTTTTTACATGACTCTAAACTGGCATAAAAGTGTTCGGGAACACTAAAACTCGTTATCCTCTGTCCATTTTCATCGTAAATAGAAAGAGAATAGTACGTAAAAAAGTATTTAATCTTCGGACTAAATGTAGTACGCCAACGAATCACGGCATTTTTGGCTTAATGAATACAGTATCTAAAAAATGCATATTTGCATACGAAAAGTCCAAATGAATGTCACAAATTTACAAATGTTTTTGATATTAAAGAAAATATCCTATTCCATATGCATACGTAGATAATGACTTTATAATATATTTATATGTTATATCACAATTTGCATATCAAACTGCTCACATATATGAAGATAGAGCCAGAATGTGTATAGAGTAAATGCATAATAGCACACAACCTTATGTGAATTCATGAGACTGCTGTACATAACACAGCTACATATGCATACCCAAAATTCTTATTCGTTATATGCAATCAGCAAATTATGCTTCTGTAGTATTCGCCATCTGTTTCCGTACTATTCAAATGAGTGATGAATCCAGTCTTGTAGAAGTACTTCATTAAAACTTATTCTAGATCTATTTCATATCAATTTAAAAACTGGCTATTGTATGACACAAGCCATATTTATTGCAATTTGGTACCTTTTTATATAACATGTTCCTGAAAATATTGTCATATCCATTTGTATTAACCAGTAAAATTTTTCAACACACGTTTCAATGTTAAAATTAAATTCTGTAGATTTAACAAGTCACAATTTAATACCCTTGTCATGTCCTGCTGTGAAAATCATATCATGTGTAATAGAAGACAAATGACTCTGTTCCTTCAAAAATTGATACCATTACACCTGTTAGTATCACAGTCACACGGTACAGTTTTTTTCTTTCCTTTCTGCTATCTTCCTGACTCCCTAACCATATTTCCACCAATTAAGACATGAGAATGAAAATGTAGAAATTCATAAACTCCAAAAATGGAGTTTAAAAATATGCTAAGTTCAGTACACTAGAAATGTATAGCGTAAACATAAACACGGAATAAAAGACAATAAAAGAGACACGAGAATATGATAAATGGAAAAGATAAATTGGAAATAGCGGATAGTTACACCCAGCTGATATATTATCAGCATTAATCTTCAAAATAGAAAGATGATGTACTATGCTCTGATTTTCTTCTCTGCACCAAATTCTTCATTCATCATGTGCACATGTTCTCCTTCATGAAGAGATATGCTTTCCAGAAGACGAGGGCTTATATACGTTACATATTGGAACAATAAGGCACTGCCACCATCATCCACCATCGTTGAAATGGATACAATAAAATATTTGCAAATAACACACATATAATACATATAGAAGCTATCAGAAAATTGCACGAAAACACGTACAAATACGAATTATGAAATGAAACACGGAGACATTAAATAAAATCAGAAGTAAAATGCAAATGCTCAGGTTTAAAATGGATCAATAAAAAATAGAATGTACAAGAAGAATATAGTTATACGAGTGGTTGCGATTTCCAAAGATCATTGAGGGGACTCCAAAATCCAGAACTGCATCAAACTCGCGAATTCCACACAAAACCGTTGATAGCTTATTGAGCAAAAAATAAAACAGCCAAGTCTCACCATCTAAGGGCTTGAATCAGCATTGAAAGCCTCATTTTATCACCTTAAAATGGTCGCCAGGCCCGGCGACATTTTGATGATTGTGGACAGTGATTGAATCGATCCATCCAATGAAGGGAAGCATGCTCGTTATCGAAGAAAAACCATCAGACTCGCTTTCTCATATCTACGTGCAGTGGTAGAACAGAAAGTTGGACCTTGAGCAAGACTTGTAATGCCTCGAAAATAAATAAAAACCAGGGCGATGTGTGCCACAGTCATACTTATCAATAAGTTTCACCGGAAAAGACGTACAATCGCGCAAGCGTATCGAAAACCACCCAAAGCCCCACCAGACGGTCATTTTCTGCAACATGCGTGAGTAGTCGAGCGCGGAGTTAAAATTTTAACACGTTGACTGCCATGGTGGTCATCAGTGACCGGCGCAAAAGGTCTCACAAAAAATTAAAAAAATCAATCGGAAAAATTCTTAAAAATACCTAATCGGTAGCATTTATAATTTTGCAAATGGAATTAACCTTAAATAGTGATTCAATTATTTGGTTTCCAATACCTCCGCATTATTTTAATTTTCCTCAATCCAATCCTATTTTGTAGGACTTCATCACGTTACGGTTTTAATATAATAGGTGTACAACTTTGCTCCCGCCGTTTTTTGCATTGAACGAAAGGGAAAAACGGCGGGAGCAAGGTTGTGTACCTATTAGTAAAATACGCACGGCAGTCAACATGTTAAGAGTGTGACTGTCGTGGTAACAATAAAATAAAATAACAACACACGTCTCCTTCGGCATGTCATGCCAAATTACCTTGTACAGCATACGTATTTTAATAAACTAACGAAAACCCCAAACTGCATCCATTTGAGTACACATTCTCATACTCAACAGTATTAAAAATAGGTTGACTGCAAATATTCCAGTACCAGTCCATATCTCTGTTTGTTGCATTGTACGGCAAATCTTACTGCGGAGATAGTGTGCAATGTGTGAGTAAGCTTACACTGCGTAAACAACTTCGACGGCAGGAAGAAGTCGACTGTGATGGAGAAATTAAATTATCCTTTTCACTACTCTCTTTAACCTTCCTTGCCCGATTTCCACGAAGGAGCGCTCGCGTTTTAATGCGCAGGCGTGACAACAAGGGATTAAAAAAAATCGTTCTACTCTGTAGAACTTCATCACGTTACGGTTTTAATATAGTAAAATACGCACGGCAGTCAACGTGTTAACACTTTACCGACCGCTATTGACTGAAGATGCCACTCATTAACGACCGACTCTGTTTTGGATATCGCGCAGGAATTGTGTATGTATGTGCCTATTTGTAAAGCTTTGTAACTGAGAAATACTGAATGTGTTGTTGAGAATCCTTTGGTTTGAAAGCAGTGTAATTTTATTGTCATTTAGAATTGCCATAATATCATCTGATATTTATTTTATCTGATATAACCGTTGACCACTGAAAAGCCGATTAATCGGCTACCGGTAAATAGCAGTTGGAACCGAAAAGTCGATTAATCGGCTAGCGGTCGTTAAAGTGTTAATATAAGTATTCGGATCCCTGCGTATAGTAATTTCGTCAGTCTCAAGTGTGCACAACTCTTGGTAGTTGAACAGAAATTCTGCCGGGCATTGTATGATGCGCAATATACTGTAAGTGTGTCAGTAGTAAAACTGCGTGTTTCTTCGTATTTGATATACTATTCGCCTCAATAGTTTAGAGGAATTTGCGGAAGGACCCAAGGTATAGAGAATCAGGAGCGCAGGTTAAAATGCCATCGTGAAAGGGAGCTCGGTCATTTAACCGACTAATCTTCTTGTCCGCCGTTGTAACGTCGCTTTTGTCCTCCTGCCATTTCCGCTCGTCTGCCGGCTCGGCTAGATCGTTACTCTTCGTTGGTTTGCTATCTTAAGCAGTCGGCGGATCCGTAGAATAATACAAGAACAGCGAGTTTTCCGCTTGACTCGCCACGAATTTATCCGGCAACGATGAAACAGAGCTAGAAGATAGAGCGATGGAGAGCGAGAGGGATGGACGAGGGGAAGAAAGAGAAAGGGAAAGAGAGCCACAATGATTATCCGTCTGTTTTTCCCCATCGCGGGAGAAGAATGACTTTCGTGTCATGTCGCAAAGAGTAAGAATTGTCTTTGTCCCAATCTTCCACTTACATATATATACATACTAGCGTTAATGAGAAATTCTTTGGTACGCCGGGGATTTTCTAATGAATCCTAATTGTGGAATTTAGACATGCAAAGAGAGAAACGCGATCAAACGCGCGCGCACCCCTTTAGCCCGACGTAGAAATCCAGACGATTCGTTTGACGATCTTCTTGCCTGCTTCCTCCATTCTTCGTACGTCATGGACTCGTCCGACCCTGTTTTTGTTCCTTCAAAATGAGATTGTCGCGGAATACCGCGGTAACAGCTACTTTTTCGCGCGGTATTTCAGGCGAGTTTATTGCTGAGAAGATGTGAAAATGAAGGATCGCCGGTCCATATGTCTTTCTCGAAATAACGCATCGCGGTGAAGACGTGACCTCGGAAAGTAACGAACGATAGATTCCGTCGCAATAAAACGGCACGGCGCCCGACGAACAGTAGGCGCACAAAAATGTCGAGGGTCTTGAATCGTGCCGATATATTTCCGCGAGTCTTTAATGCAGAGGCGGAAAGGGAGGAAAATCACGGATGACTCGATAGCGCGACGCTGTCTCTCGGGATTTTGTCAAGCGCTTTTTCTACGGAAAAAATAAGGGAATAGGGAGTGCGTAACAACGAGAAGCGGTACCTTGAAAGACAGACGCCGCGTGCAAAGCACCGACGCAGACTCAATTCTACGGGAACGTATCGTCAGCTTGTTCAAGCCCCAGGGGTACGCGCGCCACTTTTCTACGATCTGAATACGATCTCGCGTGTGGATCGTTTCCGCGACGCACCGACAACCGACTTTCGCCGAAGGTTTTTACGAGATTTCTCTGCTTTGTCACTCTTTTTGGCGAGCAACTTTTCTACCCGGCAAAACTCAGTGCGCCGACTTATACCGCGCCATATAAGTCGTGTCACTATATTTTCGGAGAGAGCGGCACCCGCGACGATTCTATTTCTAGAACGTACTATCACCTTACCTCGAGTCTCTTTTCCTCGAATGAAGTCGATTCGTATATGCGAGGTGCACTTTTCCATACAATGAATACTGTCAATTCTATGCCACGCCGGGTTTCAACTTGGATCCCTCAGTAAAAGTTTTGTGAATCCACCTGTTCCCGATGCTTCCGGTCGCTCCCTTCAGCCCCAGCTTTGGATTTACGAGTTTTCAAGTTTTTAAGTTGCTCGAACAAAAGGGGTTTACGCTACCGCATGATAATTAGACGTCTTTTCGTGAAATGTGCTTCTCGGAAGATTCCACAGCGCACCGCGGATTTACCGGCAGCGGTTTAAATTCTCATTAAGCACACTGGACACCTATTCGGAGCGCCTTATCTTTGGATAATTATCCGTGGAGAACGGTCAGCCCCATTTGTATCTCCTACACTCAACACCGGCTACTGGAAACGTCCGAACGAGAAACATTTCTCTGCGTTCCAAACGAGACGAGACGCCACGCAGGGTATTGAGAAACGTCGGCGAGATCGAGATTAATTTTTCTCGTACGCTCTCGTCCGGCAACAAACGAAGGAGGCAAGGAAGGAAATGGTCCGAGCGATTCCTCTGGGAGAATAGCGCGGGAAGTTATCCGCAGGACATGCGTCCGATGAAGAATGGCGAATTTTACGGGCTCGTAAACGATCCCGACGTCCTCGTAACTCAGCCTTGTCCTCGTCCGCCTTTTCTTCCCCTCCCCTTTTCTTTTCTGACTCCCGCTCATCTCTCAGCGCAAACCACCCCTTTTGCCTCGCGTCAGATGCTCAACCATTTTCCCTTGACATTGGTGTCCTTGCCCGTCCAGTTCCGATTCCCTTGACGTCGCCATTCGTTTCAGCGAACTGCGCTGCGAATTCTCATATTACAACCTTCTCAACTCCTCGGTCATCTCTGTTCCACCGTTAGGATCCTCCTGTGGATACTGGCTCTAGTCATAATCCGAGCAACTCAACGCCGCTGGGGTCAATTTTTCGCGCGCAACGGATACAGCTTTGGAGTGTTCTGGATATATACGTCGGTAATGCCGGATCTGTTTGTAAGGAACTTTATTTACACTGATTTACACTTTTCAGGAATGACACGGTCTTAACGTACCAAAGTTAAACGGGGGGGTCTCAGAGAATACTATATGTCTTGTCCGTTTGGACTCGCCCTTAATACATTGACTGCCATGGTGGTCATCGGTGACCGGCGCAAAAGGTCTCACGAAAAATTCTAAAAATACCCAATCGGTAGCATTTATAATTTTGTAAATGCAATTAATATTAAATAGTGCTTCAATTCTTTGGTCTCCGATACCTTTGCATTATTTTCATTTTGCATGATTCATTCATAGTCTGCAATACTTCATCACGTTGCGATTTTAATATAGTAAAATACACACGGCAGTCAACGTGTTAACACTTTGACTGCCGTGGCGGTCATCGGTGACCGGCGCAAAACGTCTCACGAAAAATTCAAAAAGTACCCAATCGGTAGCATTTATAATTTTATAAGTGCAATTAATATTAAATAGTGGTTCAATTCTTTGGTCTCCGATACCTTTGCATTATTTTCATTTTGCGCAATTCAATCAAATTCTGTAGTACTTTGTCACGTTGCGGTTTTAATATAGTAAAATACGCACGGCAGTCAACGTGTTAACACGTCGACTGCCGTGGTGGTCATCGGTGTCCGGCGCAAAAGGTCTCACAAAAAATTCAAAAAATACCCAATCAGTAATATTTATAGTTTTGTAAATGCAAATAATATTAAATAGTGGTTCAATTCTTTGGTCTCCGATACCTTCGCATTTTTTTCATTTTGCACAAATCAATCAAATTCTGTAGTACTTCATTATGTTGTGGTTTTAATATAGTAAAATACGCACGACGTATTAACACGTCGACTGCCGTGGTGGTCATCGGTGACCGGCGCAAAAGCTCTCACGAAAAATTCAAAAATACCCAATCGGTAGCATTTATAATTTTGTAAATGCAATTAATATTAAATAGTGGTTCAATTCTTTGGTCTCCGATACCCTCGCAATATTTTCATTTTGCACAATTAAATTAAATTGTGTAGTACTTCATCACGTTGCGGTTTTAATATAGTAAAATATGCACGGCAGTCAACATGTTAAATATCCCACCGATGGGTAAGAATAGGAGATTCGATGGGAAGGGGTGGTGTCCGGTGAAAGTTTACCACCGGCAGGACAATCGTCCTAGAAGTTTTGGGCATAAAGCCGCAACATGCGTTTACTCCACACAGGTTTTACGGCGAAAAAACGATAATACGCGATGGCTTCTTGAGAATTGCGCTACGAGACGTCGAAGGTGCCCGATACGCATCACGACGCGGTGCAGCATTTTTCCGCGAATTTTTCAGACTAGAGCAATGAATGCGTGAAAGCTATATTCTGCGATTTCCCGGTCAAATGCTCAGTGTCGCGCGGAATGGAGAAATAGTGGGGTCGCTCCGACGCGAAATACGATCACGCGTGAGATACGTGAATTTTGAATAACCACTTTCGCGCACTGGCAACCTGATTCGCTTTTTAATAATCAATGAGTTTGCGGAGAGATACAAAGCCGAAACCATTTTAAAACGCGTTGTTTTCCAAACAGCGACATAAATAGTTTACGAGTCGCCGGTGAATTACTTGGCTAGGAGGATCCCACCGATTTGTCAGAATCGATCGTAAAAAGTGTAGCGCGTGGATTTTTGCGAGACAAATGCCCGAAGGAGCTTACGAATGAGGTCACGCTGCATTTTACGGTTGAACAAAAACTGTCATGTTATTTGCGCCGATGGTGAGACGCGATGCTAATCCCGATCGTATCTGTCTTCAAAGTAGCGATCCAGCCAATTCGAGCGTTTTGCAATAAAACGTTTGATTTTACAATCCGACGCATAAGTAAGGTTTACGATCGACGGGCAGATCGAATAAGCGCCCGATCCGTCGATTTATCGTTACCGTAGGTTTCGCAAAATACTACGTGAAGAATGAGCGTAAATCTCAATAAATGTAACGCGTATCAACCCACGGCGTGAAATTATTCCGCGATGGTGTAATTTTTCGGTTGAAGCTAAATTGATCAATGTATTGTCAAACCGTGAAAACAGATAAAAAATTTGCCGGCAAAAAAGGACGAGAGATAGGACCGCTATAACTCAGTCGGTCTCTGTGCGAACGAAAAAGTTTCTCTGCAAAGTGATGAAGAATGAATGCGAGGCGGATATGGAAAAATGATTTTATCGGGAATGATTCTGCCATTAAAACTATAAATACTTCTCGCTGCCGAAAGCCAGCCACCCGCTTTATATTCACCCCCATTGCCGTACGACTCCCTCGAGGAACATCCTCGTCCCATTTGGCGTTGAGCAGAACAACGCATGGGCTGAATTTTATTTTTTTCCTGTCATCGCACTTTCGAACGACCGCAAAATTACTGACTTACGAGCAACATGCTCAATAACCTCTTGTGACCGCCGCGCAAAATTTGAAGTTGCATTCCGCACCTCCCGGCAAATATATTTATCTTCGCCCACCTGGTTATCGCCATTTCTCGATATCTTATTCCTTTTGCCTCTTTTTCTCCGTCAACTAGAAGTCTCTGGCTTTATCTTTCATTACGGGCCGCTCTCATGACCATCGATCGGCCGATGCAGCATGTGGTTCCAGAGGCTGAAATAGACGGGAAACTCAAACAGACCTGTATAAGATCGCACCACGAAGTCGACTACGATTGCATCGTCAACGCGAGAGCACTTGATTGAATCCGCGTGACGTACCTCGGCGGTGGCCAACTCCGCGGACGAAGAATCCCGCCAAGTTCCGATAAATCCCGATATCATCCCAGGACTGGCCTATACACGACTCGACGGCGACCGGCACTCGATAGCTGGCAAATTTGATCCCCTCGTAAAGTAACCTGCAGCTTTACGTGCTGATAGTTTTAAATATACAGACACCCGTTGGTAAAAGAGATAACCGTAAAATTGCCGCTCCTCTTTTGCGAAAAGCCTGTTTTTTAGTTGCTTACAGACCAATCGTTATTTGCACGATCAGGTAGATAACAGGTTACCGCATACGCCTTTTGCGTACGAATGTTACTTTGTGTCGGTGAACTAGCATAAAGTTCGTTTCTGCAGAAAAATCAACTGAACGGATTGGTATTCTGAAAAACTGCAGTTTCCAGCTGATCGGTATCAATATTCTCGAAGTTCTATGTTAAATCAACGATGACTAGCAAATCCGCTTATCTTTGAACCTGCCGACGCTAATATTTTCCTTTAAAGTTCTCAATTTCTTATCCATTGATTGAAACGACCGCTATAAAACAGCGAGTCTTTGCAATGAAAGGATAATCGTAAAGTGGCAAATGGTCCGCCGTTACAGTAGTTTGTGACGATTCTTTCTACAGTCGCCTACATGTCACGCCGGCTGAGAATTATTGCGTCCATAAATCACAGGGTATCAGCGTTCGCATTGATTTTGTCGCGTTGGACAATCGTGCTTGTTAAATATAGAAAGGAAATGTTGAACCAACGCGAGTCACTTACGCAGAAGATGACAGTGTTAGCGGAAAATAAAGTTGCGGCAAATTTCAAAGGACTATGTCTTAGGTAATGTCCGACACCGAAATAAATATTATTGTACGGGATGCGATGCGTTATAATTATTAGACCCGTGATGCACATCTGTAGCGACAGACCTCCTCATTTACGAACTTTTGTTTTGGAAAAGGAAAGGGGAATGTCCCTTCCGGCTGGTAAAGTGTCGCATTCCTTGGCATCTCAGCATTCCATCCGAGAATTGTAAGGAGGTCAGACTGATTATTGAAAAATAAAGATTTTGCAATTTATCTCTACTCCTTATTCTAAGAAGCGCGTAAAGTAAAAAACGTTCGCGACGTTAATACGTTGACTGTCACAGTGGTCACCGGTGATCGGCGCAAGATTTTACTAAAAATGCAAAAAATTTGCAAGGAAGCCTATTTGCAATGTTGTAAAAACAATATTGATATCGGAACGGTGCTGCAATGCTTTGGCTTCTTAACAACTCTGTGTTACCTTGATTTTGCATTATTTAATCGTACCCTGCAGTGTTTCATCGTATCGCGGTTCTAAGATAGCAAAATACGCGGTGACCGGCGCAAAAGATTTTACTGAAAACGCAAAAAATTTACAATGAAGCCTACTTGCAATCTTGTAAAAGCAATTGATATCGGAACGGTGCTTCAATAGTTTGGCTTCCAACAACTCTGCATTACCTTACTTTTGCGCGATTTAAGCATACTTTGCAGTAGTTTATCGCATCGCGGTTCTAACATAGTAAAATACGCGGTGACCGGCGCAAAAGATTTTACTGAAAACATAAAAAATTCACAATGAAGCCTACTTGCAATCTTGTAAAAACAATATTGATATCGGAACGGTGCTGCAATGCTTTGGCTTCTTAACAACTCTGTGTTACCTTGATTTTGCATTATTTAATCGTACCCTGCAGTGTTTTATCGTATCGCGGTTCTAAGATAGCAAAATACGCGGTGACCGGCGCAAAAGATTTTACTGAAAACGCAAAAAATTTACAATGAAGCCTACTTGCAATCTTGTAAAAGCAATTGATATCGGAACGGTGCTTCAATAGTTTGGCTTCCAACAACTCTGCATTACCTTACTTTTGCGCGATTTAAGCATACTTTGCAGTAGTTTATCGCATCGCGGTTCTAACATAGTAAAATATGCGGTGCCCGGTGCAAAAGATTTTACTAAAAATGCAAAAAATTTACAATGACACCTACTTGCAATCTTGTAAAAGCAATTGATATCGGAACGGTGCTTCAATACTTTGGCTTCTTAACAACTCCGCGTTACCTTAATTTTGCACGATTTAGTCATACTCTACAGTATTTCATCGCATCGCGGTTCTAACATAGTAAAATACGCGGTGACCGGCGCAAAAGATTTTACTGAAAACATAAAAAATTCACAATGAAGCCTACTTGCAATCTTGTAAAAGCAATTGATATCGAAACGGTGCTTCAATACTTTGGCTTCTTAACAACTCTGCGTTATCGTAATTTTGCACAATTTAATCGTACTCTGCAGTATTTCATCGCATCGCGGTTCTAACATAGTAAAATACGCGGTGCTCGGTGCAAAAGATTTTACTAAAAATGCAAAAAATTAGCAAGGAAGCCTATTTGCAAAGTTGTAAAAGCAATTGATATTGAAACGGTGCTTCAATACTTGGGCTTCTAACAACTCTGCGTCATCTCCATTTTGCACGATTTAATCGTACTCTGCAGTATTTTTGCGCATCGCGCTTCCAACGTAGCAAAATACACTTGACAGTCAACGTGTTAACGAAAACTACGACACATGAAAAGAGAAGCCTGTGCGTACTCTTTTCCTTTCTGGAAGACTTGTGTAGCCTAACAAGTGTTGAATGGCGGAAATCGTGAGACCAGTTCCTATCACTAGTGGAAGGCAGCGTCCCGTACCAGCTCAAGAATTCAGAGATCTCGGATAATCCGTCAGACCACTCCCTCGGACTTTTACCTCTAGGTTCCTCTTCCTTCGTCCTCTGTCCTCTTTGGCTTCTCGTTGTGTCGATGGTTGGGCGCTCATCCCCGTAGAGAAGTGACCGATGTTAGGAGACTGAAGAAGAATTCTGTCGGTTAGGATAAAGGAGTGAAACGATAGAAAGAAAGGGAATGCGTTCAAAGTCACATGATGTCCGAAAGGGTGAGAAACTCGATTCCCCAAGATCCTTTGGCGTAGATGCCAAAGAAATCTTACGAAATTCTGGATAATGTCTGCATTTTTGGTCACGTGAAGAGTGATTAGTATTCTCGTGGTAAATGTTACGCGAACAGTATCATTAGAATATAAGATGACCACCACCGTGCTATGTAATACTTTGTTCCTCTTGAGCTAGAAAGAACAGAACACGTGTTCGCTATTTACACATCGTAGAATATAAAGCGCAAGAAGTAGATACGAGGGGAAAAATACGTGTCTTGCGACGCACATGGAAATAATGTCATTCAACATCCGCCTTATCGATCGGCAATGTCTTAAACCACGAACGGTCTTTTAAAAACCGATATCGCGTTACTTTTTTCGCCTCGCCTGGAGCTCGAGATTGCTTGTCAAACGCAAACGATCAACGTCACGGTGAGAAGGATAAGGTTACAAAAAGGACAGAAGACGGGGCCGCAATATAGAGCAGGAGACGCGAGCGAGAAGGCAGAAGAAGGTAGGAAACGACACAGAAAGAAGAGAGACAAAGATGAGGAAGCTGAAAAAGGATGAAATCCTCCGGTTGGGTCACGTTTCCTCAACGTAGTCGGGACGTACGTGGAACTTCCAATTTCCTAGGAGGGTGCAACCCATAAAACGTCGTGCGGTGTTTCTATTTCGACACTATGGAAGATGTCACCTCTCTCTTCCTCAACAGCTATCTTTTACCTCTCTGTCGGGTTTTCCACTTTCGGCAAAGTTGGCCCCGTCCGACTACACGACAGTGCATCCTTCGTTGGTTGCAATTTTTATGGCGCACCGACACCGCGCGACGGATTCGTGACGCAATATTCAAAGCTTATACGGAGGAACACCAACGAGATGACTTCGGGTCCGGACGTGTTCAGACGATTATTTGCAATCGCATTCTTTTCCGTACGCGTGATACACTCGTGCCAAACCGTACCAGGCAGTATACTGTACGAAGCTGTATTGACGGCGTGTATCCACGGTAGTCCGCGGGCGTGTACCACGATCCCACTTTTCCCGTATATTTCTTTGTCGAAAGAAACTCATCAACCCCGTTGTCGCGTCGCATTACCCCTTTCGCTCACAATTCTCCGCAATCTCGTGCGGCTCAGATTATAAAGGTCTCATCTGGAAGAATGGTTCTGACATGACTTACGTATGATACGGTTACACAATTCATGAGACGCGTCCGTGAGATAAAATCGACGGAAATCGGATGAACTTGACACCTGCGGTGTTAGATTGTTTACTAATGAGTTGATAATTGGGTAATAAAAGGAAGTGCCGAGCGCCGCTATCTGCATGAATGAATATTAATGCAGAATGCTGACTTCGAAGAAGTGTCTTTGTTCGAACGGAACGAGCGGCCTTCCGACGCGAATAGCGAAGGATGTCCAGGCAATTGAGTCTTTTGTCGGTGACTTCAGACAAATAAGCTGAAAACTCACAGATGTTTTTGAGAGAGGAAAAAAAGCTTGCCGTTCGTCCGTCGGAAATACTAATCTTGTCGGTGTGCTCGCGCGGACGATTTTTCGCGAGCAATTACCGCTGAAGAATACGCGAGTTCTCGCCGGAGGGGAAGTTCGAAGTAAGGCTATCGCGGTATCGCCTCTGGATAAAAAACTCATTCGAACTCTAAAACTTTTTCTCGCCGAAACGGACGAGGGAAAATGGGCGAAAAAAAGGGTGGATAGAAATGGAATGGGTGGAAGATACGGCCGAGAGCAGGCCGACACCATTATCTAACGGACCTTACGTTGATTCACCGTTAATTCAACGTTTCCGTCCACACGACCTACCCGCAATTACACATAACCACAGCGCCGACAAATTTATTCGGAGTTTTTCATCAGATATCCCCTTAATATTTCACGAGGAAAATGTTAAAGTTATTTCATGCAAGCGAACGTGAACGCACGATAAAGAAGTAACGGCAATTTAAAACCACTTATGCGCTCGTTATGCTGATTACGCTCTTTCTGGGATGTCAACATGCGTATATCATGAGCATACGTATCGGATACAATTTGCAGTAAAGCAAATCCCACTCGGTTGGAATCCTACTGAAAGTTCATGTCTGATTCAATTATGTACTCCATGCGGAACCAACGAACGATCTGTACTCCACCAAATAATTAGAGGGCTAATAAAAAGTGCAAGCATATTACACTCGCGTCGGCTATTTCAATCTCTCGCTTAACATGATTTGGCAGTGCGCGGACGAGCCAGACGATGGCAAGGAAAAAAGTTCGCGCAGTCGGTTTACTCGGCTAAAGCTCCTTCTCGAAGTACGTGGTTATTAGACATTCCGTTCGAAGCAGCCTTTTTCTGAGTATTAGTTCGCAGTCTGTGATGTCCCGATATCCGGCAGTGCCGCAAAAGAGTGGCATGCAAAATGGCAAAGCCGGGAGAAGAATTTTCCTCTCGTCACTTGAGAATTCCGCGATGTGCCTTTAACCCCCTTTGACCCCCATTTGCTCAGCCTCAACGCTCCACGTATCCTGAAATCTCGTCACGAATGCTCACTGCCCGGACTTTCGGGACATTTTAATTAGGGGGCGCGCTTTAATTGTCGCTCGATAACAGGGCGAAAAGGAGCTGGAAGAAATAGCAGGACCGGCAACCTTGTCACCGGCAGTCACCGAGATTTACGGTCGTAAACGCTTTTCAAAGGAACAGATAAAGGATAAGTGTTCACATTCGGCTATAAATAAACCACGCCCTTTGTAGGGGAGAAAAGTTTCGTAATGCGAATCATATTTTATAGATCAGGAAATGTAACTCGTTGTACAGAACGTTTGGAAAACTGTTGTATACCGATGAATTCGGGATTTTGACAGTTTATCACCGAACATCTCCATCTTATTTTGATAGGATGGAACTTTGCGTCCGCACAGTTCTTTGTTGGTAGCACCAAATATCTGTGTAGGAATTTAATACGTGAAACTAGATAGTATAATATTTATAAACAATAACAACGCAATGAAGACATTTTCGTATTTTTTCCTAGTCTTTCGTCGTTTCGCATTTTCGTCTTCACGTCTTATCGTCAATGCACTACTAAGCAACCAAAATAACACAATTCAATAAACTCGTCACCTATGTTACATCAATATAATAATTGAGGATCATATGTGACCTTTCCTCACCAACTAGAGGATCCTGTATTTGAGATTCCACATCTGTATTTGCATCTAGGTTTCACAGCCACCAATAATGAACGGTTTTAAATATCCACCGGTGTTTTTTTTTAAACCTCTTTACGCCGTGCTGTCCAAAAAGCCGTGTGCAACATGGACCAACTGACATTTTGGCAAATGCGCTGCTAAGTTTAGTTGCCATTAAACTAGAACGAGGAAAGCGCAACAGAACGGAACAGGGAATAAATGAAAGTGGAATTTTCCACTCTTTCGGAATAAACTGCACGCCATAAGTCGACGAAACCGTGTAGGACCAATTGCCCAAAATTTTTAACTGCCAGACCTTCCAGGTTCAACTAATTTTGGCGAGTATTGTCGGTTGGCGGACGCGGAACTTATTCGGTTATTTCGCATATGCACGTATCTCACGTTGTTCAGTTCAGACCTTTCATTTTCATCGGTTCGTTCAACGTTCGTTACTCTTGGAGCGGCTATTTATTTTCAATCATAACGAGCGTGACGAGTGCGACGGAGAGTAAACACGGGGCAAGAGAAAAGAGCGAACCAGAGGGGAGCGGAAAAAGAAGACAAAAGAACGAGTAGGACGGAATACGGGAGGTGCACAAAAGAAAATACGTGTACAGGTTGGAAACACGACGAACGTCACTTCGCGACGCCGCATGAAAATAACATTGCCCTGCACACGCCAGAGGAATTTCCCTAAATTTTTAACGGTAATCGCTACGTGGGCTTAGTCCGATACCCAAGTCACGCACGCCCACGTCCACGGGTAAAGAACGTTACCGTGTAACTGCCGCCGCTATAATTCAACACGTACAGGCTAGCGTGAGACAGTGATAGAGAGCAAAGGGAAAACGAGAGAAAGAGCGTACGCACACATTCACTCCTGCCAACCCTCATGCTTGTACAACACGTAAAGCAGAGAATGCAACCGCCGCAGGAATTCAATAAATTCGAATCGCTTGAATATTTTCCAGGCTCGTACGTCTCCCTCGTATCGACGCAAATGTTGAATACATACGGCGAACCTATGTAAACCGAGAATATGTGGACGCACGATGTACCAATAAATGCGCATCTGTATATGAATTTATATAATAAGCCTACATACGCACTTTTTTATTTATATATGCATATATAAAATCCTAATATATCCGCATGCATATCTTGACTCAAGCATGTTGATACGTGTACTATTTTGATGCGGATAAATGCAAGAACACGATAGCACACTTCCCCCACTACCTTCGTCGGTGTACACATCTGGAAAGAATACAAACCACAGGCGCACGGCATAGTAGCCATCGTATTGTTTGTTCGGTCAACCATTGCACATTTTTCTGCCTCACGGAAAACCCTTTCCACGTGATCGTTTCCGAACGATGGCCTCTATCGGTCGCCGGAGATCATCCTGCCGGAAGATCGAATGACAAATGGTCCCTTACCACCCACCGCTGGTTACGTTATCTGCTTGCAGCAAAGGATACGCCGCAAGAGAGTCGCTCGCTGACCACCTCAGACGGTGAATTCTCCTTTGAGCCAGACCTCATCGAGCGAGATCGATGCCAAAACTTGAACGAGATCCTTCGGAACTTTTGTGCAAGACTTACACGCTCGCATTACCGCCACGCTGTGCACTTCGTATCAGCTCGTCGGAGTTCCATTCCTACAGAGACTATTCTATCCGCGGCCCTTGTACCAAAGCGTATCTTAAGTCTACTTTAAATCATCGCGCTATTATGAGAGTCAGCTTTACGTTTTTTTACGGCGAAAGTTCGCATGATGGGAATACCCGGCCATCTTCGCTAGGTTGCGGCTATCCTCTGTGTCATAAAGTACGGCATAAAAATCTTTCGCTATGCACGCGGCAACTGGAGATACTGCATGCCGAAGGGGATCTAACGTGGTCAAGCCTCCCTTCGCACTAATACATTCTGTAGAAGCCATACTCCTCAAGTAGGTGGTCCCCATGGCACGCTGGTGTTGGAATTTATCTCTTCTCGTGCAAATGCGAAATGAGTTCGGAGTAGATTTGGAATCTAACTTACGATTGCGTTGGCGAAAGTTTAATTGAATATCGCGGTACAGTGTCAACGTAGATGGAACTGTTGTTCGCGGTTAGAACACGCTAATGCGCCTTTAAGACGCTCAAAATTACCTCCCGGGAAACTGTAATATGTCGGCCGGAAATTCCTGTAATAGTTCTCCGCATTACGTTGAAGACAGATAAGGGATGCGTGTCGTGTGCCAAGAGATAACCAGATCGTTATAAAAATGTAATCGCACGACGGAAGCCGTCGTAAGCAGTTATCTTAATGGGGGAAGAGAAAATGATTTCAAAGCCCCCGAGTGACGAGGGGTAGAAACTCGTTGCGATCTCCTATCAAGTAATTGTTGTGTCATCGTCATACAACGGAAGTAAAACGCCGCCAGGCCCGATATATCGCCGGCTTTCGCGATATCCAATCGATACGCGGCGTAACGGAAAAAGTACGTGACGACCCGGAGAATCGTAACGTCAACGATAAAACAATTCCCCCTAAAATACGGCAAACGGTACGGCGATATTCGTAATGCCTAAAATATCGCCGACATTACGTCCCGTTGGTGATAATTTTTCCAGGATAATACCGTTAGTAATGCACTAATACCGATACGACCGTTACATCATTTTCACCTAGAGCGGTGCACTTTCCACGAGCGGATATCGCGCGCTATTTCTCACGCAAAACGGAGAAAGGAGCATAATTCGTCGGCTTTATCCGGCATTTTGTACGCGTTTATCAAACGTTAACTGACCCGGTTTGCCGTGTTACCGAGGAGATACCGCGGTTTTCTCCCCGGTTTACCTGTTAATTAACTGCCACTAATGCGCGTCGGGCTTGCGAAATAATGCAGAGGGGTAACGAGGAACGTCGTTGATGCGGCACGACGGAGTCAGACTAAACGACAAAAGAGAATGGGAATGAGTTGACGACAAAGCGCACAAAGGGGCGAAGACGACACGAGGTAGAAAGGAGAAAATGGCGAGCCGGGAAGAAAGAAGACGGCGTTTATGGGCGAGTTAACGTAATTGCTGTAGAGGGTCGCGAGCCTCCGTCTCTCTCTCTCTCTTTCTCTTTCTTTTCCTCCGCGTCAGCCGATGCTTTTGAATTTATGGCAAACAGTATGCGTTCCTGACTCCGGCACTTCATGGAAGGCGAAAGTCGATAGTGACAAAATATCCCGCAAATGGTGCATCAAGTTTACGGTGGAAAAGAGAGTGTTGTCTCAAGTTTACCTGTGTGACGTAAACGCATGTCGCGGCCATATCATGCATATAGGTTGTCCTGGGCCTGCCGATGGTAAACTTTCACCGGACACCATCCCTTTCCACCGAACCTCCTATTCTTACCCATCATTTAACCCTTTGAACTCCGCTGTTCCCTCTCAGGGGACATCATAATTGTACCGTATCACTCGAATGTCTCCTCTCAGAGGACATTAAAGTTTATTAGAGATTACAGGGAATTAACTTATTCCAGCGCAACTTTTTTAGACGTGCATGTTTGTTTGAAGTTTTCTTTTGAACTGGCACAAGAAATCAAATCAAAATATAGTAAAATTGCTATGATATACAAAAATAATATGAGACGTGCATGTTTGCCTGAAGTATTTTCTTGAAATAGCACAAGAAATCAAATCAAAATATAGTAAAATTGCTATGATATACAAAAAAAATGAAACGTGCATATTTGCGTGAAGTTCTGTCTTGAAATGGCACAAGAAATTACATCAAGATATAGTAAAATTGCTACGATATATAAAAAAAATATGACATGTGCATGTTTGCCTGAAGTTTTCTCTTGAAATGGACCACGAAATTAAATCAAAATATAGTAAAATTACTAGGATATATAAAAAAAATATGAGACGTGCATGATTGCCTGAAGTTTTCTCTTGAAATGGCACAAGAAATCAAATCTAAATATAGTAAAATTGCTATGATATATAAAAAAAAATATGCGACGTGCATGTTTCCCTGAAGTTTTCTCTTGAAATGGCACAAAAAATCAAATCAAAATATAGTAAAATTGCGAAGATATATAAAAGAAATATCAGCGGGTTTTGTTACAACGCACAATTCACCGAAACTTGAAAATTTTAATCTCCATAGGTCATAAAACTTATGTGGGGCAAAGAAAACGGGATTGCATTGGTTATTCTGACAGAAAAACACCTGGTGGCAGGCGTCAAATGATTTATTATTGTCAAACGTGCATAAATCAACCTGCAATACATATTGGGGAGTGCTTTAAAATTTATCACACTGTACAAAATTAAAAAAAATAAAATATTGATTTTGTTGCAAATATATATTTCTCGATGTCAACCAATTTATATAAGTCCAATATCATTATAATACGTTACTTGGTTCCAAAACTGTACCAAATAATATTAGGTCCGCAAATGCACGTTTCTGCCACAAAGTGACGCTGAGTAGCTGGTAGCTAACGTCCAGAATGGTTTGGAGTGCAAAGGGTTAACGGCGAGTCCGAACGAACGAGACACATAGTATTCTCTGAGACCCCCAACATTCAACTCAGGTACATTAACACTATGCCGTCCGCACGTCTAATCTAAATTTTTTCGTGTCGCGCCGGTAGAACTGACTTACATCATTTCGCTTATCGCCAGCGGTTTTTCGAGGTTCTTGTTTACTAATATTATCGTCAGTTCCCATGTCTCAATGCTGCCCCTCTATTTTCTCGAAATTGTGAGGATATACATACGTAAATAAGTAAACATTTCTTCTATTATATGTTTATTTATTTATATTTTGTTGTATACTTAGATACCGATACTTGTTATATGGCACCAACGTGGAGCCACCGGCACTTACCCGATAGTTTTGGCATGGCACCAATGTGGAGCCACCGGGCGGCATAGTGTTAACACATTGCGGACGGATGACGAGATATCTCGTCATTGCTATTTCGTCGTTCGGGGCCATTGACGAGATATATCGTCTTGCGTATTTCGTCATTCTGGGCCACTGAGATATATCGTCTTGCATATTCTGTCGTTTGAGGCAGGTGACGAGATATTACACAGTTGCTACGTGATTGTCAGCCGCAGTTTTTCGTAATTTGTGTTGCGAATTAATTATTTGAAGCTCTGAAATATGGATAGCGACAAAACGATTAGCAATATTACAGAAATATTTGTGGACAGTTTAACAGTTTGACTGCCAAGCGTTTCTTGCTATGTTGGAACCGCGATGCGATAAAATACTGCAGCGTATGACTAAATTGAGCAAAATGAAAGTAATGCAGAGTTGTTAGAAGCCAAAGTATTGAAGCACCGTTCCAATATCAATTGCTTTTACAAAATTGCAAATAAGATTCATTGCGAATTTTTTGCATTTTTAGTACAATCTTTTGCACCGGTCACCGGTGACCACCGTGGCAATCAACGTGTTAACTACTAACAAATCATCACTAATTTAAAGATATTTGACGCGAAAAAATACCCGGCCACTGGGTGCGATTAGCAATAGAATGCCCGGTCCGCAAAGTGTTAAGATCCATGAAAAATGTAACCCAGTGTAAATAAAGTTCCTTACAAAACAGATCCAGCATTACCCATCATTATATCCAGAACACTCCAAACCTGTATAGACATGGAAAATGATCGCGCTCCGAACTCGTAAACTAAGCCCACCAGCTTATAAACGCGCACGTACAATTCCGCGCAAACCTTAAAAAGACAGGCCGCGACGATACGTCTGCTCGTCACATAGCAGGCGAAATAAGGAGCAGGACGAGAGGCGTTAGCACTTCCGAAGGACTTCAGGAACCTGTCGAACGTGACAAGACTGGAAGCCACACCTCCACTGGAATCCACTTCCGCGTACTTCTACATCCGCCCCATGTCCGCGTTCGTCTTCTCAACCACCCTCTGTAGCTATGTGTCCACCTTTGCGTGTGTTTACGTGAGCGCGCGACCACCTGACGCCACCATTATTGTTGCCAATCGGCGTGCCAAGGAGTAAACTTTGGCCCCTTGCTTCACGGAAATTTCGGCGAGCGGAACTTATGATGGGGTAGGGAAAATATATGCGCGAATATTACAGCGCTGAACTCGCGCGAATTGTGCGAGAAATTGCATTGATTATATCATAGAGCGATATAATTGTAATTCTGATTTCACGTAGATGAGGGAAAGAAATATTTACCGTAGCGCGAAATATTAATGCTCACGGAAAGGCTAATTCCGTCGGATCGCGGCATAATGGTTCACACTAATTTCGCTAGAACAATTATTGCACGCACGTTTACCTTCTTGAATGGGGAGAAGCCGGAAAGCCGCTTGTAAACTTCCCTGGGACTAAATCTCCCGACGAAGGAAAATTCGTTAACAAAGGCAACAGTGCGATACACATTGCTAGTTAATAAATTTAATTGCAACACCTCGGGGATACGGCAAGACACGGGAGCGGAAATTTAGTAGAAATAGGGACGTGCTGCAGCAAACTAATGCGCATCACTGGAGCCGTATGTTCTATTGATATATAAAATTCAAAAACTTGACTATGTGTTAAAGGAACAAATTCGACGTTACAAAAAATTCACGAATATTTCATGAAAATCGATCACAGACCGCTCTTTACAAATTAATTCCCATACTGAAAGGCCTGAGAATTGCATCAATGTCGTACAATTTAATGGGCACAGCGTCGACTTGTATGTTTTACTCGTTCGATCGATGTTCGTGTCCCATCCAGGGTACCCGCATCCGACTTTGCAAGTGCCGAAAAAAACTCTAAATTCGTTTATTTTCCACGGTGAGACGATCGTCAGGCGAATACGAGCTTAACAGCTCACGGAATTTATCTCAGCGGCATGCGATACTTCGACGGCTACATCGGCTGAACGATACGACCCGTAAGTTGATAAATCCAATCGCTGTACTAGAGTAGAACAAGCAGGAAGATTGGCACGCCGTCGAGTAGAGAAAGGAAGAGACAACGAGGAAAGTAGGGGTTCGTTAAACGGGCTTAACGTGTGCTGCCCGTGGTAAGGCATTACTCTCGACTAACGGGCCGTGTTGCAAACCCTATTAGCAATATATTTTCCCCGGTCCGGCGGATCTCCACACACGACCACTGTGTCGCCGGGAGGTTTCGACGTTGCCGTTGAAAAGCAACACCCCGAGAGATGAGATTCTCACCGTTCTAGTCACCGTGGCAAGTCCGCCAACGACCGTTCATCTCTACTTACGAATATCGAGTGCATAATTTTAACCCCTTCACGTTTCACGAAACATTAAACGCGCGCTGTCTTCCGGCACGCATTTGGGTCCACGACTTTTGTCTCAAAAACGACTTTGTGACATTACTTTTAGAAGGAAAATTATATGTGTTCATAAGTTTCTCATGAACGTATTTTTAATTCAACAATACAATTGATATTTTTACGTTACACAACAAAATATATAATTTTAGCATTATACTGAGTAATTATTTTATAGCCGGTGACGATAGTTACCTGCTACAAAATATCACCTATACACGACGGGTGACTATAATCACCGGCTACAAAATGATTGCTCAATATTATGTTATAATTATATATTTTGTGGTGTAATGTAAAAATATCAATTGTATTGTTGAATTCAAAATACGTTTATGAGAAAATTATGAACACAAATAACTTTCCTTCTAAAAGTAATGTCAGAAAGCCGTTTTTGAGATATACACGACGGGTGACTATAGTCACCTGCCACAAGATACCACTTATACACGACGGGGGACTATAGTCACCGGCTACAAAATGATTATTCAGTATTATGTTATAATTATATACTTTGTTGTGTAATGTAAAAATATCAATTGTATTGTTAAATTCGACTCGCCAAAAAACAACACCCACACACGACGGGTGAGAATTTGTGTTCACAATTTTCTCATGAACGTATTTTTAATTCAAGAATACAGTTGATATTTTTACATTACACAACGAAATATATAATTATAACATAATATTGAGCAATCATTTGGTAGCCGGTGACTACAGTCGCCCGTCGTGTATAGGTGCATTCTTGTGCCAGGTGACTACAGTCACCCGTCGTGTATGGGTATTGTTTTCTGGCGACTATAGTCACCCGTAGTAGCAAAAGGGTTAATGGCACAATGCGTTTATAGCATTAGATTACACTGGACGAAGCATTTGGAAAAGTGAACTTTTAATGCAATGAACGCCAGGATATAAATAGCGATGCTATCGACAATCGAGTACATCGGAAAGTTTGCCAGAAGGGTCGAGTTGCGGATCTGAAACGAGACTGTTCGGAACGCGTTCTCCCAGCTGTACCGCGATCGGGGGCTATCTGGTGGCGCCGTTTCCAATGACTTCCTCCCGCATAAACAAACGCCGCATTCGGCATAAAGTCATAGGAACGGAACGCGCTTGGTCGTGTAGGCGAACGTGTGCGTGTTTGCTCGTCGACTTTCGAGGTTTGCCGCTTCATCCCCCATTTATAACGCGACCCCGTTGCTGCGACCGAGTAAGCGGCATCTCGTACCTCACGACTTCCCGCTCGACTAGACGGCAGAATTTCTGTAAAAGTTTTCCGGACTGCTTGCGGTAACGGAAGCTATGAGTGAGCCTCGCATACGTTACCCCTCTTTTACCCTCTCGGCTGCTCGTCTCTGTGTGGAGTTGGTCCCGTTCCATTCTACGGCATCGTTCTCCGCCCACGCCACTCTCCTCTTCTCCTATTTCTGCCGCTCTTCCACCTCCGCCACGAGATCCTGAGACATGCCGGGTGCGAGGAAGGATTCACGAACCGGCGCCTTACGCCGCACCTACATACATGCTATATGACGTTCCTCCGCTTCTCCTCTTCTCCTCCACTCGGCTTCCACGTTGCAGACGGGGACGGAACAAGAAGAGCGGACGAGCCGCAAATGCACACATGTGAATCCGGCAAATCGTACGCTTCACTGGAGCTCGCTGAACCCGGTGTCTTTGTACGACCGCTTTGTCTGGCTTTAACCGCTTTAGCGGGGTTTTCGCTCACAACGACGAAGGCCGGCAACGAATATCCAATGAGCCGGCAGTTTGCGGACGAGGGCAATCGATAAAATCCGCCGGGATGAAATTACGAGCGTGCCACGTTCGAAAATAGTGAATCCTAATCAAGCTTTCTCGCGCGCAGCCGGAGGGAAAGTTTCCAATGAAATTTTTTCACCGCGGCTTCCAATAAAAGAGCCGCGAGATGGGCGCGGATGTGGCTCGAGAAAGTACAATGTCACCTCCTCCGTATCCAATTTAAAAACTTAAATTTAAACTGGGAATAGATATATATCATACGGTATAACTCAGATTTAAACTCATAACGGACTTTCGTTTTCGAGTTCGGATCGTCAGCGGCTTTTATGCTTAGACTGGAAATGACATACGCGATTAAAGGATGCTCGTCCATTTTTTACTCCGTGAAGTTCTGTCGTGCCGAAAGCAAATATTTTGGCTAGAAATCACGGCGAAGCTGCGTGCGGACGGCAGTCCCGGTTGAACGCGACCTTCGCGTTGGAACAATGGAGGACTGGGATGCAGGGTCTTCCGGTTTTTGTCGGAAGCGGAGTTGATTGTCAGGAGAACAATGGTCGTTCGAGGGGAAATCACACTGCAGGAAAGGACGACGACGACGACAGCCTCAGACGGGTGGCGGTTGCCACGGATAAACGCGCTATAAAAGGCCGTGAGTGCCGGCATTAGCACCACTGAAGCGTCTTCTTATAAGCCCGCCTCCTGTAATCTCAGCTAAGATTACGACGTTCGTCTGTGAGATCTCTAGAGAGGATGTTTCCGTTTCGGATACATTCTGCGCTAGAAACTCTATAGCCCAATCTGAACTGCAAGTTTGTTCCCATCCCAAAGAAAAGGTCCGGGAGTACGAACTTAACTCAATTTTCTCGTGTCGGTCGAAACTATACACTTTAGTAAAGTAGGTAAGCATTTCCGCCGAGTAAAATTATTGCACCAGGAAAACCTTGCCTTATTTGTACATCGGCTCGAATTGCGATTAAAAGCCACGGCGTATTAAATTGTATCCATTACCCGCAGTGTCGTGCGTTTAAACCAATTAGAGAACAATTTCAAACAGTAGTGACTATCGATGTCAATCGGTTGCACCGCGTGTTTGAGGGTACACATTGATCATATCTCGTACACAAACGTTATTCCTGGCCGGCCGGCAGGGTTATAGAGCTCCGTTCACGCAGTTGCAGGTGACGCAGGACTGTTGGCTCGGTAGCACGTGTTCCCAGAATGAGTCGGAAGCTCAGTATGCAGAATACTCTGTCGCGGGCTGGCGTCACGGTACGACGACCTCGCTTATCGAGTTTATACCTCACGGGCTGCTTTTGCCACCATTCCACCGTCAGCCAACTGCACCGTCGCGCCTCACGATCTTTCCCCCGAAGCAGCAAACCCCTTTTCACTTCATCTGGCCCATCTTCCTGCTTGTCCCCTCCAAGTGCAGTAGAGCGCCCTCGCAGTTCCTGGCGTTGTCGCGACAATAGCTGGAGGCAATTTCCACTATACATTCCTTGGGCAGCCAGCATCGAATGACGTATCGAGACGAAAGTCTGTTTGCGTACTGTTATGCCGTGATCGAGAAATCTCAACTATTTCAAGAACGGCCTGACTTGTCAGTCCTCTGGCTCTGGACTAAGTGTAGTTTAATTAAAGATGGGCTTGTAAGAACTGTTCATTAACACTTTAACGACCGCTGGCCGATTAATCTACTTTTCGGTTGCAACTGCTATTAACCGGTAGTCGATTAATCGGTTTTCAGTGGTCAACGATTATATTAGATAAAATAAATATCAGATGATGTTATGACAATTCTAAATGACAATAAAATTACACTGCTTTGAAACCAAAGGATTCTCAACAACACAGTCAGTATTTTTCAGTTATAAAGCTTTACAAATAGGCGCATACACAATTCCTGCGCGATATCCAAAACAGTGTCGGTCGTTCGTGAGTGGCATCTTCAGCCAATAGCGGTCGGTAAAGTGTTAACACTTTGATTGCTGTGCGTATTTTACTATGTTAGAACCGCGATGCAATGAAATACTACAGAGTATGATTAAATAGTGCAAAATGAAGGAAATGCGGAGGTGTTACAAGCCAAAGTACTGAAGCACAGTTCCAATATCAATTGCTTTTCAACATTGTAAATAGGCTACGTGGCGAGTTTTTTGCGTTTTTAGTAAAATCTTTTGCGCCGGTCACCGGTGACCACCGTGGCAATCAAAGTGTTAACTGTACAAGAACTCAAAATACTAAGTATCTCTAGTCTTTACTAAATTTAACTGACTCAAAAAATCCCAAGCGGGCCTTAACATAGGATTGAGGAAAAGTGGAAGGGATAAGTACGGGTAAGGTTCAGGTGGTGAAAACATATTTTTTGAAACAACAAGTATGACTAAGGATCAAGGGTTTTTTATTTGGGATAGGACTGGACCGTGATGCACTTAGGTCTGTGTTTACAAGTAGACCTATGACTAATACATTGTGATAGGGCATAACAGTACGCATTAGCAGTATCGTAGATCGGGTTGATGAGGAAAGACAAAAGGAAGAAGCGCGAGCAAAAGCTGCGTGAAGTCAGCTGTAAGCACTCTTCCTTCCGGATGCTTTCCTTCTCCTTGTCTTCCTCTACTTATCTGCCGTCGACCACGTACCGCGTTTCTATCTATAGAAGGATCTGCTATATATATATATGGCTCTCACGTCCCTCCGATTTCTGCTTGCAGTGCCACCGGCAAAGCCGATAATCTACGATACGAAGAGGCGAGACATGAGCAAACTTCTCGAGGCCTATCCCGAAGGCGCCGACCTTACCCTCATATGCGAGGTCCACGGAGGTGAGTATCATGCGAAACTTTCCTCCTTGAACGCCGTTTGATCGCTGATATGTTTGCCGGCGGTCGAAATGGATCCCCGAAAGATCATCATAACCGCGTAGCAGATAGTTTCGCTTAACTTTACCCACGACGATACTTAGCGCCCGATCCCTCGACTTGTTTTCACGTTTGTAACATTTGGCAACTGCGTTTGCAGGGAAATATAATGCAACCGTTTAGCTCGTGTTCGGCATTAAAGCGATTATATCGATTTCTGTACATTTGAATGCGAACATGTTTTAAGTGTAATTTCAATAATGATGGGGGCTCGAGGGCAGTTCGAAAAAGATAAAGTGCGGATTATCGTAAGCGGTCATACATCATGTTTGAAAACGCGCCCAGAAGAAAACCGAACATCCGTCACACTCGATCAAATGACCGACAACGAAGATGCCGCGGTTGAAACACTGTGTGTAAAACGTACCGCCTGCGCATGAAACTTTTCAAACATCCGTCCACTGTCCCGCAAGGTAGTTAATTAACTGCAAACTACCCTATTACAAACATCCGCATGCGTTGATACTAGTAAATTCACTTGATGAAATCTTCCTCCTTCTTATTCTCTTCACCATTTTTATCCCGTCTCAAGAAAATTCAGGCGATTCAAGCTGAATGAAATGTCAAAACAATCCCAATCTCGAGTTTGGAAAGTGCTCCGCTCTTGAAGATTCATGCGTCGTCGAAATGATTTCCGAGGCAGCATGCGAGGTCTCGTCGAGTTATATAGGCTGGTTCTCGAGGTCGGAAGTAGGCGAGGATCCTTACGGCGCAATTTCGCGTGGGCGTCGTTGCTGTTGCTGGAAAACGGAGAGTAATCCGGAGGTGGGATCAAAATTGGCATAAGTCCAGAGAATTCACTGTACGTCGCGACGCTTCGCGGAGAGCCTACGCAAAAGTGAGGTGGACTCTTCTTTCTTCCCCTTCTGCCCCGTCCACCACGTTCCAGTTCTTCGTCTTTCGTCCTCGAAGCTTCTTCATTCTCATCCCTCCACGCTCTCAACGCTCTACCGTAGACTAGAGCAGAGTAGAGGGCTCTAAATGGAATTGGCCCGGCGCCAGGGGATACCCGCGGTTCTGGGAAATGGGATTATTCGTTCGGTAGGTACGCAAGATCTGTCGAAAGGCGTCCTTCCTGACTTCCTAACCGCGCTGCTTCTCCGTCCTGATTCACGCTCGATCGCTCGTGCGTCGAGCGAGACGCGGCGCGTCAGAGACCTCGTCGGGAATTCGATTTCTTGCTCATTGAAGCCCTCATTCGCCCCGAAAATAGCGACCGCAGAGTCTAACATTTATTTTCTTATCTGCCAAAACGAAGTGACCCCCGGCTTCTTCGGTAAGCATCGATGAATCTTTGTACTCTGCGAATCGCCGAACTCGGGAACGATCCCGTTACACGTACGCCCGATACGGTCCCATTTAGCCCGCTCTCGTTGGTGGAAGAGGTTTGTGACGGCAAAGGCGTATGCAGTATCTGTGCGGGGAAATGTTTGAGCAGCTTCCCAGCTAGGCAAACTGTTACGAAGGTTTCTGAAAAATGTATATGCCGAGGTTGCACCCGAGAATGGATCGTGCGGGTCTTCAACTCTCCTTCAATTTCTTCTGCTCGAACATAGACCACGTTACATCAGAAGTCGCGCTTGTGTAAATGTAAATTATTGCGAGAATGCTATTCTCCGCCCGTCTCTCTGTCAACAGTCATTCGTTGATTTATATACCGCTACGGTGTAAGTCGATCGCGAAGAAACTCGATCGCGCATTATTGCTCCTGGGTTCTCGCTGTCTTTTCCCACGGTTGCACTTATTGGCCCGCTGCTTGTCAGAAACTTGCCGACTTTCGACACCTTCGACGCCTATGCGCAGTACGCTTCTTGAGACGAGCGATTTGTCACACGGGGATGAAACGAACTTTCCGTGCCTCGAGACTTTTCCGCTTTTACGAGCGCGCGCTCGCTCAGGCACCCGGCTGCTGATGACTTCAAAACGAAGCACGAAATGCAAAAAGACGGCGGAAATAGAGAACGCAGAACGCGACGGGGGTGCGAGAGATGCATGAAGAGGAAGAAACGGGAACCGGATATCCGACGATGAAACTTTCGGCAAATTTATATTTCCGCTTTCCTCCGTACGGCACACGCACCGATATTCTTTGCCGATCTGTTCAAGGTGCGCTGAATGGCCGTATTTTCCATTCAACGGAGAAATTCAAAGTGGCACTTATTTGCGCTGCAGTCAGATACTGCCAAAGTGAAAGTTCGCCTACGGACACGTCCGTTTCCCAACTATCGATCAAGAGATTAATTCTGTCATTTAAATACAATCTTCTCGAGTCTCAGTGATAATTTCGCGAATTCTGACGCCTCTTTAACGGTGACTTTAATATCGAGTCCAATCGATTGCGCCGTCGTGCTATCGAATTTCATCTTCTTTAATCTTTTATTCAGACTTTACCTCGCGGTAGAACTTGACACGCAATTATCACACAGTTATAACACAAACCGCGCCGGTGTTCCTTTATACATCGACTGACTGCTGTTCGTTCTATACCCTAAGGACACGTCGTGACTTCAGTAATGATCGAAAATATGTCACGGACGATTTAGAAATGGAAAATACGTAAAACGCTCGACGGATTTCGAATCGCGGTCCCTTGAAGCAGCGGCGCTGAGAGCATGCGAGAGTATAAAAGCATTCGAGTGGCATGATTAGCGTCGATATTCCTGATAATCCTGCAGCCTTGCCTTTTGCTGCGCTCATAGACGAATACAAACGAACAGTCTGGGGTAAGCAATTTGCGCGCACTCTTTTTCCCCGGTGCCACGTCGAAAGTTCTCGCGAAGCATATGATTTAATCCAGCGCAGAAAGAGTGAACCGAGGCTTGAAAAAGGTGGGAGGGCGAGGAGAAGAGAGAGAGATGGGAACAGGTTATCGAGCTGCAGGTACAACATCAGCAAGAAATAAAGATCCTATTAATACGAGTAGGATTAGTACGCTTCTGTCGGCTCCTAGATGCAGAATGGGACGTGGCTTGCAGCTGCACGCGCCGTTCCCATAACGCCCGGATAACCTCGACTCATCGCTTTCACAACGAAGCCTCCTCTACGCAGCCTCCACACTCTGCCCACTATCCACGGTTCAGCGAGATAGTTGCTCGCTAGGCGAAATAACGATTATATCGCCGTGCGAGCGGGTTAGGTGGTCAAATTAACGAAAACGTACATAGAATGTTTCGGAACCAACGCAATCGCATCCTCCCGCGCCGGCGAAGTCTCTGTAAACTAACGATAACGACGTTCTTGCGATGAGAAATTTTCAATTAACCTCACCGCGAAGACCTTTTCTCCGACGAATAATGCGTCGGTTTTTACCCTCGGTTGAAGTTTCGATGAAGATTAAGCGGTGCGCTCTAGATTTGCATCCGTCCCCGCCATCGATCAACGAAAGACGCGTCCAACCCTTTCTGCAGAAAAAGAAGAGCGCCTAAACAATCATGAACAAAGCACTAACGGTGCTTCGAGCTGCCTGAGTATCTCGGTCCACGGCACATGCCAAGTACGGAGAGAAATTACAGCGGGGAGGCGAAAGCGTACAGTACGTGCTTGTTGGACATAAAATGTGGAGAGGAGAGCGAAAAGACAAATCGCAGGATAGGTTCCGACATGAAGCATTCGCGTGACTCGCTAGCCCTGTTTATAGTACACATTGGCTTCCATATGCAAAGCAAAACTTTCCTTCCGCTACGCGTATTACAGACTGCCTAAAAGGGAAAAGTGAGAGGAACATAGAGAACTAGCTGAAGCGGAGGTCGCACGGGGCTGACTACTGTCACTGAGCTTTAATTTATTTTATTGTGACATGAAATTCTGCGAAATGCAAGCGACGTCACTTATGAAGTACTACAACCAGCGTCCGAGGGCAGAACCGTTGTGAATATTTTCTTGGAAAGATCAAATTTAAGCGTAATTTGTACGGATATTAAAAAGGAGTTAGGAATGACAACTATGGATTGAATAAAAACAGCCAATGCGATTTGAGCGATAATATGCACTACAAAGACCACTGTTTGCTAAATAGACTGTCAATATTTTCCCCGAAATAACCACAAATGGGCAAGAAATGTGGTTAAAAATAATCGCTAAATTGGACAGAAATAATGAAAGTCTTCTGACTGATTGGTTGTTTGGAAATTTTAAAGAGAATCCAGAGGAACTTCAAAGCACGTAGATAGTTCCGCACATAAGCGAAACTTTGGAAAATATGACAAAACATAGATAGACAATGAGTGAAAAACAATACACGGTTGTTGATTATTGAGCATTTAAAGCCAGTTTTCAATTTGTCTGGCTCTTTCTCTGAAACTCTTTTTGTCCCTAGCCGAATGCCTCACTCTCACGCGGTCGTTTCCTCGTTCTCTCTCGTCGAGTGTATTGTGTCTCGTATTGTTGTAACACAATACACTGTGTTACCACTTCTCCCCTTACCACAACAGCATCACCTCCGTTTGGTCAGGCATTGTTGGAACATCGTGTTGTAAACGCAATTTTCGAGTGCGCGACGATGCGTCAACCACGACATAATGTTTGCTTTAACGTCGCCTGTCAGCTGCGAAAATAGTGGGCTTCAACTTCGATACCTCTGACTTTCCTTTGGACTTTCATGGCTCACTTTTTCCCGTGCCTTCGCCATGCCCGAAGAGCCGTGTAAACGGTCTGGAAGAGAACTTCCACTTAGAAGTACTCCGACGTTCAACCTAAAGACCACTCAAGCAGCGTTCCAGCCTTCTTGCAATTTGATCTGGAAAAGCAGCGCGGAACCGGCATGGTCCGCGCGTATAGTCGAATAAAGGACACATATCATAGACTACACATCAGGAACCGAAAAATACCTTGACGCAATTTAATAACGATTAAACGAGTTTAATCACGACTTCAGTAACTTTCTTGTAGAAGCTATTTCTTGTTCCGCCTTGGTCGGGGTAAAAGAAAGCTTCATCAATTGCATCTCCAAGATCCGACGGTGTGTGACGGAAAGTACCGCATGAAAGGGTACATTGTTCGCTGGGGAAAAGAGAATCGTAACGAAAGTATTAATTATCCTGAAAGGGGAAACACTTCTCTGGCGCAATGTCTTAATACGCAGAAGATGACGTTGAGTAAAAATGCAAAGAACACGAATTGTCAGCCGAATCGTCACGCGAAGCAATCGGTATACGTCTCTTAAAGCCTTGGCCACAAGTGATTAATTTGACTCTTATCAATTGACCTTACGGAGGAGCAGCCCGCCTTCCAGTGGGAAGAATGCCTTTAGGGCGCATAAATATCCGCGCTCGTTTATTCGGAATTCTTTTCTTCGCGAGAGCGTCTTCGTCGTCCGCGTCTAACATTATTACGAGCGAGTTCTTCCTACCCTACAGTACCCGTGATATATATCGTCGCTATCCCAGATACCAGGTGGAAGCTCGGAGCAATAAAGATTCTCCTCTTTCCTCTTCCTCCCCGTCTCCCCTAACTATACATCTCGTCCTACCTCTCCCCTCTGTGTCTCTCGTTCTCTTTCTACCACAGTCACTTCCTCTTCCGTTGCCGGAGGTAATGAAATAATTCCCTGCGTCGCTGGCGGCAAAGTCGCGCGCGTGTGACGTTCACTCTCCTTCTAGGCGGGCCACTCATCCACCCATTCCCCATTTCCCTGCTCTTTCCCTCCCCTTTTCTCTCCCCGTTACTCTCCTATTCCTCCCATTTCCAGCTAAAATATAATTCGCCTTTAGTATGAACGAGTCAAACGAGTTTCCGGCTCGTCCGGGATATGTGATCCTTGAGGGTCCGTGCTATATAGATGGCAAATTAATCCGCACGACGGTGGGCAATTCTCTGCCGGCAACACGTGATGCATAAGGACAAACAGATAGATGGACGCACGGATGATAGGTATATAGATAGATGTATAGGTACGGGCGGAAGGTTGAGGAAATGGAAGATGATGAGGGAAGGTAGCGGTGGTAGCAGGCAGGGAGCAGCCAACGCTGCATTGTACCCTGACAAAGCGTAATGCACAATGATAGGAGCCGGCTGCATTAGGAAAACAGCGTGACAGATATACAAGGAAACACTCTAATGAAGAGCAGAATAGTTGAAACGCTGGAGACTCAATTAATGTAAGATATATCGGCGCTGGCATTGTCGGCGTAACCGGAACTGTTGGCGACGTGCGTAGAACATTCCCAATTCTGGAAAGTGGCATTAGCCTCGCAGGAAAAGTAACGGTAACGCTCGTCCACCCTCGATTCCCTAAACGAAACGTTCACCCACTTTTTCCGCGGGTTCGGTTACCTCTCCGTTGCGATGATTGTCCGTCGCTTCCTTCGTGCCCAGGAAATTTAAACGACAAACGCGCAATTATCGGGTACAAATCTCTCATAGTTTGCAAACGCAATTATGCAATCAGAACAATCAGAGCTGCACTTCCGCGAATGAGGGGGCAACGCCACCGGAAGGCAAATAGAAGGAGGGTGGACGCTTACCTTGGAACTATCTTAACGTCACCTTTGACACAGCCGTTCCCGTTCCCGTTCCGGCGAGCGTTGGCAGGAGGGAGTCAGAATGATTTCGCAACAATGAACTTTGCCGCGGGAGCGGGAGGACGATCGGATTTCTCGTTTCTGTTCCGTAGGCAGAGGCCCCTTTGACTCGGCAGTTTCGAATTCTAAACAATACCCAAGGCCTGGCACCGCCTAACTTCAAGACAACAGGTGCAGGTGTACGTACGTAATTAGCCGGCTGGGTGGAAAGCGAGAGAGGACGGGGAGAAGCGTGTTAGAGGAGTGAAAGGGAGGAGAGAAGGCGAGTAACCCCGATGTACGCACGTCTCCAATAAATTGACGAACCAGACGTAGACAGTTCCCGACGCAATCACCATTGTTGCGAGCAAATAAGGCCCGCCGCCCATCGTGATTGACGACGAGACGTCGACACGGGCCGCAGTCTCGATGCACCGACGTCTCCGATTAGACGCAACCGCGCTGCTCGAATTACCTTCAATGTCGACCGGCCTGTTAACCACGACTAAGTGACAGCGCAGAGTCGATACTCGTCGGGGAATCGATACGTCGCGCGTCGATCCACCCCAACGAGTTTGCACCTCCGTCAAACTCTCGCGTGGCCCTCGCACGCCACGGCAGGAGTAAAAAATCAAGGTACCTCGGAAGTTTCACATGCGCGGACGCTGTCGTGACCGTGATAAAGGCAGAGATAAAAGCGGGCTTTGTGCCGTTCGGAAAAATTACGGCATTCGACGTAAAACCTCCGGCGTAATGCGAAGGGGATACGATATTAAAAGTCCGAGACTACAGGTGTCAGCGTGATGCGAGGCGTTTTTAAAATCGACGCTTTTACGATAATGTCGCCATAGTACTCGCGCTTCGGCGCGCGAACGGGAATTAAAAAAGCCGTTGCAGCCGATACGAGATCGCGTCGTGTGCGGCATAAAGAAAAATGAATATCAATCGGGAGCTCACCGACGTGATCTCTAATGGCAGCATTAACCCCTTAGAGCGTCATAGGCGCGCGACACTCTGTGAAATTATAAATCGTCACTATCGCTGACAGCGGACAGAGTGCGCGCGGTAATCACGAAGCACTTCGATAATAGGCAAACAGCGAGGGCAGAAGTGGGGAAATTATGTTTGCCTGGTGTGCATAACGTTGTAACTTAACTATCTATTCTACAGGTAAGCCGAGGCCTCGAGTAGAGTGGTACTTGGAGTCACACATAATCGATGCTCCCTCGGAGGTTCGGGAAACCCAGGGGCCAGGAGGCGAAACCAATGTCGTAACTATAAGCTCCGTGACGGTGAAGGGTCTCACGAGAAGTCACCATCATGCCAGGTTATCCTGCAAAGCTATCAATACGCAATTAGCGCCACCACCGACCACCACTGTCATCATAGAGCTTAACAGTAAGCATACTTTGATCGCTTCCTGAAATAGCACAATATAGCTTAGCGCTTAGAGCCCATTTCGAACATTTACGTCTAAGATGACTTAGGCGTGCCTACATACATTTCAATGGTTCAACGCTAGCGGCGTCTGCGAGAGGAAGAGCCGGTACGGGAAGTAGATGCATTCCGTGAGGTCTAATTCGATCAGTCAGCATATTATGTAGTCATATATTGTCATTACGTCACTCGTATAGTGTCTGATTCAATCAGCTTAATGCATGACTCGTAAGAATATGATTTACGTCGCGGAGTATATATTTGCCGATAGAATATTATTGTAGCATCAGGAAAACGGCCGTAGATGCGTCGCATAAAACTGTCGCGGGGCCATCGGGCCCTACCGAATTAAGATAAGGCGGTAGAAGTCCGTATAAAAGCCGGCCGGTTTGCGACGCGAAGCCAGTTATAGATCAGTCTCAGTCAATTATTGTTCAAAGTTTAGATCAGTCAAGTTCAGATGTAGTTCAGTGTAGTTCAGTCCAGTATAGATGCGCTTTTTTGCCGTTTACCGAACCGAAGTCGAATTGCCATAGTTTTACTTTCATTTTGTATTTATATTTATATATCAGTGCTTTCATTTATCTTTAAATAAAATTTATTCAACTTAATATAATTCCGCATCCCGCTTCGACGACACCTAACATCTTATATCACTACATTATATTTTTAGCAAAACGATTGAAGAGAGCTTGCTCAACATTTGTTCAGACATTGAAAATGAACGCGATATCCTTCGCAGTAGCAATTAACTCTATCCTCAAGGACAACCTTTTGCAAAGATGACATTATTGCATCTGTATGTACAATGGACGATTTCTTCTCCGGTCGACATAGCACATTCTCCGAGCTTGCTAATGACAGGAGTAATAACCAAGTAGTAGTAATTAATTCCACGACGCGCCATGCTATATTGTTTGATGAAGGGCACGAATATCTCTTGTCTCCGCTTTCTCCTTTTCTCTCTCTGACACAAATATACACACACACATGCACAAGAAGAATACATAAACCCGTACGGCAATCCGACTTGTCCAACGACATTTTTTGTTGCCTTTCGGGTGAACGCGTGAACGAGGCGAGTGGGTGGACGATATAGCAATATTTAGATTCGCCGAGATGAAATTGAAACATTTTTCACCAATTACACGTGGGCGCTCGTGGCGGTGGAACGCGAAACGAAGAGAGAGATACAGTTCTACCCAGTCACCGTCGGAAAGCAATCAACCTCCCGATGTCATTAATAACACCACTTCCGGAATTGGCCTGAATTTTGAAATTGTCACGACCCACGTGTACCAATGCAATACGATACGTCCAGAACGTTGTCCAATTTGGTTTTATGGGAAATGCGACAAAAATATAGGAGGGACGACCCGTAATTAGCTCAGAGGATTTGCCGCTTAGCAACAGTAACTGTTAATCTGGACCGCTACTAATGTTGAATCGAAATTTTGCATTACTGCAATTACGTTGTGATTGTTTAAGTAATATGCGTATTCACAACAAGTCTAGGATCGATTACTAATGCAGCCCTATCGTACATCAAAGTGCCAATGTAGCAGGATAACGGGGAGAATTAATCCAGACGAAGAGAATTATTTTCTGTCAAGGGTAGACATTGACGAATCTGAGAGTAATACGAGTTATGGGATATGTCATAACACCCCGGACCATATCGAGCAACGGATTACCATCAGCATTGGAACCGTCATGTTTCGTGAATTCGCTCACAAATTTTGTAGTAATGCTCGTACTTTACTCACGCGTGTGCGATTCTCTTTTGCACCTTTCCACTAGAGACAATCTTTTAAGTGTTGTTCCCCATTCCGAACCATTTCATCCGGATAACTGCAGAAGCCGAAATAGTGCGTGGTCCACTTTCATGGAGCGGGAAGTTAGTTATAATAAATGCGGTAGCATCCATCTGTATACACGAATTTTGAATACAGGCTAAAGCTTAGCCAAGCAGAACGCACTTCGGAAGCATTAGAACACAAATCAAATCTACAACGATCCGTTGTTGCACAATTTCTCGTAAAAGAGTATTGGTGGCATTCATCACAATACTGAAATTGCCTTTTCTATCAATTCGATCAATCTATCTGGCTACTTGGAAAGCAAAAGAACACCTGAAAATGCTTAAAGTTTTCCATTGAAACAACGACCCGATGTAAAAGTAAAGTATTCGGTGCTTTATAATTGAATTACTGAAGTCTGTTCTCGAATAAGTCTTGTCATTACAAACAATCAAAATGGTAGATAAATATTAACGCTCATGAGTACTTAGGTATCCACCGCGTATCACCCCAGTCGGCATTCATTCGGACGAAAAGTTTCATATCGGACAAGCAACTTTAAATTAAATCGTATTCCGCGAAAATGACTTGTGGAAGATAGACACGTCGGGACTAATTTGAGGGGAGGCACGGTATTTGCAGTTAATTCTCCAGAAAGTTTCGATGCTAATGCAAAACGTACTCGGGGGCGTGTTCATTAATGAATGCGATAGCGGCAGACTAACAGAAACAGCAGCGACAGTTTTAATCGCGTCATTCATGCGCCGGAACATTTTCTTCTTCGAAGAATTCGGATTCGCGAAAAAGCCTTCACGAATTAATCTGAACACAGGTTGGAATAAAAAGCGACGAATCAGTTTCCGGCTACTTAAGGCATAACGATCGAGGGAAATTGGAAACTGAAGAAATGCTCAATTCATCGAACACCTCGCACAGGATTCTGATTTAAGTAGCACAGCCAGCATGCTTGAAGGCTCGAGTACAATCGATTATACTCGATCGACGCTCGCGTTGTACCAATTTGTCAGCAGATAGGCGGGGTTAACGATGCTAAATGCTCATCCAATCGACTCTCCGGTGATCGACTCCGTTCTTCTTTGGGCGCCGGACAATGCTCAAAGGCAGAAACAGTAGAAATTCGGGATCTCTCTATTCCTTCAATAATCGAAACGACGCCCAATGAACGGTGAGCTAGATAATCGGAAAAGCCTTCATACGGCTATTTGAACGTCAAACGAATTAAACAAAACCTGCCTTTAACTGCACGCGGTAGTTAACACCGCAACAATGGAACTTGTCCGTTCACGCGTACGTCGAGAAATTTCCCCGTGCACGCGAAGGACAAAACGACAGGGATGACACAGCGACGCTGCCCGGACAGAAATCAAAACGCATAGACCCGTTCGCGTAGCTTGAAGTTTCGACGGGAGAAAAAGTGCGCCCTGCGAAATAATAAAAATTTATGGCGATGCGTCGCCTCGAAGTTATGATACGGTGTAAAATAAGGCTTCCGCCGCCCGACACTCGCGCCCAACGATGCCGGCAGAAACTGTGGCGGCAGAAACGGCGGCGACGGTATACCGCGATGGGAAAGAGAAATATCGTACGTATTTCACGAAGCAGTACTCCTCAGGCTGACGCGTTACGATGTGAGTTTTTGCCATTTTGTACCGTACACGCTTCTGGGCGCGGATTCATCGCTCGCCAGTTTACATCAGGATCCATTTTTCTTGTGTGAAGAGAAGGAGAAGCCATTTCTGCGCCGACCCTTTCGAGAATATGCACTCGATAGAAGGCGGAAGCGAGCGGGGCATATGGGAGTCTTCAGATTCAGCTCGCTCTCCTTCGAATTGCATGCTATCAGAGCTCCCTTCGCATTTTGAAAGCGCGTGCACGTGTTTTTTCGTCAGGTACGCCGCAACGAATCGAATGAATAACACACAATCACGGCAAGATGACGTGAATCGGTACGCTTCTTACCGAATGTACGTAACTCGTTGAATTGGAAATATTTGCGTTAGAATATGGAATACGGGAATGTAAAACTGCGTCTGTATCGATGTCGTACCGCTGTGAATGTGTGAGAACAACACTCGTTAATTATGAGCAAACCTTCAATAGTCACTATCGTGGCACTCTTCCTGCATTTCACTAATTGAAGCTCCAGTCGATGAAGCATCCGCTGAATAATCAGAGGATCCTCCATCCGCACACTTCAAAGTCTAACGAGTTAAAGAAGTTAGAGATCGCTGCACGTGAAAGACAAGCTATACAACCGTCGAGAGGATAATTCATTTAGACAGCCGCGGTAGCTTCTTCAATTTGCATCGTATACGTTTCTGTATTCAACGGGCAAAGTTACATTCGAAAAAATGTATCATTAGTGAGCCGAATATTTTATGCGTGTCCTTAGAGCGTTTAACTCCCGATCTTATGCATGGGTAGCTTGTATTTAATAGGGCCTTATTAGGTACGCCTGCGAACAACAGAAAAGTTTGATATTAAGTTAGAAGTTTCAGCTTACTATCCTACTCGTGCCATCGTCTAAGAAATTTTATACGGCGAAACTACGACCTACCATTCCATTGATTCCTCGTTAATTAGAAAGAGAATTAATGAACGTCCTGCCGTATAAACTTCGCGCCGAGCTCATTAGTCTTTCATAGTTGTGAGCATTAATGAAAGTAGAAGAAAACCTTCGATATCTGCCGCGCCGGCCGATTGTGTTCCTCCAAGTAGTAAGAAACTATCGATAATCAGACGCCATACGACCTATAGGCTGAAGGCTCTCCCTATCAATTCCCTGCTCGATTCTTCTGCATTATCGTTACATTTTTTTCCCAAATAATGAATTCATTTAATGAATAAAGTAACAGCCGCGACATAAAAGCCTCCTTATCCGAGAACATTTGTAGAAAAGGGAAACATCTTGGAAAAAAATATGAATTTATCAGTGAAGTCTACAGTTTGCTCGTTGAATTCTATGAGCTCTCCGTACCATTTCGTCGACCACGCTTCGCCGGCAAGCTTTATGATATTACGTCATTTTGAGGGTATGCGCGGAAAGAGATTTTGCAAGGAAAATGCAGCGCGGCTGCGTGTGCGGATCAGCGACGGCACAATCGTCGTAACGACCCCCGAAAGTACACTTGTCAGGACTAAATGCGCCATGGTTTAGTCCACTCCTGAGACGAGTGAACTCTGTGAACGTAATTCCGAGTCTCTGATAACTCTGCCCGTAGGGAGCTAATAACTCTTCTCGCTCGCTCACTCACGAATCGCCAAAAGACAGATGTGTACGCTCGTAATCCAGGTAACTAGCCCTCGCTGAAATCTGCCCTTATCCTTCTGAGTTACAACCCCATAAAGCCCGTCCGTTTGAGAGTGGCGAATTTATGAAAATCATACGCAATATGCAATATGCCTTGGAAATCAAAAGTCGAAGAATAAAAATAGCAGACTTTGTAGTTACTGTATATCAGTATTGTGTTCCGCAGTGATTAATTGTTGTCGTTGAAAGAAAAGTAGACTGCGCGCAAAGTCGTGCAAAACAGAATCATAAGAGAATCATAAGAGGCCACGGTGGTCACCGGTGACGGGCGCAAAAGATTTGACTGAAAACACAAAAAATTCACAATGAAGCTTACTTGCAATCTTGTAAAAGCAATTGATATTGGAACGCTGCTTCAATACTTTGGCTTCTAACAACTCTGCCTTACCTTCATTATGCATGATTTAATCGTACTCTGCAGTATTTCATCGCATCGCAATTCTAATGTAGGAAAATACGCGGTGCCCGGTGCAAAAGATTTTACTGAAAACGCAAAAAATTCACGATGAAGCCTACTTGCAATCTTGTAAAAGCAATTGACATTGGAACGGTGCTTCAATACCTTAGCTTCTAACAACTCTGCGTTACCTTCATTTTGCACGCTTTAATCGTACTGTGTAGTATTTCATCGCATCGCGGTTATAATGTAACAAAATACATCGTGACTGCTGCAAAAGATTTTATTCAAAATACAAAAAATTCACAATGAAGCCTACTTGCAATCTTCTAAGCGTAATTGATATTGGAACGGTGCTTCAATACTTTAGGTTCTTAACAACTCTGTGTTACCTTCATTTTGCACGATTTAATCATACTCTGCAGTGTTTCATCGCATCGCCGTTCTAATGTAGCAAAATACGCGGTGACCGGCGCAAAAGGTTTTACTAAGTACGCAAAAAATTCACAGTGAAGCCTATTTACAATGTTGTAAAAGTAATCAATATTGAAACGGTGCTTTAATACTTTGGCTTCTAACAACTCTGCATTACTTTCATTTTGCACGATTTAATTGTTCTCTGCAGTATTTCATCGCATCGCGGTGCTAATGTAGCAAAATACGCGGTGACCGGCGCAAAAGATTTTACTAAGAACGCAAAAAATTCATAGTGAAGCCTATTTACAATGCTGTAAAAGTAATTGATATTGGAACGGTGCTTCAATACTTTGGCTTCCAACAACTCTGCGTTTCCTTCATTTTGCAGGATTTAGTCATACTCTGCAGTATTTCATCACATCGCGGTTCTAACATAGTAAAATACGCGGTGATCAGCGCAAAAGATTTTACTGAACACACAAAAATTTCATTATGAAGCCTACTTGCAATCTTGTAAAAGCAATTGATATTGGAACGGTGCTTCGATACTTTGGCTTCTAACAACTCTGCGTTACCTTAATTTTGCACGATTTAGTCATATTTTGCATTATTTAATCCCATCGTGGTTCTAACATAGCAAAATACACGTTGTCCGGTGCAAAAGATTTTATTAACAATGCAAAAAATTTGCAATGAAGCCTATTTGCAATGTTGTAAAAGCAACTGATATTGGAACGATGCTTCAATACTTTGGCTTCTAATAACTCTGCGTTACCTTCATTTTGCACGATTTAATCGTACTCTACAGTATTTCATCGCATCGCAGTTCTAATGTAGCAAAATACGCTTGGCAATCAACGTGTTAGTGAAATTTTCCACCGAGAGTCGTCAAGATAATTCATTAATCTTTCGTTGATCGTGAGCAAGAGGGTACGGAGATTTACATATCTACCTTCCATTTGGAAAGGGTTGTCCGATTGAGCGCACCCGGATGTGTGGTCTGAGTACGTGACCGTACGGCAGAATTAAATAATTATAACGGTACGGAGAATACATGTTCCAAGGGTGTATTTGTCCGGTTCGAGGGACGTATATCGTCGGTTCGTTTAAAGGGGATGGGCGATCCTGATGAGACCGTAACGATACGAGCCGGTTGCTCTGCCAAATTATGGCAATAATATCACTTAGAATCGTACTTGGCTACGGCAAATTTCACTTAAGCCAGCGATTCGCCAGTTCACTGCATACGGACGACTACTGGAATGTGCAGTCGTTTCTAGAAACAACCGACTTAACCTATAAACGAGCTATTTAACGCACCCGGACATTTTCCTTTTTAACCCTTCACCGCTTTGCACCCTTATTAATACGAACCGACCATCATCACACTCTTACTATACGACGAACGGCCGTAAAGCATTTTCTTTGCAAGTTTCATAACGAGAAATTCATTTATAAATTGAACGCATTGCGAAATGTAATATGTCTAGGAAAAGTTTACTTAATAAGAAGTCGTAGTTTGAAGAAAAATTAATTTTTTGAAAGACGTACCCTGTAATAGCTGCCTGACTTGACACCGCTCGCTCCAATGATCCTTTTTGAAACGAAGACGTAGAACATCTTTCACGCAAGATAAAGATTCGCTTGAGTCCTTAAAAGACGTGAATAACACCGTTTCAGGCAGTGCTTCCTGGTTACTAAGTAAACTGCTCACTTCAAAGGACACGAATTTTTATTTAAAAGTTAAATTTTAGCTTTTAGTTTATCGACTAGTTTAATTGAAGGCAATTTTCACGGGTGGCTTCGTTTTAGCCATTCTCGAGGAACAATAATTATTGCGATAGTTTCATTACACCCTTCGAAGCGCATATCTACGCCATCTGCATTTTATGCGTTGTTTACGCTACGCTGAGTTTTCTCATCGAGACACGTGCTTTCTGCAAACATCGACGAAAAACATGCGGGGAAGTTAGGATCGAAGGCGAATGTAATTTCATGACGGAAAAGAAATTCTCGGTCCAACTTAGGCGGAAGTGTTTGTAAGGTTGTACGAGTATTTACGACGGTCAGTGTGTGCGTCGGAGAGTCATAAAACAAACAAAACGTTCTGTAGGAAGCGAAAGTTGCCGTGGAAAGTCTGCTGCTGACACTGCTTCCAGCTGAGCTTGTTGGTCGGGCAATATGCTGCATTAAACAGCTCTGTTTGTTTTAATATTTCGTAAAATTAAATTTTCGTCGCTGGAAGAACACTGCCACAATGGAGGAGGCAAGGATACGCAGGAAGTTCACGGGCCCGGTACCGGTGTGTCCAAACGTACGGAAATTGTTACCGCGGAAAATGAAAATTTTTTGAACTTTAAAAACTTTGCCCCGAGCTCGGTTAATGTCGGTGTCGTATTAGCAACTGTGCTCTCCGTCCGGGTGAATAACAACTGCAGACTTTTGCCGGCAGTCATTTTGTATCGAATTAAGGTGCGGAATAATATTCCTCTAGTCAGGCTTTATGTTTGTCAGGTGTGTAGTGCGCCCCCGATGACGGGGTAATCCGGTCTATTAACAGTCCGGCTCTCAATTCTGCATAAAATGAAATTCACACCGGTGAAATTGTATTGTCGCGGCGGACTAGTAAAACGAAGCAATCGATAATCCCAGGAGAATCTTAATGACCTAGTAATGACGCTCGAATTTCCCCAGCAGCTTCGCATAATACCTGTGCACGCGATATATTTCGTCGGATTATACGACTTCGAGTAACACTGGCTAAACTAACGTTCCTTGTGCTAAATGAAACGGCCGAGAGAAATCTATCGACGCGCTGTAAAATCAAACGTCCCTCAATGGAAAAGGAACAGGAGCAAGCTTTTTACGAGGTGCACGAAATCGTTCCAACAGCGCTGCTGATCGTTAATCGATTCGTTGAAAAGGTTTAACTCGCCAGACGACGCCGGAAGAAGGTCTGCAAAAGGAAAGGTGGACGGAAGTGTCTCGGTCAGTGTGTGGAAGTAACGACGACCTTAACGGTCTGAACAATGACACGTGATTACAGCCTGGATGGACGTTAATGTCGTCGACGTTACACGGCTCACGCCTTGTACGACGAGCTTCTGGCACGCGGCTCGTTTAATCAGATAATACTCGGTTATTTTAGCCGTCGGACACGCTCGCGGCTTTTGGATACCGGACTAATAACGAGCCGGGAATTCTTGGCGGAAAATAGCGTCGGCGGCAACTTCCGCCTTCCGACCAAGGCGGACACAGTGCAAAACGTAATTTCACCCTCAATCAACGTGACACTTTTCTCCGAACGTGCTCCCAAACGGCGGTAGCCGCGGTCCTTGGAATAATAAATCCCGACTTCCGACTCGCCGTGAGCGTGTAATTAGGATTTCCAGATCTAATTAAGATTACGTTAATAGTCCTTACACCGTACTGCCCGATGTTTTTTACTCGCTTTCCGCCTCCTGACAACCGGTTCTCCCTTTTTATCGAATCTGCTTCCTCTAACTGATGACACGATCCGTTTAACCTGAGGCAAAGCAAACTGTTGTTCTAAGTAATAGGAGCGTCCCGATGAAGGTACAGACGGAACGTTTGCATTAAGACGCTAAAATGCAGTTGGATTTCAAGAGCACGTTCAGCCCATTTGTTTGGCCCACAAAAAAGTCCGTCTAACTGCGGACAACAGACGCCACAGGGTAGAGGGTTGTTAATCCTGCCGGAATACAGTACGAGACTAAATTACGGAAAAAACTGGGCGAATCCGCGTTAAGTCCGCAGAGACGTCCGACGATTTAGAGCCTGGGTTAGACTCGCCACCTCAAGTCGCATAAAATTCCGTTATCAACGCTCTTCCCGCTCGCTACGTTCCCGAGGAATCGCGTCGTAAGGAGAAGAGGATTGCAAAACGCGTCCATTAACCCTCGCCAAACTTTCCCCTCGATATCTCGCACGTTGCGCGCACGATTTCTCTCGAACCCGTTCGTCGTCTGATCTCAATTAAATTTCAACTGCGCCCTGGTCTTTTTACGAGCGCAGTAAATCGCCGGCGAAACGCACTCCTCGCGAGTTTTGATAAAAAATGTTCGCTCACTTTTATGCCACCGAGCGCATATTCGATTGCTCGCCACATTAAGGGTGAGATTTTACTTCCTACGACGGCGCCGATACTCGGGCTCGTACTCTCGAAGATTACTTTTTCGCGCAGACGGCACTACTAACGACGATAACGGATTCGATTTCGCGGGCGAACGTTTCTCTCGCTCGAACTATTTCGTTTCCGAAGATGAAAGGAAAAGGCAAAGGAAGAAGAGCCCGTGAGTCCCACGGCTGAAAGGCCAGCGGAGGAAATTATTTCTCCGCGCAATTAATGTACCAGCCTCCGTTCCCCTCTGGTTGTCCGCAGTTCCAACGAATTAACGAACAATACGTAATGGCGGCTTATTAAGTCGGAACTATTATAAAGCCGTTAGGAAGGCCTCGACATCTGCGCCGACCCAATTAACGAGGGATGGTCGCGCGAGAAAAGTTCTGAGGGCTACCAACCGTCGTGTTGCAGTGATTGCCTCAGTGAGAGAAGGCACGCTCGCTCCTCTTTTCGATCATCGAACCGTCGAAAAGTTTGCCGACCGATTTCTCCGTTTCTCTTCCCACCTTTCCTCTTTTTCTTCTCTGTTCTTCTCTTTTCTCCTCTTTTCTGCTCTTCCCTCCTTCCTCCTTCCTCGAATCCCACGCCAGTTTCCTCATTATTTTCATCTTTGTTTCCATTTCTTCGCTTCTATCTCCTCACTCATCGGCTCCCCTCCAAACAGGTATTCTCTCCTTCGGTTTTTGCATTTTTCTTCGGTCCAGCGCTGCTTCACGCTGTCTTCCGACCCTCCTTTCCACCCTGTTCCAGCTCCCTCGAATGCACAAGGATCTCTTCCAGTCTACCACTTGATTGTACCGACGATTAATTTATTGCCGGAGGTGGCTGGCAGTTCGTAACTGTTCCACCACTTTCAAGGATTTTCGTAAGAGAATCTTTACCGTGGCGAAAGAAGCTGCTCCGGACGAAATCTTAATCGTTTCGTTAACGAGTGCAATGTAACGTTTTAGCGGCATGTTACGGGGGCGATGTGGGAAAAACAAAACCGCTATCGATCGATCGTTGTTATTTCCAGACATTATAAAAAAAAGTTAATAATCGGAGAGTTTACCGCGTTATGTCGTTCTACAGTACAAGTCACGTGCAAGCAATAAAGCGTAGAGAAGTTAGCAACGATAATAAAGCTGCTCATTGAACTTTTACATTTGAACTAACGTAGTTATACAAATGAACCCATAGAAATGTGAAATATCGTATGCTTGCAGTGAAGCCGCTGAGCGTGGGAATTTTGGAGAAGGACAAGATTTTATCGGCGGGCAAAAGGTACAAGGTCGAGTGTCGGAGTAGTGGGTCGAAGCCACCGGCAGTCTTGACCTGGTGGAGAGCGTCGAAGCAGCTGAAGGGGGCAATCAAAAACGTGAGTAAGATCAAACCAGATTGTAAGCTCCGTTCGGTGGGCGGTAAAAACTGTCCGACGCTGGCCAACCCGTCGTTTCTTGCGCAATGAAACCCTTGCTCACCATCAATAACCACGAACCATGCGAAGAGCATATCCTACACTCAACTTCTACCCACTTCTGTTCGCAGCCTTTCATTTCCATTTCCATTCACATTCCCACGGACGCACTTAATAGAAACATAATACCATTATTCATGCAGCCCTGTTTTTAAAATGTAAAAGACGTCGAGGAGCGTAACAGGCTGTAGATTACGATGACACATAAGCCGTTTTCCACTTCACCGTCTCTCTCTCCCCACAAATCCCGCCGCTAGTTTGTCTATATTATGGCCGTACCTCCCGCTATGAAAATTCTATGCCAACGCGTTTATACGGTTCCGTGAAAAAAATTGCAGCTTACCGTTTTGAGTAAAGATATAACGTGCGCGCGCGCTGGGGGAGAAGCGCGACGTCTGAGGCAATTGATTCTCACCCTCTGCACATTTCCCAGAGTCTCTCTCTCGCTCTCCCTGTCTCTCTTTCCGCCTCGCCAGTGCCGGGATAAAAATGACAGTGCCTCGGTAACACGATACTCGAGATGGAGGTGGAGTCCGAGGACGGTTCGCCAGTAAAAGGGAAGCCGTCGAAATAAATTTACTCTTCCTATTCGCCGGTATTCCTGTCCAAGGCCTTGCCCTGTCACTGGCTTCTTCCTTCCACGCCGTACCACCTATTCTTCCTTCCTCTCATTCCGGCTGTTTTTCTTCGTCTGCCTCACCAGCTCTTGTCGGAAAACTCAAGAGAACTCAGGACGATATGCAGCCCCCGACCGCCCTCTTGGCCCCTTTTATTCTCTTTGCCGAATGAGGTCGACACTGACGGTGGAAGGGGACAATAAAAGCAAACGACAATGTCCCCGGTAGCATCGACTCGCCGCCGCTTCAAGCGAACTTAACCCCGAAGATCGTCGATATCGGTTTGTCTTCCTTACCGGGCGTCCAACCGTACGCAAAGCTTAGTTATTGCTTAAATTACTGTCAAACGCTACGGTGCCTAGGGACTCGTAAGTTAACGCTACAACCCTTACACGGACCGTCTTAACGTGGGCACGGACCGCAGAGAATCTGTTCGCAGGGTTGTAGGTACGCTCTGATGAAGTGGAGACGATTGTCACTATCTCTACATTCATTGAAATGTCCCTCGCACAACCGTGCAATGGGAATTGCCCAATAAAATTACTAGCTCTAAGAGTATGGACGGTTTGAATTTCTTTCCTCGTATGCACGTTAGTAAACTGGTTTTAATTTCGATGTGGCAACGCTAATACTCCGGCGAAATGCTCTAACTGCTCTCGCCGGGGTTTCCTACCAAAAGACCAGCGCGAGTTTGAAACCGGACGATCAAAAGTCTAATGAGCAAACCGGCAAAAAGCTCATTCGACTTTTATACCGTAGAAAGGGATTAGCCTTTGCCATCGCTTCAACGGAAATGCTGCTCAGTTAACTAAGTAAATATCTAACGAACATCGGAGCATCCATCAAACTGCTAGAAGAACTTGAAACCGGCACATTTTATGAGTCAAGCGGTTACATACGTTGTTGCCTCGTATTCATCGGACACAGTACAGTAAACACTTCGTGTTCAGTGCCAAGAAAATCGCAGGTGCCGACAAGGCCGGAAATAATATCTGAGGGTGAAAAAAAGTGTATTGACAATGCGGAAGGCGTGGTGGTGTGCCAACGATAGGGTGCTCGTAACTTCCTACGTGTTTTACTTTACGCATTATCGCGCAGATCATTTTTTCACTGTGGGCTGGCACGGCTTCAATCTCTCCACTCTCTTTCATCGGACATTATTTCCCTTCTCTGCCGATTGTCACTTCACGTGCATCCAAAAATACAACTTGTGAAAGAAAAACGTCGAAGTGAGACTCATATACGTGGGCAGTCCGATAAGTATTTAGCCTACAAAAGAAAAACAAAAATTTTGGAAAATTGACGATTTATTTTTCAACATAGTCTCCTTTTAACTCGACACACTTGATCCACCGATGCTCCAACTTCTTCAACCCATCTGAAAAATACGTTTTCTGGAGATCTGCAAAGTAGGCCTCCGTGGCGGCGATAACCTCCTCATTCGACTCAAATTTCTGCCCAGCGAGTGACTTTTTCAAGTTTGGGAACAAAAAGAAGTCACACGGGGCCAAATCTGGAGAATACGGTGGTTGGGGCATCTGTTCGTAGCCTAATTCAACCAATTTGGCTGTAGCGACGGCAGAAGTGTGAGCCGGTGCGTTATCGTGGTGAAAGAGCACTTTTTTCTTCGCCAAATGGGGCCATTTTTTCCTTAATTCAGCGTCGAATCGGCTCAATAATTCGGCATAGTACAGCCCTGTGACTGTTTTGCCCTTCTCTAGGTAGTCTATATAGATCACACCTTGTGAATCCCAGAAAACGGTGGCCATCACCTTTCCGGCCGATAGGACAGTCTTCGCCTTCTTCGGAGCACATTCGCCGGGCGCAGTCCACTGTTTCGACTGTTCCTTGGTCTCTGGTGTGTACCAGTGGATCCACGTTTCGTCGACAGTCACAGAACGACGTAGAAACTCTTTCGGATTGCGCTTAAACAGTGTCAAACACTGCTCTGAAGTGGTCTCACGGATGCGCTTGTTATCCGGAGTGAGCAAACGCCAAACCCATCGAGCAGAAAGCTTTCTCATGCCCAATATTTCATGCAGGATATGCCCAGATTTCATCGCTGAATCAAGTGTATCGAGTTAAAAGGAGACTATGTTGAAAAATAAATCGTTAATTTTCCAAAATTTTCGTTTTTCTTTTGTAGGCTAAGTACTTATCGGCCTGCCCACGTAAAGTCTGGCGCACGGCATCACGATGTTCGAATTTTGCACGTTATATCCGGTACAAGTACAGAGCGTTAACTTGACAAATCGCAACACGTTCTTTCGGATGACCACAAGAGGAAGTTTCTAGTAGGGAGTATAGTTCAATGAAACATTTCTATAAACGTACCAGTGCCAATAAGACGACCCGCAATTTTCCGTCGTTCGGAATTTTTCCTCTCGCCACTGTTATTGCGGACAATCTACCCGCAACGTCCCTCTATGGAAACTGAGAAATTAACGATAACCGCTCGCTTCCTAATAATACCTGTTTGTTCGGTGGATTCCGCGCGCGTTCAAAATTCGCTGTCCCGAAACTTATAACTGTCTTCGGAATCCCGATAAGTTTCCGAGCGATCGCGGGATGGCTCGATTGCGGACCTAATTGTTTCAGCAGACGACCGTCGACGGTTCGTTGGATGAGAATTCTGGCAATGGCGATCGAAAAAGCACCAAAGCTTTCGTGCCTCGGAGGGATTAGCGAAAACTTACTGTGTCAGGTGACCCGTTTGCCTAATTACACGTTCGCACCACTTTCTGCGAATGGCCGAAGAGTTTCGGTAACAAGGCTTTTCTCTTGCACAACTCCGATTTCGCCTTTGTTCGTCCACACAGTCCGTAGTTTTTTGGAGTCACATTATTCTAAGTCATTTCGTTCGGCCAATGGATCCGCGGAGCGAACTTTGCTTGGATATCTAGTGATCGCGTCAATTGTTCGACCCCTACCGACCAAGTACAGTTCCAACCGGTAACGACTTTTCTAACTATACCGAGTCCGCGTAATCGAAGTACTGCCGAGTATCGAATTGAAACGCCTTTCAAACTCGTTCGCATCTCAATCCCCCGATCAGCGCAACGTTGTAAGTGAATCAATAATCAATTACGATCTGTCTATTCTCGGTGTGAATTTGATTACAATCTGTTGTGCGCGAATCGTTTGTCTGACTGTACTGTAAGCAAGTCATTGTAACACCGTAACGTTAATTTCTGTCTCTTAAATCAAACTGTTCGCGTTCCAAAACCAACGAAGTAAATGTAAAACTTTAATAATTGCATTGACTTAGAATAGTTACTATTTAGTAACGGGAATCATATGTACATTCAATAGATCGCAATGGGAGCTGCTATGAAGACTGCTGTTGCAATCAAGCGGCATCGCTCTTAACTGATAGAAGAAATTCAAATGTATTTTTCTTCAAACGTATATTACTCGATTGAAGATATTTTGCGTTAAAAATGAACCATTGTTTTGCCTATTATTTAACTCTCGATCATTTAAGATATGTGAACAGTTACAGTGTTTGGATACAAGTGTCCCAAAGAGGTTTTTATTTTTATTTATATATCTTATCATGTTGACTGCACTGTTCCAATATCAATGGTTTTTACAATATTGCAAATAGGCTACATTGCGAATTTTTTGCAGTTTTAGTAAAATCTTTTGCGTATTTTGCTCAAGCGTATTTTACTATGTTAGAACCGCGATGCGATGAAATACTGCAGAATATGATTAAATCGCGCAAAATGAAGGTAACGCAGAGTTGTTAGAAGCCAAAGTATTGAAGCACCGATCCAATATCAATTGCTTTTACAATATTGCAAATAGGCTTCATTGTGAATTTTTTGCAGTTTTAGTAAAATCTTTTGCATATTTTGCTCAAGCGTATTTTGCTATGTTAGAACCGCGATGCGACGAAATACTGCAGAGTATAATTAACACTTTTACGACCGCTAGTCGACTAGCTAGTCGACTTTTCGATTCCAACTGCTATTTACCGATAGCCGATTAATCGGCTTTTCAGTGGCCAACGGTTATATTAGATAAAATAAATATCAGATGATATTACGACAATTCTAAATGACAATAAAGTTACGCTGCTTTGAAACCAAAGGATTCTCAACAACATATTCAGTATTTTTCAGTTATAAAGCTTTACAAATAGGCACATACACAATATCTGCGCGATATCCAAAACAGTGTCGGTCGATAGTGAGTGGCATCTTCAGTCAATAGCGGTCGGTAAAATGTTAAATCGTGCAAAATAAAGGCAACGCAGACTTGTTAAAAGCCAAAGTATTGAAGCACCGTTTCAATATCAATTGCTCTTACAAGCTTGCAAATAGACTCCATTGCGATTTTTTTTCATTTTTAGTAAAATCTTTTGCATCGGTCACCGGTGAGCATCGTTGCAATCAACGTGTTAAAATATCTAAAGAAATCCGAAACAATCGAAGAACTAGTAAAAAAAAAAGTGACATGCGTTTAATACAACTTTGAATTCGTGGTAAAAACAAGAGTCTTCTGATCGATTTGCTCTTTTCAGGTGTTCAAGAGGTTTCAAAGAGGCTTAGAAAAATGGAAACCGCGGTGTAAAACGCGTGATGGCTTCGAAAGTGCAGGCAGAAATAGGTGTATCGATCTCGCGCTGCCTCTAATATCCAGAGTATGGTGACTGACTCTTCCTTATCAGGGAGACCAATTCTTTTCACCAATACAGGGGAAACGCTAACATCCCTATCATCGTTCCCGTTACGCATCCACTCGTTTTCAGGCCACGCTTTAAAGTGCCCTTTTAAAGAGGATATCCCCGGAAAATCGTCTTCTGCCGACACTTTGTACTCCGTACCTTGCAGTATCAGCGGGACAGTGGTTTTTGCTCCTTTGGGACGACAGACGTAGAATGTATCGTCGCGGGGATAAAGTAGAATTTACCATACCTCGAATGAAGGACCAGATTCAGAAGGAATTGGCTGCCTCCTTATAAATCGACATCCGTAAAAGTAACGTCCTAACGTCTTTGATCCTCAGCCCCGTGGGAAATGCCGCCTCGCAAGGATCTCGCGCCGGTATTTTCCGTGGCCTGACAAGATTCGGCCCAATACGACTCCTGGGAATTGCAGGCGAACGCGGAGACATACGTCGATGGAGTCGACGGAAAAAATCACGATTAGTCTATGTGAAGCATCGACTGAATCGCGATGAAAAAAATTACACCACGCTTCTATCAGACAGCGAACGCGATACTTAGCTATCAATCGTCGACGTGACAGCTACATCGTAAAGGGGAGATCACTCGGTCGAAGCCTGTTTAAACATTGACGCACTCCCGAAGTATAGCTAACACATTATTTGAGCGACAAGTCCGTTTGCAGCGCAAACTCTAGTAAAGTGGCTGCAAATAAGTGGCTAATGTAATTTCATCGTTTTGCCGATGGAATTACGTTATACGCTAAATGGATTTTACGAGATAACCGGCAGCGGAGTAATTGCCCGTTATCGATTGTTACTTCTATAACAGCCCCGCGAAGGGCCGCGCGATACACAAAGCGAGCGGCTGTACACTTAGGGAGGCGGAAGATGTTGAAGCGGCACCATCCCTCTGGGCGAGCTTTTTTTCTACACAAAGATGAAAGTGTTTTCCTTTCGATTATCTTTGGGGAAGGGCGGAATGTGTTTACAGAGAGGGCTCCTATAGCTATTTATAACGGGGCATTACAGAGAACGCGCGAGTCATGCTGCGTAATATGGAAAATTCAAGTTCAACGGGCACGTCAAACTTAGCTTTCAAGTGGGGCAACGCTGATGTATAACGCTGCTAAGACCGGAACTTTGTTAGAAAACGACACGTTTGAAAAGAAACGTATCCGTCCACGTCTTTTATAAAGCTTGTGTTCCGGGCTGAAGAGACGACGATCCTGCGTTGACGACGGTCTTAAAGCTTGACATATTTCTGTCTTAACGTCACAGTACGCAAAACGGTAATCTATGAAAGAACCATGTTGGGAATGTTCGCATACCAAAGAGCGAAATTCATCAAATTTATGACATTCATATCAGGGGAAACCGAGCCGACCCTCAAAGCTGCATCCTTGATAAATGTGAGTCCTGAACATAGCCCTTTGACTCTAACGTCACGAGGCTGATTTACGACATTACGTACTTCCACGTAGCATTCCATCAGGCAGATGGGAAAGATTGATGATCGGTATTGAAATGTCGGTGATATCGGATTGTTCACGTTAGCTGCGCATAAAAGCTTAAATATCGACTTTTCGTTAAATCAGTCCGGCGCACGTTCGGTCGTCCGAGTGTTAAACAACGAGTGATATTCGTAGAAAATATGAGAGTTGTTCGATGATTTATCGGGGCGCCAATGTACCGACGTGGCGCCCGGTGCGACTGGATTAATAGTTTCATGGAAATGACAGACAGTTTGATAATAATTTATCGCATCGTCCATGTAATTGCCATCGAACCTCGAGGCGTGTGGATTGATAGTGGCGCCATTAATAAACGCCGTCGGACGTATGCACCGAACTTCCTGGAAGTTTAGCGTCGGAATGAGCCCGGCGAATGCAAATGCAACAGCTTTCGAGGAGTTGCATCGCACTCCGGAGAATTTCTTCGGAGCTGCGTAATTATCAGGCATCGTTGGTTGGCAAGCAAGAAATTTCAAGCCTGGTCGTCGCAAGCTGAACGATAATGAAACGGGGACCGCCGCGAGAGAAAAATTTGACAAGCTACAAGCGTGCTGGCTTCAAATATCCCTGGCTCTTTCATTCCGCAACGAATCCGCACCGCGAACGAAACGCTCTAACGAACGTTAACACAACAAAAAAGTGCACTCACAAGCCAGCACCGCATTCTCTCGCGGCAATAACGAAAACAAAACGCAAGCCACTCTGTGAACGGAGCTAACGCGAAAAGAACGCAGCTCGGCCGCTAGCTGCCTCGAAATTTCACTGCCGATTTACGCTCTGTGCCAGGGACACTTTAAAAAATCAGAGAGATCAAACGGTGAAATAACGCGAAATTAACAGACGAAACCGGTGGACGAGCGTAAAGCGCCTGTCAGTTACTGTCAGTCTAAAGAAAATTTTCCATCCTTTTTCCTTACTCGCAAACTCTAGCGCGTACCATTCAACGCAATGTTCGAACGGTACAGATTCCCAGTCTCTACTGTTTGTATTTCTCGAATCGCGAACCGAGCGAGGTTAGAAGATGACAGGAAACGTTTTCCGTACCGTCTGAGAACTGACTCGCGTGCGCGATAGTGTAAAATATGTCGGAGACGAAACGTAGTGAACTTTCATCCGAAGTATTTCTCACGAGGGATAGAACCCCGTGTAATGGTTATTCTCGCCTTACGGTGCGCAGACCGAGTTTGTCAGATAGCTTGACCCCAATTTCTTAGGACACTCGGAGGGCCATAAACCACGCCTCGAGTACATCCCCAATTTTCAGCAATGGGGTTCCACGGCTGCTGTTTGCTCCTTCCTTAACGTCCGAAGATGTGAATACGCAACAATACACCATCACTTCCACTTGACCAAAAACATTGGATTTACCCTGCGTATCTGCTGTTTTCGAAAAAATATTCATACCTGCCACCCATAGACTACGCCAGCGAAGACAGGGTTTGTGAAGATGATGGCGACGCCTGATTCGTGGAATCCATTAGTCGGAGCAAAGGGACGTTTCTCATCGTTCTTCTTCTTCCAGCCGGTTAGAACGAGAATAATAGTGAGAGCGTGACGATAATAGCCGGTAACGTGCCGAGACGATGTGTCACTGTGTCACTGTGCTCACAGACAACTGCTTGCTAGTGGCTAATCATATGCAGACGTACATGTGTGTTCAACGAAGAGCAGATCATCCCGCGGCGTTAGCTGCAACGGAATATTTCGGAATTAAAGCGTTCATCAACCTGGACAATATCGAATTAATCCATTGCACTCGACTGTCCCCTCTGAGGGGACACGAAGATACTTCATGTTATTACTGAGGAAAATGTATACACAGAAACCGTTTGTTCAAATATTTGTTTCCTTATGATTTTTCCGGGGAGTTACAAGTTAAGGCAATGAGATAGAATTAATAATCTGTGTGCTATTTAACCCTTTGCGGTCGTATGTCTACTCTCAGACACCAAAGCCTTTTTACCGTTCCGGTCGTATGTCTGCTCTCAACCACCACAACAGAAACCGTACTAATCTTATACTATATTCATCCATGTATCAGTTTACAATTTATCTGTACAATCATAAATATCTAATGGACCTATTGACGAACTTATGCGGTGCTCTTATCAATTGGAGATAACGAAATCCAGTGCGAACAATAGCTGTTACCTCTCGCTCGTCGTGCAAGACGCCTCTTGTGCGTAAAGATATGGACACAGTTCAAAGGTACTTCGTAAAATTCCAAATAATATTTCCCAAATTGTATTTAACTGTAATTAGTCATTCCCGCTTCATACAATATTTCAAAATAATATTCCAATATGGCCAAAAAGAAAGTTAACGACAGAAGTTTACTGTTTTGAAAAATACCACACAATGGAGAGCTATAAAATATAATTTTTACATGAAAACATGACATTAAAACATTATTGTATAAACATATAACTAAAGTTGACAAAAAAATTCATAAATCTTGTTTATTTTTCATAATCTTGCATGTTGTGTATCACTGCATTTTCAACGGAAATTAATTCCGACCAGTAAGACACCCATGACCAACTTTAATACGTCCGAAAAGGGTTAAAGCGTTCATCAACCTGGACAATATCAAATTTTAACCCTTTGCACTCGACTGTCCCCTCTGAGGGGACACGAAGATACTTCGTGTTATTACTGAAGAAAATGTATATACAGAAAACGTTTGTTCAAATATTTGTTTCTTTATGATTTTTCCGGGGAGTTACAAGTTAAGGCAATGAGATAGAATTAATAATCTGTGTGCTATTTAACCCTTTGCGGTCGTATGTCTACTCTCAGACACCAAAGCCTTTTTACCGTTCCGGTCGTATGTCTGCTCTCAACCACCACAACAGAAACCGTACTAATCTTATACTATATTCATCCATGTATCAGTTTACAATTTATCTGTACAATCATAAATATCTAATGGACCTATTGATGAACTTATACGGTGCTCTTATCAATTGGAGATAACGAAATCCAGTGCGAACAATAGCTGTTACCTCTCGCTCGTCGTGCAAGACGAAAAATACCACACTCTTGTGCGTAAAGATATGGACACAGTTCAAAGGTACATTTTCGTAAAATTCCAAATAATATTTCCCAAATTGTATTTAACTGTTATTACTGAAGAAAATGTATATAATTAGTCATTCCCGATTTTTCCGGGGAGTTATAAGTTAAGGCAATGAGATAGAATTAATAATACAATATTTCAAAATAATATTCCAATATATTCATCCATGTAAAAAGAAAGTTAACGACAGAACTTAAGTTTACTGTTTTGAAAAATACCTCTCGCTCGTCGTCGACGCCTCTTGTGCGTAAAGATGGTAAAGTGGACACACACAATGGAGAGCTATAAAATATAATTTTTACATGAAAAACATGACATTAAAACATTATTGTGTAAACATATAACTAAAGTTGACAAAAAAATTCATAAATCTTGTTTATTTTTCATAATCTTGCATGTTGTGTATCACTGCATTTTCAACGGAAATTAATTCCGACCAGTAAGACACCCATGACCAACTTTAATACGTCCGAAAAGGGTTAAAGCGTTCATCAACCTGGACAATATCAAATTTTAACCCTTTGCACTCGACTGTCCCCTCTGAGGGGACACGAAGATACTTCGTGTTATTATTGAAGAAAATGTATATACAGAAAACGTTTGTTCAAATATTTGTTTCCTTATGATTTTTCCGGGGAGTTACAAGTTAAGGCAATGAGATAGAATTAATAATCTGTGTGCTATTTAATATTTAGTAAATTCGTGGTCAATAAACTGAGAGGAGAATTCTAGCGACTGCAAGAACAACCTTCTATATATTCCTGCAACAGGCTGAATATAAACTACAAGTTATTGTATAAACATTGTATACGAAGAAAAAAATGACACGTGAAAGATCATAAACAAGTTATTACTGCGATATGTGTTTGAATAAACCCGCATTGCACATTGGTGAATGAACTATGACGCTTTCCAAGAGAATAGACTATAAAATTTCAATTTTGTTTCAGCATAAATGTATCAGCAAAGTTGTATGCAAAACATGATTTGAGCAGAGTATTTTTTTCAAAACTATACCATTTTAAACGAAATGTTGCGCTATTCGCTACTTCGTGAACAAACATATCTGAGTGCAAAGGGTTAACCCTTAGCGCTCCGCACATTTTTGTACCACTGCCTAGCAGCAACTCCGGCACATTTGCGCAGCGGAACGAGTGAAACGGAGTATTATTTTAAGTGAGAAGAATTACACATGCTTGTGAATGTTTTTAATTTTATTTATTTCACACATGTGCATTTTATTCTTGCAAATGGATGATAGATTTTAAATTTTGTAATTCACCATGGTGTCATATCTTTGGAAACGATCTCCCATGTGCATCCTGGGTTTACTTGGGCAAGTGTCACAGTAATCAGTTGTTTGACGTCTGCCATCCTTCTGTTTCTTTGTAGAGCACACAACACAGTACCTCTTTTATTTAGTATAATTTCGGAACCACTACTTCAAGTGTCAGAATTATAATCAACATTGTTTTTCGCAATATCTTTTAACACTTGAAAATCAAACACGTCTTCACTACCACTCAACTCTAAATTCTCATCATAATAATTCTTTTTCTCCATGTTGCTAACCATAAAAAGGTCAATAAATGGTTCAATCGTAACAGTACACAGACTGAGCACGTTTTAACTACAGATAACAATTGTCAACGCCGATGATACCGCAGCATTTTAAGCGTAATCATGCTAAAAATATTCAGCTCCGCATCGGAGCCTACGGAGCACTAAGGGTTAAAGGAATTTCCGATCCTCTTTTAAATTGATTAAAAGAACTGTGTGCATGATTTTCCAATTTGGAACTTTCAGCTGAAACCCGCCAGAATCACCTTGATGTGTAGTACGCTTTTTATACTAATGCTCGCACGGCTAGTAGAGCCATCATCTGAACATGTTCCCTTTTGAAAACATTCGTCAAATATATCAGGCAAAAACACGCGTCTATGTACAGGCAATGTTCCATTCAAACCCATGTGTTCGAACAAGGGCGCTTTTGCCACTGAGAGGTTTTTAAATATCAGATGGATTTCGTACTTATTATAGTTATCAAAACGCAAATGGAACCTGGAACGGAAAGAAATAATCCAACTGATATCTCTATTGAAGTGTGCCTGCGGTGCAGAAATCGATTTTCCCCCGTGTAACGTTCGTGCGCCGTCTAGCAAAGATCCGTATTTTCGCCATTGTGGCGCTCCCCGTAGTGACTCAAAAAGCTTCGACTATTGTACTGACCTAAGGTATGACATATACCAGTCGGAAAAACAAGAAAAGATCAAACACGGCTGTGTACTCCCGTATTATATTTCCAGTCCGTGTTTGAGACGACCTGAGAAGAATATGTTCATACCGCACACGTGCGAAAACAATACGTACAGGGATAATCTGGTTCAAGTCGACCCTCTAATTTTGAGCAGGATGTTTCAAGTGACTTTTTTCGAAAATACATTCGGATGGCGTGACTTTCGCGCGATGGCAGAAATTCTTTTTTGTCCAACACAGGAAAGCCGGAAATCCCCCGAATGCCAAAATGAATGCGGATTTATTTCGCAAGGCTGATTTTCGAATAATATCGTTACGCAACTAAGTATTCCCCATGGAGCGACACCGGGTCGAAATTAGTCATACTTTTATGCTTTATTAGCCGCGTGGATTTTATCGCAACGAGTTATGAAACTAGTCTTGCTATATGCCCCCACGCTACGTAGCTTCTTTTTCGTACTGCCAGTTGCCATCGGCGATATTTGAATGAGAATACCGTGTCCTACATTAGGAGTATTTATCTGCATAATATTACCTTGTTCAGAGAACAAAGATTGTCCTGTATTTTCGCAATCCCGTTACCATTGGAACCGATTAAATTTAATTGACGCTAAAAGCTTGCATATCGGCGAATATTAATAACAATCATTCTGTGCATTTCACTTTAATTTATCGATATGTGATATGGAGTTCGGTGTAAGTATAATCAGAATATTATAATCTTTGATCAAAACAGCATTAACGCAATCATGATTAACAGTTATTTCGACATAATCTGTCGACCCTATAATTATCCACCCACACAGAAGATAACATTCATGCGTTAACGTATGGAAACGAAAATGAAAAACTTTTTGAGTAAAGAACGCGAGAAACGGGGGCGTCGTAGTGCACTTGACACCAGAAAGATTCGGTCAAGGCATCGTTCCCCAGAGTCGGACCAAACGTTGATATTACCACTGGCGATTTGTTGGTCACGATACATACGACATACGCATAATACGATCCAACGCTCCTACAATACACACGTTGTACGCACGGTCAATATTTCAGTATTACTAGAGGAAACCCAATCTTTCAAGGATGTCAATAAATGCATTTCACCAAAATTGCAAATTCCAACTAGTTTACGTGGAACGGTGAAATACGTCTTTGTTACGCGTTAAGCTAAACTCCACAGCATTAACACAATCATGATGAACAATTATTTCAACACAATCGGTCGACTTTATAATAATGCGTTAACATACGGAAACAAAAATGAAAAAATTTTGAATAAAGAAGGCGAGAAACGAAGGCGTCGTAGTGCACTTGACATGGGAAAGGTTCGGTCAAGGCATCGTTTGCTACAGTCAGACCATACGTTGATATTACCACTAGCGGTTTGTCGGTCACGATACATTCGACGTACGCATAATAGGATCCAATGATCCCGCAATACACACGTTGTACGTACGGTCAACATTTGAGTATTACTACAGGAAATCCTGTCTTTCAAGGATGTCAATAAATGCATTTTACCAAAATTGCAAATTCTGATTAATTCACGTGGGACTAGATGGAATATGTGTTCGTTACGCGTTAACCGGAACTCCGCAGCATTAACACAATCATGATTAACAGCTATTTCGACCTTATAATTGCCCAACCATACAGAAGGTAGCATTCATGCGTTAAGGTATGAAAAGGAAAATGAAAAACTTTTTGAATAAAGAACGCGAGAAACGAGGGCGTCGTTGTGCACTTGACATGAGAAAGATTCGGTCAAGGCATCGTTCCCTACAGTCAGACCAAACGTTGATATTACCACTAGCGGTTTGTCGGTCACGATACATACGACATACGCATAATAGGATACAATGATCCTCCGTTACACACGTTCTACGCACAGTAAACGTCTGAGTGTTACTACAGGAAAGCTAGTTGTTCAAAAATGTCAATAAATGCATTTCACCAAAATTTCAAATTCCGACTAATTCACGTGGGACGATGGAATACGTCTTTGTTACGCGTTAAACGAAACTCCACAGCATTAACACAATCATGATGAACAGTCATTTTGACCTTATAATTATCCACCCATACTGAAGATTCAAGCGTTAAGGTATGAAAAGGAAAATGAAAAACTTTTTGAATAAAGAACGCGAGAAACGAGGGCGTCGTTGTGCACTTGACATGAGAAAGATTCGGTCAAGGCATCGTTTCCTACAGGCAGACCAAACGTTGATATTACCACTAGCGGTTTGTCGGTCACGATACATACAACATTCGCATAATAGGATACAATGATCCCGCGATACACACGTTGTACGCGCAGTTAACGTCTGAGTATTACTACAGGAATCTCAGTCTTTCAAGAACGTCAGTAAATGCATTTCACCAAATTGCAAATTTCGACTAATTCTCGTGGGACGATGGAATACATCTTTGTTACGCGTTAAGCGAAATTCCACAGCATTAACACAATCATGATGAACAGTCATTTTGACCTTATAATTATCCACCCATACTGAAAGTAACATTCATGCGTTAAGGTATGGAAACGAAAATGAAAAACTTTTTGAATAAAGAATGCGAGAAACGAGAGCGTCGTAGTGCACTTGACACCAGAAAGATTCGGTCAAGGTATTGTTGCCCAGAGTCAAACCAAACGTTGATATTACCACTGGCGGTTGGTCGGTCACGATACATACGACATACTTACACGTATAATAGAATACAATGATCCCGCAATACACACGTTGTATGCACGATCACCGCCTGAGTATTATTACAACAAACCCAGTCTTTGAAGAATATCAATAAATGCATTTCACCAAAATTGCAAATTCCGACGAATTCACGTGGAACTTGATGGAATACGTCTTCGTTAACTTTATGCGAAACTCCACAGCATTAACACAATCATGATGAGCAGTAATTTCAACCCTACAATTATCCACCCGTACAAAAGATAACATTCATGCCTCAACAAATGGAAACGAAAATGAAAAACTTTTTGAATAAAGAACGCGAGAAACGAGGGCGTCGTTGTGCACTTGACATGAGAAAGATTCGGTCAAGGCATCGTTCCCTACAGTCAGACGAAACGTTGATATTACCACTAGCGGTTTGTCGGTCACGATACATACGACATACGCATAATAGGATACAATGATCCCGCGCCACCGGGGTGTGGGTGCGCGCGCGAGCATTGGCGCGAGCTATCCGGCAAGGAAAGCAATTTACCACTGCCGTATACTGGGTGGCCGGAGAACGCGAGACCTCGTTTCCGGCTGACGACATTCCGTGTGTCAATGCACGTTTTACGTTCACGTGTGAAAGCGTCGCAACTCCCCTACTCTTTCTCTTTCTCCCATTGCCACCCACCATTTGCCCGGCTTTCTCCATCGCTCCCGACATTCGCCCCGTTCCATCTCGTTTGGCCCTGTCCCACGTACAGACGCCACCAGCTAGCAGCGAGAAAGGGTGAGGAAGGAGTTAATCCTACTCCTTGCAAGCACCTACAGGGCCGCGGTGCAAAGAGGGCTGAGCACTGCGTAAATCGCGCTTAGCTTCCACTCAGCTCCTCCAGCTAGAGATGTGTCATCCACCCCTAGCGCTCGTTCTTTTTCTTCTCCTGTATATACTGCGTACGTGCAAGCCACCCCTAACAGCCTCTTTCGGCCACCGCTGACGCGTACACTTAACGCACGTTAAACGGAAAATCGCCGATTTTCCGCTGCTTTCAATATCGCAGGCAATTTAGCGTCAGGCAGCTACTCGGATTTTAATATAAAAAAATGCATGTAACACGCCTTCCGGACATTAACCTGTCAACGGTTCATTGCATGTCCGCGTTTCATTGCTCGTAACAAGCAGCTCACGTTATGACAGTTCCGCGCGCGTCGGCGGGATATAGCCGTGCAAAAATATTGTCAGACAGGCTTACGAGGAATGGAGTGCCGCAAACTTAAACACGTTTGACACGGCGTAGAACGAGATTACACGACGATTTTAACCAGATTTCCGACGTCGACGCGTGAACGCACAGAAGCCGCGAAGTGCATTCGTGGCGTTTACGTCGAAAGTGCTCGACGACGAATGGACCACTGTACTTGAAACACATCGCCTGGCATGCGCCTGGCAGGTGTTTTATCGCGGCGTCGCGATGTAGCGAGATTACAAGATTTTTCGAATGGACTTTTACGAACGGCTCTCACTGCCGCATCACACTCGTGCCTATACGCTCATCCCTCATAGAAAATTAATCGTTGACGCCTGTGCGTTCCACGTAGCTTCCATCTGCGCGACTTTTCCTTTCAAATATTTATAGCCCAGCACTTCCGATGGCTTGTTCTCCCTATCGCGTTAAAGGTTTCGCGCGATTTACGCGACCCGTCATCTCTGCAGGATACTTTTACCCTCGCTGCCGCTTTACGATTTTTTCATCCGTATCATATTGTATCGCCGAACACTCGACGTCACGTTCAAAGTGCTGTGACAATGGCGAGAGAGAATGATATAGAGAAAGACATAGAGGAGCACGTTAACCGAAAAATATTGTCGTGAGCCAAAATTCTCCACATTTCGCAGCAGCGTCGATCCGAACAGGATTTTTTTGACATTACGCCCTCTCTCGTACTTGTCGCATTCCGCTGCAGCTTCCGAAGCGAGAGACATCTGCGCGTGACAATGCGACGCGTATTTTTACCGGACAATAGAATAAGCCCGTTCTGTAATTACTCGTTGACAGACGTGCTTCGCCAACAAACGCGAGCCGGACGAAAAATGGGCTTGTACACCCACACACTTGAAAGATGAGAAGAACCCGTTCCTAGCTCGCATACCGACGGTACGTATCGTTCTTTAATCGAGTGCAAAGCGGCGGTTGCAAAGAAAAAGAGACGTTAAGCAAAGCAGCCGAAAAGAGAACGAAACAAAATGCGACCCAAGTCGCTGTGCCGAAATTGTAAAAATTTTAGGTCAACCCCGAAGGTAAAGTTTCGTCTGGGAATTTTTGCTCGTAAACTCCGGGGGTGAAGGTTTTCGAATTCCAGGAACGTATCTCGTGCCCGGGGAACCGTCGGGGATTTGATTTTAATTCCACAGTACTGCGCTCACTCTCCCCGTGCGAGAGCGCGCACGCGGCACTTGTTTTTTTACTCACCACTACCACCGACGTTCTCTCCGCACTTTTTCTTTTGCCACTATTTTTATTCCACAATGAGAGACAGAGAGAAACAGGGAAAATGCCAGAAATGGAGAGAAAAAAAGAGAATGTGTTCACGCGTATACACCGATAGCATCCCTATACATATTTTCCCCATTCTCGAATCTACATGAATAACGAACCTCAAATTTCCACGCCACTCATAAATTCAGTGGGAAACCGTTACGGCTCGTTTTCGATGGGATTTGAAACTCTTGGGGTCCCGATGTCGTGCATCGTCTCGTACCGCATCCTTTTTCCTCTTTTAGCGTCGGCAAACGCTTCGATGCCGTCTGACTTTTTGGCCGATTGCGGAATTTAAAATTGAAATTGGGCGCAGTAAAGAATCTCACGCATCAGGAGTCACAGAGGAAACGAACGAACGGATGTTTATGTACGTCGCGAAGATTTGTATGGACGGGCGCATTCAATTCCGTATTTTCAAAACGTAGATCCAGCATTGCTTACCATGAATTTAATGTAACTGTTTTGAACGTTTTTGTACGACGAAGGGTATTATAACATTTCACTGAAATTATGTGTGATGCTGCGCATATTAAGGGTTTTACACGATTAACGAATATAAAAGTCCTATTAACTTCTGCCTAGAATGAGAATAATATATTGTTCTTTTCCCACGACTTTATATTATTTCGTCACATTTTTCCAACATTATCGTTTTACTTCCCAATTCAATTTTTAAGCCTTTTTTCCCATTCAAATGAATTCATTAGTCGGTGCTGGTAATTCATTACCCCAATTTTCCGGATTAAAACAAATTCTCGAAATATTACTTTGAAATATTTTAATACCTTTCCGGTCCCAGGAAATCATTTCCAAGCTCTCAGAATAAATCCTATTACGACGAGCTGTGGAAGCCATGCATGCACCACACAATTCCTCTAATTTTTTTGCGATACGCCATACGTTGCATGCAGCTTAACTAATCATGACACGTAAAAGGAGTATTCAAAAATATTGTAGCATGAACCTGCGACTGTGGCCAACCTACTCGATTGTCGATTGTCATGTAAATATCGAGAGTAAATTAATTCCAGAGACGACCGCGTTAGGTGCGAAATTCAATGCAATCCTACAAATTTGCATGGTTCTCGATTTATTGTCGCATAATCGCCAGTGCGCTTCTACACAATGCTCGACTAATTTCGGGGATAGTCTTAGTCGTATGCTAATCATTCGAAAATTGGTATCGATCGGTCGGCTTCTTGCGAGTCTATGTCGCCTGCTAAACGTCAATATCGGAACTTTCAAAACTTGTCCCAACCCTTTGATCTTCCTAGAGTCTTAAGTCGCAGAAGTTGCTTCTTATTTAAACGATCCTCTTCGCTGCCTTTGACGTGCATACGTAAATGATACCGAAGCGAACGTTTTTCTACAGTATCATATCGCTTTATTCTTTCATTATATTGCGTTCTCATGAAAATTGTCATCCCTGTGCATTCTTTATTGCCTGATCAACACAATTAAATATTGAATGACAGGCAGTTGGTAATTGTGTTCGTTAAAGGGGGCAAATTTGATCAGTCGCGTTTGCGGACACATAAGCGCACGGAAGCAGATTAAAAAAAGGTACGTCCATGTACTTTGCTGGAACGATACCGCGGGACGTAACACAACGTTGTTCGCGAAGGCATAAATCCCCGGTAATCGCACAATAAATTATGATGGCACCGTGCGTGACGTGACAAACTGACGTCCATTTAGTGGCGTAGCACTGCGATCCATCCTCGGCCGCAAATATGAAGGAAAATTTGGCTTAACGACGTCGGCGTTAACCTTTCGACCATACACCGCTCAGAGCGCCCAACGCAACACACCATTTCGCAGTGTGATCGCTTAATAAATCAGTTTAGCGCATTGGCGGCCGCGCAATCCAACAACCAAAATACGTAATGACAGAATTTCCGCGATGTCTAATTAGGACGCTGGGAGTCGACAAATCACGCCAAAATGTAGGCTTAATTGACACTACTGAAATATATTGACAGACCCGCGTGCGGGTGCTAACGATTTTCGAGCCCCAGTTTCATACGCCGCGGCCATATGGACGTATCGCGTTGTACATTATCGGATGCATATTACTACGTTACACATTTTGAACGGCCACCGTATTATGTTACTTCCGATCCTTTCTGCGCAGACCCAACATTTGTCAAAACAAACAAATAGTCGCGAACTGTCAATAACACGGCAGATGCGATATGTGCTCATGTTACAATGGTCCGCGTGACAAAAGAAATCGTACAGACAAGCTCGAAAGCGGGCTTAACTCATTGCGTACGCATCACGAGAAATCTCGTCTTTAGCAAACCAAACGTTGAGGCCGGGTGACGAGACTTGAAGAGTTGAGAAATTAAACATAATAATATTGTAGGATGTGTGATTTTGTACGAACGAGTAATGAGAAAGTGTGCGTATGAGAGAGAGAGAAAGCGAGAGTGAGAGTGTGAGAAAGAATGCATGTATCTATTTCGTTATTAGGAATGTTCTAGAAACCAATCAATATAAAAGTGTTGAGCGCGATAATAAAAGAAGCGAGTCTTTGCGAAACCTTCAAGCGTAACAGTGTGCACCTCATAGCGAATATTTAGAGATTAACAGCGAATGCATTTAGTGAGTTTTGAGCGAACATTTATTAGAGTTTAATACCGAGTGAAGTGCGAGAAACATTACAACTACTACTTTTGTGTTTAAAACTGTTTAATATCATTCCAATCAAAAAATCCTACAATATTGTCATTATTACGATACCAAGGTAACGAAGCCTTTCGTGAGCTTGTAACAGAAGACTCGCGAAATAAATGTAGGATTTAGATTGGAATGATATATTAAACGGTTTTAATCACAAAAGTAATGGCTATAATGTTATTCGCACTGCACTCTGTATTAAACGCTGACAAAGATTCACTCAAAACTCGCTAAACACATTCGCTGATAATCTCTAAAGATTCGCTAAGACGCACACACCGTTACTCTTGAAAGATTCGCAAAGACTCACTTATTCTAATATCGCGCTCAACACTTTTATACTGTTTGGTTTCCATGATAGTAAATTCTTTCGAGAACATTCCTAATAACAAATATAGACACATGCATTCTTTCTCACTCTCTCACTCTTTCTTTCTCTCTCTCATACGCACACTTTCTCATTGCTCGTTCATACAAAATCACACATCCTACATAAATGAATGTCGAAATGCCGAAACATTAGAAAACAATCGGCCAGTATCACAATTACATCAGTGAATCCGGTCCATTAGTTTATCGTATCTTATAAAATATTTTATTATTGTGCATTTTATTATTGGAACGATAGCATTTTAATTTGTGAGGAAACAGTTTTCGAATTAGTTCACAAAATAAACCCTAATTCTAAAAAAGTCAAATATATCTCATGGAAATGAACAAAATGAAATCCAAAATGAATTATTGTTTGATGATTTATCTGATGTACCAAATAACATTTCAAGTGAAAGTGAACTTAGTGAAATTTTAGAATCTATAGTGTACGGATATAAGATGTTAGGTGTCGTCGAAGCGGGATGCGGAATTATATTAAGTTGAATAATTTATTTAAAGATAAATGAAACACTAAAATATAAATATAAATATAAAATAAAGTAAAACTATAGCAATTCGACTACGATTCGGTAAACGGTAAGAAAACGAATCTATACTGGACTGAACTACACTCTGAACTTGACTGATCTAAACTGAACTATAACTGAGTGACAACTCGACTTAAACTGAAACATAACTGAACGACAACTTAAAACTGACTGACAACTTAAAACTGAACTGAGACTGGGCTCGCGTCGTAAATGGGTCCGCCTTTTATACGGACCTCTACGGCCTTACCTTAATCGACGCCTTACTTACCTTACCTTTTATGCGACGCATCTACGGCCGCTTTCCTGATGCTACAATAGTAATATTTAAGAATATTTTAGAAATGCGAATTAAAAAAATGCATGTATGCAATGCACAAAGTTATCTTGGAACGCTCGAAAATATGCGGGCCCTGAAAGCACGTTGGGCGAGCAGCGTGCCGTACGCAATGAGTTAACGAGGAGAATAAAATTATCTTTTGACACAGCGGGCCCTGCCGTCGATAAAACGTCTTAAAATGGTTGGCACGGTCAGTTTCAGGACGGCGGATCGAGCGTGAGCGTTCTCCAGTGGGTGCCGACGGTTGATGACGAAGGAAAATTCCTCGCCTGTCGCGCCGAGAATCCAAAATTGCCGGAAGCAGGAATCGAGGACCGATGGAAACTGAAAGTATACTGTGAGTACTCTGTTTTCCTGTCGATAGCCTTTGGCCTGCGTGGGCGACTCGCGGCGGTCTCGCTCCGAACGACCCCAGTAGCGGAATGAATTCGATTATCCCAATAAATTTCTGAAAGCCGAAGCGCGCGGGCAAATCTCTTCCGCGACAAAAGAAAGGGGAGCTTCCGCACCACCGATCGGAATTTCATTCGAACGCTTTCGAACGGCCCCGGTCGTACGATCGCCTTCAGACAAGGTTCCTCGTAATTCTCGGCCGTCTTTAAAGGAAAATGGTTGTGATCGTACGATATGGAGCGCTTACTCTGTCTTTCTCTACCATCGTCTCTCGACCTTCTGTACTGCTCACCCTCCTTTGCCTTGTCGACCAGGAGGGGCAGGTTAAACGGCCGTGATTTAAGCGGCTCATGGAATAAGATAGGTGACCTTATTACATTGATTTCCTGAGAGCTAGTAGCGTTTATCTTTGCCATCGATTTTCGGACAATGACGATCGATGACACGACACGCCAGACGTTTGCGTTGTATTTACCAGCGGGCACGATAAGTTATTGCATTCGGCGTTAACGAAAGTGAGAAGCGATTAACACGTTGACTGCCACGGTGGTCACCGATGACCGGCGCAAAAAATTTTATTAAAAATGCAAAAAATTCGCATTGAAGCCTATTTGCAATCTTATAAGGGCAGTTAATATTTGAACGGTGCTTCAATACTTTGGCTTCTAACGACTGTGCGTTACCTTTATTTTGCACGATTTATTCATACTTTGCACTATTTCATTGCATTGCGGTTTTAACATAGCAAAATATGCTTGGCACTCAACGTGTTAATAAACGGATGGAATCTGTTAACATTTTGGCTGCCGTGATAGTCACCGCTGACCGGGGCAAGCGATTTACTAAAAATCCAAAATATTCGCAATGGGTAGTAATAAGTATTTTGTAAATTCAGTTATTATTAGAATAGAGATGCGATCCTTTGGTCTCCAATACCTGCACATTATTTACATTTTGCATAATTCAGTCAAACGCTGTAGTATTTCATAGGATCGCCGTTTCTAATACGGCAAAATACTATAGATTATGATTGAATTGTGCAAAATGAAAATAATGCGAAGGTATCGGAGACCAAAGAATTTAATCACTATTTAATATTAACACTTTGACTGCCGTGATGGTCACAGTTGGCCGGCGCAGGAGATTTTCCTGAAGATCCAAAATATTCACAATGAGTAGCAATAATTATTTTATAAATGCAGTTATTGTTAGAATAGTGATGCGATCCTTTGGTCTCCAATACCTCCACAGTATTTACATTTTGCATAATTCAATCAATCGCTGTAGTATTTCATAACATCGCCGTTTCTAATACAACAAAATACTAAGATTATGATTGAATTGTGCAAAATAAAAATAATTCAACGGTATCGGAGACCAAAGAATTTAATCACTATTTAATATTAACACTTTGACTGCCGTGATGGTCACAGTTGACCGGCGCAAGAGATTTTACTGAAGATCCAAAATATTCGCAATGGGTAGCAATAATTATTTTATAAATGCAGTTATTGTTAGAATAGTGATGGAATCCTTTCGTCTCCAATACCTGCACATTATTTACATTTTGCATAATTCAGTCAAACGCTGTAGTATTTCATAGGATCGCCGTTTCTAATACGGCAAAATACTATAGATTATGATTGAATTGTGCAAAATGAAAATAATGCGAAGGTATCGGAGACCAAAGAATTTAATCACTATTTAATATTAACACTTTGACTGCCGTGATGGTCACAGTTGACCGGCGCAAGAGGTTTTCCTGAAGATCCAAAATATTCACAATGAGTAGCAATAATTATTTTATAAATGCAGTTATTGTTAGAATAGTGATGGAATCCTTTGGTCTCCAATACCTGCACATTATTTACATTTTGCATAATTCAGTCAAACGCTGTAGTACTTCATAGCGTCGCCGTTTCTAATACGGCAAAATACTATAGATTATGATTGAATTGTGCAAAATGAAAATAATGCGAAGGTATCGAAGACCAAAGAATAGAATCACTATTTAATATTAACACTTTGACTGCCGTGATGGTCACAGCTAACCGGCGCAAGAGATTTTATTGAAGATCCAAAATATTCGCATTGGCTAGCAATAAGTATTTTATAAGTGCAGTTATTATTAGAATAGTGATGCGATCTTTTGGTCTCCAATACCTGCACCATTTTTGCATTTTGCACAATTCCGTCAAAGGCTGTAGTATTTTATAGCATCGCCGCTTTAATATAGCAATATACACACGGCAGTCAACGTGTTAAGTATTCAGTGCTGCAAGTGCTAGAAAACACGGCAAAGTGTGCGAACGACGTTGTACTCATGTATTAGCCCTCTATATCGGTAATGGAATGAGCAAAATTAATTTGCTTGGAAAGCAATTACCGTCATTTGCGTACGTGACGTAAATGCGGTCACTATCACTAAATTGAAGCCTATGCCTTCATGTTCTGACGTGCAACTGTTCGTGATAGAAGATTGACAGCAGGAGTAATTGAAGTGTCAGCAGTTCTATCTCTCTCTATGGCGGTGCAATAAGGTGCATTCGGTTGTACGCGCATTTCATCATGCCGTGGAATTCAGTCAACAGAATCTGTGTGACAAAGCAAAGCTGGCAAGAGATGTCTAACGGCGTGTAAGGCGATGTTTATAATTAATATTAACATCTTTGGACTATGCTTGCGACAAAGCGTCCTTGCTAATGAAGCGATGAAACTATTGCAGACCTGCTACAAAGACATCGGAACAAGACTGGACAACAAATTTCAACGCGATACACACGTTTCAAGCACGGTCAACGTCTGAATATTATTACAGGAAACCTAATCTTTCAAAGATGTCAATAAATGCATTTCACCAAAATTGCAAATTCCGACTAATTCACGTGGAACTTGATGGAATACGTCTTCGTTACGCGTTAAGCGAAATTCCACAAAATACCAGCCACAAATCGGATCCCGTGCGCGATTCCATTTAATCCAGGCCGTGGGTCTGCAATAAGTCTACCATTCTTTATTGGAAATACTGTGTATCGAATATTACTTTTCGTTTATGCTTCATATCGATTCATTTGCGGTGGATGAAGGAGGAAAGCGAATTTGTAAATCCCATTACTGTATCGTTAAAAGCACGTTTACAAAACGCACTCGTACTTCGGCAAATTTGCAAAGTACACTTTACCTACCCTCCGTGCTAATCCAATATGAAAACATGTGGGCTTTTCAAATGTTTAGAAAATACCGGCGAGGGCGCGATCATATTTAGTTCAGAAACATCGATATCGAGGTAGAACCGAGCGCTGTGAGAAAGCAAGCGCAATGGCGAGCATTTCTGACAGGATGAAACAGAGTTTTCACCCCTGACACGAAGCTTACGGCGTGGAAGTGGTCTTCTCCGCTGATGACGCGACAAACTGAGAACAGAAGCTCCTTCGGGAGTGTCGTGAGCTGTAAGAGAAGTGTAAGCGGTACATCTCGAATTGTCTGGATGACGCTTGAACGTAGTATTACAGTGCACGGAGGCTATACGGACGTTAAACTCGCGTTCGATGGGTTTTGGTCACACATAGGTATGAAGGAGACGCATGTACCCGAATGGGCTGCACATAGAGAAGAGGTCTTACTACGAAATTATGTAGCTCTCCAATCTGTCGCACGGCGTTTGCCTGTATAACGGTGCGCCGGGAACGTCTGCTCGTTCGCTGCAGATACGAGCTATCGTTATCCGTTTATTTACGACTACCCACGTGATAGGCCAGTCAATGTATCCGGTATTATCCCCGCTCCCAGTCTGCACGCGGCGGACATTTGGCATTAGTCCGATTGGTACTCACGGTAGCCCGCACGGCCCCGAGGAATCTCCCGGAGCATCTCGTCCTTTCGTCGATAAACTACGCCAAATGCGCCTGACGGAGGACCTATTCATCCGAGACGTCGATATGTAAGAGTAACATAGGTGTCATGTCTAAACCTACACATCATCGGTCGCGTTATTAACACGTTGAGTGCCATGCGTATTTTTAACCCTTTGAGTGCTGAATATTTCTGGCCAAAGCGTTCTCTGAGGACGAAATACTTTTCGCCAATGTGAACTCTGTTAACACGTTGACTGCCATGCGTATTTTGCTGTATTAGAACGGCGATGCTATAAAATACTACAGTGTTCGACTGAATTATGCAAAATGTAAATGATGTGCAGGTATTGGAGACCAAAGGATCGCATCCCTATTCTAATAACAACTGTGTTTATAAAATAATAATTGCTACCTATTGCGAATATTTTGGATCTTCAGTAAAATCTCTTGCGCCGGTCAGCGGTGACCATCATGGCAGTCAAAGTGTTAGTTGATTATATAAGGCGCAACCAAGTTCTAATGATAATTCTTAATTTATACAAAATTAAATAATGCGAGAAAATTATTTTATAAAGAACGCATCTGTATTCAGCCCATACATTGATAATTGTGGCTGCGATAGGTAAGAAATAGAAACGATTGGAAAACGCATATATCGCCCATAGTTGACACCAATAGATTTCGGCGGACGCATATATGCGTCCATAGCAGTCAAAGGGTTAAGGAAATCCCAGTCAGGCCACGCGCGCTGTTTAGAAGCATTCGTATTGTGGTATAGCAATGCACTACTAACAGATTGAAATTTACTCGATACAGGTATGCAGATATATTAGGGACATTCTTTCTTATCGTAGTAGGAGATGTTTACATTTAGAAAGAAATGCTTATGGGCATTCATTCAACACATTATGCGCCAAATTTGTTTTGTTTTGTTTATTGTTTGGCCCGAAGGATAAGATTTTATTGAAATCGGTTTGCTGCCGGGATTCTGCTTGGCTTATGACAAAGTAGTACATACATATTAGAAATGCGACTCAATCGGGTAGAGCAATGGTTAGAAAAATGACTAAACAAGTCGCCACATTTTGTGATACATGCAAAGGACAACCATTTTTATGTTTACCGTGTTTCAATAAAATTCATTAAAATTTTTTGATAAAAAATCCAAAAATGCATTAGTAATACAATCTTGTAATAAATACAAATAAAGTAAATTTTAAATAAATTTTCAGTAATTACTTAAAACAATGTAAATTTTTGGTTTTATATCATATCTTCCACTGTCAGTCACCAGTGACTGACGCGGCCTAAACGGAAAGTTCAGTGTCAGTCACCGATAACTGACATGGCACTCAACGTGTTAAGATATCAATTAGCCCAGCACTGTTCGATTGCAGTTTCGGCAAAAACGGTTTGCTAAAAATGTAAAAATGTAGGTAGGATTTAAACTGGAATAATATTGTCTAAACGGCCTTAGTTACAAACGTAGTAACTATATTTGCACTTCTATGTTACACGCACTATACTATTATAGTATACTATTATATTATATATATGTTACCGTGAATGACCGAAATTGGAGAATGTCGACTTTCACCGGTGAATGTCAACAGATACCAAATACGTCGGTGAAAGATCGAATATTTCATTACGTTGTTGTACATTCGGACCCTCTCTGGTGTGTGTCGACCATTAGTGCATGGTGAATGTCAACATTTACCGGTGTAAGTCAGAAATAAGGGTATTTAGCAAATATTTCGGACACCAAGCGACTATGTGAATGTTGACATTCACCGGTGAAAGTCGACATTCTCCAGATTTCGGTGTTTCACTGTAACATATATGTATACTAAATTAACACTTTGACTGCCATGATGGTCACCGGTGACCGACGCAAGAAATTTTACTGAAGATCCAAAATATTCACAATGGGTAGCAATTATTATTTTATAAATGCAGTTGTTATTAGAATAGTGATTCGATCCTTTGGTCTGCAATACCTGCACATTATTTACATTTTGCATAATTCAGTCGAACGCTGTAGTATTTCATAGCATTGCCGTTCTAATATAGTAAAATACGCTTGGCAGTCAAAGTGTTAACCACTTGCGCTGGAAAGACGTGCCATGCACGTCGTAATGCTTTTGTCACAGAATCGCCAACGACGTGGTATGTACGTCGTCATGCGATTGTCACAGAAACAAAAACGACGTGCATGTATTTTATAATCAATCGATGCTCTATATTCCCTTCAAAAAACTATAAAAAGTCCTAGGTCGAAAATAAATTAGTTTAGAAAACATAAATCTTTTTCCGATTTCTCTGAGGCATCGAACACTGTGTGACGCTTCTCAGCGAGTTACACTAGACCGTTCTGGTGTACGCGTCGGTGAATTTTTTGCCAACGCAAGTGGTTAAACGCTGACACGCTGACACTTCCAAAAGATTCGCCAAAACTCGCTAAACTCACTCGCGGACACACTCGCGGATATTCTCTGAAGGACTCGCTTGTAGACTCACTAAGACGCACTGACTGATATTCTCGAAAGATTGGAAGAGGCTCGCTTGTCTGAACATCGCGCTCGACCCTTTTATTCCGTTTCGTTTTCATGACAATGAATTTGTTCTGGAATCTTCCTAATAACACATACATAGCCATGCATTCTTTCTCACTCTTTCTCCCTCATACGCACACTCTCTCATTACCTATTCGCACAAAATCACACATCCCACATGTATAATAAAAATTAGTCATTGCGCAGCTGAAAGAATTCCGACTTGAGCTATATGACAGGGTGTGTAATAAAAAGAAATATCCAGCTGGCCGCGAGAAAAGTGTTGCGAAATGCTGGTTTGACGATAAATACGTTCTCTGCGGCAAAAAGTTCCCCAAACACGTTTACACACTTTTGTAAACTCTACCGTCGTCGCGCGGCCGTAATTTCATCCTGAAAGTGAGGCGACGCTCTACTTTCTCCGCTTTTCCGTCTCGCCCCTTTCGCTGCATTTAGCGTAAACGGGGATGCTAACGGGGTGTGGATATCACTTTGGTACGTTGATAAAAGTTTTGCCCCTTTTATCCGTTGTCTCTCTCGGTCACCGTGCTTCCTGCTAATTCTCACGCTTACTCCCATGCTCTGCTCATATCTTCCTGTCAATGCAATTCAGCACTAGCACACGGGCGCGAATACAATGAATCGCAAATATTACCGCTACATCGTAGCACGAAACGCGAATATCTTTCGTTATTCACATGCACGCTCGAGGAAACGCGAAGGCTTATAACGAAAAGCACCCGGGAATCTTGACGATTTATCCGACCCAAATTCCGCCCGTACGTTCCTACAGCTACGAACATTACGATTCCACCTGTAACATGGCGAGGCACGTTCCTAAAACAGAATACGGCAGCAAATAGCTCTGCAGTTATTCCCCCGGCGGTGACAACGTAGCAGCCAAACGTTCTCACCGCCGACTTTTGGTGGGAAATATCCGGCGCAAAATAACATTTCGCGCACGGCAAACCGTTGATCCGTGTGATTCGCAATTTTCCTTTATTTTTTTCCCCGCCAAGCTGACGTTCGACGGCCTCGCGAGATCGAGTGGCTCGCCGAGAAAATGGTCGGCCATTATTATTATAAAGCGGCCCATAACTGCGCCGTTTAGCCCACCTAAACGATACAGAGATGAATCTATCAATGTCAGACCGTGGCCGTTAGTGGTAACGATACGTTGTTCATCAGGCATGGGCGCACAGCAACGGCTCGGCATTCCGTCACTTGTAACGTGCGTCCGATGTGATGTAACACCGACTAGATTCGCACACAACGGATTACAGGGGTCTACGAATTGTCTGCTCGCACGTTTTATCCCTTTTACCCGGGCAAAGTACCCGCTTCTCTCGCGTTCCTAAACAAATCTTTCTTATTAAACGCAAATTTCTTACGTGTGATTAACACTATAGATTATGATTGAATTGTGCAAAATGAAAACAACGCGAAGGTATCGGAGACCAAAGAATTTAATCACTACTTAATATTAACACTTTGACTGCCGTGGTGGTCACAGTTGACCGGCGCAAGAGATTTTACTGAAGATCCAAAATATTCACAATGAGTAGCAATAATTATTTTATAAATGCAGTTATTGTTAGAATAGTGATGCAATCCTTTGTTCTCCAATTCCTGCCCATTATTTTCATTTTGCATAATCCAATCAAACACTGTAGTATTTCATAGCATCGCCGTTCTAATACGGCAAAATACTACAGAATATGATTGAATTGTGCAAAATGAAAATAATGCGAAGGTATCGGAGACCAAAGAATTTAATCACTACTTAATATTAACACTTTGACTGCCGTGGTGGTCACAGTTGACCGGCGCAAGAGATTTTACTGAAGATCCAAAATATTCACAATGAGTAGCAATAATCATTTTATAAATGCAGTTATTGTTAGAATAGTGATGCAATCCTTTGGACTCCAATTCCTGCCCATTATTTTCATTTTGCATAATTCAATCAAACGCTGTAGTATTTCATAGCATCGCCGTTCTAATACGGCAAAATACTACAGAATATGATTGAATTGTGCAAAATAAAAATAATGCGAAGGTATCGGAGACCAAAGAATTTAATCACTACTTAATATTAACACTTTGACTGCCGTGGTGGTCACAGTTGACCGGCGCAAGAGATTTTACTGAAGATCCAAAATATTCACAATGAGTAGCAATAATTATTTTATAAATGCAGTTATTGTTAGAATAGTGATGCAATCCTTTGTTCTCCAATTCCTGCCCATTATTTTCATTTTGCATAATCCAATCAAACACTGTAGTATTTCATAGCATCGCCGTTCTAATACGGCAAAATACTACAGAATATGATTGAATTGTGCAAAATAAAAATAATGCGAAGGTATTGGAGACCAAAGAATTTAATCACTATTTAATATTAACACTTTGACTGCCATGATGGTCACCGGTGACCGACGCAAGAGATTTTAAGGAAGATCCAAAATATTTGCAATGGGTAGCAATTATTATTTTATAAACGAAGTTGTTATTAGAATAGTGATTCGATCCTTTGGTCTCCAATATCTGCACATTATTTACATTTTGCATAATTCAGTCGAACGCTGTAGTATTTCATAGCATCGCCGTTCTAATATAGTAAAATATACTTGGCAGGCAAAGTGTTAATCCTACGTGTGTCCCGTTTCAATGCCACTAAGAAAAAGCCAAGTTTCGAGTCGTTCATTGCGGTAACGGTAGCCCTGGGCACATGCAGCGCGGAACCAGTTAATTACAAATCCATTTCGCAGGTACACGGCGGTATCTGCGGCACGACTCTCCGCATGGAGCATTTTCCTGTGGGAGTACTTAAAATTTAATATTTAGGAAAGTGACGGATGCGTTCCGGCGCTGCAAAAGATGACCGACCAACCTTAGCGGTGAATTCCTAAATAACGGGAGAAGAGGGAATGCAATTTACTATAGAAAAAGGTGGAATGGAGTATCCGCCGCATCGCCCGTCTCTCGTGGTTAACCCTCTCGAACATAACGCTATGTTCAGCTATACGAGTATGGCCAGGTTGGGGGAAATTTGCGACAACGAGCGTTCTCTATTTGTCGAGGCACCTGTTAATTAGCTTCGCCCCAGTAGATATTATCAAACCAGACTGTATCAAGCAGAGGATGAAAAACATCTCTACAATAATGACCTCTGGAAAAGATTTCGCACATTCTGTTACCTCGATGGATGCACCGGTGGTAAAGTGAATGAGACAAGGGTGGCAAGGACAGTGTGGCAGATTCATCTTGTTACGATTTAAACGTACGGAACCTGTTGTGTTAAGTGGTCCACGAGGTGTGTGAGAATCACTCGATTAACAGTCTGCGCTGCTGCGTACACAATTGTATCTCATTTGGCACCGCAAAATAGCAGTCTGAGGTGACTCTCGAGAACAATAGATTTCACGGACAATGTGGTCAGGCGATACGTAGAGCAGCCCCCGTTTGCCAGCCACGAATTTATGACCACGCAAACCGAAGGTATAGACGGAATTGATTACGAGGGCGAAAGGGGGGAGTTGCAGGTGGGCCACAGTGCATGATCGCGGCCAAATTATTACCCCGAAGCAATGAGAAAACGTCGAAATCTAATTCCTAAAATTCATTCCGATTGTATCCGTTGTCACTTGTGCGACTCGTCATCGCGCTGTACCGACTTAAGATAAATTCCGAGGAACAAAGGATTCCACGGGACACAACTGGCAAGCCAGCGAGTCTCTGCATAGCGGGAGTTCATGACTCCACAGAGCGCAGCAATGACCGGAATGGCTCATCAAGGTGAGTAGACGTGATAATAACGACGTTGACGAAGCAAGTACCTTGCGGAAATGAAAAGCACTCAAAGATTATTCCACATATCTGTATCGCGTCAGAGAAGGAGAAAGAGCCCAGGCAAACTGGAGAGAAGGGAAAGAACAGTTTTGGTTCTGCGTTATTATCCAGTTCATTGTCAACGACCCAGCAACAATTTCCCAGCGGCAACTACCCGGGAGCGATTTAAAAATTCACACCGGCCCTCGTTGCGGCGCTCATCTCTTTACGAAATCACAATCTAAGGGCAATTTCGCAAAAGCACGATCGAACGAGGCGAAGGGCGGGCGAGGGTGTCTGGCTAGCGTGAGTTTATGACCTCCATAGCGAAGGGATGGTCGGAATTGACCATGGACGAGAAAGGGATCGAAGCAGACGGGGGAGAGTTCAACGGCATCGCCCGTGTCACGTGGTTAACGATCTGTTCAGTCGCACGAGGACCGTCGTCCCGGGCGGAATGCGGGACATAGCGCGTGTTCATTTACCGGAAAGCTATTTCCTACCTCCCATTACCGGACGAGCCAACCTCGTGCTCGCACGCAACCGCATACGTGTGTACGTACAAGGGTCGCACACGACACGAACGCCCCTCGGCGAGGGGAACGGAGATAGAGAGAGACAGATCAGCAGTCCCTGTTTCAGACACCAAAAACCTGTGCCTGCGCTACCCACCCGGGATGGCATTCAAAACTCCGAGAAACTCGCGGCAACTCCCGCTGCCGCACAGACGACCGGCTGCGGAGGAAACAGACACCTCAAGTTTTCCCGGAGTTTGCCAATCTGCAGCGCTTCATGCCGAATCGGAAAAGACAGTGCGAGCGCGGAATATTCGCTGTCGCCCGATGTCTGGGTATCGCGCGATTAAATGTTTCGTTATTACTTGAAGCGCAGCGCATCGGGAACATTCGTAGAGATGGGATAGTTAGATGAAGTATCGTTTCGGAGGGGAATAGTTTTCAACTCGACTTCGCCTGCGAGCGTAACAAATGAACCTAAGGGTTTTATCAAAAGTTTCATATTTTATCGATAATCAGGGGAGAAACGTTGTTCAATTAGTAAGATGGAAGTTGTCGTTCGCCGAGAAACGATGCGTATTTAAGAAAGTTTCGCAAGCGTTGCCGACTGCGAAGACTTTTCCGCGAATTAGAGGAACATGTGACTGCAGTCAGACAGTACATTAAAGAGCACACTAGCGAAACGTTATATCTATCTTAAGCTACGTACAGGGTAGTTCGGAAATATTAAAGTTACTTCTCCTGCGGCACGATGTTGCCCGAAAAGGAAGAAGATGCTTATTAGCGACTTCCAAGTTGCCGGCAGAGGGAAAATGATATTCTCGAATCTTGGGCGGAACTTCTCTGTAACGGGCCTTAAAAGTCCGGCGATTGTACGAAAAGTTTGACACTCCGTAGAAGACTCGGATGGATTAGGGAAACGTAATAGAAAGAATATGTTGCCCCTCTTCCGGAGCGGAAGTTTATAAGTGCAATGCCGCGAAAAACTGTGCCAAGTTTTATCAAAAGTTAGCAACTTCCGAGAATCCTAGATGGATTAGAAACTGAAAGCCGGAATACTCGCCACTACTGTGTCCATTAGGCAAAACTGGGGTGCAATCAAGGATGCAATGACAAGAAACCCCGTTCTTTATCTGCGCTCATTCTACCTCGCCACGAAAATTCGATTCTCCTCCACCACCGATATAAATCTTACGTTAGCGAGAAAGTTTATCGTGCCGACCGTTGCCCGACGTTCATCGAGGAAACCGCCAACGCCGCTAAGCGTTGAAATGTAATTTTTCATCGGAAGTATGCGCAATTAATTCGAAAGCGTCGGAGCGCACGGCAGATTTGGGATTTGAGGGAAAATAAAACGGCCGATGAGATACAAAAATGATTTCTCGACACCCATCCAGCACGCAAAATTCTCACAGCCCAACACTGGGACGATCACCGGCACCGTAGTGACCGACCCACTCCACAAATCACGCCGCGCGATAAATGTTCACCGCCGGTTTTACCCAGTTATTTATTACCACGTGCAGCTAAGAGCTGAAAGTGGGTACTCCCGGCACGAGTGTACACTTGCGTACATACTTGCGTAACTCAATGTATATATGCCGGATACTTTGGCGGCGTGTTTTATTAGCGCTTGCGGCAAAGAAAACCGAGCCCGGGAGGTTGAACGGAAAGGAAGAGGGTGAGAGTCGGCCAAAAAGGTGAACGCCGACGACGCAGAATTATACCTAAATATGCATAAACCATGCCAAGCGAAGCAAACGGTTTAGAGCTTTTGCGGAATTTTTATTTCGTTTATTCGGCTTTGTGGCTTTCTGCTATTTCCGCGCGCGAATAATGCTCGATAGTAATCCGTGTATTTGCGCGCAAAAAAGCTTATAACACGAACTCTTGGTGTTCAAGACGGTAAGCGGATGCACCAAACCGTAATTGTCTGTTCAATTAAATTCTTTTTTAAATCGCGGTATTAAACAGTACGAATCTAACTGCTATCTTCGGGAAATTATCGTGAATATATAAAAGATAAATAGCGTGTGCCATTTGCATACTTATACGCTCAGTACAATATTTTCCGTTGGTGAAATGTTGACTTTGGTGATGCTGATGAAGGAACTATCACAAAGAAAAGACATGTTATTATCCCGAACGTGCTTGAAAATCCACTATGTCACGTTTCATAACACGCCTCGACGAACTGGATGAATGGTATCAAAAATCGTCTGTTCCTTGTTTCCATTTTAAGAACTCGTAATAGAGAATGTACGCAAACACGTTAATAACCATAATACCCTATAATCTATGGTATTTCATGGTTGCCGAGAACAATACCATAAAACACCCGTTATAATCAATAACGCACTCATACACCTGTGAATCATTTGTGAAATTGCTACTACGAATGTCAATCAGAATTTATCCCTCCGCTGTTTTTAATTGAAAGCATCATTTTTGACACACAGATTATTCCAATTACTGTCGATGTTATCATTTCCGCGATTGCGATTTGGACGTAATTTACGCTTTACCAATTAAAAAAGCTTTTAAATAAAAATCACATTTTTACATATTTACACCGAATGTGTGATTTATCCACATTGGCGAAAAATAAACGTCATTTTTATTATTATTTGTTTCAAACAATTCAGCAACCCTATATACCAAAGAAAATTTATTAACAGCCTCACTTGGGTGTGCCCAATTAATTTTACGCGTATATACAATTACGCCAACTCGCACGAACTTTCGGTCCTCGACATTAAAGTGTAGATATTCCGAAGGACTTGCGTCGACTCTGTAGACAACGCCACGCTATTTCCACTTGCACAAAATAGGCGAAGTTTCAGAACTTGTCCTACATAAATCTTGAATCCGGGTTACACTAGGAGCATGGCAACGATCAGATGCAATCACATCGAATGCACAGCAACGACGAAGAGTCCCAGGTCCCAGGTCATCCCTATTTAACCAGCCATTTTGCTAGCAAAAGGCATGTCTATGCGTCCTTATCGTTTCTAGTCATTAAAATCCAAGTTCAGCAAACAAACTTTCCTGGTAACCCTCGCGCATGAACATCCGTCCAACTGAAATCTTCATACTCAAGACTCATACCTCTGACACGAATGAGTTTCCATGCGCTGGTACCGCTAAATACGAGGGCTATTTGAAAAGTTTCTGGCCTTTTTAAGAAAACATTTAACCCTTTGCACTCGGACATGTTTCTTCACGAAGTAGCGAATAGCGCAACATTTCCTTTAAAATGGTATAGTTTTGAAAAAAAAATACTCTGCTCAAATCATGTTTTGCATACAACTTTGCTGATACATTTATGTTGAAACAAAATTGAAATTTTAAAGCCTATTTTTGAATGCGTCATAGTTCATTCACCAATGTACATTGCGGGTTTATTTAAACACATATCGCAGCAATAACTTGTTTGTGATCCTTCCCATGTCATTTTTTCTTCCGAGCATATACAATGTTTATACAATAACTTGCAGTTTATCATTCAGCCTATTGCAGGAATATATAGATGGTTGTTCTTGCAGTCGCTACAATTCTCCTCTCAGTTTATTGACCACGAATTTACTAAATATTAAATAGCACACAGATTATTAATTCTATCTCATTGCCTTAACTTGTAACTCCCCGGAAAAATCTTAAGGAAACAAATATTTGAACAAACGTTTTTTGTACATACAATTTCCTCAGTAATAATACGAAGTATCTTCGTGTCCCCTCAGAGGGGACAGTCGAGTGCAAAGGGTTAAGATACATTTGGTCCAACATTTCTCCCAACCTTTTGAACCGTCAAAAAAAATTGATCGTCTAAACCTGAAAAATACTGGTTTACAGCGTTTTCCACCTCTGTATTTGACTTATATTTCTTTGCCCCAAGACATGTTTTCAAATTAGGAAACAGGAAAAGTCGCTGGGAGCTAAATATGGTGAATAGGGTGGCTGCGGAAGCAATTTAAAATTTAATTCATTCAATTTTGACATTTCGATCATGCACGTGTGACTCCGAGCGTTATCTTGATGAAACAGGATTTTTTTCTTGGCCAAATGCGGACGTTTATTCTTAATCGTGGCCTTTAATTCATCCAACAATGCAGCGCAGTACTGTCCGTTGATTGTTTCAATGTTTGCAAGGTAATCGATAAGAATTATTCCACGGCTATCCCAGAAAATTGTCGCCATCACTTTTCCTGCGGAGAGAACGACCTTTGCCTTCTTCGGCAAACCAAATGTCCCCCACCGCAACCCACTGCATTGACTGTTGTTTGGTCTGAGGCGTATGGTGGTGTACCCAGTTTTCATCAACAGTTATCATTCGCCGCAAAAATTCGGCTGGATTTTTTTCCGTTGGATCCTACTGCGCTTTTGATCGCGAGTCAACAAGCGCGGCACCCAAAATCTTGTGCACTTGTTCAGATTATATCCCATTATGTTTCACAGCTTCATTCTTTGCGATTTATATTTATATTTACATATTGTAGCAGTGCCTCCTATGCTACAATATGTAAATATAAATATAAATCGCAAAGAATGAAGCTGTTCACATAATTGTGATCGAACTTCACTTAAGGTATGTTCATTTGATCATTAAAAAGCCTTCGCAATATCGTTAACAGTCAATCGACGGTCTTCCATTACGGGTTGATGCACTAAATCGAGCATTTCGTCAGTTGTCGCGGTTTTCGGACGCCTGCAACGTTCCTCGTCTAAAATGCTCGTACGACCACGTTTCTACTCGGCTACCTAATGTTTCAACATTGTAAATGAAGGGGAGGCTTTACCGTATAGAGAGTCGAACACATTTTTTATTCTTTCAGTCTTTTTCCCTATCAAATGAAGGAATTTTGTCACTGCGCAAAACTCAATTTTCTCCATTGTTGATAGACAATATCAGCTGGCAAATTTAGAAGAGTGCCGTAGACAAAGTAATGATCAAAATGACTTGACATTTTTACGGTTGACATATGTCAACGCTATCTATTAGACGGCGAAAACTTTTTTTCTGCAGTTAGTTTATGCCGATCAGGCCGGAAACTTTTCAAATGGGCCTCATATAATGAGGACCGTTCGACAAGAATCTAACCGAAACCTTGCGTCGAGTATGCTGGTTAACACGAGACTCTCTCAACCTTGGAGTGTAGCTGATCGTGGACAAGCGTAATTGATAGTGCATCCCCATAACGAAGCGGAGCAAGGAAGGACAAGCGAATGCCGAGTCCGCGGTCATGTGCCGTCGGGATTATAATTGTATCATAACCGATCGAATTCGCCGCTATTAAATCCGCCGTATACAACGTAATCAGATTAGTTCGTCGAGTCGAGGACGAAGCCGATTAATTGCAACGCCTCGACCCGGTTGACCACCGTGTCGAAGCTACGCGCTTGTCCTGATGATCACGACATCCATGCATATACGTACGTATGCGCCTATATATGGACATGTATACACGCACCCTCCGGCGTCGCGACAGAACACGTCGAAATTGAGGCAGTCTGCCTTTTTCGTTTACTCACCAGGGTTCATTTTAACAATGCGGATCCACGTACTCGGATCTTCCATTTTGGTTGAAGGACGAGGCCAACGACGACGGTCGACTTTAATTAGTTCTCGCAAATAGCGGCATTGTCCGTTCCCGCAATACCGGGTAGAGGAGGATTATTGTTCTTTCACGGCCTAAACCCGATCATTTAGTTAAATGCTCTCATTGGTCACAGGATTCATACTGTTCCATATTCAAACGGTGCTCGTACACGCTACAATTGAAGTAAGTAAACCTTTTCGTTGCACGGTCGAGTGTATCGAGGAGCAGATAGTAGAGAAAGAGAAGCTTTGCCACATTATGGTGTATAATCATAGTAACAATAATATTAAGTAACAACTTGACACGTGGATACAATGACGTCATGTATTTTTGGAAGTGTTCTGGATATAAAAATCGGTAATGCCGGATCTGTTTTGTACGGAACTTTATTTACACTGGCTTACACTTTTTACGGATCTCAATATATCTAAGTTTAACTTAGGAAACTTAGGAAAATTACCAGCGGCAGGTCCAAGAGAACCTATATGTATGATTTGGCCGCAACGTGCGTTTACGCCACATACTTTTAATTGAGCCGTTTATTTTGAAAGTGGCCTAACTCCATTTATCTTCAAATCGAGATAAATAACATGAATTTGTACACGTAACCATGGTAATCGGAAAATATTGAAAAACGGAGTTAGGCCACTTTCAAAATAAACGGCTCAATTGATTCAGAGATCCCAGCTATAATTCGTCTAGGAGAAACTGTGCATAACTGTGGGATGCGTGATTTAGTGCGAATGGGCAATGAGAGAAAAAGAGAAAGAGTGAGAGAGAGTGCATGATGAAAGAAAAGCGAGGCGCCGGGCCTAAGGACCCAACTCGTCGGATTCTGCTATTTTCCAATGAGACGTAGGCATGAGTGGGTATGTAGGGGTATGTGAATGGTAGGTATAAAAAGGTCGAGCGTGAGGTCGAGACCAGCGAGCCTTTTTGAGAATACCAGCACAAACGAGTGTGTCAGCGAGAATTTCAGCGAGGGTGTCAGTGTGTCAGCGTTTAACCCATAGAGTATAGTGCGAGTACCATTATAGTGTGGGGCATGTGGAAGCTAAACTAAATGTAATAATAAAGGGGCAAAAGTGCACACAGATCGCTCTAGATGAAGGTAGATTAACACTAAACGTACCAAGTGGGGTCAAATGACCCCTTTCAAAATTTACCTTATAATTGTACATTCATTGTTATTTCTTTTGCTCATTTGATTTTCTGTCAATTCTTATATTACCTGATTATTCAATTTCTCGCTTTGATAAATTAGGAGTTTCTTTCTGAAAATCAACGTTTATTTGATAAGGGGTCAAATGATCCCTCATGCTAAGAATAGATAGGTATAAAGTACCGGTACGTTTAGTGTTAATGATTTCGTCCTCGCCTCTGCAGGGCCTACGGTTTGAGTCTTGCACCTAATAAAGATAAACGGCGCGATCGTCGTCCGATGAAAGGTCGTTGAGGCATCGTCGCCTACAATAGTAATTTAAATATACCTAATCTTTTGTAATCAAGACCGTTCGGTCATATCATCCCAGTCTAAATCCCACATAACTGCCCTTCAATTCAGGGATTTTCATATCAAACGCCATGTTTTCGCCCCAGCCGTGAACAATATTTCTTTTCGGCGAACCATTTGGCCGCCTGTTTGTGTTAGTTTAAGGATGTTGCGTAATTTCCGCCGACCGCCACTACTGGCCAGATTACGCATCAGCAACTTCGGCGGTTCGTACGACTAAATATAGCAGTCCGAAAGTTGTTAAGCGCAACGTTCGCTTATTCCAACGTCAAACTCGAATGTTCCACGGAATGAAACTCTCCGAAGTATCGTTTTGGGGTATTCGGCTCAGAACCCGTACAGGTGTGCTCCGCGTATTTATTTGCGACGGATTAAGATGTCTTTTATGAAAGATACATATTTCTCCCGTTATATCGCCTGCATTACGGATAACTGTTTCATTTCTTCATCAGGCAGAGTCAGGCTTCTTCGCGGATACTACCTGAATTCATCGCCGATGCATAAAGATTCTCTTTAACCCCCTTAGAAGCGCGCTCGTTATCTTACTACACCATTCACGAACACGCTCATCGTAAACGACGCCGACTTAATTTGCGCAAAGACATCTACTTTAAATTTTACGCAGCGTGTATTATGTTCCGTGGACGCATAGATTATGCAATATTATTCTTTTGAAGCGTTGTTGACGGAATAGCGGTTTACTCAAATAGTTTTGCTTATTTGAATATTCAGCAGGCAAACGTTCGTCACGAACACCAGCACTTGCGTCGTTCCACACGCCCAGTATGGATTCAACTTTATAGACACGGCTACAGGCACAGTTCGGCACTGCACGCTATCTTGTACAATGGTTTAATGTCCGAACATAAGCGTAACGTAACCTGTCGAAATTGGCCAACAGCACTCACGCCGCACTCGACCCTTACACCTAAACCGGCCCCGATCCTCTTTCTCGCTTCGTCGCCCTTTGCCACGGCCATTGACTCTAGCACCTTCGTTATGCTATTATATAACGGAACGGTCGATGCCGCTTGTTTAACGGCGTTGTGCAACTTTGATTGGCCGGGCGGTGACTTCGGCAGTCCACAACCGGTCGACAACCGGTCCACAACCACTAGTCGTCTATAACGACGCGTCTACAGCGCAACTAAACGCATGGAATTGTCTAAAACCAGCCTGTGTAGCAATGAACACACATTCGCGCGCATACGCTCGTGGCCTTTGCTGTGTCCCGACGCATATAGATATAAGCGAACGTACGCGTGTGCGATAGTTATATCGAAGCTCGCTTGAACGGTTCACCGATTTCGCCCGCGCGTATGCACTGGTACTGTGTGCGTGTTTAACCATGGCTTGTTTTGTTCGTTCGCCGACGTTCAGTGTAGGACGCTCGTTAGAGTTTTCCTCCCGCTGTACTGGCGGCTTTTAAATAAATCCGTCTATGCGCCAACACAACGTTCCGCTTGCTAAGCTCCGATTTAAACGAATCTTAATCGGGCGAGTCAAGGTTTGCATTTGAATTGGGTATAATTAAAATTCGACGTTATGTCAGCCGTAGACGCGTACCCTATTGGCTAAGAATCACTTTCCGGTTCGCGCAAACCGCAGAGAGCGGCAGATGTGAGAAATTTCCCCAGAGAGACCGTGACGTTTCCCTGGAAGCACCATCGTCGGCGGCGGTTTCCGCGAAATAAAGGCAGCAATTTAGAGATTACGAGGAAGTCGTGAGATAACATCCGGAGGACGGATAGTTTCCACTTCACAGAGCGGTGCTTCGAATTATTTTTCCGCTAACACTGTCGGATGTAGAAATACAGTTGACGTTAAAACCAATAGTCGGGGTAACTCTACATCTTTGCTCAGTCTATGTCACCAGACAGTAGTGCTTCATGATTTGCGGTATAGAACGTAGCCGCAAATAAGCTTATTGCGTGCAAATCAGACAAAATCTTAACTGGAGCGTCGAGGTACTGACAAAAGCAACCCATTGTTTCGTGTACTTGTAATTAAATTCGTAGAATCAACTATGCCAGCGCAGTTTCCGAGTAAAATACATAACACCTACACTACCAACCGATTCTCAAGAAATCGCGTGCTGTATTGCCAACGGTCAAATTCAGCTAGGTACGCAAAAAGGGGAAACTTGCAGGAGAGATCATAATTTGTTCTGATGAGAACAATTGCTGTTCTTCGCTCACCCAAGGCTGTAGCTTTTGCTTAAATTCTGACTGCCAGCAGCTATACAGGCTACTTTACGTCTCGCATTTCGATTCTCGCCCGAAACGGTGAGCGTATTGGCCAAAACGAATTTCCCTGGCGAGTTTTGCTTGCGGACGCTCGCTATCCCAACGACGAATGGCAAACTCGAACGGCCGTCTTATTTCCTGCCGCCATCGGCGGCTGGCACCTTTATGCACAATAAATCGTGAATCCGCGAGAAATCGAGCGCGCGAAATTCGGCCGGACTCGCGGTCCCACTATCAGTGAATTTAATAAATCAGAGAACTATAAAGCCGAACATGAAAATTCGCAAAAACGATACTTGACGTTTGAATGGAAAACTTATACGTTTTCACGGATGTTTTTTTGCACACTTAAATAAATATGAGAATGGTGAAGCTAGTAAACACTATACTCCCAGCGCCGATGGCAGGCAGCAGAATATTTTAATGACAAAGGAATTTGAATGTCAAAAGCGAATGCGAACAATAAATATAGCGTAGAACAATTAATTCGGAATTAAAGTCAAGCTATGCCGTCTGCTCTTCAAGAATGATTCATCGTAAGTTTTCTAAACAAATGGCTTCTAGACTCGCATGAAAATTCGCAAAAACGATACTTGACGTTTAAATGGAAAACTTATACATTTTCACGGATGTTTTTTTGCACACTTAAATAAATATGAGAATGGTGAAGCTAGTAAACACTATACTCCCAGCGCCGATGGCAGGCAGCAGAATATTTTATTGACAAAGGAATTTGAATGTCAAAAGCGAATGCGAATAATAAATATAGCGCAGAACAATTAATTCGGAGTTAAAGTCAAGCTATGCCGTGTGCTCTTCAAGAATGATTCATCGTAAGTTTTCTAAACAAATGGCTTCTGGACTCGCATAAAAATTCACAAAAACGATACTTGACGTTTAAATGGAAAACTTATACATTTTCACGGATGTTTTTTTGCACACTTAAATAAATATGAGAATGGTGAAACTTGCAAACACTATAATCGCAGCGCCGATGGCAGGCAGCAGAATATTTTAATGACAAAGGAATTTGAATGTCAAAAGCGAATGCGAATAATAAATATAGCGTAGAACAATTAATTCGGAGTTAAAGTCAAGCTATGCCGTCTCCTCTTCAAGAATGATTCATCGTAAGTTTTCTAAACAAATGGCTTCTGGACTCGCATGAAAATTCGCAAAAACGATACTTGACGTTTGAATGGAAAACTTATACGTTTTCACGGATGTTTTTTTGCACACTTAAATAAATATGAGAATGGTGAAGCTTGCAAACACTATACTTGCGGCCCGATAGCAGGCAGCAGAATATTTTAATGACAAAGGAATTTGAATGTCAAAAGCGAATGCGAACAATAAATATAGCGTAGAACAATTAATTTTAAGTGATGCCGTCTGCTCTTCAAGAATGATTCATCGTAAGTTTTCTAAACAAATGGCTTCTGGACTCGCATGAAAATTCGCAAAAACGATACTTGACGTTTGAACGGAAAACTTATACGTTTTCACGGATGTTTTTTTGCCCACTTAAATAAATATGAGAATGGTGAAGCCTGCAAACACTATACTTGCGGCGCCGATGGCAGGCAGCAGAATATTTTAATGACAAAGGAATTTAAATGTCAAAAGCGAATGCGAACAATAAATATAGCGTAGAACAATTAATTCGGAATTAAAGTCAAGCTATGCCGTCTGCTCTTCAAGAATGATTCATCGTAAGTTTTCTAAACAAATGGCTTCTGGACTCGCATGAAAATTCGCAAAAACGATACTTGACGTTTGAATGGAAAACTTATACGTTTTCACGGATGTTTTTTTGCACACTTAAATAAATATGAGAATGGGAAAGCTAGTAAACACTATACTCGCAGCGCCGATGGTAGGCAGCAGAATATTTTAATGACAAAGGAATTTAAATGTCAAAAGCGAATGCGAATAATAAATATAGCGCAGAACAATTAATTCGGAGTTAAAGTCAAGCTATGCCGTCTGCTCTTCAAGAATGATTCATCGTAAGTTTTCTAAACAAATGGCTTCTGGACTCGCATGAAAATTCGCAAAAACGATACTTGACGTTTAAATGGAAAACTTATACATTTTCACGGATGTTTTTTTGCACACTTAAATAAATATGAGAATGGTGAAACTTGCAAACACTATAATCGCAGCGCCGATGGCAGGCAGCAGAATATTTTATTGACAAAGGAATTTGAATGTCAAAAGCGAATGCGAACAATAAACATAGCGTAGAACAATTAATTCGGAGTTAAAGTCAAGCTATGCCGTCTGCTCTTCAAGAATGATTCATCGTAAGTTTTCTAAACAAATGGCTTCTGGACTCGCATGAAAATTCGCAAAAACGATACTTGACGTTTAAATGGAAAACTTATACATTTTCACGGATGTTTTTTTGCACACTTAAATAAATATGAGAATGGTGAAACTTGCAAACACTATAATCGCAGCGCCGATGGCAGGCAGCAGAATATTTTAATGACAAAGGAATTTGAATGTCAAAAGCGAATGCGAATAATAAATATAGCGTGGAACAATTAATTCGGAGTTAAAGTCAAGCTATGCCGTCTCCTCTTCAAGAATGATTCATCGTAAGTTTTCTAAACAAATGGCTTCTGGACTCGACGGCTGCCTTATTTCCTCCCGTCGAGCGTTCCGCCGCCCGCGGATGGCATCTTTATATGCTATAAATCGCGCATCCGCGCGAAATCGAGCGCAATCGATTCGACTAAATTCTCATGCAAGCAGAAGAGCAGCTCCCTCGCGCTCGAGAGTCAGCAGGCCATCACAAAGAACGTACAACGTCAGAAACGAGGGCAAAGTCATTATGAAAATGGGAGGAGTGTCGGAAAAGGATGCGCTGCTCCTTTGATGCGGAATAGGCAATGCACGGCACGTTCGGTACAAACTGCCGTTCTTTCGGGTGAGAAATTATACGACTGCGGAAATTTACGCATTGCGTTTCGGGTAAACGAAATATTTTAATTAAGGCGCGCCGCGCAGGCAAATAGCTTCACCGCACTGCTCGCGAAATATTTTATACCGATGTTTGCAAACGAAGAGAAACGTGTCTGCGAAGCCTGCGCATCTTGGCTACGCGGTAATTGGATCCTTCATTAGCGTTCAATATTTGAAGAACATTTCGCGTTCCTTCGCGGTCGGTCGCGAATTCGTGGAAGACGCACGATGAATGGAGAAGTAACGACGAGTCGCTGACTTGAAGAAAAAGCGAGGAGAGGTCTCAGTCATTGTGCACCGATCAATCGATGTATACAATTGCACCGCGTTGTAAAGCATTCTCGAAAGATGCTGCACAACTGATGTCGCAATCTGGCGCACCTCCCGAATATGCTTGTTAGCATCGTCATCGTAAATCACTATTCCCGCCAGCTAATACGTCGCAGGATCGAATTACGCTTAGCTTAAATTGGCTGTCCATCATAGCAAGATGATTTACCACGAATATGAAGTCAAGGCTCCGTCATAGTCTTGGATATGTAACAGTATTGTAGACTCATTAACGTCGCTTCTACGGGATCCCGCCTTGTATCGATTTTCGCTTAACCGGCTGAAATGCTTTTCTCCAAAATTTTTTACGCTCCTGGTATTTAATAATTTTGGACGTGAAACCAAAGAAATGGGTAGGAGAAAAGAGCGAATAAGTTACACGTTTGTATGTATCGGCAAATAGCACATTCTTCGCACGATCAAGCTGCGCACAAATTCGTTTATACGTGCTATAAAAACGATTTATCGCTCGGGTATATCGAAGTTCAATCGCAGTTCGAATGTTACGCAGTATCTTTTATTCAACCTCATTATGACCGGATAAATTTTCACAAAAATTGAAGAGAACAGTAGCAAACGTTGATAAAGCCCGTTTTCATAATTCCGCAATCCGCCTGATACCGATTGCGAGCTAAACACATAATATATCAAATTACTATGGCTAAACGAGCAAATATGTTTTTCAGTTCCGAATAAATTTCAATTTCTCAGCCACCATTGATAATTTCGATTCAATCGTTGGCTGCGGAATGCTCGCGATAAAGTTATGCATGCATTAATTACTGTAGACGTTAGATCGGAAACGACCTCTGCAAAGTTTTGAAGAGAGCATTGCTCCGGGCGAAAATGTAACGCGCTTGCAGACTCGAGGTTAATTTTACTGGAATCGTCGGACGTACACCTGTCTATCCAGTGCCTTCAAACGATCAAACCCTACCGATTTCCAATGGCACTGTTATTTGCACCCGAGGCGAGCCGGTCGGTTTCGTATGACGAAATAGGAGCGCATATCAATTCGGCGCAGAGAATTGCATAAACGGGTCGACGCATCTACGTAAAAACGTAAAATGTAACTGTGCTACTGGGAGGGATGAAATCTCCGAGAAGCTTTTTCATTTCGATTCTTTTATTTCAGCGATCGCTCAAAAGCGAGCGAGCCGTGGGGAGAGCGAACGAACGAATGAACGAACGAATGAACGAACGCGGAGCAGACGAGAAGGGCGGGAATGAGGAGAGATCTCTCAGCACTGAAATCACATACGGCTGCAAAATGTACATTCGGCAAGCGACCGTTTTCGCTATCGCGATTTTCGTATCAGCTATCGAGCCTCGATGTCCAGCCGTTATGCCGCCCATATATTTTTCTGTTAACTTCGGAATACGTTCTTCGGGATTAAAGCGGCTCGAGAATAAGCCAGTCCCCGGGCGCCTTCTACGTAAAAACGTAATTGCGCCGCCGTGCAATGAAAATACGCCCGTAACTTATCAAACATGCGCATCGAGACTCGGGTTACATTCGCGTTGGATTACCGGCCACCTGCAAATGTATCGGCGAAATTTCGACGAATTTCAATGAATAACAAACACCGGCTCGATGTTCGTATGTTAAACAGTGTCACGTCGCACCGATAAAATGAAACGCTTTTGACTGCGATCTAAATCGAAACACACGTCTCTTAAGTTCATCACTGAATCGTGAGTTTCCGCTTATACAGTCTGGCGTGCGTCACGCGTTAATGCGCTCAGCCGAAAATCTCGTAAGGCCAAAAAATATCGTCCGCCACGTCCGAAGTTTGGACGCCGGCGCTGAATCACGACAGGCGCGCGGCGGTATCAGTGAAAAAATATTTGTCGCCGTCACGAAATAATTTGGTGCCCTACGCCCGGGTCCCCCCGGATTCCCCGACGAGAATGAGCGCACGCGCGCACTCTCTGAACGCTTAAAACGTGTCGCGAACATTTTTGCGGCAAACGCGACTCGGCCTCTCACCCGTGCTTGACATTATCCGCAACGGTTATGTTGCCGTAGAGGCAACGGTCGCCAAAGTAAACCGTGCTCTCGAGTCTCGAGCCCGAGGGAAGTTGCGGTCGAGCGCCACAAGCACCCCGACCGGGTTATATGCTGTCGACCACGACCGGCATTCCCACCTAGGATGGCTCATGGAACGGGCATTTTAATCAAAAGCTACGACGTTACGCCCCTACCCCGGCTTTCTCTTTTTTACTGCCCGCAAAACGATTTTCGTCGTGCACCGCAAAGCGGCATCCGCCACGGGAGACGCAGCATTTCCGGATCTTTCTTCGCTTTTTCCTTCCCTCGCTCCCCCGCTTTCTCTTTTTCGGCCGCGCCTCCCCTGTCATTAGCATTTTAAAGGTTGCGCAGAAATTTCACCGCGGCGGAGTCACGATACTCCATCACCTTGCCGATTCCCGAATCGTTGCAACGACTTTAACGTTCTCCCCGCGGCGAAATTGAAAAGAAGGCCCTGAAAGATTTCAAGGCGTTTGCGTAAACAATCCAGCGGGTAGAGTGTCTTTAATTAGCGTAGTTCGCCTGCTACGGTCTTAATGTAAACGTAACTTCCGCACTTTCATATTATATTTACAAAACGGTGTCGCAAACAGATCGCGTAGCTTTTCGTCTCTGCGACATTTTCCCGGTTTCTTTTTTCTCGCAGCGGTTTAATTTCATTACTAAGAGGAAACGTGAAAAGCATGTTTGAATAGGAGGAGAAATATTACGTTTCTCGACTTTCGCAAACATTCTACTGCGACGACTCTCTCTACGAAATGCGAGCGATATCCGTTCGTGATTGGAGACGAAACGTTTGCACAGCGAAAGAAAAGTTATTACAAAGAACGCGATCAGGAATGAATCAACAATTAACGAGAACACGACATGACACGATACAATACGGCACAGAGAAACAAGAGAAATGGAGATAAAAATGGTAACGCTTTCAGTTTAATGGACGTCCTCTCATTTATGCATTGAAACGTAACGACCCGGTAAAATCGCTGCTGGGCCGTGGGTTCGAAAATCGCTAATTGGGGGATCATAAATGCAAATTCGGGAAATCCTGGACGATAGCGTCACGCAAGCGGTGCCGACCTGATACCGTGACACGCTGTTTTTCCCGAAAATATTGCGCTGAAATGCAAACCGAACGCGAACGACACTCATCAATCACGTTTATCACGGTTGCGTTTCAATCTTCCTTCCCGCTCTGGCTTTTTCAGTTCCTTTTTGACACGTCGGACAACTGCTGACAGACAAGAAATCAATAGACAAAAGAGGGCAGATGAGCGGAGAATTAGAGGCGTAGTTGCGTATCGGTAAATCTGATACCGTGAAATTAACTATTGACGGCGCAATGATAAAGAGGCCGTTAATTACATTGAAATTATGTTAAAATCGGCAAATGTCAGCGCCGCGAGTGCCACCGAATTTTCACCGGATCGTTACGTCCCCATCCGTAGAAAGCTTGACATCGTTTCGCGAAAATTTAGTCTTTCACCGGCGCAAGCGAAGTCGTGAGGAATTATGAAAGCTCATAAACGTATTCACAATACAAAGTATTCAGCTTGAAGTGTCAGCCAGCGACTCACGTGTCGGTTTTAGTAAAATATGTGCTTCGAACTGGCATTGTATCCGAATCAAACAGCGTTCATAAAGCGTTCTCGGAAATTGTACATTACATAGAGTGTACCGTAAATAAATAAAATTCAATTCCACCGAACGCTGAGTTCAGCACAGACTCGTGCTAAGCCATGCAAACTCTGTAGGACGAAGAATGCTTTGGAACATTCCTTCCACATCTTGACAGCATTTAAATGGGGAATATGTATTACTAGATATTTTCCATGGTTTGCACATTTTCGCAAAAATAATAAACCATACATTACTTTTTTTGTATCACGCCATACCCAATGTGTCGAAGCATAATGTAATCGCGTGAATTTAGATAAATCCAAGCCGATAAAGTCTCGGTTAGACCCTTGACTGATTGATCAGTCGATCAGAGTGAACAAGCCCGACCGTTGAAAGAAACATTTGCTGCACTTTGACAAAACAGGGGAACCACAGCCGTGACATATCAACGTAACATGTCGATGGCTATATCCACGTTAAGACAGGCTATCGATAAGTATCTCCAATTTATTGAGACAACTTGCGATTTACTGCGGTGTACACGTGTATTTTAAATACTGTAATTGGTTTTTGGAATTATCCGCCATCGATATATTTTTGAACGCCTGATCCTTGCCTGTAGATAAACGATAATCTGACAAGTGATCGTTTGTGAAAAGCTTCACAGAGGAAACGATATCCCGCAACAATGAAAAGCCACAAACACGTTACATCGATAACATTTTATCTCTTCAATTTCTTCGACCGGAAGCCAATAACTCGTTCCGATAAATTTATCGAAAACACGTGACGCACGTATATTAGATTCGTGCGTCGGCTGCGGAAGAAGTCACGGAACACACAAAGTATATTCTTTCATAAGATAAAGCTGATCCACTCTTGCGGAAGGCATCGGGAAATGCCGGACGGTTCTAAAACCATTTCCTACTTGGTCTGACCGTAGTCAGATCGATGATTCGCATCGATCAATTTACGGGTCTGCGCGTTCTTTCCGTCAACGTCTGACGACTCGGGAATACGGTGTGACGACCACCGAAGTAGATGAAAAACCAGAATAGCAGATAAGATGCAAACACTTTCGTGACGCCGCCAAATCGAAGGGAAAAATCTTGCGTCTCGTATGCCGGAATTTCTCAAAGGTTCCGATCCGAGGTGCATTGAAATTTCCATCTCGGATTCGAAGCCGATCGACCAATTCGCAGCGTAGGAGCTTGGTACCGCCTTCACGTGAATTTCGGAAAATGCTCATCCTTCTTGATCAGTCGTTTTACCGGTAGAAAAGTCGGACACGGATATTGAAGTGTAAATTATATCGCGCGAGAGCAATCCTTGCGAGATGGAAGTTCGGTATGAGTTGGGAAAATTTCTATTCCGGGCCTCACGTATTCAAATTCGGCCCCACACTCGGTACCCACGTTCATGATAAATAGATATTGCTAGGCCGGTCACGAACGATGCAGTCGTATGATGCGCTCTAATCACCAATACCCCGCCATCGACTTCCATCAACTTAAAACAATAACGAAACATTAGATTGCGTCCAGTTTAAGAGGCAAAATGATGAAACAGGCCGGTACTTAAAATTTCCCTGATGCCTTGTTACGTAACAGCGAGACTTTCGGAACGATCTAAACGAGCACGTGAAGTAGCGCGGAAGTACAGAAGAAAATAAAGGGATGGAAGAAAGGCGTTCGCAAAAGTTGGCAAGAAGAAAAATGAGCGAAGGGAGCAACGGTAACAGTAACGGTTGTTGACTTTCGTTTAATATTTAATAAAGTTCACGCTTGGAGTCGCGAGTGACGTAACGAGACGAGACGAGAGAGGGAGTAATGGAACCGGGAGGATGGCTCAGGGTGAAGAGGTGTGGAAACGAGGAAGAAACGAAGTGTAAAGAAGAAACGAAGGTAGCAGTAGAAACGGGAGTGAAGGTGACTTTCCTCGCGAGTAAACGCGAACGCTCCTTAGTCCTGCTCCAGCTACGTAACGGGCGTGTTTCAGAATTTTCCGCTCGCTAAATTAAGTGGGAAGAGGGAGTAGAAGCTCGCAGCACGCGTCGTAAGGTCTCACGTAGGCGCATTGACAAATGTAGGCGCGCGTGAAACGGACGTGGTGAGCATACGCGCGAATGCGAGTAATATAGATATGCGCTGAGGCACGCACGCTTGCTCGTACATAATACAGTCGTCGGTGATAAATGAGGAAGCGGAGTAGCAAGGAGACACCATCCGGCGAAGTGAGTTAGGTGACGGAGCCTTCAGAAGGTGGGTGAGGGGAGAGAAGGGGGTGGCAAGGATATATGTCAATTTGCTGCGCATCCCTTCAACTATATTACGACGATCGAACAAAGGCGGTTACCATCAGCTACGACAAATTTCTTCGCTGCAGAGCGTTTCCCTACCTTCCCTGCCTTCAGTCGCTTTTTTCTTTCGCCAACTTCTCCGACGCGTTCGCCGCATTACCCACCTTTAGATTCCTACTAACTGACTGACGACCACTGATCGGGTCGATGCAAATTTCGCCCGAGGACGTTTGCTTCGCGCTGATCGAACGATCGAAATGATATGAACTCGCAAGTGTACAGCCTTCTAACAAAATTTTCTTCATATCGCCGGAATTTATAGTTATTCGATGTCGTCAGCGCGTAGGTTATCGGATACGACGCCTGGTAGCGAGGCGTCAGAATTTCTCGGCAAATATTGGAGCGAATGGCTGAATATGTCCTTTCATCTTGTCCCGCATATGAAAAGTGTAGAAAAGCGGCGCGTTATATGCTTTACGCGAAATTGAAAAGCCGCCGTTGCTCGGCTCGATTATTAAAGAGAACCGCTGTAAATTACTCGCGACATTACTTCGATAGTTTTATTTGAAGCGTGGAAGTCGCGTAATAACAAGGAAAATTGAACGTGCGCAGTTTATTCGTCCGTTCATCGTGGCCAGTCGGCGCGTAAAAGCTTCGCGCGAACGAAATTCCTCTCGCGAACGACCTTGCTGTTCAATGCGACGCGGAATGCAAACAATGTCTAACGACGTAACAACGCTGAAAGACCGTCGGCCAGTGGTTGTCGAGCGATGGTCGACGACAGGGTTTCCGTCGTGTTCACAATAGAAAATCGTTTAACCGTACATTTTCATTCGCAAGCAAACGTGTCCGCCAAGTGGAATATAAATGTCGGCGACCACAATGAATGTGACAAGTCTGCCAGTGTGAACGAGGGCTTCTTTGTACGGCGATTCGCTCTTCGATTTCAACGCCGAACGAAAACAGATGATTCGCGCGTTCTCGAACGGCATCCCACGCACGCACCAAATGTGTTTTCCCGTCTCGCTCCTTTTCACTCCCCGCCCGTCCCGCCCCTCGTTTCCTCTCTATTTATTATTCGATGGATTGAGGCCAGCGAGTTGGGCCATTCGTCGATCGTAAACTGTCGAATGTCAGAAAGAGCTATTGTCCCGACTCCATCCGGCGGAGTTCATCAGGTGGAAAGGGTTTTAAAGCGTTTCTGGACAGAGCCCCTCTTCAAAACTGTAGAGAGAACCTCGCGATTCAGAATCCGGCCTGAACACAGGCCTAGAGAAGCGGAAACGATGAAAAAGAATGAGGAACAGAGACTGCCACGGATAGAAGGTGAATGAGAAGGACGCAAACCTCTCGGAGAGGCATTTTATCCAACGGCCGGAGAGACGTTTTCGGCTTATTACTTTGTTTACAAATCGCATCCCACCCTAGAGAATGGAGCCCGCGTATTCCATATGCTCATAAAATATACATCGTTATGAATCATTTTCTTTTAATGGATTCATTTTGCAATATTTGGTAATGCTTTGTTAACGGCAAAACAAGATAATGCTTTTAAATACTTGTCACAGTAGAAAAAGACTTTTCTCATTGATTTTCCCTTTTGCAACTGAAAGGGCATCCAAGAATACCCTTAACACTTTAAGCACCGCTCACGAGTTTTCTCGTGTTTTCTACACGCTGTCTTTAGATGTCACTTATTTTGGTACATTGTATCTATTTTGTCTATTTAAATATTTACATCAATATTCAATGCATTAAACTCGATTGCCTTCCCGAAAGAAAGTTATGATAATTATTAAAAAACATAATTTTTTAATAATACCTAAAATACTTCAAATTATACAATTTCTGAAAGCTCCACAAAAATTGCTTCATAAATAACACAGTTATGATTTTTTGTAACGTACAAGTTTCCTAAAAACGTGCCGTTCAAGGCGTATTTTTTACAGATTTCTTAGAGGTCCTTAAAGTGTTAAGATTAGTCATCGCGTGTCAAAATTGTTAACAAATCGGGCGTCACAATAAAATATATCTGATATACCCAAAAACGTTCAGGCAATTTTTATGTAAAATATTTTATGTATTCGTTTTTAAAAGTAGGTCTAAAGGTCGATACACGCATGTATTGATTCTTCACATTTCACATAGAATTGTTCCGCTCACTTGCAATGGGATTTAACAAGTTTCAAGTCTTAATGATAATCTCAATATGCAGATCATAGAAGTACATCAAAGTGAAAACGTTCCCTACCTTTGCAGCTGCTTCAGTAATCTTAAATACAAATGCTTTACACCGCGTCGCATTGACTTCCTCCGATTATTCATGGAGTTTACTCGCATCGATTAATATGCATCGGGGGTAAGTCTCACGCGGATTATATCAACTTTATGACTACGCACTTTGTATTATTGATGATCCAAAGTTAACGATCGGTTTTAATGAATGTTGTTGCAAAGTTCGTGATACCCTCGTAGAATTTCCGCCGTAACCGAAGAAGCTAAAACTATTCATGGAGCATTCAAACAGACTAGTCACACTTACTCGGAATAAGTAAGGCGAAATGATAGCTGATACAAAATTAACTATCTTTACAAATATTGCATTACCACTCCTCACTCGAAACATAACATCACTGGTTCTTATCTACCGATAACTTCTAGCCAGGATACAGACAAAAATGAGTCTGAACGTGCCAAGCAATATGAGTAATTGGAAGCAGCGAAGGAAAAAGCAGCATCGACGTAAGTCGATGTTTCGCTCAAACGATCTCACGGAGGATAAAATACTCGACGAAGTGAATACAAGTATCCCAGGACCATGTTTGCTCCTGTAACACCGCGATTTCGTCATTCATCACGAATGGAAACCTCGCGCTATCTGCACAACTGGCTTTATCGCGCTCAAATATGTGAACCATAAATTCGGTCTCACGAGCAAACTCGACTTAGTTCGTCGTCCGGATTACGAAGAGTACTTTCACTCCTGGATGTGGCAATTTGCATGGAGATCGTTAACGGGGGGGTGGGCAGTAAAAGAATTAAAAGGAAACACGGTGCTTTACGCGATCGTGAAACCGGTGAGGCTTTGCTGCCAAAGAATTCTCGGTCCCGATACGCGGGAGAGAGGAAGCGAGAAAAATATTCACCATCTTCCACGATGCTTTTTTTCGAAAGGATTTACGACAGCTGCCTCGGTCCTTCGAATCAGGATAACCTTCGTGAGCCAACGTTCGAACGACCGGAATATCGACAGCCGTTAGAAGCGTCCATTACGCGTTGGCTAAGAAGAAACGAGAGAGAAGGAAATAGAAAATTTATCGCACATAAGATAGGCCAAGCAGGCCGAGGGGGAAGCGGGCGGGAAGAAAAGGCGAGAGGGATAGAAAGTGAAGCTTTCTATTAGGGGGAGAGGGGGTAGAAATAGGAACGACGTGTTTCTTGTTTTACGAGAACAAGGGTGAGGAAGAGAAGGATGGTACGTAGAAAGTGGGGTGTGTGCTATTTAGATTTTATACGACCTCTCCCGGTGCTTATATTCCTCGCACATTCACGGCGCTGTATCTTTACATTCTGAACATTCTGAGCACCGTGAACGCGCCGTGAGAATCTGAATTGGCCTGGCCGACGATTTCCCTCGCATCAAATTGTTTTACGGCGCAGCATGTTCAACTTGGCTTCTCCCTCATCCGTCGCACGATGGACAAACTCGATTCCGTGTCGATCGTGACCCTCCGCGAATAAACGAGTACGTGAGAACGTGTCAACCTTAAAATTAAACAAAGCCCGCCCCGGGATTAGGGAATTTGGCACGTTGCGCACATTAAAGGCCACATTTGTTTGTTCGTCAAATACTGGCCGCTCCCTCGCCGCACGATGATTGCTCTTTTAACGACGGAATTTGTAGCAGTATTCTCGCCCAAGAGCGCGATAATCTCTCAACGACTTCCGTGGGAATATGAGGCAGGCATTTGAGTAGAACTCTGAGACCGTTTTCACTCTGTCAGCCTGCCAAAAAATACACTTTTTCGACCATGTGTTGCATAAGAAGCGATGGTTAATATTAGCGATACATTTTTGAAAATAAGCTTGAGGGTTTAGCGTTTAAATACAATTCGCCCGTGGACTCAAGCAGGCATCTCGCATGGAGGAACGGCATCAGTCGCGCGGTTTTCTTGGTAGCTCGCATGTTAATTGCCTTAATTACTGCGGCGAGACTGCGCTGGCTTCCGGAAAACCACTGCAAATTTCGAGCGAGTTCCATGAATATTTACGAACGGTTTATTTGCAAGCCAAGTTTCGATCCACCTCCTGTTTCCGTTTCGGGGTCCTAATCGACGTGGCTTACTTACTCCGTTTCGCCTTCGTCTCGCCAACTCTCCCGTTGGATTAGTTCTCGACGAAAGACGCCCATAATCACGGCAATTGGATTGCACCCCATTATCGTTTCCTTTGAAACCGTTAGGTTCGGATAAAAGATTAAAAGAGGGTGTGCCTGCGTGAAGTTGTTGTTGTTGGAGGTTGGACTGTCCGATTTTGCCTCTTTAGCCGAATTACACAAACATTTTAAAATAAACTCTGATCAAAGTCGACCATCAAATTTATTGTTCACGGCTGCAGCGAGGCAGAAGTGGCAAGGTCGAGGACTGAGGAGGCCATATCACAGGACTAAAGTCACGGACCGGGATATTTTATGTTACTTATTAGTCACTCTCAGTCGCAAATACGATAATCATTTTCAGCGACCCCCTCGTGCTCCACAGAATCGTATCCGGCGGAGCAAAGTCTCGGTTCCGTGATTTTCATGAATATTTACGAACGGTTTATTCGCGGAAGCAAAGGATTCTCCTTCTCTTTTAGCATTCCAAATCGGCGTAACTTATTTCGGCAAATGTATACAGAAATTATTCATGGTGACTATGAACACGAATAAATGTGGTAACACTTCTTAAATGAATTATTCTTACAACGACGTCGGTTGAACTTCCGACCGTCTCCTATGTTGGAAAATGCAAGCGAACTCAAAGTAAGCTGAACTCAAACAGTTTCTATGAATAATACCTAATAAGTTGACCGTCTGACAATACGGTTTACCCGGAAACGTTGATTGACAGCCCCGACTACGACGTGCGTTGTAAAGTTTCTCCGACAAAAAGTATCTTACATATGTAGGTCGCAAGCAATTCCGCGAGGTTTCATAAAAGAATGAACGCTAGACATCGAACGTCGATTGCTCTGGATTTTCCTCGAACGGCCCACTCGATCGATGCGTTCTAAGACGAGAGATAGCAAGCGGAGGGTTCGCGGAAGCACCCCAGCGAAAATTCAGGAGAAGTCGAAGTGCATCGAAGTCGGAAGACCCCTTCACCGTAAATTCGACTGTGACCAGTGATTTATCTGGTCCAACGTTTCCGCGAAAAGTGCTAGAGTAGATGCCACGAAGAAACCAAATAATAAAAAAAAACGTCAGACCAGCCTCCCCCCCGGCCGGCAACTGCAAACTCGACGAACTGGTAACTGTGAATTCCAACTTGGAACAGATCCCCTTTCCAGTTGCATCATACGTCTCATTCAAGCGGCTCCATCTGGGACAAAAGTAACGGACGAACGGGGCGAAGCCTTACACCGTCGCACTCCTCCTTCCTGTCCCGATCCATTGTCGGCGATAAATTTTCCACTCGAGGATCGTAAAACCGTCAAGTCGGCCACCGCGAATGTCTCGTCGTTGCCGGTTATGTTCGTCGTAATGAAATAGGACGTCGAGGCCGCCGGCAACGCCCCCGTGGTCACGGCTTGCGTCGTGGTTTTGTTTATGGGTTCGCAGGAGGCGGCAGGGAGAGGGTGGCTGCACAACGCCTTTTCATCCACCCTCTCGCGACTTTACGGGTGCTTTTACGGGTCCGCGCGATCGATGGTGGCGGAGCGACGTACCCACTTCCGGCGTCGAACAGAGAAACAGGACGCGCCGTATTGTCAGTACAGGAGGCTGCTGACGATCGCTGATCGAATCATGATTTAGCCAGATTTCGAATATCGGCCTCGCCCCGCAGTTTGGGACAGTTGACCCGCTCGGAGGGAACATTTATAAGTTATACCGGGCGCTGTTAACCCCTGAGGGCAAGAATTAATTTTCCGCCGGGGACAAGGATATTCGCTGCTTTTCCGATAACCCTCGAACGTCCGACGGTGAATTAATTAAAGTCCTCGGTTAAAACCCAAATCATAGGCGCCCGCATTAATCTGCCGTTCGTCGTATAGCTAGCGAGGATATTTGGTTCTTTTGCGCTGCATGGAAATGAATCCGTAGGAAGCGTGAGCGGAAAAAATAATTCGGCTGTTCAATTTTGTGTAGAGCTTTTTATCCCGTTAATAGAGTTGTCTTTGTAGTCTGCACGTCGTTATTTGATCAACGCAGGCAAACGCATCTCAAATAATATTTAACAGTGTGTTTGCTTTCGATCAAATCGTATAATAATAAGTAACACTGTGGATAGATTAAAAGCGCTAATAATAGTTGAATATTAATGAATCTTTCGTGGGAAACTTGAGTTCTTTTGCGCTGCATGGAAATGAATCCGTAGGAAGCGTGAGCGGAAAAAATAATTCGGCTGTTCAATTTTGTGTAGAGCTTTTTATCCTGTTAAAAGAGTTGTCTTTGTAGTCGGTACGTCGTTATTTGATCAACGCAGGCAAACGCATCTCAAATAATATTTAACAGTGTGTTTGCTTTCGATCAAATCGTATAATAATAAGTAACACTGTGGATAGATTAAAAGCGCTAATAATAGTTGAATATTAATGAATCTTTCGTGGGAAACTTGAGTTCTTTTGCGCTGCATGGAAATGAATCCGTAGGAAGCGTGAGCGGAAAAAATAATTCGGCTGTTCAATTTTGTGTAGAGCTTTTTATCCCGTTAACAGAGTTGTCTTTGTAGTCGGTACGTCGTTATTTGATCAACGCAGGCAAACGCATCCCAAATAATATTTAACAGTGTGTTTGCTTTCGATCAAATCGTATAATAATAACACTGTGGATACATTAAAAGCGCTAATAATAGTTGAATATTAATGAATCTTTCGTGGGAAACTTGAGTTCTTTTGCGCTGCATGGAAATGAATCCGTAGGAAGCGTGAGCGGAAAAAATAATTCGGCTGTTCAATTTTGTGTAGAGCTTTTTATCCTGTTAAAAGAGTTGTCTTTGTAGTCGGTACGTCGTTATTTGATCAACGCAGGCAAACGCATCTCAAATAATATTTAACAGTGTGTTTGCTTTCGATCAAGTCGTATAATAATAAGTAACACTGTGGATAGATTAAAAGCGCTAATAATAGTTGAATATTAATGAATCTTTCGTGGGAAACTTGAGTTCTTTTGCGCTGCATGGAAATGAATCCGTAGGAAGCGTGAGCGGAAAAAATAATTCGGCCGTTCAATTTTGTGTAGAGCTTTTTATCCCGTTAACAGAGTTGTCTTTGTAGTCTGCACGTCGTTATTTGATCAACGCAGGCAAACGCATCTCAAATAATATTTAACAGTGTGTTTGCTTTCGATCAAGTCGTATAATAATAAGTAACACTGTGGATAGATTAAAAGCGCTAATAATAGTTGAATATGAATGAATCTTTCGTGGGAAACTTGAGTTCTTTTGCGCTGCATGGAAATGAATCCGTAGGAAGCGTGAGCGGAAAAAATAATTCGGCTGTTCAATTTTGTGTAGAGCTTTTTATCCTGTTAACAGAGTTGTCTTTGTAGTCGGCACGTCGTTATTTGATCAACGCAGGCAAACGCATTTCAAATAATATTTAACAGTGTGTTTGCTTTCGATCAAGTCGTATAATAAAAAGTAACACTGTGGATAGATTAAAAGCGCTAATAATAGTTGAATATTAATGAATCTTTCGTGGGAAACTTGAGTTCTTTTGCGCTGCATGGAAATGAATCCGTAGGAAGCGTGAGCGGAAAAAATAATTCGGCTGTTCAATTTTGTGTAGAGCTTTTTATCCCGTTAACAGAGTTGTCTTTGTAGTCTGCACGTCGTTATTTGATCAACGCAGGCAAACGCATCTCAAATAATATTTAACAGTGTGTTTGCTTTCGATCAAATCGTATAATAATAAGTAACACTGTGGATAGATTAAAAGCGCTAATAATAGTTGAATATTAATGAATCTTTCGTGGGAAACTTGAGTTCTTTTGCGCTGCATGGAAATGAATCCGTAGGAAGCGTGAGCGGAAAAAATAATTCGGCTGTTCAATTTTGTGTAGAGCTTTTTATCCTGTTAAAAGAGTTGTCTTTGTAGTCGGTACGTCGTTATTTGATCAACGCAGGCAAACGCATCTCAAATAATATTTAACAGTGTGTTTGCTTTCGATCAAATCGTATAATAATAAGTAACACTGTGGATAGATTAAAAGCGCTAATAATAGTTGAATATTAATGAATCTTTCGTGGGAAACTTGAGTTCTTTTGCGCTGCATGGAAATGAATCCGTAGGAAGCGTGAGCGGAAAAAATAATTCGGCTGTTCAATTTTGTGTAGAGCTTTTTATCCTGTTAAAAGAGTTGTCTTTGTAGTCGGTACGTCGTTATTTGATCAACGCAGGCAAACGCATCTCAAATAATATTTAACAGTGTGTTTGCTTTCGATCAAATCGTATAATAATAAGTAACACTGTGGATAGATTAAAAGCGTTAATAATAGTTGAATATTAATGAATCTTTCGTGGGAAACTTGAGTTCTTTTGCGCTACATGGAAATGAATCCGTAGGAAGCGTGAGCGGAAAAAATAATTCGGCTGTTCAATTTTATGTAGAGCTTTTTATCCCGTTAACAGAGTTGTCTTTGTAGTCGGCACGTCGTTATTTGATCAACGCAGGCAAACGCATCTCAAATAATATTTAACAGTGTGTTTACTTTCGATCAAATCGTATAATAAAAAGTAACACTGTGGATAGATTAAAAGCGCTAATAATAGTTGAATATTAATGAATCTTTCGTGGGAAACTTGAGTTCTTTTGCGCTGCATGGAAATGAATCCGTAGGAAGCGTGAGCGGAAAAAATAATTCGGCTGTTCAATTTTGTGTAGAGCTTTTTATCCCGTTAACAGAGTTGTCTTTGTAGTCTGCACGTCGTTATTTGATCAACGCAGGCAAACGCATCTCAAATAATATTTAACAGTGTGTTTGCTTTCGATCAAATCGTATAATAATAAGTAACACTGTGGATAGATTAAAAGCGTTAATAATAGTTGAATATTAATGAATCTTTCGTGGGAAACTTGAGTTCTTTTGCGCTACATGGAAATGAATCCGTAGGAAGCGTGAGCGGAAAAAATAATTCGGCTGTTCAATTTTATGTAGAGCTTTTTATCCCGTTAACAGAGTTGTCTTTGTAGTCGGCACGTCGTTATTTGATCAACGCAGGCAAACGCATCTCAAATAATATTTAACAGTGTGTTTACTTTCGATCAAATCGTATAATAAAAAGTAACACTGTGGATAGATTAAAAGCGCTAATAATAGTTGAATATTAATGAATCTTTCGTGGGAAACTTGAGTTCTTTTGCGCTGCATGGAAATGAATCCGTAGGAAGCGTGAGCGGAAAAAATAATTCGGCTGTTCAATTTTGTGTAGAGCTTTTTATCCCGTTAACAGAGTTGTCTTTGTAGTCTGCACGTCGTTATTTGATCAACGCAGGCAAACGCATCTCAAATAATATTTAACAGTGTGTTTGCTTTCGATCAAATCGTATAATAAAAAGTAACACTGTGGATAGATTAAAAGCGCTAATAATAGTTGAATATTAATGAATCTTTCGTGGGAAACTTGAGAAGCTCTCAGATGACTACCCCAATAGATATCATCCCTTGTGACCTCCTCGTTGCAAAGTAACTTTACGAGGCTTTTACCAGAGTCCTGATGTACTGCCCTTAGCGTAATAAGGATAGGCGCGATGTCTTTCAGTCCTCGTAAGACATCGCTATGTCTTTTTAAAGGCCGAGCACTTTACTCCAAATTAATACTTCAAACTTTCCCTGACGGCAGATGCATTTGCTATTCCTAATTAAATCAAAGTTTCAACGACTCCCGCCTTAACGAGAAAAAAAGTGTAATCCTCCTTCGAGTGTTCTAATGTATTTTCAATCCACGACTGTTTAAACAATGTATTAATTAATGCAAGTTTAAAGTATATTTATTGCGCTCCGGCATTAAAGTGATTTTGAGTAAGATACGTGTTATGCAATATACCTGGCAACTCGCGTTTATTTCATTACTTCCCGCTACGAATTTTACCTGTCGGAAACCGAATATATCCCCAGTAATAAAATTTCTCTGTAAGTTTATCACTTTGAGAAGCTGAACTCCCGCTTCACTGAAATATAAAGTAATTTGCGTACTTCAATTCCATGAATGTTTCCAGACGCACGCATTTTTATGACCGTGCGGTGTTTGAAAAATTGATTCACTCCATTGTGCGTATTGGATCCGCCCTGCCAAAATGCACACAACGCCCGAATGCTTGCAGCAAATGTTTATGTATTCGAGATAAATTGAGCAAAAGACCGACAGTAGAAACATTTTGCTTTTGTATCTTAACAAAGCGGGCAGTCAGCGGTTTTTATTAAATTTTACAACCAGTGCATTTAGCCGAACAGCGCGCAGCGTAAATTGCTAACCGACCGGTCCATTTTATTTACGTTACCGCGCAAGCTGAGAAAAACACTTGACACTCGGACTTCCCGTAGCAATTAACTAATACCGATGCTTGTACGTGATGCCTATCGAAACGTTATCCAACAGTGATGCGCGGCCTAGGCTTGCCAATTCTGCGGTTTGCGTTACCTTGTGCCGCGGTTCCGAGGTATCGATATTGCGGTCGAGTGTCCAATTTGCAAATGCGAACGAATTCAGTGATTTACGAACGACAAGCTCGCAAGCCCGAGATACGGAGGTCGAGCGGATAATCTACTTCCGAAAGAAAACAAGACTGTTCGACGTCGGAAATTTTATTCTCGGAGAGAAAACAACGTGGTCCGAGATTTTAACGAGATCGTCGTTCCTCTGCCCCCCCTTTTAATCGAAAGCCGCCATTAGTTCTGCGCTTCTACATGGTCAGGCAATTTGCCTCGGAGTTTATAATGCAGGGCAGAGGATACCGATTGAGGAGAAATTAATATGGATGCCGCACGGTGTGTACACCTCTCGAGATTGAATGTAAATGGATAAACGTTGGCAAAATGATACTACGCGCGCCTGCTGTGCATCTACACGTGACACCGCGCCAGTTCTCTGAAATATACTGAATTCCTTCTCCTCGCAGCATGCGGCATGTTTCCGGGGTATTCTGTCAATTTTGCATCGGTATCTTGTCTGTTCGCTCGGCCACAGTCGACACGTGCCCGCATATTTACTCTCAACCTTGACAGGCACGCTGATAGTTAAACTATTATCGACGCGACATGCATGGCGATCGAATGGCGGGCAAGCGATATTGTTTTGTTAATGCTGAGATCGGGTCAGCACGACTTCGATGTAACATTCATCGGAGGTACATCGCAGATTATCTGAATGCGGCATTCGCTAGCTGGGGATGACAGATGACAGGGACACCTGGCTTCTCTTCAAGCGAGGTGTATTAGACAGGACAATACGTGAACGTCATGTAACATCCGTAGAAGTGACATACCCGATGTACTACGCGCGTAATTTGCTTAAGCACAGCGACACGAAACACGTATTAATACATTTTTCCTCCTGTTTCGTATCATTTCTTGCAGCGGTCAATTTTCCGCTTGAGCAAGAGTCAGCTTAACGTCCAATCGGACTGCATTCACTCGAACGTGCACCGTAAACTGCCTGTCGTAACTGTCTGATCATTCACTATCATCGCTAACGTTAACCCATTTGCTCGCCGGTCCGCATAAATGCTTGACATTTACTACTGGCGAGGTCGTATCGTCACCTAGTAACGGGATACCGGACGAACCATTACCGCTGAAAATCATTCTATGCAATGGTGCACATAAGCTTAATGTTTGCGGCGAAAAGAACCCATTGATCTCACGTGAGGGAAAATATTGCAAGAGGCATGACACTTGTAACTGATTCATCTAACAAGGGGACCCTGCGGTGGAGTAAACATGTTTCAGACTACAAAGCCCATATAATGTTCCACTCTCCAAGGCACGTAAAATCATAAAATATTTGTTTCGCGCTGGCCGGAGGTTTTTCGTAAAATTGCATAAAACGATTTCCATGTGCACCGTTTTTTGCGCGGAACTTAGTTGACTAATTTATGAGTGCACATACATGGCCTGAGGAAATTTCAACGGATTAAATCTGAAAATGACACATGATAGGTTCGTCAAATATAATATATGTAGGAATTTATTACGTGAAACTAGATAGTATAATATTTATAAACAATACCAACACAATGAAGACACTTTCGTCTTATTTCCTAATCTTTCGTTGTTTCGTCGTTTCGTCGTTTCGCTTTTACGCCGTTTCGTCTTAACGTCTTATCGTCTTTACGTCTTCTCATCAACTCCCTCCTTAGCAACCGAATCACACAATTCAATAAACTCGTCACCTATGATACATCAATGTAATAATTGAGGATCATAGGTGACCTTTCCTCGCCAACTACAGAATCGTGTATTTGAGATCCCACATATATTGAGAATAATTATTACAATTCGCTGCTTGCTCCCACGGAAATCCCTAATCAGTCATGTGTATAGTATGATATATCAGTCAAGTAATGTGCAATTAATCGCAACGTTTTCATCTTCAGAAATTCGTTTTCCCAACGGTTCTTGATTTATTTGTCAGAATAACTTCAGCTATCCTGGCAGTTAGATTGTTACAAGATAATAGCAAGCAAACTGTATACAAAATGTGTTGTACAATAGGATTACCAACAAAATCCGATAAATGCTTTATTATTAATACTGATTAGACTAATTATTCGTACCAAGTTTCCATATTGTGCACCATTGCCACAGAAGAGCAAAACATTCGTACATCATGCAATATACGCTCACAGCGGACAGAACATCGTTGCCTATAGTTTCCCTCCATTTGCAAGAGAATCCTGACAGCTCTGGTCCGCAAATCCAAGGTAGAATGAATAATTTGTCATAAAAAATGGCAAATTTAATAGTTGCTTGGAGTAAATTGAGAAAATTATCAAAGGATTTATATCATAAATATTTGCAAGGCGTATTAAAATCATACATCAGGAATAATGCATTTTTGGCTCGTGGATTTGCAGGACGGACACAAAGGTAATATGTATGATTACATTTTTCGGATAAAGAAGGGATATCCATGTACACTGTTGCCTTCATTCCCCGAAAATGCACAGCAACAGTACAACCTTGTGACGCCCATTTTTATCGGGAAGTAAAACTTTTTATTACGAAACTAAACCCTGTGTGACTAAAAAAATAATGCCCTCTAGGCGTAAAGAAAAATTTGGTTTGGAAAAAATGAAGATAAAAAAATTCTGTCAAAGGACCTGAACTCGACATCGTCCACACCACCATTCGCTCGCGTTGTCGCCTATGCTTCAGCATTGCTTTAAATTGTACGTTACGTTATAGGGAAACTATACGCGCAGAATTTAGTTTATGCAACTTACGTAATAAACTACTGGCCACTGGAGAAAAAATATTTTAGCTTTTTACATGTCTCGGGGGCGTGGAACGTCATATGGGCTTTATAGCCCGAAACTCGTTTGCACCACCGTAGAGTCTCCTTGTAAGGTTACACTTCGGACGCAGCTGCGTCGAACGATAGCCAGTACACGTCGCAAGTGCGTAATTACCAAGAGAACTTGCACCGATGCGCAACAATACTCTTTGGGTCGTAACCACAACACGGTGCTGAAAAAGACATGCGACTTGCTCAATAGAAAATCGACGAATCCAGCAGCAACTCTACTGGGAGACGAATGTTCTACGCATTTTGGAAACAGCGTCAAAATGAAAAGGAGGGGAGGACACAATTCGTTCGGTTGCGCTCTGCAATAAGGTTGGTCGTTGCCGACGTCGGTATCCGTAAAATTTCAATCACGAAGGAACCCTCAATTACCGAACTCCGTACGTTTGCCACGCTTTCGCCCTTTTTTCTCGAGAAACGTTGTAGATGGTGCCCTGAATATTTATCGTCAGACGTATGAGGTTTAATAAAACCAACGGCGTACCGTACTAACTCTCGAAGTGTCAGTGCCATGTAAAAACGATAAATCCGTGCACCATTGTCTTCGTACGTAGGAAAGCCATTATCGGCGCCCATTACTCCTACAGCTAAATGGCCTCGATTCAGAGAACTCTCCCCCCATACCGGCCGATTCGATACCTGAGAAATAGTATCAAGGAAATTCTCGTTCTTTGAATCGTTAAGCTTAGGCACCATGAACGTTTCGCTGGACTCGAAATTCCGATACCGCAAATTCCACCGACGCAACGTCAACCGTTTTCAGGATGACGTCAAGGAAGTTTTTAATTAAAAAGGAAAGAAGACAGTCCCCGTTCGAGCGCCGTTGGCAGATCGTGAGGACTACTCGAGGGGTAAAGTGAAAAATATGACAGCGATTTCACATTAAGGCGGATGGCAGGCAGTAATTCCGCAACTCTCCGTCCTCTGTAATTACACTAAACCGTATTATCCGATTAGAGGTGCGTTTAACGTTCATTGTGTTTGAAATGGTTCAAGGTATTCCGCATACGCGCTCGCTGCGTCATTGGAAAAATAATTGTTAATTTCTCGCTAATTAATTGAATTCTCGTAATGATCAATACCGGTATTTTCCGGGTAATAAAATGGTTTAGCCGGACGGTCAAGGGGGGAGCAAATGAATGGGAAACAGTTACGTGCGGTAACGCGGCTGCTTTCGTTATCGATAACGGGCAATGCGCTCATTGTCAGCGGAGGCACGAAACCTTGCGAGCAAATACTTCGAACCGAACTGAACAAAACCCAGATATTTATCCAGAATCGCTCGAAATCCGCCGATTCTGCAGGTATCCACTATCCACGCCCGATCGAACGGCACATGTTTCCCTCGCCGCCCTCTGTCCTTTTTGAAAATTTCACGGTGCACATCGGCGGCTTCGATATCAATCGGGCCATCGCGCAATGAGACAAGCGGCCAACGGGAGAATCCGGCTTGGCGATATCGGGCCGATCCATCGGCACACGTTGCAGAATTCATATTGCGAAGTGGCCTCTCCTATATATCCGACGATTCGAAATCTCTTCTGGCCTGCGTCTCTCTCGCTCCCTCGCGTTCTCCAACACTCACCGCTTCCGGTCTATCTCCACTAGCCTTCCCCCGCAGCTCTCTTCACCCTCCTTTCGATCTGTCCACGTCTCCCATTCTCTTCACACACGCCTTCCCTATTTCTTCCTTCCTCTTCCTCTCGAACCCCCTGATCCTCTCCTTTTTTCACTCGCACTCCTCATTTATCTATCTCTCTGTTCTCAGCCCCGGTGCGAATCTATCCTTCTCGCTCCCGATACTTTATCGAAACGTTTCGTTTGGCACGGGCTTTGATGAATTGAATTTACTCCGACAGTAGGTAGAATTCGGAATCCATAGGGTGACGCGGAGGTCGAGCACATACGTACACACACCGGTGACAGTTTGCCACTGGCAGTACTAACCTTTTTCCGCCGAGGATCGCCCGCAATAAAGCGCCCCGTCTTAAGTTCCGCACGATGAAGCTTCGATATCCCGGATAATCTCCGCGGAAATTGCATCGAGAGGACAATGGCTGCTGGACCGATGCGGCGTGACGAACAACGGAAAGCGACTACCAGCGTTTATTCTGTCGTATCGTGATTGGAAGCAGAGATGCATCGTTATACTTGATGAGCTCCGAACATTACACGCTCATTTGTAATAACGCTTAATGAAGTATACTAATTTCGTTTTATACAAGATTTCAAACGAAATTGCATAAATCCTTGCAATTAACGCAATTACATTTTCGTAGCAATCAACGCGGATGGCGCAGAAGTAATTTTTCCTCCCACACGAAGAACGACGCTTCAGTGACAAATGTTTGCGCGTGCATTTGGACGAAAGTAATGAAACCAATGGTTACCTCTACTCCCCGCACAGTCATCGCGTTCGGTATAGACACAAATGTATCGGCAGGACGTATCCAGTGCGCAATTAAGTAATGTAAACAACAATCCGTCATTACGCATATTACATTAACAAATGTCACAAAATACCCACTGTGCGACATTACATTAACGCAATCAAGTCGCGTAAGCGGCGATCAAAAAATTGATTGCAAAGAAAATATTTAAAAAGTCGTCATTATCATTTTCGAGGAGTGAACGAATGGAAATGCGGACGAATATCGTGGAACGATTAGATTCTCTTCTGCCATTTCGCAACCGCTTCCCCTTCAAAATAGTTTCTGCTATCTGCTTTCAGTTTGACTCTATAGAATAATAGTTTGACGGGAGAGGATGTATTCAGCCGGAAAACATACTGAGTCTTCAAAACATTTTCCATTTTTTGTCACCCGGCGTATTTTCTGCAACAGCTTTTTATCCTTTTACAAACTTAATTTCATTACACTGCGTTTGCCAGTAGAATATTAATACAAACCCGTTACAAGCATATCTACAGTTATAAAGCTGCACTGGATTAAATCCCCCTCTCCTCAAAATTAAATCGACCTTTCAGTGATATCACCGTTTATCTAACGTGAGAAATGTTGGCGGATGTACAATATATCACGAAACCAATTGCATATACAAATGCATTATCTACCCGCTCAAGGCAGAGGAATTTCACACTATAACTTCTTTCATTTTACACTTTCCTAGTCTGTCCCGAACTGCTAAAGTTTCTTTCGCAACTGGTTAATTAATCTTAAAAAAAAACTCTTTAGCTGGCAAAAATCGCCATTTGACCAGAACTCTTCAGAATCCGCCACCGAACATTGGCTTATTTTCAGTGCAAATTAAATTGTGCCGAATAATACAGTTCCGTGACACGAAATTGATTAATCTATTTTTTAATCTATTCTCTAAATAATCTTGAATCTTGATTCTTTAACAGGTATTAGTGAAAACTTCACTTGTATGTAGAGAAAATACGATGACCAAACTCGGGAAATGATTACTTTGCATGGCAGTCACCGATGACCGGTGCAAAAGATTTGATTACAAATGCAAAAAAATCGCAATGAAGCCTATTTGCAATATAGTAACAGCAATTGATATTGGAACGATGCTTCAATACTTCGGCTTCTAACAACTCCGCGTTACCTTTATGTTGCGCGATTTAATCATACTTTGCAGTATTTCATCGTATCGCGGTTCTAACATAGTAAAATACGCGGTACCCGGTGCAAAAGATTTTACTAAAAATGCAAAAAATTCACAATGAAGCCTATTTGCAAAATTGTAAAAGTAATTCATATTGGAACGGTGCTTCAATACTTTGGCTTCTAACAAATCTGCGTTACTTGTATTTTACACGATTTAATTATATGCTGCAGTATTTCATCGCATCGCGGTTCTAACATAGTAAAACACGCTTGAGCAAAATACGCAGAAGATTTTACTAAAACTGCAAAAAATTCGCAATGAAGCCTATTTGCAATATTGTCAAACCAATTGATGTTAGAACGGTGCGTCAATACTTTGGCTTCTAACAACTCTGCGTTACCTTTATTTTGCACGATTTAATTATACTCTGCAGTATTTCATCGCATCGCGGTTCTAACGTAGTAAAATACGCTTGAACAAAATACACAAAAGATTTTCCTCAAACTGCAAAAAATTGGCAATGAAGCCTATTTGCAATATTGTAAAAGTAATTGATATTGGAACGGTGCTTCAATACTTTGGCTTCTAACAACTCTGCGTTACTTGTATTTTACATGATTTAATTATACTCTGCAGTATTTCATCGCATCGCGGTTCTAACATAGTAAAATACGCTTGAACAAAATACACAAAAGATTTTCCTCAAACTGCAAAAAATTGGCAATGAAGCCTATTTGCAATATTGTAAAAGTAATTGATATTGGAACGGTGCTTCAATACTTTGGCTTCTAACAACTCTGCGTTACTTGTATTTTGCACGATTTAATTATACTCTGCAGTATTTCATCGCATCGCGGTTCTCACATAGCAAAATACGCGTGCCCGGTGCAAAAGATTTCACTAAAAATGCAAAAAATTCACAATGAAGCCTACTTGCAATATTGTAAAAGCAATTAATGTTGGGACGGTGCTTCAATACTTTGGCTTCTAACAACTCTGCGTTACTTGTATTTTGCACGATTTAATTATACTCTAGAGTATTTCATCGAATCGCGGTTCTAACATAGCAAAATACGCTTGGCAGTCAACATGTTAATAACGCTCGTGTCATATAACGGGATTTCGAGCATTATATAAGAAATTAAAGTCGGCGAACAGAAGTCAAGTATGGTTGAGTGTATGAAAGCGGTAGCGGATATACCCTTCTTCAAGCTCACCTTGTTTATCGACACCATTCTCGCGCGCAATATGCTCCGGTGCGACAGTGTGTATCTCTCCGTTTGCACTGTGTATTTATATTGAGCGCGTGAGTTTGCGTTTCTCATTCACTTCCTTTCACTGACTTTGAGCTCACGCTCTCAGGTAAATTGACCCGATACCTCTTTCTCGCTGGCTCTTCGGTTATCGATGACTCTTCCCCAATCAAACGGGGGAAAAGAAGAACCGTCGAAAAGACGATCCGAAGGTTAGACAAATATGTAGGCACACATATAAACAGATGTGTATATAACAGGTAAACAGATAAGTGAGGAAATGGACAAAAAATCGTTGATTTAATGAAAACAGGGAAGGGTCATTTCTCCGTCCATGTTGTCTTATAGAAACGTGCAGAAGCCACGGTAATGGTACCCGCTTTTAACAACTCTTTAAAGCGATTGCTATCCAAACATCAACGCGATTTGCAAGGTCAACACTTAAGATCGGTAGTACAGCAAATGGTATACATTTTCATAGTAGCGTAGTATACGTATAGACCAACAGACAAAGGAGTAATATTATGCCGAACTGGCATAAAAAAGAATTGGAGACAGAATAGAGTTGATAAAATGTAGGTCGTCCAACCGGAAGAGACAAGAGACTGTACAGTCGAAGTTCTTTGACTCCCGGCACTTCTTTCCTTCATTACGGGAAACAATCGCGGAACAAACAACGGTCGGTGACTGATTCAAAGTTTCTAGATATTCGAAAAAGAATACACAAGGAAAGTGCAGTAATGGCATAGTTGCAGAATATTCCAGCAGTTCCGTGTCTCGAAAAGTTCGTTGCGATCTGAAATGAAGACTTTAAAAAGTTCCGGAAAGACGCTTGTACCGACAAAATCGCAGACAACAAAAGTAGGACACGCGCAGCGCAATGTTGATTAACAGCGATCGGCAGTATCGTTGAAGGTTGCATATCATAGCGGCGCGTTACAAAAATCCCCCTGCAAATATATCGCTCAACCACACAAACGAAATGATCTCGGACCGTAAATGGGAAAAGTTGTTCCGCGTACGAACCCAATTCGTAAAAATCCCATTCGCAGCGAGGGAAAAATATTTTCGTAGAAGGTGGAAAACACAGAAGTGCGGCATTTAAAAAGTTAAAAATTTACATTTACTACCAATAAAAGCACTCCTCGCGATTAAACTGGAATTGGGGCTCGTTTCACCGCGGCAGCTGCCTGCGGTCGTTCAGTGCACGCCATTGCGTATGAATAAAAAATAAACGAAGCCTCTTCAGTCTTTCGTGCTACCACAAGGAACTGCGTAGTCGAAAGAAGAATGGAAGCACCCGAATAACTGAACAAACAACCGCAACTTCAATTAACCGATTACCGAGCGATCGTTTCACAATGCGTTTCACAAATCTGCACGTGCCTTTCTACCTTCTCATATATATTTAAATGTTCGACAAACCACATGTGTAACCATACTACCCAGGAGACCTAACGTAATTCCGAAATGGAGACACTAATGCACTTTGTGAACTAATTTGCTCGTCCAGTTATTGCCGCAGCCGCAGCAGGAACAGTGCACTCAAAATAAATGTCAAGTGTCTCATTCGTTTTGATAAACGAACTGAGTCGATAAAAATAAACACTGTCTAGTGCGGAACGATGACCGGGAATGAAGTCGATCAGAAATACGCTTCAGCGTCCAGCGCAGCCATCGTTTATAATAAATTAAACGGGGGCAAACGTAAAACAACCTAACTGCGGTTTAACCAGTCGGAAAATACTTGTGACCGTAAAATGATTTTTAGGCAGCCTCGCGCCTTTTGCGTAACTCGTTTATCCGCTAATGGGAGGATTTGCGGGCGAGAGACGCGCGCATAATGAAAATTAAGCCGGCTCACGTGAAAACAAGCCTATCACGCTTATTTCCGACGACGATAAGTACATGCACGAGTGCATACGCATGAACTCAAGGTGGTTCCTACTTTCGCGCTCCTCGCGAACCACTCGCGTAGCGCATACAGTTCTCACGCTACTTATCACACGAGACTCCGCGTGACACTCGTGCAAAATCAGTGTGCGCGTGTATTTATCGATTTTTCGATGTGCATATAGCAAACGTCACCGGTGCCGTGCGATGGCACATACATATTCCACGTCAGCCCGCTATATCGCGCGCTCGCTATATCGTTCCTCTTTGTATCGCCATGAGCGCAGGTCGATGCACATCGTCGTCGTGAACTCGCAGTGCACTTTAGTGCGCAGCCGATTATATCATCCTGGGGAAAAATACGGGCTGCCGCTAAGTGGCTTTCGCGCGCATTGACCTGAATCGTTACCGCGACCCTAACCCGACCGATAACGATCGCCGATTGACAAGTACTTTTTACTTTGTCGCTCCCGCGGACTCGAATAATGGCGGTAATCCGTCGATCGACGAGAGACTCGCAAACGAGTTTATCGGGGGTCAGCCGCCCCCTAAACATCGCTCGCCCGAAACATCACTTCCGAGCGTTTTCAAACGCCTACGTGAAAGTTTGCTCTTTCGTCATTAAGCGCCTGACCTACGACGGCGAAAGCCAATCCGTTGTCGTTAAAAGGTGTTCAACCGCGACACAGTAGAATGAAGAGCGACACTTTCATATGTACGTACGTATACACACGCGCCACACTTCTATCTCCGCGAGTCTCCGCAAAATGGCTTTCGCACGCATTGACCCGAATCACCCAGGGTTCCTACTTCTACTCCCGTCGATCGGCTGCGGCCGAGCACCTCTTTCTTTATTGTGCCGCCAACTCAAATAATGGGCCAGGTTATTTATCGGTCGGAATTGCGAGTAAATTTATCCCGTCGATCACGCACCCTCTCTCGCCGAATAATTCGAAACGCATTCGTCGGTTGCCCGTTAAATGGTATTCCGCCTCCGATAAAATGGGATAAAATTTGAAGCGTTTCTCTATCCGTTTGCATTCTGCGAACATGTCGTACAAACGTGTCCAACGAATGTGTAGTGCGAATTGCAACGTTTGGGCATCAGTGCTGCGTCAGCCCGGAGTGGCGTGCTGCCCGTTGTCGCATGCATAACGTTTATTCAACGATACTGCGAGTACCGCGTTACAGCATCGCGGTCTACCGAAGTAATGATTATTTCGCGATTATATTGTTTTGCAAACTGTACGTGCGAGCTGAAGTCTGGATTACGTTGGGCATGGAGCGTCATCTGCGAACGATGCGGTTGAAAAACATACCGAATTTTATGCCTCACGCTCAGAAGCCCACACCTTCGATACCGTTCGCGTGTACTTTGTTCGCATAATCGTTTAACTCTTTCAATACCAAAGCCCGTATATAGTCGGCATCGACGTGACGATCTGTGAGTATCAGCGCCGTCTATAGTCAGCATCTGCGCCATTAACACGTTAACTGCCAAGCGTATTTTGCTACGTTTGAAATGCGCTGCGATGCGGTTGGAAAACATACCGAATTTTATAAATCACGCTGATTACCTTCGATACTGTTCGATGTACTCTGTGCGCATAATCGTTTAACCCCTTCAACACCAGCGCCGTCTATAGTCGGCATCTGCGCCATTAACACGTTGACTGCCAAGCGTATTTTGCTACGTTAGAAATGCGTTGCGATACGGTTGAAAAACATACCGAATTTTATGCCTCACGCTCAGAAGCCCACACCTTCGATACCGTTCGCGTGTACTCTGTTCGCATAATCGTTTAACTCTTTCAATACCAAAGCCGTATATAGTCGGCATCGACGCGACGATCTATGAATATCGGCGCCGTCTATAGTCGGCATCTGCGCCATTAACACGTTGACTACCAAGCGTATTTTGGTACGTTAGAAATGCGTTGCGATGCGGTTGAAAAACATACTAAATTTTATGCCTCACGCTCAGAAACCCACAGCTTCAATATCGTTCTCGTGTACTCTGTTCGCATAACCGTTTAATCCCTTCAGTACCAGCGCCGTCTATAGTCGGCATCTGCGCCATTAACACGTTGACTGCGAAGCGTATTTTGCTACGTTAGAAATGCGTTGCAATGCGGTTAAAAAACACCGAATTTTATGCCTCACGCTCAGAAGCCCACACCTTCGATACCGTTCGCGTGTACTCTGTTCGCATAATCGTTTAACTCTTTTCAATACCAAAGCCGTATATAGTCGGCATCGACGCGACGATCTGTGAGTATCGGCGCCGCGCCGTCTATAGTCAGCATCTGCGCCATTAACACGTTAACTGCCAAGCGTATTTTGCTACGTTTGAAATGCGCTGCGATGCGGTTGGAAAACATACCGAATTTTATGCCTCACGCTGAGAAGCCCACACCTTCGATACTGTTCACGTGTACTCTGTGCGCATAATCGTTTAACCCCTTCAACACCAGCGCCTTCTATAGTCGGCATCTGCGCCATTAACACGTTGACTGCGAAGCGTATTTTGCTACGTTAGAAATGCGTTGCAATGCGGTTAAAAAACACCGAATTTTATGCCTCACGCTCAGAAGCCCACACCTTCAATACTGTTCGCGTATACTCTGTTCGCATAATCGTTTAACTCTTTCAATACCAAAGCCGTATATAGTCGGCATCGACGCGACGATCTGTGAGTATCAGCGCCGTCTATAGTCAGCATCTGCGCCATTAACACGTTAACTGCCAAGCGTATTTTGCTACGTTAGAAATGCGTTGCAATGCGGTTAAAAAACACCGAATTTTATGCCTCACGCTGAGAAGCCCACACCTTCGATACTGTTCACGTGTACTCTGTGCGCATAATCGTTTAACCCCTTCAACACCAGCGCCGTCTATAGTCGGCATCTGCGCCATTAACACGTTGACTGCCAATCGTATTTTGCTACGTTAGAAATGCGTTGCGATGCGGTTGAAAAACATACCGAATTTTATGCCTCACGCTCAGAAGCCCACACCTTCAATACCGTTTGCGTGTACTCTGTTCGCATAATCGTTTAACCCTTTCAATACCAGCGCCGTCTATAGTCGGCATCGACACGACGATCTGTGAGTATCAGCGCCGTCTATAGTCGGCATCTGTGCCCTTAACACGTTGACTGCCAAGCGTATTTCCCTACGTTAGAAATGCGTTGCGGTGAAATGCTGCAAAGTACAATTAAATCGTACAAAATAAACGTAACGCAGAGTTCCTGGAAGCCAAAGTATCGAAGCACCATTTCAATGTCAATTGCTTTTACAAGATTGCAAATAGGCTTCATTGCGAATTTTTTGCATTTTTAGTCAAATCTTTTGCGCCGGTCGCCGGTGACCACCGTGGCAGTCAACTTGTTAACCCGTTGCACTATCATGTCAAACGTGAATATCTCGTAATCGACATTTCGGGGCAAACATGAATATCATGAGCCGTACTCGTGGTCTTTATCCCGGACCAAACAAGAACGTCCGAATGGACTCTTATCTCTGCTTTTCTCTTCTTTATATGAACGGGTATTTTATATTTTGTATCCCAATGCAGTTTACGTGCTACTTAGGATACATTGTCCTAGTCCAGATAACATTTGAAAACTAAGTAAACATATGCATTATGCATATGCATAATGCATAATGCATATGTTTATACATAACATAACATATGCATATTACACGAGGTCCACAAAAAGGAGCAAAATTACTATAAAAGCAAGTAGTTTGCGCGGAAGTAAGAGTAGTGGAAATGCTTCCAGTGTTTCAAGCAGTTAATCGATAGATATTAAAAGAGTTATAAACAGTGTTGAAAATTTTAGTGACAGCAGTATCGTTATGCCAGTGATGAATCACATAAGATGGTCAATTATATATGACAGTTGTGAGAAACACAAGCGCGGCTATCTCGCACTGAGTCGTAAAATATCGTGTTTAAAGTTCGCTACCATTCGAGTGCATATGGTAGGCACAGCTTCTTCCGAATTTCAGCGTAGTGCAAGGGATTTAACAAGTTGACTGTCGTACATATTTTGCTATATAAGCACGGCCATGTAATGAAATACTACAGCGTTTGACTGAATTATGCAAAATATAAATAATGTGCAGGTATTGGAGACCAGACGATCGCATCCCTATTTTAACAATAACTGCATTTATAATATAATTATTGCTACTCTTTACAAATATTTTGGATCTTCAGTAAAATCACTTGCGCCGGTCAGCGGTGACTATTACGACAGTGAAAGTATTAACATGTTGACTTCCGTGGTGGTCATCGGTGACCGGCGCAAAAGGTCTCACAAAAAGTTCAAAAAATATCCAATCGGTACAATTTATAATTTTGTAAATGCAGTTAATATTAAGCAGTGATTCAAATCTTTGGTCTCCGATACCTTCGCATTATTTTCATTTTGCACGATTCAATCACATTCTGTAGTATTTTATCACGTTGCGGTTTTAATATACTGAAATACACACGGCAGTAAACGTGTTAATATGTAGGAGGGAAGACACAGGGAAATTAAATCGGAGTTACTAAATTAATAAAATATATTCTACCAGTGTTACAAATAGCTTGGAATAAGAATTACGTTGTAGAATGAAAGGGACCCACGAGCCATCTTACGGAATGCATAATTATTAGCATAATTAGCTTATCTTTCGGAATGCATAACATAGCGCAGCTGCCCTTTCGGCAGAGTGTGACTCATGGATGACGCGTTCGATTCCTACAAATATATTTTATTAAACTTATGTTTCTAATTAATCTAATCTACATTGTTTTACAAGATTAATACGTTCAATTTAGGAAAGATGATTATAAACTGTAGGTGAATGCGTGACACGCGTCGCGAGTTCAACGAAAAAAAATGTCTATCTGCAAAGTGTGCACTTGCGGCGGAGTCCGCGGTACAGAGAAAACCTACTCGCGGACATTTACGCGGTAGAAAAAGGGTTAAAATACTCACCGTACAACTTTGCACACCGGAAAAAAACTTGCCGGGACAAACGTAACATAACGCTGCGTCAAAATCACAGTTTCGTAAGAGAGGATTTCAATTGGATCGATCGCAAAGAAAAGCGAAGCAACTCGGGATGGTGGGGTGACAGCATTGAACGTTATCACGACACGTAGTGACGATGGTTCTTGCGCGAGAAGAAACCGTCCGTGGGATTTACAATGCGACGTGAAATATTTTCCGCGCTGTTGACGAGTTTCCCCTTGCGTCGTACCCTACTTTTATTACTTTTCTCCGCCCTTAGCGCTAGTTCAACTCCTCGTGGCCGTACGCCTTCGCGTGGTTACGGAAACGAAGTCGACCGAATGCGAACTGCATTCATAGCGGGTGAAGCGAGACGAAATGAAATCCGGCACGATTACGATTAAGGTTGAGAACGATTTGAAAATCCACCGACGACATCTACGACTTTGGGACGTCGTTAACAATGTTCGCCGCTACCGACGGAGGCGACCTGAATGTGTACGCGGTTTCTTTGAAAGTCCTGATCTTTTATTATGTTCAATGCGGATATATTCATGCTTCAGCCGGTGCCAAATAAAATCGGCAGTAGTCGTTACCCGTCCCCTGGCCGATAATTAAAACCCGCCCTTGTCCGTGCGGCTGATAGCGTCAAAAGAAAAGTAATTTCCCATCACCCCCGCCTTCGAGCGCCGGACCGATATCCGTTTGGAATAAGTGCAAATTGAAAAGAAATATTTGAACGGAGAGTCGGCGCTCTATGCGTCTGTGCGTATTCGGTAGAAAACGGATGTTGGAAGGGAAAGAAAAATTGAACGGGGTTAATTTTACGAACCGCACCCCCGTGCGATACACGGAATTGCTTAAAAATACACGCGGAAATATCCATTTTAAAACTCGATCGTTTACACGTTTGCGCATTTGCGAACATTGGAGGCGTCAGAAAAGGAAACGAGGGAGTACCTACCGCAAATAGAGACAATTTGATTGCACACGTCTTAATTACTTAAGCCGATATCGACATCGGCGATAAGAATATACTTATAGCAACTTGTAAAATCAGAGTTGACAACTAATGACTCCGTGGGCATATATTAGGTCTACCGGAAACTTTTGTCCGTTCTCGTATTAACCCTTTTACTACGGCGGTCTTGTTCACAATTTGGCTTATGCTTTCGCGTAAAAATGTCTCGATTATGAATTTTTTAGGAAAAGAATATTTCTGACGATGACTACGGCTGATTGAGAATAGGCACATGCAACAATGCTATGCTCTCTAATAAAAAAAAACTACATACGGAACAAGAGGTCCACGATAAATGTGCCAACATGAACTGTAGTCGGATGACTATAGCCGCGCGTAGTAACGAAAGGGTTAAAAGAAAATAACAAATTTTCAACATATAAAACTGAGATAGCGAAATCATTGTTTCAGCACATTTAGAAAAGGGAACACGTAGAAATAGAGTGGTAGATGTTATTAGAAAGTCCGTATTGTACAGTGAGTTCCTTGCTACAGTATATTATTCGCAATCTTTCCAATGAAGGCCTCGAAAGGGGTGGTATCTCGTTAATTAAAACGTGACGAAATGGTTTCCTAGTTGGATCCGTCTCGTTATCTGCGAATGGCGTTAATGAGTTAAGGACGAGGATCAATAATTCTGAAGCGGCACCAAAAAGCAGTCGCGTTAAAATACGACACACAGTACGTGTGGAGCATCGATCACGAACGCGGGAAGATTTCGGGTTTGCAACACCTATACCGGTGGTATAGATTGCGTAGGAACGCAAAAATGTCCCGGTTACCGGAACTGCATTGACATGCCAAATATCTATACGCTTCGATAGCTCAAGCGAATGACGCGTGACATTCAATTACCATTTCGTCGTGCGACAAACAACGCGTGATAAATGTTCCGTATTAATTTGCCCATAGCATTATTATTACGGCTAGCCCGTTTCGGCGAATTTCGACGCGCTTTCAACTTTGGCTTTGCGCCCCAAAACGCGCTGTGCGACTAAACCGAACTTGTACAATCCCCCTGACGCACGCGCAGAAATGTAAATTTCATTAAACGACGACCGTTAATATCCGCATATTATTGCATAGCGGTTCCGAAACACCGCGGTTCGTAAATAACATTGTGCCAAAGCATCGGTAATAAACGAACGGGCGCGCTACGCTCGATCCATTCTCTGTAAGTCCGTTTTTGCCCTCGGCGCCTGATAAATAGGATACGCGCGACGAAACGTTACGCATTCAACGTAAACGCGCGCTTCGTGGGTGGCACACTGTCTGAGAGGGGGCGTTTATCACGTGCGCGCTCTATCGATTGATACGATTAACGTAATGGTAGTTCAAATGGCGTGAGCGTTTAATGGAAAATGTTACGCGTTCCGGAAAGGAAAATGCTTTCCGGCTAATGCCAGGACAAACTTCGTGTCTAGGATCATTTTAAAAGCGCATCCGAGCTATATTTGAAGCGAAGTTCGCTATAATAGTTGCATTATCGGGAAAACGTAAGAGCGTCAAATTTCCGCGAGCAACTTACTGGTTGCAGTTGGTTAACCCTTTCGTTACTATGGGAGACTATAGTCGCCCTTCACAACACGGTACTTATACACGATGAGCGACTAAAATCGCTGGATCGCAGTTGCATTGGCAGATTTACTGTGAACCTCTTGTTCCGTATGTAGGATTTTAAATACGTGGAACTAGAGAGTACAATATTTATAAACAATAACAACACAATCAAGACACTTTCGTCTTATTTCCTAATCTTTCGACGTTTTGTCGTTTCGCCTTTACGCCATTTCGTCTTTCGTCTTATCACCAACTGGCCCTTAACACCTTGACTGCTTCGGTGGTCACCGGTGACCTATGCAAAAGATTTTACTAAAAATGCAAAAAATTTGCAATAAAGCCTATTTGCAATCTGGCAAAAGCAATTGATATTGAAACGGTGCTTCAATACTTTGGCTTCTAACAACTCTGCGTTACCTTTATTTTGCATGATTTCATTATACTCTGCAGTATTTCATCGCATCGCGGTTCTAACATAGCAAAATACGCTTGGCAGTCAACGTTTTAAGCAACCAAATAACACGATTCAAAGAACTCGTCACCTATGATACATCAAAATAATAATTGAGGATCACAGGTGACCTTTCCTCACCAACTAGAGGAGCCTGTATTTGAGATCCCACACGTATGTTCCTTTTCTTTGTTGACACATTGACAGCCACGCGAGTTTATAAAAAATCTTCGACAGGCCACAGGCGATGCTATACCATGCGCCAATTATTTCTTATTGTAGTAGAAAATGATTACGGTTAGAATGAAATACCCTGGGACTTCTATCGAGTTGAAAATCTATATTGGAGAATCGTAGTGGGCCTATTGTTTCTTATCTTAGCAGTAGATAAACACGTTTAGAACGTAACGTTTCGGGACATACATTCAATTGAAAATCTTTCCTCAAGAACGAAGTATCTAAAAACCGTGTGACGTTCAAAATTATTTCTTCTTTTCCAAATATTTCTTTTATAGTGACGAATAGTTAAAGCTACTTTCATAACAATTTAACAGTTTTATCACATGCTGTGAAATATCTTTCCAAATACCTACTAACTATCCAGTATCTATCAGTAACTATCCAGTATCTATCCAGTAACTATCCTGTAAATATACAGGACGCCACTGATGAGATTTTTTGCTGTCACCCGAATACGAATGACACGGCAGTCAACGTGTTAAAAAGCATAGTATTGTTGCGTGCGCCTATTCTCAATCAGCCGTACCTTTCATCAAAAATGTTATTTTCCTGGAAAATTCGTTATCGAAGCATTTCTAAGCATAAGCATAAACTTCAAGTATTGACAGGACGACCGTAGCGAAAGGGTTAAATGTATTCAATTAATTTAAATTTGCTTGCAAATATCCAGCGTGCTGTAAAAGGCAGCACTTGTGTTGCGCGAATATTATCTATTTTCTGTTCGTTCTGTTTTCAGTCACACCAATTGTTACTTTGAAGTTCGGCTCGTCGTTGGACCCGAAGATTATCAAGGAAGGCGACGATGTCTACTTCGAATGTAACGTCAGGGCGAATCCTAGAGCTCATAAATTAACCTGGTGTCACGAGGTAAGATAATTGAAATCTTTCACACCAATTTTGTCAAGAAGCCGCAACAATTAAACGATTTTTGATGGGCAATGTTTCGCGCATTCATTCATTAATCGCCAGCGCAATTTTGCAGCTTCGCATGACTTTAAAACGGATACGGTTGAAACGCTCGTTCGATGCAAAACTATTTGTAAAACCTATATCGCCAATTCAAAAAAACGAACGCAAAACTACAGTTATCATAATGTAACTCAAACACTCATACATGCGGTGAATAAATTGCCAATGTAAATTATCGGTCAATCATTTACGGTCAGTAACACATTTTATACTCGCAAAGCTCAAAGCCAGACCCCCGATATCATCCCGTAAACTTTACATCTGTCATTATACGTTAGCCGAAGTTATGCAAGTGAAATTTAAAAGGTAGAGAAAGGTACTCGTTAACTGAACGTTTTGCAGCGTTTATTAAGGGTCGATAGTCATTACGACATAGAGATTGGTAAACTGGTTTCTGAGTTTGATACCTAATATGCTATTAGCTTCGTACACCGAGGCATGTCAGGACACAATTTACTTAATTACGTAACAACATAAGATTAACCGGGGCTGATTGTTCCGTTCCCTATAATCGTTAACTCGGCTCTCTCAATTAACCCCGAGCACATTGTGCGGTTTCGAAGCAGTAATGGCTTTTTAAACAAGGAAAGAATGACGGTAGGTCGTGCAAAAGAAGAAAAACTGTTTCAACCGTCCGAAGGAAATGCTACTGGCGAGCGACTAATGAGCATCATGAAATCGTAATCCTTACGTTTCTAATCCGAGCGTCTATATAACTTCGTCAGATATTGTTTACTTTGGCAAAACGCTTTCAGTACGTTTTTACCTGCCGCACTAATGATACCGCGGATCTTATAACTAACGGAAGACGAACGGGCACAACGGAAATGTAATCACGAACGCATCAAAATTTAACGAGAAGCGGGTCGCCGCGCTGTGCACCTACGCGCGCACAGGCGAACGCCGAAGAATTGAACTGATGCGCGGCGGGCGAAGAGAAAAAGTTGCAGAGAAATAGAAATTACTTTGATACGCGCGGGCAGAAAACAAACGTGATAAACTCGGTGCAGCCGGCGCTCCGGAACGCGGAAAAACTTCATAGGATGCGGAGCCATACATGCGCAATCCGTATCCAAAGAATATTGCGCACAACCGCTGCGTAAAAACAGCGGAATAGTATATTCAATATCCCGTAAAGTTTGGGGCAACGCAATCAAGGCGCGGCATCGCGCAAACGGGTGTATATACGGTTAAGCGAGCGATGAGAAACGAGACTTGGCAAAATGAAGTGAGAGAGCTGAATTTCGTCGAAACTTCGCCATCTTCGCGAAGATTCAGGCATCGCGGAAAGCCGCGCTCACACCTGAGAAGCTCAAACGTTATCTTCGGTCACTCCGGGAATCGTCGAGTTTAAGCCTCTTAAGGAGGATTATGCTTTCCATCATTTTCCCCGCCGGGTCGTAACCCTCTCGTGGTACGACGAAATCCTGTGAACATCCGCGACTCACCCCACCCTTGCCGACTCACCCCACAAACGTCTCGGCGTGCCAACCTCTCGAGTCCACACTTCGCGCCGAACGACGCCGTCGCGGAATGAAGCAAAATAAGAGAAGTGCCTTGGGTCAACTTTTCTCATCCCTTGGAAAAGCTCTCCTGAATCTTTAAACTTCGGAGTGTCACTCGCTGCGCTCACGGGAAACCCTCCTTCGCGGCGAACGTGTTTGCTGCCCATTGTTTTCGGGCGTGAGCGAGTCACTCGAAACGCGCCCCGCGCATAGTCAATGTGCGTAAGTGAATTTGCATGAAAATGCACATCCGCGTTTCGCGGTCGCGGAAGTCGTTATTGGCCGATGTGTAATACTTTCATCGGCGGAATAACAACAGGCACGATTGTACCTCGTATATTGTAGAACGCGGGAAATTTATCGATTAAGGGTAACGGGGTAAATTAGTAGATAGCCAAACTCTGGATCAGACCCGGGCTACTGGCTGCATACGATAAGCAGTGCTATTCATTTATGGCCATTTTATTGCACACGCTCGCCGTTACTTTAGCTTCGGGCAGCAAAACATTTCGAGAAGATCCGAGGTTTCAGAAACGGCACAAAAGAGGGAAGAAGTAGGGAATGTAAGAAATTTAGCTGAGTTTAAAGAGATCAAGAAACAGGATGCAGATTTTTGCACAAAGAAAGACTCGTCCATTGTCCTCCTATGAAGTAGCGTCTCAGCAATTTTTGTTCACTTCAGGTAACTTCACAGCACCATGCCACGTACGCCAAAGGGAATGAAAATGTTTCCTCAGCACGATAGAGACACGAGTAACGCAACTTCTGTGGATAATGAGCTTGAGTGTCTCGAATAATTTATTCTGGGCCAATTTAACGACATTTTATTTGAATGAAAACATGTAAACTGACGAAACGCAGCTGGTTTAAACGGCGAAACGGCAAGCCCAAGAAGTCAGACGCAACAGAATAACGAACAATAGCAGAGAAAGAAAGCAACTGCTAAAGCTTTCATTTACATCGTGTCTCCTGAATTACTTGTACCGAGAGTGACGTAAAACGTGAAACTGCGGAAGCTAATGAGTCGCTAATGAAGCAGCCTTTCTTATTGCACGATGCCGTCCAATTAACTTGAAACGCAGTTGAAGTAGACGCCGCACAGGAAAAGTTCCGAAATATGACCCGTCGGATGATATACGCGATGCGCGTGATATTGAGGAAAGATCAAATGGACGAGGTGAGAAGAGCTAGGAGGGTAGAGTTGAGCCTCTCGGGCCACTTGACAGGACTCCGTATGCACTCTGTTGAAATTATTGTAAATTTACGAGCGCCCGTTGTCACTTCCCATCCATTCGACGCTCTCTCAGCCGCGCACGCATACCGCCACACGAATGCCGTCAAATGCCGTCGCACGTTCTCTCGCCATCCCCGAAAACCAAACCAATAAATTGCCCACGAATCACCGTGCACCCATTGGTCTACCAATTCGTAAAAACGTTCTGCGGAAAAAGCGGATGTCCCAACGCGAAATTTCAGGCTCCGGCGCGCACATTCACTATCACAGGGTACAATCGTCCAGAAAACATTAGTGAAATTTCGAAATTGTTCTTCCGAAACCGCGTGTGTTTCTCTTATTAAGCCGTACGAAAGCGAACAAAGTGAAATTTGATTAAAAACCGGACGGCAGATGTTACAGGGCGAGCAAAATTGATACGCGCGATAAGGTTTCAAACTCAATCCACGTTAACCCCTTGCCGTACTTTGACGAGTCTGACTCGTGATGCGAATGTCGGGCCAAACGTGAATATGACGAGTCTGACTCGTGATGACAATTTCGGACCAAAGGTGAATATGACGAGTCTGACTCGTGATCAAAATTGATATATCGTGTCAGAAATATATACATAAAAAAGAATAAATTAAATTATTTTTTAAAAGTTTTCGGTCCAAGTTCATTTGAATTCTACAAGAACATCATCGCATGAAGTTAATAAGCGCACAGGTACTTGACAGGGAGTCGCAAAAGATACCGTATTAGACCGAATATAACGCGATATTTTTCGACCATTTATTTTCCGTTACAGAATCGACTCGCGCTAAATTCAGGGTTTAAATAATGGAATGCAATATAAACAAGTATATTTTCCTATAGAAGTTGAAACGATAGTTAAAGTTTTCAAGAAATGCTATTATATTCGGGTTAATTCGGGGTCGCGTTATATTCGGGCTAATACGGTAATTTGTTTCAAGTTCGGATAATCTCAGCCACTGTGGCTCCATTCGCGAATATTTCTGCACATCGCTTGGGCCCAAATTCTTCAGAGTTAAATGGTATGGCAAAGGGTTAACAGCTTGATGATCATGATGTCCGTAATCAACTACCAACGCGCTGGTTAATGAAGCACCGCGTTTCTTCAACGGGCTACACAAGTATTTCGAAATTTCAGGCTCCGGTGCGCACATTCACTATCACAGGGTACAATCGTCCAGAAAGCAATAGTGAAATTTCGAAATTGTTCTTCCGAAACTGCGTGCGCTTCTCTTATTAAGCCGGCCGAAAGGGAACAAAGTGAAATTTGATTAAAAACCGGACGGCAGATGTTACAGGGCGAGTAAAACTGATACGCGCGATGAGGTTTGAAACTCAATCCGCGTTAATGCTTAATGACCATGATGCCCGAAATCAACTATCAACACGCTGGTTAATGAAGCACCGCGTTTCTTTAACGGCCTACACAAGTATTTCGAAATTTCAGGCTCCGGCGCGCACGTTCACTACCAGAAAACAATAGTGAAATTTTGAAATTGTTCTTCCGAAACCGCGTGCGCTTCTCTTATTAAGCCGGCCGAAAGCGAACAAAGTGAAATTTGATTAAAAACCGGACGCCAGATGTTACAGGGCGAGCAAAACTGATAGGCGCGATAAGGTTTGAAACTCAATCCACGTTAACGCTTGATGATCATGACATCCGCAATCAACTACCAACGCGCTGCTTAATGAAGCACCGCGTTTCTTCAGCGCCCTACACAAGTATTTGGAAATTTCAATTTTGCCAACTTTGATACGACAGCTTAATAAATTCACTTTGCGCCGTGAATATAACGTCTAATTATCCAAACCAACTCCGGCGGGAAGTGTGTAATCGTGTTATCGACAAAAATTTCTTCGTGTAACGGTGATCGTGCTCGATGGTAATTAGCACGATCCAATCACGGTTCGCCAAGCTTATCGCTTCGTTTTTCGGCGCACATCCGATGGCTCCGGACAAAGCTATTACAGGAAAATTCGAGGGCGCGAATACCGCGCTGTTAAATGTCAGAACAGAATTTGCGTATCGCGACAGTTTCAGCGGCCATCATGATTTTTTAACTGAAAAATGATTTCCACCGGCGAAATAGCATGTTAGCGCGACGTTCATTCAAGATAATCCCTTAATTGCGTGAACAAATAACGGCGATCTCGCCTGGCATATTTTAATTACAGCCTCCTCCGCGTTTCCACTAATGTAAACGCTGTCGCGCCGGAGGTCAAATTAAACAAATCAGCGCCGGCAAATGTGCCACCGCCACTGTCAGTAGACGGGAAATGTTTCTGTATGCGCGACCATTCTATAAATTCAGAGCGTGCAGGAGAAAGAGACAGAACAGGTGAGGGTGGGGGATAGGTCACATAACGACGCATTCACATATGCAGGCACGCACACATGCTTGCCCATTTAGAGTGCGGATCACACTCATAAGTGATCAAACATTCCTGTGAACGATGCTCATCCAGTAGGCAGTTTATAGCCAGCAGCCCAATCGGAAATTTAAAAAAAAACAAGAAGAAAGGCGCGTAGCATATCATGAAGAACGTAATAACGATGTTTCATTGTCGATAACGCCGCATTTTGGCCCTCTGTGGAACATCGTTTGGGCTCATGTTACCGTGGTGCATCGACGTAACGATCGACATATTGAAGATAAATCCGTACGGAACGGAAATATGAAGCGACTGGGACGTAAAAGTGATTCGATGACTGCCGGAACTGATTAATGCTTGTTACGGATATTGGTTGAATAACGAGAGGAAGTTAACGCTAAGCTGCGTGGATGCCCGCAAGGCGAGTGGATGAATTATCGGATGAAATGTCAGAGGAAAATACGAAAGCGATAATGAATCGATAGATCCACTGTAACTACATCGCAATTCCGTCAATTGGTGGGTTAAGTTTCTGCCCCCTGTTTTGCGAATAGCTGAGAGAAACTCGCGTAATTGGGACGTCCTAATAGATGCAAGTACCCAGACAAGGTTACTATAATCCTCGGAGGAATAGAACGCTAGCAATTCAATGCGATTGGAAAGAGAATAAAGGAGGACAAAAAAAATTTGATTGCGACCATATAGAAATTCCCTTTGTTCCGCGAACATTCAGGGAAGAACGAGGAACAACGGTGCTGCAAAACACAAATTGTTCCTTTATTCCGCACCTCTTTAATTCCAAAGTTAGAAATTATAATGAAGGAAAAGTGAATGCATTACGCAATGATAAATTACAACTTGTTTTATTCAACGGACTAAGTGGCTGTAAAATAATCCATTACGATTATTTAATAAAAGTGAATAAATACAGACGAGAGATGGACCTGAAATGTGCTCTGACCTCGTCAACGGCGGTTATACACGTAAGCTTTCCCGTTCTGACGTAACTGCGAACATTTAACATGCAGCAGGAAGATAACGGACTATATTCACTACGACTTCTTCCCTGTTCAAGAGTATTTTAACGTGTCAAGTAATCTGAGGCAAAAACAGTGCCCGCAATGCAACTCTTAAGTACGGCTGATATTAATCAACTTCAATAAACGCGTATATAAACAAATTTGCTTCGCCCGTTGAACTTTCTCCTAAACTTTACAGTCGACACTATTTTACTATCACGGACGTTCTCCGAAAATTCGTTGAATAGCAAGAAACCTTCGGCACTCGCATCGATCGCTTTGAAATGGAACGTTCTGTCGTTTAATTAAAACAAACGTCGTTTAATTAAAGCAATCTCGACTTTCCGTAGAGTACTCACGCGTCTATGTTTCTGCACCGGTGACATTTTCCAAAACACCCCCGCGGCAGTGAAAATATTTCATTCTTTTTGCTTTTAACGCCCGCGGCGATGCTTGCGGAAAGAAAAATACATGGGCGATGAAATGTGTGGAGACAAACGTGGGTATGACGTGCGCATGGGCAGCGCACTCACGAATACATGAAATTGCACAACCGTACATATAAATAACAATATTCGTATCTCATAGGAAGACGTATCGCTTCCCAATCCACGGTACATATGTGCATGCATCCGTGCTAGATACGGTTGCATATGTGCATAAAAGTACATAAAACGTATATCGTGCACGCATATTTGGCCGAGTCTTCGCGCACGGGGCATCTATGTACTCTTGCAATACGTACGGCACATACGAATTTCCTTCGAACAAACTTCTCAAAACCGAGTAAAACAGATATGCCGCTCGTTATTCATATAAAACAAGCACGAAAGCGGTATATTCCTAGCATGCCTTCTCTCCTGCGATTTCTCCTCCTCTTACACCTGGCACCCCTTCCCACCCTCTCCGTGTCCAACAACGTTTGCCTCGTTTCATCTCGCCTGATCTTATCCACCCCTTCTGTACACTAGTCAAATCATGTAGGTGCACTGCTCAGCAAACATCACCGCGGTGCCTTAATTCCATAGAAGTGTCCGCAGTAAAGGCACATTGCGTTGAGCCACCATTGCGCGCCGATTACGTTTACATTTCACGGGACTAGAGGCTAGCCGAGATTTCATTCACAAACCTATCTTTTTCGTGTTTCAACTGATGCCGTGTGTCCGTCCGTTGGTCATATGACGGGAAGAACTTCATTGCAAAAGCATTTGAAGAACGACCGCTACAATTAGGGTGTATCTCGATACGAAGAAAAACCACATGTGTTGAGGGTTTTTTGCTTGGCGATAAGGAGACAGGCCGACTCAACGTATTGAAGAACAATAATAAAGAGATGCGTCTTCTTAACCTCAGTCTTCGACGCCTTGTATGATTTGTATGATCTAGTCGCATTTCTAATAGAAGACTTTGTTCATAAACGGAAAGAACTCCATCATTTTCCTCTAAGCATTTGCAACTGCAAACGAAAACTCGCAGCACTTGACAACGATATATACGTAAAATTGGTTATTTCAACGATTTTAAAAATAGCAACGATACCCACGGTGACGTACTTGTACGAAATGAGAAGTTTCGGCGATGCGTGTGTGTTGTATCAATTAGGTGGGCGGTAAATAAAGAGAATGATTGAGAGTGAAACTTATAAGACGCTGGCCAAAGACGAAAAAAGGAAAGACATACAACTCAGCATGAGGAAGAGTTTTTGTAGTTCAGATGAATACAATTCAGTTTTAACCATTGAAGGTATTTCACTTTTATCCCATCGCGACAAACGCCCTCCCGCTCCAACTGAATTTTTTCAAGTGTGGCATGTGTATAAAAGAAAAAGAAATTTTCGAAGCGTCGCAGTTGTACGCGAGTGAGACAAGGAAAACGCGTAACAAGGGAGCGAGAGGTTTCGTACCGCACAGCGGACAAGCAACGGGAGAGATACAAATGGCCGTTGGAATTAGAGTCGGAGAAGATACACGACGCGCAGAACATCGCGCTAAGTTTTCGTAGCTGCACCAGTGCTGAGGCACTAACTTTTCGAAGTAACCGCTCGCTGGCACTAGGATGTAACTATGCGGTACGAGAAAGAACGAGGAAGAACATTGGTCCACGACTTTAGCTCACCCCCCTTGTCTGCGCTCGCTCGTTACAGTCGTCCGACGTCGTTTCAATCAACTTATACGTATCGCTTAGTTAACCCTTGATCGAAAGACTCTTTAACTCTTCTCTCTTCTCCCTTATCGAAGTTCATTTTCGGAATTTGATTTCCGACCGCGCGAAACTTCTTGGGGGAGGAAGGCGTAAATTACGCCTTTGTTAAAATTGTCCCTTCTCCTGCGCTCGTGGAAACTGTCCCCATTCCGAAACGGCCTTTTCGCCCATTTACCGCTTTAACCTTGTCGCGGAATCCTTTTTCAGTTTGTCCTGTTTGTCATGACATGCATCTCTTTGACGCTGGTTCCTTTCCTCGATTGTTTATTCAGAAACAAGAGCTTCATTACAACGTCACCGCCGGCATAGTACTCTCGGACCAGTCTCTGGTGCTTCAAACCGTAACTAGAGGATCCGCCGGAAGATATACGTGCATTGCCGTCAATGTTGAGGGAAGTGGCACCTCGAACGAAGTCAACCTCGAAGTCATGTGTAAGTGCTTTCGTATGTACTCATTGCTCTGCTATCGTATGTTATGCTAAAAATAATTAATTTCGGCGGCTGTCGTAGATGCGTAAAATTGCCGTTTCTCGCACAGCTGCGTAAGTTGACGTTAATTACGAGGGCTCGCAGAATTTCCGGATATTTTACTTGCGCACGTTCCACGTAAAATATCCTCAAACGAGTATCCGCGTGAATTAATAATTCGCAACGCGGAGCCAATATTTTAGTTTCATCCGACGTTTAATATTCCCTATGTGACGGAAGCTACGTCACTATAGACGGATACTCTGGCCCCAAACGTTTCACTTTCCACATGAAATTTTAGTCGCGCCTGTGTGCAAATACATCGGGAATTTTGGCGGATGGAGGCCACAGAACGCAACCCCGCCACCCTTAAACGTTCCGGAGGAAGTCCACGGTGCCTTACAGCACGAAACTATAAGTCTGATCTGTGAAGTCGAAGCGAACCCTACGTTGGTGACGTTTTACTGGACGTTTAACAGCAGCGGCAACCTTAACGACATTCCGTCCACGAAATACACTGCCGAAAGCACGATTAGCAGGTTAAATTACACGCCATCGACGGACATGGATTACGGTACACTTGGCTGCTGGGCGAATAACGCTGTTGGACATTCGAAGCAGCCTTGTCTCTACCAGGTGATAGCGGCAGGTTTGTCGAACTTTCATCGCAGTATAACCGTCCTGCCCTTCTTAAGTTTCTCTGTACACATCTATTTGCCTACATCCCAAATCCATGGTAGTTTCTCTGCTCACCGAAGGAGTTTCGAAATTCTGAATTCATTGAACCGCACAAGCAAAATGGCTGCATACAATTGGCGATTACATTTATTATACGAAATGCATTAAGTTCTCACCGATAAGTTAATAGGAAAATCTGTTAAACGGTGTAAACGTCTCATTAGACCGCACAAGCAAAATGGCTGCATACAATTGGCGATTACATTTATTATACGAAACGCATTAAGTTCTCGCCGATAAGTTAATACGAATATCTGTTAAACGGTGTAAACGTCTAATTGCTCCGTGTTAGCAGAACGTTTTTCTATTGCTTTAGAAAGGAAAACGAACAAGTTTGGAGCCCTCTGTAAGAAACTTCAATAATAGCATTAAAAATTCGTCATGCAGCTTCGCCGACGGCTGTGCTGACGTCGGAATTTACTAGCGTCACTCGCAGTGCGTGCGTTTTTGCGGGGATTTAATGAAAACCGTAATTGAATATGTTCATTACGACGTGAGTACGCGACATACGTAGTTGACAATGAGAGTAAAGGTATTGTCCGGTCCCGTCCACGGGCCCACATTTTGTTCAATGGGACAAGAGTTTAACGGAGCAGAGGAAGAGAAGGAGAAAGAAAGAGCTGAAAGCTGGGTGCGCGACGTGGTCCCAGATGCAAGGGAGTCAAAAGTTTTGCCAGCTCTGACCAGTGGCTTCGCGAAAACCGGTCCTGCCGTCCATTTGCCGCTTGCGGCAATAGGCGACATCATTTATTTTCGAGGCTAGCGGCAATGTATTTCTTATGTAATTGCCGGGCAGCAGTTTTTTCGCTCGCGTGTTTGTTCCCTCGCTCACACTTTCCCACGTACATTCGTTCGCCTACGACCCCTATCTTCATAACGCCCACCCTTTCCGGCGTTCCGCACCCGCATACGAGGACGCAAAACGATCCTTCTCCACCGGTCACGAGTAATTAAATCGTTAATTGAAACGATGATGTGAGGCAGTAAATGGTGGCACGTGTGAGCGTAGGTGGTCGTTTCGAGGTTGAACTTTGCTCCCCTTGCGCCCTTGTACTCCCCTGCCCTGCCCTTCTAACACGACCTCTCGCCAACTGTACCCCCCGCAGCCCTTCGACGAATATTACCTGCATCCATGATGTACACACGTAAGGTCCTCGGTTATCGCGTCAAGGAACCGCGCGAGCGTAAGTAGCAATCAAGGATTCTATCTCAATCGCAATTACGCAACCAGAGATTAGGTTACAACTTAGACGAATATCGATATCGCGGCTTCCCACGATCGGAAGACATCTGTAAACGATCCGCATCCCAACCCTTGCGCACAAGCTGCTAAGTTGATTGCGCGGTTTCAACAAGAGTAGTAATAGAGCGATTATGCAATCTGAACCGCGTGTTCGGCGGAACCGTAGCATCGACGATAAAAAAAATACATTTCGCCCGCAGGCAGACCGCACCCGTTGCAGAACTGCACCGCCTACAACCAAACAGGTTCTTGGATAAGGATATCGTGCGTGGAAGGTTACGACGGCGGCTTACCCCAAAAGTTCGTCGCCCTCGTGGACAAACAACGGTTAGAGTCGGCAAATCCCTACTGGGAGTTGGAGCTTCATAAACCAACGAGGGTGTCTCTTTACGCGGTTAACGTGAAGGGTTCCAGTGATCCCGTCATCATGGAAGAAGTTGCACTAAAAGGAGTGGCCAAGTTCACAGGTGCGTGAGTACGTCCGACCAGCAAACTGCGTGGACGGGCAGTGTGAGGAGAGAGAAAAAAATGGATCAGCCATCTACTTAATAACCCCGTAGTTGTTGGCTTTTCAAAAGCTTTTCCGTCGTCAAAGCTTTGCCCCCGACAAAGGGACGAAGCCTTCCCCGCTCTCCTTTCGTATTTCTCCATGCATTTTCTCCCTCTCTCTTCTCAATCGGCTCTTTTCGCTCCTTTTCTCTTATCTTCGTCCTTTAGCCCCTTTGCAAGGTTCGAAGGCTCGCATGTGCATCAAATCAGAACCCATCGATCCGCCGCTCTTCCGAAGGATCAGCTCTAACATTCCAAAGCCCTCTTCTGTTTTATCTCTCATTATCCGTATACGCGTCTCTACGTTTCAGTTGCCGCACGGTCCAGAGAAACTCTCATAGATAGAAGCCGCATCAACAACCGCGGAGTGTGTGAATACCGTGGCAAGATGCGGCGCGTGCCACATCACATTTTCTTTCGTACCTTCCGCGCGTTTTCCCAGGACTCGTAAAGAGCTACATTTCCCGTTCTTTAACACATTGCAAACACGAGCTCCTCGTTTTACGATCGTACACGAGGCATTTAAACGCTTCCGGGTGGACTCACAAAACCATTCGTTTGTATATTTATTGCGGGCCGGTATTAATTGTTGTCGGTGCTATTAACCAGAAACGATCAATAAACGTGTGCTGGATCACGGAGGAACCGGCAGCCACATACCCATTATGTCGTAACGACCTATTAGGAATAAGCAGCTTAGTACTCGATAATCCGCCGCACACAATGCCCAAACGGGTGAAAGCTTTTTCTCCAATGCGTTAACCATATATAGGATGATTTAATAGTAACGCACGCGACGGCATATTGGCGGAGAGGACTCATGAAAAATTAACGAAAACCGACCTAATGTTACATAGATGAATGTCGCAAAAGAATGGAGCTTTGGTACTCAATTTTACGTTAATATTCTGGCTTCTGTAGCTGTAACTCATAATCCTTTTAGTGCCGGGCGAAAAAGAGGTGTCTATGCGAAGATAACCAGCCGAATTTCACGATTTTACTAAGGTTTGGAAGAAGGTTCATAAAAACCCAACAAAACACAATATTTATATAATTCAAAAAGCAGGGTATTAAGAACGAAAAAGAGAATAAAACAATGACCCTACATTTTCTATATTCTTTGAAAATGAAGTAAATAACAGAGGTATAAATGATCAAAAAGAAAATAAAAATTGAGTTCTTTCTTTCAAAACGTATTACCACATTCGAAAAGTCATATTTTCATCATAACTTTATATAGACCATTTATGACAAAGTATATACTTTGCATTTGCAAAATATTTTGTAACAAAATAAATAATATTGCATATCAGAAATAAAGAATAACTCCAAGGTACATGGTCAGCGCCGGACGGATTATCTCTTCCGAAACAAGTCATTGTTATAGGTAATATAAAGTTGAGTCGAAAAACTATTTTTTTCCCTCCTAATAAAATTAGACCATCTATAACGTATTATAAATTTATTTTGAGATAGAGTTCTCTCGCAAATGCGAATAGTAAGGCGCTATTGGATGCGCAACGATATATCGTTGTTGGCACTTTTCGCAAGTGTTGCGAACGACGATATATCGTCGTTCGGCACTAAAAGGGTTAAGCTGTTCTGAATTTTGCATTTCTGTGTGCAGCATTTTTAGCTATTTTGTCTATCCGATTATTTTTATTTAGGATTCCCCACTACCGCGTACCACTTACCCCGCGATACGTGCTGCTTTTTAATAAATTCCAATATACGAAACCACTAAAACATCCTACATATTCAAGCGTGTGGACAACCGAAAAAGAATGGGCCAAACTATCATTCGACTATCATGCTATTGCCACAAATGGCCCGGATTCTGCGGTTAACTCATTCCGCGTCTTTCTGAGACAAACGGAGCCCATGAAGAGAATAGTTCACAGAGAGTGCATGCCGGCGAACAGAAATTATCGGAACTGTTATCAGCATGCAAATGATTCCAGTTGAACAGTTCGCAGCGCGGAGGTTAGCCTTGGGTCAGGTCAGGATACGGCGGTACCCGTTTTCATGGTGAAACATGGAACGCCCGGCACCGCAGAGCCCGGAAACAAGCCTCAAAATTTATGAGCTATTATTATGCATTCTGTTTTCTCTCGTCCGCGGCCACGTCTCGCTCTTTCTGCCGGCGGTCAAATGAGTGCATCGGATCCCGTCCACCATTTTCCACCATCGAAAATTCCCTCCGTCACCTTCGTTAAACTCCGCCAAGAACAGTTGACGCGCTTGCTTGTATTTCTCCGACGGCATAAAAAGCGTCCCAATTGAAAATGGGAGAATTTGAAAAATGTGCTAATTTGCGCTCCCTTTTGGCACCCGACGCTATAGCCAAAACTTCTACCGGATCTTCGGAACGTTGAAAAATGAAAATTCCCGGATCCTTCAGTTTGTTTCCGGGCATATTTCTCCACGGCAATTAGTAGGAAATTCACGGCATAACTCGGCGAGAGAAACGTTGTTTCGCTTTACAACTTTATCATCTCGAATTTACTAGACCGCGTTATTACGGCAAGCAAGATCGTATCCAATGAACCAATGCGTCGCCGCAAGAAGCTCTATTTGCAGGTTGTCTCGAAATGTACGATTCGGCAAATTGACCGGGTACAACCGCGCCTGTGCCGTTAAGCAGGTTTACCTTGGAATCTCACGATAGACAACACTAGCACCTTAATTGGAAACAGACTACGTTCGCGGTAAACTATCGCGAGTACGAGGTCGTGAGACGAGTCCCTAGGAGACGCGGATGGCAGACAAGTAAATTAGGATCCGGGTGACGCGTATATCTTCGAGCGCTTCGATCCTAACCGCAGTTCGTGCCGGGAAACCTTAAACAGGGGTTCCTAGGCTCACGAACGATCCCGCGACACATAATAGGTCCTCCAGATGAGAAAACGATTCAAGATGGCTGTTGGAGAGGCGCAGTTAAAATTGATAGAGCGCGAGATAAAGTGGGATCTCTAGAGCGCGAAACAGAAGGGAATAGAGAAAAATCTCGAGAAAACGAGAAAAAGGAGGAGGGGGCAGAGAGCACGTTTGAACGTGGCCGCATTATTTATGGATAGAACTCGTAGAGATTTCGCTTACAGGCGAATCGGTGTCGTCTGTCGACATGTCGCCGATTCTCATTGGCCTCGGCGGTACGGCGACCGGTTTAGGACTAATCGTGACCGGAGTTTTGATGGCATTGTGGAGAAAGCACGCCGCAACCCCCACGAAACCGAAGCCACCGCAACAGCCAAGTATCGCAACTTTCGCCGGGAAGGGCGAGGAAGAAGACGGCAACCCGGATCTTATACCCACGACGGCATTAAGCAATCATCTGACAGGTAACTTTGCAGTTGCTTATTCAATAATTCGACCCGCTAATCGAACAAGTCCTTCGACGCGTATCACGACGCGGATGCAATTTTCGTTGAGAAGGTATCGTAACACTGTATCAGTGACGCTGAAACTCACGAGCACCTTCTTCGGGAAGTATCTATACTCATCGATCGCAAGTAATCGCCCATCTCATCTAGCAAATTCCTACTTAAGCTCACAGGAGCCTTGCATTTGTATGAGCTCCGGAAGAATATCGAATTTCACTTTAAATCGCTACCGGGCACTTTCAAGAAAATTGCGGCGCGTGAGCGTATAGCACTTGTGTATCGCATCGAGTATCGGCATGAATCTATGTCAGGTATACGTGAGTCTGGCTGCAAACTACTTTCCTTCGACTATTCGTTAAGTCTATTTCCGCAGCCTTCGGTGATATCCGAAACCGCAGGGTCTGAGGTCATTTTCTAGAACGTTTCGTTGAAAACGAAAGTTGTATCCTTTCAACGAGATTTTATTCGTCTTTTAGCCCGCTCGTAGGGTGCACTGAGCAACCTCCGGCCATTTTATATCAAGTTGCGTATTCTTCGCAAAGAATAAAAGCTGTAATAAATAAATTTGCGAAGGGCTTCCCTTCGTGATAGAAAACTTTTGCGCGAACTACCTTAGAAGCGTTGTGTCAAGCAGATGTAAGATTTATCAAAGTTCGAAATGCGTACCGCGAGAGAACTCGGGGTGAAGTTACTTCAAACCGATTATGCGATTGACGCTAAGCTTCCTCGAAACTTCTTCCAGATAGAAAATTTCCAGTTTACGGATCCCTTCCAAGAAGACCACGTCAGCTGGAGGGACGAGAGATGTCCCACGATGTTTTAGAGGATTCAGATTATCCGCAAGCATCACCCAACGTAAGTAATGCGCAGCTGTTTGTATATCTGCGTTTACGTTGCCAGCGGAAAACTAGTGCATCTCATGATGTGATGTCAGCGACGTGTCAAAAGTTCTTTTTCTTTAACAACTTTATATTGTTAAGAGGTTTCCAACTTATCTCACAACGCTTCTGATGAAGGCAAATCTTTATAAGCCCTGTAACGTATATATACACGATCTTGGAAGCTTTGCGCAAATACGCAAATTTCTGGCTAGCACTTTCGTCTAATTGAAAACTCTTTTTTTCGTTTTACTCAAATGCAATTGGTTCGTTTGAAGTAGAAAGGGCGGGGTGTTTAGGATTTGTCAAAGGACCGTCTTTGGAAATGTTTAACACTAGGTTTACGGGCGTTTTTTATATACCTATCTCTACGAGCACCCGTCAAATTGACGGGTAGGTGAAAGTACGTATTGACATTAAAAAATCAATTTATTCAAACTACGTCTGAGTTGAACAATATAAGGCTTCACGTAAAAATAAAATATTAAGAAGTCAAGATTTTTTTTCCGAATATCTTTTCGATACGACATTTAGTCTGCTACATGCTTTGAGTTTTGAATGACGCGAAGATCACTCTGGTAAGCGAGTTCGTTCAATACGAAGTAACATGACACCCGGGCCACACATTTCGCTTTGTCAGATTATCGAGGCGCTATTGAGATAATGAGTTGGGGGCATCTTAGACTTTTCTTTCACTCTTATATTATATTTACTATTGGAGGAATAATTTTACAAACGAAGCAAACATATAAGGATTGTTTACGTAATCAGCTAACCCGTCAATTTGACGGCTTTCGTAGAGATAGGTATACCACGTACAAATTTCAAAATTTAGAAAGCTTAAGGAAATAATAATTGTGTTTATAAACTCTTTTCATGAAATTATGAATTTACGATGCAAAGTAGTTAAAATTATTTCTATGGTTTTTTGCGTGTTTCATTTTAAAGTTTGAAATCCGTCAAATTGACGGGTCCCGCAAACCTAGTGTTAATTATTCCCTCATTTTTAGACATTCTACAGTCTCCAGAGGCCAAATCGATACTCCGAGACGATCATCAGGAGTGCAGTCATTCAAGAGAGCTGTATTTAAATATTAAGTATCAACGAGGAACATCAAGTAGAAAAGCCGGTGGTGGACTTGACGATCCATCGAAAGCCTAACATTTGTAACGTCGATATTCCGATCATGGATCGTCATCTAACAGGGTAAAACTACTCCCTGAGCTACACAACGGATAAGAGTGGAACGGCGTTGGTTATAACGGCGTGAAAGACAAATTAATGCCTGCGCCATATTGTACACGTTTAAGCGTACGAGAACATTTATAACCATTCCAGTCACTATGCCTTTGTAAATATTGTATATAAATAAAACACATCAATTTCGTGTTATCTCTTCTGATTACATCAACAAACTCCTCATTAAAAAAAACTAACAATAAAACATCCGAGTGTACGTCAGAACATGGCTTGGATTTCGAAGAAAAACAGTGATGTTCACCAATACGAACTAATTTAGTGGTGCGTACGAATACTCAAGTTGAGCGAAACAAGCGAACCGTCCTTCCTACAGCGTACATTTATTATAGCAACAATTTCCCTCTGGAAAATTAATTTCCCTCCGGGCATACGCACATGAAGAGCCATCTGCCCTACACATAAACGTTAGTACATTCCACACGGCTTCAATTCATCTAGAAAAGTAACGGTGACTCATAAAAAGCACAGAGAAAGCATTGCGCGAAAGGTACTGAGTTATGAGGTACTCGATATTGACGCACGTTCGATACGAAAAAAATACCAACGACACTACGCACGGTTTCTGCGAAACTGTGATACAAGGTTGAACGGAAAGAACCACTATGAATGGCGTGGGCCTGCCGTTACAAATGCAAATATGGTAAGCAATTACCGAAGATTAAATATGCTAACAAAATTCAACAAGCTTACATAATTTCCTCATCTGAATTCTAATTAACAGTCACACACGCAGTACACCTAGTGGTTATTTTCGATATTCTAAGAAGCCATGTAGTTCTGCCCGGCACAAAAATATGCGCACGTCTTCTGTGGAATATGGCATCGCTTGAGACGTTTATTTTGCTAACCACTGAATCTATTCTCCGAATACTCCTCTTAAGTCCATTATTCACGATCGAAAGAATTTGCATCGAAACATTCCGGGAGGTGAAATTTATGGGACGGCCCCCACCTTTAGCGTTTTTATCCCTCGACGGGTCCGCCGTGTGTTGAATTGAATTAATGGATATGTATACAGACCGGCAGAGCACCGCGTTGAGACCTTTCCCACTATACTAAAGAAAAGAACATATAACTTACCTTTGCAAATCGAAATTTCATTGGGAAAAGTTGAACGCTTTTTCGATCCCGCTCGAGTAACGATTACAGCTGCGTTCACGAAAAGCTTTCCTCCAATACCTAATCCAGTACGAAAGGTAAAATTGAACGAGGGAGAAAGTTCAGCCGATTTCCTAATACCAGGATTACTTTCAATCGCTTTGCCCCCGATTGCTTCACGACAAACAGTCGACTAAATCGATCTAATCGGAAGACGTCCTCATTCCACACTCACCGGTGATTTCAAGAGACAAAGAAGAAGGCAGAGAAAATGACCGCCTGGCGAGCACAGGAACCAACGTTAATTTATCTCCTTAACCTTCTAATGCATGCTGTGACATTATGCTGTTAGAAACTAAAGTAAACGAACAGATACTCATCCACTACGTAACATTGTGTATCCATATAATCCACTCCAATTTACAAGTTTCAGCACCAGGCAGATTTTATTATTATAGAACGGGATCGACTAAAGAAACACCAAAATCGCGGCACCTTATGAAAACAGCGTGTCGTTTGATCAAAACGAATTTTATTCCCATGACTATAAATTAAAGCCAATTACTTAGAGCACGTTGAAGAGATCTGTTATCGTAATAAATTATATTTTATTTCTAATGCATGCTAAGATATTATGCTGTCACAAACTAAAGTAAACGAACAAATATTCATCCACTACATAACATTGTGTGTCCATATAATTCACTCCAATTTACAGGTTTTCAGGCAGATTTGTTCGAATTTTATTAGAACGGGATCGACTAAAGAAACACTAAAACCGTGACACTACCTTATGAAAACAGTGTGTCCTTTGATCAAAACGAATTTTATTTCCATGACTATAGATTAAAACTAATTACTTAGCGCACGTTGAAGAGATATCTGTTATCGTTTTAAATTATATTTCATTTCTAATGCATGCTGTGACATTATGCTGTCACAAACTGAAGTAAACAAACTGATACTCATCGAATTTTATTAGAACGGGATGGACTAAAGAAACACCAAAACCGCGATACTACCTTATGAAAACAGCGTGTCCTTTGATCAAAACGAATTTTATTTCCATGACTATAGATTAAAGCCAATTACTTAGCGCACGTTAAAGAGATCTGTTATCGTAATAAATTATATTTTATTTCTAATGCATGCTGTGACATTATGCTTTACAAACTAAAGTAAACGAACAGACACTCATCCAGTATGAAACATTGTGTATCCATATAATTCACTCCAATTTACAGGTTACCAGGCAGACTTGTTCGAATTTTATTAGAACGGAATCGACTAAAGAAACACCAAAACCGCGATACTACCTTATGAAAACAGCGTGTCCGAATTTTATTCGCATAACTATAGATTAAAGTCAATTACTTTCCGCACGTTGAAGAGATATCTGTTATCGTTTTAAATTATACTTAATTTCTAATGCCCGAACGCTTTCATGTATTTTAACAAAAAGCCTCTAGTACAATCTATGGTAGTGGGAACGTAACAATCTTACTACCCACCAGTGACATCTTGGTTAGAGACTGCGCAAGCACAGTACCAAATGAGAAACTGTTATGATCACGCAGAGACATGGCCCAATCAACCAAAGGTGAGATAGAGACACAAAAGATGGGAATAGATCTATCAAGCGATGCATACTTTTGTCTCCTTTCGGAGGCGTTGACGTTTTACATGATTTACATGTTTTATAAAATGTTCGTGTTACATGCGACTTTATCAACCGGTTGCGATGTAAGACTACAACGCTGGCTTAGTGGGAATTGATACTAAGATCATTTATCGTAATTTTTTGATAAATGTAAAAGATAGTACACGGTTAACCCCATTAACTGTGTTACTTTACTTGTTGCATGCGTTAACATTGCTCCCAGTGAAAATAATCGAGGAACTAAGTTTTTGGAATAGGATAATACCACCACAGATACACGCGCATAAATATATTCCTTCACAAATTGTCGAAATCACACGCCATACTTCCATATATTTGTACATGCACACAATATGTCAAAATAATGTCAGGTTTTCCTGTGAATACATTGCAATTAATTTTCTCATATTTAAGCATATATCAGACTTCCTAAACGTTAAAGAATCCAATGCGCAAAAGTGTGCTTTGTTCCTCTAGCAATTCTTGTTTCTTTCAGCGATACTTGAGAATGAGATCATTTTATAAATAATTCCGATATAGTTTCTCTAACCGGTACGATTTTACGTTTGCAGCCATTGTATAAATAAATTTTGTTGAAAAAAAAGACACATTGTTATGCATCCATACATAATTTATGTTCAGAAGCTACGAGGAGTTTCAAGACTTTGTCAATTAGCACGACTGAAAATATTATCCATTTTGAATTTTGTTGCTCGAATTTATGGGTCAATTCTTGTGATTAATTACTAACAAAAGAATGTTTGCATTTGATACTTATCGAAAAGCAATATTTACACAACTAATCGATAACCTAAGAACATTATTTCCGTAAAGTGAGATATATACACACTACGCCAATACCACTAATGAGACCGGTTTCAAATTTCCTGTTATTTTACCAATAACGTCGACTTCATCCATTAATATGCCATTATCGATTTAATTTTCTTTTTTGATCGTGAATACGTCCATTCTATTCAGTACTGTGGAGCGTAAATTTTGAGAAAGATTGACCGAATATCTGAACGAAGAGAATGTTCGGTAGAGGATTGCCTGCAACTCTCAATTGTGCCCATAATTATGAAAGTGGTCTAAGTCAAAATTTAAAAAAAAATGAGTTTATCAGTTATTTCATACCACATTATGTTTAACTAAATTTATTCAATGTAATTTTTACGAAATTGTCGAAAATGAACCATTAGATAGTGATTGTAATTTCAACATTGTATGGAATTCATTTAGTTTTAATTATGAAAGTGGTCTAAGTCAAAAATTTAAATAAATTATATAAACAACTTGAAAATGGCACGTAGCCTTTTTTTTCTCTGACGCGTTTCTGAACTACATAATAAAATAAATGACAATCAAATTTTAATAATAACGACAACTTCATTCTAGAAGAATCAATAACAAGAAGAGTAAAAAATACCGCGGGTGAATCTGTCTCTTGGCTACAAATTCAATGGATGAGATTCTTGAAAAATGAACCTTATAAAGTGTTCTATAAAACATCTTTAGATGATTCTAAATTTCACGTTTTGGATCTTTCACCTAAAAAAGGAAGACGAAAAATATACGGAAATATTAAATTACTTCCATTATACACCACCATTAGACCAGTATCGGAAGAAAAACATAAAGATATTATGAGTTTACTACCGTACATCCCTCCAGTTTTTCAGGAACATTTTAAGAATCTTAAATACTCGATATAATGATAAAAATGGATTACTGTTTAAAAATAATTAATAAATGTAATAAATGTTCACGAATTATTTCAATCAAATTATTGTTTCAAATAAAACTCAAAGTTCTTTATTGCTTTAAGTCATTTATAGGACATTCAGTTAATTTTGAAAATGGTCTAAGTCAATTCAATCTTTAAAAATAATATTATCGTATAAAATTCACACAAAATTTCATATTCATAGTAAATTTCCATTAATTAAGACTAATAAAATTATAAATTAAAATGTCGCATAATGTAAAAATATTTTTTAATTTATTCAAATGCAATTCATTAAATATCTCGAAACAAGAAATATATGACTTAGACCACTTTCATAATTATGGGCACAATTGTTAATCGTACTTTACTATCTGAAGCCGAAAGTCTGTTTGTTGGGCCGTTGATCGTGTGGTAGCCTACGCGCACGAGTGTAGTGAAATACGAAGAGTGTTATTTGGTTGGAATGATACTGTTATGTGATTGGTACACATGCATAATCGAGAGCGAGGCCTGAGAAATATAGAAGAACGGGTTTTTTCACGCAGCCATTGAGCAAGAGAGTTTTAAGTTGTCGAGCAGTCAAATGAAGACAAGAGACTTTTTTTTTCTCTCAACATTATATCCATAGATCTTTTTGTTAATACTAAATAAACCTTGCACAAAACTTGTACACATCAATTACCACCGACTTTTATATATATACATATTCATATATATAATAATATTCAAATAATCAAGATCAATAACAATAACAATATATATCATAGTATCCAAATATTTATCATACAATAACAATATGTATCATAGTATCACAATAAATAATAACAATGACAATTAACTGCAAAATTGGTTAGAAAATGTGATTACCCAACATTTATAGTTACACGTGTGTTATGCAATGTTGGGAAAAGAACATTTGTAAAAATGTCATTCTTCCAGAAACTACTTAATAATCACTAATCGCAAAATGCAAAAATATGTTGATAATTAATAATGTAATCTGCAACAGTGTAAAAACGAGTCTATTCCTGACAATACAAAAAGGAAGTATAGTTTTATTCTTAATAATCTTACAGAATAAGTGTTATGGTTTTCTTTAATACGTCTTTAATAAAATGTTTGTAATGCAGGAACATTTAACGGCGCTGTAGTTCACTGCCAAAATTCAAAATATTTCCAGAATATAAGAACACTATTACATTTTAGTATAAAAGTTAGTAGGTATTCGGAAAGATATTTTACAGAATATAATAACACTATTAAATTGTTATAAAAGTACAGCAAACAATTTCCTTTTTGTACCGTTTGAAATTAAACATGTTTTTCATCTTTCCTAATTACGCTGTGAATTATCAACATTTCTTTATACCTGCCAGTAGGTTTTCCTTTATCATCCTCGCTTTTTCAAAAAATAAAATTTAAGTAAACGGTCTGTTTTCAACAATGCCCAAAACTCACGTTACAACTATAAAAATTAGGTAATTTATCAATTCTTGAAACGATCTTGCAGACTTTTCTAAATAAAAATAAAAATGTCACTTAGTTATTTGAGTACTATGGTATGTATGAAAACGAAAAAAAATCGGAAGTGGACATGTACCCAGGTTATCTTGCCAGTTCTTCTTCACTAAATACAACGGTGTGTTTCTCCATTCAAACTCTTTTATACCTCTGTTATGATATCACTAAACTCATGCACACAAACATTCACGCAATCAACTGCCAAACAGATTTTCGGCTTCAAATAGTAACTCGATCTCGACTGAGAGTCGCAAATAATCATCTGCCGAAAATTCTCTCTTTATTTTTAATTTACTCACTGTTTCTCAGCATCACACTCCACGAAAATGAATACATTGGGCGTATTTACGATCAAAAAGGAAAATTAAGCTGATGATAGAATATTAATTCATTAATCGGTCGTTGCTGGTGAAATAATACCAAATTGAAAACTGATCTCATTATCGTTATTATTGTAGCCCGCACACATTTCATGTTGCGGAAATAATGGTTTTACGTAAACGTTTGATTAATTGTCTCAAAATTGCTTTTTACTAAAACGTTTTTGTCAATTGTAGTTCGGACAAAGCCACCAAATATTTTAAGCTGTAATTAATGTAATAACCAGCCTACGGGAAATCTTTCTCTTGAATAGAACAAGCTGATCACAAAATTATTAACACTCCAGCAAATACTGCTAGTTACATTGAAATGATCTGTAGTTCGTTACGCCACAATGAGAGTATGGTTACATTAATTTGGTATACGCTGAAATATATATACATATGTGCTATGCAATAATGCTATGCTATATAAATATATATGCAATGATGTGCATGGATATCTAGATAAGCGACGCAGGACGAATTGACAAAAGATAGTCGAAAGAACAGGCGGACAAAAAGACAAACGGCAGTTGACACAACACTTTTACAGGTTTGAAGATGACATGACACGAATTAATGAAAAAGATACAGTAAAAACGAAAGTTTACCTCTTTCCCTCCGAACCAAAACCAATCAACACGCAGTAATTTATGCCAAAACGCACAGCCAATCAAAATAAAGAAGAGAGACTACACAGTTTGCCGATTCAAAGTGTGTACACAGATTGTCAAGCGTTACAATGGCAAAATTGAAGGGCTGAACAATTATTTTCCTATTTCCAAATGCATCAAATCGATACACTAATTATCATTAATACGAAATATCAAGAAACAACTCAAATTTTGTAGGACAAATGGTTAAAAAAATCTTAGTATATAGCGTTCGACTGAATCATGCAAAATCTAAATAATGTGCAGCTATTGGAGACCAAAGGATCGCGTCACTATTCTAACAACAACTGCATTTATAAAATAATTATTGCCACCGATTGCGAATATTTTGGATCTTCAATAAAATCTCTTACCTCGGTCATCGGTGACCATTACGGCAGTCAAAATGTTAACCCTTCTTTGCATGATTTTTTCTTTATTGATGAAATAAATCAAGGTGATATAATTAATGTTCAAAATTAAAGGAAAAATGGTTAAGAAAATCTTAGTATATATTTATAGTATAAATTTAGCAAAAAACAATATGATGGAAATTTCCATCATCATGCAAAGTTAGATTAAATTGAACTTGTTCTTTTATATAATTTTTGGGCATTCAATGTTATGATGGAAATTTCCACCACCATGCAAAGAAGGGTTAAGTACCAGCTGCGAAAATGATGGTATCAAACTACACTATCATTCAATTTCCCGATATTGCCAACAACCTTTACGCTCAAACTTGCATTTCGACGTTTGTATCCTGTACTCTTTGAAGGTACCGCGTAAGCTAACGCATAAACTTCGTACTGTACATTTTTACCATTCTGTGATATACGCAAAAACAGATATTTTAAAAGAACATTGTAAATTGTTGGTATTGTGAACTAACCTGTTTCAATCCTCTTACTTCAAACATTTCAGATGAAATACCCTGCAGACAAGATATAGCAGTTAGTATATATTTATAGTATAAATTTAGCAAAAAACAATATGATGGAAATTTCCATCATGGTGCAAAGTTGGATTAAAGTGAACTTGTTCTTTTATATAATTTTTGGGCATTCAATGTTATGATGGAAATTTCCACCATCATGCGGAGAAGGGTTAAGTACCAGGTGCGAAAATTATGGTATCAAACTACACTATCATTCAATTGCCCGACATTACCAACAACGTTTACGCTCAAACTTGGATTTCGACATTTATATACTGTACTCTTTGAAGGTACCGCGTAAGCTAACGCATAAACTTCGTACTGTACATTTTTACCGTTCTGTGATATACGCAAAAACAGATATTTTAAAAGAACATTGTAAATTGTTGGTATTGTGAACTAACCTGTTTCAATCCTCTTACTTCAAACATTTCAGATGAAATACCCTGCAGACAAGATATAGCAGTTAGTATATATTTATAGTTAGTATATATTTATAGTATAAATTTAGCAAAAAACAATATGATGGAAATTTCCATCATGGTGCAAAGTTGGATTAAAGTGAACTTGTTCTTTTATATAATTTTTGGGCATTCAATGTTATGATGGAAATTTCCACCATCATGCGGAGAAGGGTTAAGTACCAGGTGCGAAAATTATGGTATCAAACTACACTATCATTCAATTGCCCGACATTACCAACAACGTTTACGCTCAAACTTGGATTTCGACATTTATATACTGTACTCTTTGAAGGTACCGCGTAAGCTAACGCATAAACTTCGTACTGTACATTTTTACCGTTCTGTGATATACGCAAAAACAGATATTTTAAAAGAACATTGTAAATTGTTGGTATTGTGAACTAACCTGTTTCAATCCTCTTACTTCAAACATTTCAGATGAAATACCCTGCAGACAAGATATAGCAGTTAGTATATATTTATAGTATAAATTTAGCAAAAAACAATATGATGGAAATTTCCATCATGGTGCAAAGTTGGATTAAAGTGAACTTGTTCTTTTATATAATTTTTGGGCATTCAATGTTATGATGGAAATTTCCACCATCATGCGGAGAAGGGTTAAGTACCAGGTGCGAAAATGATGGTATCAAACTACACTATCATTCAATTGCCCGACATTGCCAACAACGTTTACGCTCAAACTTGCATTTCGACGTTTATATCCTGTACTCTCCGAAGATACCGCGTATGCTAACGCATAAACTTCGTACTGTACATTTTTACCGTTCTGTGATATACGCAAAAACAGATATTTTAACCGTTTGAGTGGCAAGCGGCGCGATCGCGCTTCTTCTGTCTGTCCTCAAAACTGCAGCGCTCTGGGCTGCGAAGCCCATAATCACAGCAGGCTCGGTTTCTCTCGATGCACAACTTTACGGTGACTTTTCAATCTTAGGTAAAAAAGATAAAATTGGAGTAATTTTACATTTTATAGGTCTACATGCTTTTATTCGTATAAAAAGTTCATATGTGCCCATAATTATGAAAGTGGTCTAAGTCATATATTTCTTGTTTCGAGATATTTAATGAATTGCATTTGAATAAATTAAAAAATATTTTTACATTATGCGACATTTTAATTTATAATTTTATTAGTCTTAATTAATGGAAATTTACTATGAATATGAAATTTTGTGTGAATTTTATACGATAATATTATTTTTAAAGATTGAATTGACTTAGACCATTTTCAAAATTAACTGAATCTCCTATAAATGACTTAAAGCAATAAAGAACTTTGAGTTTTATTTGAAACAATAATTTGATTGAAATAATTCGTGAACATTTATTACATTTATTAATTATTTTTAAACAGTAATCCATTTTTATCATTATTTCGATTATTTAAGATTCTTAAAATGTTCCTGAAAAACTGGAGGGATGTACGGTAGTAAACTCATAATATCTTTATGTTTTTCTTCCGATACTGGTCTATTGGTGGTGTATAATGGAAGTAATTTAATATTTGCGTATATTTTTGGTCTTCCTTTTTTAGGTGAAAGATCCAAAACGTGAAATTTAGAATCATCTAAAGATGTTTTATAGAACACTTTATAAGGTTCATTTTTCAAGAATCTCATCCATTGAATTTGTAGCCAAGAGACAGATTCACCCGCGGTATTTTTTACTCTTCTTGTTATTGATTCTTCTAGTGATTTCGTTAAAAATGAAGTTGTCGTTATTATTAAAATTTGATTGTCATTTATTTTATTATGTAGTTCAGAAACGCGTCAAAGAAGGCCACGTGCCATTCTCAAGTTGTTTATATAATTTATTTAAATTTTTGACTTAGACCACTTTCATAATTAAAACTAAATGAATTCCATATAATGTTGAAATTACAACCACTATCTAATGGTTCATTTTTGACAATTTCGTAAAAATTACATTGAATAAATTTAGTTAAAAATAATGTGGTATGAAATAACTGATAAACTCATTTTTTTTTTAAATTTTGACTTAGACCACTTTCATAATTATGGGCACATATAAAAATTGCTATAATATAACAAGCGCTATAGCGCCGCTTGGCAAGTTTCGACACGAAATATAACAAGCGCTATCGCGCCGTTCGGCGTTTTTCGGCACGGAATATAACAAGCGCTATCGCGCCGCTTGGCAAGTTTCGACCGAGAAATGAGAAAGATCCGTGGCACTCAAACGGTTAACACTTTGACTGCCAAGCGTATTTTGCTATGTTAGAACCGCGATGCGAGAGAATACTGCAGAGTATGATTAAATCGTGCAAAATAAAAATAACGCAGAGTTGTCAGAAGCCAAAGTATTGAAGCATCGTTCCAATATCAATTGCTGTTATAAGATGGCAAATAGGCTTCATTGCGAATTTTTTGCATTTCTAGTAAAATCTTTTGCACCGGTCACCGGTGACCACTATGGCAGTCAAAGTGTTAACCCTTTGCACTCCGCTGTCCCCTCACAGGGGACATTAAAGTTTATTAGAGATTGCAGGGAATTAACTTATTCCAGCGCACAAGGAATCAAATCAAAGTATAGTAAAATTACTAAGATATATAAAAAAAATATCAGCGGGTTTTGCCACGACGCACAAACCCCTAGACATTGAAAATTTCCATAGAGCAAATTTCCATTGAAAATCTCCATAGGCCATAAAACCGATTTGGGACAAAGAAAACGGGATTGCATTGTTTGTTCTGATAGAAAAACACCTGGTGGTAGGCGTCAGTCGACTTATTATTGCCAGACTTGCATAAATCAGCCTGCAATGCATAATGGGGAGTGTTCTAAAGTTTATCACACTGTAGAAAATGATAAAAGATAAAATATTGATTTTTTTGCGAATGTAGATTTCCCGATGTCAACCAATTCATATAAGTCCAATATCATTATAGTACGGTACTTGGTGCCAAAAATATACTAAATAGTATGAACATATAACATGAAAATGGCGCTGAGTAGCTGGTAGCTAACGTCCAGAATGATTCGGAGTGCAAAGGGTTAAAAGAACATTGTAAATTGTTGGTATTGTGAACTAACCTGCTTCAATCCGCTTACTTCGAACATTTCAGATGAAATACACTGCAGACAAGATATAGCAGTTTCCGTTGCCACCATCGTTAGATGTAGGATGTATTGCACTTCACTTAATTTTCAACAAAATCAATATCAAACAATATAAGTATACAAGATGCAAAATCACACAAGTCGATGAATTTGTTCATACTTTTTCTTTGGAACAGACACGGTGTGCGCAACAATTGCATGTAGAGGGCGTAGTATTCTTTTGCCTTCTACTTTGATTCATACGTTGTCTACTAGATGGTGCGATAAACCTCGTCACGTACACAGTTGAATACAGCTATGAATACAATAAATGATAGCAGCATAGGGCAATGCTACTTCGTGTCATTCAAATTTTAGCTGTCCAATATTTGCCTATCAATCCTAAATAAATATATGTATCCCAAATGAATGATAATGACTGTTTGACAATTGCTGGACAAGTTTCTGCTTAAATACTGAAAGTACACACTGTAAACATATTGTCAGGATGTCACAAGGAAAAGGTACGTAGAAGAATGTTCTGTTTTTGACTTACTTCTGTGATACTTCATTACTGGTAAACAAATTATGTTGAAATTAAGATAAACCTAAATAACTTCTATATCAATTTTTGCATTGTACATGCACTTTAAATGGCAAGTTCAGGAAAATCATTCTTAGCGTTTACTATAATTACAGTGTAAACACAAATTGCGAACTGCATTCATATTAATGTTTATTCATGTTTTTGTGAATTGAAGGTAGTAGGAGGAATCGTCATTATAACAAGAATAAAGCAAATCTCGGTGACAAGGGAAGAGAAGTTGTGGAAAACATAAATGAAGACAGCCTAGTTATTCAACAGTTTAAAGCGTACGCCGCTGAACTAGACAGTAAGCATGACCGTTTTGAGAGAATTGTTAAGTCTAGTCGTGATATTACCATTGAAAGTAAAAGAATCATATTTCTTTTACATACGCTTGACAAAGAAAGCAAAAGAGAGGCTGTGCTTGGAGAAGTAAGGCTAAGATTAGATAATCTGGCAAAATCCTTATTTAAGAGTATTGCCTATGAATTAGATGGGCAAGATCCATACCAGTATCTTAGAGCGTATCGAGCTGGTCTCGAGGAATATGTAGAAGCTTTTACATTCTTTCAATATTTGCAAGATGGTAATTTACAAAACTGGACGCACCTGGAAAAATTATTAACATACGCAGTACCGGATGACTCAAAGCCAACACTTGAAGATGGCACCCCATTCACAAAAACTATACATGCAACAGTGTCACCACATGACTATGTTCTTGGGACAGCTGACTTAACTGGCGAACTCATGCGAAAGTGTATAAACAACCTAGCGACAGGAGACATAACAAGTTGCTACCAGACCTGTAATTTTGTCAGGAACATGTATAAAGGTTTCTTAGGTTGTTCTAGTGCATCTGCTAGAGAAATGAATAGAAAACTTCACACCCTGAAACAAAGTTTATGTAAAATGGAAGGTGTTTGTTATACTATTAAGGTCAGAGGTTCTGAAATACCAAAATACATGTTAGCAGATGCTGCTTTAGCTGTTACTGAAGAGTATCCAACTGAGGTAGATGAAGGATATCAAATTTATTAGTGTCTTATTGATATTGACAATTTTTTATATCTCGTTAGCTTTAACTGCCGTAAATTATGTTATTTCCCTGTGCAAAAACAAATATTTCATATAAAAATAAACATCTGTATGAAACTAGTGATCTTTCCATGTTAACGTAGATATTACAGGTCTCTTAATCGTCTTCATCGTCATCATCTTCATCAACATCATCGTTAACGTCTTTATCGTCATTATCCGATGTTTCGGAGTTACTAGACGGTTCATACTCAGATTCATCGACAGACTCCTCAGCAGAAGATTCATCGTCATCGAAAAATGTATTCACATCGCCCTGCCTTTGAGTACCTTTACGGCGTAATTCACGTGTACTAGTATGTTTATACTTATCTCTGTGCTGTCGATTTTTGCGATAGCATTTTATGCCGTATCGGCATTCTGGTCGATCATCTGGTATATCATAATCAGAATCACCAGGATGACTATATCTCAATTTATGAGATTGACTTGTCCTACAAAGTATCATTCATTGTGAAAGAGATTCTTGGTATAGATGCACTAACTTTTCTACCTGTAACATTTGTCCCTGTATGCACATTTGTTTCGTTTAACACCTTGCGTGTTATCTGCAGGATTAGAGTTTGCTTGATTTTGTCCATTTACAGGTACTGGACTAATACTCTGTTCTCTTTCGTTCGAATCAGTTACTCCAGCATCAATGCCCAATTCCAAGCTTTCCTTATTTTCAATTTCGTTGAGTGTAGGAGAACTTTCTTCTCTTTTCACTAACGTTTCTTCAGTATGCTGCTCAACTCCTCCATTTGAATCAACAGGTTCCTCACAAGCTTCCGAAGCTTGGATGTCAGTTTGCGAGCCATTGTCTTCTTGTGCTTTGCTAATATGTATAAGAATAATTTATTGGAAATAGTGAAATATAGGTGATTACTTAGCATGTGAAATTTTTTTATAAAATTACAAATGAATTCATACTTATCATCAGGATCATGTTTTGACAATGATACTTCTGATGGCATACTGCCACCTATATTGTCTTCACTTGGATTGTCTTTTGAATGATCACTCTCAGATATACTATTATTTTCACTTGACGCTTGGCACATTCTTTTATTGAATGCATTTCCATCTGTACCTTCCTGTACCTGCAATCTTTCGCTATGACATATTAACCAACAAAAATCTGGTGTCTGAAATTAGTGTATCAACCTTCCGTTTCAACATATTGTCATCTGCTTCCATTGCAGCGGAATCTATAATCTTGACCCAACATCTATCATGTAAAAGGGAACAAATATCTCCTGGTTCAATTGGAACAGAACTGCCTATTTCAACAAGTTCCCATTTACATGCTCCATGTGACTTGACATAACACGACGATACTCGATGCTAAAAAATAACCTTAGAAGAATGATATTTTTGACCGGTACCTAGATAAAACTTAGTTTACACGAAAAATATTCCACCAAAAACTTACTGGAGTAATGGTCATTTCACCGTTCGGTGATACGTTTATTGTGAGAGCCTGCTCAATGATTTGTTCATTGTCACTCTGAAATCATTAATTTGGCATTGCGTAGTTAGACATACTTCGAGTACCAAGTTACCTGAAGTAATGTGTACGATGTAATTAGTAGATATTAACTGATTTCATAAGATAACTATTAATAATCATTACCATCTTGAATCATCAGACCATACCACGCAGAAAAGATCACGTGACCCTGATGCGCCACAGTCATAAAAAAAACCGTATATACAGCAGTCACAATGGCCGTAATACAATGCCCAATTCATTCAAATTTAGCATAAGAATATTGACTGTAACTATCCTTACAAACTATCGATTGTGTACTAACACCTGATGGGAGAGTTCGGCTGATGGTGTTAATTCCTATCTGCAATTCTGCTTTTTCAACTAAATCATTCTCAACTTTTAATACTTGCAATTTCTTCATGTTGACGACGCTTGTGAAGTTTTGTCTGAATGAATAATGTACAATATTACGTAATCCTCCAGGTTAAAGAGAACGTTGCTTGAATCAATAAAAATTCGATAAATTTTGTCACATTTCTTTGTTTCTTGACGTATGTTGACTTTCATTTTACCGCGAACAAATTTTTGTCCAGAATACATCGATAACCGCGCTATCTACGCAATCGTCGGTTTAATTCGCAACAGGTATTTCAAGTTTCCAAACAGAGAACCACTTTTTCCTAATAGGTACCTTATTAATCTTAACCAATAAACACATTAAAACTTATAACATATAACAAATAACATATTAAAACTCACCGCACATAATGAAAAACTCAAAAATTGAAATGGTGTCATTTGATAATGACGTAATAATATTTAACCCTTTGCACTCGACTGTCCCCTCTGAGGGGACACGAAGATACTTCGTGTTATTACTGAGGAAAATGTATGTACAGAAAACGTTTGTTCAAATATTTGTTTCCTTAAGATTTTTCCGGGAAGTTACAAGTTAAGGCAATGAGATAAAATTAATATTCTGTGTGCTATTTAATATTTAGTAAATTCGTGGTCAATAAACTGAGAGAAGAATTCTAGCGACTGCAAGAACAACCTTCTATATATTCTTGCAATAGGCTGAATGATAAACTACAAGTTATTGTATAAACATTGTATATGCTCGGAAGAAAAAATGACACGTGAAAGATCATAAACAAGTTATCACTGCGATATGCGTTTGAATAAACCCGCAATGCACATTGGTGAATGAACTATGACGCATTCGAAAAGAATAGGCTATAAAATTTCAATTTTGTTTCAACATAAATGTATCAGCAAAGTTGTATGCAAAACATGATTTAAGCAGAGTATTTTTTTCAAAACTATACCATTTGAAACGAAATGTTGCGCTATTTGCTACTTCGTGAAGAAACATGTCCGAGTGCAAAGGGTTAAAGTAATTCACTGCATAATAGTATTTGCTATATAAAGAAACCTGTAAAATATAATTATTGAACACGTACCTACATACAAATGCATAATAATCAAAGATAAGGAAATATTGAACAAAAGATAGTCAATAAAGCATATGTTAACAAGATTATCGCACACAGTAATATAAACACTGATAAAGTAATCAAGTATCAGTCAGAGCAGTGCAATTACACAAAAATTCAAAACTGAAATACAAAGCGAGAATACCAAGTGTTCGGTTTTTACATCGGAATTTGAATTTAGTAAGAGTACACCTGTAGACGCTACACCGACTTGAACTGTAGCCTTTAGTTGAGATTAACCAATCACTATTCTGCTCATTAATCATTGGCTGTGACTAGCCAATCACTGCCCGATTCATTAGCCATTCACTATGATTAGCCAATGGCTACTCAGTTCACTACTTGTTGAATGACTTTCCAATCACTGCAGTTCGTACCTAGTAGTGACATGCTACAAGTTGTAATAAGTGAGCTTTCACATTTATACTATTTAACACTTTGACTGCCAGCTTATTTTACTATATTAGAACGGCGATGCTATGAAATACTACAGCGTTCGACTGAATTATGCAAAATGTAAATAATGTGCAGGTATTGGAGACCAAAGCATCGCATCACTATTCTAACAATAATTGCATTATAAAATAATAATTGCTGCCCATTGCGAACATTTTGGATCTTCGGTAAAATCTCTTGCGTTGGTCACCGGTGACCATCATGGCAGTCAAAGTGTTAATTACATTTTTATTGTGTACCCTTTCAAATTTTTTAAGATAATATAAATATAGAAAGGCACAAATATGTACTGCAATTTTTTTTTAGATCTTTGAGTTATTCAAAATATTCGGCGATGATTTAAAGTATGCTTACGAGTGACAAAATATGGGATGCCATGGTAAGGAAGTATCAGTTATTAAAGTTTTATGATCATTATACAAAGTTGAACCAAAAAGTTAAAATGTTATGATGTTCCAAATAGTCCAGGCGTATCGATTTCTTATTAGTGTTTTAGCTTCGTATCGAATTATTTAGCTTCATATATTTATGTGAGTTATTTTGAAACCCATTCAAATACACTTTACCGTGGTAACACTGGATTTTTGAATCAACCACAGTGAGTGATTGATCACAGAATATTGGTGTCCGTATCTTTGTATAATATAATTTCTCTACTTTTTGTTGTAGAATTAAAAATAAATAACACAATAATGGTATTTTATGAATATTAGCACCACTTTTCCTAATTGTTGTTTCAAATTTACATCAATGCTAATTCAGTGTGATTTGGTTTGTACAAAGCTTGAAAACAAAACTATTAATACGTTCTATTGATTGACGTAGTAATCATCAATCAATATTTTTAAAAGTTTCCTGCGAAAATATACTATTATACTTTAGCAATCAAATTTTGCATTTTCTTGCAGGTGGCCGCATATGCACCATATGATATAGTCAATGAACATTTTCAATGTTGAAAAATATTTTTTATAATAAAATTTACTTGTAGGCTTTCAAAGGACAGTTTTGCTGTAATAAATTAAAAAAAAAATCCACTTTCGCATATTGAGACCTGCGATATCATTTTACTTCCACCCATATATACTGAATCTGTCTAACATATTCCATTATCTCTTTAATCTTAATTAATACATTACAATGTTTCGTTATATAACTTTTATTATATGTACACCTAATAATCTCACAAAGTTGTCAATCATCTAATACTTTCAAATATTTTAGGTGAATTCAGTAGTGGTTATCGTCTAAAGTCAAGAGTACAACATTGTACTGTAGAAAAACGTGTTTTAATTCTTGCTACTACGTACAATGTAGTTGATAGAGTCAGTTTATTATCAAAACATGTATTATACCGTGGAGTCTCATAGATTATACCACAAAAAGTATAAATCAATGCCGTCGCGCAGGTAAATATATTCTTGCCGTGTGATAAAGTATTAGCAGATTTTCAGAAACACGAAAAAAATGTTTAATCTATTCTGCGCCATATTTTTCGAAGTTTGAACGAAATATTTCTTTAAAACAAATGGACAAATTGAACCCTTTGACTGCTGAGTACTTTCCGACTGAAGCGCTCGCTGAGGCTAAAATACTTTTCACTGTTGTGAATTCAATTGATTGATTACGAAAGGCGAAACTAAGTTCTAATGGTAATTCTTCATTTACGCCATCATCAAATTAAATAATGCAAGAAAATAATTTGATAAAGAACGCATCTATACTCAGCTCATACATTCATATTTTTGGCTGCAGTAGGTAAAAAACGAAACGATTGGAAAACGCATATATGTGCCCATAATCTACCCCCATAAATTTCGGGGGAAGCATATATTCGTCCATAGCAGTCAAAGGGTTAATATCACATTTCAGTAAAAGTATCGTTGTAATTGTATTATTTCTCAGCAATATGATTTATGCTACCACCTTTATGATTTATGCTACCACCAGTTGATAATATTGCGCGTGATACGAAGAATTCGCGTTACTTGTCTACACCTACCGTCCCATACTCCTCAGGGCTTAAAAACAGAGACGAGGTGAGGGTAGTATTTCATGAAAGATGGCACTGGTGGACGCAATTTTCATTGGCACCCCCTGCGTTTAAAACGTTTTTATTCTTGTTCCAAAATTATTACGCATGAGCGTAACTATTTCAAAGAAAACTTGCTCAAATATACGCGTTGTAAGTAAAGTATACCTAAAATGTACCTTAAACTTATTGGTCTGCTCTTTTATTTGCGTTAGTGCGATTATAAATTAAATATTGACTTTCGCATCACTCAAAATTTTGAAGTCATTGAAAAAAAATAGAATTTATATGAAAACACCGTACAAGGCACGGCTCCTGCCCCTACAATAAAACCGGGGACTGTTAATTCTACCGCCATTTGAAAAAAGGGACGCAATATTGATTGGTAAATTAAATAAGTTTGCTGTATTTACATATCACAACCGATAAGCAATTGAGAAGGATGAAAAAATGATTTGGTTAAAAGTGGGAAAAAGAACAGAATGATAACAATGAAATGTTTTTTTTAATTTACAATTACAAAGAATGTACATCTTTATAAACAAACAAAGAGAAATGCGCTGAGAAATACAGTACAGATTCGACACGATGCCATAAAGCTCTTTGCGTGAAAAGGTTTCATAAAAAAGTTGCCAAATGAAACACTAGTTTTTGCATTTATCAGTAAGAATGTAAGTAGTCAGACGAGTGTTTCAATTATGAACGCCAAATTACGTACAATTCCTGTGTCATTTTGTCTTCTCTGGACAAAGACTTCTCTCCTATTAACCCATCGCAAATGTAGGCCAAGGATAAGATCCCAACTATATATAACAGTATTATTATTATCGTGATTATTATTATTAATTGTTTGCGAAATGATATATCACTCGTAAATGAAAAGAGATTCGTTATGTTGGGCCAGGAAAAGAACGTCTTGAAAAATTTGGGAATCGAGAGGGGCTGTTCGGTGAAAGGAAAATTTGCACGTCTCATACTCATCGAAGTAAAATTCCGGCGTCGCTCACATTGTTGAACACTGTACGACTCGTTTGTAGTCGAACGATATATACATATATAAATACTGATTCGTTACCAAATTAATCGGTAAATTGTCTACTAACTTGACAAACATCGCAATCGTCTCCTGATTCAATATAAACCTAGTACATCTCGTTGACGCAAACACCGTTCGCCATTCCGTGAACTCAAACCTGCTATTTGTCACTGTGAATCATTCATTCAGCTTAAAAAGTAGGAACTTTATAGATCGTGGTTTATTTTGTAAATCAATTTCTAGTCTGACATTTCACAGGGCTGTTTCTATGAAATTATCCTCGTTGGACGACAATGTGAACGGTTTTCAATGCATGCCTGGCGCGACGCATGTAATATTGCTGCAATATTGTTTCACTTTCATGATTTCGGTTCTTGCATATTGCCACATTCCTCGCACGGATATCACAGCACAATTTGCACGCAGGAGTAAGAACGAACTGAGCTCGTTAACGCGACTGACGTGCATCCGACGTAATTTGCGGCATAGCCGCTTCATTAAACCTTTTCCCGTTATTCCTCGAAACCAAAATTTCGAATAAAAAAGTACCCTAAATGAGCCCACGTACGAAAGTATAATCATGGCAATTTATTTCAAAGCAATATAGTTCTCTAACGATGCTCTACGGTCAAATCTCAATTAATAAGCACTCATCGTTACCTGCCGATAACAAAACAAAAACGTCGATCGCTGGTGATTAACTTCCGAAACTTCTGAAGCGGGAAGCAAACACAACGCGTGTTCACAATTAACACTCCCTCAAATAATATTAACTCTAATTCGACATGATAAATAAATTAATTATGCGCTGCAGCTATGCTAAAACGACAGGGATTTATGCTTGTCAAGGCATTAAATTAGATTTTTACATAATATATTCCTGCGCGTCATATTCATTGTTTCTCACAGGTTCATGAAAAAATGTGTAACAATATTTCCAAATCCAATTGATACATTGTTTCTAAATTCTCTATATTTCATAAAAATATGCCCACGGTAAAGGTTGACGAAATATCGCGCTGCCGTCACAAGTTACTCCATTTACATTATCCGCGTATTGTTTTTCATTCAATATATATTGGTATATAAACGAGTAGCGTCAGCTTTAGGAATCTCAAATTTAAAGAGCTCTTGCAATATGGTACACTCTCAGACCGCAGAATAAACAGCTGGTAAAACAATATGTCTTTACACCGTCAGCGTCTAAGAACTGTATAGTAGCACCTGTTAGCTACCTGCAAATTATAAAATGCATATAGAAAAATAAATATATACACATTACTGAATCATACCCAAAATAACACTACATCGTACCTTCGAAAAATTGCGCTTTGATCACAAACAATAGGAATGAAATGTCATGTGTCCACACAAAATATAAATATTTGGAATGATTAGAGTAAATTGTTAGAACCATACAGTTCTCAGAGCTTGCAATTATAACAGCTGTCGTCGAATGAAAAGGAAATTACGTAAACTGTGACATAGCCTAGGATCAACAGCACAATTTAATCATCGTTAACGCAATCAATTAGAAAATCAAACGATTAACGTGGGCACTGGTGTCAAAAACAGTTTATTCTACATACTCATTGTGGCTAGCGTACAAGATAAGTGTACGCTAATTGTAATGAGTATCCAAAAAATATCACTGCATTGATTATACCATATTTACATAGTATCTTGACTGATTACAGTAATCGCACACTCATCGCGATCTATATCGCGAGAAACTATTTGTTAAAACCATACTACTGCAATTTGTTGGTTCAACAGTAACAGTACAAAAGTTTTTAACCGCATATAACTTTCAAGATTTAACATTTCTTCTATTGAAATTCTTTTACCGGAAAAAAAAAGTTAATGGTATGACGCATTACGTTCGCTTCGCACGAATCAGAGACGTATATGTATATACATATATGTTCAGACTTCTTTCTAACGAACTAATAAAGTAAAGAAAACAACAAAGAAACCACGTAGATGACTTGTCGCTTAGAACCACTGCATGTTACGACGTTAGGAGCAAAATGTAAAGGAGTAAAATGACTTGCACCGTATTTAGCTTACCAAATGATGTCGGTGTTATTAAGCACTAAATTGCGCGGTATGCCATTGTCGATGATCTTTTGATCAGCATCTTTTAAACTGTACTGGAATAACTCTCACTTGGCCATACATAATATAAGTGACGATGATAAATGTACGGTTGAAATCGCATTTCGAACAATCGCAACGCATGCAACGATGGGACGTATGTTTCTTCTTGATAATTTGAGGTTTCGTTAATATCCAGTTCTGGCTATACTATGGTACCTCCTCCTTCCGCTGGACTGACAACGTGAAGAGCAGTTCCAACTTGTCCGACGCCTGGCTGTAAATACATAAAAAAGAAATTCACGAAGATATCCATTATACGATTACTTGTACGATTGGAACTGTACAAAATTGTACCTGCAATATATTGTTCAGAACTTTATTATCTAAAAGTGCAAGAAAATGGATTGCAACAAAACTGTTTATGTACATTTTTGCGGCACTCCTAAGGAGTACTCATAAACGAGAAAAAGTATATCATCATTCCAAATATTCTGTGCAATGTAACGCAGCTATAAGTGGCTCAAAGAAATAATAAGTCATACGTACCATGCCAGAACTCAGGGAGATCTCATCCACGATTCTCTTGCATCAGCCAAAGCACGGTACAGAACATTAATTCTTTGTATCCAATCAAAGTAAAAATAAATACCCCACCAGCTTTAAGAAACAAGCGTAAGCGTCTTTCAATGAAATCATAAGACTGTCACTATAGAAGAAGCAACTCACGCTATATAAAAAAAACTATTACAAAAAAACTGTGAAGTGTTAAATGTCTACCCACGGATGAGCGAGCACAGGGTGCTTCGATGGTAGAATTGCTATATGCAAAACGCTAGGAAACTTAATCTAGCATACTTGTAATCTAAAATTCATAATGTTACAACAATAATGTAATCATGCGGAACGTCCAACGTGTAACAAAATGCAAAGTATGCCAAAATCGTATGCGAACGGATATTCATGTTCAATGACTTCAAAATCGTCTCTGGTATTTCTGCATTGCACTTGGTAAAAAAATTCAAGCGGGAAGCAAGCAGCAGTTTATCATTCAAGTTTTTGCTTTATTGTACAACAAGGCAATTCACTGTCTTCAACAAAAGAATAAATGTCGCATTATCATAGTCTGAGACACAGTTTGGCTAAATAATTCATTGTCTATGATTGGCTAAGCTATGCTAATAACAGTTTATAGGAAAGAAAAGAAATGTAAGGGGCCTGCCCTGTTATGAGACCTCATGGGACGCGAACAACATTATTCTCAAAAATGCAAACCAAACATAAATATATTCTATTCGTAATTACTTTAATTGTATCTCTCCGATATTCATTCTGAATATATCTTGACCAGATGATCATTAGGCACAGATATCAATGAAGACTTATACTATGAATGAACAGGCATTTTAAATACACAAGTATTTGTCTTTATTATATCAACCGTATCATCTTTAATTACACTATTAATAGTCTTCAATATTTGAATAGATTGTCCAAAGCTTTCCTCCTTGTAAACAAAGTATGAAATATGTCACTAGAACCAAACATCACAGTAGCCAAATTTTTAAGTTAAATGCTGGAAAAAAAATATAGATTCCGTAAAGATAGAGAACAACTGTGGCTTTCGTGAAGATCAACTGTCTACCAACTGAGATTACTTGTTGTAATTCTATCAAAGAGACGTTTAATCTTGAACCTTTACTTTTACTCGATGAAATAGACTGTCACATTGACCATAATAATCGTGCTTGCCATATATACTTTACAAAAGTATTGAAAGATTGGCTCACAAATTCGTGTTATCACGTATTACAAATTTGTCCACTCATAGTATCGTCCGGCTATGCATAACTCTGTAATCCATGTACAATACAGACTTAGAGAAAAAACTAGAAGATCTTTAATGCTTCCTCCAATGGCACCTTCTAATACTCAGTTGACGCTTTCACTGTGAATCGCGTGCAGAGTAAAAATCAAATCTGCCGGAGCAACGTAAAGTGTTCATTTTGCAGCTTGTCGAAAGCCCTTCGGGCTCCGGTTTGCCACTTTATAACACACCGAAAGAAGAATAAGGTCGATGCTCGCGAGTCACGTAGGAAAACAGACACATCCATACGTTATGCCTTGCATATAATACTTTGTTTAACAACTACGGCATCCTCGTCCCATGCACGTATGCACATAGAGGTCATTCTCTTTAACAAACTTTCATTAATGTCAATAGTAATAATATAAAAAAAAATATATATCGCCCAAAGCATTATAGATCTTCTACCGTTCCTAAGTTCTATCTCTATTTATATACAAGTCTCGACGAATTCGTAACTAATGAATGCTACTTTACGAAGTTGTAATAACGGTTGGAAATGAATTACATCAGAGATCGTTAGATCGCAGGGAATTGATATTGGTGTAGGGGTTATTATGATGGTGTGGCCTGTGCAGAGTGCTGCTTATGGTGAGGGGACCTACCATGTGACCAGGTCTTGCCCATGTGTATACATATCCATCCTGACACGCTGTAACGAAGCAATCTTCCCTAAACACTAATTCAGTCAATCTCTCGTGCGCCAGCTTCTTGCATACTAGCGGCTCTAGAACTGGGCACTCGTCAAACCTGGGACACCAGGCAGTTCCTATCAATCTCATTGGATCGTCCATTACGGAACTGACCTTCTTATTTGCACCTACTAAACTTCCACCGACACTGTTCATATTACTACTCGCATTCGAGTTGGTTCCTGTTTTATCGCCACCACTGTTTTGCACAAACGTGCTATTAGATGCACCACTACTTCTCATAGTGAGGCTAAAGTTCCTCTTGTGATTATCACCCTTACGTTCACCGAAGCCGAGACCCGCTAGCCTTTGCGTCAATGAGTTCACTGTTGACACTGCCGCGTTAGTACTCGAGCTATTGTTACTACTTTCATTATTACCACTCACGCTCTCCTTGAAGTTAACGTTATTTGAATTATTGTGTTTAGCATTGTTCGAGAGATGATTTGCTGTCGCTCCGTTACCGCTGTTGAACGTTCCCGATGATGAAAATGTACTAGATTCTGCAGCCGAGGGCCTCTGCTTCGCACACACCGGTTGCCGTAATACATCCTCCGTTATATCCCATAAACACAATTGAGTATCCTGAGACACACTGCCTAGCCTGTAGCATGTGCCCCCGGGCATTCTAAGTTCCGAACCACAGGAGTTTCTGTTCGAATGAATACCTTGTGAGGTCGTCGATAACCGATTCGACTTTTCGTGAAAATGATTATGATTATTATGCGGCATCGTCTCGTCATCGGAGCCACTAAAGTCTGGGTCGGGATCTCCATAGGACGTGGTGTACGGATCGAAAGCTACGACGCTCACCCAACTGTGGTGACCCTGTCCACGAGCAACTACTCTTTTTTCGTGGAAGCTCCAAATTGTCACAAGGTCGTCTTCTCCGCCGACGACAACGTACCTCCCATCTGGCGACCAGCATACGCACAAGAAACCACCGAAATAACTTCTTGCAGAACCCACAAGCTCCATCGTATTATATTGAAATACACGTAGAAATCCATCTTGTGATACCACAGCTAAGTTTGAGCCACAAGGACTGAAGGCAAATTCATTTATACAGCATCCTTCCGCTCCTATAACCCATCGATATAAGGGATTTCTTGTGGATTTTGTCTTGCAGGTATATATGGCATAACCATCTCCTGACTTAAATGACTGGTAATGAGGCGCTGTAGTGCCACAAAGCAGTTCCTCATTGTAAAGGTATAGCTGCCCAGAGCTATGGGAAACCAAGAAGAGATTATTTGAACCAGGCACCCACTTTATGCACGTTACTTTACTCTTGTCTATGAGCCTCTGAAACAAGAAAAAAAATGTTATCACTTAAAATCACTTATGCTTACACAGAAAAGTCAATAAGAATTTTTGTTAAGAGAGAAAAACTTATTAAGAAAGCTGTGAAATATAAAAACTGTAATCGGTCTATGATTTACAAACGTGATCATTTGGCAGAGGAGAAAATGTATCAGAAAATGAAAATATTATAATTAACAATTGTTCCTGAACAATGTTTAAGGTAGATGCAGAGTTATATAATACTGCCTAACTAATCGACCAAGTTAATTAGGATCAACCGATCAGTACAAAATATGCAATACAATGCTCTCGGATATTTATAAACACATAACAGGCAACACTCTGAACTGCTGAACTATTATTAATTTCATTGTTTATCATGTTTCAACAAGATAATACACTCATATCACTGATATTGGATGAGTGTTGACAGCTTTTGTACATATTGCAGGAAAATATCTTATTATCATGGTGTGAAAAAAAAACATAAAGAGCATTGCACAAACTGTTACCTTCGTAGAAAGAGCAGAGTAATATTATTGCAATTACATAATCCGGTTAGAATTCACTTTCGAGTCATGAGGGCAGAAACTTCCAAAAAATTAGTTTTACTACATCTAATCATAATAAGAGACTCATGCATTACATACGTCTTCATTATATAATTTGCTGAGTTCCTTCTTTATTGGATCTATCAATTGAATTTGCCCTGTAGAAAACCCTACTAGCAATGGTGCACTATCCGCTGTCGCTGTTGTTTGATTAAAGTTGTGGCAAGTTGGATTCGTTCCTTTGTACAATTTCTTATCCACTGGTTTATTTAAGTCCACAGCCTGCAACAACCAAACCTTGTGTCAAGCTTATCCCAGTCAGTATTCCAACAATAAGGTATCATTTATACCATCAATTTCGCAAATTAACTTCTTCTGCAGCCTGAGAGAATGACGAATCTTACGTTTCATAAAACTTAACAGCCGTTACTCGGTGGATATATAACACGTACTTTTAAAATAAGCATATACCACGGTGACAGCACATAATAATAAAGCATGTCTCGAAAAAATACATTATGCAAACGAATCAGCGAGTTACACAAACTACCACAAATATTGTCAGTATCACTCTTAGATACAGCCCCAATAATATCAAAGCAATATGCAACACTAGTAAACCAGTTAGCATCAGTGTAGTTTCAAAGTTTCACTAATTATACGGATTGAAGGATTCTGGACATTCAAAAGTAGCAGAAGTGTCCCACTGTTTGCAGGAATCTACAATGTGCCAATAATTCCACAAGAGACCATATATTACTGAAGCAATGCCGTAAAAAGACGGCCTGTCGAAGAAATTTCAAAAAGCACTCTTTTTCGCTCGGTTATCGTGGAAAGCAGAGCAATATCTGTTGAAGGTGTGGTGGTGGTATGCAAAGATGGAGTCCCGCTAGGTGATTTCGAGGTTAGATTACGACGGAACGAGGGAACCTTCGGAGCAAGGCGCACTGGCGACGATAGCTTGCAAGGCGAACAGTACACATTACCTTCTTGACCCCTCGATAGACATAGACGTAGAGCTCCTTCCCAAAATTGAAACACATTCGGTCGCCGAGACCTTGCGTACCCGTAGGATCCGCTGGGTCCGGCAGTGTTACAAACGACACCCTCACCGATGCACTTCCTTGGCTGTTCGTGTAGCCGACCCTGTTCGGTCTCGAGTACTCCGACAAGGTCATTAGCTTGTAGGTTCCTTCCCGCGTGACAAACTGTGTTTTCAAGTCCTCCTTCCCTCCACCATCCAGCTGCACAGCCATCTTACCACCAGCGGTGCGACGGAGGAGCTCATCAGATACGAGAAAAACCCTTGTCAAGTCTTGCCTTGCTTCACCTAGCCAACGAGTCGCTCCCCGATGCCGTTCGGATAGTATCGAGCACGCCCTCGAAGCAGCAGCCCCGCTTCGGAAGATTCCACAGAATTCACGGCTTACCGGCTCTGTGCGCGACCACTGCTAAGGGCGCCCCAAGTCCTACACCGAAACTGCCCGTGCATTTACGAGCAGCAGCTCGCGCTCCCAGACCCGTATATCGCCAGCGAGAACCCCAGACTCCCACTATTCGCTGTTTAGCGACATTTTCCTGGTAAATCGGCCCCACGCAGGACGGCACGCAGGACGGCACGCGAACAGCAGATGCCGAGGAACGTTTCCACTGAGGTCGCCAAAATAAACTGGCCCAAGACTCCCTGGCGGTTTTCAGAGACTGACGCAGATTCCGGAGCGGGGCCCACGGACGTGCGAGCACTGGAATAAATGCATAATCGGATGTAAATGCATATCGTTACGTGTACGTTACTTTATTTTATTATAGGAATGCCGAAGACGCGGTCCCTTTCGTTGGGCTCGTTGGAGATTAATCGGAAACGTACCGAGGCAGGGTAACTCGGGAGATTAGAGACGTGCGTAATGTACGCGTGGTATTATTGCGTCACAGGTTAGTTGAAGGTATTGCGCGAATACTTGGAGATAGATTTTTGACGGCTCGTTATCTACACGTCACACTGAAAGACCCTATTAATAATAGAACCCGTACAGCACTGTCGGCGCCGTGTTATTAATGCATGCGCAGCGTCGCCTGTCTGGTTCTACTCACTAGCTCACCAGTCCTCTCAGGAACCGGATATTTTGTAAACAACCAACCATAGGGTTAATTAATTTTGCCCGCTTTTTCTTACTTCCTGCAGACTCCCTCTCTTCCGCTTTGTCGTTTAACATTTATGCCGTCCCTACTCACATGTCCGTCCGACTTACCAGGATGAGATAACCGATTACTAGCACATCATTTTCCACTAAAACGGTCAGTTACTGCACGTTTATCTGTGTTTCTTTTTTTATATTTCCGGCTAATCGCTGCACTGCTGATCCGTTTAAAGCAGATTATAATCTTTTGAAAGTGTATAGATTAAAGAGTTATCTGTTCGAATAAATTCTTCCTTCCAATAAATGTGCTGATCGAAATCGTTACTCGCGAAACACATCCGGTATCTAATATGCACTTTCGAACTTTCTCAGATTTTTTGCTGAATTTAACGTAACGTGTAATGTCAATTAGACAAAGTTGCATTAGACCATTTTTTTTTGTTATTGATTTATAGTAGACGTAATTTATTTGAAATGAAGCGTGCATTACTTTGTCCTTGTTTGACATTTACTGATCAATTTGTGCAATAGAACATGTCCGTTCAACAGATTAATCACGAAATGCAGTTGCACATTAGTAAATTATATCCCTTCTGTACAGGTATTCAATGACTCGATGGTTTGCAAGAAACTAATCAATTGCATTTGCTATAGTTCTACTACATTTCCGCATGATTCTCTTACCTATCTAATCTTAAAACAGTATCTATCGACGAAGTAAACGGTATGAGAATTTCAACAGACTCAATCAGCTATTATCGCGATTCGTCGAATCGCGAGAAACCCTAGCTAGTGTGTATACATCGCTTACTGATTTGATCTTTTAGTCGATTAACATCGTGTCGCGTGACAGTTTCAAAATAATCCTAACCTAGTTTAGTTGAGTATAGTAATGCTACGCAACGAGAATGAGATTGAATATCCGCATAGTAGCTAATAGAATTAATTACCCGATACATACTTGTATGGTATACCATCGACGTTTACATAAGACGAATTTATACAGACCTTGGAAACTTAACCTAACTGGCAGGGATCAATGCACACGTGCGTTTAAAAGGTGATCATTACACGCCACGCAGTTATTATTTATTAGTAATAGGTTAACTGCAATGGCACGTGGTAAACGACCAGTTCGTGGTGGAAAAAGAAAACCTGATAGACATAATGAACGCCGACCGAAACCGAAGAAAGGCAAATTTAACTTCTGGGAGGCATCGTATGTTAAAGAACGTGACACGAAGAACAAGGAGATTGAAAATCGTCGGCAAATATTGGAGAAAGAGAAAGCGCAACGACAGGAATTGGATACAGATAGTTCTGAAGACGAACAAGTGGATCACATGAAGTCTTTGTTGGCAACTTTTTCAGATGTTGACACACTCAAGAAACCTGAAATTGTATCTAGTTCTGAGAGTGATAGTTTACTTGAAGATGACAATGACGGTAGTAGTGACGAAAACTTTGAAATGCTGGCTTCTTCCGAATCTGCGAGACAAGATGAAGAAGATATTGACGAAGGAGACAATGAAGAAATTGCAATTAAGATAGACGAAGATGAAGAGGATGCAGAGACAGCATGTGAAGATGCTGGGCAATTAAAAGATCCTTTTTCAATACATTTGCATGATGACTTGGATGACGACTTATATGTAGCAGTGTCAAGTGTACCACAAGTTGTACAGACACATACTCTAACATGGCCTACTCTTGGTAATCTTATCTGTCAAATTCCAAAACCCCTAACGGATTCACAACCTACCATTAAACCTAGTGGCACAATACTAGAGGATAAGAATTATGCAAAGCATGGAAGCTTGCCGATATTAATTAGTTCAGTAGACTGGAACAAGTTGTTTGTTAAACCTCAAATTCAATGCAATCTTAATACAGTTAGATCTGAAATCCCAAAAGGTACTAAGGGAGAAAATATCAGTCCGTTAACCTCACTACAGAAGGAACTCTTTTCAGTAATAAGTAACTATCAGGATTTACTTTATACAGAGAGAACTTTTTCCAATGCTGATGAAATTAGATTTGTATACTGTTTGCATGTTATCAATCACGTGCTTAAAACTAGAACAAAAATATTGCATCACAATTCCAAACTAGCAAAATCAAAATCTTCAGATGTACCAGATGAATACAGAGATCAGGGATTAGTCAGACCGAAAGTTCTCATAATAGTTCCATTTAAGCACGCGTGTCTTAAGATTGTTGAGTGTTTAATATCAATTTTAATTGGAGAAGACAAAGGCGGTTCTGTGATGAACAAAAAGAGGTTTATGGAAGACTTTAGTGGCAGTGAATTAATAATGCCTAAGAAGAATCCAAAGCCAGAAGATTATGAATTAACATTTCAGGGAAACACAGATGATACCTTTAAAATAGGCATTTCAGTTACAAAGAAAACTTTGAAGTTGTATTCAGAATTTTATAGCTCGGATATTATTATTTCGTCTGTACTTGGGCTTAGAATGTTGATAGGTGCAGAGGGTGAAATAGAAAGAGACTACGATTTTCTAGCTTCCATAGAGTTATTAATCATGGATCAAACTGAACTTTTTTTAATGCAAAACTGGGACCATACACTGCACGTTTTAAATCATCTGCACCTACAACCCAAAGAGTCACATGGCACAGACTTTTCTAGAGTAAGGAGCTGGTGTGTGAATGGTTGGACTAGATATTACAGACAAACACTTATATTTTCTAGTCTCCAGTTACCTGAGATTAACGGGATTTTAACAAAGAAATGTTTTAACTATGCAGGAAAGGTCAAAGTTGCAAACCCTATTACTACAGGTTCAATTTGCCAGGTGGTCATACAGATTCCTTTAGTATTTCATAAGTTCGAAACGTCAAACCATGCGCAAACTCCTGAAAGTAGGTTGGAATTTTTTATAACAAAAATATTACCTCAGTACAAAGACTCCATCATGAATCACACTTTAATATTCGTACCTTCTTACTTCGATTTTGTAAAGTTGCGAAACTACTTCAAAAAGGAAGAACTTAGCTGTGTTCAGATTTGCGAATACTCTAAGGACGCAAAAATAGCCAGGGCCAGAGATATGTTCTTTCATAGCGATGCTCATTACCTTCTTTATTCAGAACGGTTCCATTTCTTCCGTAGAGTACGGATAAAAGGCATACGCCATATTATATTTTTTGCGCCACCGACATTCCCTCAATTCTACAGTGAAATGTGTAATTTAATGCAGGAAGCGAATCAGAATCCTCGTGCAGGATCTAAGAGTAACATGACAGTAACTACCCTCTATTGTAAGTACGATAGTTTGCAACTTGGTGCAATAGTGGGTACATCAAGAGCACACAAGATGCTTAAGTCAGAAAAATCTGTTCATATGCTTATGACAGGTGAATGAGGATGAACACGTACGGAATGTTGTTTCTCAGTTTATTATAATTGTAAATATATTGTTCATAAAACATTACCATGCTTTTATTTCTCATGCACATAAACATAGGGAAACCGCATTACGAATAATGTCATCTTTCTAAAATCTGTTTAATAATTAAAATAATGTACAAGTTATCTAATATAAATTTTATAACTATGTCGTATAATGTACATCAGATTATAAAGAAATGGTGTTATTTTGACTACAATACAATACCAGCAGGCTCATATCATACAACATACAGTAAACATTTTAGTATTAACTACGTTTAAAATGTTTCAATGTAGTTTACTTATCAACTGTTCAATAACTTAAGTTAGACAGCAACACTCTTTATAGTTGAAAGACCTTTTCTGATGTACAGCCTCAGGACATTCTGGTGACTGACTAAATCGTAAAAGTGTTTGTTTAAGTACGATTTATATACAATAATTAATGTTTTATAAACTTGATAGTCTTTGTCGCAATCCAATAGAAACTCTGTTATTTATAAGATCTTTCCTCCGAACTATTCAGAGACGTGTTTCTCTCCGCCACAAAACTGCTCTGTGTTGTTTCTGTCACTGCAGATGATGAGATTCTCTCCATATCTGTAGACTCTATTAACAAGGTCAAAAAGTTTTTCTGTTGCGGTGTGATAACATCACTGAGCACTTCGGCGTCGTCCATCGCCGTCGCTCTTGCCGCGACATTTTCCACTTGCGTTTCTAGAAACGATAAAGTAATTTAATTAGCAAGAACTATGACTCACATTGATCATTTGAATCTGCGGCGTAAAAATCCCTATCGCGTGTCATCGACGATCATTCAACTAAACTACAAGTATTTCTGTTGCAGTTAAGAACATGTATAGCGTTCCCCAAACTTTTTCGAGCGTTGTTTGATTAATATTACGGGGTAGAACCCGAATCAGTAAAATAGTTTGAGGCATTAACGAACTTTTGGAACGTGTTTACAGGATCTTAACAGCATTAATTCCAAAATGCAATCATTTCAGTCGTTCTACTGAGCATACAAGTTTGACGCCGTCTTTACCATTCGATATTGGAGGGATAGTGAGGGAGTCTGACAATTTTATGTTTGCGCACTCCTTGTTAACTCTCATTCGGATGGACTGATCCTTCGGATCCCAAAGGAAGGTGTAGTACAGCGACAAGAGAATAGCTGCCATGCTTACGAATATGACATAGGCGATGACTGTTAATACGCGTACCATCTTCTGCTTATGTTTCGGTTCGTACAGCTTGTCCTTCCGTTCATCGCCGGCAAAACGAATTTCGTTTGCCACCGTCGGCTTACTTTCGCGGTTGCCTAACGTGCGGCTTATGTTCGCCATTACGTTTTGGGCGCTCATCTTACGCGGCAGCTGCATCGCAGCAATCCATTTGATAAATATTTACGCTTGGCTCCAGACGTCCATTTTCGGACGAATGAAACAGAAATATCTTTAGATTACCTGAGAACAAATGGATCGTTCACCATGCACAATTTAATTATTACAAAAAGCTGCGCTTTGCTTTGCCTGGTTTGTAAACATAAACTGTTCCAAATCGCATAAAATCTGAAAGAAATTTTCCCTGAGCTGTCGACGTACTTAACTGCTTCGGTTTATATGTTTTCGTAATTACCAATTTGGTCTTCTTCATATCTATTTGCAGAAAAAATAGTGTATGCGTTGTCAATATTCGGGAAGTATACAGCGCGTTTTTTTCTTATTAATGTATTGTACGATTATTCGTGTATCGGAAAAACCTGTCCTGTAAACGAAAGAAGGAATGATAACTTCATGTAACGTGATTGAACGTATTTTGCTGTATTCTGCATTGAATGCACGGAAGCGAGAAGTATGCAATCGCCGTTTGTATAACGACGAATTATCTTGTTTATTAGATAAGATTCTTAAGCCGATACGTGAAAACGCACAACGGTTGCAGCAGATGATCCGTGCTTCCTATAGTTTTAATTAGCGAACGAAGCCGAATCGGTGCGAACATACCTTTGTGTCCTTACGCAGGATATTTTTACACAAGAGACCGATCACATGTCTCCGAACAGAACGTTCTGATCGAGTTTTCAATAGCCCAGCGCGGGCACATCGCTCGTAAATATTTATTCGGCCACGTCGTGATCACTTCCGGAACTTGTCCGTAGAGAGTAAAAGACGTTCATGAGAAAAACGTTCGCTGGCAGGGCGTCACCGAGGGTAAGAGGTATCACAAGGTCATTTTCATCCTATGGTGGTTGATTGCAAACGAATTTCACTTTAAGATTTTTCTGTGCAACGCTCGCCGATCGTCGACGTTCTCTTACTTCCTGCCGCGTCGTTTTCCCGGCTATTTCTGTTGCAGAAGTCGTAGAATCAACGTTTACTCTCTATTGCCTGCCACCGAAAACACACCCACCTAAGATATGCCGTGAGGTTAGAAGTGCGCAAGCTCGAGAGCCTTGACCCACCATGGATTAAGTCGACGCGCCGGCTTCAGAGGGCCGATAAATATTGGTGGATGCTGCACAAGACCTACACACTCCTGCGACGTACTCTCGTGTCGAAAACCAAGCTTTCTCTTTTATCAAAGATTATATCAACCGTCTATTTGCAAATATAGCCCATTCTTTCCCATAGAATGCGAGGAACGAAGGGTGTAGCGCATCGTTAAGTAAAGATTCACTCAGCAAAACTAGACAAACACGTTAGAGGCAGAAATCAGATCTAAACGAAAGCTGTTTTGCATTTTTATATCGACTCTTATGTTTATATGTAATTCAATTGCGCTGTAATGCGAGTACAGCAAAATTAGACAAACACGTTAGAAGCAGGAATCAGATCTAAACGAAAGCTGTTTTGCATTTCTACATCGCCTGTTATGTTTATATGTAATTCAATAACGCGAGTTCTTTTCGTAATACACACTAAATGTTCGATGGAAAATCATATACGCTGTAATAATGTTACGTAAGATTTCTACGTAAGTTTAAGCCGGGAGACACTTGGAACCCTAATATGTCATGGTTAGAAGTGGGAATGGTGCGCCCACATTCGTAATATATTAGTATAACGTATTGCCAGGCCTTGTCCTTTTTAAGTTTTGTTAAAACTGATCGAAACGTAGATTTTACGAATGTTAAATCTGACGGCGGGCGAAAGTTTCGAAGACGAGACTACTTTAACTTAGCTGCATTTCTTTCCTCTCCGAGAAGTCGCACCTTTGTTTTAACAGTGTCAGGAAGCAGCCCCGTCATCACGACGTTAGCAAACATTAAGACCGTTCGATCAAACGACTTTCTTTATGTAATAAGTTTCGGTTGAAGGGTTGTCTCGACTCAAAGTAACGGACATTTTTGAAATCCAAAATTCTTATGATTAGTATTAAATAACTAGTTGCGCAAGCGGACCTTCCTGCCAAGTTCGCGAATTAGATGATCAGTCCTGACACCGCTAATCCGATTAACCGGAGTTACTCTCGGTAACTGTTTCAAGACTATTGCTTCCCCTTGGAAGAACTTTAGAATCTGGACGATGACGAAATACCAATGAAGCCATAACGGATCGGCCTGACCCTGTTTCAGTTATTACGCGCACAATAGGGATAATCATTGTACGTCGATCCATCGATTCACATATTTCTAAGGCTTTCTGATTATTTCACGGCCTAGAACAGCTACATTCCCATTTTGTGCGTCACAAAAGTTCAGAAATGACCTGCCTATGTTAACCGGCGATTTGCTCGATAATACTGCAACATAATTGTTACACGCTCAGTTATTTAGCAAATCGGTTCCCTGAGATCGTCGACGTCACGCAAACTAAAGTTTAACTTTCTTCGTGGCAGGATGTAGATAAAGAATGGGGGAGAAAAAAGATCGGTATTTGGGGCTGAAAAAAATCAGGCGGAAACTGGTACCCGCTGTGAGCAAATAATCCTGCGCTCAACCTGATTCAGAGTTTTATCAGAATGGCGTAACTCATTGTGTAATCCTACAAGCACGAACGGCGGCACATGTTTATGCCAAAGTAGAGTAGCCTATAAATTCCTTGAAATTCTCTCACCTCCGAAATCTGTTGTGTCTTGCGTTTGCCGCGTAGGTTGCATTTCCGTTTCTTTGAGGAATTTCACGCTTACGTTGGATGGCGTATTATGAGTTGAAAGGATTAATCGCTCTGTAGAACGATTTTCCGCTTCAGTGGAGTTGGAGCGAAGAAGCTGTTTATTGCTTCGAAACGAATGATCGAAAGGAACATGTGCAACTGATTTAGCTGGATAATGTTGATCTTCCTTCTTTCCAAGGGTCAGTAAACTTTGGGCAGCTTGCAGATCGTCTTTAGTAGGAATCGTCGGAGGCTCTTTTTTCATCGTGGCGTTCAACGAAAAATGCCGATACAGCTCGTCGTAAGTTTTCGAGACATTATTCTTCTGAAGTTGCTGTACCTGGTTCTGCAGAGGCGAAATGATCGTCTTATTGTACTGGCCATATGCTTTCAGCAAAGATCTGTTCATCGTATGATCAACAGTCTTCTCCGTTCCAGAAATAATCGTAGATTTTACTGTGGAGGGCGTCTTAGAATTATTAACCGTGGAATTTTCAAAGTCCGTCGAGAACGTGATAGTCTTAATCGTCGTTGTATTGTTATTTACTGAAATTTTGAGCGCATTCTTGAGATTAAACACATTCCTCGATGAATCATTTGACGAATTTACGGAACCGTTCCCATATTCTCGCAATGTATCTGCGATCGAATTTCTCAACACTTCGAGTGACTTATTAAACGCATTACGGTATCCAGAATAACGAGGGTTCACTGGAGCACTCGCAAGTGGTCTTTGCGATTTGACCAGGTTACTATTTACTTCAAGCACAAAGTGTCCCGCGTAGTCATGAGCATGGGAGCCGCTGGGTTCAAAGGATGGGTGGGCTTGCAAGTATTGCACGTCGGGTTCTCCTATGTAACGAGACGTGTGAAGGAGGCGTGGATTCGGTGGTTCCCAAAGAAACAAATAGTAGCCGCTCAAAACGATCGCGACGAAACTTACGGAGAATATGTAAGCCATTACCGTGATGAGACGTATGATTTTTTTTGGTCCGCGATTCTCGTAGATGCTCGGATCGGCCCCATTCTTCATTCCTTCACCGCCAGCCGATGCATCCTGAGACATTCCGCCGGCGTTTTCTTCTGCCATCTCAACACACGATCAGCTGTCTTCCTTAGATGTATTACAATTTCTTCAACTCCAATGAACAGTTCATCGTACGTACTTCATAGTGCCGCTTTACCCCGATTTCTGTTAATTCGCAACCCCTAGCGGTTCACTATTTTTCTTTGAACATTATTCAAATGCCCACAACGCTTTCCTCGACACGTAAGAGGAATGCCAGAAAAATCTGAACGAACGACATCGGATATTACCGGATAAAAGTTATTTCAGCATTACGACCACAGCGACGAACTCTTTCAACGTTTCCTCGGTTTATCATCGAACGCCGATCTTCGAGCTTGCGAAATGTTCGCGGTTCTTTCACTTAAACAACATTTGCCACGTGTTATTAGCCAAATTATTGTCCGTGGCCAAGCTATCTGGAATTTCGATTTGAAACTTCGAACTTTGGAGAGGGTCTGCTTTGTTGTCGACGTGCGTTCGGTTGACGAAAGCGCGCGAGACTGTAAGCATACATCGGACGACCATGGAAAAGCTTGTTTCGCCGGCACGTGTTCGACGTTCGCGCACGCGTCTTTAATGCTTCGAAGGTTATATGGTAAAATTTTCATCCACTCTTATCCATGATCTAAACGCCGACAAAAATTCGTAGGAGTCGTAAACTGATTACGAACGTCTTACGGAATCGGGTGATTGATTCCAATCTCTCCTATTATGCGCTACTTTGCGTATATATTAGAACTTACTAGTCAGATCTCTTCTAAGAATACAATGTCTTAACACTAAACACACCAAGCAGGGTCAAATAAATCCTTTCAAAATTTACTTTAAAATCGTACATTTATTCCTATTTCTTTCGCTCATTTGACTTTCTGTAAATTCTTATATCATCTGATTATTAAATTTCTCGCTTTAATAAATTAGGAATTCCTTTCTGAAAATCAACGTTTATTGCATAAGGGGTCAAATGACGCCTCATGGTAAGAATAGGTAGGTTTAAAGTACCGGTACGTTTAGTGTTAACACTAAACATACCAAGCAGGGTCAAATGAACTCTTTCAAAATTTACTTTCAAAATCGTACATTCATTCTTATTTCTTTCGCTCATTTGCTTATTCAATTTCTTCTTATTTAATTATTCAATTTCTCGCTTTAATAAATTAGGAATTTCTTTCTGAAAATCAATGTTTATTTCAGAAAGGGTCGAATGATCCCTCATGGTAAGAATAAGTAGGTGTACAGTACCGGTACGTTTAGTGTTAATTTAAAAGGAAAGCTTATCTGTGCTTTTAATGTTGAAGATGGTCATTCAGTTTTCATGTTGTGCGATAGACGAAGTTGCAGATGACAAAATTTGTATATTGCGTTATTTGATACGCAGCATGAACAACTTTTGAAAGATAGGTAAGATGCCTTATGGACATCTAAAAGATCAAAATATTAAAGTGCTAGAACGGTGAAAGAAAAATAATTTAACGGTAAGTGTTTATTATACATTCATTTAGTTATAAGTAAAAGAATAGTATTCCATTGGCATAAATTACATTGATTTTATAGTAGGATGAAAAAAATAAATAAATTAGAAAAACGAGGTTATTTAGATTCAATTTGATTTTATAGACTAACAAACTGAATAAAAGTACTAGCTTCATACTAATGAATTTTTAGAAGAAAATAAAACTTTGTCACGTGAATGGTTATACGTATTACTTTTTCTATTTTTCTAGTTTACATTTTTAGTTTTATTTTTTCTAAATATTTTAAGATGCATGTAAATAAATAATGCGAGCTTCCTTTTTGAATGTGATTGATGCTATTTTCAGTATTATAACATTTTGTAGTGTTAATTTATGCCGAAGGTCAGTTCGGACAAAATGCCAACACGAAAAGATTTCCGGCACTTGGGACAAAGGCAAAAAAATCGTCGTCTAAAAGCTTTAGGAATACAGGACCAATTTATACAGGAGAACATTCAGCGTTGATTTCTTTGAACCATTGATTGAAAGGAGAAACTTCCACTCTAGCAGTGAATATTGAGAATTTTATTTAGCAATTACGGAATGCGAGGCCGACATCGGGGCAGGAGCGTACAAGAGACCTGCAAGTCTAGCATCAACGATTCATTTTTAGTCCGGTATAAGTATCGGAAGATGTGGAGAGATCATGCGATCTAATATGTATGATTCGATATATCACACAAATAATAATTGAAAATATGATCATAAACCATATGAAAACTGTCCAAATTGCAGATGTATTTTCAGTATATGGCTTTAAATGACTTTAAAAAACTTCATTTTTTTCATGTTAAATTTGTATTATTTAGTAGAGAGTAGCAAGGATACTTGACTGCCATACATTAAACTTCATCCCTTTCGAATATGTGATAAATCTACCGACACAAAACAAATGTCTTTTATGTTTATGATCTTTTAAAATACGTCCAAACAGCTTTATAAACGAGTATATTCCATAGATTTGTTTCAGTAGTTTAGGTGTTACATGCCTCAAAATAAATCGAGAATATCATGAAATTTAAAACCAAAAATATAAATGATTTTAAAAAGCTATCATTTGGAATATGAAAGGGGGTCACAAGAAATATAAAAGTCTCGCAAACAGAAGTGCAAAATTTGCATTAGCTTTGTAAACATGGCCAAAAATTGGTATCGAATAAATGAAAAAAAGCACGTAAAACATTGATGTCTTGTCTCTTAACTTAATATTTGAACCGTGAAGCTGTTAGTATAAAAAATAAAATGGAATGATACCGTGATAGATTTATAGTTGGTCGTCATGTGAATGGAGTCTTTTGATATTGGTATACTTTTTTATATGTGAACTTTTTACCTAATATTCAATGATCGCGCATTATCCGCTTTGTCATCTTTTACGCCGTAATTTTATTGCAAATTTTGGATGGCGTGTAAATCGTGATGAGTTCGATTTTCTATCGTATCCTGATTCATAGAACTGTCTTCAGTTACTTCTCTTTTCTTAAATTTCATTTGAATTGTAGATTTTTCATATATAACCAATTTAAACCGATAATTTCGTTGTTATCTTTCGTGAGCTTTGTAGATAATTTATCTCACTTCCAGCGTTATGATATGATTTGTATTTTTGGTTGTAATGGTCCCTTGAAAATTTCTTGCATGCTTTCGGTTATGATATGATTTGTATTTTTGGTTGTAATGGTCCCTTGAAAATTTCTTGCATGCTTTCGGTTATGATATGATTTGTATTTTTGGTTGTAATGGTCCCTTGAAAATTTCTTGCATGCTTTCGATTATGATATGATTTGTATTTTTAGTTGTAATGGTCCCTTTAAAATTTCTTGCATGCTTTCGGTTATGATATGATTTGTATTTTTAGTTGTAATGGTCCCTTTAAAATTTCTTGCATGCTTTCGGTTATTATGATGTATTGATTGTTTTTCCTTTTGCATGTAGAAGTGTGATCTTCTGATAAGTCGATTTTCACATTCTCATCAAGCTCATCATTCTCATCTGTACAAAACAATAAAGTTTACGTACAAAAAATTCCTTCCATTAAAAAACTAGCAAAAAAGAAAGCAGAATGCTTTCGTAAAATTGGTGCACAAACGCTGACTTCATTGTTTGCATAACCATCAAAACAGTTTCTTTGCAAAGTTGCTGAATATTTACCGTTCCCACTTGGTTTTCCCGTTACAGGTAGGTCGTATACGTCAACTCGGGGTTTTCCCAATTAAATATGATTGAGCGGAAATCAAGGGTTAATGCTGTCGCCAATTTGTGAAAAGATTGTGCATTAATATAACTGCATAAATCAACGACAAAATGTAAATACTGACAACTCTACTAATGTTTATTTCAATCTACATTGAGATTCATGGTAGAGCTTTTGAAGTTAAGATAAGATTACTGGAGCTTTTAGATGTTCATTAATATAACTGCATAAGTCAACGACAAAAATTTAAACACTGGCAACTCTACTAATGTTTAGTTCAATCTACATTGAGATTCGTGGTAGAGCGTTTGAAGTTATGATAAGATTACTGAAGCTTTTAGATGTTATTGTCTTCGTGGTAGAGCGTTTGAAGTTATGATAAGATTACTGAAGCTTTTAGATGTTATTGTCTTCCAACGTATAACACACGTAACAGTTTTAAAAGTTGCTTTTTATAAGTTCTTCTAATAGCATCTATTGATTTCCATTTTTTTGTAAATGTACAATGTTATGAGAACGACCTTCAATATGTGCATGATTCAATGTTTGTAGGAAATTTTTTCCTCCAAACATTACTGTATTTTAGGAGATTACGGGAATGTTATGTGGCCCTTTCCTCTTTAGATTTAAAGGCCGTTTGGCTGGGTCTGTCAAACATTTATAATTGTAGTAGTAATTGTTTATTTTTTACGTATGAAATAACAACAAATATTAGGCTTATTCTTTCAAAAAATATATGACGCATATGTATTTGTCCTCTCTAATAAACAGATAATCATAGAAACAATAATACACTAGATCGTTCATCCATTACTTTCGTCTCAAAATAAATCGATAATCTGCATTAAAGTATAAAAACATAATTAAAGTATAAAAAGAAATCTGAATAATATGAAAAATAAACAGGAAGAAAACAAGAACTATATGAAATATAAAAAGAAAATTTACTCTTCCTTTATTTAGTAACCGTTAATACTACGTAGATTCTTAATGTTTTTTAACTTGGTAGATTTATCGTCATGTCACGATTCAGGCACTGCACTTTGATTTTTCCCTTCAAATTTTGTTCGACTCTTAATCTTCATCTTTTACTGAACTATCTTCACTTTCTTTTGTATTGTCATTTGGAGATGCATCAGAGAATTTATCTTTGTCGTCATTCTGCTCGTTCGTTGCAATAGTATTCTTTTGCCAAGAGGAAGTTTGTAACCCAGCACCAGGTTTTCTTTCGCCAATTTGTTGATATTCTCTGTGCGCTCGAACAAATCCGCGACCAGTGCTGTATTTTCCCATCAACTTAGCAGTTATATCACCTCTTCCAAAAGATCGATCTGTCCAGGATTCAGCAGTTTTTAATATATCCATCTTCTGCTTTACCAATTTGTCTTTCTCCTCAGAAATTTTTTGTTCATACTCTTGCAACATTGCCATACGTGAATCAATACTCTCAAGAGCACTATTTGGTGTATTGACAGTACTGGCTGCGTAATCATTGTAATTTTTACTAGTAAGAGATAAATTATTCTTCAACTTTTGCTGAAGATCATCAAGTATTTCAGTCAGTTTAGTTTCGTCATGATCACGATTCAGGCACTGCACTTTGATTTTTACCTTCAAATTTTGTTCGACTCTTAATCTTCATCTTTTACTGAACTATCTTCACTTTCTTTTGTATCGTCATTTGGGGATGCATCAGAGAATTTATCGTTGTCATCGTTCTGCTCGTTCGTTGCAATAGTATTCTTTTGCCAAGAGGAAGTTTGTAACCCAGCACCAGGTTTTCTTTCGCCAATTTGTTGATATTCTCTGTGCGCTCGAACAAACCCGCGACCAGTGCTGTATTTTCCCATCAACTTAGCAGTTATATCACCTCTTCCAAAAGATCGATCTGTCCAGGATTCAGCAGTTTTTAATATATCCATCTTCTGTTTTGCCAATTTGTCTTTCTCCTCAGAAATTTTTTGTTCATACTCTTGCAACATTGCCATACGTGAATCAATACTATCAAGAGCGCTATTTGGTGTATTGACAGTATTGGCTGCGTAATCATTGTAATTTTTACTAGTAAGAGATAAATTATTCTTCAACTTTTGCTGAAGGTCATCAAGTATTTCAGTCAGTTTAGTTTCGTCATGATCACGATTCAGGCACTGCACTTTGATTTTTACCTTCAAATTTTGTTCGACTCTTAATCTTCATCTTTTACTGAACTATCTTCGCTTTCTTTTGTATTGTCATTTGGAGATGCATCAGAGAATTTATCGTTGTCATCGTTCTGCTCGTTCGTTGCAATAGTATTCTTTTGCCAAGAGGAAGTTTGTAACCCAGCACCAGGTTTTCTTTCGCCAATTTGTTGATATTCTCTGTGCGCTCGAACAAACCCGCGACCAGTGCTGTATTTTCCCATCAACTTAGCAGTTATATCACCTCTTCCAAAAGATCGATCTGTCCAGGATTCAGCAGTTTTTAATATATCCATCTTCTGCTTTACCAATTTGTCTTTCTCCTCAGAAATTTTTTGTTCATACTCTTGCAACGTTGCCATACGTGAATCAATACTATCAAGAACACTATTTGGTGTATTGACAGTACTGACTGCGTAATCATTGTAATTTTTACTAGTAAGAGATAAATTATTCTTCAATTTTTGCTGAAGGTCATCAAGTATTTCAGTTAGTTTAGTTTCGTCATGATCACGATTCAGGCACTGCACTTTGATTTTTCCCTTCAAATTTTGTTCGGCTCTTAATCTTCATCTATTACTGAACTATCTTCACTTTCTTTTGTATTGTCATTTGGAGATGCATCAGAGAATTTATCTTTGTCGTCATTCTGCTCGTTTATTGTATTAGTATTCTTTTGCCGAGAGGAAGTTTGTAACCCAGCACCAGGTTTTCTTTCGCCAATTTGTTGATATTCTCTGTGCGCTCGAACAAACCCGCGACCAGTGCTGTATTTTCCCATCAACTTAGCAGTTATATCACCTCTTCCAAAAGATCGATCTGTCCAGGATTCAGCAGTTTTTAATATATCCATCTTCTGCTTTACCAATTTGTCTTTCTCCTCAGAAATTTTTTGTTCATACTCTTGCAACATTGCCATACGTGAATCAATACTATCAAGAGCGCTATTTGGTGTATTGACAGTACTGGCTGCGTAATCATTGTAATTTTTACTAGTAAGAGATAAATTATTCTTCAACTGTTGCTCAAGGTCATCAAGTATTTCAGTCAGTTTAGTTTCGTCATGATCACGATTCAGGCACTGCACTTTGATTTTTCCCTTCAAATTTTGTTCGACTCTTAATCTTCATCTTTTACTGAACTATCTTCACTTTCTTTTGTATTGTCATTTGGAGATGCATCAGAGAATTTATCGTTGTCATCGTTCTGCTCGTTCGTTGCAATAGTATTCTTTTGCCGAGAGGAAGTTTGTAACCCAGCACCAGGTTTTCTTTCGCCAATTTGTTGATATTCTCTGTGCGCTCGAACAAACCCGCGACCAGTGCTGTATTTTCCCATCAACTTAGCAGTTATATCACCTCTTCCAAAAGATCGATCTGTCCAGGATTCAGCAGTTTTTAATATATCCATCTTCTGCTTTACCAATTTGTCTTTCTCCTCAGAAATTTTTTGTTCATACTCTTGCAACATTGCCATACGTGAATCAATACTATCAAGAGCACTATTTGGTGTATTGACAGTACTGGCTGCGTAATCATTGTAATTTTTACTAGTAAGAGATAAATTATTCTTCAACTTTTGCTGAAGGTCATCAAGTATTTCAGTCAGTTTAGTTTCGTCATGATCACGATTCAGGCACTGCACTTTGATTTTTACCTTCAAATTTTGTTCGACTCTTAATCTTCATCTTTTACTGAACTATCTTCGCTTTCTTTTGTATCGTCATTTGGAGATGCATCAGAGAATTTATCTTTGTCGTCATTCTGCTCGTTTATTGTAACAGTATTCTTTTGCCGAGAGGAAGTTTGTAACCCAGCACCAGGTTTTCTTTCGCCAATTTGTTGATATTCTCTGTGCGCTCGAACAAACCCGCGACCAGTGCTGTATTTTCCCATCAACTTAGCAGTTATATCACCTCTTCCCAAAGATCGATCTGTCCAGGATTCAGCAGTTTTTAATATATCCATCTTCTGCTTTACCAATTTGTCTTTCTCCTCAGAAATTTTTTGTTCATACTCTTGCAACATTGCCATACGTGAATCAATACTATCAAGAGCGCTATTTGGTGTATTGACAGTATTGGCTGCGTAATCATTGTAATTTTTACTAGTAAGAGATAAATTATTCTTCAACTTTTGCTGAAGGTCATCAAGTATTTCAGTCAGTTTAGTTTCGTCGTGATCACGATTCAGGCACTGCACTTTGATTTTTACCTTCAAATTTTGTTCGACTCTTAATCTTCATCTTTTACTGAACTATCTTCGCTTTCTTTTGTATTGTCATTTGGAGATGCATCAGAGAATTTATCGTTGTCATCGTTCTGCTCGTTCGTAGCAATAGTATTTTCTTGCCGAGAGAAAGTTTGTAACCCAGCACCAGGTTTTCTTTCGCCAATTTGTTGATATTCTCTGTGCGCTCGAACAAACCCGCGACCAGTGCTGTATTTTCCCATCAACTTAGCAGTTATATCACCTCTTCCAAAAGATCGATCTGTCCAGGATTCAGCAGTTTTTAATATATCCATCTTCTGCTTTACCAATTTGTCTTTCTCCTCAGAAATTTTTTGTTCATACTCTTGCAACATTGCCATACGTGAATCAATACTATCAAGAGCACTATTTGGTGTATTGACAGTATTGGTTGCGTAATCATTGTAATTTTTACTAGTAAGAGATAAATTATTCTTCAACTTTTGCTGAAGGTCATCAAGTATTTCAGTCAGTTTAGTTTTGTCATGATCACGATTCAGGCACTGCACTTTGATTTTTCCCTTCAAGTTTTGTTCGACTCTTAATCTTCATCTTTTACTGAACTATCTTCACTTTCTTTTGTATTGTCATTTGGAGATGCATCAGAGAATTTATCGTTGTCATCGTTCTGCTCGTTTATTGTAATAGTATTCTTTTGCCGAGAGGAAGTTTGTAACCCAGCACCAGGTTTTCTTTCGCCAATTTGTTGATATTCTCTGTGCGCTCGAACAAACCCGCGACCAGTGCTGTATTTTCCCATCAACTTAGCAGTTATATCACCTCTTCCAAAAGATCGATCTGTCCAGGATTCAGCAGTTTTTAATATATCCATCTTCTGCTTTACCAATTTGCCTTTCTCCTCAGAAATTTTTCGTTCATACTCTTGCAACATTGCCATACGTGAATCAATGCTATCAAGAGCGCTATTTGGTGTATTGACAGTACTGGCTGCGTAATCATTGTAATTTTTACTAGTAAGAGATAAATTATTCTTCAACTTTTGCTGAAGGTCGTCAAGTATTTCAGTCAATTTCGTTTCGTCATGATCACAATAGTTAACATTTGCTTCTTGGTATGTTTCATCATAATTACTGTGGAGAGTACATGTTGCTGTGTTTTTGTGAAAGTCAGCCGATTGGTTTCCTTCACAGACAAATTGCTCTTGTCTTTTTCGATCATTGAAAGCAACCTGGTCTAAACTTGCAATTGTGTCTTGTTGTGGGGAATGCATAGATATGTGAAGCTTCTGACGTAATGTATCGCTCAATTCTTCACACAATTGTGCATTTACAGCACTACTATTATCATCTTGCGTTGTGTTGTTTTTATTGAAACCAGCAGATTCCTCATTTTCGCTGTCTGGCTGCTTTTGCATATTCAAAATGTCAACAACAGCTTGAATTGAACATGCTTTAGCTGCTTGACGTGGAGGACGTAAAGGCAAGTCAAAACTCTGTAACAAAATACCATGAGCTATTTATGCAATACTTGTGAAAGCATGTTGCGAATATGTAATAAATCTGCACCATATTATCTTCTATCATAGAGGAAGCATTCAAGGAACAACTGTCATTTTGAAGGTTCATGTGACGTTTTCTTTCCAAATACTTGAACTTCCGTTTGTCAGCTTTCGACAATCCAATTGGTATTTGGAAAACTTGTCTATTCTCTAGGTTATGCAGCGGGTTATAAGATTTTACATCCACCTGTATAGATAACATGATGTAAGCATTGAAAGAATGCTAAGCATACTAAGATATTGTATTACAAGTTTATATGTCAGAAAACTAAAAAGCAGCTACACGCACGTTATCCCAATTCTCTTCGTCATTATGATTCCTGTGAACATGATCATCAGTAACTAATGGAACCGAAACCACTGGACTATTGTCTGTCATATATTCATTAGCCCTTATATGTCCGCTGCTACTACATGTTGCCATGTGATGCTGCAATAATTAGAAAATAATTCGTTCAATGCATCTGAACAAATAACATTTTCACACAATTATCACAGGGTGTCATACATCAATTTCCATCCGATCGCAAACATGTGATGCATTAAATTTGCATTCAACTTTTGTTGAATTCGTATGATTCTTTTTGCAGCTTATAACATGAGTGTGTAGTCTACGTTTTGATACGCGATGGGTTTCATCATATGGGCAAGTAACTAAGGCTTCTGTTTCCATGGTTAAATCTATAAAATAAAAATTTGTACAGAAAGAATAGTAATTTAATAATTGCGATATTTTAAAAGTTAGAAATCTAATTACTTTCTTTACATTATTCAGTAGTAAATCTGAATCCTTACCAAAAAATGTCTATATTGCGATACTTTCACTGTAACATGCAACAATTGTACCAGTAATCATGTGCAAGTATAATAATTAAGAAACAAAATATACATTCGTTAACAAGATTGCGCAATTATGCATTTATAATTAATCAGACAAAGATTTTATATAAATCCCTCGCAAATTATGAAAAGAAACATGAAGACAGGGCACAAATAAGAAATTATCAAAACTATATGGCAATTCTTGTTTTTCAAGAGACAACCTTTACAGTTTGATTGAATTATATTAGTAGATGTCGCTAACTGCAACAATAGAGTTCATTCTCATGAGAAATTGGACATCCTTCTCGTTGGTGACATCTTTCCGTTTCGCTTTTTCCTACTTTTACCATTTATGTGTAATTATTCCATATTTGTTCGTGCCTGTAACTTTTACAAACAATTTAAACCAGTAGTCAACAAGATTGCGCAATTATGCATTTATAATTAATCAGACAAAGATTTTATATAAATCCTTCGCAAATTATGAAGAAAAACATGAAGACAGGGCACAAATAAGAAATTATCAAAACTATATGGCAATTCTCGTTTTTCAAGAGACAACCTTTACAGTTTGATTGAATTATATTAGTAGATGTCGCTAACTGCAATAATAGAGTTCATTCTCATGAGAAATTGGACATCCTTCTCTTTAGTGACACCTTTCCGTTTCGCTTTTTCCTACTTTTACCATTTATGTGCAATTATTCTATATTTCTTCGCGCCTGTAACTTTTACAAACAATTTAAACCAGTAGTCAACAAGATTGCGCAATTATGCATTTATAATTAATCAGACATTTATATAAATCCATCGCAAGTTATGAAAAAAAACATGAAGACAGGGCACAAATAAGAAATTATCAAAACTATATGGCAATTATTGTTTTTCAAGAGACAACCTTTACAGTTTGATTGAATTATATTAGTAGATGTCGCTAACTGCAATAATAGAGTTCATTCACATGAGAAATTGGACATCCTTCTCGTTAGTGACGTCTTTCCGTTTCGTTTTTTCCTACTTTTACCATTTATGTGCAATTATTCCATATTTGTTCGCAGCTGTAACTTTTACAAACAATTTAAACCAGTAGTCAACAAGATTGCGCAATTATGCATTTTTAATTAATCAGACAAAAATTTTATATAAATCCCTCGCAAATTATGAAAAAAAACATGAAGACAGGGCACAAATAAGAAATTATCAAAACTATACGGCAATTCTTGTTTTTCAAGAGACAACCTTTACAGTTTGATTGAATTATATTAGTAGATGTCGCTAACTGCAACAATAGAGTTCATTCTCATGAGAAATTGGACATCCTTCTCGTTAGTGACATCTTTCCGTTTCGTTTTTTCCTACTTTTACCATTTATGTGCAATTATTCCATATTTGTTCGCATCTGTAACTTTTACAAACAATTTAAACCAGTAGTCAACAAGATTGCGCAATTATGCATTTATAATTAATCAGATAAAGATTTTATATAAATCTATCGCAAATTATGAAAAGAAACATGAAGACAGGGCACAAATAAGAAATTATCAAAACTATATGTGCCCATAATTATGAAAGTGGTCTAAGTCAAAATTTAAAAAAAAATGAGTTTATCAGTTATTTCATACCACATTATTTTTAACTAAATTTATTCAATGTAATTTTTACGAAATTGTCAAAAATGAACCATTAGATAGTGGTTGTAATTTCAACATTATATGGAATTCATTTAGTTTTAATTATGAAGTGGTCTAAGTCAAAAATTTGAATAAATTATATAAACAACTTGAAAATGGCACGTGGCCTTCTTTGACGCGTTTCTGAACTACATAATAAAATAAATGACAATCAAATTTTAATAATAACGACAACTTCATTCTAGAAGAATCAATAACAAGAAGAGTAAGAAATACCGCGGGTGAATCTGTCTCTTGGCTACAAATTCAATGGATGAGATTCTTGAAAAATGAACCTTATAAAATGTTCTATAAAACATCTTTAGATGATTCTAAATTTCACGTTTTGGATCTTTCACCTAAAAAAGGAAGACCAAAAATATACGGAAATATTAAATTACTTCCATTATACACCACCATTAGACCAGTATCGGAAGAAAAACATAAAGATATTATGAGTTTACTACCGTACATCCCTCCAGTTTTTCAGAAACATTTTAAGAATCTTAAATACTCGAAATAATGATAAAAATGGATTACTGTTTAAAAATAATTAATAAACGTAATAAATGTTCACGAATTATTTCAATCAAATTATTGTTTCAAATAAAACTCAAAATTCTTTATTGCTTTAAGTCATTTATAGGACATTCAGTTAATTTTGAAAATGGTCTAAGTCAATTCAATCTTTAAAAATAATATTATCGAATAAAATTCACACAAAATTTCATATTCATAGTAAATTTCCATTAATTAAGACTAATAAAATTATAAATTAAAATGTCGCATAATGTAAAAATATTTTTTAATTTATTCAAATGCAATTCATTAAATATCTCGAAACAAGAAATATATGACTTAGACCACTTTCATAATTATGGGCACATATGGCAATTCTTGTTTTTCAAGAGACAACCTTTACAGTTTGATTGAATTATATTAGTAGGTGTCGCTAACTGCAACAATAGAGTTCATTCTCATGAGAAATTGGACATCCTTCTCGTTGGTGACATCTTTCCGTTTCGCTTTTTCCTACTTTTACCATTTATGTGCAATTATTCCATATTTGTTCGCATCTGTAACTTTTACAAACAATTTAAACCAGTAGTCAACAAGATTGCGCAATTATGCATTTATAATTAATCAGATAAAGATTTTATATAAATCTATCGCAAATTATGAAAAGAAACATGAAGACAGGGCACAAATAAGAAATTATCAAAACTATATGTGCCCATAATTATGAAAGTGGTCTAAGTCAAAATTTAAAAAAAAATGAGTTTATCAGTTATTTCATACCACATTATTTTTAACTAAATTTATTCAATGTAATTTTTACGAAATTGTCAGAAATGAACCATTAGATAGTGGTTGTAATTTCAACATTATATGGAATTCATTTAGTTTTAATTATGAAAGTGGTCTAAGTCAAAAATTTAAATAAATTATATAAACAACTTGAAAATGGCACGTGGCCTTCTTTGACGCGTTTCTGAACTACATAATAAAATAAATGACAATCAAATTTTAATAATAACGACAACTTCATTCTAGAAGAATCAATAACAAGAAGAGTAAAAAATACCGCGGGTGAATCTGTCTCTTGGCTACAAATTCAATGGATGAGATTCTTGAAAAATGAACCTTATTAAATGTTCTATAAAACATCTTTAGATGATTCTAAATTTCACGTTTTGGATCTTTCACCTAAAAAAGGAAGACCAAAAATATACGGAAATATTAAATTACTTCCATTATACACCACCATTAGACCAGTATCGGAAGAAAAACATAAAGATATTATGAGTTTACTACCGTACATCCCTCACGTTTTTCAGGAACATTTTAAGAATCTTAAATACTCGAAATAATGATAAAAATGGATTACTGTTTAAAAATAATTAATAAATGTAATAAATGTTCACGAATTATTTCAATCAAATTATTGTTTCAAATAAAACTCAAAATTCTTTATTGCTTTAAGTCATTTATAGGACATTCAGTTAATTTTGAAAATGGTCTAAGTCAATTCAATCTTTAAAAATAATATTATCGAATAAAATTCACACAAAATTTCATATTCATAGTAAATTTCCATTAATTAAGACTAATAAAATTATAAATTAAAATGTCGCATAATGTAAAAATATTTTTTAATTTATTCAAATGCAATTCATTAAATATCTCGAAACAAGAAATATATGACTTAGACCACTTTCATAATTATGGGCACATATGGCAATTCTTGTTTTTCAAGAGACAACCTTTACAGTTTGATTGAATTATATTAGTAGGTGTCGCTAACTGCAACAATAGAGTTCATTCTCATGAGAAATTGGACATCCTTCTCGTCAGTGACATCTTTCCGTTTCGCTTTTTCCTACTTTTACCATTTATGTGCAATTATTCCATATTTGTTCGCGCCTATAACTTTTACAAACAATTTAAATCAGTAGCTCTACCGTATTTAAGTTGTCGAACATTATGAACGGAAACTTAGTGCAAATTTGATTACTTGAGTAACTCACAACTACCAGAACCAATTGACGTCTAGTAATTGACTTCCGGCATCATCCTTTTCCCGTGCATCGCGGCGACGGAAGGTGGGTTATCTCAAGTTTTCTCGAAAAATCTCTCATAATTACGGAAAAACTACCCGTTATTTCATATTCAATAGTTATAATTACTGAAAGTAACGAGTCTGTACAAAATTTGCGGTAATTAGTTGGACTTTCGTGCGTGGATATACACGTGCAATCGGGAATATATTAGGCGCACATGTCAACAATTCATACTATTGCATTTCCATATTATAAGTGGTGTAATCTTGTCAAATGTATTATCTAGGCAACATAAATATGCAGCTGCAGATTCACGGACAGGAAACAAGTACCGTCGATTGCGAAGGCAACGAGACTATCCTTCAAGTTAAGGTAATATCAACAGAATGATCACGGTGCTGCATTGAACGATGTACGTACCTTAAGTCAGTGGTTGTAAATCTATATGTATTAACTCTTTGCGCTCGACGCGCTTTTCTCTCGGGCTGACCAGCAACTCGACAGTCACCCGCCTATTTCATGAGTTCGTTTCTGTTAACTTAAAATAATTTTAGGCACAATAGGACACTTTAAACTCGTATATTTTAACATTACATACATTTATTTAACTTAATGAAGGATATTTATTAAAGATTACGTTCTATAATTTTTCTTCTTGTGGTATTTTGTAAAACAATCTCCAATGTGCATTCTTGGCTTGTCGGGACATGTGTCACAATAGTACACAGTTTGTCTTTTTTGGCCGGACTTTCGTTGGAAAGAAACTTTGCAATCCTTTTTTTGTCCCATCAAAATAACATGCAGCTTCCCATTGAGTCGGATCATTTCAGAAGTGCTCCGTGAAGTAGAAGCTGTGCTACGTTGGCTTTTGGCCACTTTGGCTTTCAGATTCACTATCGATTATTCGGATTTTTTGTCTTCTTACACCTATAACGTCGTCACTATCTTCATCACTTCCGTCTTCATTCTTATGGGCAAGCTGTCTATGTAGTGATGTAATTTCGTTCGTTATTGCCGAAAAATTGAACTCATCTTCACTAGAAGTAATTTCTTCGTCGTGTTCCATACTTATTGGGCTCACTAACTTTGAAAGAAATATTGCGATTGCCAAGAAGGTTGAATTCGAACTAATTGGATTGTGATTGGTTCTTTTTGTACCTTTTTTTGAAAGAAGCGAATTGAAAGAAGCGTTGCGACGTCTATCAGCGTTCTATTATTCTCAAGACATAATGCACGCATTGAAATTCATTTGTGTTTTTGAGATAAGACATCTTTATAACTATGTAGACACCTCCTAAAATGATCTACAAAAGGCCAGGTAGACTTGTCAAGCGATATTCGTTAGGCCAAACACAAATAAATACCGTTACCACTCAATTTACCTGAGAGGCACCGGTCGAGTTGGCGCAGCACATGCTGTGGTGCCTGAGAGGCACCGGTCGAGTTGGCGCAGCACATGCCGTGGTGCCTGAGGGGCACCGGTCGAGCGCAAAGAGTTAACAATCATGGAAACATATCGTACGATGACGACACGTACAACGTATAATATTACAATTGTAGATACAGTCGTATGAATAACTCATAAATATTACGCATTACATGATAACCTAGCATGTATGAATTTTTCAAATGTTAGTATGAGCAGTAATGCTAAATTAACATGCAAATCTCAATTAAGGCTGAAGTTGAATAACGCTTCTACCAGTTCGGAGATTTTGGACACGATATTGTATATTCTTTTATAAATTGTGGATCGAAAGCATGTACAAGCTACATTTTACTTTGTTTTGACATTTAATAGGAAAGGCTCGTAGGTCTTCAAAATGGTGGTAGCACAGATTTCAGTCTTTACTGTGCTGGAACTGTTGTAGAAAACCATATCCTGGTTTCTGATTTGCCATCACACACATTGGAACTCACTGTTCCTTTGCTTGGAGGTATGTAAGATAACTGTTTTTAAATTGTACAACTGTTATTTTCATAGATTGAAAAAATATTGAACGTGTTCGACGTAAGATGATGGGCATTGGTAGCCTTGAGTGATATAACTGCGTATCTTATCATTTATTGTGTTAGATATATTATGATACTTGTTGACTCATATTGTTTGCAGGGTATAAGTCTAGGTAATAGTTTTCTAGTGAATGATAACAATTCCATTATTTCATAGGTAAGGTCCACGGTTCTTTGGCTCGTGCAGGAAAAGTAAAGGCACAGACACCTAAGGTGAAATTACATTTTTTATCTTTGTCATTCTTGTAAATTATCTACATTTTTTTTAAACTAAGTGCATTTTGTATCATTTGATCCAAACTGCTTTTTGTGATAGTGCAGAAAATGGTAAAGTAATAGTAGATGTTAGCACGTAAATAATGTGCAAGTATTGGAGACCAAAGTATCGCATCACTATTCTAACAATAACTGCATTTATAAAATAATTATTACTACCCATTGCGAATATTTTGGATCTTCAGTAAAATCTCTGGCGCCGATCAGCTGCGACCGTCACGGCATTCAAAATGCTAATATTAAATAGTGATTAAATTCTTTGGTCTCTAATACCTTCGCATTATTTTCGTTTTGCACAATTCAATCATATTCTATAGTATTTTGCCGTATTAGAACGGCGATGCTATGAAATACTACAGAATATGATTGAATTGTGCAAAATGTAAATAATGTGCAGGTTTAAGATCGAAGGATTGCATCACTATTCTAATAACAACTGCATTTAAATATAAAATAATAATTGCTAACCATTGCGAATATTTTGGATCTTCAGTAAAAAGTCTTGCGTTGGTCACCGGTGATCATCACGGCAGTCAAAGTATTAATACGAATGCACACCACGCAAGTAAAGCATTTTCTTCGTCGCTCATCTTTACAACTACTTTTAACACGTTGACTGCCGTGTATATTTTGCCGTATTAGAACAGCGATGCTATAAAATACTACAGCGCTCGACTGAATTATGCAAAATGTAAATAATGTGCAGGTATTGGAGACCAAAGTATCGCATCACTATTCTAACAATAACTGCATTTATAAAATAATTATTACTACCCATTGCGAATATTTTGGATCTTCAGTAAAATCTCTGGCGCCGATCAGCTGCGACCGTCACGGCATTCAAAATGCTAATATTAACTAGTGATTAAATTCTTTGGTCTCTAATACCTTCGCATTATTTTCGTTTTGCACAATTCAATCATATTCTATAGTATTTTGCCGTATTACAACGGCGATGCTGTGAAATACTACAGAATATGATTGAATTGTGCAAAATGTAAATAATGTGCAGGTTTAAGATCGAAGGATTGCATCACTATTCTAATAACAACTGCATTTAAATATAAAATAATAATTGCTAACCATTGCGAATATTTTGGATCTTCAGTAAAAAGTCTTGCGTTGGTCACCGGTGATCATCACGGCAGTCAAAGTGTTAATACGAATGCACACCACGCAAGTAAAGCATTTTCTTCGTCGCTCATCTTTACAACTACTTTTAACACGTTGACTGCCGTGTATATTTTGCCGTATTAGAACAGTGATGCTATAAAATACTACAGCGCTCGACTGAATTATGCAAAATGTAAATAATGTGCAGGATTGGAGACCAAAGTATCGCATCACTATTCTAACGATAACTGCATTTATAAAATAATTATTACTACCCATTGCGAATATTTTGGATCTTCAGTAAAATCTCTGGCGCCGATCAGCTGCGACCGTCACGGCATTCAAAATGCTAATATTAAATAGTGATTAAATTCTTTGGTCTCTAATACCTTCGCATTATTTTCGTTTTAACAATTCAATCATATTCTATAGTATTTTGCCGTATTAGAACGGCGATGCTATGAAATACTACAGAATATGATTGAATTGTGCAAAATGTAAATAATGTGCAGGTTTAAGATCGAAGGATTGCATCACTATTCTAATAACAACTGCATTTAAATATAAAATAATAATTGCTAACCATTGCGAATATTTTGGATCTTCAGTAAAAAGTCTTGCGTTGGTCACCGGTGATCATCACGGCAGTCAAAGTGTTAATACGAATGCACACCACGCAAGTAAAGCATTTTCTTCGTCGCTCATCTTTACAACTACTTTTAACACGTTGACTGCCGTGTATATTTTGCCGTATTAGAACAGCTATGCTATAAAATACTACAGCGCTCGACTGAATTATGCAAAATGTAAATAATGTGCAGGTATTGGAGACCAAAGTATCGCATCACTATTCTAACAATAACTGCATTTATAAAATAATTATTACTACCCATTGCGAATATTTTGGATCTTCAGTAAAATCTCTGGCGCCGATCAGCTGCGACCGTCACGGCATTCAAAATGCTAATATTAAATAGTGACTAAATTCTTTGGTCTCTAATACCTTCGCATTATTTTCGTTTTGCACAATTCAATCATATTCTATAGTATTTTGCCGTATTAGAACGGCGATGCTATGAAATACTACAGAATATGATTGAATTGTGCAAAATGAAAATAATGCGAAAGTATCTGAGACCAAAGAATTGAGTCACTATTTAACACATTGACTGCCAAGCGTATTTTCCTATATTATAACGCCGGTCACCGGTGACCCCCACGGCAGCCAACGTGGTAAAGTGCGGCTAAATATCGCTGCTTATTTTAGTTGTGTTTTGGGTTGCTATACCTTTTTCTGTTAAAACGTTAAACGAATGTATATTCTGTTAAAATGTTTGAACGCATATGTGTTCATTTTTTACTCAGTGAAGAGAATGATAATTGCAATGTTGAATTTTTTTGGACAGGTTGAGAAGCAAGAAAAGAGCAAAAAGAAAACGGGCCGTGCAAAGAGGCGTATCCAGTACAATCGCAGATTTGTCAATGTTGTCCAAACATTCGGACGCAGACGTGGCCCGAATGCCAATCCCAATTCATAAGTTGTACTGCGTTATGTATTTGAAATAATAAAAAAACACACTGAATTTCATCCACTGTCACTTGTGCCACGTACTATTTGTAACATTTTATTCCTGGTTTTAGTCGACGATGTATAAGGACTTATCCTATTTATTTATTGATATTTTTAACACCCAGTACGTGATTATTGCGGTTATGTGATTTTTATTGCGAGGATGTATAAGGACTTATCCTATCTATTTATTGATATTTTTAACACCCAGTACGTGATTATTGCGGTTATGTTTAATTGGGTATTTTTATTGAAGGCCGAAGTTCATTAGGCCTAATGGAAAACGTGTACATACGGAGCAGGTCGATGATATAATAAAATTGTCAATAATGCAATATCTTGCATGTTTAATGTATTCGATTTTTTTCATGTTACCACTTGAGTATCGGTATAGGTAGAAAGGGGTCACGAACTCTATTTCAAAACAAGATTTATAATACTAAGCGTTAATTAATCAAAGGCATCGATGCGGTATGATGACCTCATAGTAATAATTTATTCACGGATGTTCGTATGTCTCTCGTGAGGGGCCTAGGTCAAATATTCGTAGGCCACCTTCTTAATTAAACGTGGCGCAAGTAATGCAAGGCATCATGCACGTAAACTGTGAAAAGCAATGACGCATGGCAGAAGCTGCAACCGGCTTTACAGTAACGCTTATTACGCTAATGTAATAGGTCAATATGTCGAATCGCTTACGGTCGCGAAATAATACCGTTTGCACCGATTCAAATTAGTGGTACACTTTTTCTGTCTTACCTAACTTAATGCATTATTAATAATACACGCATATATTTCATAATATACTCATTCGTTTATTTTTAGTAGTTAAAAAATTATAAAACACGTGATACAGCCTATTTAAATTCATCACATTCAGCGAACTTCTTATTTGAGTTTTAATATACAAATTTTGACAAAAATAAACCCAATAATCTAGTAATTTACGTGGTGTAGATTTTATTACTTGCTCATATGGAAATAATCAGTGATTCATGATTCGGATTAAGTCAGTCAGTTTACGCGCTGAGAGTCTCGTATTATACTTTACATTGTAATATAAGGTAATTTTCCGGTCAAATCTCATTTTATTGGCACATCTTTGTTATTTAGGTACAATTACAGAGTACCTTAATTATTGAAATCGAGAGTTACCTATATCGTATTTCTGCTGAATCACGTCGGCACGTAAAGTCTGTCGAATAGTAGATCGAACTTTCCCGATTGAACTTGCTAAGTCATGTACACGTCGAAGTTCACGAAGAGCGTCCAACCGAAATGATATTTCACTGTAACGGAAGTCAACGGTTACCAGATGAAATGTTCTTCTACGAACAATTTATTCGTAATGTATTACGTTTTTGCACGGTTCAACTCTGCGTCGGTCTTTCGTCATTGACCCTCAAACATAATTCCATAATAAAATTTTTTTATTATTATTATATCGTTCTTTTCTACAGCGTATAATACTCGAGATCGTCCAAGGATAGAGTCTGCCTGAAAAAGAGCGTTGCCCAAGAAATAAATGACTATGAATACAAGACACCTCATGTCGGAAGTGTCGCACAGCGTTCTCATACAATTCGAATGAAGGTATTCGAATGCGCGACGAGTTTTTAAAGTGTCGAAGTTTGGAGCGTTTCGATGACGAGGAATGGGGCGAAATAGAGTCCAGTATCGCGCGGCTGCCATCCCCGACGGGCGATGCCTCGACCTCTATCACTACTCGTCATATTGCACGACATGTAAGCTCTTGTCCCGTGTAGATCACCCGGACGCGAGCAAGGTTTCACCGGCAAGGTTGATATTTCAATACGCATTTTTAAGTCTCTTCATTACGTGGCTACACTGTGATTTGATTAAAATCATACCGCCACAGTCCGCCACTGCACCGCGCCGGAACAATTTCGCAACTGCCGGTTGCCTCTACCTAAAGATCGTCTTGTGTAACATGTGTAACGGCTGCAAATTTTCCGCCTAGAAGACAGTTTCTTTGTGAGTCAGTGTGTTTTTGAAAACGCCCGAGCCCGTTACAGAATCAGCATGGTTGAGGAGGCAATAAGAAGTAAGTACCAGTAGGAATGTTCCGCAACATCGGACGAAAACTTGCGTGAATTCGGTTTCCCGCGGTTTATTCCCGCCGATTCAACGCCGGTCGGTCATCTTGGGAAGTGAGATTTTTGTGAATTTTTCTTTTATCGTGGAATAATCTTAGTTGGGATGAATCTAGCTATTTTGCTTCCGGAAAACGTTTACCTGTAAACGGGGTACTTGCCGTGCAACGTGCTGATACAAGTCTTTTCATGGTGTAGATAAAATTGGCGTGCCCTTGCTAATCTGATAATTTCGGTGGAAATGCATATCTGGTTGAAAATGGGAAATAATAATAGGACGTCTGTGATAACGATGCCTAAATGTATAGATTAGCTAGTGCTAAATTTGCACTCAACAATGGATAAGTGCCCACATATTCTGTTGTAACGGATTGTCCTTGCATAGAAACGCTGATAACAGAATGACTTAACATTTCAAGTCACTGCATTATGTGTTCCCCCATCAGAACTTTTACAAAGTTGTACGGGACTTTCTGTGATATAAAATTTTCATTTCTAATAAGATTCAATCGACGCGGACGGATAAGTGAAACGAGTCCAACCTACAGAATTCCTATTTTATACGTTCCGGAAGTGCTCACCGACGCGTGTTAATTGTTTTTATTCTTCTCTGTGTGCACATTGTCAAATAAAATCGTTTGTGTCGAAGATCACAACGCAAACCCATACAATTATGACTGTCCGATGTATGAGGAAGCTTATCGAAAATCTTTGGAAAATCCCGAGGAATTTTGGGCCGAAGTTGGACACCACGTAGAATGGACCAAACCTTGGGAGAAAGTGCTCGACAATTCTGAAGAACCGTTTACAAAATGGTATAACGAGAAACCTCGATAATTGCATTTCGTATTTTAACACGTTGACTGCCGTGCGTATTTTGCTGTATTCGAATGGCCATGGTATAAAATATTACAGCGTATGACTGAATTATGCAAAATGTACGTAATGTACTAGTATTGGACACCAAAGTGATTTTTAAATAAGTTGTAGTCATTTGGAAAATGATTATTGAAAATGAAGTAACCAGGGCATAATCTGGCTCGTTAAAAGGAAAGCGCAACGAAACAAGATACATGTACAAAACCTCTTGCCTACATCTACGCGTAAATGACTACTGTACAGTTAATCATATGAAAAAATATTAAAAGTTACATAAAATTTATGTCCAAAGTTCAATTTGAATTCATTATGAACAAACTTTATTGAAGGTTATTTCCATCGTTTTATTTACATGTTCAATTACGCAATAATAGCCGGTGACTTGAGACAGCTTTTGCCGAAAATTGCCGGTCAACAATGTGTTAACTTGTGTTTTCATGGCCAAACGCAGGGCAATGTAGCATGCAAAATTTTACCGGTCACGTATTATAAAAAAGTTAGTCACTGTTTAACACGTTGACTGCCGTGCGCATTTTGCTGTATTAGAACGGCGATACTATGAAATACTACGTTCGTGTTTGCACTTGCGTCGGCTATTTTAATTTTTGAAACGCAGGGCAATGTAGCATACAGCAAAATTTTGTTCATTGTGTTCAATCGCATCTGCTGTATTATAAAAAAGTATACTTTTCTTGTATCTGACACCAAAGAATTGAGTCACTGTTTAACACGTTGACTGCCGTGCGTATTTTGCTGTATTAGAACGGCGATACTATGAAATACTACGTTCGACTGAATTATGCAATTAATTTTTGAAACGCAGGGCAATGTAGAATACAGCAAAATTTTGTTCATTGTGTTCAATCGCATCTGCTGTATTATAAAAAAGTATACTTTTCTTGTATCTGAGACCAAAGAATTGAGTCACTGTTTAACACGTTGACTGCCGTGCGCATTTTGCTGTATTAGAACGGCGATACTATGAAATACTACGTTCGACTGAATTATGCAATTAATTTTTGAAACGCAGGGCAATGTAGAATACAGCAAAATTTTGTTCATTGTGTTCAATCGCATCTGCTGTATTATAAAAAAGTATACTTTTCTTGTATCTGACACCAAAGAATTGAGTCACTGTTTAACACGTTGACTGCCGTGCGCATTTTGCTGTATTAGAACGGCGATACTATGAAATACTACGTTCGACTGAATTATGCAATTAATTTTTGAAACGCAGGGCAATGTAGAATACAGCAAAATTTTGTTCATTGTGTTCAATCTCATCTGCTGTATTATAAAAAAGTATACTTTTCTTGTATCTGAGACCAAAGAATTGAGTCACTGTTTAACACGTTGACTGCCGTGCGCATTTTGCTGTATTAGAACGGCGATACTATGAAATACTACGTTCGACTGAATTATGCAATTAATTTTTGAAACGCAGGGCAATGTAGAATACAGCAAAATTTTGTTCATTGTGTTCAATCGCATCTGCTGTATTATAAAAAAGTATACTTTTCTTGTATCTGAGACCAAAGAATTGAGTCACTGTTTAACACGTTGACTGCGGTGCGTATTTTGCTGTATTAGAACGGCGATACTATGAAATACTACGTTCGACTGAATTATGCAATTAATTTTTGAAACGCAGGGCAATGTAGAATACAGCAAAATTTTGTTCATTGTGTTCAATCGCATCTGCTGTATTATAAAAAAGTATACTTTTCTTGTATCTGAGACCAAAGAATTGAGTCACTGTTTAACACGTTGACTGCCGTGCGTATTTTGCTGTATTAGAACGGCGATACTATGAAATACTACGTTCGACTGAATTATGCAATTAATTTTTGAAACGCAGGGCAATGTAGAATACAGCAAAATTTTGTTCATTGTGTTCAATCTCATCTGCTGTATTATAAAAAAGTATACTTTTCTTGTATCTGAGACCAAAGAATTGAGTCACTGTTTAACACGTTGACTGCCGTGCGTATTTTGCTGTATTAGAACGGCGATACTATGAAATACTACGTTCGACTGAATTATGCAATTAATTTTTGAAACGCAGGGCAATGTAGAATACAGCAAAATTTTGTTCATTGTGTTCAATCGCATCTGCTGTATTATAAAAAAGTATACTTTTCTTGTATCTGACACCAAAGAATTGAGTCACTGTTTAACACGTTGACTGCCGTGCGCATTTTGCTGTATTAGAACGGCGATACTATGAAATACTACGTTCGACTGAATTATGCAATTAATTTTTGAAACGCAGGGCAATGTAGAATACAGCAAAATTTTGTTCATTGTGTTCAATCGCATCTGCTGTATTATAAAAAAGTATACTTTTCTTGTATCTGAGACCAAAGAATTGAGTCACTGTTTAACACGTTGACTGCCGTGCGTATTTTGCTGTATTAGAACGGCGATACTATGAAATACTACGTTCGACTGAATTATGCAATTAATTTTTGAAACGCAGGGCAATGTAGAATACAGCAAAATTTTGTTCATTGTGTTCAATCGCATCTGCTGTATTATAAAAAAGTATACTTTTCTTGTATCTGACACCAAAGAATTGAGTCACTGTTTAACACGTTGACTGCCGTGCGAATTTTGCTGTATTAGAACGGCGATACTATGAAATACTACGTTCGACTGAATTATGCAATTAATTTTTGAAACGCAGGGCAATGTAGAATACAGCAAAATTTTGTTCATTGTGTTCAATCGCATCTGCTGTATTATAAAAAAGTATACTTTTCTTGTATCTGACACCAAAGAATTGAGTCACTGTTTAACACGTTGACTGCCGTGCGTATTTTGCTGTATTAGAACGGCGATCCTATGAAATACTACAGCATTCGACTGAATTATGCAAAATGTAAATAATGTGCAGGTATTGGAGACCAAAGGATCGCATCACTATTCTAACAACAACTGCATTTATAAAATAATTATTGCGACCCATAACGAATAATTTGGATCTTCAGTAAAATCTCTTGCGCCAGTCGCCGGTGACCATCATGGCAGTCAAAGTGTTAATTTACCCTCTTGACCATTGATCCTCAAATGGAAACAATCATAGGATAACTTCATCTACATTAAATTCGCGGATTTTCTGAGTTTTTCTATCCACTAGGTACGTCGGTGGAGAACTAAACGCTTGTTACAATGCTGTGGATCGTCACATTAAAGCGGGAAACGGTGAGAAAGTTGCACTTATTCATGACAGCCCGCAAACCTCTACGGTTCGAAAGGTGACGTACAATGAGCTTTTCGAGAAAACGTCGTTGATGGCCGGGGCATTGGCCGACATGGGAGTACGCAAAGGCGATCGAGTTATCATTTACATGCCTTTGATCCCAGAGACCATAATGGCAATGTTGGCTACAGTTAGACTCGGCGCCGTTCATTCCGTCGTATTTGGAGGTAATCATCTTTGCCGCTATATGCTGATCGACGTTAGCTATTCGCAAAGCGAAAATAGAGCAATATATATTAGGTCTACCGGAAACTTTTGTCCGTTCTCATATTAACCACTTGCGCTACGATTTAATTTTCGGCTGCCGCGCTCTACAATATAACATGCCGGCGCAAAAGATTTTACCATAAATGCAAAAAATTCGCCATAAAGCCTAGTAGCAGCTATTGATGTAGTAGCAGCGTCTATGTAAAAGACACGTCGGTTTTGCTTCTGTGACAAATGCCTATCGACGTGGTATACATGTCGCTGGCGGCTTTGGAATAAAAGCATCTCGACGTGCGTGGCACGTCTTTATAGCGCAAGTGGTTAAAAGAAAATATCACATTTTCAATATATAATACTGAGATAGCGAAGTCATTGTTTCAGCACATTTAGAAAAGTGCATACATAGAAATATATTAGTAGATAGAGGCAACCATATATATTTCAACCGAACATATTCATACATGTTGAAACTTGAGATTATATTTCGGACAGAACTTTCCGGTGAACCTAATATCTTAATTTCTTTACATTCCCTTCTATAATGCATAGCGGCAGTTTTTCATGTGGTTTCAGTTGTTCCGATGACTTCTGAATCATGTGTTGAAAATGCTACACCCCATTGCCGATTATTCATTTAATATACCACTAGCATTTTCAGCCATCTTTCAGATGATGAACCTAATATAATGTAAATAGAGCATTTCATAGAGAAGGGTGTGCGGAGATGGCGCCCCAACAAATGTATTTCTCTGCTTTTAGGCTTTGCCGCAAACGAATTGGCAGTTCGAATAAATCATGCTCAGCCGAAAGTTATTTTCGCCGCCAGTTGTGGTTTGGAACCGGCAAAAATCGTTAAGTGGGTATCGTGCTATTAATTAGTGGTATCCAGTACGTGGATTGCAAGCATCAAGATATATCAATGTTCTATGATCGCAGATACACGGCCATGCTCAATGCCTCCCTGGATCTTATTAATGTACATAGACCACGGTGCATCATTTTTCAAAGGAGGAACGTATGGATCAGCCCGCTTATAGATGATCAAGTAGATTGGGATGAAGTATTGCGAAAGTCGGCACCTCATCCCTGCGTCCCAGTGGAGGCAAACGAACCATTCTATCTTACTTATACATCGGGCACTACAGGTAGAGAAATGACGCGCATTTGAGAAAAGAATCCGAAAGATATTGCGAAAGAATTTTATAATCCAATTAATTATAAATTGGTAGATATGCCGAAAGGAATTCAAAGACCAGTTGGCGGTCACATAGCAACACTTTGTTGGTCCATGAAAGTGATTTATAACATGGACAAAGATGCGGTGTGGTGGGCGGCTTCTGATATGGGTTGGGTGGTCGGTCACTCATATATTTGTTATGGACCTCTGCTTTGTGGGATAACGAGTGTCATGTACGAGGGAAAACCTGACAGAACACCCGATGCCGCACAATATTTCAGGTTCTAGCCTTTTTCTGCTCTATCGCATAAAAGTGTCGCGATATTGACAATTTTTGAAATTTGTACACTAAGAACCAAGTTGTTTTGTATTTCAGACTCATCGATCAACATGGAATTAATGGAATGTTCAGCGTACCAACTGCCCTGCGAGTTATAAAACGTGCCGATCCAGATTGCTTATTAGGAAAAAAATATTCACGTAAATCGTGAGTTTTCTGCGTAACTAAGACAATTTTGAAAGATAAATTCAAGGAAACAAATTGCCTATATAACGAACAGTGTTGCACACGATTGACATCGTCATTAAATCGTAATGGAAAGGAATCGTGGCAATCCGGATACGTATTCACATTCCACTTATAATTCTACAAGTGTCATAGGCCAGTCTGTCGTGGACAAACGTCATTGTTCCAAGAACTCTGAAGCATACATTGAAACAATCGTTTGAGTTTATCAAAACATGATTTTCAGCCACGCCATATTTTGTGTTTCAAACGACATGCAAATGAATACATTATTGGCTATATGCAAAAATGTACATACGTCCAAAGACTTTTTCGCATAATGTATCAGTGATATTACTCTGTCCCATATGATAAATGAAACCATTGAAAGCGAAGACTTTGCCCCGCTGGCTTCGCAATGCGTCTGAAAATCGTCATACTAACAGCGTTAGCACTTAAACACGCAAAACCGGTGCGGGAGCGAAAATAAATTTCAGATATATTTATCAGTTTAAAGGTGGTGTTCGTAGCCGGTGAGTACTGCGACAGCGAGACGAAAATTTGGGCCGAAAAGGTGTTTAACGCACCAGTAGTGAATCATTGGTGGCAATCGGAAACAGGACATCCTGTCACAGCATTATGCTTAGGCTATGGTCTCAAGCCATATATTCCACAGGGTAGCGCTGGTTTACCGATTCCCGGATACAAAAGCAAGTAGCCAAGAAATTTATACAATTTTCTGTTGTATTTCTTCATTACTGAAACTTGACGTTTTAGAGATCGCATAAACAACGACTTTTATCGTTCTCGGTTGACTCATTACGCATAAATATCTAATTGCGCAACCAATATTGGTATTATCGATCTGTGCTGCATACGGAAACAAAACTGATTCTCATTACGTACAAAATTGATATGCAATAACTTTTCTCGAGAGATGAATACGGCGCGCGAACGAAAAGTACACAGAGCAACTATCCGCGTCCGATTGAGGAAAAATTCCAGTTTTATTAAAAAAAAAAAAAAAAAAAAAAACTAAAGAACTTTGAATTAGACTGTCGGTTACGGTGTATATTTATATGCAAATTTATTCTGCAGTTGAAGTCCTACGAAGTGATGGCAGTAAGGCGAAGGAAAACGAACTTGGAAGAATCGTCATTAAGTTACCTCTGCCACCTGGCTGTCTATCAACGCTTTACCGAGCAAAAGAGCGATTTAAAAAAGAATATTTCTCCGCTTATCCGGTACAAACGATTTTACGAAAATATACTCTGTTTGCGTCTTACGCTAATATGCCGAAATATTTTCTAGGGATACTATGACACAATGGACGCCGGTTATATTGACGAATTGGGATACGTCTATATAACAGCCCGCGATGATGACGTTATTAACGTTTCTGGACATCGATTATCCACATCCGCTCTGGAGGAAGTTGTTCTGTCTCATTCAGACATTGTTGATACCGCCGTGGTTGGGGTGCCTGATAGCACTAAGGGACAAATACCTCTTTGTCTATACGTACTGAAACAAGGTACCTTTAGAAAACATTCCAATATCATCAAAAACAGTTTTACACGCATGTACCACTGCATTGTTATTTTATTCTCATGTTATACCCTTTTTATACCCTAGAGAACATTCCTATATCATGAGAAACAGTTTTACACACATGTATCACTGCATTGTTATTTTATTCTCATGTTATACCCTTTTTATACCCTAGAGAACATTCCTATATCATGAGAAACAGTTTTACACGCACGTATCACTGCATTGTTATTTTATTCTCATGTTATACCCTTTTTATACCCTAGAGAACATTCCTATATCATGAGAAACAGTTTTACACACATGTATCACTGCATTGTTATTTTATTCTCATGTTATACCCTTTTTATACCCTAGAGAACATTCCTATATCATGAGAAACAGTTTTACACGCATGTATCATTGCATTGTTATTTTATTCTTATGTTATACCCTTTTGATACCCTAGAGAACATTCCTATATCATGAGAAACAGTTTTACACGCATGTATCATTGCATTGTTATTTTATTCTTATGTTATACCTTTTTTAGATACGACGAAAGACGAGGATACCATTAATCAGGAACTAGTATTAAAAGTAAGGGAACAGATAGGTCCAATAGCGTATTTCAGAGTTGCAGCAGCTGTGACAGCGCTACCTAAAACTCGTTCAGGCAAAATAATGCGTAAATCCATTGCAATGTTAGCCCGTTCGGAAAAAGTTAAGGTACGGATATTTTAATAATCCGGATATTCGAGTGAATAAGGTCCTCATTGCAAATTAAATTTTCAGATTTCAAGCACGATAGAGAACCCTTCGGTGTATATTGAGATAAAAAAAGTCCTTCAGAAGCTGGGCTACGCTCATCTAGCACCAAATCCGACGTTTTAACGGTCGAATTTTCGCGTCAGCGTCTCGCACACAATACTAGTATATTATTTAAAGAAAATAGCGGTGGTATAAATTACTGTTTTATATGATACGTGGCAAGCAAAGAGAACGCGTAGCATAAGTTGTAGGTAATGATATTAAAACAGATACAAGTTGCAAAAATACGCTAGCGAATTTACTTCTTTCCTCTTCAATTTTTTTGTCAACCTTCTTCAAATACCTGCAAATGAAACAATCAAGGAAAGGAGAACCGAATAAGGCCGATATAAATATTGGTAACTTATCAATATTTATTAATGTTAAACATACTATCAAATCAATATAAATAAATATTACATCACTTAATTGTTTCTGTAGGTAGTCCTAACGTATTGAAACATGTGCAAGGTTGAAAAACATATGAATTTAAGCAATACTGGAATATTCTTGTTTTCCACAACGTAATTGTTCTATTAGTTTCCTTTACCTCGAACTTTTATGAGCTACAATTTTCATAAATTTTTATACAACTTTTTCAATAAATACCTCAGCTACATATATATATATATGTTTAATATTATTAAGGAAATGAAGATCTCACGTGATCATTTATTTTCTAGAACATATCTTTATTGTGTTTCATGTGTGGGAACAGTGAAAACTTTTGAACGGCAACTATTCCAATTTTTAAAAAATAGACTTTTCCGCTTATCGTGGCTTACATTGCTTAGTTGTAAAAACTTTGAGAATGTCGTGAAATATTCTATAATGAAACAAGCGTATCATCTAAAAAAGTTACGACATTCGAACTTCGCCTGACGTCTGACATACTACAAATATCAGGGGTTGTTTGCGATGTCCAACTAGTCCAGCTGTTTTAAGAAGTAACTTTCCTCAGACCTGCTGGATTAGTCGTATTAACTGAATTCGCGGGGTACGTAATTTCGGCGTATTTCTATTATATTATAGTTTGCAAGAATTTTTATAGTGTTTCCTGACTTAAATAAGACATACGACAGTTTTACATGTGTTTACTTGCTTTCGATTACTGCAACCGACACAATTAAACAGTAGCATGCGGAAACATATTGTTATAATGCCTGATTCCTTGGCCTCTTTTACACCTTTACAATACATTATAGTCACAAGTCTAACTAACATTGCTCAAGAAATAACGCAGTTCGATTTTTCTTGTACATTCCCATCCGCTTTCTCGATCTCGATCAGTAATGTATGAAAAATATCCGCCACAGACTGGAAAACAAACAATTAAGTTTAATACATAATTACAATGAAAGGACGGAACATATAAAAAAAAATAGTTAAAATGCAGGGTATTAACGTACCTCATTTTGTTTTGCACTTGTTTCTAAAAAGGCTGCATGCCACGAATCAGCAAGGCGTTTGCCTTGCTCTGTCGTGATCATTCGATCAACGTACAGATCTGTTTTATTTCCCACCAGTACAATGGGAACACTGAAATGTCATTTTATATTACTACTTTCATAACGTGTTATCAGTTACTTATCAAAATGGCTTACTGGACTTTTCCCGTGATGTCAAGCAGTTTGTCATAAATAATTTGTACAACTTCAAAACTCTTAGCACTGGTTATGCTGTATACCAACACATAGCCATGGATATCCATGGAATACTGTGTAGGAAATATACTGTACTCATCTTGACCGGCCGTATCAACCAATTTCACTTCATAATCTTGACTATTTACGCGAGTGCTCTTTGTAAATGCTGAAAATGAAAACAATTCAATCAGTTCCGTCAATATTATCTACTCGAATAATATGCCAAGCACATGCATAATATTTAATCACTGCAAATCATGTTATTTTATTGACACATATCGACTTGTGATAATGATATAGCAAAATGTCTTGTCGGTTTGATTGGTTTATTTATGGCATTAGAAGCATCTAAGAATTAGCTCATACAGGAAATATTACTTACTATTTTCTATAGTAGGATCATATGAGTCTACAAACTGGCCTTCAACAAACTGTATACTGAGTGACGATTTACCTGTAAACAAAATTAATGGATTGGTTCTACGCCTTCGTAAATAGACTGTTAGAAAATTGTATTCTAATGTTCAACTCACCTACAGATCTATATCCCATAATAGCTATTTTCCTCTGTTTTGGTGGCATTCTTTATGATTCATTAACTCAAAGATATTAAAAATGTCTTGTGCAACCTCGAGCATACTCTAGTTAGAACCTGGAAGCATACAATCCACTTGTCAGGTAAACAATGAATCGACTGAACACTGCAGTGAACATTTACTGAGTAGAAATGAGGAAAGATATGCTCTACCTCTTTGCGAAAATCGTTTTGTTACTGTAAAATGAGCATGCAATGTTGGCTCGTCAACACGGACATTTATATGACATGTATCAGAGGCATGAAAATGTGCGAGGTCCGATGAACAGCGTGTAATATTATGCGTCGAAGACATTTGAACGAGCACTCTGTAAATGCAACGATCGTCGCAAAAACATTTGCTGCCTTTACGTTCGGAACAGATCTACATCGCATCCGCAGGAATCATCCGACGCCGAAGGCAAAGTTTGATCCAACGTCTACGAACGATGCGACTACTGGCGCGAATCAAAACGCAACGGGAGTACAACAAAGCCAGCCGATGATGGAGCGATCATGACTTTTTTTTTCAACCACGACGTAAAATCTATTCGGAGCATCACTGACACACTTCGCCTTCCGACTAGGATATTGTAAACGTTACCACGCAATGCACCTTCCGCCGTATATTCCACGGGGTTCAAGCTATTCGCACGAACGCTCAACGTATCCCATGCACCTGGCGAGGAACGAACATCGCACTTGTTAGAGCACAATAAATCGTGTTCACAACTGCGCGAAGCTTGATCGTCATCGGCGGATCAACAACTAAACTGTGGCTTAAGTCATTCGTCGTCGGTCACGTTTTTCACGCCGTTCCCTGCACTCTGTTCTCTGTGACTAAATTCTTCGAGTCGTTCGCTCACTTCGTCCACCGTCCTACCTTTATCTTCCTCGCTTCCTATCGCTGTGTCTTCATGCAATCGCACCGTAAGGCGACTGGTAAATGCATCGCTGGTATGGTAGCGTCCTGTGACTGATATTTTAAGGCGGAAACTTCTCGCCACTTGTCACACCCATGCTAACTTACGGCCAATTTCTTTAAACGAAATAAACGTGTGTCTCGCGCTTCAGCTCAATTTTAATCGCGCAAACTGGTCAATTAGTCGCGACGTTTAAGGCAGCAGGACAATCTGTGTCAATTTTTTAACCCATTTACCATGTTACCCGGCAATTGCAATTACGCGACGCCTTAAAAGCTAGAGTAAAGCGAGTTACGAACGATGCGTCGTAATACCTGGAAGTGTAGCCGTGTGGTTTACATGAGAATGAAACACTTCTAGCGAACGATCAAATGGCAACTCTCGATGTAAACGTATGGTCGTGGGCCTCCGTTTTAGAGAAGTTGATAGATAATCAAACAGTTAGATGAAGTATATCTAGATCCAGCGACCGCCGAAGCGTTGTTCGGTTTATGACATATTTGTGATTCATGCATGGCGCCTGCACCAAACTGCACCGACGACAAAACGCGCCGTCGGGATGAGAACATACTGCCTCGCACTTTCTATGCATTTGTTAGCGCACATTAAATCGTGTTCACAACTGCGCGAAGCTTGATCAACTAAACTGTGGCTTAAGTCGTTTGTCGTCGGTCACGTTTTCCATGCCGTTCCCTGCACTCTGTTCTCTGTGACTAAATTCTTCGAGTCGCTCGCTCACTTCGTCCACCGTCCTACCTTTATCTTCCTCGCTTCCTATCGCTGTGTCTTCATGCAATCGCACCGTAAGGCGACTGGTAAATGCATCGCTGGTATGGTAGCGTCCTGTGACTGATATTTTAAGGCGGAAACTTCTCGCCACTTGTCACACCCATGCTAACTTACGGCCAATTTCTTTAAACGAAATAAACGTGTTGTCTCGCGTTTGGTCTCAATTTTAATCGCGCAAACTGGTCAATTAGCCGTGACGTTTAAGGCAGCGGGACAATCTGTGTCAATTTTTTAACCCATTTGCCATGTTACCCGGCAATTGCAATTACGCGACGCCTTAAAAGCTACAGTAAAGCGAGTTACGAACGATGCGTCGTAATACCTGGAAGTGTAGCCGTGTGGTTTACATGAGAATGAAACACTTCTAGCGAACGATCAAATGGCAACTCTCGATGTAAACGTATGGTCGTGGGCCTCTGTTTTACAGAAGTTGATAGATAATCAAACAGTTAGATGAAGTATATCTAGATCCAGCGACCGCCGAAGCGTTGTTCGGTTTATGACATATTTGTGATTCATGCATGGCGCCTGCATCAAACTGCACCGACGACAAAACGCGCCGTCGGGATGAGAACATACTCCCTCGCACTTTCTATGCACTTGTTAGAGCACATTAAATCGTGTTCACAACTGCGCGAAGCTTGATCAACTAAACTGTGGCTTAAGTCATTTGTCGTCGGTCACGTTTTTCACGCCGTTCCTGTACCCCGTTCTCTGTGACTAAATTCTTCGAGTCGTTCGCTCACTTCGTCCACCGTCCTACGTTTATCTTCCTCGCTTCCTATCGCTGTGTCTTCATGCAATCGCACCGTAAGGCGACTGGTAAATGCATCGCTGGTATGGTAGCGTCCTGTGACTGATATTTTAAGGCGGAAACTTCTCGCCACTTGTCACACCCATGCTAACTTACGGCCAATTTCTTTAAACGAAATAAACGTGTTGTCTCGCGCTTCAGCTCAATTTTAATCGCGCAAACTAGGCAATTAGCCGCGACGTTTAAGGCAGCAGGACAATCTGTGTCAATTTTTTAACCCGTTTGCGGACTTACACGGCAATTGCAATTACGCGACGCCTTAAAAGCTAGAGTAAAGCGAGTTACGAACGATGCGTCGTAATACCTGGAAGTGTAGCCGTGTGGTTTACATGAGAATGAAACACTTCTAGCGAACGATCAAATGGCAACTCTCGATGTAAACGTATGGTCGTGGGCCTTCGTTTTAGAGAAGTTGATAGATAATCAAACAGTTAGATGAAGTATATCTAGATCCAGCGACCGCCGAAGCGTTGTTCGGTTTATGACATATTTGTGATTCATGCATGGCGCCTGCATCAAACTGCACCGACGACAAAACGCGCCGTCGGGATGAGAACATACTCCCTCGCACTTTCTATGCTTGTTAGAGCACAATAAATCGTGTTCACAACTGCGCGAAGCTTGATCAACTAAACTGTGGCTTAAGTCATTTGTCGTCGGTCACGTTTTTCACGCCGTTCCTGTACCCCGTTCTCTGTGACTAAATTCTTCGAGTCGTTCGCTCACTTCGTCCACCGTCCTACCTTTATCTTCCTCGCTTCCTATCGCTGTGTCTTCATGCAATCGCACCGTAAGGCGACTGGTAAATGCATCGCTGGTATGGTAGCGTCCTGTGACTGATATTTTAAGGCGGAAACTTCTCGCCACTTGTCACACCCATGCTAACTTACGGCCAATTTCTTTAAACGAAATAAACGTGTGTCTCGCGCTTGGTCTCAATTTTAATCGCGCAAACTGGGCAATTAGCCGCGACGTTTAAGGCAGCGGGACAATCTGTGTCAATTTTTTAACCCATTTGCCATGTTACCCGGCAATTGCAATTACGCGACGCCTTAAAAGCTAGAGTAAAGCGAGTTACGAACGATGCGTCGTAATACCTGGAAGTGTAGCCGTGTGGTTTACATGAGAATGAAACACTTCTAGCGAACGATCAAGGGGCAACTCACGATGTAAACGTATGGTCGTGGGCCTTCGTTTTAGAGAAGTTGATAGATAATCAAACAGTTAGATGAAGTATATCTAGATCCAGCGACCGCCGAAGCGTTGTTCGGTTTATGACATATTTGTGATTCATGCATGGCGCCTGCATCAAACTGCACCGACGACAAAACGCGCCGTCGGGATGAGAACATACTCCCTCGCACTTTCTATGCACTTGTTAGAGCACATTAAATCGTGTTCACAACTGCGCGAAGCTTGATCAACTAAACTGTGGCTTAAGTCATTTGTCGTCGGTCACGTTTTTCACGCCGTTCCTGTACCCCGTTCTCTGTGACTAAATTCTTCGAGTCGTTCGCTCACTTCGTCCACCATCCTACGTTTATCTTCCTCGCTTCCTATCGCTGTGTCTCCATGCAATCGCACCGTAAGGCGACTGGTAAATGCATCGCTGGTATGGTAGCGTCCTGTGACTGATATTTTAAGGCGGAAACTTCTCGCCACTTGTCACACCCATGCTAACTTACGGCCAATTTCTTTAAACGAAATAAACGTGTGTCTCGCGCTTGGTCTCAATTTTAATCGCGCAAACTGGGCAATTAGTCGCGACGTTTAAGGCAGCGGGACAATCTGTGTCAATTTTTTAACCCATTTGCCATGTTACCCGGCAATTGCAATTACGCGACGCCTTAAAAGCTAGAGTAAAGCGAGTTACGAACGATGCGTCGTAATACCTGGAAGTGTAGCCGTGTGGTTTACATGAGAATGAAACACTTCTAGCGAACGATCAAGGGGCAACTCACGATGAAAACGTATGGTCGTGGGCCTTCGTTTTAGAGAAGTTGATAGATAATCAAACAGTTAGATGAAGTATATCTAGATCCAGCGACCGCCGAAGCGTTGTTCGGTTTATGACATATTTGTGATTCATGCATGGCGCCTGCATCAAACTGCACCGACGACAAAACGCGCCGTCGGGATGAGAACATACTCCCTCGCACTTTCTATGCACTTGTTAGAGCACATTAAATCGTGTTCACAACTGCGCGAAGCTTGATCAACTAAACTGTGGCTTAAGTCATTTGTCGTCGGTCACGTTTTTCACGCCGTTCCTGTACCCCGTTCTCTGTGACTAAATTCTTCGAGTCGTTCGCTCACTTCGTCCACCGTCCTACCTTTATCTTCCTCGCTTCCTATCGCTGTGTCTTCATGCAATCGCACCGTAAGGCGACTGGTAAATGCATCGCTGGTATGGTAGCGTCCTGTGACTGATATTTTAAGGCGGAAAGTTCTCGCCACTTGTCACACCCATGCTAAGTTACGGTCAATTTCTTCAAACGAAATAAACGTGTTGTCTCGCGTTTGGTCTCAATTTTAATCGCGCAAACTGGTCAATTAGCCGTGACGTTTAAGGCAGCGGGACAATCTGTGTCAATTTTTTAACCCATTTGCCATGTTACCCGGCAATTGCAATTACGCGACGCCTTAAAAGCTAGAGTAAAGCGAGTTACGAACGATGCGTCGTAATACCTGGAAGTGTAGCCGTGTGGTTTACATGAGAATGAAACACTTCTAGCGAACGATCAAGCGGCAACTCACGATGAAAACGTATGGTTGTGGGCCTTCGTTTTAGAGAAGTTGATAGATAATCAAACAGTTAGATGAAGTATATCTAGATCCAGCGACCGCCGAAGCGTTGTTCGGTTTATGACATATTTGTGATTCATGCATGGCGCCTGCAGCAAACTGCACCGACGACAAAACGCGCCGTCGGGATGAGAACATACTCCCTCGCACTTTCTATGCTTGTTAAAGCACATTAAATCGTGTTCACAACTGCGCGAAGCTTGATCAACTAAACTGTGGCTTAAGTCATTTGTCGTCGGTCACGTTTTTCACGCCGTTCCTGTACCCCGTTCTCTGTGACTAAATTCTTCGAGTCGTTCGCTCACTTCGTCCACCGTCCTACCTTTATCTTCCTCGCTTCCTATCGCTGTGTCTTCATGCAATCGCACCGTAAGGCGACTGGTAAATGCATCGCTGGTATGGTAGCGTCCTTGTGACTGATATTTTAAGGCGGAAACTTCTCGCCACTTGTCACACCCATGCTAACTTACGGCCAATTTCTTTAAACGAAATAAACGTGTTGTCTCGCGCTTCAGCTCAATTTTAATCGCGCAAACTGGTCAATTAGCCGCGACGTTTAAGGCAGCGGGACAATCTGTGTCAATTTTTTAACCCATTTGCCATGTTACCCGGCAATTGCAATTACGCGACGCCTTAAAAGCTAGAGTAAAGCGAGTTACGAACGATGCGTCGTAATACCTGGAAGTGTAGCCGTGTGGTTTACATGAGAATGAAACACTTCTAGCGAACGATCAAGGGGCAACTCACGATGAAAACGTATGGTCGTGGGCCTTCGTTTTAGAGAAGTTGATAGATAATCAAACAGTTAGATGAAGTATATCTAGATCCAGCGACCGCCGAAGCGTTGTTCGGTTTATGACATATTTGTGATTCATGCATGGCGCCTGCATCAAACTGCACCGACGACAAAACGCGCCGTCGGGATGAGAACATACTCCCTCGCACTTTCTATGTTGTTGCTTCATGGTCAGCTTGACAGCTAGTTTGTGTAATCACATAATTATGAAATACACAATTTGTACGTTGTTGCTCTATTGACATAAGACGAACATGTAAGTGCCTTTACTATGATACTGTTTCTGTATACGCCTCGTAAAAAGTGGGCGGATTGGGTAAATTTCTGAATGTTAACCTCCAACGCGATACAGGCCTCCATAGGGCTTATCTTATATTTGATTTATATGTCAGTAAACAACTTAATATAAAAGCGAATTAGCAAGTTTATGTTTGTATGTTAAGTATAAATGAAACGTTCTGCATTTTTTTTGCAGAGATTTTCGAAATTCATACCTGTAAAATGATTGATTAACAATGAGTATCTGTGTGAAATCAGTACAAAAATATTAAAGCAATAAAGTGATTGTGATAGGCATTAAAAGACAATCACACTATGGCAGCGATAAGACATACTTTGCAAAGGGAAGTATTCACACCTAGCGACGAAAAGTTATTGACTATATGCTATGTTAGTAAAGCATATAAGAGGAAAAAAACAAGTTTTCTATGTTTGGCAACAACGACAGATACTCCAGCGGCATTGTTATTATATCAGGTAAAGAAGAATGACAAGAATGTTTTCAAGAAGAAACAGTCTTGGCCACTGACAGATATCCAAGTTGTGGATGGTGTGAAAAATGATTCAATGGATATAGAACTGCATATTGATAAAGTATATAAATGGTCATCAACAACAGTACAAGAACGAAGAACATTCATAAGTAACTTATATACTTATTCCTGCGCTCTATCCCAAAGACCCGAATTTAAAAATGTGCCTAAAGAATGGCTTATAGATCCAGCGTCCCTTAAAGAGAGTGATAGCATCACATTTACGCCAGGTATATATGAAAGATATAACCGAACGATGCTATATTTTAACATAAATATAAACTTGTAGGGCTTCTGACAACACCCATTACGTCAGATTATCAACCTATCACTGAAAAAGAAGCTTGCGACCTGAAGCAAATTATGGAAAATTGTGATTATGCTGTGTCTAATGCTGAATTGTTTATGGAGACACTTTCAAAGGATTTATCTATTCTTGATGGGGTATGTAACACAAATACCTTGATGTTGCTTGTTCTTCTTATCTTATAATATAATGAATATTCTCACTCTCATAATAGGAAAATGTGCAATCTGTACTTGCGTCTGAACAAAGAGTGACTCATTTAATGAATCGCATTGAAGCTGCTATAGCTGAAGCATCGGTAGTAGAGGCGAGGCTTGCATCTTATGATGAGGCTCTTGGTAGAATTAGAGAGGTGATGGCACGTGTCGGTCAAAAGAATCAAACAATTCATATGGCCAACAACAATGCCAGACTCCTGTTAGACCAGCTTAACACAGTAATTGTAAGTACAATATTGTAATTATATTTAATTCTGTTGCATTGAATTGTTTATATTTCCTATTTAATTTTGTTTCCAAGTCACAATTAGATATACCTGCGAATCATCAACGTACATTAAGTGAAGCTGAACTCCCAGGAGGGAAAACAGAACTAAGTCAAGCAGGAGCTGCACTACTCAAAGCAATGACTGTTGCACTGCCACCTGGTTTAGATAAATTAAGTGCTGTTACGGAACAAAAAAAACGTCTCGATAAACTTAAAGCTAAATTTTCTCTTATCGTTGCAAGGCATCTAAACAATCTTTTTATACACCTGGTACGTAAATAGCAATCATTGACGCTCAATTCTGCAGTATGATTGACACCTGTTTCATTAACAGGGGAACGATGTGGGTGATACCACCGCATCAATAACTGACTTGGTATTACCAACACACCAAGCAGTACATCATGAACTAGAACCATACACTGAACTAATGCAGCTTTTGAGAGCATTAGACAACAAAGCCTTCGTACAATTGACAAAAGTCTATACAGATACTATGAGCAAATTGTACAAAAGGGATCTGAAACACTTTTTTGATGAAGCAAAGAATAAGCTTATTAGTAAACGTGTCCAAGGTATTGAATCTTGCCGATTCGTTTCTGGGCAATGCGATTCTAATTATACACATTTTTAGCTAATCCGTCAAAGTCCAGCGGTCAAAAAGGTGAGGATCTGATTAATCCAGCCCCTCTGTGTCTTCTTAGCGGGGACACATGGACCCCATTGGGTGAAGGAAATCTTTTAGACTCAGTTCTAGACTGTGTGCTATCACAGATGCAACCAGTATGTCTTGCAGAGCAAGGTTTCTGTGTCTCGTTTTTGCAGTTAGACTCCGTTCTTTCTCCATCAAAAGTATGTTGTAAAAGATGTTGCTCACATTTGTCAGCTTTGTAACATTACTAAACGTACTCGTGGTTTTGCAGAGTGGTGAAATGGAAGAAACTGACAGTGTGAGTAATGGAGCAGTTAGTCCTGGGTCTGCGACTTCCACTACAAGTAAAAAATTAGAGAGGCAAGTCAACGAAGAAGTACGTGCGACTATGGCAGCCATATTTCCATCTTTAGAAACGGAATTAAATAACTTTATAGGCTTTTTGGATAAAATTGACAGTTTGTAAGTTCACCCCTATGTTTACGATTCAATATTCAAATATTCTGGAACAGTACTACGTATATTTAAATTTTGTAGTTGGTGTATGTATGTCCTAGTACGATTATCGCAGCACGTCATGTCAGCACAAGATACTGGTTCATTCTTGTCGATGACGTTTGCGTCTGCTTTGATACATGTTAAGAGAGCTTTTGATAAGTTCATGCAAGCACAACTTCAATCAATCTTAAATGATACCAAAGTTAATCGCAGACAGAAATGCGGTATATTACCGTATATCGAAAACTTTGGTCCTTTTGCCAGAACTGCAGAAAAAATTTTTAAGAATTCGGATAGGAAGGTTGATCTTGAGAAATGGTACACAAAATTACTGAATACTATGTTCGAAGCTATTGTTATTCATAGCAGAGAGCACCACAAGACACCGCAAGAAGTTATTAAAATGGGTATGATGATTGTAATATCTTTTATGGAAGCTCTGTGAAGTATTTTACAACCACGGCAATTATGTTTCTTTTCTTTAGAAAATTTCCATCATCTATATGATCTTCTGTCACAATTGAAGATTTCAGTACTCGACCACGAACGCAAAGAAGCTAAGCAAAAGTATCAGGATGCGCTTAAAGCCTATGTTACACAATATTTCGGACGACCGCTCGAGAAACTCAATGTTAGTTGCTATTGAATCAATACAAAAAGGAATTTTTAAAACAATCCAAGCATATACTGTTAACTATAATATTTTTTCCAGCTTTTCTTTGAAGGAGTACAGGCTAAGGTTGGTGCTGGTGTCAAAGAATCAGAAATCAGTTACCAAATGGCTTTCAGCAAACAGGAACTTCGGCGTGTAGTAAAAGAATATCCTGCCAGAGAAGTTAAACGCGGGTTAGAGAACCTCTACCGTAAAGTAGAGAAACATCTGTGCGAAGAAGAGAATTTACTACAGGTACTTTTGATAAGAAACTGTGCGGAGTGGTTAGTAATTTGATAATTAGTAATTAATGATCATTTGTTTCCTAGGTCGTCTGGCGCGAGATGCAAGGCGAATTCATCGCACAGTACATTTATATTGAAGAATTAATTCAGCGTTGTTACCCGGATAGTATGGTTACATTAGAATTTACCATACAAGATATTCTGGAGTTTTTCTCGGAAATTGCACGGTCCCACTAAGGACTGGTGTTGCACATAATGTAATTCTAAGACAAATACTGTACATATTATTTATGGTGTTTCTACCAGTTTTAGATGACATTATGTTTAACGGTGTAATGTCACGTACATATGATATTTCTGCATGTACAAACTTCGGAAAAAATAATTTATGCCTATTATACTTATTTATACTTAGCAAGGGATATTACAGAGAATATTACACTGTAGTTTTCTTCTATTTATTTATTTGGTTGTATCTCATGGTGTTGAAGGATCGCGGTTGCAGTCCGTGCAGTTTGAATCCTGCAAAATGTGCGTGCATTAGGTCAGTCTAGTAGGAAGTGCCACACTGATTGCAACGAGGTATGTACTTTTCCGATTTTTACAGACTGTTTAAACGTTAAGCAATCAACAACTAACGTAAAGCGTAAGCACCATCCGCGTATTTGCATCTAATCGAACTACTTTCCATTCGACTTAATGTTTTCATGTCATTAGGTGCTTCTTAATCCATACGAAAGATTCATTATGTAGATGATCGTACTAATTAGGCTCTGTGTGACGTAAGTTATGACATTACCCCAGATTTGATCGGCAAATAATGTGAAGGTATATTTCAATGGCGCTTATGTCACCAGAGTGAAATTTAAAATTTTTGTAATAACACGTTGACTGCCGTGCGTAAATTTATGTCCAAAGTTCTATTTGAATTCATTATGCACGAACAAACTTTATTGAAGGTCATTTATATCGTTTCACTTCTATGTTCAATTACGAAATAATAGCCGGTGACTTGAATCAGCTTTTGCCGAAAATTGCCGGGCAACAATGTGTTAAAACGTTGACTGCCGTGCGTATTTTGTCGTATTAGAACGGCGATGCTATGAAATACTACAGCGTTTGACCGAATTAAGCAAAGTGTAAATAATGTGCAAGTATTGGAGACCAAAGAATCGCATTGCTATTCTAACAATAACTGCATTTATAAAATAATTTTTTAATTTTATTCATTTATGTACGGTATGAATGTATTCCATCAATGATATGTGAAAGATATTTTGGGGTGTATATACACTGCATATACGCATAGGGAAAAAAATGTAACATTTTTTTATTTCTTCATTTTAGAAACTTTACAATCGCGCGTGAGACGATTACAAAATCAATGCTTCTTCGAAACGCAGAGAACATTTTCAAGCCTAGCAATTTTTTCTGTTGTAACTGCAAGATTAGAACAATACGTGTGTAGTGGCAGTTAAAGCACGATTCCAGGGGAAAGAGAACAATACAATTTGATGAATGGAGCGGTCGGTGAGTGGTGCAATGTACATTATCATTTCTTTTACGATCTATCCTATGTCGGTAATTTGTCCTATGCTACCTACAATATCGAGCAAGGTCATGTATGGTATTGCAGTTTTGGATAAGCTATGAGATACTAGAATTTGATATATTATTGATAAACACACATTTTGACTGAACGTTAAAAGCGCCGCATTAAAAACTACACATGCATATAAAAAATATTTTTTTCCTCTACGTTTGTTCTGCATGCACGTTAGTAATATGACAGGGGAATCGTTTAGTTTTTTTAAAATACGGACGCGACTTATGAATTGCTCGTAATCTTTCTTCAGCCACATGCGGTGGAAAAGCTGAAGCATATCAATTATCTTATTTCACCCGAAATCCCGCAAGCTCGTTTTCATTCTCATACTGAATGTAAATCTATTGAAACTCCCAAGTCCACTATCGCAGAAAGATTCACTGGTCAATGATTCGTAAAATCTCACGAACAATCTGCCTTCTACCATGGTCCACATATCACGAAAATTCAATTTTGCCTCATATCATCGGAAATCCTCTATGGTAGGGGTGAAGGTTGAAACGGGCATGGAAATAGGAAAGTTGTGCATACCTTGCTTAAACGTATGAGCGTACTCTATTTTCCGCAGAAAACGGTCATGTCCTTACGAAAAGACGTTCGGACTCGATCATGCAGAAAATTGTGTTGCAAAGCGTCGATATGCGAGTTCGGCAAACAAAGGGAATCGCTCACGCCCCCGAATCTTCGAGCGAGAAAGCCTTGTCGCGGCTTGAGACAAACGAGATTGAGTTTTTACCCCTAACCTAATCCCCCCGGTAGCTGGTGCCTAACTTCACCTAACTCACGGCCGGCCAATCCTGGCTTAACTCAAACTTAATCTACCCCATTTCCATCTTCCGCATTAGGTCGAATGTACAAGTTGAAGTCGTTAATTGCTTAACTCATTGACCCAAGTGGCCGGTATTATTCGTAAGGAACGGACCTGAGACGGCCGTTTACGTTCTGAAGGGGGTGAAAAATCGATGTTCATGCGAGGGGTTCCCCGTCGAAAAAGGACTCCCGGCGAAATCCCCTTGCTGCTTGTTCAATTTCCGTAGGCGTCATGGTGCGTCGAGGGGCTTGTGTAGGAGCAGAGAAGCGAGCGTTTGCCAGAGGGACCCTTCGTGCTGGACTAACGGAAAAGCGCGACTCGTAGATTCGCGACGCAAGCGCAATGTCGGGCGCGTGTTGCGCCGGTCCTACTCAGTTAGGGTAAGGCTAGATTAAATTCGACATCGTTTTGCAACCCTCTCTCAATGCTCAGTACATTCCAAGGCATCGCTGCGGTCGGATTTCACACTACACTCGGGCCAACGCACACACGAACACACGGCACGTTTCCACAGACATTGGCCCGCGCCTATTTTCCACGTTGCGTCCCAATCATTCGGCTCATAGAAATCAGTGCGGAAACCCGCGGCGTTCCGTTCCTCGGCAATCGATCAAACGATCCATTGGCACGACGCTCTTGTTACGCACGTCGGCACCGATTCTCGAGCAGGGCACCCACGCCAAACAAATTCCATGTCGCGGGGATCGCGTAGCGTAAATCGATTAATGAAAATCGCGTAGTCGGCTTTTTCATATAGAGGCCACGCTCAAGGGATCCTACGGTGCACGGACTTAGTAGCTAAGGGTACTGTCGTGTGTATAGGGGAGATACACGTCGCGTTGCACACCGTACGATGGTGGTGGTAGTCGCAGCCAGAAGTGGTTGTAGTGATAATAGTGATCGTGTTTCGTACACCGAAGAACAGAGTGACGATGTTGCTTTTACCGGTTCTAAGCAGAGTCCACAGATGTTTAGGGTGAGTACGACTACGGAGCCAATGCTACGCTGTACTGTCAGGAAGTATACTGCTGAACGGATGCACGTTGTACTTTCTGCACACGCTTCTCTGTTCTACAAACCAAATGTGCACACTCATGCACGCTTACTAGAACAACCGCGAGAGTGAAAGTACATTAGCGTATTAAAACGCTGCTTCAAGGAAAATCTTTATATTCACGGTACACTGGGCTTACAAAGAGTTGTTTTGGCGGTTTCAATTCTGCGTCATTGTGCTTTTAGCTGTATAGTTATGCTTTCAGTTCAAGGAGCGATACGATGTTTTTGTTCTTACCAATTATACGATCATCTATTTGCCGTTATGGTAAACAGAACGGGTATTATGTTTGCGCATTTAATTAAGTCCACAAATTAAGTTAGCGACAGCGCAAATACGTAATGCAGATGGAAATATAATCAGTTGTTTTTTACATAACAAATTAATCAGCGTATGTTGTGAAGTGTCAGAATAAAGCGAAATCGAAATATGAGTCAATTATGGACGGTTCTATAAAATGAATGATTTCGCTCAAAATGTTTTGGAGGGGTGTTGAAATTGATGGTCAGATCGTACTCGCTCTCATCGGTGTATCGTTTCACTATCTAAATCAAAGCGCGGGAAATGCGGCACAGTATTTATTTGTTTTCTGCATTCCGCACGTTTCGCCATTGTAATAAAGAACATTTTTTAAAGCAAAGCCATGGGACACCGCAAAATTGAAAATATTACTGTATACATAGTGAGCGTAACGAGTAAAAATGTAAATTATATAACTTATTAATGTGATATAGTAAATGATTAAATTGTCGACCGAAAGAGCCTCATTTAACCATAAGGCGGGTTTTAATTAAATTCGACCACATTTCTTATTGATAGAATATATATCGGACGTTGCAAAATTGCGTGAATCTCTAAATACCGGCGTAAATGTACTTATGCTAGTCATTGAAATATTGCAGTGCATGCTAAATTGCAATTGACGCCACACGTCAGATTTAATAAACAAGAACTTGGGATAAGATTTCTATAGCTTGCATATTTTTGTATACAACATCACTTACAGAATAGTTTAGTGTTTATGAAATCATGTCGCCTACTTTAATTATCATTTATTACTGTGTTTATTGCTGTATCGGTGAAAAGCCTAGTAAATACATACAATACGTGGATAAAACATTTATTACACTTTGGTTTGAACAGAAAAACATCGCAGATAGATAAATGCGATAGATTAAAGCACGCGACATGTAAATTCCGTTTTCTTATACGTATTTAATGCGCTAAATGTTACGTCGACCAAAAGTATTTATCGCATACCCTTTCAGAAGGTTTTATCATGTATAAATGCGATGCAGATGCTCTTTTCCTAGCTCTTCGTCGCGTGGAAATTGATGATCGTATACTGGATTTCACATTGCTTTCTTACATATTTTTAGTCATATCTGGTAAACAATTGCATGTACGATACTGCGGTAACTTTTTTCAAAGTGTATGTAAGCCATCTTTTGCTTTCTAAACGAATACGTTTATCGAACGAATATATTTTTCATGGTTTCGTCAATTTATTCATGATTGTATCGCCGAAACTGAGGTGAATTTCCTATATCAGTTTACGGGGTTCCATGTTTCTTTGAACCTTATGCTATCTGGCAGAAGGGTACATTTCTTGATTTCTCTTACGAGGGCCTATACTACTTAAACCGGGAATGGCAACCTACAACATTTATAGTGCACCTGAGAGTCCTTTCCACGGTTTTTCGCGTGAAATAAATAGGAAGAGTCAATTATGGAAAAAAGCTTTAGTTTCACTTCAAAAAATTATTATTTGTCCTATTGTTGATATCAATGTTTTCAATCTATTTCTGTTTATATACTAAAAGCGGACTGCATTCTAGCGGTACTGAATTATTCTAGAAAACTTTCAATCCCTTGTCGAGTGTTAATTAAAATGATACTTAAACTTAATACGCCGACTTAATAAGCCGACCGAAGCTTACAAAGTATTATCTGACTATTACTTACCGGGTTGCATTATGGAACGGGACGCAACATTTCATATATTGAATTTGTAACAGTAAATAAATGTATGAAGAATTCAAACGCGTGATTCTAGAGAGTATAATATTTATAAACAATAACAAGACAATCAAGACACTTTAGTCTTATTTGCTAATCTTTCGTTGTTTCGTCGTTTCGCCTTTTGCATCTTTACGTTGTTTCGTTTTTACGTTTTATCGTCTTTACGTTTCATCGTCAACTGACTACTACGCAACCAAACAACATAATTTAACTCTTTGCCGTGCCATTTGATTCGAAAGAATTTGGGCCCAACCGATGGGCAAAAATGTTCGCGAAAGAAATAAATGATAACTTGCAACTGCCGATCAAGCAGTCGTGCCCTTATGTACTACATGAAATGGTGCTCCTGCGGAATTCAAATGAATTTGAATCAAAAACTTTTAAAAAATTATTTGATTTGTTTATTGTATATGTTTCTGATACCATGTAAAAATTGTCATCACGAGTCAGAATCGCGATATCCATGTTTGGCATGAAATTCCGACTACGAACCCGACTTGTGATATTCACGTTTGGTCTGAAATTCTTATCACAAGTCAGACTCGTTAAAGTACGGCAAGGGGTTAACAAACTCGTCACCTATGATACTTCAATATAATAATTGAGGATCATAGGTGATCTTCGCTCGCCAATTAGAGGACCATATATTTGAGATCCTACATGTATTTTTGCGGCTCGCTGACATGCGTGTATACGTATTCTGTGTTAATTAGATAATTTAGTGTGAACGGAAGTGACCGTCCCCTTTGTTTGTACGAAACGAGCACAGAAACGCCTCCACTCTAATGCGGATTTGTAGCGTGGCGTTTACATTGACTAGGGTGGGTTCTAATCACGAGATCTAATCGGTTGAGATCACGATTGAGGCCGACACTGGCACTGATAAGGACCCTGACCTTCTAAAGTCGCCGTTTCGGAATAATATTACCGTGACCCGGTAGTCCCAAGCTTTTATCCTCTCTTGAAACTTTAAACGGAAAGTTAGCCCTTGTATTTCAGAGTCTCGAGGCACTCGCGGATTACACGGACTATCCGAGAGGACGTCTAATGGGAATTTATTATTACCATTAGCGCCGTATAATTATCATCGTGTTGCCTTTGACGTCGAGGGTCATGTCCATTTAGCCGCGAAAATTACAGTTTTAGACAAATGCGGGGGGTTTTAACGTTGGCGAGCGGCATAAATTTTAAGCGTTAAGCGCTGTAGTCGCGTATATATAGGAACCCATGCGCGTTCAAAATATTACAATAATTTTACGCCATTATTCCGGGTAGAGTGGGGATTCCGATGACAGATTATCGCAATTACTATAGGATCGTGAAAATTTCATGTCAATTACATTGTCATGAAAATAAGGCCATTTATCGTTGTTGACGAGTTTGAAATATTTGCGGGAGAATTTTGCGTTGCCTAGATGTATTGTGGTCTGGACAACGCGAATGTGTACTGTCGAGCGTACATCGACCCTTAAGGTTCAACACGCGGATATAGTTGGAGGGTGGTTCCATAACTGTTTGATCGATCTAGTTTTCACGGAGTTAGTCACCCGCTGTCTATATCTCTTGCAAATTCGTCAGGGGTGGCGGATATACATTTCGGTCGGTATGTTCGTGTCGCAAAGTCATTTCATGCAGCGTGAGAAAAATAAGGCGGAAACGAATATCAACGTCGCTTTCGATGTCGGCATCTCGTACGATACACCGGCAATTAGTTGTTGGAATCTGTGTATTGGCAGGTTTTTGAACTTCCGATTCCGCAGCTACGTGAACGTACGGAACGGCTATTTGTCGGGGGGCCAACATTGAAAGAAAGAAAACGAGGAAAATGAGCGGATTTGTCGGATGACAAATTTATCGCGGGAACGTTGCACTCCTTTTACGCTTATTTTGCCACCGGCGACACACGAATCGGAGCACTTATTACCAGATTTCTGTGGAGCGAAACGGCGCATTTATGCGACGGAAAACGCGACTTACTGGCAGACTTCCGAAGCCTTCGATTCCTGTGGCGCGAGAACAAATTTACTTTGCCAGATGCAATGCGCGGAGAAAAATCGAATGAAGAAACGCTTTTGTAGTGTAGATTTTTAGTGGCTTTGTTGTATATATCGTTGAAAACAGCGTCCCACTTATGATGTGATTTCATGCAGGTCAAAATGGTATGCAAGCTTACGTGTTTAGCCCCTTTTACGCGTAGTCCCGCTCTACCTGGAATTTTTGTAATGAAAACGGGACCTCGGTATTACCGGAATTTGCGCCGCGCACGCACAAACACATTCGCGAAATTGTATTTTGCGCATATAATAGATCGCGTGTACGTGCATAACGGGGGGCGCATAATGTCGCGCGACTACAGAGTCACATTTTTGCTGAAATTACGGACGAAGGAGATTTTCTCGGTCGACACTTTAATTATATCTGCGAACTCTCGTTTATAAGCGGACAAAGTGGGCCACATACGCGTACAGACACATTCATCCGCAGCCAGAATATGGTAGATATATCGTCAGAGCTCAGGATGTATCTATCGCCTTTTCAAACTAACTACGCGCGCGCGCGGTACTGTTTGTACATACACACAATGGAAAGTCGCTGCATAATGGCAGATACTGGGTCAAAAGCTCAAAACTTTCGTCACGTTTCTATCCGCCACCGCTACACGGCACACTTAGTCGCAGCTAAAGGCCTTTATTGATTCCACGGACAAAGTTCCTGGAAATTTAATGATCGGCGCCAGATGACGACGCGCGGGTCACCGATAATACACGTCGCCCGATGACACGCTTAACGGCTTGCGCAATGATATTGCATCGTCCTCTTCTCTCGAGAGCGTTGAATGTCCGCAAGTGAAGCATTATTATGTCAAACGCGGCGCGGCTCGTTAAGTGTGCTAAGATATTTATACACCGTAGCTCCTTTATACCTTCATATTGATTAATTCAACATCCACGACGTGTATTTTTAACTCGCAATGTGCTACTTACGTATCAGACCTTCGTCATCGGTCAAACGTCTCTCTTGTAGCCGTTTAAAGACATCTGCTTCCATGACAGGGGCAAAAAACCTAACACAGGTAGCCCGATGTTTGACGAATTCGCTGTATTATTGGATACTCGGCAGGCAACTTCATATTCGAAGGATAATTCGATCTCGGGCTGATTTGCTCACACGCGCAAATGATCATTATTTATGCGGACGCATTTCCAGAAGTGTCCAGTCGATTTCGGTCACGTCGTAATGTGGCGAATATGCGCAGCAGCGGCGTTTCGTAGCTGTTACAGCTGTTATACGAATTCCTATTTGATTATTGCGCAACGTGAGAAGACCTAGGAAATGCATGAGAATAATCTGGAGTGCATTATCAGTTCCACTTAGGCAGTATTAATTATTGTTAATGTCGATATCGTTCTTTGTCTCTCGGACTGGCCGGTTTCTCACTCGAGCGAATAGCATTAACTCACTTGCATCGTCGGGCTAATTGTCAAGTTCGATTAACGATCCAATTTATGAGCGAAAAGTGGCTCTATTAATTAAGATCGCGAGATGGCCGGTGAGTGGAGACACCTAATTCGTTAAGATTGCGTAAAATATCTTCCTTGACTTCTACCTCCGGCAGTAATTTCCTTTACATTCTTACCTCGCTCTCGTCTCTCTGCCTTCCACTTTGCCATCCCTCATCCCCCTCCATTTTTCTCGCTCCCTTGTGCCGCAACGTTCCCGTTATTCACCCCCGTAACTTTAATAATTGTCTTACATCAATTACACGGATAAAGAAAGGCGGGTGCGCAAATTCTCTGCCCGACTCAGGTTGCTGCCGGGGTTCGCCCATTCGAAAAGTATCATTGCCCGGCGTAAGTTTCAATCATAACAATATCACTGCCAGGCAGGAAGCGGAAGTAGCGCTGCGCGCTTTGCAAGTTTCGTCCGCTCGCTGTAATTCCGAATAGCATCGCTATTCGACGCGGTTCTCTATAGCCGGAGAAAGGCCAACTCGTTGTTACGTGCACGAATACATTCTAGCAAAAATCCATTCCACGCCCGACGAGCGGAATGGTGGAGTACAATAGATGTCGGAACTTTAACGGGGCGCGCAGTCGACGAATGTTACATTCGTAGTGTAACTATCTCTCACCCCCACTTGCCGCAAGACTTCTATTTGCACCGTCTAAATGCTCTTTTTCTCGCCCCGGCGGTGCGTGTAAATCGCGAACATTTTCCGCAGTACATCGTGCGCTGTGGCGAAATACTTACTTAGGAGTCTGAATTGATAATTTCATTGCGTCGGAAATGGATCGTTTCGCCCCGAACGGCGCTTGCCGTGAGGCAAACTAATCGGGGAGCTCGGAACTACTCCTTTTACAGAGTGCTGCAAGAAATCCGAAGAGGCGAGCTTACGCGAGAATGCGGCGAAATGGGAGAGAGAGCGTAATGTCTAAGACACGTATGATCATATCCGTACGTTCTGTCATTTTCTATTGTGTACCGGGGGGCAAATCGTCCGGAGATAATGAGGTTTACACGTAATGGTAACGTAGAAAGTACGGACTGCTATAAACGCCTAACTACATACCGTCTGACACAAGGCACAAACTGTTTCCCCGGTTCCTTTCGTCGGACGCATTAAGACCCCCGTAATTCCAAATGGTTACGAGCCTGTAATTTCGTACAGTGAGGCAGCGCGGAAAAAATATTTTTCTATGCTCGGGGAATGGGGACGATCTGCTGGATGGGTCGAATGAACGTCATTGCAGATAAATCGCTTTATGTCCCCCTTGAACGCTCGTCGTTAATACGCCGAAAAGTTTCGCCGGATTATACGATGCCGGTGGACGAGAGAAGCGACCGATACGGTTAGTTGGTCGGATGAGCTGGTAGAGAAAACGTTATTGACAACATTCCAAGCAGCAGGATCGCATGCAGAGATTATCACCATTACAGTTATCATTTCATTTAATCAATGGGAGATAGAATTGAGAGGACGGAAATAAAAACGGCGACAGCCGTAATGTGCTTTAATTGTCTATACAGCGCACATCGCTAATGTCACTGTTGATACAAAAATCATTACAATTAAAATGATCCTATAACATCGTTGTTCGTGAAATATCCTACCGTCCTGTGCAGAGTGTGCGCGCTTCGCAGAATTATACGTGTATCGTGCAGTTTAATGAGCGAGCCTGCCAAATGTAATGAAAGTAACGAAAGTAAGTAGTCGCACCTTTGACAAAAGACTCGAATGATCTGAGAGCAGAAGCAGTGCGTCTGCGCCAGGCGATTGCACGGTATGCACAATGAGGAAAAGAGGCACAGAGGACGCGTACAAAGGGAAAAAGGGAAATATTAATTACGAACGATGCCTACGCTCAGGCTCGCGGGGTGAGTGTCGCGCCTGCATGTTCTACGTTATTAAAGCTTGCGTTACCATTTGTACAATACGTGCGGCATGACGCATTCGCGGGCATGTGCGAATGAGTTTTTTGTCGACACACAGGACGACGAGAGTGACACTTTTTGCGGCGTGTTTCGAGTCCCGCGTCCGTATATTCGCGAATGGGCGCTGCCGCTTAATTCGCGCGAGAGCTGCAAACGCGATTCTGCGACTGCACGAAATGTACCTCGATCGCCGCCCTTTTGGCATTGCGCCCGTTCCCTTTCGTCAACCGTTGACACGCGCTCGCGTGCTATCCATCGTTATAAACGTTTTATCGTGCCTACGTCGCGATGCGTACGCCGACCGGCCGTTTCTGAGCGCATATTTCTTCCGCACGCTTTCATACGTTGACGTGCGGGTGCACGGTGCGCATATGTGTGCACTTATTTAAAACGCAATTGCGCCGCCCGTAGTGTCTGTTCGACGACAGAGAAGTTAAAAAACCGACGTACGTACACGCCCTCGAGTATATTCTCGCGGATATACTTCGTTCCGGCGGATAATCTCGTGAAAGCCGTTGCTGGTAGTGCTCGATCGAGCCCCGTAAATTCTTTCCGACACAAATTATTCGCTGCAGATAAGACAGAAGATTAATGGGAAACGCAATAACTGCTTTTGAAACGCTCTTAAAAGCGGGAAGAAGAGGTCGATGACGAGTAGTGCGCGGTAGTGCCGGTACGTGAGAAAACGTGAATTGGAACAACCGGGTTCTTATGCTTGAGTGATATCAAACGATCCCATTTTCACGATGTAGCATTATGGGCAATGGAATCGTAAGGAGGACGTACAGTATCGCGGAGGCTCTTTCCAGTGTACAAGAAAGCGCGTCAAATCTATGACACACCGATTTTATACCTTCAAGACCGTACTATGTTCGTTACATGTACATTTATTTCCAACATTTTTCTTGCAACGACACATCGGGCAGTTATTCGCGAAAAATGTAACACACAATTATGGTAAACCGTAAAACATGATTAACGCTCGTGAATTTCGTAATTATTTACTCTACAATGAAACGCAATATTGTTTTGCAGTTTTGATTTTATCGAGTTTCGTATGTGTGTGCGACGTGATCCGAGTCGGATGGATGCAAATTTTCCGGTGGGAAAGAAAGTCTTTTAATTTTCGTGCCACCGATGACCCCAGTAACTCGTCGAGCCATCGCCCTTTTTTAAACTCGTTCTTTTTACCACCTCTTTGCTAGGTGTTTTGAGATCATAAGCGAGGCCAAACAATGCCATTAAGTCAATGAAACCTGTCGTGACATTCATTCCGTATCCGCCCCATTCCGCTGCCTTGTAGTCCCATGGGAAGGAGTGATGATAATTGTGCCACCCCTCGCCGAGAGTGAGGAACGCCACCGTCGGATTGTCCGTAGGCTTTACCTGGCTGCGAATATCGTACTTAATCAGTTTGCCGTAACCGTAAAGGTGCCTTTGCCGTAAACGTTCTCACGACCGGGTTATTACACGTCGCTACCTTTACGCAACGGTTGGGGATGGCGGTGTGCGGTTTATACGATCGCTCTTTCCGACAACTTTGTGCTGACTCTAGAGCTCGCGAGTTTGCCGTGAGCGTTCCGATCAATCGAACTATCGCGACGCGTCTTCGGTGCCTTGTTATTACGCCGGATAGCGCCAACTTTCTAATTCCGAAGTATCTGTTTTTCTGTTCGAGCACTTCCGTCGAGTGCGCGCGCGTCGATGACGGGCTCAACATAATTTTCGAAACGTCAGTACACCTCCCAGGTACGAATGATCGAAGATTTTTTAGGCCAAGTAAATTTAGGGAATCCTCGACAGTCCCGAACGACTGAAAGCACTACATTTCAACTCGACGTTGATATCCACTCGAAATAAAAGAGATTCGTCGAATATTTTTCAGCATCCTGATGTTATCGAACGCCGGTGGATTTCAAACGAACTCCATCGGCGCTCGTTAAATCCTCTGACTGCGAAGCCCGGTCGAAACTAGCACATTTTTAATCTCGGCGTGTATGCGGGATTGTGCGTATACGGAACTCGGTGCCAAGTAACGTTAGCCGATGGCAAGTTGGGCACCGATCTTCACGGGGTTGCACTCGCAGTATCTGGCACGTACCTGTTGTACGGGCGGTTGCCCCACATGTGTGCGAAACTGTTTACGAGAAACGTGAAATTGAGCAGCAGCACGTAGCGTATGATCACCGCGTGAATGCTTATGTACCAGGTCTCGTCCCATACGTAAACCGGCAGCAGCGACGGCAGAATGAAGCACAGGGTGAGCATAATCGGCGGGTAGTACCTGCGTCATATTTTCGCCATCTATTTTCTATATGCCCATACCGCAACCGAGGGCAATATTGCCCTCGTACCACGTGCATAGGCACATTAATTTCCCTAATTAACCTAGCGTGGGAGACTTTCCAAGCCGGCCTCTCTCTCTCTCTCTCTCTCCGCTCTCTCTATATACGTATATATATGTATGCATGTATATATGTACATATACATATATATATTGGGTAACGGTGCCGAAGCTTACGAGACGATAAATTCGAAATATTTGGAACGATGTGATAAACGATTATGGGTGAACTCGAGGTGTAATTTTCATTTGCAAAAAATTTCTCCGGAAAACACTCTAATACGTACTTCGTCGTAAAAGAACGGGTCAAGACTGGTTAGGAAATACTTGGAGCGTAATTGGTGTATAACTGACGAGGCAAAAGTTTTCCTGAAACACTCCGCGATGCTAGCACATTCGTTCGGTGCGATGCTCAGTGGTTGCACGTAACGATTCGTTAGCCCGAGGAAAAGAGCGCTGAGCAGACACGCTAATCTTCCTTGTGAGAGAGCCAACACGGAAACCCCAAAATACCCGCGAGACTAGATTTAACAGCGCGCTTGCGTGGGCAACTCACTTGTCGACAAATCGTATTACGGGATCCGCAAGAATGTCCTCCATGTTCACCTTGCTGCCGTATTTCTTGACCGCGGGATGCCTCTTCATCATCAGCCAACCAACGTGAGAGAAGAAGAAACCGCGATTCGCGTTGTGAGGATCGGCCATCGTTTCCGTGTATCTGTGGTGCGTTCTATGGTCTCGTATCCACTTGTACATATGCGTCTGTGAACGTAGGGATAAGAGCCAAATTGCTTATTGTATACAGAATCTATTGCTCAGTTTTAAAAGTTTCGATTACGTTTTACAACAGAGATTAGATTGGACCGTGTTGGAAATTAGAAATGCCACCATTCTCTTAGTTTATCTGGTCGAAGTTTCTATAAAGTGTGGAATTGATCGCGGCAAAGCAATTTCTGTTTCTGAGTGCAACACAATATTGGAAACGATTGAGCGCCACTTAAATCTAAACGTAGAGTCAAATGTGCTCATTTTGCGGAGTTCTTTCATTCAGCGGTTAAGACGTTGACTGCCGTGATGGTCATCGGTGACTGGCGCAAAAGGTCTCACGGAAAATTAAAAAAATACCCAATCGATAGCATATATAATTTTGTAAATGCAATTAATATTAACACTTTGACTGCTATGATGGTCAGCGGTGACCGACACAAGAGATTTTACTGATGATCCAAAATATTCGCAATGGGTAGCAATTATTATTTTATAAATGCAGTTGTTATTAGAATAGTGATGCGATCCTTCGGTCTCCTGCACATTACTTACATTTTGCATAATTCAGTCGAACTCTATAGTATTTCGTAGCATCGCCGTTATAATATAGGAAAATACGCTTGGCAGTCAATGTGGAAAATAGTGACTCAATTCTTTGGTCTCAGATACTTTCGCATTATTTTCATTTTGCACAATTCAATCATATTCTGTAGTATTTCATAGTATCGCCGTTCTAATACGGTAAAATACAACAGAATATGATTGAATTGTGCAAAACGAAAATAATGCGAAGATATTAAAGATCAAAGAATTTAATCACTAGGTATATAATATTAGCATTTTGAATGCCGTGACGGTCGCAGCTGATCGGCGCCAGAACTTTTAGTGAAGATCCAAAATATTCACAATCAGTAGCAATAATTATTTTATAAATGCAGTTATTGTTAGAATAGTGATACGATCCTTCGGTCTCCAATACCTGCAGATTATTTACATTTTGCATAATTCAGTCGAACTCTGTAGTATTTCATAGCGTCGCCGTTCTAATATAGTAAAATACGCTTGCCAGTCAACGTGTTAAACAGTGATTCAATTCTTTGGTCTCAGATATCTTCGCATTATTTTCATTTTGCACAATTCAATCATATTCTGTAGCATTTCATCGCATCGCGGTTCTAACATAGCAACATACGCTTGGCAGTCAAAGTGTTAATTTAGCCTGCTGCAATATTCCGAAGGAATCACGTTACAGGACTACGTTCGTATCTCGATAGTTTACTGACAATGTCAGATGATACTTACCTCACCGACCATGCAGTAGCAATAAGCGAGGAGGATCCTCAGAGGAAGTTTGGCTGAATAACTCCTGTGCGCCCACAAACGATGAGCTCCGGCGGTGACACCCAGGCCGGACATAAACCCGTAGGTGAAAGCTCAGGGATAATCAAAAATAATTTACGCCGACCGTTCAGCTCGAAACTGGCCTAATTGCAACTGCCATGGCCTCGCTGCATTAATGAATTTTATACGACACGGAGGCTCTCATCGCATTGGCGCATTAGCATTGTCAACGCGAATTGTGCATTATTCGCAAGTACGTGTTTCACAAAGGCGCCACGCTACAATATTCCGCAGGAAGAAAAGTGCTTCTTTCACATGTTGCTTGCTCTCCGTTGAATTGGCGAACGCGATTACGTAAATGCTCTTGATATCAAAGACGCTTACCTGGCGAATGGTTCATCTATAAGACTTTTCGTTACCGTCATAAAAGAAGGAAGAGCCCGGGAGTGTGCGCGAGATAAAGAGCAGAAGGGCGCAAAAGTATAGGCAGACTGTGCTTTCTTAAAAACGGCGACTTTCCTCGGGATCGTGACGATCGACACAAGACCGTCCTACTCTGTTTAACGAAACGAGACCACTCGGCACGGAGTCTAGAACTATTGTGTATCGAGTTCTCTTGAGACCCTCATCAATCGATACGATCATTTGGGTCAGTATAAGGGATCCTTCGACTACGTGTACATAGATAACGCGGACACACTTACAGAGGGCAGAGCCAGAGGGTTGGTGTATTCGATTATTCTCACGATAAGCTCATTGTCGACAGAAATTTGACGGTGTAATCAGAGGGTCACACAATGGTTGCGAGAGCATCTATTTCTGATTACTCATATCTGATTGCGGGACAACGCGCTGTGCGTCGCTTGCAAATATGAAAGTTCACTTTTTCTGTGTTTGTCGGTCTGTCGGTCTCTCGGTCTGTTCGTTTGCCCCCGACGTTCCATGAAATTCCAGAGCACGACACGCGGGAGGTATGCAGGCGGACATAGGCTAGCGTACGTTTTTATTTTTGTCGACCCCGAAAGAGGGTGGATAGAACCACGTAGAGGGATTTCCACTGCAACGTCGAGACAAAACAACTGACGGTCCTCGTAATCGAAGCGAAACGTCTCAGGCGTCCGTAATCGTATTTGGCCACTCAAAGTCAAAGTTGGCCTGCGACGTTTTAAAGAACCCGTGGAAAAATAGGGGTGCGCCGTTTTGTGTGCCACCACATCGGGTTAGAGTTAATTAATCACGCTCTTGCGAAACGTTTTAACCAAGGTAGTTGCTCGTAGGTCTAATGACTCTGTGTTCACGAGGCTTTTATTCGAGTTAATCCACGGGGTAGAAGTAGCACGGCGCCGTTTTACGAGGGACGTTTCATTCGGACAAGTTGTGCCGAAGAGAGAAAAAGATACGGAGCACGCGTAAAATATGTGTAGAAAGAAACCGGAGGAAAAACCAAACGACGAGGGTAGCAAAAAGAAGACGGGGAAAATGAAGGAATGAAGTCGAAAGTGTTGTTCGACAAGAAACACTCACTGAATATCCATGTCCATAATTTCGCTTCAGAATATTTCGTGACGAAAGCGTAAGTGGCGGTGCAATGCAGGATGGCGAGAACGATAATGTTTCGCCAAATTAATGGCTGCTTCGCTGGCAACGAGTCGTTCGGAAGTGACAACGGCTCGGGATCCTCCTCTGTCGCCAGATCTTCTATCTTCTTCTCCGTCCTTTCTTCCTCATACCGCGTCAGCGTCATGGAGTACATTTTTCGGGATACAGGACTATCCGGCATTCTCACGAATAACCTGAAAACAGAGGTCAGCGTATACGAGTTACGTGGTCACCCGAGAGAATTCGATCAAACTATTACAGTTAATTGCGACTTTGTTTAACGGTGCTCCCGTTCTTTCGATTTGCGGCGAGGCAACGACGGCTATCTCAATTTAACACTTTCCTTCATTTTACGCGCGAGCGCACGGATTACGTCAGACGCCTGTGTTTCAGCGTCATTGCCAATACCGTTCATTTAGCGGCAGGCGATTTAATTGTAACTTCTGAAAGTGCACTCAAGCATGCTAATGGTCAATTACGCGATAATGAAAACGTGAGTATCAGCCCTTCTCTCTCGGCGCGCATTACGCACATAAATACACTGCACCGTTTCGAATGTCGGGCTGCTATCGCGATGACATCCCGACAGAACAAACGCGCGTCGGATAATAATTACGGCGAGGGTGGTCGCAGCCTATGCCGTCTATGGGCGTCTGTTGGGAAAAGTTTGAACCACGGACGCGCCGGATTATAAGTGGGTCAATTCCGGATTTAGTTATGAAGATAATATCACGGCTTTTCAGCGTAATACGCCGCCGATATGCCGGAAAGCTGCGTATTCAGCTTTGTTGTATTATTCACTCGGGCTTACTGACACACCAATACGCCATTGCGGGAGTAGATTAACAATTACCTCAAACCGTAATGGCGCGGCTGGCAGTGAAGTTCTGTTTAGAAGAAAAAACGGGCGAAAAGGTATAATAAAACGTGACACGCCAAAGTTTCCCCCGGTAATCCGTTATACTGCTCTCCGAAGTTCAAAGTTTGGAACACTTTCGAAACATATAGCGCAACGTGATATATCGACAGATTATTTTTTCTGTCGTACATTACCTCCGCTACATACTTTCTGCTTGAACCTGATCTGATACGATTTTTCGCATTTTACGGTCAGCTACTCTCCTGTGATACCTTAAACATGTAACTTACCCACGCGCCCGTGTACGTTAACAACGTCTGGAACGCTTAAAGGTGTAACATTAAAAACTTTTTCAACGATCTCGATAAACGAACATAATAAAATGCCGCCAGAGGAGCCATACTGTAGAATCGCGCTTAGGATCGTCAGGTCGATACAGAAAAGGCCGTATCATTCGACGCCGGCAAGCGGCAATAAAAAAATGATTATAAGATCGTTTTATCCGTCGCAACATCTGATGTCGTTCCGTTACAACGTAAGTTGAGTTACGGTGTTTCGCTATCGGGGATAGACACGTAATTGAGAACCTTATTGCGGTTCTTCCGCGTGCTCGCGATATTCAAAACAAGTTTTACCAGTCTATGCGAATGCGTGCACCTTACGAGGCAGTGGATTGCTTGCGTCCGTCGGCGTGAGGTCGTTTCTCTCGGCAGGCTCAAGGCAAACCGCAATGCCGATTAAGGAAATCGCGAGTTCGCAAGGCCGAGGTTACCGTGTCGGTGGGTAAACGGATGGGGTATCGTATCCAACAGGATCTCATCGCGTTTTACAGGTCGGTGACCGATTCCTACCACGTCGTTCGCGCGGCACTCGTGTGCGGAGATACGATCGATCGAGTTTACAAGGGAAAGTACGCATGCGTAGCTACATAATTTATTGTTCGATGTCGTATGTATTCTGGCTGTTTCTCTCACTCCCTCGCGGGTGCGCTGGACGTATCCGTCTCTATCTGTCTTTCCACGTCCGTTTCTCCATGTCGGTGGGTTCGTATACCGTTAAATTTCGCGGTGGATCTCTACGCGGCCCGCCAATACCAACAACACAGACACGCTTTGCCCCGCGTAATGCAATTCGCGAGAGCGGGGTTCTCGAAACGTATTTTGAATTACGACTGACTATTATGCGCGCGAAGATTATTTACGAGCACTTTCAAAAAGGGCGCGCGCGCTCGCGCACTGGCTAGCTACCTCTCGCGAGGGTGCTTTAAATAACGACGCTTTTAATACAGCGCACACAGAGTCTGGGCGCCATTTCTAGCGCCCATGAGTTTTTTTGCACTCACGCTCGCGCGTTTGTTCACCCCGTGCGACAAAGGAACCACTCGACTAAGCCTACTACTTTTTTCCCTCCCTCCCGCCTCTCTATCTTACTCTCTCTTTCTCTCCTCCCTCACTACCCTTAAGTGTTGCGAGTCGAAAGAACAGAATGTATTCACTCCACGCCCCATTCACCGTTCTAGCTCGACACTCCTTCGTTCCTCCTCGGGACGCGAAATTTGTCGATTCTCCTCCTCGAGGGACAAAATAGAGCAAAAGGCAAAATAGTTTTCTCACCGGCGGCCGATCGGTCAGCCGTTTGACCAATGGGCTCCACTGGATAAGTGGGTGGATCGTTGGAAAATATTGGCCATTAAAGCGCGGGAGCACAGAAAATCGGTGGCGAACCGATGCTAGTCCGACCATCCTCTAACACGTTTGCAATCGAATGCTTTCTACGCAGACGTTCTTGCGAAAAACGCTTCGGGGCACGTTGGTCGTTGTGGCTCTCCGGTCAATGCTTAATGCTTCAGTTACGCATTGACTTGTCAGGATGTCCCTCTATTTACCGCGACGAGGGTAACGGAAAACTCCACCCAAACTGTGTGTACCGTACTCAGTGAGTTGCATGCGTCTATCCACCGAATTTAACTAGCAAAGTACCCTGGGTACTCTTGCAATCATTATCAAAGGATTAACTAATGTTTATTCGATCAAAGTATTAGGCAACAGCAGCCAAGCGATTTAGATTAAGTTCAGATATCCTCTGTGGTTTAACTATTACAGTTACGTTAACAGATCCAACCGTACGCATCGTGATTTCTAATCGGGTAACATTTCTCGACAAAAAACTTCAAACGGCAGCATACCGCGCAAACGAGTTGCTGATGCACTGTGAAACATGAAAGCCGGAGAAAGACGAATGGCAGAAGGAACATAAAACAGATCGTAACGTTACATCGTGCTGTTAAATGCGCGAACAAATCTTGAGAAAAATAGAGCGACTTTATGCACGAGCAACTTCAGCCCCAACTCAGCTCTTCTCGTCCGACGCCTAAAGGCTGGATACCAGGAATAGAAGTACTTCTCGCCCTCTGCGGATTTATAACGTGCGTAGCAGTTAGAGGGTTAAAATCTCACCGCTCTGACGTCTCTCGGCTCGTCTATTCCTCTCTTCCTCTCACTCTTATCTTAACATCCGGCTTGGTGCACATGTGCGACGCGCCTCTTTCAATAAGCATCTCCGCCTGCTTGCTAATACGTAGAACTTTGAAAATTGCACGTCCGCTAAGCGGCAACGTTCTCGCGTACGGTGGCACTACGGCGCGGCTGTTGCCGGGATGCTGCATAATTAAAGGATAATTTGATAATTCAGTAACAAGCGCCTGGGGGCGTGCGTTGCGTGTAGAAATATGTAGTGTGCGTCGGAGCTATTCGTGCATTTCGCCTTAGAACGTCATTCGAGCGACGCGGGAGGCATGGAAGGACAGGGAGACAGATCGATTGTGACGGATTTAAGCTGCACCCGCGGATATAAGCAGAAATTAGCCATACGACTTTCGCGTGAACCGTGTCGCTGTTAAATAACACGTATGTCCTATGGTGGTTGGCCAAATTAATCACGAGTCGGATTGCGTGGTCACTCGTTTTCCGCCGGTTTTCGAGACTCTGACCCTGTATCGGGGATTCGATGGAATCGATATCGGCTGTCGTCGGCAACGAAATTCCGTTCGTTGCGGGAATTCGATGCGTTATCAGAACGGAATACACGGGAAGACCGAAATCAAAGCGGCACACTTTGTTAGGCAACCCAGTGTAATCAGAGCGAACCTCCTACTTTTATCCGGACAAGCCACGTACGGAATGCTCTCTGTAAATCGATCAAACGAGTCTGGGTCGACGTAAAATGAGAATTAAGTTCTGTCCCAACACTCAGACTGACGCCAGGTTTTTTCTCACCACGCCATCGGATGAAGACGAATCGTTTTAACGAACGTTCGCTAGAAATACCATCCGGGATTCTACGCGATAATACATCTACCCTAAATCAATGGGAACGTTCCGTCCCTTCTACTATCGTTACACGAGCCAGTTCTCCTCGAAATGTCAGAATCACGGATTTTAACCGCGACATACATTCTCGGTGACTGAGAAACCCGTGCCAAAAAACGATCCGGAAGATCGTACGACAAGTTAAGGAACCAATCGAACTTAAGTAATAGCCAAGTAATTCGAAATCGTACGTCGTGCTCTTGTTTCTTGCCCGGAGTCATTAGCGGTGCTGGTTCGATTTTTTGCCGACTACGAAGATGTTGATTACGGTGCTGTGAAGCGTAAAACTCAAAGGTCCCCGGCATAATTATGTCAGAACAGACTCGTTAAGATCACAATATCATTGAATCATAGCCGAATAAAGCCAAGCAATGAGAATGGCACAATTAACAAAAAAACCATTACGAACAACCTGTAACCACTATGATCGGCCAAATTTTGGCACACTATGTACAGACCTAATTTTTGATGATCAATGTGATCAATATGCATGAATCATCCATATTGTAGATTTTACTGTGTGACCTACAACATCATTATACGCATTCTCTCGGTAGTTCGCACGAACTTTATATTTACATAAGCTTTCATATCATAATACGTAAACTGTATATTATGTAAGATGCAGATTACAGGTGCCGTGGATTACAGACGTAAGCCAGTTCGACAATATTTACGCTGTACTCTTGTTGTTCAAGTTTGCTTTACAACGCATACCTGCCGTATAAATACAGAGTCTATAGACTGCGAATTTTCCGGGAGATGCCGTCTACGCTTGGCATGATTTCGGTTTTACGAGGAGCTCGTGCGTCGTAAGACAACATATGGCAACCGAACCGCGAGAAAAGAGAACGGCCAAGCGTGTGCGGAATCCGTTCTACCGATGAGCAGTGCTGTAGAGCCGTGGACATGGAACGATTCTGTGTTGAGCAAGCGGCATGCAGTGATCATTGCAGATTTACAGCAACACGTTCGATCAGTCGGCACTCATCGCTGTCGCAAACGTGAACCAGCCGCGCGTTTCGTACTCGTTGCATGCTGACAAGTTATTGCGGACCATTGTTGCTTTCACGGCTACGCTGACTGATACCGCTTGTCCAATATCGCTTTTCATGCAGTTATTCGAATGCTATGGGTATTGACGTTGCACCTGTTATTCATCGCGGAATCCGCATGCAAACACCGGGCGTCTCGAATTGTTTTATAAGCTCAGCGGTGAGGGAGCAAAATTATTTTCGAAATCCGATCCTCCGGCCTTTGAGAAACTTTACAAGATTTTCATAGCGTTTAAGGGGTTATGCCTACTTGGAATCGGCGAAATTAGATGATTTTCAAGATTTTTTTTGCCATTTTAATGAGTACTAATGAAAATTCGCAAAATACTGCCAAAAAGTACGTATTTAGTGGTCTTGTTTTTTTTATAATAAAAATATTAAAAAATGCCATTACACCATTGTGTCAATAACTTAATATTATTATATTTTGTAAAACTTTATGATCTTCATTTATTATATTGATGCATCGTAGGCAAGACGAGTTTATTGAATTGTGTTATGCGTTGGGAGACAGTTGACGGTAAGACGTGAAGACGATAAGACGTAAAGACGAAAAGGCGAAAAGGCGAAACGACAAAACGACGACAGATTAGGAAATAAGACGAAAGTGACTTGATTGTGTTGTCATTGTTTATAAATATTATACTCTCCAGTTTCACGTAATAAAATTCCTACATATAGCTCTTCTCCTAGAGTTTCCATTTATTTTCATCACTCGCGGTGACCACGATTTCTCAAAAACTACTTCACCGATCGCACTCTAATTTTATATACTTATTTGTCATTACAATAGGCAGGGCCTGAACGAAGGATTTGGAAAAATTTGAATTTTTACAAGAATGACAACACTTTTACGAAAAAATGCGTCTTTCGAGGTGAATTAACTTTCGTTTTTATGTTATAACTTTTTTTTTATTACCGAAATAAAAAAATTCTTCGTTCAGGTCCTGCCTATTGTAATGACAAATAAATATATAAAATTAGAGTCCGATCAGTGAAGTAGTTTTTGAGAAATCGTGGTCACCGCAACCGTATGTTTTAAAAAACACAGTTTCGACGTAATTGCGTTTAAAGTTTCAAGCTCTTTACTAATCATACATAGTAGCGCTCCAGATAAACGCTTATCAGTTTTGAACGTGTGCTCCGATTCTTATGTACATTTGAGGAAATATTTTTAAAATGATGTACATTAAGAAAATGCAATAAAAAAAGATCGATTTTTTTCACCAACCTAAGTAGGCATAACCCCTTAACACGAGTGCACGCACCTTGCAAAACTATGCAAGGCGATTCCAGACATGAACTTTTCTCGGACAATGAATTATCGTAAGTACGTAAGCGGATGTGCCGATTATAAACTCGTGTAAGCTGATGAATTTCGACGATCTTTTCAAGTGGTTTTTTTGGAGACTTTTCCTCTGGCACGTGAAGTTTCTAGTCGATCGGTCATCTCGCGAGTGAGTTTTTCAGGAGTCTTTTATCGATTGTGTTGATCATCGAGCGTACATACTCTCTGTGCTGGAACGATGGGCAAGATCAATCTCGTTATGCGATTCTCGTTACGGAACGCGATTCGCAAGGGCTCCATGTTATTTAGGCCTCGCTTCACCATGAAGGAAATGCTTTCTCTCGGTGCATCGATACGTGCTCAGACGCAGACGTCGGCAAGTATACCGCCTGCCTCTTTTTCGCCTTCCTTTCGTTCGGCTGCTTTTCGTAATCAGCGGAGTATGATTTACGGCGTCCTCGTTGCTTCGCTATACGACGATGCAGAGGCGCTTTTTCGCTTGTAAAGCGAATTTCGACACCCGCAATCATGCACACTTCGTCGTTCGTCGCCTGCTGAGGTACAGGTGTAATTGTCCAATCCTAATGCTTCCTCAACCGTCCAAATGAACACGCGTTTTCTCCAACTTAATCATGTGGTTTAAAAGTCTTATGAACGGTTTAATGCAAATCCGTTACCTATACAGATAAAAATTGCGAAGACGAAAAACTATTGTGTTCATATACGAGCAAAAATTTGGACAGAAGTACCTCTTTCTTTTTGTAAAGGCGTATACTATTCACACACACAGTTTTTCATTTTCTTACCTCAATTCCAGAAGTACCTTTTATGTTCTTGGACATTGTTTGCAGTTCCTGAATTCATTCGAGCCCACTTTTCATTCTTTAAAAGCGCATTCTCTCCATAAACTTTCCTCACTGACAAAACGGTACATTCTATGATTTTATTGGGTTATATCAGGTCTTTTAACTAACGATGTTAATCCATAATGTATCTTTAAACTTCGTTGCGCGTAGCTTCAAGTAGAATAAACGTTGATAGTTGGTTGAAAAAAAATTGTTTTTTTTTGCCATATAAAAATTGTTATATGTATAGAACTATTAATAGCTTGGAGGATATACAACAGTCTATTTTTAGAGCAATCTATCTTCTATTGAAAGAACCGAGAGAATGAAAATCCTGTCTCGTGTATTTCTAATTATACGTAGATTGAAACTTGGAAAAGGAGGCAGCTAAATGAATAGCGGAAGGTTCGTGCAGAAAATGATCCGGTTAAATTCCATCGATTTTTTAATGCGCCAGTACGCACTTGCGCTGGATAGATTTTCACGAACGCATTACTGGATTTCTCTTAAAAAAATTGCACACTTTATTCTGCAGCCCTAGACGTTCGAAGTTCAATTTGTTCCTTCGTAAGCGCTGTCGTTCGAAACACATTTAGGAACCGCCGATTAAGTGTGGTTCTCGTTGCAGAAAATTTCGCAGCATTCCGTATTCGCATAAATTCGAGCATTCCCGCTTGAAATAGAATGCGATACGTCCGTTTCATGTGTGATCCACTTTATCCGCATTCTGTTTCTGCAAGATGCGGTGTAATTCACTATGGGAGCTCTCGAAGTTTTTACATCGGAACGTTTTTGCATGAAATTTCGACGACGACGGCACAAAGGGGATGTTTTTAAATGAGAACAAAACCGTGTTACACGGGACATGACGGGAACCGGCGTATGACCACAATCGTTCATTCGTACATCGTGTGCCGGCTATAACGAAATAAAAAAGCCGATGAAAGAAGAGATCAACATGCGATTCGAAGAAGAGCGAAAATACGGAAAGCATATTCCGCGCTGAGCGAACGTACTTTCGACGCGCAGCCGCGTTTTAATATCGTTCGTCGAAGGTAATAGTTTGCAGTGTAGTCACGTTCGCCGGGTCCCTCGGTAATTGCAGCATTTTTGCTCTCTCCCAGCGGAAGATAATCGCCGGGAGAATACACTCCGAAAAAGTGTCATTGGAAGGTCCATTTTCCAATTCAACGGACCGTCGCGACTTCGTTTAAATTTGTCACGCGCAGAGTAATTGTCGCCGTGACATAAGTAACGGTTAAAGCCAGTACGAAAACGTCGACAATACGATATACCTGCGAACCGCGAATTTAATGTTCGGCGTTACCGCCGGCCAGGGTTTCCCTTCAAAAACGATAAAACCGATAAAGCCCGTTGTCGATAGTCGAACGCTTCAACCCATGACCCGTTCTCGTTTTTCACGCCTTCCGAATTCTCGAGCACGCTCCGTCGGCGAGGAACGGATTTTTCGTAAAGCGACTAGCGAGAGTCGATTATCGCTAGAGTACATTTTGTTGGCACGGTATTTCCGGGAGCCAAGAAGTCGCTACTCTCGAGTCGACGCGTCGTCCAATCAGCGACTCATAAATACCGTTTAAGGTCGACACGGGGCTGCACGAGCGAACGGAAACGACCGTTGGAATCGCAATGTTCGACGTTCGACGCTCGACGTTATTGAGATCGTATAACCCGCGCTCGCCTTAAAAACGATAAACCCCAATATTCCCAGTTAGATACTCTCGCGTTCCGTTTCTTGTCTCGTCGTTTTTCCATCTTCGCCCGCTTGAACTTTCAATCCTACGGACCGGAATTATGCGCAGTGAATTATCTACGAACTTGCCACAACAAAATGAAGTCGATTCTTCGGTGACGATACGATCGCTATACAAATTCGTGACATTTTCCTGTGGAGCAGAGATAACTCCGTCGCCAAAATCCAGCAGTTGACTCTCGATCTTTTCCTTCTATCGGCCGTTGTCTCAATCCACCCGCAGTCGAGTCGCCCTTCTTTTCTATTCTTACACGCAAAGTCGAGAAAGTCTCCGTCTCTCTCTTCTTTCCTTCAAGACAGAATTACGTGAAGGTATTTCTCCGATACTGGAATCCGATAAGCCGTTTGTCGAAGGGAGTGGTCGCGGGAACGGCCAGGGAAAAATGCGATTGCGGCTAATTTAGAAAGTGTATCGACCTGAGTGCATTGTGACGTAACCATGGGACGTGCCGAAACCGATCGATTAAAGATGGTTACGGCGCTGGTTATGACGTTGGATGTCATTTATAGCGACGGTGCGATATCATAAGCTGGGATTAACGGACAATAATGGCGAGCGAAAGGTTTTCGTTTCATCAGAATTTTGTGTCGGAACGATCACGGAGCAGATAGATGCCGAGTTGAAGTTCGTGCCGATTCTGTCGCGTATCTATCTTGGAATCTCCACAGAGCAATGCGGAGGGTGTGAACGGAAAATCGACTGAATGTCGATGGAACGGCACGAAATATGTCGGGCTTCAATTTAACCGCGAACGCACAGCAATGCAACTGCCCAACCGCCGATTGAGTCGGAGTTGATATTTGATGCCGTAACGGGAACTCCGCTAACCGATAATTCCTGTAATCGACCGATACGTCGGCATTGTGCACGTTTTGGCGACCGGCCGCGATTAGAACGGTAGAGCGGCGAGGAATAGCATTGAGATTCGATAAATAACGGAATTGCCCCATTAACGCGACAGTTTGTCTACCTTGATTATTTGGAGATAGATTATTTATTATGCGCCACCGATAAATCGTGAATAAATCGCACACCAAAGTGAACCGGCATCAGCGCTATTTGCATTACATATGCATGAAGATTAAAGACCACAAATTATATCGTTGGCCCGAATAAATAATTGCTCCCCGGGATCCGTATCCCTATACAGATATAATTATACCGGCAAACTCGTCGATATCCCTTATATATGTTATACTATAGGTACATATTAGGTAGCGCGCGATTGCACGCAAGTTGATGTAGTTGCAAAATTACACGTGTCATTATCCGTACAATGGGAAGGCGAGGAGGAGAGTAGAGGGACAAAAGAAAAGGCCTTGCTTCCGTGACGGCAGAGGAGAGCGGAGGACGTATCATTAAGGCCGCCGTGGGTACCGGCGACTGAGAATTTCGCAAGGGAGAGAAATTGCCGAGTTGCGCCGGGATAATGAATTGGTGATCAACGACTCGGCGAAAATTAACCGTTTAAATGGAAAGTCTTTTGCACCGTGCTGCCTGCAAAAATTGGTCTCGCCTTGTGGCGCGGGCGCTAATGCTTGACTCGACTGAACTACTTGCACGATATGAGGCTCGTTATTCATCGAAGAAATCGGCCGATTCCGACGCTACGGGGATCTTATTAGCGGCGGAGGGGGTGACAGACTTCCCCAAGTAAAGCATCCAGAAGCGCGCGCGATCGATGAAGGGAATCTAATGTGGGGCTCTTTCAAGTTATTTATGGACGCCGTTTCGATAACCGCAGGTTATTGCACCCTGCGATATCAGCATTGTTCACTAACAGATATGTGTCATACGTGATGAATGCAAGCTTTTTGTTTGCGGTTCTGCCCAATTCCCGCTTTCACACCCTCTACTCTCCAGCAGCGTAATACGATTGATTTCATAGACCGATTTGATTAATCTCTGACGCGTTCTAAAAATGTTTTTCGAGTATACAAAATCGAACATCGGTACTCTCGGTTGTACATAAACGTCAAACTGCGCTTGTCAATTATTTCGTACAGCGTAAGAAGAATTGCGATTTTCGGATTAACTATTTTTCCTCTTCTTCTGCTCTGTGAAAATGTTGTCGACGCCGGACGGATTGTCGAAATGATGTCGGATGACACGCGCAAAGGGCGGTAATTGATAGCGTGGATAGTGAGCGGGTTACAGAATTTTTATCCGGCAAGCCTTTCGCTACGCACTCGCCATTTAATCGCGTCAGTTCACTGCTGATGGGCATTACGAAAGAACGCAACGCGTTAATACGTGAGCGAGTGCGACCAATTTTCCGATAAAAAGTGTCGGGCCATGCGTTGCCGGTGAAAATGTGCGTTATAATCTTGCCGCAATTCTGTGGGACAAGAAGCATGAACGTGAGACGGGCGACGCTAGGACACTTTCTTTATGAAAATCTGCTGGAGATATATTTCGTCACTGTTCGCCAGTTTTTATGGCTCGACGAGCCTTTGGCATGTTCGGGAGAGAGCCAATTGAGATTTTGCTTGCTTGCTTATGGAGCATCGTGCGATGAAAGCGTATCTGCAAAAACAGGATGGGCTCTCAATGGATCTTACTTCATCTCTACTTACTTATTGCTACTTGTGCGTTTTTTCACGCAATTCACGCTCGGTTCCTTTGTAGGTTTGTTTTTATTTACTGTGACGTATTTGAAGTACTTTCCATTTTTAAGTATGCAGTATCAAGGCTCGCGTGATTTTAGCGAGTATTACGTACGGTAAAATTAAACTTTGAGAAAACAAACACGTTAATCGGAAATCCGACATTACGCGCAGCGTGGCAAACCGGGCGAAAGAAATGTACAGCAATGCTCTACTCTACCAACACGCATGTACGGTGTACTATCTACATTTGGTTTCGTTTCTCCTGCCGATAATATGTAATGAATGGCATAATTAACTCCCTGACTAATCAGATGCCTGCTAATTAATGAACTCGGCGTTGCACTATTACCCCCTACAACAGCCTAGTAACGAAACGAGCGTATCATGTTCGTTCAGAAAATTGTCCGACCCGCAAAATTCCCAAGACCGCTTACGCGAATTCGGCGTAAAAATTTCGCGAAACTTGCACCGCCGGCAGAGCGGGAAAAGAAGGGTCCAACCCAATTCCATCCCTCCTTAGAGTACCTTAATAAAATTGCACTACCAGACATGTTTTTTTTTTACTTCGCATTTGATAAACTGCGATGCACCGCATTATGGGATACATTGAACAGCACGGAACCATGTTATTTCCGTACTTTCATCAAGCGGCATTTGCAAACATCCACTCATCTGTTATCCTCCCAATCTCCAACGTTTTCAGTCATGCGCGATTATCGACACACAGTGTGGACGAGCGACTTGAAATTCCTGGATTGACGCACGTATGAAAGCAAATGTCATTTAGATACATAATAGATCGACGACCGGCCATTGTCGTGTAAATTATTGGTGTCCTCCAGCCCTGACGCCTCGGCACGTGCATCTCGAGAAGCACGATCGCCGTCGAGTGACAAAGTGACACGTACTCGCGCCGTTTTGTCAGCGACCTGTCACATCGATGTATGGGGTGCTTCGTGTAAGTGTCGTCACGGAATTTCAATGCTCTACCTGGCACCGCAACGAATTGCTTCCGACTAAATGCCTCATATTTTTTGACGCAACATTTTTACACCGAGCCGTAGGCTTGCCGAATTGAAAGTTCCCTCCGTGTCAATTTACTTTTTCGCCGATTGGACCCGTCACTGCATTTTTACCTCATTACAGTTTTTATTTGGAAACTGGCAACGCCGTCTATTGCAGCCGACACGATATTTTTGCGTTTTCGTATATGAAATATTTTTGCTAACGGTTCTTTATTTAGCAAGAGGAAAATTAAATTCCCGGCCTTTATTGGCGTAACGTGCGTGAACGCAGCTTGGCAGATAGGTAGTTAACCGTATTGGTGCACATGTACTTAGGCACGTTGCCTCGAATATGACGGTCACGTATACCTCAGTGCAGCGAGTACATGAGTCGACAGTACATATTTGCTAGGTGCAAGAATCTACTACTAAGAATTAATAGCCGTTGTCGTATCGTGGCTGCACATGACTTCCTTGAGAATACTCATCCGACGTTGGAACGTCACTGTAGATTGCACTGTCTGCAAAGGAATGCTGGGCACATATGTTCAGCCATGAGTCGGTCCCGCGAAAAGTTTGCGCGCCATTATACGTGGAGTGTGATTGGGGTCCTCGCTTTTACGTACTTGGCGGGTCTCATTATTTCGCTAATGAATCGCCGCGTCGCATTTATGGAATTGCACGCTCGTAAACGGGAACGGATTTTTACGACTCACAGAGTTTTGAGAGGATTGTGTCCGTAGGTGAAGCGTGTTATTTCATGGGATCGCTTGAGTCAAGCAGGTTTTTTCGAGACGGGCCCGTACGTTCGTTCGAATTCGTTTACAAATCCCTCCCGAAATCGGCTTGGGCGCGGGTGCGAATTCTTGGGAATCCGAAAGTTGCATTGCCGGCCGAAATTCGCGCGCCACTCCATCCGCGAAATTCGTTATCAACATTGACGGTCGACGAGTAAATTGACGGGCTTTTGCCCGCTACACCCCGCGCTTCAACCCCAGCGAGATTCAAACGCAAATTCGAACGCAAATTGACACTCGAAAATTCAAGCACCCGCCCGTATCCGTACTTGAATGCCGTGGAGACGCTAAAAGTCGGCGCAACGCCCGCCCACCACCCTCTTTGCACAGGATATCGCGCTTTACGAGGGACTCTCGAAATCTCGTTCCATGATGACGATGTCTCGCGTCCTTGCTTGCGTTCTGTCTTGCGTTCTGTCTTACGTTCTGCCTTGCCTTCTGCCTTGCCTTCTGCCTCCCCTCGAAACGGCCCGCCGTAGCTCGTCTTCTCGAGAGGATCGTCGCTTTGTTTTACGTCCAGCGCGTATAGATATACAGGACAGGATGTGTGCGCCGGAATATCAGCAGCGCGGATGCTAGTTTGCCGAGTGAAATCGGACGTCGCGGATGTTCAGTCGACGGCGTCCGCTCGCAAACATGTCCGAAAAGTTTCAAGACGTTTCTCGAGATCGTATGTTTATGAAGCGACTCGAACCACCTGACGGTACCGTTGCTTATCGCACTCCGTATTCGCGAACTTTGACTCCCGTCAATTAGTTGACGCACGTTTTATTTTATTAAACGAAAAAACAGAGAAATATTGACCTTCGCAGTTGAAATTTAAATGAGTGCAAGAGCGCAGAGTATGTAGACTCACCTGCACGTAAGGCAAATCTCGTACACACGTATATAAGTCACGTACGCGTTGTGCCAAGAGAACCTGAATCTGCTTAACTCCCAACACGACTTCCGTTCGCGCAAACACACTCGCCACGTTTCAAGACGCTCCCGCTGGTGGATCGTGCCTTTATAAGGACTCTCAAAATCATGTCGATTTTGTCATTAACGCGGGTTCACGCCAGTTGTTACAGATATGTTCGGTTGGAGGGAGGCATAATTATCGCACTCTATGGCGATCCCCAGTCTACGAGGTGATGGTATTATTACGGGGCGAACCACCTATCCCAATGGTTATCTCCATCCAGCACTCCCACCACTTTCCCGTTTTGTCCCCACACACCTGTTTCTCTTAACCAATTTCATCTGGCAATAATATACCGGTGCGGTGTAGCATCGTGGATTCACTTTGCTCCCTCTTCGTACCCCTCCACGAGGAACTTTGTTTTCTCCTTTCAAATCCACCACCCACTTGGGTCCCCACCGTCTTCCCGTTTTGCCATATTCCAGTTTTCTTCGGTTTCTCCTACTTATTTGCCTACGGATATCTATGCATATATATCTCCGTACGTGCAGAGTCAGCCGCGAGTGCGCTTACGTTTTCCTGCCGGATTTTCGGTCCTCTGCCTTTATGACGCCGTTGCCACCGGGTCTCTCTGTTTCCCGTTTATTCTTGGCCTCTGTGTGTCAGGTGGCGAGAGCGAGAAAGAAAGAGAGAGAGAGAGAGAGAGAGAGATGAGTCTGTATGGGCTCTGATCGATTACGTGCCGAGCGATTGACTCGATTTCACTCGATCGCACCGGTATAGCTTTTCAAGTAAATAGAATTTTATACGTCTGGGATATACGGTCGATTATAGCTTCCCGCGGCTTAAGGGTAAGACATTTGGGTCTTCGGACCCGCACCGGAATTATTGAATCCATTGATTGAATTACTCTTTGTTTTTGCCGATCGAAGCTTTAGCGCTGATCTCGCTCCGACATTCATTAGAAGGGCAGATTTTCGATAAGCGGGAAAAAGTCGGGAGTGCTTCTGTGAAGAATAAGAAAACGCACGCGGTACGTATCGCTTTGCCAACGGAAAAAATGGGCATTCTTACCGCTTCGTTTTGTAACTTAAATCTTCGTTTCTCTTTAAAGGAGCAACCGAGCGAAAAGTTCGAAAACTCTGTATACCTTGGAAAGGAAATAAATTGTGCGGCGATGCACCTAGTTTAAATTTCGTGCCACGCCCGCAACGTCGCTCACAGCGCGCAACTTCCAGCCAAGTTAGATTCGATTCTTCGAGCAAATTTGTTTCTGCCACCGGGTTCGTTTTTGTGTCCGCCGTGTAGTCAGATTATACTGTGAACGCCACGTCGCATGAAATGAATCCGATAGCGCGCACCTGTTTCTACGGCGAAGTTACGGGGGTGATTACAGAAAAATTGGATGCTCTGCAATTAGTTTTCGACTCGGGCGTCAAATTGGCTAAGCCAATTTGCCGAAATTTCGTCAAACGCCCTGCTTCCCAACGACACAGACTTCCTTTTTTATTCGCTATTTTCAACAGAAGTTGGCGGTGCTTTTTCCGCGGAATAATATGTTGCGCATAAAACACTGTCAAAACTATGTATTTTAGTAAGCGTCGGACGCTTTTTTTATGCGTCTCGGCGGGAGCAACAGGCAAGCAATTTTCATACGTTTTAGCTGGACAAGTTTAATTTAAAACCCCCGCTGACTTTTTACACTTTCGCGGACGACTACTTCGTACGATTGGTCACGAAGCGCGATATTGTTCATTCATGTATGCGCGGTAAAAAGAAGTCAATACTCGTATTCGTCTGATGGAAATTTATAACGGTAGAAATTAAAGTACATTGGACGCCCGACTCATCCATATTCATGTCGCAATATTTGCTCGATCCTACACGGTTTCCTTAACGAAACGCGGAAAACGGCCGGAATACACATATATTGGAACGGAGTAGTAGAGACGTAAAACTCCAGCGCCGCGATAGAATTGCGACACTGCGGGCTTTAGTCTTTAAAAACTGTCCATCAGAATATCGTGCAACCGGGGTCGTACGGTCGTGTCGGAAAAAGGAAACGAAAGAGTCAATAAATCCCGCACGTAATCAAGCCGATACCGCAAGAACGCTCTTGCACTCACCGAACTCAATCGACATTAATATCGAATTAGTCGACGATCGAATTCACAGTGAAGATTCTACGTCTCTGGAGGGGAACGAAACTGCGGAACTTCTGATCGTCGCCAGTTAGCTTTCATTGTCGTTGAGAGAGGGTGGCTGGTGTAGAGAGAAGTAGGAAGCGGGAGAGAGAGAGAAACAGAATGCAAGAGAAGGACCACGGTAAGCGAAAGTTAAGAAGAGAATTCGAGGTAGGTGTTAAAGGGAAGAAGGATGTAAGCGCGTGAAAAACGAAGGATGGTCGGAACGGAATGGGATATCCGATACGCGAGTTCCCCAGAATCCGGTCGATTTTACGGATCACTGCCTTCTTCATCGTTGCACATCGAGACAAAGGGGTCTCCGTATCCTCTCTCTGTCCAACGGAGATTCCCCTTTGCCCATCCTCCGTAACGTGTAAATTTAATCGAGAGTACGCTCCCGACATCCCGCAAACCGTTCGTCGGAGCGTATCCAGTCGCCCACGACGCTGGAACGACGAGTCGACTGAGCTATGTGCAATGAAACTACTTTGCGCGGAAGAACAAGGACCAACCGTCGCGAATTATTAAAGCAAGAGTCGACCGAAGATAACGCACGGGATGAGAACGGTCGCGTGTACAGGCGAGGAAAAGAAAGTGCGAAACGAGTATGTGCTCGTAAAAATTAAAGTAGCGTAACTCAGTCGTGAAACACGTGCTGCAAATGTAACGTGCTGCAAATGTAACGTGCTTGCTTCACAGGAGTCACGGTTGTGTGCAATCGGATACTCGTAAATATTCCTCGCTCTTGAAGGAACGGAAATGTTTACTGTACATGCAAACAGCGTGTCCAGATAATATTATCCAATTATTATATGTTCCACGTATGCTCCGCATTTTATATGGCCGATGCAATCGACAAAGGCGGAATCGTCGACGAAACTGCTTTCCGACCGAAAACGATTAGCGCTACATGAAGTTAATGACCGAATTTTAACTGTTATCGCGGAAAGGCACCGCGTTGCGTTAATAGTACAGCGATTGCGCTACCTTCGTCCGGTTTACAAGCCCATGTTTATGCAGTCAATAGCTGCGTTAAAATAGTACGCCACCGAATAATCGCTCCTGAAGTTTGACGGAATCAATGGCAGTTCTTGAACATTAACCGCACTCCGTGTGCCTGAAGTACATTTTGTGCGATAAGCAGTTTTAAGCGGGCAACTCTTGTACGAGCGGCTTAATCCTCATTGGTACCCCCTCCGCGAAGGTCGAGTGCGAAATTTTGGCACGAGAATATCGGGACGGGCACCAACAGGGGGCAACTGCGCGGAGAATAACGGGAAGGTTCTAGCACGCGACTTTATTATAATGCTGTACGGAAATCGTAAAACGAACCAGAATCAGGCTGAGTTTACGATGGAAATGAATGTCCCTACCTTTTCCAATTTCACCTAGCGGTGGCGTGCGCTCGTGCGGCCACGGAGCGAGTATATTAAATTTTACTCCCGTAACGAGGTAGTTTCAAACGGTCGCTGTTGTGCCAATAACTTTTTGATACGCGAAATCGCGTATGCAAATCTTTATGAATTCGATATGGCGCGCGTGCATTTACCTTACTTGAGTGGTGTATCGATTCGGATCGAATTAAATTATTGAATGTCACAGCCCACGGCGCGCGGGACTCGCGGAAAGTCAATATTTATTTTTACTCACCGCGGTTTCTTTCCTGCTGACCCGAGCGGCGAGCAAATTAAACATGCGAAAAAGATCATGCAGACGCGCATCATCGATCAAACCCTACCCATTTGTACAGGACACGCGTGCATACGCCTGTGCCGCTCACAATTATGGCAAACGAGCGTGATGGATCAAAAATCTGTAATCTAAGTAAGAGACTTTCACTTCGCATGTCATCGTAACGATTACTAGTAGACACGACACAATTTCCAACTATCTATGCAGTTGCCATTCATTTAAATGATGAGATCGATTTATTAACTCTAGTACGGAACTATCAATTTTCAGTGAATAATGCTACATGTTTTATTTGACTCTAATAAACAAACTTTTCTATATAAACTACATAGAACCGGCAAAAATTTAAGTTATCTATGCAGTTACGATTCATTTAAATGATGAGATCGAATTATTAACTGCAGTACCGAACTATCATTTTTGGGTATAATAATACCCGACGTTTTATTTTACTGTATTAAGCAAACTTTTCCACGTAAACTACGTAGAAATACCAAAAATTCCAGTTACTACGCAGTTGCGGTTCATTTAAATGATGAGAACGAATTATTAACTGTAGTACCGAACTATCATTTTTCGATATAATAATACTACACGTTTTATTTGACTGTAATAAGCAAACTTTTCTATGTAAACTACGTAGAAATGCCAAAAATTCCAGCTATCTACGCAGTTGCAATTCATTTCAATTATGAGAACGAATTATTAACTGCAGTACCGAACTATCATTTTTCGATATAATAATACTATACGTTTTATTTTACTGTAATAAGCAAGCTTTTCTATGTAAACTACATAGAAACGGCAAAAATTCCAGCTATCTATGCAGTTGCTATTCATTTAAATGATGAGATCGAATTATTAACTGTAGTACCGAACTATCATTTTTCGATATAATAATACTACACGTTTTATTTGACTGTAATAAGGAAACTTTTCTATGTAAACTACGTAGAAATGCCAAAAATTCCAGCTATCTACGCAGTTGCAATTCATTTCAATTATGAGAACGAATCATTAACTGCAGTACCGAACTATCATTTCTCGATATAATAATACTATACGTTTTATTTTACTGTAATAAGCAAACTTTTCTATGTAAACTACGTAGAAATGCCAAAAATTCCAGCTATCTACGCAGTTGCGATTCACTTAAATGATGAGATCGAATTACTAACTGCAATACCGAACTATCATTTTTCGATGTAACAGTACTACACGTTTTATTTTACTGTAATAAGCAAACTTTTCTATGTAAACTATATAAAAACAGCATAAATTCCAGCTATCTATACAGTTGCTATTCATTTAAATGATGAGAAGGAATTATAAACTGCAGTACCGAACTATCATTTTTCGATGTAATAATACTATACGTTTTATTTTACTGTAATAAGCAAGCTTTTCTATGTAAATTACATAGAAATGCCAAAAATTCCAGCTATCTACGCAGTTGCTATTCATTTAAATTATGAGATCGAATTATTAACTGTAGTACCGAACTATCATTTTTCGATATAATAATACTATACGTTTTATTTTACTGTAATAAGCAAGCTTTTCTATGTAAACTACATAGAAACGGCAAAAATTCCAGCTATCTATGCAGTTGCTATTCATTTAAATGATGAGATCGAATTATTAACTGTAGTACCGAACTATCATTTTTCGATATAATAATACTACACGTTTTATTTGACTGTAATAAGGAAACTTTTCTATGTAAACTACGTAGAAATGCCAAAAAAGCTATCTACGCAGTTGCAATTCATTTCAATTATGAGAACGAATCATTAACTGCAGTACCGAACTATCATTTTTCGATATAATAATACTATACGTTTTATTTTACTGTAATAAGCAAACTTTTCTATGTAAACTACGTAGAAATGCCAAAAATTCCAGCTATCTACGCAGTTGCGATTCACTTAAATGATGAATCGAATTACTAACTGCAATACCTAACTATCATTTTTCGATGTAACATTACTACACGTTTTATTTTACTGTAATAAGCAAACTTTTCTATGTAAACTATATAAAAACAGCATAAATTCCAGCTATCTATACAGTTGCTATTCATTTAAATGATGAGGAGGAATTATAAACTGCAGTACCGAACTATCATTTTTCGATGTAATAATACTATACGTTTTATTTTACTGTAATAAGCAAGCTTTTCTATGTAAATTACATAGAAATGCCAAAAATTCCAGCTATCTACGCAGTTGCTATTCATTTAAATTATGAGATCGAATTATTAACTGTAGTACCGAACTATCATTTTTCGATATAATAATACTACACGTTTTATTTGACTGTAATAAGCAAACTTTTCTATGTAAACTACGTAGAAATGCCAAAAATTCCAGCTATCTACGCAGTTGCAATTCATTTCAATTATGAGAACGAATTATTAACTGCAGTACCGAACTATCATTTTTCGATGTAATAATACTACACGTTTTATTTGACTGTAATAAGCAAACTTTTCTATGTAAACTACGTAGAAATGCCAAAAATTCCAGCTATCTACGCAGTTGCAATTCATTTCAATTATGAGAACGAATTACTAACTGCAGTACCGAACTATCATTTTTCGATATAATAATATTACACGTTTTATTTTACTGTAATAAGCAAACTTTTCTATGTAAACTACATAAAAACAGCACAAATTCCAGCTATATCTGCAGTTGCTATTCATTTAAATGATGAGAGGGAATTATAAACTGCAGTACCGAACTATCATTTTTCGGTACAATAATACTACACGTTTTATTTTACTGTAATAAGCAAACTTTTGTATGTAACCTTCGTAGAAACGGCAAAAATTCCAGTTATCTATGCAGTTGCAATTTATTTCAATTACGAGAACAAATTACTAACTGCAGTACTGAACTACCGTTTCTCAATATAATAATACTACGCGTTTTATTTTAGTATAATAAGAAAACTTTTCTATATGAACTACATAATAAATTATTAATATAACCAGCATTTTTACACGGCTGTTGCTATCTATGGACTATTAAATACGTTGTGCTAGTAAAAATGCAAAGTTTCTCAAGGAACAGATGCTTAACTTCCTATATATGTAGGTTATACCAGAGTCATAGTCCAGTTGCGATCCTACTGGCTCTGATATAATCTGCTTGAGCTCTTAACACATTAAAAAAAATCGGGTTACTATAGAGATATTGCCCCCACTCGCCAAGCGGTTAATCCCTTTACGGACGCATTCAAGCCAACGTACTGAATCCTCGATGTACGTAATCGGCAAATTAGTCTTTCCTGCAACTTTAGTTTCTCTACAATTCACCGAGCTACGTATTAGCACTGACACGTTGGACGTCTTGTGCAACTGACGGCTTATGGCCATCATTTGGCTTTTTTCTCCTCCTAGCCTTTGAACTGACATTCGCAACTTTTTATTGAGTGGCGTGATAAATTTGGTCTTCATTACTTTCCTAGTTTTCTCTTAATTTGCTGAAGGATAAGAATTCGTTCTGCTGTAGCAACACTGTATCGTTTCTTTGCACCCAGCAAATGTGTAGCATGTTGGCTACGCGGAGCTGATAATTAATTGAAAAGTGTCGGAATGTCAAGATGGGAAACCGGATGTCGAGCGGATGCAGGTGTCAGCCGAGCATTCATATCTCTAAGTAACGGAAACTGAATGTTTCTATGTATCGTCGTTTCATTGCAACTAACAGTTTATCCTGCGGTATGTCATTATAAATGGAACGCACCTTGGTGTTACTGATCGAGGGTCCCAAGAGTCAGATGCACGCGATCGTCTGATTCCTGGTACAGGAATTAGATTTCCGGTGTGACTGTCTATTCATTTTCCTTTAAAACTGCGACTATCGGCTTTGTAACAGAATCATGCGTCGCGCATTCGCTCGTACGGCCCCTGTATTGTGCTGTGTTAATTAAAAGCTTACCCGTTGTTCATGGAAACCACTGAAGTCGTCCCAACGAAGCGGTGTAAATTACTTCTGCTTTTAAGTATGTTGCCTGTATAGTGGCTGAGCCACGAAGCCATCTGCGCACGAGCAATAATTTACTTCGTGTTACTTGCCGGTCGTTCGCCAGAAAGTATCGTCAGTAAAGTTCGTCAATCGTGCACTTCTCGATTTAATACTCTGCTGCATTGGCGTAAGATGCAATTTTACCGTTTTTTCATACGCAATTGAAAATAGAAGCGAACTCAATACTCGCGAAGAAATGTGAGCGGTGAGGAGAAGACGAGAGAAGATGAAAAGAAGACGGTGCTTTGCATTGGTATCGGATAAACGCGAACGACATCGCATAAATTTGGAGCATGTATCTCCGTTTGTCATACAAATGGGGTAAATTGTCGGGCGTAAACGATAACTTACGATGCGGTACGGAAGAAATTCTAGGTGATTGGAGTTGCTCTGAACGAGAAGCGTCGGGTATCGATCCGATGAATCGGTAGATTAACACTTTGACTGCCAAGCGTATTTTGTTGTATTAGAACGGCGATGCTGTGAAATACTACAGCGTTTGCCTGAATTATGCAAAATGTAAATAATGTGCATGTATTGGAAACCAAAGGATCGCATCACTATTCTAACAATAACTGCATTTATAAGATAATTATTGCTACCCATTGCGAATATTTTGGATCTTCAGTAAAATCTCTTGCGCCGGTCACCGGTGACCACCGTGGCGGTCAAAGTGTTAAGAAATGACGTAAAGCGTAACGCAAACCTGGACGCGGCTGCTGTTTATTTTTGCGAATGACTATCGCCGGAGGTGAACGTATTGATCATTTAGTTTTGTTCTTCAAGCGTGCAATGGCGCCAAGTAACAACGACCTTTCCGCACGCATAACCATTGAATACTTGCGTCACGGGGAGCGAAAAAACGCGTGCTGGTTATAAAACGCGAACGGTAATTACTTACACACTTCGGTGATTTGGCAGTTTAGAAATTGCCTTTTACCTGACGTTCCGCTACGCGCACCCATTCAAAATCCGTCAAGATGATAATTAATTAGATTTTGCCACGTGAGCGGTACAAACGCGAAACAAAACGCGCTTTTGATCAATCAAGGAAGACCTCATTTAGGAGCCGCTTTTTAACGAAGTGCATCGGAAACATTAATGAAAGAGGTGCACTCGAGTGCTCGACAAAGTTTCAGTAACCAACTACTTTAGTAATTGATGCGAGTAGAAAGAAAAAGGGTAGAAAGAAAAAGTTCTCCCCTTTACCATCGAAGTACTTACCCTTAATATACAAGTAATACAGCATAGAACAGTGAATGACTTTAGAACAATATTAATAAAGTCGGATCAAAGTAACCTCGGTCTTGCTTAACGTACTTAAGTAATGTAAAATGAATTCTCCTGTAATAGTTCCTTTTGTCAGTGTGCCCGCATTTTCGCGGCGACTTCGGTCAGATGTACCTACATACATGGACGTTGGACGTGCCACATAAAGTGTATAGAAGCTGTCCACTGTTAAAACATTCCTGTTCGACAGTATGACTCCAGGCTTTGATCCGTTAGATATTTAGTGCCGGCTATATCTCAGAAACATCTGTGGCTGAGTAACACTACTAGATTGGGGTAGGTTCGTGTGCCGCCGTGGTACTTCTTCTCTCAGGAGTTTATTCGTTTGTCCGATCGCAACCTCTCGTCGACCGAGAGGCTCCTTTGATTCCTCTCGTAACTTTGCTCTCACGTAATTCCCTTTGTTATCGTTATCCGACTCAGTATAGATACTGCTCCACGTTCAACCTCTTATTCCGGAATCACGTAATAATGACGTTTGGAAGAAGGACATGTTTGGCGTTTAATGCGGCGAGTGTTCGGAAATTCGGGTCCAAATTGCGCAGTCCAAATGTTTGGATTGAATCGGCGCTGCAAGTGGTTTTCGACGGGTCGCTCGCACTCTCGATCAAAGTGGCGTTCTCTTGTCGGTGAAAGTTCGGGAATAATTTGTTTCAGACGGAACTCTTTCTCTTCCCGTCGTGTAATTTCCTTCCGTACTCTTTAACGTACCGATATAATTACGGTTCCATTCATCTTGGCACGATGGAATAGATACTTTGTACGAGGTAACGGAATATGATGGTATTTATAAGTAGGATACGTCGGATATTTAGCATCGATGATATCCCAGGAACATCTGTGACACAGTAAGCAGTGGCCGTATTGAGCCAGGACGATGAGTCAGGATAAAGTACCCTCTCTTTCCATTTGTTCATTGGTTCGATCATTGAGATCCCCCTCGGCCGCATGTTTCCATGAGCTCTTCTGTTGCTGAAGATCTCTCAGTTATATCAATCAGAGATATTCTCGCGTCGCTGTCGACGGATAAGGGGAATCATTAAAACAGTATGAAAAGTGGTTGATCGGACTAAGAACAGAACGCGGTTAAGGGGTAAAGGAGGTGATTGGATGGAGAAGGGAAAGAATAGGAATTGCAAAATGTACTGGGCAAAGAAATGGCTGAAGAAATATCCGTGTTATGCAATGTCGAGACAGGATAGCGGGGTCGAGTTTCTCGTTTTGTCCCATGACTCATTCTTACGCGACGCTTACCCAGAAGAATACTTTACCAGTTGGAGAACCCTCTAAAGAAACGGTGGTTCCCCTTTTGCTTTCCTTCTCTTCCCGCCCTTCGTCTCTCTTCCTCTCATTTGCTGTCTCCTATCCCTGTGTTCCTTATTCTGCTACATCTCCCTCTATGGCAGTTCCTCTTATACGCCGCTCTTTCTTTTTTCCTCTCGTCGTTTCTCCATCCAGACCCATCCTCCACCCCTGATCCAAATGCTTTTCTATCCTCCTGCGCACCAGCCCCTTTAAATTCACCGTACTCGCCGTCCCGTTTCATCTCCGTGGCGAGAATTTTCTGACGCAACAGATTTCGAAGGGTGCGGCGACTTACGGTCCCCTTAATAATGTAGGCTGAAGAAGATCTTTCACTTTAACGCATTGAACTCTACATCACATGGAAATTTGTGACTTCTGTTTTCTGTCTTAGGATGCGACGCCAACCAGAATCAGATGACGGGCATAAGATTATTGACACGCTCGTTATCTAACAGTCGATGATAGTATCTTGGGCTCGTTTATTTTTTTCCTATATTTTAAACTGTACCTCTGTAGCTTTTGCAAGTTTTGTACTTCTGCTTGCAAATATTAGGTCTACCGGAAACTTTCGTCCGTTTTCGTATTAAAAGAAAATAATACATTTTTAATATACAATACTGAGATAGAGAAATCATTGTTTCAGCACATTTAGAAAAGTGCGTACGTAGAAATGCAGTGGTAGATAGAGGCAACCATATACGTTTTAAACGAACATATTCACACATGCTGAAACTTGAGTTTATATTTCGGACAGAACTTTCCGGTAAACCTAATATCCCAATTTCTTTACATTCTCTTCTATACTGCATAGCGCGAGTTTTTCATGTGGTTTCAGTTGTTCCGATCTCTTCTGAATCATCTGTTGAAAATGCTGCACCCCATTGCCGATTATTCATTTAATATACCACTAGTATTTTCAGCCGTTTTTCAAATGCAGCTTAAACTGTACTGAAATTTATGATCAGAAAAAGTCGTCAAACGGTCGAGAAGTCGTATTTCTTTCTGGCATCTGGCAACACATTACCGAATTTTATGTGACAGTAAAAGATGCTAAGAAAGGCAAATTGTACGCATGCCAGTTTTATGATGGAGAAAAGTAGGATCGCGTAGAGGCACCGGTCCATCGTTGAAATCGTCAATTCTGCTACCCTCGCCCTTTCGTCATCCGACGAAACAGGAACATCCGCCCGGAGGTGCTGCAAGCATACGTCCCGCAAACTTTCAGCCGTCCTTCTGCTCTGCACACAATATCTTAAGGTATCGCCATGAAAGTTTACATAACGGACAACGTTAAATCTTCCGTTGCGTTTTGTTCCGAGAAAGCGAAAGAAACCGATCGAAAAATACAGAAACGTCGACTGTTTACAAATATCTTCGTAACAGATTGATAAATCGCATTTTCTCGTATCGGGGGTATTTCTTCCGGCAACCGGCAAGCACTTTCAACCAACTTGGAGCAAGGTGTGTCATTTTTTTTGTGAGAGTATCAGAAGAAAGAGAGTTTCTGAAACGTCCCTAACTTCGATGCGCTCAGCTATCCGAACAAAGCTCGAAATAGGTACCCCGGTAGTACAAAAATACCGAGCCGGATCGATATGCTAAATAATAAAGCGGCGAGCGTTGATACGAGTCCACAGAGGGGAGCGGACGTGGGGAGAGAACCAATAAGGGGTTGTGCCTTGGCAGACTAAAGATAGACAAGCTGCTTGCACCGACTCTCTGCGTCACTTGCCACGAACCTCAACGTTATCTTTTTCGTCGGCTAGCAGGGAAGTCCTAAAAGTTGCGAACCGTATTAGCGGGCCGGTATCCTCTGAGGCTTCGCCAAATCACTTCGAACTTTCATTATCTACGCCAGCGTACTAAAGACTCTCCCCGACTTCACAGTATTACGTTAATTCATCGACCCCTATACAGTTCTTTGGAGCATCCGCTACAGTCCATTCGTCCGCATATACAGTTCGTTATCGGTCGGATATTTCAAAGTTAATCACAGCGATAATTACGTGATGTGTACACGGTCTCGTTATTGTAGTTCGAAAGTTTTGCCACACGGCAAAGTACTACTTATCACGCGTTTAATTGTCCGTCGTTGTTTACTAAATCTCTTGGAGCTTGCAGAGAGTGTAGAGACGAACGTTGCGAATCGGTGAGTTATAGGAAACTAAGTTCAACGCTTTCGGCGTTACCACACGCTCCGATCGATCCGTTCTCGACGAATCGGCGAAGCGACGCGGGCAAGTCGTTACCCTGTAATGGAACCATTAATCTGTACAAGGAAACAATCATTGGAAGATGCGCACGACTTTTGATAGCCGGTGGAAAGAGGATCGATAACACTTCTGGAAAGACAGATGCCGTCAAGGCATCCGAATTAAGTTGAGAATTTAACGCGCGGATCGATTTACGGACAAAATTAGACGACGTTTCATTTACCGGCACGACAGCCAAGGCACATTGATCGATGGCCGGCCAGTAGAAAAAGCAATGCGAAGCCGCGGAATATAGCAGCGAAGAGAAGGATAGATCGGGAAAAAGGAAAAGTGATAAATGGAAGATCAAATCTTTCTTGAACTCGTGCCAATTTGATTGTCTCCTTTTCGCTCTTTCCTCCGGGGCAGATCTGTCTTTTCCAGTTAAGCTGGCAGCAGACCCCGTTCTCTCTCTCACTCGTTCTGCTCGTATAACGCTAATACTGTCGCAGAATCAACGGCTACATGTCATTTAAACTGCCACTTTACTTTCTACTTGGACGGCTTGAAATTGTATTATTGGTTCACTCGACAGGCGCTGCCTAAAATAAGATGCTGAAATATTTATTCGTATTGGGAGGGAAGGAAGGAGTGCTCCAATTATAATTTCTCACTATTCAATAGCCCGACAGCTTAACGTCTAAAAAGCCGCATACACTTTTCGCAAAATAGACAGCGCATCGGAAAATTGCATAAAATTGTGCGACACTCATAGCGGCGAACGGCTTGAATAGACGGACGGAAGTAATTAGTGGCGAATAACCTGAGAGAGAATTTTCTCACCTTGCCAGTTGTAAAAGTACCTCGTGTCTTTGCATACATTCGTCATCTTAACGAAGTCAAGAGTTAACATATTCCTACACTCCTGTTCCGCCTCTTCGCGTTTTATCGCTCTTTCAAGTTACTTCTCCCCTAACAATCTTTCGTTTTACCAGTTTCGCTACCCTTCCCCTTTTTCATTGTATCGCTAACAGGGTCGATAATCTTCTTTATCCTGTCCCCATGCTCGTAATCGTGACCAGACCGCCGGTCAGCCTCACCCTCCATCTCTCTCGGCGTTGTTCGTTTCCTATCAATATCGTTGACCCGATCGTTCTCATAAACGTTCCATTTCTGTCGACACGTAGTCGACACCCTTTCTCCAGCGCTGCTGAGGCAATAACAGTTAGCAGGGGACGACATGGGGGTAGGGCTGGTTGGACACGGCAGACAGAACGTGGTAACTCGACTGATACCGATGGTTTTGCGATCTTTGCTCGGCAAACATATCCGTCGCCCCCGCCGGAGTCTTCCCCTGCCTCTCTGCTCGGGTTCTCCGTAATCGTTACTTTCCCACTGTCGCAGCGTCAATCTTGTCAGGCGTACTAGATAACGTCCTATCGGATTCAGTTTATCTGAGATAATAGCAGCTTGTCGGAAGACACGGTGACGGTGAACAGACAGGAAGACACGGCATCGGACACGGCCTGCACGGCGGACAGGGCGTCGTACACGGCTGCGGCGGGCAAATCCTCGACTTATCAGTGATACCCGTGCTAACCGCACCTCTACCACGTTTAGCCAGTCTCAACATTTCCAACAGTTTCAGCCGGTGAGCCTCTTGTTCGGCAGCGAAGCGTCGTGCCGCGTCTCCTCTTCTTCGCCTCTTCCGCTTCTTCTTCACCTTTCCGTCGTCTTCCAGTTTAAATTCGGCGCACCTGCAGATCAGCATCTCGCGATCGATCGGCGGCGGCAATATGGTCACACTTCCCCAGCATCCCGTTTGAAGTTGCTCGTTGGACAGCTCGCGAAACTGATATGGGTATTCTTTCTCGCCCTCTTCTCGTGCGTAAAAAGCTTTCCGGATGCAGTGAGGCGATTCCATTTCAGTTACCACGCAATCGCCCAGATAGCTGATACGTATGTAGATGGTGATCGTCGCCTCAGTCGGCTTGAGGTCCTCGTCCAGCAACGTGAAAATACCTCTCGTTGACCTTAACGGTTCGCAGACAATTAATTCGCATTGCATATTAAAGACGGGGCAAACCGCGTTAGTCAGATTCTGCGGGATCAGGTTTATGCGAACCGCTTGCGGTCGAAGAAAACGGCCAACGATGAGGTTAAAGCGCGCGGCGCTTTACCCTTTTAATGAACAGTCCGTTTACATCGCGACTCTAATTGTCAAGACCTGTAATCCTGCTTAAGTATACGGCAGAGAGAGTTCTGAATCGGGCGTACTAGACCGTCGCAATCGGCGCTTCGATCGTTAGTTTGGAAAGTCGCTTATCCTAATAACGTCGCCGCGAAACGTTGGCCAGTATGTAATGCAATTTTGCGGTTCGCAGCCTGTTGAAATATTAACAACCGTTGATATTATCGGACGATGAGCGTCCGCGTTCGGATTTATAATGAAAACGCGGGAAACGTGATGGAGCCTGCCGGTGATTCGCAATGTCCTCGGGACCAACGATTAGCGGTATTTTATTTGATGCGTCCGAACACAATGTTCGACGATGATGGAGTGAAATTCCCGTGCGTCGCTCGCAGGGGTTAATATTTTAAACGCAGCAAAGGCACGTTATACCGTCGGCTCCCAAAGGACTGGATATCGATCACGCGGATTATCGCATAATGAAATTTCTTACAGCATACACGACTGACCCCATAACGAAAAGAACACCCAATATATCTTGCACGGTAATAACCTTACTTTGAATAATCTTTCCGCTCAGTAGCCCCCCTCTCCGAATATATCAACATTATCCGCGCGATACTGCGCATACATATTACGAACGTGTTATCGGGACAGACAAGCGAAAACGAACTACCCGACTAAATGATAGATTTCGGTAATATCGCGCGATGCATACCTTGCGACGGGCTGCCGCTTATACTGCTTCGACAGATAACAATCCAAATCCCTTCTTTCCGTCAGTTCCTTGATGATCCCATTGAGGAGATCATCGACGCAGATGAGGGCGAATCCAACGGTCCGTGAAAGTTCCGCCTCCTGGTGCTTGCTGTTTTCCTTGCAAACGTGCAGTTGCAAGTCAACGTCAGCAATCGGTTTTTCCAGAGTGGCCTCCGGTACGGAAAAGACGACGGACCTGCCACCATAAAAATTTTCCGTCTCGAAGTTAGAGCCGCGGTAAGGGTAATAATCTTTCCGATGCGGTATCAGAGAGATCCACTCGTCATCCAACAGTCGGAACATCACGGTGGTCCTTTTTGAAAGAGCCTTGTCGAAGATCGTCGTCCATGGCACGTATAGCTACAAAATCGTCATTGCGGTGCGTGCCGTTGAAAAACCGTTGGCGATGCCGATTTTTTTTAACGTGAACAACGACAATCTCGACAACGAATAAATGTCGCGCATAAAGTATGACCGTAGCCATAAGTGGTGTGAGCACGCGGCGGGGCGGTACAATTGACGCGGACAAAATGAAAGTAGACTCGTCGCCGGTGCATATTTGTTAACGTCGGGCTTCCGTGGGCGCAGTAACGATTTGCAATTTCTCTTCGGCCACCGTGGCCCGCACCAGTCTCAGTTTTTTCCTTCCTCATAATTCAAGGAAATTTTCCCTGGCGTCGAGAAGTTCGCTGGGCGAGAGAGAAAAGCGTACCCTCGGCTTCCTCGCGATCTCTTAAACGCATTCGGACTGATTCGTAATCAAGCCGAGTTCGGAACGCGACCCGCCGTCGCGACTTTGGCAAACATATACAGACACACCGCAAACGGGACATGACATATCCGTCGGGAGGTATCTTTGTAAAATCAGCGAGGAAGCCGCGAATGGGATCGTGTAATCAACGTCATCCTAGAGCATCGTCAAATCTCGTGGCTGCTCTTTATAGACGGCGGTTTAGGACAAGCGAACTTACGTTCTCCACGGAGATCTCCAGCATCATTAGTCGCAGGTCGCTGGAAACGATTAAGGCAGACATCATCGGCGATTCCTGTTCTTCTTTAATTATTTCAACATATCTTCTTGGCTGGATTTGGTTAAGTTTACTCGGGAACAATTTGGAAGTGACAAGATCTAAAAATGGCAGGTTCCAGGTTACGTTATAACATCCTGCGCAGATCGTTTGCTGTTTAGCACGTTGAACGCCGCGGCGGTCATACCACCTTGATCAAAAAGTTTTAGGACCGGCCGCCGTATGGCGTTCTCAGTCACTCGATGGAGTTTTTTTTTTTTGTTAGGTTGCCACATTTGTCATTAACACGTTGACTGCCAAGCGTATTTTACTATATTAGAACGACGAAGCTATGAAACAGTACAGCGTTCGACTGAATTATGCAAAACGTAAATAATGTGCAGGTATTGGAGATCAAAGGATCGCATCACTATTCTAATAACAACTGCATTTATAAAATAATAATTGCTATCCATTGCGAATATTTTGGATCTTCAGTCAAATTTCTTGCGTCGGTCACCGGTGACCATCATGGCAGTCAAAGTGTTGACGGTACCACCAAATTTCAGCGTCATAGCTTGACATTTGTAAAAGTTATACCGTGTTGAGTATATCTATCTTTGTGCATGTTTTCGATTTTTTACATATTTGAAAATGGCATCAACTTTGGATCAATATATTTGCATAACATTTTGCGTGAAAAACGGATTTAACGGTCCACAGACCTTGGAAATGTTGGAGAAGTGTTTCGGCAACGATACTCTTTCGAGATCAAACGTTTTTCGGTGACATGACCGCTTTCGAAGAAACCACGTTGTTTTCAATCGAAAAAGAAGGTGATGCTCACGGTTTTCATGCATTACAACGATGTTGTGCATCATTAATTCTTGCCAGAGCAACAGACAGTCAACAAAATGTATTATTTGGGCGTTATGAGACGTTTGCGTGAAGCAATTCGCCAAAAAAGACCGAATTTGAGGGCAAACAACTCGTGGATTTTGCACCACGATAACGCACCGTCGCACAATGCGACCCTTATTCGCGAGTTTTTGACCAAAAATAATACGAATACTATTGACCAGCCTCCGAATTCACCTGATTTAGCTCCCTGCAGCTTTTTTCTGTTTAACCGACTTAAAAAACCGCTTCGCGGAACGCGTTACAGCACTCGGAAGGATCTTATGGAAAAATCGGAGACGGCTCTGATGGACATACCAAAAATTGAATACCAGCGATGTTTCGATGATTGGATCACGCGCTGGTATAAGTGCGTTACAGTCGATGGGGAGTACTTTGAAGGGGACGATATCAATTATAATGGATAAACTTGTATTTTCGATTCTATGAATAAAGTCCTAAAACTTTTTGATCAAGGTGGTATGTCACCGCAATTTTATTCTCCTGCAGCGCCGCGGTCAGTGACCGGAGTGTATCAAATACTTATAATTGTAAAGCTGAATGAAAATTCACTAATTAGAGAATGCTTTGAAATAAAATCCGCACTATTGAAAAATTAAAAGTTTCTATTAAATCAAAAATCAAAAATTAATTTTTATCATATTTTTTCCTATCGGTGCATTGTATTGAAGCATTGTATTGAAGAAATACATTAGCCCTTCCTTCTTTTGCAGTTCATGCCGTATTTTTATAAATAACGAAATTAATTATTATTTTGCCATTACATGCTCAGAATAGTAAAAATATTTTCGTGGCGTTCTGAGCGAAATATGTATCTATATACATGAACGAAACCGATATCTATATACATGATGCTCGAAAAGTAGCAAACGTAATTAGTATAATTGTTCACTAATTAAAAGATCTCTTAACCAACTTTTCTTCTACTCTTATCCTGAATTACTTTAATGATCACGTGTGATGCACAAGGTAGATTTTTACGCTCCCGTTGCGTTTCAACTTAGTGGAAGGTAGTAAAACCTATATACACAAAACTGACTTCCTTTCCTCAAATGAGAGTGTGCAAATTCGTGATTCGTAGTTGTAAGAAAACCTGGTTGCCATAGTAGAAGCAAAAGAAGATCACGAAATGCGTCTCCGTCGGCAGTTCGTGTTAAACCATCTTATACAGCAGACGTGTCTAAATAAAATAGCGTAATCCCCAAAGTGTGTCCATTCCACATCTTTCCATACACAGCAGATTGGCAACAAGGATCGAATATAAACATTAAAGAATGGTGCAGAATTCTGTGACCGTCGTGATTTTGTGCAAACGTAAAAAAAAATGTCGGAAGTGGTATTACACGGTACGTTCAATATCGAAACGTTCGAGCCGGCTACAAGCTGGGAGAGGTGGTTACACAGCTTCGAAGGTGCGCTAATAGTAGTTTAGATACCAGGCTGCAAGAATGGCTTATCTGCTGCATTTTATCAGGTCTGCAGCGATCGACATGATTTGTGACAAATTAACTCCAGTCAACCGACATGATTTGTGACAAATTAGCTTCAGTCAACCGACATGATTTGTGACAAATTAGCTGCAGTCAACCGATATTTGGTGGGCTATACAAACATAATGACAAAGCTATGGGAATTCTACGGGCCTACACCGTTGGAAATCGCTATCGATTTCGTCTATGAAACCACAGCGAAGGGGAATCAGTGCAGAGTTATATTGTATCGTCGCATACTCTAATTATAAATTGTGCTTTCGGAAATTATCTAAAAACTGCGCTGGGAAACCAATGCGTCATCAGTTTTGGAAGCAAACGAAGCGCGTTTGCTTGACACAAAGGATTTAGATTTTGATAAAGCAGTGCAAATTGCTGCGTCCGCGAAATTGTCCGAAAAAGATGCTACGCAGTTACAGTTGGGTGTTACTATAGCGGACTATACGGATACGACGTAGAGGACAAAGGATGTTGCAAGCGAAAGAAGATAAAATGTTACGACGTCGAGAGGCAGGCAGGACTGCGGGGAACAGGGAACAAACCTAGGGTACTGACGTCAAGACAGATGCATACGAACGCACAAACAACAGCCCATATCACTTGTTTCAGATGCGGCAAAAATCATCTTGCAACTAACTGCTACTTTGATCGCAGCATACGACACAATAAATGCGGTATTGCAGTAAAGCACAAAAGGAACGCTGTACAAAAGTAACAGCGAACGCGCAACAACTTGAAGAAATCGTTTGAGTCGAGCACATAAAATACAGAGCACCGTACAACGTTGTGATGACTGTAGAAGGTGCAGCAGTTAATTTTTTTTTAGTCTATGGTGGAACTGCGGTATCAATCATGAGCGAGCAAACGTGTGAACAATCCTTTCCTAATAATGTTTCAAAGCTACATATACTTAACACGTTGACAGTTGGCGTATGTTACTATTAGAACGCGATGCTATGAAATACTACTGCGTTTAACTGAATTATGCAAAATGTAAATAATGTGCAAGTATTGGAGACCAAAGAATCGCATCACTATTATGACAATAAAATCATTTATAAAATAATTATTTTACCCATTGCCAAAATGATAGATCTTCAGTAAAATCTCTTGCGTCGGGCACCGGTGACCCCCACGGCAGCCAACGTGTTAACCCTTAGCGCTCTGTAGGCTCCGCTGCGGAGTCGAATATTTTTAGCATGATTACGCTTAACCCATTCGAGACGACAATTTTTTTCGAACACGGTCCCCAGGAGCGAAATTTTTTTTTTTCTTTATATTGTTCATTTTTAATAAAAAAACATGTTTACTATGGAAATCACCCAATTCGTAAGTGAATTCACTAAATAAGATCATTGCACATCACGTGTGCAAGCTCGTTCCTCGGAAAATTTTTATTGCGAGGAACGGATTGCACCATGTGTGCAATGGAACGCTGTGCAAAATGAAAATACATCATTAAAAAATTTATGAACATTTATTTCAAAAATAGTTAGATAATATAAAATCGTTATTTTGTTTTCAATAATAAAGAACAGAATATAATGCAAAGAAAATGTTTAAAAAGTAGTAAAAAGTTTAAAAAAGATAAGTTGAATAATGAAAAAAATAACAAACGACAAATAAATTTTTAGAAAAATGTCTACAGATAACAATGTAATGTAACTCAGTAATAAAAAAGAAAATATAATTTGTAAATACACTTTTAGCAAATAGTACACTGATCGTGAAGTAATTATACATTAGTTGGTTGACGGTAGCGCTTGAAACATTCTCCCAAACATAATCCAGGATTAATGGAATATTTTTTTATATTTTTCTTCTTTGTAGGAGTGTCGGCAATTCGGTATCATGTAAGAAAGGCTTCAAATAATTTTTAGTTTTTACACAGTAAAACCAATGCTCAAATTTTGTTTTCCTGCACCTTGCAATACATTAAACCATTTAAAACTTTTTTTATTTCGACGACTAACATGGAGAAAACTGATAATTGATGAGAATTTAGAGTTGCACACACGGTGTGCAAGACGTGTTTAATTTTCAATCGTTAACAAGATATTCTCGAATGGGTTAAGATGCTGATTATAATTTTGACAATTGTTATCTGTAGTTAAAACGTGCTCAATCTCTATACTGTTTCGATTAAACCATTTATTGACCTTTTTTATGGTTAGCAACATGGAGAAAAAGAATTATTATGATGAGAATTTAGAGTTGGGTGGTAGTGAAGACGTGTTTGATTTTCAAGTGTTAAAAGATATTGCGAAAGACAATGTTGATTATAATTCTGACACTTCAAGTAGTGGTTCCGATATTATACTAAATAAAAGAGGGACTGTGTTGTGTGCTCTACAAGGGAACAAATGGTGAATTACAAAATTTAAAATCTATCTTCCATTTGCAAAAAGAAAATGCATATGTGTGAAATAAATAAAATTAAAAACATTCACAAGCACGTGTAATTCTTCTCACTTAAAATAAGACTCCGTTTCACTCGTTCCGCTGCGAAAATGTGCCGGAGTTGCTGGTAGGCAGTGGTACAAAAATGTGCGGACCGCTAAGGGTTAAATTAAAATCGTAATGCAAGACAATTTTAAGTATTGTAGAAATGAACAGTGTCAAAGGGAAGTATTAGAACGTTACAAAGCAACTAACTATATATGTTTCAAAAGTAATTAGACACCCATTACCAGGTAGAGAGTGGATTCGACAGTTCAAAGTTGAATTAGTGGCAGCAATTGCACAAGTGACTACAGTAGAAGTTATTGAATTAAATAAAATCTTAAATAGGTACAAAGAGGAACTTAGACTCGAGCAATTGAAAAATACGAACAGCGCAAGCTCCATTAACCCATTTGCATCATTTGACAGAACAATCCGCAAACAAAAACTGACCATTATCACCGCGAGCGGATAAATCCGCAGACAATAATTTTTGTTTTCAGCTTATCAGCAATCGTTAAAGAGTCTGTACGATACACAAACAAATATATAGAATATATATATATATATATATATAATATGTATAATGTAATATAAATATAAATAATATATATATATATAGAATATATATAAAATATATAGATAATAAAAATTTAACAAATTTTTCTTACCATAATGAATTACAGTTCAAAATAATAAAATAATCAAAAAAGAAATGGAAACATCCCATAAGCGTAAACGTGCCATAATTAATACATAGTAGTGAAGATGACCAGCCCGATAATATTGAAACTGAAGATTTCTTATGGGAAAAACGAAATTGTATGCCAATATTACATGAATTTACTGCCGTAAGTGGTGTAACCATCAACGAATGTCCAGGCACGATGTTTTCAAATTATTTTTCAACGTGGAATAAGTCCAAAAAATACTTCCGGAAAATACGAGAAATATAAAATAATTTAAATAACCCTATAACACTATTTCTAATGAGAATAAACACTAAAAGTCTTCTTTGCGCATGTTGGTATCGGCAACGTTTAGCTGCGCATGTCGGATTTTTGAGTAAGATTGCGCATTTAGAGCGATGATGTAAATGGGTTAACATTAAAGAAAAACGCAGAACCAGTGCTTCTAAAAGCACGTGCAGTACCATTTAGCTTAATACCATTGATAACGAAAGAAATTGATGCATTGAAAAGGATAAATTTCTCAAAAAACGATCTATTGTATGAGTTTTAAACCAAAATAATACGTTATAGTAAATAAGCATTTATTCCTAAAAAATGTATTCGTTTAAAATTTAGCATTACAATAAATTCGATGATGAGCATTCACTTCTGATAATAGATGAACTATTTGCATCAATGGCAGACGGCGAAAAATGGTCAAAAATTGATCAACAACATGCATACTTACAGATGGAAATACTCCACTCCCAGAGGACCAAGAACTAATCACTTTGAACATGCATAAAGGGCCTCATCAATATACAAGAGTATTATGCAGAATCGCAAATGCACCTGCCACCTGGCAACGGCAAATGAAAAATTGCTTGAAAGATATTCCAGGAGTGACAGTCTTCCTCGACGACATTAATTGTACGATATTGTATGGCAAAATGTATATAAATCGATTAATTCAGGTATTAACCAAGCTGAGTGTAGTAAATATTCGAATTAACATGGACAAGTCCGAATGCTTTAAAAATACAATTGAATACTGGGAATGTACAATCGATAAAAATGGTATTTGCAGTACAAGAGCGAAAATGCAGGCTAGTGATCAAATGTCATCACTACGTAACACTACAGAATTAAAAGCGTTTATTGGGTTCGTCAGTTATTATAGTAAATTTATTGAAACTTTAAGTTCATTATCCCTTTGAATGTACGGTCTATTAAACAAACAAATACAATTTAATTGGACTACAGGCTGTGAAAGAACATTTTAAGAAACAAAAGGGTTGCTCAGGAGTGATAAAGTTTTAGTTCATTACGATTCGAAACTGCCTTTAATTGCAGCTATTGATGCAGGCGCATACGACGTAAGAGCCGTTCCTTCATATAAATATTCGTATCGATCGGAGCTGGTTTTATAGTATCCGTTCGAGCTTTTAACAAAAATTCAACACAGATATTTTTATATAGACAAGAAACGTATGCTATGGTTTCTGCGATAAAACAATGTCGTCAATATCTTAACGAAAATCATTTTGCAGCGTACACTGACCACCAATGTTTAGTCAACACATTTTCATGAGCAAAAGCTATACCATCGAACAGTGCAATGAGAATCCAATATAATGCATTAGTCTTACAAGAATTTTCATTCGACATTAAATGAAAAAATAACATAAATTACGCGGTAATACAGTTGGACTATTTCATTTACCGGTACAAAGAGAAACTAATATTCAATATGACGTGGTACACATTCATGAATTAGATATTATAAATACATTACCTGTTACAGCAAGTGAAGTAGCTAAGGAGACTACAACAGATGCAGAACTAAGTACAAATTAGTACTAGAAAATGGTAAACAATTAGCATCGCGCAATCGCTTCCAAATTCAGTAAACAGCGAACAACTTACAAGGTATAATTATGTTTAATAATAAGGTGGTTATTCCGAACCGACTGCAAACTAGAATATTACAGAAATTACAGTTGGCGCATTTTGGTATCATTAAAATGAAACATTTAGCTAGACGATTTCGATAACAAGGAATCGAAAAATTGCATATATCGTAATAACAATAGAAATAATCCGGCAAGGAAAAATACGCATTTTTGGGAATCTAGAACGGTAGCTTTTGATACAGTAGACATTGATTACACAGGTCCATGTTTAAATGACTATTTCTTTTTATTAGTAAATCCTTTTACAAAATGGCCGAAAGAGCGAATACTTAAAAACGTGATAACAAAAATAACAATAGAAACACGCAGGCAAATTTTTAGTACATTTAATATAGCACGAATTGCAATAATAGACAACGACACAAACTTCCGTTCCCGAGAAGTCTTGTCAACTTTAAAGGAAAATGCAATTACTCCGAAATGTACTGTGTCCTACAATCCAGCGATAAATGGACAAGCAGAACGCTTTGTACAAATATTAAAAGTAAAGATAAGGAAGAATTTAGAGCAGAAGCCGACAACTTACGAAAATATCAACACAGCGTCACAAAGATTCGTCTCCAAACGACAGCGCTTGCGGATACAACTGAGGTGTTAGCAAAAAGATTATTTGGTACAGAAATTGGAACACGGTTAGACTTCATTTTTCCCACTAAGCAACAAGCGCACAAAACGGTAAAAGCAGTTGCCAAAATGCAGTGATTGGAGGAGGAAGAAAGAGTGTAATATCGAAATGATTTCGGGTCCAATAAACGGTATTTCGGAACTGTGAAGCAACGATTAGGTAAATTGCATTATAAGATCAGGTTACATGACGGTCAAACAAGGAAACACAGAGCACAAAACACGTAAAACAATAAGAATGACAATTTGAAACTGGATTACGAACATCCGGAAAGTACAGAATGAAGCGACATGGCAAAGCGAAGAACCAAAACCACCCGACGAGTTAAAAGAACCGTCAATACTGCAGTTTTTGGAAAGGTATATGCGTAATAGGAAACCTCCTCAATATTAGGGCAAATCTTGTGTACATTAAATCAATTTGATTACTAAGAAGGAGTCTTAACACATTGACTGCCATGGTGGTCGGCGGAATCATGGGTGACCGGCGCAAAAGGTCTGACGAAAAATTAAAAAAATACCTAATCGGTAGAATTTATAATTTTGTAAATGCAATTACAATTAAATAGTGATTCAATTTTTTGGTTTCCGATACCTTTGCATTATTTTCATTTTGCACAATTCAATCATATTCTGTAGTACTTCATCACGTTGCGGTTTTAATATAATAAAATACGCACGACAGTCAACGTGTTAACACGTCGACTGCCGTGGTGGCCATCGGTGACCCGCGCAAAAGGTCTGACGAAAAATTAAAAAAATACCTAATCGGTAGAATTTATAATTTTGTAAATGCAATTACAATTAAATAGTGATTCAATTTTTTGGTTTCCGATACCTTTGCATTATTTTCATTTTGCACAATTCAATCATATTCTGTAGTACTTCATCATGTTGCGGTTTTAATATAATAAAATACGCACGACAGTCAACGTGTTAACACGTCGACTGCCGTGGTGGCCATCGGTGACCCGCGCAAAAGGTCTGACGAAAAATTAAAAAAATACCCAATCGGTAGCATTTATAATTTTGTAAATGCAATTACAATTAAATAGTGATTCAATTTTTTGGTCTCTGATACCTTTGCATTATTTTCATTTTGCACAATTCAATTCATATTCTGTAGTACTTCATCACGTTGCGGTTTTAATATAATAAAATACGCACGACAGTCAACGTGTTAACACGTCGACTGCCGTGGTGGCCATCGGTGACCCGCGCAAAAGGTCTGACGAAAAATTCAAAAAATACCCAATCGGTAGCATTTATAATTTTGTAAATGCAATTACAATTAAATAGTGATTCAATTTTTTGGTCTGCGATACCTTTGCATTATTATCATTTTGCACAATTCAATCATATTCTGTAGTACTTCATCACGCTGCGGTTTTAATTAGAAAAATACGCACGGCAGTCAACGTGTTAAGAGTGTGGCTGTTGTGGCAACAATAAAATAAAATAACAACACGCATCTTCTTCGGCAGTTCATGCCAAGATACCTTGCACAGCATACATATTTTAATAATCTAATGAAAACCCCAAACTGCATCCAGTTCAGTACACATTCTCATACTCAACAATAGTAAAAATAGGTTGACTGCAAATGTTCCAGTACATATCTCTGCTCGTTGCATTGTACGGCAAATCTTACTGCGGAGATAGTGTGCAATGTGTGAGTAAGCTTACACTGCGTAAACAACAACTTCGACGACACGAAGAAGTCGACTGTGATGGAGAGATGAAATTATCCTTTTCACTACTCTCTTTAACGTTCCTTGCCCGATTTCGACGAAAGAGAGCTCGCGTTTTAATGCCCAGGCGTGACAACAAGGGAGTGAAAAAAATCGTTCAACCTAACAATCCTCTGTCTCACGTCGGCGTGACGATGCATCCCTTCGATGGGACTGCGCAGTTGTGCGTTTTACGAGCGAAGAAAAGTAGCGAAGGGTAGATTTAGTCGGATTATATTACTGAACCCAAGCCCCGAGATTTTATATCCGCTATCTTTTTGTTCTTATCAATTCCGAACGATACCCTAACTCCGTAATAGAATCGTAAATTCTATAAACTCCGAAAATGGATGCATCGCCGATTAATTATCTCAGATTATATTCAACGCCGATGTTACGTCATGAGTGAAATCGTTACGGTACAATACAAGTTTATTCAATTCTTTATGTCTCGCTTGCATTAAATTATATCTTTGTCTCCGAGTATATTGGGTATGAATTTTGCAATCAAGGAAGTTCAGTCATCCAATTCCGCCCGAAGTTTCTGACTAACGCCGAAGCTTTTTATTCCATGCGCCGGCAATTGTACCACGCTGGTAAATAGAACTAACAATTCCGTTCCCTATGTATTGCACCCAGTTGGCAAACAGTATTTGCCGTCCGCCTTCGGCGTGAAATATGCATGAGACGGAGAGAAGGAAAAAATTGCTATGACCGTGAAAATAACGTCAGAGGCAATTAAACGCTTCGTTAAATGGAACGCCATGGATACATGATACATTGTTTACGAAATATTGATACGCCGCCGCCAAAAAAATAGTTTGCCGCACGTTACGGCGGAGCGATATTTAGAAGGGAAAAAAAATGGAATTCAATATGTCCGAGCGGGACGACACTCGAAGAGCATGTTGAACGGTATTGGAATGTTTAAATCCGTTTTCCGCCGGATAACAATGCAACAGTTCCGCCGGTCCTCTATGCGATTTGTACGCGTGCTTATCCTTTAAACCCTTCCGTTCAATTTGACACGAGGCAAATTAAACAAACGGCACCGGCCGATAGCTCGTCAGGTCGAAACACTGAAAATTGCGCGTCAAGAGTCGGTCGTTCGAAAGGATGGAAAATGCATCTCTCACCGGCAGTGTCGCGAGGCTTTCACGAAAAGCTGCGTAAAACGCGGTTCATTGAATAATCTGAACAATGGGTAGCTCGCAGAAGAAGGCAAACGGGACGTCGCAAGCGACATCGTCTAGGCCGCCCTCCTTCAGCAAGGCGCCGCAATGCTGCCTGCCACCCCCATTGTCTGGCTGTCCACCCCACTTGTCGCTCCAGGCGGTGTAGCCGGTCTTCGCCAGGGAATCCCCCTGTACGGTCACCCATTCGCCTTCTTCATACAGATCGTGTATACCCAGGAAAGCCTCGTCTGGGTATGTCGCGCCTTTCACAGGACCGGATCGGTTGAATACGTCCAGAAGTACCTGAAATCGACAGTTGGATCAGGGCACTAGAATCTGACCGGTTCACCGTGCACTTAGCTTTTGTTCCTTTTTCCCAACTTTTCTTTGCTCTCCTCTCCCTCTCTGTCTCACTTTTTACGCTCGTCCGCGCTCTTCTCTTTTTCAACGTTTAGTTTGTTCTCCGCTTTCCCCCATTGTCGTTTTCTTTCTCTCACCGCCAACCCCATCGCCGTCGCGTACAGGCCGCACTACGATTTTATCCGCTTGTCCTATAAACGTCGCGCGCAACACTCCTGAGATCGTCTGGCCCCGTCGCTGCGGAATTTTTAACGTTGCAAACGCTTATTTCGAACGGCGACCGTTTTCTCCGAGGAAAGTCGAATAACTACGGCGATTTCGCACCTCTGACATTTTCTTAGTACAAAACAATATCATCCAATTTCCATAAGAAGAGTCCTTATTAAAATCCATTGAACAGTGTTACCAAATATGAACGCCGAGAAAATTGAAGCGACCGAACTCCTCGTTCCCCTGAAATATCCCGGTCATATTTGACTCCTAAAAAACCGATTTCTACGAGCGTTCTCGAGGCAGAGAAAGGAAAGTTTTCTCCTTGAGGAGAGCAAAAGTCTTTAAAGCCAAGCACCCCGTACGCTCGAGAATCGACATCTCGTGCGCGAACAGCGAGTTCCGATCGACTCACCGTTATTATTCGAGCACTCACTTGCGCCTCGGCGATGGAATTAACGATAGCTAGATGGCCGCCCTCCTCATTGCACAGTTTCCTCGCCTCGTTCCAAGTAGTCGCTCTCGTGTGAAGCTTGTGTGACCCGATGCCTGGCGAGAAACGATAATCGTCGCGTACCGACATCGATTTCATGCCCAAATTGCACGCGCAGCTCATTCCGTGTATCATCACATTGTGACTATAGAGCGGGTTGGGGCGGAAAAGTGGCCATTGCAAGCCTTGGGCAGGGAGCGTCGAATCGTTTCTGGAACACGGGCAGGACTTCCCGTCCGATCCATCCGAAGGAGTCGTTGACGATATCAAGGGCTCGTCCACCGGAATTCCCTGCGCGAGCTTGATGACTCCGTTGGCCAGGAAGATCGGGAGGAAGATCATCAGGGGTACATTCAACGCGGACATTTTCCACTTTTTCCCTTCTACCCAGCGTAGATGCGGTTTTCTCTTCCTCGGCCGTCGTATACCTTTATACTCCGTTTCGGAAATCTTATTACCCGCGTCAACACACTATTCCGGCAAACTCCCTTCCGGCAAAGAAACGTATACCGATGTACTTCGTACTAGTATACAGACGCCGCGGAGTATTCGGTGGAACGGGAGATCCCGGAGTCGGTCGTCGGCTAAAATGAACGTTACAATCTTTACTCGCCACTTACGTTATTGTTGCGTTATTGCGCTGGGAGCTAAAATTTTCACGTTTTCCCGTCCTTCCGTTTACTTTTCTCCCTTGGCCGACCGCGGGTAAACCGTGTCGCGTACTCTCACTCGTCGTTCATTCCTCGAGGAGTATTTCTCCGCAGAATAATAAATAGTTCTACCTGACTGTAGTCCGCCTGCTTTCCAACAACGCTCCGAGGGCAGTCCCGCCGTGTTTTTCTCGTTATACCTTTGCCGTGCGGAATTTGAGAACGCCCGCGCGGGTACGTGTCAAGACCGAGATCGCGCCGAAACTGAAAGATCCTCGTATTTTTGTTCGGAGGATCGGAGCACAAACAAAACAGGATCGAGTTGAGCGACGCCTAGTGGCACACTCAAAAGCCCTGGCGATCTTCTGGCGTGCGCGTGGGATGAGAGGCAGCAAATGCTCGCTCGAAGGTCAGATATCTCTTTGTCCAAAAGAGCCAGATTTATACCTGGCAAATGCCTGTCCCTGCTTCGTCTTTATTTCAAGAACGCGACAAGAACGCGAGGAGAATGCGTCACCTTACGGAATTTCGATCGAAATTGGACAACGCCGAAGGGGATGATTGATCCACGACTCCTTCTCGAACGTTGTGCGTTTCTAGAGAGAATAAATGGCATACCTTAAATTTTCGTGTTTTAACGGTCATTGCAAGTAGTAATGATAAGAACGAGACGGTAATCGATACAACGTGTCTCTTGTCTTTTTCATAAACGTCTTTCCAGCGAATTTTCTTATATCGCAGATTCTTTCCGACGGCGAAGAGAAAGCATCGGCGACCTTTCGGCAAATTCCAACGCGGCGTAGAGTCAGTTCTTCTCGAAGAAAAAGAGCCCTCGCATCGCCTTAAGCGCTGCTGCCTTAAACTTCCATCGTCAAGCGTATAATTTCGTGACCCCACCGGACTTTACCTCCGCCGCCCTTCCTCGATCTCCCCGAAGCAGGATCACGCGGATAAATCTCGGTCCGGGCGCATAAAATTGAACGAGGTCGTGCATGAATTTCTGCACCGTCGTCGTTGTCGTCGGTGGCGGCATACGATACGGACAAAAGCTATGGCCTGCACCGGAAGTGCCGTCGGATATGGAGGCGGAGAGTATCTGGCCGACGTGCGCCCGACATCCTCGATATTCGATAAAGGCCCTCCGACTTTGCCTTCTGCGGCCATCGAGAAAGAATTAGTCAGTCGACTAAGACGAATGAGAATTGTACGTTCAAGTCTCATATATCTTCCACGCCTCATTTACATTGCGAATACTCAGTACGTAGTTATGCACTCGTAATTCTTTGATTATGCCCGTTCCTGTTAATTTCCATTGTCATTATCATCGCCGTTATCATCGTTGTCGCGAGTGTTGCTTTGCCGCCTATTGTCATGCGCGCGATTTTCATCGTTCTCAGTATTATGATGTAAATGACTATTGTTATGCAATTTTCTATTTGAATTTTCTCTATTATTGTCTGGACTGTATTGAATATCTCAGCCATGAGCATAAACTTGCGTCAAGCAACTCGGCGAAATTAAGTATTCTGCGCTCGTTTGCAATTTTGAATCGCTCTAGTTTGCATCTGCTTACACCCGCGTACAGGTACGGACAGCCATTTAGCCGTACGACCACGCGTCTTATCCGTGGTTCAAGCGAGCCTCTTGAGACGCCGGTAAATATCAAGTCGGCGGGGGTGAAGAAGGGATTGCAACGAACGACATAAGGAGGATAAAGGAACAAAGAGGGAGAGAGAGAGGGAGCTAGAATCAGAAACAGAAAGCATCTTCGTGTACGCTATCTGTGAGAATCGTCGTGCAGCCACGCGCAAATAAGCCCGAACGTGTACCTAAGGAACTTGGGTACAGTAAGATTTAAGACGACCCCACCCCTATCATGTCAGCGTCTAATTCGAATATATTACCGCGAATTCCCAGCTGTTCGAAGCGTTCATACGAAATACGAACAGGTACACTCCATTCTCGTTCTGTTCTCTCATTCTATCTCCCGTTGTGATCCTTTGGCCATTTTTCTTCGGCAGAGAAACAGTATCGCTTCTCCAATCAGAATAACGTTAATCATTTTTGTGCCTGTTCCGGTTAAATGGTTATATTTAATCCTGTAGAAGCTCTACATAGTCCGAGGCCCATTGGCCTTCTCTTCCAGAGCATTATAAATTTTCACAAATTCCTGCGGAAAGATACTCATCCACTGACTTACTTTGCCTTAGATACTAGACTTTGTCTGCATTATCCTGGCCTCGAAACACGCAGCATTTCTACAGGTTTAAATAAACCCGTACAACGAGAACAGGCACAAACGTTATTAGCATGATCAAAAGAGGTTGAATTTGTAGTCAAGTTCATTCAGTCGAAAGAATAAACGCATTCGACACCGTTAGAGAAGGAAGAAGAGGAAAATTATTAGAGTAGAAAACACTCGCTACCTCAAAAGCAGACGTCTAGGCTCGCGTGCGTATGGATACGAGTGTATATTCCGGTAGAAATTCGAACATATAAATATATGTGCATTTGCGTATGGCCGAGAATATAAAAGCACGGAGATGGGGGATCGATAAGTAGGTCGAGACTGATACGGGGCAAGAATATCGCCCAAAGTGTACGTACATCGGTGAACGTACCTTTTCTCATTTGTCCCGAGCGACAGCGGATATTTGTGGCAAGAAATCGTTTCCGTGTCGTGGATCCGGCTAAAAACGATATTCTTTCGAATACGGCGTGGTTTACGAGCATCGAAAAGTCTGCTTGGCCGAAATATACTGCATAAGACCGACCTTTGAGCATGAGAAGGCGCAATTTTCTTTCACATTCCGCCCTACCTATGTCCGTTTGACTCCTCATACTTTTGCAATTTACTTCTCAATATTTTCCCAGCACTCCGCGCATGTCTACACGTGCCAATTTTGTCTCTGTACATTTTTCACTCCTGCTCCTCGACTCCTCTCCTGGCAATCCGTTCAACTGTTTCCGGGATTCGTTCCACATTTTGCAACTTTACTTGACTTCCTCGCTACATGCTCTAATAGGATGCTCTGTACTTAACATTTTTTCTTATCGTATACCTCCTGAATTTCGACCCATGAATTTCTATATTTCTCCTTCCATTTCAGCAGCATCCCTCACATTTTTCTCCCGCTCACGTACCAAACGCCAGCCGTGTCTCCTGCGTGTATCGCGTTGATGGTCTTTAAAACTCTTATAAAATGTTGGCATACGCATCTGTTGCCGAATCCTGTCATGTTTAAAATTTTGACGTACAGACGACGCAGTTATTCAAACACATCCAACGATCGCGTTTGATGAAAAATAAAATGGATGAAATTGCGACAGGCAGTCTACTGTGTAAAAACGTGGGCGGGATGAATGGGATCTGTAAAAAATATGGAAAGCATGGGCGCGCATTGGAAAACGAAGATAAACGTCGAGCAAGTTTGACATTCAGTGACATAAGCATTGAAGAAAAAATATTTGTTCAAAGGCATGTAAGTGCTTCAATGAAAAAGGGTCTTTCGTTTATTCTGGGAGATATTTGTAATTGATTACACGTTCGGCATCTTTCCGTTTCTCTTTGATCGAATGGTAAAAATCGACTGATCGTACGATTAAAGTCAACCGCTTTTTCAATTACAATTATAACAAAATATATTTATGTTAAAATCGACTGATCGTATAATTAGTCAACCGCTTTTTCAATTATAACTATAACAAAATATATTTATGCAGCCAGTAAACTAATTGTGTATTATCTCGCGTATTCTTCGCTTTCATAACCAGCTTTTCACGTTCAGTTGCATATAATCAACGTACAAACTTTGTTACCACGTCGCGTACAGATTTACGGTAATGTGGCCACATTTTTGTTAACTTTTTAAAAAGATTGAAGTTCGCACTGAAAACTTGCCGACAGGCCCAACTCACCTTTTCTTACCAGGAGTTGTTCCACCGTCCATCACTAGACTTAGGGAAGGATCGAGGATTACACAAAATTTGCTTACCTTAGGAAATACCTTAAACTGTAGCGTTAGCGGTTTACGGCAATCTGTGTTCGATAGTTGTGAAGTCTGAACAATTCCTAGTGACAAAATAAGTTAGCGAAAACGCTGCTGGATCAAAGTTGGAATCTTTGAAAGCACTCAGACTTCTCCAATCTAAGACGTCCGTCCAGAAACGCTTTCGACTTCTAAAATGATCCGCGGTTAGAGAGCGTTCGACCAACGGAAAGCCTCGAGCGCTTCGCTTATGTCTACTACAGAGACCGGCCGATTCGATTTTCGATACGAATAATAAAGCGGATATTGCTGTTCGTGCTGCACTTCTACAATCACGTTTATTTCAGTATGGTTGCGAACCCATACCGTGAAAGTAAACGAAAGCAAGGGTGTACCTAGTAATGCCATGTCCTACACAAACGAATCAATGATAACCTCGGCAAACATTTGTCTGAAGGCGTTCAGACGACAAAAGGTTCCGTAAATATCAATTCGATTATAAAGCTTCATGCAATCGGTCTGAAAGATGGTCAAAGATACTGTATGAACCGAGACATGTCAATTCGACAGAAATTTATTATTAACACACGAGACCGTAATCTGCGAAATGCACCTTCTGTATCCTTTGACTTTAGCGAATGTAAGTGACTCGTGACACCGATGTTACCCGTGAAAGACAACGTCACATGGAGAAATGTCTTCGGGTTTATTCACGCGAAAGCATCTCTTTCATATAGTCATTACTTTTCAGACGTCCATCCCCCTGACAGTATGTTCTGTCTATCTCCCAATCCTTATTCCTTATTACGAAGACAGTGAACGGTCACCAAACAATTGCGAGGTTCGATCGTAATTGACTTGCAATTCTTCCCCTGTTCATCGCTGTTTAGGACAATTGACGGCTATAGAGGCTCGCACATATCTATGTGCATGTTCTTTCACTGATGTTACCTGTTAAAGACAACGTCACATGGAGAAACGTCTTCGGCTTTATTCACGCGGAAGCATCTCTTTCATATAGTCATTACTTTTCAGACGTCCATCCCCCTGACAGTATGTTCTGTCTATCTCCCAATCCTTATTCCTTATTACCGAGACAGTGAACGGTCACCAAACAATTGCGAGGTTCGATCGTAATTGACTTGCAATTCTTCCCCTGTTCATCGCTGTTTAGGACAATTGACGGCTATAGAGGCTCGCACATTTCTATGTGCATGTCTTTCACCGATGTTACCTGTGAAAGACAACGTCGCACGGAGAAATGTCTTCGCGCGTCTTTCATATAGTCATTACTTTTCAGACGTTCATATATATGCTGTCTATCTCCCAATCCTTATTCCTTATTACCGAGACAGTGAACGGTCACCAAACAATTGCGAGGTTCGATCGTAATTGACTTGCAATTCTTCCCCTGTTCATTGCTGTTTAGGACAATTGACGGCTATAAAGGCCCGCACACATCTATGTGCATGTCTTTCACCGATGTTACCTGTGAAAGACAACGTCGCACGGAGAAATGTCTTCGGCTTTGTTCACGCGAAAGCATCTCTTTCATATAGTCATTACTTTTCAGACGTCCATCCCCCTGACAGTATGTTCTACCTATCTCCCAATCCTTATTCCTTATTACGAAGACAGTGAACGGTCACCAAACAATTGCGAGGTTCGATATATTCCCCACCCCGTTCATCGCTGTTTCAATTGACGCTATAGAGGCTCGCACGATATCCCTCTGTTCTTCAGATATTGCCTGTGAAAGACAACGCATATCGTCGTGCGTTATTAGCATCTCTTTCATATATGATTACTTTTGCCGTTCATCTGACAGTATGTTCTGTCATCTCCCTGTACTTTGCCTCCGTCATACGGCAAACAATTGTTCGATCAGACCGTTCTGTTCATCGCTGTTTGTGACAGGCGCACATATCTATGTGCACGATGTTACGCTGTATATACGTCGCAGTCGGTGGTTGTTCACGCGAAAATCAATAGTCACTTTTCAGACGTCCACCTGGTATGTTCTGTCGACTCTCAATCCTTATTCCTTATTACGTAGACAGTGAACGGTCACCAAACAATTGCGAGGTTCGATCGTAATTGACTTGCAATTCTTCCCCTGTTCATCGCTGTTTACAATTGAGGGACGCTCGCACATATATGTGCATGTTCTTTCGATGTTACCTGTTAAAGACAACGCATGGAGAAACGCGCGCTTTCATATAGTCATTACTTTTCAGACGTCCATCGATCCTGACGTATGCATGTGAATCCTTATTCCTTATTAAGTGAACGGTCACCAAACAATTGCGGGGATTCGATCGTAATTGACTTGCAATTCACCCCCGTTCAACGCAGGACATTGACGTCTATATGTGTGTAATGTGCATGTTCTTTCACCGACGGACAACGTCGCACGGAGAAATGTTTTTGTTCACGTGAGCATCTCTTTCATATAGTCATTACTTTTCAGACGTCCATCCCCCTGACAGTATGTTCCGTCTATCTCCCAATCCTTATTCCTTATTACCGAGACACTGAACGGTCACCAAACAATTGCGAGGTTCGATCGTAATTGACTTGCAATTCTTCCCCCGTTCATCGCTGTTTAGGACAATTGACGGCTATAGAGGCTCGCACATATCTATGTGCATGTTCTTTCACTGATGTTACCTGTGAAAGACAACGTCACGTGGAGAAACGACTTCGGCTTTATTCACGCGAAAGCATCTCTTTCATATAGTGATTACTTTTCAGACGTTCATCCCCCTGACAGTATGTTCTGTCTATCTCCCAATCCTTATTCCTTATTACGAAGACAGTGAACGGTCACCAAACAATTGCGAGGTTCGATCGTAATTGACTTGCAATTCTTCCCCCGTTCATCGCTGTTTAGGACAATTCAATGAAACGGCACGCGGTCACTGTGAAAAAAGTACAGTTCTACAACAGTAAATGCATCTCTTTCATATCATTGCAGTGATGTCCATCCCCTGACAGTCATGTTCTGATCTGTTTGTCTTAAGAAACTGTAACGGTCACCAAACAATTAGTAACATTGATATATCACTGTTCATCGCTGTTTAGGACAATTGACGGCTATAACAGCAGATATCTATGTGCATGTTCTTTACTGATGCCTGTTAAAGACAACGTGTATGGAGAAACGTCTTCGGCTTTATTCACGCGGAAGCATCTCTTTCATATAGTCATTACTTTTCAGACGTCCATCGCCCTGACAGTATGTTCTGTCTATCTCCCAATCCTTATTCCTTATTACGAAGACAGTGAACGGTCAAAACAATTGCGTTCGATCGTAATTGACGTTCTTCCCCCGTTCATCGCTGTTTACGGCAATTGACGACATCTCGCACATGTCTATGTGCATGACTTTCACCGATGTTCCGTAAGACAACGTCGCACGGAGAAATGTCTTCGGCTTTGTTCACGCGAAAGCATCTCTTTCATATAGTCATTACTTTTCAGACGTCCATCCCCCTGACAGTATGTTCCGTCTATCTCCCAATCCTTATTCCTTATTACCGAGACACTGAACGGTCACCAAACAATTGCGGTTCGATCGCGACTTGCAATTTCCCCCGTTCATCGCTGTTTACAATTGACGGCTATAGAGGCTCGCACATAATTACTGATGTGTTAAAGACAACGTCACATGGAGAAACGTCTTCGGCTTTATTCACGCGGAAGCATCTCTTTCTATATCATTACTTTTCAGACGAATGTCTATCTCCCAATCCTTATTTGAACGGTCACCAAACAATTGCGAGGTTCGATCGTAATTGACATTTTCGTTCATCGCTGTTTATTAAACTCGCACATATCTATGTGCATGTTCTTTCACCGATGTTTCCTGTGAAAGACAACGTCGCACGGAGAAATGTCTTCGGCTTTGTTCACGCGAAAGCATCTCTTTCATATAGTCATTACTTTTCAGACGTCCATCCCCCTGACAGTATGTTATCTCCCAATCCTTATTCCTTATTACCGAGACACTGAACGGTCACCAAACAATTGTCGATCATAATTGACTTGATGTTCATCGCTGTTTGAATTTTACAGAGGGGATACCGTGATGCACCGATGTTTCCTGTGAAAGACAACGTTACAGAAAAGAGAGCGGCATCTCTTTCATATAGTCATTACTTTTCAGACGTCCATCCCCCTGACAGTATGTTCTACCTATCTCCCAATCCTTATTCCTTAACGATGGAGAACGGTCACCAAAAAAGCGAGGGTGAAAGAATGTCAATGACAACAATTGACAAGCGAAAAGGCCCGCAACATCTATGTGCATGAATCAAGATGTTACCGTCGAAAGACAACGTCGATAAAATGTCTTCGGCTTTGTTCACGCGAAAGCATCTCTTTCATATAGTCATTACTTTTCAGACGTCCATCCCCCTGACAGTATGTTCTACCTATCTCCCAATCCTTATTCCTTATTACCGAGACAGTGAACGGTCACCAAACAATTGCGAGGTTCGACCGTAATTGACTTGCAATTCTTCCCCTGTTCATTCCTGTTTAGGACAATTGACGGCTATAAAGGCCCGCACACATCTATGTGCATGTCTTTCACCGATGTTACCTGTGAAAGACAACGTCGCACGGAGAAACGTCTTCGGCTTTATTCACGCGAAAGCATCTCTTTCATATAGTCATTACTTTTCAGACGTCCATCGCCCTGACAGTATGTTCCGTCTATCTCCCAATCCTTATTCCTTATTACCGAGACACTGAATGGTCACCAAACAATTTTAACGATCGTAATTGACTTGCCCCTGTTCATCGCTGTTTAGGACAATTGACGGCTATAGAGGCTCGCACATTTCTATGTGCATGTTCAGGTTCAGACTGTAGTCCACGACGCACACTCGCGCGTGAGCGCATATGCGTGATATATATGCGCGGCTCGTTTACATAATGTATTCGAGCGCGCTGCGAAATGGAGGTGAATCGCCTAGATATGAGGGATATGGGTGCGGGACGGGCTGGAAATGCGAAATAGTTCACCGCGTAAGAAAGATTTCCGCTTCGTAAGACGAAAATCTGGCGGCTGGATGGAGGTGGGTCGCTGGCCTCACAGTGCGCAGCGGCACCTTGACAAATTTATGTACCATTTGCGCTGCTGAGCATACAAAATTCATATATTCCCCACCTGCCGTCTCCACTGCTTCCATCTCGTAGCCGACGACGCCCTCTCCCTCCTTCAGTATTGCCTATAGATAAACGCATATCGTCGTGCGTTATTAGCCCTATATTCGTGCCGTATCGGGTACATCTCGCCTGTACTTTGCCTCCGTCATACGGCACATTGTACAGACCGTTCTGCAGGCTGTTGTACAGGCGGTACGATACGCTGTATATACGTCGCAGTCGGTGGTTGTTTCGGTAAAATCAATAGCATCGCGACCGGTACGTCGACTCTCAAAATTCAATTCCGCCTGCTTTAACCTCGGGTCCCGATTATTAAGCTTGTACGAGGGACGTACATATGCAAATTCGTTTGTATGTGCGGGCGGCGCGCGTTGTAAGCTTCAGCCGCCTCGATCCTCGCGCATGTGAAACTTTAATTACCCGTAGCAACGTGTCGGGGATTCCCGAACCGTCTCGCGCTCACCCCCGAACACAACAGGACGTCTATATGTGTGTAATATGTATATTCATACGGCTAGTGTTTTTGGCCAGTGAATTGTCTATGTCCCTCTCAGCAAGCGAACAAGCCACGGCTGAGAGAATGGTGCCTTGAGCGTGTGCTTTTGCATAATGTAACTTTGGTCGCGGAGCTTGCCTGAATGTCTCAAAAACTTGCTTTCAGATGCGGCGAAGGTCTTGCCTCGCGGCTTTCTACCTGTTACTACTCTTCATCGCCTCGACCTTCGTCGTCTGCGTTTCGGGTTCCTCCAATGCATCTCGTTACAAGGTGAGTGCTTTCAATTTCAAATGCTTTCCTGACCGAGCTCAATGAAACGGCACGCGGTCACGTATAAAAAGTACAGTTCTACAACAGTAAATGCATCCAGTCAATCATTGCAGTGATGCCAGTCAGCTAGGTCAGCGATCTGTTTGTCGTAAGACAATCTGTAATTACCGCAATAGTAACAGTTGATATATCACAGATCGTAATTACCATAACAGTCAGATACTCGTGTATTGAGCGTGTAAAGCAATGTATTCAGAACCCTCTTTGGAAATCCGGATGTCAAGCGCGGTAGGATCTTCGACTGCTTCCGTTACGGCAATTTAATCGTTGTCACGTTCATGTTCAAACAGTTACGGCACTATCGACATCCGCTGTTTGGCGTGACAACTCTGTTCGACGTAAGACAATGGTAACTGGCGCGTACTCTACTCAAGATAGCGCGTGTGATAGACCTAGCGTGTCTTGTAACAGCGGCACGCGACATATTTCGACTCGTACATAGTAAGCAATTAGAGTTTGCACGTAATGAGATATGTACAGCCCTATATCATTATTAGAATATTAATTTTCCTCCCTAGACATTTTCTATTAAACTAGCAAATATCTACTTTGTAAATTCTAGCTTCTAGGGCAAAGAACGACTTCTTTATTGCAGAACGCGTTAATATGATTATCACCCTACGATGCTTGAGCACTTTCTCGTCCAATGTAATAAGCCTCCCTGATATCATTTGAATTTTACAAGGGGAACCGTGATGCAGAGCATGACAGATTACAGAAAAGAGAGCGGCAGGTATTAGGAGGCAAGTACCAAAACCACAAGACGGAGAAAAAAAGCAGGGGTGAAAGAATGTCAATGACAAAAGACAAGCGAAAATTACAAACATCTAAGAATGAATCAAGAATCCGTCGTAGAGTCGATAAAATTCGTTTTCACGAATATCCTCTTTTCAAAAGCACCGATAGCATTAGTGCTACGGAGGAGATGAAAAATTCCACATCCTTCTTAGACCACCGCGAACATCGAACAGCAGACGTTAACACCTGCGCTGTAATTAACTTTAACTCTGACGGTATTGACAGTGTCATCTTCTACCTGTTTTACACCGCCTCATTTTAACACGTTGACTGCCATGCGTATTTTGCTGTATTAGAACGGCGATGCTATAAAATACTACAGCGTTTGACTGAATTATGCAAAATGTACATAATGTGCAGGTATTGAAGCCCAAAGGATCGCATCAGTATTCTAACAATAACGGAATTTATAAAATAATTGTTGCTACCCATTTCGAATATTTTAGATTTTTAGAAAAATCTCTTGCGCTGGTCAGCGGTGACCATCACGGTAGTCAAAGTAACTCATATATTGTGCTAAAATTGCGAGGATGTTTTTTGTTATGCCAAGACTGCGGAGAGCGCAATAACGCGGCTTTGATTCAGTAAACCTAATTTGCTCTATTTGTAAAAAGGCAATTCGCGCGCTTTGTATAGCAGACCACTCGTGTAAAGGATCATAAAAAATTATTTGTGTTAATTTGAGTGAATTATAAGTGCTTTTTCCACATTTTATTCATAAAATAAGTTAAAACAAACTTAAATAAATGGTATGTTTAAACAGTTCTGTTGTTGCAATGTAATATAAATTAGTTTATTGCATGAAAGGTGTTTTCCATTTTTCCCATACACGCGTAATTAGTGCCGCAGTTTTGGCATATGTCCGAAAAAATCCGTGAACACCCAATGGTTCGGTTTTTTTTTTAATTTCTATTTCAACCGTGTGACGCCAGTTTGAAAATACACTTCATAAAGAATAAAAACTAACACCTCCACATTAAACTAGAATCAGCGCCAACTGGCAATAATATTATATACATTTAAAAATATTAGTCCGCTAGTTACCGCTAGTCTACGATGACCATCACGGCAGTCAAAGTGTTAACCCTTTGACTGCTGAATACTCCGGACCGAAGCGCTGGCTGACGACGAAAGACTTTACGTCAGTGTGAACTGTATTGATTGATTATGTCAGGCGTAATTGATTTCTAATGATAACTCTCCATTTACGCCAAATTACATAATGCAAGAAAATTATTTGACAAAGCATGCATCTGTATTTATCTCGTACAATGATAATTGTGGCCGTAATAAGTAAGAAACCGAATCGATTGGAGACGTGTATATGCGTCCATAGTCTACATCGACAAATTTCGGCGGATCCATATATGCATCCATAGCAGTTAAAGCGTTAATCAATACTTACCAGAAATAATTGAGTAGCAATTGGCAAAAGGACCATACCAGAGAGACATGTGCATTTCAAATTGAGATCAGTTGGGCAATAAGCAGTAGTTGGAAGAAGTAGGATTTGTGGCAAATGACACTATCCGAAGAACCCTCGAAATGCACTGAACGATGGACTCTTATATGCTTCGACCATCCGGCTGTCCTCTCCACTTATCGTCCTAGAACGCAGTCGGCCTGCTCGAATGAGTCAGCCTGTTGGGCAAACTACTCCGCTGAGGAGTAAAGCGGGGCCACGAAGACCTCGTCTGGATAGTGCACCTTCACTATCGGTCCGGAGTGGTTCAGCATGCTACTGAGCACCTGGAATACATCATCGTGCTTCCAACATATACACGCGCGTGGCTCGTCAGTCGACCAATTTCATTTTCACGGACCAGATGCGAATATTGTGTGACGACACCGGAACATATCGCATTGTCTTATCGAAGAGAACTAGAAAGGGGAGCTGGATATTTTTGTGGTATTTTCTGAAGAAGAGATAAAACGAACAGCTCTTTATGGGTTTCGACTGCTGTGCTGTAGGATATTTCTTAAGGAGTTCACGATAGTTTAAACTACATTGTCTATTACTATCGATGCTTGTCCGTTTGAAACTAGTAGACCCAACTAGCAAACAGTCGAATTCAATAGCGATAACGGCAGTTACGGTAAGTAGAATTTACACACGCTTACTTCCTTCGAGTAGTGGCGAAGCCAAGTTACGTCCTAGCGAATTCAGTATGTTTCGTTAGCGACCGCAAATCGCGAATCTCCCTTGATCCGCATGTAAACATTTGCCTTTAGTATGCCTACACGAACAATGGCTGCTTCTTGCATCTGTATGGGAGCTGAACCATTTTGAGTTGGCTAGATTACGAGCATACGTACATTATATTCAGAATTCGCAGAACCACTCGAGCGGTTTAACATCCAGTTTATGCAGACAATTTTCACTTTTTACTTGAACCCGGTGAATGCATCTGGATAACAAAGGAAAAACCCCGATAGTGTGCAGGACCGAAGTATACATGTATTCTATTTAAACTTCACGTTTCCGCGCTTCCTCTCCCTTAACAGAAGTAACATCAGCCAGTGCCGAGATATATTAACCATAATGGTCTGGACAAGGATATAATTGCAACACTTAACACGTTCGCGGACGTGAATTCTAAAGCATTCATTTTCATGATGATACAGAACGACATGAATGCTGTAGCATTCAAATCTTAAAGTCAATTATTTTGAATTTAATTTTACATAACCTTAAGCTTTCATAATTATTTTACCTGTCAACATAATGACTAACTTAATTAAAACATGACAATCTGACTACCCTTATAAAATGTGTTTAATCAAATTCCGGATATCACAACCAATTTAAAAATAAAATGACTGTGAATTTTTGCACCTCACTGAAACTTTTAATGTCCGCGAACGTGTTAAAATAACAGCCACTCGTTGACTTCCCAAAATTACAAGTCATCAGAACTAATTCAAAAATACAAAATGACACATAACCCCCACTGCAATAGCTTGCTGTATACTTTCGTTGCGTTCTTTCAAGAGCGTCGCTATAAATGCGAAAAATGTCCGCGAACGTGTTAATAATAACAAGCACTCGTTGACATCCCAAAATTACAAGTCATCAGAACTAATTCAAAAATACAAAATGACACATAACCCCCACTGCAATAGCTTGCTGTATACTTTCGTTGCATTCTTTCAAGCGCGTCGCTATAAATGCGAAAAATGTCCACGAACGTGTTAATAATAACAGCCACTCGTTGACATCCCAAAATTACAAGTCATCAGAACTAATTCAAAAATACAAAATGACACATAACCCCCACTGCAATAGCTTGCTGTATACTTTCGTTGCGTTCTTTCAAGAGCGTCGCTATAAATGCGAAAAATGTCCGCGAACGTGTTAATAATAACAAGCACTCGTTGACATCCCAAAATTACAAGTCATCAGAACTAATTCAAAAATACAAAATGACACATAACCCCCACTGCAATAGCCCGCTGTATACTTTCGTTGCGTTCTTTCAAGAGCGTCGCTATAAATGCGAAAAATGTCCACGAACGTGTTAATAATAACAGCCACTCGTTGACATCCCAAAATTACAAGTCATCAGAACTAATTCAAAAATACAAAATGACACATAACCCCCACTGCAATAGCTTGCTGTATACTTTCGTTGCGTTCTTTCAAGCGCGTCGCTATAAATGCGAAAAATGCCGTAGTTATGTGCACACCTACATACCGTGTAAAGCCTACATTGCACAAGGGCGTGAAGGTGGTCGATTGTTGGCTGACCATGTTGACCCCGATGATGCCACCCCTTCTGCCAACACCACCTCCAGCATTGCCTCCTATACACGCAGCAACCTATAGCCGATCTGATGCGGACTCGTTTGCACCGCGAACAATATAAACGCGGTCAGAACCACAATCAAGTCCGTCTTCAACATCTCTCTCCAAAGTTCGCACTGCCCTCAGTTCCTAGCCCTGGCAGAGACCTAACCTGGCCTGCGTCACATTGCACAGAGCACTGACTCGACTAATCGTCATGATCCACTGCCCTTTCGTCGATTTCCGGCAAATGCAACATTGTGACTCTCCAGTCTTCCTCACCAACGCTCAATATCGATTGCTGATAAACTGCCTGCCGCTTAATAGCTCGCCAAATCTTTCCGAACATTTCCACTCCTCGCGTTACGTAATTGATGATAAATTAATAATTACTAGTTTCGATTTTTTATTCATTTCGGTTCCGTCGCTCATAAAGTACACCGCGTTCAATGATATATTTCATTGCGTGCTAGTTGCTGGGTTATTGAAATTCAATTGACTTCGTGTTTGTCCATTCGTCGACGTTCGGTTTCAGTCACCGCTTTTTGATTTGTAGTGACGAAATTGAATGAAATGACACTTTCGCGGTAACCGGTTGGCAGAGATTGATTCTAGCGAAAGCTTCTGAAACTGAAAAACGAATGTTCAGTTATTGATGTAGCGCACGTCGGCTAGTGAGGGAGGGCGGTCGTTGGGGATGTTCTTTAGAGTACGCTAATTGCCACTAGCCCGGTCTATTTAGGGATTCTAGCTTTAACGATGCCGGTTAGAAGTGTAAATACACTAAATACATTGGGCGTAAATTGAATTAGCCGTCGTTCAATCGTTCGAGACATTCAGCGCTTGTTCAAACAACCCCAATGGCCGTCCCACGTAAGCATCTGTAAATGAAAGTAGAGCAAAAATGATCTGTACTGTAGTACTGTAAATCATGTGGACTTCCACGTAATTTGTTGTGCTTATATGATTTATCGCCCTATCGCACTTGACAGTTCTCTCGAGAATCAGTGAATTCAATCGTTACGAAACTCTAAAAAATCCGTTCAATTAACGGCAGAGCGAGAAAGAAACGGTGCCAACCTAATAACCGAACAATTCAAACACTGGACGACTTAAATATTCTATCTACTAAAAAATCCGATTGCTCGGAGCTCAGCACAAAGAGAACGTCTGAGGAAAATGAAGAATTCGATGAAAATCGCTCGTGCAAGCGCCCGTTACAAGGGAACAAATTTCTAATGGTTTCTTTGACCGAAGAAATTGGAGGTATCTGGAACAGCTGACGCCACCGTCTGATTAAAATACCAAACAATGGCAATAAACAACAGTGTGACGAGGATTACTTTTCGAGGATATAGGAAAATGCCTGTTCAAATACCGCCAACGATGAAAGCGTAAATGGATCAACCTAATTCAGGCGTAAGAAATTTTCCGTTTTAATTATCGCAGATCCCGCAGAACCAGGATTGAGCAAGTTTCCATAAGCCTGCTGCGCCCTACGCGTCTCAGCCGTCTCGACATTCCGTTTTAATTCGCAACTGTTGCGTGACGAAGTCATCGCCGCGACGATGTATGACGATGTGCAGATCGCGCTGCAATCCGTTACTCTGATAGGTTGGCTCTAAGCATAGCGAAGCGCCGCAATCGGAATTTCCAGTTTCGCAATGAAAATTTCCATTTCCCAAGCGCATTCCACATGCGCAGATCGTAGAAACCAAAATGGCAAGGCGGTGAATACTGTTTGTTTCGGAAACTAGCTGCAACATTGCAGTGGAAGGATGGAGAAAAGAAAAAGAAGTGGGAGAGATATTATCGATCGTGTTCTCGACGAATAGGGCAACGATGAGTTCGGTAAGTATGCACTTAAGCGATGAGCAAACTGCTTGACGGGGACGTACCAGTTGGCGGATCTGTTCTTTCGTTTGGTCCGTCGACTCGTTCGTTCGTTGTTCGTTCGTTGTTCATTCGTTCGCCGATTCGGTAACGAGTTGCAGTCTTTGTCGAGACAAGAGAGTATGTATTGTTACTACGGGCGTGTAACATCGGCAACCATTATAGATTCAACATCAAGCCAGTCAAGTGCAAAGCACGGACGCAGTTTCCGCATAACTTCAGTGCGGAGGCCGGTTCTTCGTCCTAACCGTCAGCATCAGGCTTCGGCTTTAATCTGTTCCGAGGTAAAGCGTGCACCCGCCTCGGGATAGTTGGATTACCGTAATTAATTTCCAAGTAATGCAACAGCGACGCCACCTGCACCAGCGATTCGACTCCCTCTCATTGCTCGTCGCGTCCATCTCAAAGAACAACCTCCCTCTGTCCGTACATGCTTTACGTTTGTCCAGCTTTTGCTCTTTCCGCGTTTTCCCCTGTCCCACCACATATTCTACTTTCTCTCCTGCTACCCGCCGTCTACTCGCATTTATCTCTCTTCCTGTCCTTCTCTACCTTCCCACGATATAAGACCCATTAATCCCCCGCATTAGCATCAACGGTAAAGGGACGCAAGTAGGAAGATTGTGGACACAGTGCGTAACTGTACACGCTAAACAGGTTCGAGCAACTTTGTCGTCCTGGAGGTGTGTAATTAACGAGCGACGTCGTGGCATCACGCTGTTGCAGTTGGGAAGACACTGTCGGAAGATAGATGTCTCATGGCTTGGGACTATTACCCTTAACCACGGGAGCGTTTTACATTCTCTTGGGAAGGGGGTCTAGAATTAAAATAAAGCAAAATCGTACGGTGGAACGAAACTAAAACCGTTTTCCCTTCAATTACGTTAACTAACTCGCGGGGACGATTTTTTTCTTCGCTATAATTCTATGTCGGCAGTTTGTTGCGAAAATTAATTGAAAACAGTGAGAGAGGAGAAGAGTAGGAGAAACTGTAGGCGATATACACTGGATAGATTAATCTGATCGTCGACCACGGAGTGCGATTAACATAAGACTCTGATTCTGTATGTATTCACTTGATCACGGTTGTGCTTTAGGTTTTCCATCGAATGCAATAAGTGCGATCTCAGTTTGATCGATTTCCGATTGCACGAGTACAGAGAAAAACTTTGTATTTAAACGTACAACTTCCTGACTTCTTACCTGACTAACGTAATTGATGATTTCCCGTAAGTCGTCGTGGGACTTAATTTTGCGAACGTTACGCTGTAGCTGAGCCCGAAATTCCGGACGTAATGCCTGCTTAGATAATTCCGCGAAATTCGCAGGGAGACGAACTTAGATGCTGAAAATACTGAACCGTGGCTCTCAGATTTAATGCTCTACACTTTAACATCAGTGATCATAAGCCGGGTTTTTCATTGTGATGACATATGTCCGACCACATTTCTTAAACCATTGCAATTGTTGCATTTCCATCCGTGAGTTCACACATGTTTTAAGGCTTATTTTGATACGAGATAAATAGCGATCGAAACGAAATGTTTTTTGGCTTTCAAGAATCGAAATGTCGTTAAAACTACTAACGCTTTAATGAGTCTTTCATATTAACATTTCTTCCATAATTCTAATTCGGTCTGAACACACTGTTTTCAACTTCTGTGTACGTATTAACACTTTGACCGCCATGATGGTCATTGGTGACCAGCGCAAGAAATTTTACTGAAGATCCAAAATATTCGCAATGAGTAGCAATGATTATCTTTTAAATGCAATTATTGTTAGAATAGTGATGCGATAATTTGGTCAACAATACCTGCACATTGTTTACATTTTGCATAATTCAGTCAAACGCTGTAGTATTTCATAGTATCGCTGTTCTAATATAGCAAAATCCGCTTGGCAGGCTACGTATTAATTTAAATGATATTTCAGAAACATTCGAAATGATAGAAATATGTCTTAGAAATATTTCTTTGTAGTCTTGCACGAAACGTCGCTGACTTTCGTGTGATTGTCAACATACTAATTTAATAGCAACACGCATTAACGTAGCCGTCACTGTAATATTTGCGTACTAAACAATCAGTCCAGCCTAATGTAACGTGCAAATAACATATCGGATTCTGCAATGGCAGAGAAATATCGTATATCAGGGAGGATGGCGTTTAGGAAAAACGACTGCACACATAATTCAAGGCTTTTCAATGAAGTATTTAACACTAGGTTTACGGGACCCGTCAATTTGACAGATTTCAAACTTTGAAATGAAACACGCAAAAAACCATACCAATAATCTTAACTACTTTGCATCGTAAATTCATAATTTCATTAAAAGTGTTTATAAACACAATTATTATTTCCTTAAGCTTTCTAAATTTTGAAATTTGTATGTGGTATACCTATTTCTACGAAACTTGTCAAATTGACGGGTTAGCTGATTACGTAAACAATCCTTACATATTTGCTTCGTTTGTAAAATTATTTCTCCAATAGTAAGTATAAGAGTGAAAGAAAAGTCTAAGATACCCCCAACTCATTATCTCAATAATATCCTCGATAATGTGACAAAGTGAATTGTGTGACTCGGGTGTCATGTTACTTCGTATTGAACGAACTCGCTTACCAGAGTGATCCTCGCGTCATTCGAAACTCGAAGCATGCAGCAAACTAAATGTTGTATCGAAAAGATATTCGGCAAAAAAATCTTGGCTTATTAATATTTTATTTTTACGTGAAGCCTTATATTGCTCAACTCAGACTTAGTTTGAATAAATTGATTTTTTAACCCATTCGAGACCGATTGCACACCGTGTGTGTAATTGATTTGCGAGGCTAAAATCTTGCACACCGTGTGTATAAGAATAACATTTGCAATTATCAGTTATTCTGAGTAAACTAGTCGTCCAAACAAGATTTATGATCTAATGAAATCTGCAATACAGGAAAACAAAATTTGCCATTGGTTTTACTGTGTACCAAAAATCTAAAAATTATTTGAAGCCTTTCTTACATGTAAAATACTATGAATTGCCGACAGTCCTACAAAGAAGGAAAATATAAACGTAATAATTACTCTTGTCCTGCTTATGTCGGTAATCCTGGATTATGTTTGGGAGAATGTTTCAAGCGCTACCATCAACCAACTAATGTATAATTGCTTTACGATCAGTGTACTATTTGCTAAAAGTGTATTTACAAACTATATTTTCTTTTTTATTACTGAGTTACATTACATTGTTATCTGTAGACATTTTTCTAAAAATTTATTTGTCGTTTGTTATTTTTTTCATTATTCAACTTATCTTTTTTTAACTTTTTACTACTTTTTAAACATTTTCTTTGCATTATATTCTGTTCTTTATTATTGAAAACAGAATAACGATTTTATATTATCTAACTATTTTTGAAATAAATGTTCATACATTTTTTAATGAGATATTTTTATTTTACCTTACATTGCACACATAGTGTTCAATCCGTTCCTCGCAATAAAAATTTTCCGAGAAGCGAGCTGCACACCTGGTGTGCAATGATCTTATTTATGTGAACTCACTTACGAATTGGATGATTTCCATAGTAAACATGTTTTTTTATTAAAAATGAACAATATAAAGAAAAAAATATTTCGCTCCTGGGGACCGTGTTCAAAAAAAATCGTTGTTTCGAATGGGTTAATGTAAATACGTATTTTCACCTACCCGTCAATTTGACGGGTGCTCGTAGAGATAGGTATATAAGAAACGCCCGTAAACCTAGTGTTAAGTCACACAATAAGTTACATGTAATGAGCGTGCCTACTTTCAATCCACACCGCTTAAGATAGCCTGACGTAAACGCTAAGTAAGAGAAACAGCACCTTCTGAGAGAGATCCGGTAGCTGGCTGTGTAAAAAGCTAAGGCGCCCGAGTAAGTTTCAGCGAGGTGGAGATGGCTGCAAACGAAGGTGACACAAAACACGTCCAGTTTTTATCCGGACTACTGTGCGAACGAGAAGCCTGAGCTTCGTGCAAAGTTCGAGTAAACCTGGAAGTCGTTTCCCTACGAGCGTGTTAATGCAAATGGCATGTCAGGAATGATCGCGAGGAGCAGAGTGTTTATCAAGCACGGCAGAGCAAGAAGGAAGTGAAACCAGAGTGAAGAAAAACTCCTCTATATAGGCTATGCCGGTCGGTCCCGTAAATCTCCCAACGGCAGGACGTTTATTGAATTATGCAGTATCGGACGCAGAGAGCGAAGAAATTGACCCGCTCGTCGCGATTGAATGAAACTCGGTAAAACTCGATACTCTTCCGGTGTGCAGGAGGGCAATTACTAGACGGCATACGCTAACCGAGCAAAGTACGTGACAACTGCGGCGAATATCTCCCGAGAGTTACCGGAAAACGTGCAAACCGTGAGCGGAGCGAGCAAAGTTCAAAATTTATCGCACTCTTTTCTCTTATTCTGTTTGGATCTGGGATGTCCATCGACTTCACTCATTAGTGTGATCCTATCAACGGCTATTTCTGACATGGTACCTCTGTTTCACAGTCATCATCGAAACATCGACCCGCGCTTATTTATCAGCAGCGCATATAACCGTCCGGACTTTGTTCTTCTCCATGCTAATTTGTTACAATAAAACACAAAATCGTCTAACACACGCTGAACATACTTAAACGCATATCGATTGTATTGTACATTTGAGAAGTTTGCATTATTTCGAGTCATTTTCGTGCTATTAAAAGCGCGTACACGTTTCGCAAAAAGCAGGGAATAAAAATGGGCCGTTTCAAGCGATCAATGTCCCACGAAGCGGATTTCCAACGGGTTTCTTTCGGCTAGTCTCCTGATGGGCGCATATCTTAATCCGACTCGCTTAGTGCCCGCTCTTCTTTCTTTGTCTCTTTCACACGTCTCTGCTCTTACATCCGTACCTTTTTCCCGTTGCAGCACTCAAGGCGACATCGGGACTTCGCGGCCTCTTTTGCCGACGACACGACGACGATGAGAAGCATTCTTTCGACGCTGTTAACGGCACCGGGCGCCGATCGATCGACGACCCGTCAGGAATTGCACTTCGCTCGGAGTAAGTAGCGCCTCGGGGGCTGGACAGAAACATTTTAACGAGCGGCCGATAATTGCGCGCGTCTCACGTGCGTTCTTCCTGCTAATCGACCAGCAAACTGAACGAACTCGGTTCAATCTTTTTCGTCCCTTCTTCCCCCCGCTCGCTATCTCCCTTTTTCACCTGCCCCCGGAAGCGACCGAACGATTTTATGGCAGATAAAACACGCCAGGCTAAAAAAGTATAGGGAAAGATATGCAGTTCCAATTAAGTTCTGCGGTAATAAAATGTGTGCCGCGAGCGTGAACGAGCTAGAATATCATGAAGCTCCGGACGCCGAACGGAAATTACCGTGAATTGAGTTTAACCCATGGAGAGACCTTCGAAGCTACTCGTCGCGATCGGTCTAATTGTGAGCCTGTTTAAACTCGCGCAAATCGAGAGCGATAACTCCCGCCAATGCGCCGCGCTGTCGCAATAAATAAGAAAGGGATTTTCCCCCGTCGCGTCTACCGCGATATTGAAATAAGTAAAGCGCGCGATGAAGATGGCATTGGCGGAAGAAGAGGTGCGTCGGGTAGCTTGGTAACAGAGATCGACGGGAATAAATGGAGTTCGGTAAAGAGGTTCGGAATTACTCAGTATCAACGCGGAAACGCAAAGCGAACAAACTTACGCAAATTGAAGCGGATAAATCCCCGCGTGCATCCGAGACTACCCAAGAACGCAATTTTGGGTTTCGCGCGCCGCAAATTCAGCGATAACATCGCAATACGATCAATTCCGTTGCGCAAACTATAGCTTTAGCCCTCGGAAGCGCATATAGCTTCGATGCCATTAAATCGAGGACCATTCCGCACGGCGAAACTTTTATCCGTTCTGTCACCGTTCGCTCGTCAGTCGGTTTGTCCTAATTTTGTGTCAAACATTTGCGTCAGCGTCGCTTTGACCCCGCGAAAGGAAACGGGGACAATCAAAAAAACGGAACGATTAAAATTTCTCCTCCGTCGCGATTAATGCTCGCCACTGCTGTGAATGAGCAAAATTCTGCTCCGTGAATTTTGTTTTTATCGCAGAGGGCAAACTGGAAATACCTCACTTTCGTCTGAAGGTTTGTTTGGCGCGACGCGCGCACAGAGAAGCAGCCCGGTAACAAAGAGTTTGCGAAAGGATAGAAATTTTGCCCGATAACCTCCATCTGAACTGGCGAGCTACACTGTCCCTCTGACATGATGAAACGCGCCCGAGAGACATATTGTATTTTGAGTAGAAAACATATTATGACCGGTAATGATCGATGCTAGACATTTGTCGTGTTCGCACAGCCCGAAATACCAGGACAAACAGAAAACGCGGCGCGATAGCAAATGCACGGACAGCGCGATTAACATGCAATGTAATGGTAGAAAACATTATATCGTGAAGTTTATACCTATCGCGAGGGGAATTGCGAGCAGCCACATTTCCGCTTTGGCCATCTCGTAAAAAGCAAATCCGTCGAAAATGAGGAAAAGTAGAGCTTCTGCGCTAACCTCCACGGACACGGGAATATTTTTCCCTCGGCGTTGGATAGACTGGATTAGAAATACTGGATTTTGAGTAGAAAGCATATCGCACCGGTGATGAGCAGGGCGCCGACTATTTGGATTCCCACGGAGACCTTCGTGCCTATCTTTGTCGTTTCTCTTCCGCCAAGAGGGAAAAGAGAAGCATTATTCGCGGAAGAACTCGGCGTTAGGTCAAACCGTAAGCCGAAAGGACGATGTAGAGAATGAGGCCCGTTATCACAAGAAGCGTCACGACGTAGAAAACCACACACATCAAAATTACCGAATCCTCGTAGGCTACGTCATTTAGCGCAAATATCGCAAAAGCGATCTCTTTGTGGCGTCGATTGTTTCTTAGCGCTGAAATCGAAACGAGCGAGACAAACGACAGAAACGGAATATCAGCTGAGACAAACGGCGCCTCCCATCGTGTGAACTCATGGCCAGAAAGATTCCGCGTGATTTTCGAGGTTTTCGAATCGAGTTCGCCTGCGGCAGAATATCGAATCGATCGACGGAACTCCATGGCGTTCCTTCTAACCAAGTGAACGATCCTCAATTATAACAGTATCAAACCGGCCGCGTTACTCAATTTGCACATTTGCAATCTGCGAACGTGCCGGTTACACATTATTTTTGACGGCAAATCATTATATAATATGCATATCAAATAACACGTTCCAGTTCGTGCATTATTTAATACATCACGACGTAGTACTTTTCCCGCAAAAAATATCGCAGGTACTCTTTCAGGCTATACCTACCGCGATCATTATAATAGAGAGAAAATAGCCATAGGTACCAAACACGGAAAACATTGAGACGGGAATCGTGTCGAACATTTTGTCACGCACTTTAGTGCGGTTAACCCTTTCGTTACAGCGGTCTTTTCCACAATTCGACTTTACGCTCACTTTTAAAACTGTCACGATTATGAATTTTTTAGGGAAAGAACATTTCTGACGAAAGCTACGGCTAATTGAGAATAAACACACGCAACAATGCTATACTCTCTAACAAAAAAAAAACAACATATGGGACAAGAGGTCCATGATAAATGTACCAAGATGGACTGTGGTAGCGAAAGGGTTAATACATCACGACATAATACTTTCCTCGCAAAAAAATATCGTAGGTACTCTTTCAGGCTATACCTACCACGATCATTATAATAGAGAGAAAATAGTCATAGGTACTAAACGCGGAAAATATTGAGAAGGGAATCGTGTCGAACATTTTGTCACGCACTTCAGAGCGATTAATACATCGCGACATAATACTTTCCTCGCAAAAAAATATTGCAGGTACTCTTTCAGGCTATACCTACCGCGATCATTATAATAGAGAGAAAATAGCCATAGGTACCAAACGCGGAAAATATTAAGAAGAGAATCTCGTCGAACATTTGGTCGCGCACTTTAGCACGGTTCATTTTGAGACCATTGACAGTGGATCGGTACTCCGGAAAATGTTTCGTATAATTTATTTCAGATTCTAAGACCAATCCGTGCCTTGAAAAGTATTGCGTCGCGGGGAGACAATGCCGAGCGTCCTCCGACGGTGCAACGATATGCGCCTGCATCCGGAAATGCGCTCGCAGACATCGTCCGGCCTGTTCAACGAACGACAAGGTCCACGGAAACCGCTGCAAGCTGCACAGAGCGTCCTGCAAAGCCGAGGCGCAGTTAGCCACGAGCAGACTAATGAGATGTCTTCATCGCGGTGAGTACGGAAATGCGTAAGCTTCCTGTCCACGTATTGTGCGTGGAAACTGGATGCTGGCAAACAACGGTGCCTCGTTCAACATGTCCACCGTGTTAGGCTGTTAAACTTTACCTTATGTGTAAATCTGTCCTTGCTTTCTGGTGTGTGTTCGCTTCGCCCCTCAAGAACAAACGACAGTGCGAATGCAAGCGATGCAAAGCGTAAGCTGCGCAAGCATAAAGTTTTTTATTTAAATTTCGCGAGATGCGTGATATTGCCAGGCTGTCAGAGAAGGGTGTCTGTACGGATTTCGTTTGAATGGGATTTCTGCCGTTTCGAACGGCGTCGACGCGTTAAAGGGTTGGAAATAAATTCTTACACGCGGGAGTCCGTATCTTTATGGCAGGGGATAAAAAACGGCAGATATGAGGCCACAGTTCACCTATCGATAATGGAACGGGCCGGAATACGAAGTAGAAAGAACGATACAGAGGGAATAGTGAATTAAATGTGGCGAAGTAGAAGGTAGTATCGGTAAGGTTGCAGTATATATGGTTTAGCAGGAGAAAGTCCGGAATAAGGGAAAACGGTACGCCACGTATCGTAGATTTCCACCGGACGGCGTTCAGTAGCTAATCTAAGCCCTATCGTTTCTGTTCGAACGTACCATTAATATTTTCTCGCACATCGATATGTCCGATATAAAGGCAGCCGTGAACCGAAGATTACGAACGTAAGGGGCGCTACGAAAGTTCGCAAAGTCGTCGTTATAAAGTTAAAGACCTGCCAGCGGAGGGATAACTAAACGGTCGAAATGTCTCCCCATAGCTCATAGGACATATAGTTTACATCGGAGCTCAACCATCACGTATTCTAAACTCCCGTGACAGCGTCCACGGTTACCATATTTATGTGAAAAGTTTGTACCCGTAAATGCATGATATCTTACGTTCAGAACGTTGTTAGCGGCTACACGTGCTCCCGATGCGGCTACAGCAATTACCACCCATTATACCATCGGTAGTTATGATTAAATTACAATTATTATGCCAGTTCGCATCCGTGTTCGACCCATTTGTGTTTACAAGCGTGGACGGCCCATGCACTAGAACTAAGTCTGAACTCCGCACGTACACTGACATAAAGAAACTAGGCATTGAAAGAATATTCTGAAACAAGAGCCCTGGTACATATGGGAAAACATACAAGTGTTTCCCAATGCATTACACATGAGGCTCATTTTAGCGTTTTACGTCACTGGGGAAAGATTTACGGTAACGCGTATGTCTTGTGTTCGTTGTGCCATCAGAAAATCATAATGGACAAAATCGGAATGCTGTGTCCAACGACTACGAACCGTTCGGGGTCGGAAAGATCAGCTCGCATTTGAGATCCAAAGACCGCGAAAAGGATCTCCTGGATACTAATATGTTGAACACAGAAGGTTACGGATACGCCGAGTGTTCAGCGCAAGAATATGAAATAATGAAGGTAGACACGTATTGGTTGATAAAAAGCATTTATAACTCATACTTCAGAGGTACTGCACGCTCAATATCGTTCACAGAATAGTTCTCATATTCTCGTATATCCTTTCGCACACAGACTCTCATTCATGTACACGTTTGTAAAAAAAAAAATCGATTAGAATGAGAAGGAAGTTCCGTATAATCAATCAACGACTTTTTCAAATTGTTCGAAACTTTTCCAAACCCCAGGATAATTTGCTGCTGTACAATCACGCGCGGCTAATGGCTCAGGATAATCACAGCAAGGAATATTTAGTGAGCATAATGTTCTCGCACTACGATCGAAATAACAATGGTAACCTGGAGCGAGAGGAACTGCAGCAGGTAACTTTCATGCGATATGTGGCCCATGCATATTTCTGGCATGTCAATGTTCTTTTCGGTTTAGATCGCCCAGAGGGAAGATCTAAAGCAGTTAAGCAAAGGCTGCAACTTAGGCCACATGATCAGCTACGATGATGCCGACGGGGACGGTCGATTAAATGTAAACGAGTTCTATATGGCCTTCAGTAAGCTGTACAGTAGGTATCTTTACCAACATTATACAATGAGCCCATGCTCTTAGGCCGTTTCGGTAGTTGCATTACACCATAAGAAGCTGTTACGTTGTTTTCCCTCAGCTCAGAGAACATTCTTTCTGTTCTTCACGTTTCATTGAGGTTACAGGCAAACAAGATGCATACAGTATCGGAGAATATTTATAAAGTTGTTATTTTCAAGTCGCAGAGCCATTGTTACGCGACTAGAGTTCGCGAATTGTTCTGCAACGAGCCGTCCTTGTTCTCTGAGGTACACTTAATTAATTCTTTATTTAATCTCCAAACACCGGTACTTAGCGAACTCGAGAATTCCGGTTACCTTTCTTAGGGCTCAAATAAGTACAGCAATCTTGCTTGACAAAACTTGGCACGCGTAAAGTTTCTTGAAAGCTGAGCGACAGACAGTTTATACGCGACAAACGATACGCGAGCCGGGTCGAATGAGACGTGCGCGACACTCGCGGATCCGCATAAACGGCGCAACACCGTTTCAGGCGTCTCGGTCGTCTCCCTAGACAAATCACTCGAGGTGAATTACATATCCGCGAGAGTGGGCGATAACGTGGAAATCAAGTGTGACGTCACGGGGACGCCGCCACCGCCGTTGATATGGCGTCGCAACGACGCTGACTTGGAAACTTTAAACGAGCAGGAGGTAAGCGGGCAAGATGCTCGGTCGCATAAAACGTACGACGCAAATGCCAAAATTGCCTCCGGAGTCGATGCTACTTCTTTGTACTTTCATCCGCAGATCCGCGTTTTCAACGACGGCAGCCTTTATCTGAATAGGGTGCAACTAATGCACGCCGGCAACTATACGTGCCACGCTCTCAGGAATCAGGATGTCGTCCAGACCCACGTGCTCACCATACACAGTGAGTTTTCCGCCGCTAGTACGTCCGTTTAACCGTTCACTCGCTGTCCGTTCTTCCCTCCCGTACTTCAACTACCGGAATCTGGGTATAATGCCGGCTTCGGGATGCGCTCGGACTTGCTATGATGGATGCGCCATTTTTGCATCCCCACAAAGTCGCCACGAAAGTGGCCTATGTATGCCGTTAACCCCTTGCACTAGGCTGAAATTCGGAAGAAGACGTGCCTCACATATGCAGCCGAATGGTCGCGAACTTTAAACATGATGTCTTATGACTAAGTGCGAGATAGCCGCGCTCGTCTTCTTCACTAATGTCATATATAATTGATCTTCTTGCGCGAGTCATCACTGGAATAATGATACTGCTGTCACTAGAATTTTCATCACTGTTTGTAACTCTTTCAATATCTATCGATTTACTGCTTAAAACATTGGAAGCCATTTCACTACTCTTACTTCTACGCAAACTACTTGCTTTTTTAGCCATTTTACTCTTTTTTTTATACATGCTGGAGGATTTGACAAAATTAAAAATGATCAAGAATATTACTTTTTGTGAAGAAGACTGTGCGAAACGTGTGTACCTCGTGTAATGGAATAGTAAGAACTGAAGAAACATATTTTTTTTTAATAATACCTAAACTACTTTCAATTATACAATTTCTGAAAATTTCACAAAAATTGCTTCACAAATAACACAGTTACGATTTTTTGAAACGTGCAGGTTTCCCGAAAACATGCGGTCCCAGGCGTATTTTTTACAGATTTCTTAGTGGTCTTTAACCCTTTGACTGCTATGGACGCATATATACGCCGAAATCTATCGGTGTTAACTGGGGACGCATATATACGTTTCCCAATCGTTTCGATCTCTTACCTATTGCAGCCACAATTATCAATGTACGAGATGAATACAAACGCGTGCTTTATCAAATAATTTTTTTGCATTATTTCATAATGGCGTAAATGAAGAATTGTCAACTTAGCTACGCTTTACATAATTTATCAGTAGAGTTCACACTAGCGAAAAGCGTTTCGGCCGGAAGTATTCAGCAGTCAAAGGGTTAAAGCGTTAACCCACATCTAACAAGCAGTTTCGAGCACGTCATATCCATTCTGCAGACTTGCTATAACTAACGTCGAGAGTAAAACAGTCGGCGAGCGTTAGTTTGCCGTCGTGAACGTCCTTTCGTACACATTATTATGTTAATGTGACAGCGGTGCCCGAAGTGAGAGTGATGCCGCGATTGCAATCTAAACGGCCTAAGGAAGATGCCACCATGTGGTGCCACGTAGTAGGCGAACCACTCCCCCGCGTCCAGTGGCTGAAGAACGACCAGCCGCTGAATCACGAACAAGCCGACAAGTATGAGATCGTTGGTAATGGAACGAGATTGGTCGTGAGGAACGTCGAGTACGCCGATACCGGCGCCTACATGTGCCAGGCCAGCAGCGTTGGAGGCCTGACACGGGACATTAGCAGTCTCGTAATTCAGGAACAGCCCACGGCGAGTAAGTATCACGACAATTTCCTACGAAGAAGATACGCATACCTGCCGGCATAATGAGTGGTCCGACCAAAGGCCCCCGGTAAAACAACCCCTTGCAACGAATGTTTCATTTAAATGTAACTCCGGTACTCGCGCTTACGAGTGTCACATTACTTCTACATTAGCAGACGGTTAATGAATCAACAGTGGCGCGAGAACCAATGACGAGTTTTTGAGAAAAAAAAGGTGGAAAATGTTTGTGCTCTCCTTTGCCGTCGGTAAAGAATGCGAAAAGTCGCGGGTGTAAAGTATAATTGCTCGTCGGCAGATACGATCAAGTTCTGGCAACCTCTTTTTCCTTGAAATTGATCAGTCGCAGGTATTCCGATATCTCAACTCGGCTCATCTTAAAGTTTCAACAAGAGACGTCTACGATCAAGATGATTCGGCTTTCAAGTTTTGCCGTAAAGGATTGTGAGCGAAGGGGAACTGTTTAACAATTTCCTCCCCGTCAAGAGCGGTATCTCGAGTTATCGGGTTATCGATTCGGATTCTTTATGGAAGAAAGCGCAGAACCGTTCGTCTCACTACGGCGGGTCGTGTGACGTCATTTGTTCTCGCCAAGCGGAACATCACATTCGGCTTCTCAACCACTCTGCTCCTTTTCACTTCATGTTCCGTCGTTTTGAAAATGCGAACGCGCGCATCGATCCGTCGAAATGTTCATCTTTTTGCTGTAAAAGCAATATCTATTGCCGGATTCATCGCTTTTCAGTCCAAAGAATTTTCGTTTCACAAATAACGCGAAACACATCCGCCCGCAGGAAAGCGATAGCGATAGCGATCTTTATTTCGCTTCAGCTCCAATCCGCTTGTTCATTCGAATTCCTGAACAACCAAACGACTCGGAGCAGCTCTGTTCGTAGCTTATATACACCGCCACAAGCCCCTGTCGGACGGGATATGATTCGCAAGTTCTATCACCTTCCGGAAATTTCCGTCTGTACACGACGCACACGGTTGATGTAGATAAAAAAGGACGGGAATAGAATTAGTTCAGCGGCGGCGGGTTTGCGGGTTGAAGCAATCCGTATTATCGATCAGCTGGCCGATTCGTTCGTTCGTAACCATAATTTTTCTCGGGCAACGACACGTGATGAAGAGGTCGGGTTGCGAACTCACTGCCGGCGTTAATTCTTTACGAGCTGGATAAGCCTGCGCACCGACAATTTTTTCATTCTCCTCCTGTCCCGGGAAATCAAAATGCACCTCCCTGGACGGCGAAGAAGCGCGCATGTATAGCCGGTGGAAAAAGCCGTTTACCCGCGTATAAATCGTAGCGCGGATAAGCCGCAGAGCCGCGCAGGTAAATCGCGAAAAAATACAGGTTCCCCTCATAACCTGCCTTCCAGCCGCGGCAAGCGAGGAGCGGAGGTTCTTCGCGTTCCACGAATGGGGCATTATGGTCTATGAGCCGTCCGCTTGCCGGTTATATCACGAGATACGAGCGACGGACGTTATACCCGGTACCCAGGTGAGGACGAGGCATGTTCCGCGTATCTTATGCTGCGACCTAAATGTCACCTGCTTATCATGTTGGCGTAGGCCTATGTTAATGCTCGCATGCAAATGTGTCGTTGCCCTTTATCATTCAAGTTATATCGTAGACACGTAGAATCTTTATGGATGTTGATATTTTTCTTTTAACACGTTGACTGCCGAGCGTATTTTGCTTTATTAGAACGACTATGCTATAAAATACTAGAGCGTTTGACTGAATTATGCAAAATGTAAATAATGTGCAGGTATTGGAGACCAAAGGATTGCATCACTATTCTAACAGAAACTGCATTTATAAAATAATAATTGCTACCCATTGCAAGTTTTTTGGATCTTCAATAAAATCTCTTACGCCGGTTATCGGTGACCATCACGGCAATCAAACTTTTAACACGTTGACTGCCACGGTGGTCACCGGTGACCGGCGCAAAACATTTTACTAAAAATGCAAAAAATTTGCAATGAAAGCTATTTACAATCTTGTAACAGCAATTTGTTATTGAAGCGGTCACTGCCGAGCATATTTTGCTGTATTAGAACGGCGATGCTACGAAATACTACAGCGTTTGACTGAATTATGAAAAATGTAAATAATGTGCAGGGATTGGAGACCAAAGGATTGCATCACTATTCTAGCAGCAACTGCATTTATAAAATTGCTGCCCATTACAAATATTTTGGATCTTCAGTAAAATCTCTTACACCGGTCACTAGTGACCGGCGAAAAAGATTTTACTACAAATGCAAAAAATTCGCAATGAAGCCTATTTACAATCTTGTAACAGCAATTGACATTGGAACGGTGCTACAATACTTTGGCTTCCATCAACTCTGCGATACCTTCATTTTGCACAATTTAATCATACTCCGCAGTATTTCATCGCATCGCTGTTCTAATTTAGCAAAATTCGCGGTAACCGGCGAAAAAGATTTTACTACAAATGCAAAAAATTCGCAACGAAGCCTATTTACAATCTTGTAATAGCAATTGACATTGGAACGGTGCTACAATACTTTGGCTTCCATCAACTCTACGGTACCTTCATTTTGCACGATTTAATCATACTCCGCAGTATTTCATCGCATCGCGGTTCTAACATAGCAAAATACTCTTGAGCAAAATACGCAAAAGATTTGACTAAAAATACAAAAAATTCGCAATGAAGCCTATTTACAATCTTGTAATAGCAATTGACATTGGAACGGTGCTACAATACTTTCGCTTCCATCAACTCTGCGGTACCTTGATTTTGCACGATTTAATCGTACTCTGCAGTATTTCATCGCATCGCGGTTCTAATGTAGCAAAATATGCGGTGACCGATGCGAAAGATTTTACTGTAAACGCAAAAAATTCACAATGAAGCCTATTTACAATCTTGTAACAGCAATTGATATTGAAACGGCGCTACAATATTTTAATTTCCATCAATTCTGCGGTACCTTCATTTTGTACGATTTAATCATACTCTGCAGTATTTCATCGCATCTCGGTTCTAATGTAGCAAAATACGCTTGCCAGTCAACGTGTTAACGTTAATCTGCATGCCTCTTGCGAGAGACTTACAACGGCATTCGATTAGAATTTTTTCTCCACTTCCGCGATGAAAACATTTAACTAGATCCCTCGAATTTGGCCCTCCGCCACCGGTGAGAGGAACTTGAGATCATCCGAGAAAGTCATGTTGTCCTTTGTTTGAACGGAAAACTCGACGAAATTCGATTAGACGGGCGAGTACTTCGCCAAGTCAAAATTTGTCGAACTAAAGACGTTTCGAGCACTCGAGCAGAATGTAGGCGGTTTCAGTAGCTTCGCTCACTTTAAATGTTCCCGGGAATTCAATGAGCGTTCAGTGTATAATACATGATCTCAATGTTTGTTTTAGAACAGTCTAAACGCTTCGTAGAAAATCTCAGCTCACTGTTTAACGTTACTTTTCAATTTTACTTTTCCGTTTTTCTATTTTCACCACGTACCTCTCTCAGTAAAACAGCACATTGCCCCTCCTTCAGCCGTTTTCTTGTCTACCATAATGCACCCGTGACAAGAATCGATGATATTTCTCACTGTGTCGATCCTTTCCTCGAGCAGCACTTAGTACGCCATTCTGCATTTATTTGATAGGTAACAGCCATCCCCTGCTCCGCACATCGATTCCTTGAAACCGCTATTGCCGCTGTTTGCTGGATACTCTCCTTCTCACGTGTTACTTCATTCCTTTCTTCCTTTTCCTTTCAACCCGCAGCATCTCGCATTACTTATCCATTCGTCGGTGGAGCCGACCGCCGAGAACGTAAAAAGTTCGCGAGCGGTTGCGTTGCTTCCTCCCTTTTCCTGCTCATTCGCTCTCTTTGCACATTTGTATTTCTTCAGGAATACGTGTGCGGCGTGAAGCATATGCCGTGCTCTTGGGGACGAGCCATCAGCGTTGCCAATCGATATGTGTACGTCACTCAGCCGAACAAGGATCGAGTGCTAGTTATCAGCAAGATACAACTAGTGGTGGTCGATGTAAGTAATGTCTCTTCATTCACGTTACCTTCGCAGCTCTCTCATTCTCTTCATCTCTTCCTTCCACCCTTGATAGCTGTCTGCCTATAGGTCTCTTCGCCCCATCCATATATGTCGCGTTAATTGAATACTCCAGGCCATTTAATATTCTCGTCTCATCAGGCCAGGTTCTTTGATCAGGCCAACTACGTTCACACGAGCGTATACGGAGGAATATCACTTACATGGAGCCGTTCCGTTCATCGACGTTCGAAAGAGTAAACGATAGTTCGTTCATTAGCGGGATGTGCATCGACATCGGTTTATTTCCGGACGGCTCTTTGCATGGCCCATTCCAGTTTTGAATATCTAATTTCTATGCATGAACAAATTTCTCAATTATCGATCACCCTGACTTACGAGAGAATACGATGTCGAATATAATTCGTTCGCTGTAAAAACTGAATGACGGCATAAAACTTACGCTCCGGCCAGCTATAGGGATTGATGCTAGATGAATCGGTAATTTTAAGTAACGGCTTAAAGTGGCGTATTAAATCATGGGCGTTTTTTGATCTTGTGTAATGCCTCACAGGTGGTCGCAACGGGCAAATATCCTGTCGAACTTCAGTACGTACCATCACTCGATCAAGTATGGGTGCTGAATTGGCAGAGCGAGGGCGATGTGGGCGTTAAAACGATACAGGTCATCAGAGATGCGGCGCAGAAAAAGAAGCACCACGCCGTTCAACCAGAGCCCATAGATGGACAGAGCGATCTGGTCAAAGGTCTCTACATCCCAGAGCAGCAGGTGCGTTTGACGTTTGGGTATCCAGACATTCACGATCCCATGCATTTCAATGGAATTAACGCTTTGATCGTCTCAGAATTCATAGAGTGAAGCTCGTAAACCTCAGCACGGTCGTAGCGTTCGCGGATCACTCGATTGACAGTTTCCGTAGGACGGTTAATATTACGACATTTGAATTATTTCGATCAGAGTTATCAAAACGTGAAGAGTTGAACGACCGCGAATGAGATGTAATCGTCGAACTTCTCTAAGAGACTTTGCAACAAGGTTATACTAGCTACGTCCTCCTGAACGGAGACCCCTTTTAAATTCTCTCATCCAGACAACGCATTCTCCCCTGGTGGAAAATGCGCCAGTCATACATAACTGGGTTAGTCGCATAAGATTCGTATTCCCGACGAATCCACTCATCTCCCCTTCGTCTTAAAGAATTTCGGCCGTTCCAACTGTCCCACACATCGTTAACTTCCTTCTTCAGACGCTTGATGAAAGCCCATTGTATGATTTAGGACATCGGGTACACGTTCAAATACGGTTACGTGACGCACACGAATCAGCGCGGAATGTACAAATTGGATCTGGCGAATATGAGGTACACTCGTAGTGCAGATCTCGCCCCTTACAACTGTGTTCCAGCGGATATAAAATTCCCCGCTCTCTGTAAGTAATGCCTATTAGCTATGCGCCCGGTAAGGTATACGCAGGTTGTTCGTCTTTCTCAGGAAGTGACATAAAGCGTAATTCCATTACGCCGAAGAAATCAAATTTATCTTATACTCTTGGATCGTTCGCAAGAAAATTCCCTAGTCGGGTTGAAAGGGAAACGATAATGAGATCGTGAAACATTGACCGTTATTAGCATTAAATTATCTAAGGACTTCTCGAAAAGTATAACTCTCTGGGTGACATTTCTTCAGACGGCTTTGTCATACTCGAGTGCGAAGAGCCAATTACCGGACGACCCACGGGTCAACTATTGTTGGACTATCTCACGGATACCGTTCTCGCTCAGAAGTCTAATCTAGTGGGAAAACCACGGATCTCGCCTGATTCCAGACACTTGGTCACTCTGGACAAGCAGAACAGCGGAGTCACGCTCGTTGTGCAAGAGATATCTCGTAACTATTTCCAACTAATTCACACTTTCCTCCTATTTTCTCGTTCCCTAATTCGATGGTGATCCAACGAAAACCTACGATTACAAATTCATTACAAAACGCCTAACGATTGCTTTACGCCATACACGCGAAACTGCAAATATGCCGCGGAAATACCGGAAACGCAAATATCCTCAAACTCGTTCTGCAGTGCATTGTGTGCATACTAAATAACGTTGTTTACATCCGTTAATAATAAAAGCGACCATCCGTGAACACTTTGACTACATCTGGGGTACCTTACGGAGTCGCGGATTCTGGTGTGTACGCGGTGCATTAACACTTGGCCGACCGATTGGGGAAATCTCCCCACTTTAACACTAGGTTTACGGGCGTTTCTTATATACCTATCTCTACGAGCACCCGTCAAATTGACGGGTAGGTGAAAATACGTATTTACATTAAAAAATCAATTTATTCAAACTAAGTCTGAGTTGAGCAATATAAGGCTTCGCGTAAAATTAAAATATTAATAAGTCAAGATTTTTTTCCGAATATCTTTTCGATACGACATTTAGTTTGCTGCATGCTTTGAGTTTCGAATGACGCGAGGATCACTCTGGTAAGCGAGTTCGTTCAATACGAAGTAACATGACAACCGTGCCACACAATTCGCTTTGTCACATTATCGAGGCGCTATTGAGATAATGAGTTGGGGGCATCTTAGACTTTTGATTTGACTTTGACTGCATCTGGGGTACCTTACGGAGTCGCGGATTCTGGTGTGTACGCGGTGCTTTAACACTTGGCCGACCGATTGGGGAGATCTCCCCACTTTAACACTAGGTTTACGGGCGTTTCTTATATACCGATCTCTACGAGCACCCGTCAAATTGACGGGTAGGTGAAAATACGTATTTACATTAAAAAATCAATTTATTCAAACTAAGTCTGAGTTGACCAATATAAGGCTTCGCGTAAAATTAAAATATTAATAAGTCAAGATTTTTTTCCGAATATCTTTTCGATAGGACATTTAGTTTGCTGCATGCTTTGAGTTTCGAATGATGCGAGGATCACTCTAGTAAGCGAATTCGTTCAATACGAAGTAACATGACACCCGAGCCACACAATTCGCTTTGTCACATTATCGAGGCGCTATTGAGATAATGAGTTGGGGGCATCATAGACTTTTGATTTGACTTTGACTACATCTGGGGTACCTTACGGAGTCGCGGATTCTGGTGTGTACGCGGTGCTTTAACACTTGGCCGACCGATTGGGGAGATCTCCCCACTTTAACACTAGGTTTACGGGCGTTTCTTATATACCTATTTCTACGAGCACCCGTCAAATTGACGGGTAGGTGAAAATACGTATTTACATTAAAAAATCAATTTATTCAAACTAAGTCTGAGTTGAGCAATATAAGGCTTCGCGTAAAATTAAAATATTAATAAGTCAAGATTTTTTTCCGAATATCTTTTCGATAGGACATTTAGTTTGCTGCATGCTTTGAGTTTCGAATGATGCGAGGATCACTCTAGTAAGCGAATTCGTTCAATACGAAGTAACATGACACCCGAGCCACACAATTCGCTTTGTCACATTATCGAGGCGCTATTGAGGTAATGAGTTGGGGGCATCTTAGACTTTTCTTTCACTCTTATATTTACTATTGGAGGAATAATTTTACAAACGAAGCAAATATATAAGGATTGTTTACGTAATCAGCTAACCCGTCAATTTGACGGGTTTCGTAGAGGTAGGTATACCACATACAAATTCCAAAATTTAGAAAGCTTAAGGAAATAACAATTGTGTTTATAAACTCTTTTAATGAAATTATGAATTTACAATGCAAAGTACTTAAGATTATTGCTACGGTTTTTTGTGTGTTTCATTTCAAAGTTTGAAATCCGTCAAATTGACGGGTTCCGTAAACCTAGTGTTAAAGGAAATCAGGGAGAACTCCCACTTTGACCTTAGCAACGCGTTTCCTTTTTTCTATTATTATCAGTTACATTTATGTGGAGTTGTTTGTAATTATTGACGAACTGTTTCTATAAAGCACAGTAAGTATATAATAAAATCCACCAATTTAGTGGTGAAAATTACTTAAAAAGTTACACTAAATAAAGTTATAGCGGTATGAGGTGTGACAAGTAAATATAAAAAATGCACAATCCATTCTATAAACTGGCATGCTGTAAACGATACCACACTGTAAAAAAAAATATTAAAATGCATTACTATTTTTTTATTTCACGTTTGGATCGTGCTGTTTATCTTTAGTCGTCTTTAATGTTCTTAATTTTGAAACTTTATCACCTACACTTTTTAAAAAACCTACAACAAGTAATTGTGATACGCTTTTAATTTCATGTTTTGTATAAACAATATTTGAAATCGTTAAACGAAATTGTTACCGTAGGATATAATTGGCCACTTAACACGTGGGGGTCATCGGTGACCGACGCAAAAGGTCCCCCGAAAAATTCAAAAAATACCCAATCGGCAGCATTTTTAATTTTATCAATGCAATTAATATTAAATAGTGTTTAAATTCTTTGGTCCCTGATACCTTCGCATTATTTTCATTTTGCACAATTTAATCATATTCTGTAGTACTTCATCACGTTGCGGTTTTAATATAGTAAGATACGCATGGCAGTCAACGTGTTAACACGTCGACTGCCGTGGTGGTCATCGGTGACCGACGCAAAAGGTCCCCCGAAAAATTCAAAAAATACCCAATCGGTAGCATTTTTAATTTTGTCAATGCAATTAATATTAAATAATGTTTAAATTCTTTGATCTCCGATACCTTCGCATTATTTTCATTTTGCACAATTCAATCATATTCTATAGTACTTCATCACGTTGCGATTTTAATATAGTAAAATACGCACGGCAGTCAACGTATTAACACGTCATCACGTGACTGCCGCAAAAGGTCCCCCAAAAAATTCAAGAAATACCCAATCGGTAGCATTTATAATTTTGTAAACGCAATTAATATTAAATAGTGTTTAAATCCTTTAGTCTCCGATATCTTCGCATTATTTTCATTTTGCACAATTCAATCATATTCTATAGTACTTCATCACGTTGCGATTTTAATATAGTAAAATACGCACGGCAGTCAACGTATTAACACGTCGACTGCCGTGGTGGTCATTGGTGACTGGCGCAAAAGGTCCCCCAAAAAATTCAAGAAATACCCAATCGGTAGCATTTTTAATTTTATAAATGCAATTAACATTAAATAATGATTTTATTTCTTGATCTCCGATACCTTCGGGTTATTTTCATTTTACACAATTCAATCATATTCTGTAGTAGTTCATCACATTGCGGTTTTAACCCTTTCGCTACAGCGAAATAAAAAAATACCCAATCGGTAGCATTTATAATTTTGTAAACGCAATTAATATTAAATAGTGTTTAAATCCTTTAGTCTCCGATACCTTCGCATTATTTTCATTTCGCACAATTCAATCATATTCTATAGTACTTCATCACGTTGCGATTTTAATATAGTAAAATACGCACGGCAGTCAACGTATTAACACGTCGACTGCCGTGGTGGTCATTGGTGACTGGCGCAAAAGGTCCCCCAAAAAATTCAAGAAATACCCAATCGGTAGCATTTTTAATTTTGTAAATGCAATTAACATTAAATAATGATTTTATTTCTTGATCTCCGATACCTTCGGGTTATTTTCATTTCGCACAATTCAATCATATTCTGTAGTACTTCATCACGTTGCGGTTTTAATATAGTAAAATACGCACGGCGCAAAAGGTCCCCCGAAAAATTAAAAAAATACCCAATCGGTAGCATTTATAATTTTGTAAACGCAATTAATATTAAATAGTGTTTAAATCCTTTAGTCTCCGATACCTTCGCATTATTTTCATTTTGCACAATTCAATCATATTCTGTAGTACTTCATCATGTTGCGGTTTTAATATAGTAAAGTACGCACGGCAGTGAATGTATTAACACGTCGACTGCCGTTGTGGTCATCGGTGACCGACGCAAAAGGTCCCCCGAAAAATTCAAAAAATACCCAATCGGTAGTATTTATAATTTTGCAAATGCAATTAATATTAAATAGTGTTCAAATTCTTTGGTCTCCGATACCTTCGCATTATTTTCATTTCGCACAATTCAATCATATTCTATAGTACTTCATCACGTTGCGATTTTAATATAGCAAAATACGCATGGCAGTCACTGTTAAATAATTTTCAGACTTCTTTGATTTCAAATAATGAATATCAGTCGGCGTTACTTGCAAAAAATACGTGGTGGAAAGCGTACAGTTTGTTTAGGCGCACGCGGAGCCGGCTAAGTGTTAATTGTACTCGCAGCAGCAACTCCAGCAATCGGCACAGCTATTTTCAACCAAGTGATAATGAAGTATTGTCCATTGATTCGAACGACGTGTCTAATACGTTCAATCCGTCGACCGATATTAGTACTGTCTGATTAAACAGGGTCCGCGGCTTGAAACGCGTGGATACAACATTCGCACTTGATCTACGGTCAGCTTTGTGTGGCCAACTTATAAGCAAACTTACAGCTTGCGTTTGTAATGTTCGCGCGTATAAATGATAGCAATCGGTCATCGGCGCTTTGGCGCATTGGCGCGTCGGGCAGGCGCGCTTCAACGCCAGGTTAATTGCTCAGCATTTACGTTAGCTAAATTGTTGGAAAATGACCCCTTCGGATCGGGTAGTTCGAAGTTCTAAATAACAAAGTTCGTCACGGCGATCAGGATCGCGGGGCATGACACTCCACGCGGAATTTTACGTAGAAACCGACGAAATAATACAAACAGGATTGGAAGAACTCGTCATTTTTCCAAATTCAGCAAACGGCCTAACATTCGCCTTCGACGTGAAGACAACTTTAAACGTCAGCGATATCGCTTTCTATCCGTCGCAGACGTCCTATGGATACGATATTTACGCCTCATCGATTGATAAAGAGGATATCCTGTTCCTCGATTTGACTACCGGTAAGATTGAATGGCTAATTGAGTCAATATCTACTCAATCAGTTATAACCCTTGGATCTAGCGTATCCATTCCAGACACTTCCGACTTTATCAAAATTATTCTCATAATGCAGGGAAAGTGGAGATGATAACAGGAGTGGGCAAGGCTACATCGCAGAATCTGACAAAGTGGGGAAATCCGAACAGGCCCATCGTCCAAAGCGGAATATTCGGTCGATACATGGTTAGTCCCTCGCACGATGCTCTCTACGTGCTAAATGGTGAAACACGCACCATAAATTGCGAGATTGGTGGTCTTATTCGGCCTAGCGAGATAGTGTGGATGACAGTATCCGTTCGCTAAAATTCAATAAGCACCCGCATACGACGGACGATGAAGGAAACGTCAGAAAAGACTACAGACTAAAGTTGAAGTGGAACTAATGACTCAGGCTGCGCGAATGAATGACACTTCAAGTTCGTCACGAGGTGCACTGATACAACTAGTGCTACATTAGTAGCCGTAAGTTGTCTTGTGGTTATTCTAAGGAAGAAAGGTTAATGAGAGTGGATTCCATCTCGCTTACCGCGTTTATCTCGTAGCACCCCAACCATGGAACATAGAGTAGTATCGTTTTCGAAGGTCGTTATAAATAGTGTCAATTTAGTTTTGCTATAAATACGTACAATAAAGCCCACCGAATGTTACACCAGGGATACTACCGTTTATGATAGTTTTATATCTTTATCTTGTGCAATAATAGTGAGATTTGCTCGTTGACAGTTTAACACAGAATGCTTATGAAATATTTATACCGAAGTATATTGAACAATGGCATGACAAGGAGTCACTATGTAACTCTATGTTTCCCATAATTACTATGAACGAAAATGCGGTAATCGAGGATGTCACAGAGGAATGTTAATATTTTACCGAAATTATTCGCGTTAAGAAGGTAGGTCGTATTAAAAATACCAACTCATAATATTTATCCGCGCCACGGAATCCAAATTGATGAAGCGTCGCGAACGAGTAATAATGATTGCGTGACTTTGATTAGATAAGCAATATTAGCAGGAGTACGAGGAAAATGCACGCTATAACTCGTGAGTGTGCGTGAACAAGTTTGAAATAGTAATAGAAAGATGACCATTGTATTCTCCCATAAAGGGGAACCAAGACGAACGAACAAATATATGCCGGTATTGTGCAGTGGGAAGGTTGATTTGACATCACTATATATCAGACCGACCTGGGCAAAATTATCACGGTCTCCTAGCATAAAATGTCGACATCTGTACTACCTTGCGTAATAATATATGTACACGGGTGCGTGCGTGCGTGGGTGCGTGCGTGTGCCTGGGTGAAAGAGAGTGTATGTTCATTAAAATAGATCTCTTGTAATAAATTTCAACATAACTAATTTAATAAATAACCAATAAACATAGTCTTTTCCACTGTGCTACGTGCACGTACGTTCATCGTTTGGAAAATGTGAAAGGGAGGCGATCATGAAAAATCGAGTAAATGAAATAAATGTTATTGCGATACATGTATCTTGTCGCTATAACGTTCATTTTTATTCGCTAATAAATTATGTTTGTTCAGTATTCATTCTTGTACCTGCGTTAATCACCTACTGTACAAATTCGACGTACATTTATTAGACTTTGCAAGTACAAATATGCTCGGTCTTCAACTTCGGCGCGAGAAAAACGTTACTAACGTACCCGTACTAATCACATGTCTTCATTGAACAAGTGAGCGCTCGTCTCGTCATCTGAACAAAATTGACAATGAGCTTTGCTTACAACGAGACGTTGCCCGCACATTTCCTTGTTACAATCCACAGTTATCGAACGAACAGAGAAGACTCTGGTAATTCGTACGCGAAGTGTGGCATTCCAGCGTGGATTAGCTTTGCCTATACGATGCTACCACTTAAACATTTCCAACAAGGACACATTTGCTTTCCCTTCTCTTTAACTCTTCACCATCTCTTTCTGTATTTCCTGAAAGTCAGTTAAAATTGCGATTGCTTATATGTTGCACGGTTTCAAATTTGTTCCTTGTCGACTGTAAAACAAAATATACGCGTTGCTGAAGTCCTCGTCCTGCGGCTTCTGCCTACTCGTCACTTCATCATTGTAATAATACCAAACGTCGGTACGAGGATTTTTGGCATAGGCTGTGTAATGCCCTGCTGACACTCCTAAAATTAAATGATTAGATTAAAGAACTGAATCTCCATAAATAACGTGTAAGAATAAATAATGTACAGCTATACTAAAAACCATATATGTAAATTATGTACGACTACTTTAAGATTATTAACGCAAATGCAACTAATCACCTCCGAAATGACAGACACAAGCATACAGGTCGTAGAGGTTTCGCCCTACACTGAGCCCAACAAGAGGGAATGTCACTTTGTCGTCCAGCTTCATGCTGCTACATTCGTAGAACACGAATCTGCAATAAATACGAAATACATCGTTCACTTAATTAAGCGTACAATTTTCATAATCAGATTTAATGCGATGAGATATGTTATCACGTACCGCTTAAGATATACTATGAGGAACTTAGGATATCTGTGCACCGTGAGTGTCTTCGTAGCACACTGATTGCGTTCGCACTTTGGACAGAACCACGGGTTATGTTCATCTAACGTTTCACTGCAATAGTAAGCTTATTATTAGTAATACGAATATTTTCAGGCAGAAGGTAATACAAAAATGTATCAACTGGCGGAGCAAGTACCTTTGACTAAATGCTTGAAGACAGTCATAGAGGGACAAAGGATGATGTGGTCGTTGTTTGCTAACGCTTACATGATCAATGGGTGGTACGATTTTAGGAACTTGCGTAGTGTAACGTACAGCGAGTGTATCGCCATTCTGCAAGACCACCATACCAGTCTCAGGCACACTACAGCCTGTACAATGCGTGGTATACATACATCGTGAACAGTGATGACCCTGCAAGAGATTCATTTATGTATTGTCCGGACACTGCTTAAACGGTACATTATGGTTCGAAGGATGCGAGTAACATATTGATAGTAACTAAGAATAAGATATCTAACCTGTCCATCAACAAAATGAACTGTATACTGGCCTTCCTGTGGCACATATTTTTTCACAACATCGTATAAATCTTTAGCGTTTACTCTCGATGGCAATCTAATTAAGTGTGGATAGCCGAAGAGCTTCGTGCCTTTGCGATTGTTCGTTGCCTCGTTCGTCGTATCGTGTCTGAGTACTAGAGGCACATTGAGCATACGAATCGTAGGTCTCGCTCGACCATTATGGTCGATTTTCGTAAATGAAGATGCCGTTATGTAGGTTTTACACATTGGACACTCCTGCGGTTCCGTCTGATTCTTGAAATAATTCTGTTGGATGATAACATGGTCATATCCAACGGTGCTTGTTAGAAATTAACATTGAACTTGAAATACTACAGTATTAGTCTTTTATAGTGTGAAAATAATGCCCTCAGTATTAGGCAGCGTCAGAATAGTCTGAATTGAGTTCCGGGACGTATATTGCCCGCCTTGCGGATTGGACTAAAAAAGCAGATCATACGAGTTTCCATCTCTTCGTTCCCCATCACTTCCGTTTCAACTGAAACGTCCCAAGCTTAAAGAGAATGAAGAGCTCTTTCTGGGTCCCGTACGTATCCTTAGGATACCGTCCTGCTAGGACGTTTAATGATCTTTTCTCAGACCTTCCCGAGGTGTAGAAATGTGGTATCAATGTACCTTGCTTGTGCACCTCTTCCGCAAGATTAACACTGCCATATTCATCATTGGGCTGATATTTTATGACGAAATAACGATAAACTAATTAAACTTTCGTTAAGTATACTTTTTCAAATTCGATATCAAGTCCAGACAAGAAACTCACCTCTATACAAGGATCGCACATAATGAAACTACAGTTGTTCCCATTATGCCTCTTCAAGTCACAGTCTAGTTCCTGGAGGCAAATAATACATTGAATCTCCTCACCTGTAACTGTGCCTTTTTGACAAGTTTCTGCTTCAGTCACACGATCACCACCACCGTCGGTGATCGAAGTACACGCATCAGGAGGTTCATTCAATTCAAAGGCGTATATGGATCGATTCGTATCGTTAACATGTCTCAGAAGTGTATTGTCATCCTAGAATTCAAAATGTCAACGTTTTCATTCACCAGAACTAACAAGCAGGCAAGCAACAATATGCAAATGCGAAACGATCTGATAAAATGAACAGACATAATAAAATGGTACCTTATCTATACCTAAATATAAAAAATGTTTGATAAACGAGCTTGTACTGTGAAATGTAGCCTCGTAACTAGTCTGTACGCTACGAGAGTGTTCTTCCATAGAGTTTCTTTCGGAGGTGTGTATCAATAGTTACCGATACTAACCGATATACCACCTTCTTTACCTCCTTGAATTAATTTAGCTCGTCGCCATTCAGTAATGATATAATGGGAAATGACAATAGCGAAGAAGAAAGATGTACAGAGAAGACCACACCAAAATATTGTTGCAAGCTGGAACAATCTCGCGCGTACTAACCAGAATCTTTGCAATGTGATCCTCCAATACTTCCGCAAGTGCAATATTTGCCACAGCCACATCTTCCTTGCCGAGAGTCTTTAACAGTTCACCCTTAAGCTTGCCAATACGTGATTGTTTGTTTAAAGAAACAACGCACCTAATAGGTTGATGGCCTTCTGCAGGCACATATGTGACTGTCAGCTGCCGTTCCATGGCGTGCGGTAACGGCACCGATAAATACATAAATGGCTCGTATGTTACCGAAACGTGTTTACATACCGCACAAACAACCTGCAAAATAATTTAAATAAGAATACCTTTACCGTATCATCGAAACGTTTCAATATCTCAAAAAATGCTTATTATTTCGACCAGCTTAAGTACAATTTAAAATAATATCTGATCAATTACCAGCACTAGTTTTGGACGGCATATACAAAAACAAATAAAAAAGAAGAACTGACATGTTTCTACCAGCCAAAATAAAATTAAGTTATTGAAAGACACCAATTTCGTAAATAATGATAACTTCGAGGGATCATTAATTTTGTAACAGTCAAATAACAAGTATTTTCGTGCCATAAAAAGCAAGAAGGTTGTTCAACTGTACATTTATGTAGGAGACTATTTACGGTAACTTCCTTATTTGATCTAGAGCACCTCAACGACTAGTCTCCATACTCTTCTAATTAATTGCAATTTGCGCAGACTAAAACTCACCGTGCTTTTAAACTGTCCTTGAAAAGTGTCCACGATTACACTACGATTAGACCTCAAATGTTTTGCCCAGTGTTTATCTGCTTCTATTTCGTCTTGTGCCGCTACAGCGCTGTTTCCGTAGTTTTGGGAAACCCGTAAAAATTGAGAACTATTACCACTCAGACCGTCGCGTTTATGATTTTTTTCCTGATCGTCCAGTCGCATTCGCTTGACGTTACACTTTTCTAACCCGTTATCAAATTCTAAATCTGATCCACTGGGCGAACAGTCCATACCGCAGTTTACCTTTTCGACATTGACCTCCTTGATCCGTTTGATACTAACGCTCTTATTATCAAAATCATGATTTTCCATTAGATTTGAATTGTCCAAAGGCATTCTATGAATGTTCTCTTTCGGAAATTTCCGCGAATCGTAATGGATCTCGTTATTACACTCTTGCTCAGTGACTAGAAAATTCGCGTTACTGGTTTTGGCTTCTTTATGGATGTCATAAAGACCTCGATATTGCGGTACATTTTTGGAAAGTTCGATCAATGTGTCCAATCTAAGTGAGCAATGAGTCGGTGTGATCTCATCGGAACAGTTTTCATCTACTTTGTTATGAATGAATGTACTCGATCCGCCTTCTACCGTTTCGTCAGAATCGAGCGTTTCTTCGTCGTCCTCGCCGTCGTTTAACGGAGATCCCCTCGGCGAATTTGCAGTACTGTCCAATTCAGCCATCGGAGAGTCTAAATCTAGACATATAACATGGTAAAATTCAATAATAAATCGGTTCCGGAAAGAAACATTTCACAGCAGGCGGTCTATCTTACCTCTGGGTGAACCGGGCATCGTAACATTTGGACTATTTGGACATTCGGGTGAGGGCAGACAATCGTACATCTCCAACAAGTCCGTGTGACAAGTGGAATTGCTAGTGGCAGTGACGGTGGAAAGTAGTTTCTCACTCGCGTTCTCGACCGAATTAAAAGAGTTGGCAGTGGTGGTAGATACCGATGATGCGCCGCAGCTTTTAGCGCACTTTGCTGTATTCATTTGTTCGTGAAGCGAATCCAGAAGAAGGGCAAGAAACTCTTGACAGTCATGCTGCTAACAACATCTGTTGTTAATTATATGTCAAAGATTGTCATTAATCATCACTTCAACACATTTTATGAGTGCCGACGTACGCTGTAACATAAGCTTCGGGAAACCCACCTGCCTATAATCCTTAAATTGCGAATGGTAGGCGCCGAGTGTCTGTTTAAATTCCGTAGGTCTGAGCACGCTGTACCTACCGGACCACATCTTACCGAGAAGTACGCTAAAGTGTGCCATCAGCGATCCAGGAGGAGGCAGTTTCTCTCCCCGCTGCTGCAGGTCTAAGAAATGCCGCAACACCGGCGGGGTCGCAGTCAAACATTGCAAGCCAGCTGCCATGAAGCATGTATTGCCTAAATTGCGGAGGCCGCAAACTCCTGCTGGCAATACAACAACTTCTGAAAGAGTTGAACAAATCCAAGCACCCAAGACGCGCATGCCAAGGTGCTTAAAATGCAAAACATGCGAGAAGACGATCGATCTGACTTACCCATGGGTGAATCATCCTGGGCTTCTCCTGTCTCTGCAAATAGATTGTTTAAAGCAGGAGTAATGGGTGGTAAAAATGGGCCATGTTCTACCCCGGTTCCAGCGTCATCGATAGGATCAGCGCCGACATCAGCAAAATCATTCAATCCAGGCGGTGGGGGAAGCGGTATGGCATAGTCTGAGGTTGAACTATTTGCTCCTGTCCTAAAAGTGAAACCACCTAGAGAGTAGTTCAGTAATTCAATAGCAATCAATGCAAAATATGCATTTTGCATCATGCAAAAGCATACTATTAACGAGATCACTGTTTTTACCACGTATCTTCAATGCCCATGTTAACTTCGGCTGAAAGCAGGTTGTCCTCTTGTAAAGTGAGCGCGTGATCCAAAGAAGAAGTCAATGGACTCAAACCGGTAGACTCTAAAACTTCTGATATCTCCGGAACGTCAGGCAATGGAAAAATTCCAGATGATCCAATCATTGAAATATTTTTTACTTCTGAGGCATCCACCTGATTGTCCATTCAGGTAATAAGATGATGCGCAATGCCTATTTCAATCAAATTCAGACAATATATTTTTCTGCATTCTCCTCCGCTTCTGTTATACAGGAATTAAACTTTTTAGACTTTTTGAATTTCTATTCATTCTGTATTTACTTTTGCAAAAATAATTGCTGCAACTTTCAAGGTAATCTAATCCTCTAATGATAATAATTATACGCTACAAAAATTATACACTATAATCTTCCCAAAAGTAAACAGCACTTTTACTAAGCTTCCGATGCTTACACAATTAGATAATTTAATATACTAATTAATTTTACAGAAAAATTGTAATAATTTGTTAGCACAATAAATAACGGTTTTTTCCCAAATACAATTTCATCGTCACAGAAAATAGTTCCATCATATTTACATTTCGAATTCATCAACATATTAAATTAGCGTCTAACACGAGTGCAAAATATTGGATATTTGTGTTTCGGACCACGCGCATTTAGCAAACGGTACATACCCCAACCTAACCTAAGGCATGAGACTGCCATTATACCGTGCAATCTTCATTGGAATGCTATACGGCGGGAAGTTATTTCGAGTCTCATCTCGCGGGAAGGAGCGGATTTCAACAATTCACATAAACACGATTACTGTGTGAAAAGCAGCGGATTGATCAATATGGAAGAAAAAGAATTGATGAACCCTGGAGTAGAAAGAAAGAGTACCTTGCTTGTCGAAAAATGTGCCTCCCATTAGCGGAGCCGTACAACCTATTCTCACCGTTCACGGTTGCAACGAAAGAATCGCTTATTTTCGTGCGCGCACAAACATGTTGATGCGAACTACTTCAATGAAACTTTAGACTTACTGAATGAAAATGCCACTTGTGCCTTTTCGAAAGTCCGTACTGATCTTATACCGCCATTGTGATGAACAGCATGGTCAATGGGTGTGCAGAATGACTTCGTTCGGAAAGTGGCAACAGCCCAGGAGGGAAAAGTTCTGTGGAGAGCCGACCGCGCGCGTACACAGGAAAGGCGTATGGCATCTTAATTTCATTAGTCAACGATATTTATCGTAGGTGCCGCTCGCTACGGTTAATCACTCTATCATCCATCGCTAGATGCCGCTATATCTGAAACTTTTGTGGCGTGTCGGTAGGTACGGAAATATTGAAGTATTAGATACAATATCGGTGAACAAATAAGAGTAGACTTTATGAACACATTGACTGCCACGGTGGTCACCGGTGACCGGTGCGAAAGATTTTACTAAAAATGCAAAAAATTCGCAATGAATCCTATTTGCAATCTTGTAAAAGCAATTGATATTAGAACGGTACTTCAACATTTTGGCTTCCAACAACTCTGCGCTACCTTTATTTTGTACGATGTAATTATACTCTGCAGTATTTAATCGCATCGCGGTTCTAACATAGTAAAATCCGCGGTGACCGGTGCAAAAGATTTTACTAAAAATGTAAAAAATTCGCAATGAAGCCTATTTGCAATCTTGTAACAGTAATTGATATTGGAACGGTGCTACAATACTTTGGCTTCCATCAACTCTGCGGTACCTTCATTTTGCATCATTGAATCATACTCTGCAGTATTTTATCGCATCGCAGTTCTAACATAGTAAAATATTAACACGTCGACTGAAAATGCCACGGTGGTCAATCTTGTAAAAGCAATTGATATCAAAACGACGCTTCTAAAAGCTACCTTTATTTTGCACGATTTAAAAATCGCAAACAATAAAATCGCAATAAAAATGCAAAAAATTTGCAATCTTGTAAAAGCAATTAATATTGGAACGATGCTTCAATACTTTGGCGTCTAACAATTCTGCGCTACCTTTATTTTGCGCGATTTAATCATACTCTACAGTATTTCATCGCATCGCGGTTCTAACATAACAAAATATTAACACGTCGAATGCTACGGTGGTCATCGGTGACCGGTGCAAAAAATATGACTAAAAATGCAAAAAATTCGCAATGAAGCCTATTTGCAATCTTGTAAAAGCAATTGATATCAAAACGGTACTTCAATATTTTGGCTTCTAACAACTCTGCGCTACCTTCATTTTGCACGATTTAATTATACTCTGCAGTATTTCATCGCATCGTGGTTCTAATATAACAAAAAGGGTTAACACGTTGACTGCCGGCCTTAGGTTCCTACGCGGATACTGCCACGGCTCTGTGCGTTTGCATTCATATTATCGATGCTCTGAGTGTGAAATTTGTTTTCACTCAGGGTTGGTCGTTATCTTTAATACATTTTTGTGAAAATCATTATCCACGTATATTTTATATAATCTAAATATAAAAATGTACATGATTTATTATTAAATATTTCATTGCACTAAAATTATATTCAATAACTTATAGGTTTGAAAAGAATAAATTTTAAAAGTTTCCACGAGAAAATCAGCAAATAACAAAGCAATTCATAAAAGAGTAAATATCAATCGGCCCTGGCCGAGCTGATATATATATATATATATACATATATATACACTTTCCAGAACACTTCTACTTCCTGTCGCGACAACGTCTAGGGCAAAATCCACTCGGCATAGTCCTACTGATGATGAGTTCAGCCGAGTGGGTTCTAGTACAAACCGTTCTAAATGCATTCCTACAAACGCTTCTTCCTTCATCTGTTTTATACTCTTGAATTAACGCGTCTGTAGCTGGGGCCGAATCTTAAGATGGGCGAACTAACTCAGACAAACTTGGCTGCGACCTCTGGTGTCATAACGCTGGAGTGCGGTTTTTGTCCAGTTTTATGTTTGGTTCGACGTTCCGCTACATTTTCCTGCTCATGTTCAGCTACCGCATATTTTTAGACTTTACTAATTTGACTCCGCATCTTCACATCTCCACATGGAATCCCAGGACAACATGCAAGAATATCACATGCTTTTCTTACTCCAACTTCGTATCTTCATCGAAGTTTCCCACAGAAGCCTTGTTTGATTAGCAGCTTCTTTGTTTTATGATTGCAAGGTTATTTTGTAATATTATGACTTCAACATTTGCCGCTTGATATCTCAAACTTTTTTTGTTCATGCTCAACTATCGCATATTTTCAGACTCTTATTTAACCCCGCATCCTCGCATGAAATCCTAAGGATACAGCATGCAAAATAACACATGCTTCTCTCTCCGACTTCGTATCTTCATTGGAGTTTCCCACAAGCAGAAGCTTCTTTGTTTTATGGTTGCAAGGTTACTTTGTAAATATTATTGCCCTGGGACGAGGAATTATATAATGACTCCAACATTTGACACTAGGCGCCGCCGCTTAATATCTGCAATTTTCACACTAGGGTTCAATTGCCATGCGGTTGCAAAAAAACCACGAGGCTCATAAGCCCCAACACTAAATGCAGTTGAATGATTGAATATAAGCCGCGTTTTTTTCCGCTGACGCAGTCCGACATTTGTAACGAGAAATGGTCTTCGCAGACTCTAACACTAAGAACCTCTGACGCTAGTATTACGATTATCAGCTATTTATAAATTGTGGTTCATTTGAATGTTTCCCCGCACAACTAATCTGTCTGTAACCGCAAGACCTTACTGCAATGAATTTCACAAGTATGAATGGTAGTTGTTAGAAACGCAACGTACTGTAGACATTTCTGCCAAGAGTATAGGAAGCAGGCTAGTACTCAATGATCGTTTGATTAGTTTTACGAAAACTTGTCGCTCGTACTAATATGCGTTCTTAGAATCATATGTGTGTTGTGAAATAGGTATAAACAACAGAAGTTATGTTACTCCTCATTATTTCGAATGAATAAAAAAGAATATTTTAGCCTCAGCTTTTACCACAAGATTTCACCGTTAATCCATAAGTGTATATTAATGGATTTGCGGATATTCAACTCTCATACATGTTTTATGTGTGCTAATGTACGGAAACCGAAAACCATCCTAGCATTCATGGTTAGAGTTACTGACCAATGCGATACATTAAACTAGCAAGTCTAGGTGAACCCCTGTAAATATAAAATAGGAAATTTAATGTAATGACGAAACTTATTCAATAAAGCAACAAGTCCATTCGAAAGTACACTGAGAAAATACGTCCCAACCGATCTCCACATACAGGCCAACACATGACGTGATTAATTTGAATATTTCCCCTTACAACTAATCTGTTTGTAACCGCAAGACTACCGCAATGAATTTAACAAGTATGAAATGGTAGTTGTTAGAAACGCAACGTACTATAGACATTTCTGCTAAGAGTATAGGAAGCAGGCTAGTACTCAATGATCGTTTGATTAGTTTTACGAAAACTTGTCGCTCGTACTAATATGCGTTCTTAGAATCATATGTGTGTTGTGAAATAGGTATAAAGAACAGGAGTTATGTTACTCCTCTTTATTTAAAATGAATAAAAAAGAATATTTTAGCCTCAGCTTTTACCACTGGGTTTCACCGTTAATCCATAAGTATTACTGGATTTCCGGGTATTCAATTCTTATATATGTTTTATGTGTGCTAATGTACGGAAACCGAAAACCATTCCAGCACTCGTGGTTAGAAATACTACTACGTACTATAGAAATCTCTGCCAAGAATATAGGAAGCAGGCTAGTACTCAATGATCGTTTGATTAGTTTTACGAAAACTTGTCGCTCGTACTAATATGCGTTCTTAGAATCATATGTGTGTTGTGAAATAGGTATAAAGAACAGGAGTTATGTTACCCTTCTTTATTTTGGATGAATAAAAAAGAATACTTCAGCTCTTACTACAGGATTTCACCGTTAATCCATAAGTATTACTGGATTTCCGGGTATTCAATTCTTATATATGTTTTATGTGTGCTAATGTACGGAAACCGAAAACTATTCCAGCACTCATGGTTAGAAATACTACTACGTACTATAGAAATCTCTGCCAAGAATATAGGAAGCAGGCTAGTACTCAATGATCGTTTGATTAGTTTTACGAAAACTTGTCGCTCATACTAATATGCGTTCTTAGAATCATATGTGTGTTGTGAAATAGGTATAAAGAACAGGAGTTATGTTACTCCTCTTTATTTTGAATGAATAAAAAATAATATTTTAGCCTCAGCTTTTACCACAAGATTTCACCGTTAATCCATACGTATTAATGGATTTGCGGATATTCAACTCTCGTACATGTTTTATGGGTGCTAATCTACGGAAACCGAAAACCATCCTAGCATTCATGGTTAGAGTTACTGACCAATGCAATACATTAGATTAGAAAGTCTAGGTAAACCTCTGTACATACAAAAAAGGAAATTCAATCTTTCTTTGCATGATGTTTTCTTTATTGGTGAAATAAATCAAGGTGATACAATTCATGTTCAAAATTAAAGGAAAAATGGTTAAAAAAATCTTAGTATTTATTTATAGTATAAATTTAGCAAAAACAATATGATGGAAATTTCCATCATCATGCAAAGTTACATTAAAGTGAACTTCTTTTATATATTTTTTGGGCATTCAATGTTATGATGGAAATTTCCACCGTCATGCAAAGAAGAGTTAATGTAATGACAAAACTTATTCAATAAAGCAGCAAGTCCATTCGAAAGTACCCTGAGAAAATATGTCCCAACCGATCTCACCAACCAACACATGACGTTTCTGCATTTCCTGATCACCCGTGACATATATGCATGTCAAATTATCCTTCGATTTAATACATCGAACGAATTTTTCGTTATGTGAGATTGAAAACATTTACGAGTTCGATGATATGTATATAATGTAGAATGTGAAAAAATGCAGAAAGGATGCGTTCTGAAAGCGACTTGGCGTTGATAGCAACGGCGCATCTTCGTAACATGCGGGCGAATAAAAAAACGAGCGTGGTGCCGTAAGTCCTGTTTGTTGATTTCGAAACGTAAGAAAGTGCTTTCCTCTACCGAACACTTTTGTCGGCTGCCCTCTCGCGATTATAAGGCCGCTTTACGGAGAATGACACTTGAGCGTAAAAAAATGATAGTTCCGTGAATTGTTGGACGAGGAAGGCGAATGCGTAACGATCGGAAAGGCTGAAATTGGAATCAATGATAACTGGTAACAGTGCAGTGACAAGAGTGTCACACATCTGTCATTTGTCAAATTAGCCGATTGGACATGAAAATCGATATTAGGATTGTAAACATTTCCGCCGCTGTTAATCTATGGTCAAATCCATGGAAAATATAACAGTTCTGCACGATTTTACTTAACTCAGATAAAGCTTTTAACTTTGAACTTGAAAAAGGTAGTTGAGAGTAAAGATTACGTTTTTGTTCCTTATTAGGGTTTGGACAGCTGACACTGAGCAACCTATTGTCTCTGAACTTCCATTAAGCAGAGATGATATAATATCATGTCTACAACCTAATAGCTTACTGTTTAGCCTTGTTACTTGCCCAGTATATTAAGATCCAGCATATGTACAAAGTTTGTTAGTATCTTTAAGTACAATGTCTACAGCAGAACAATTATCAATTGTACAATCGAAGTTTGTTTCTGGAGAAACTGTGGTAATTGTATCCTTTGCTCAAAATTGTATGTTTATGAAGTAAGCAATCAGTGAGTGCCTGTGTTCTTGTGTCAAAACCTTAACCGCTTGTATAAAGGCAACAGAAGGATCATTGATCCAAGGATGGATAAAAGCCGCTCGACTGGTGGCTCTAGTCAACAAAGGACTGACACATGCATTAGTTATCCTACTTACTTCTAGAACACCCCCTCAAGTGTATAGTGACTTAACGATAGAAAGGGTTTTGCCCATCGATCAAGATTTTAAATGTGATATAGGTATTCAGATTTCAGTTATTTTAACACTTTATCGACCGCTATTGACTGAAGATGCCACTCACTAACGACCGACTCTGTTTTGGATATCGCGCGGGAATTGTGTATGTGCCTATTTGTAAAGCTTTATAACTGAAAAATACTGAATGTGTTGTTGAGAATCCTTTGGTTTCAGAGTAGCGCAATTTTATTGTCATTTAGAATTGTCATAATATCATTTGATATTTATTTTATCTAATATAACCGTTGACCACTGAAAAGCCGATTAATCGGCTAGCGGTAAATAACAGTTGGAACCGAAAAGCCGATTAATAGGCTAGCGGTCGATAAAGTGTTAATTTCATAATATGAGCCGTTTATTTTGAAAGTGGCCTAACTCCATTTATCTTCAAATCGAGATAAATAACATTTACTGATAAATAACATGAATTTGTACATGTAACCATGGTAACAGGGAAATATTGAAAAATGGAGTTAAGCCACTTTCAAAATAAACGGCTCATATACATGTAATAGATTAATTACAAATTAGCAAATATGTTCTCAAGGGACAGACGGCAAGCAACAAGCTGGGTTAGACGTATGTTTGAACGTAACATCAAGAAAACTTCGTTTGGTATTTGAGATGATGCCTGGAGTAGCAACTAGTTCATTAGTATCTGAAATATTTCGTGCCATAGAAGGTATGTGCAACTCTTTAATTGAGATCATTATTCACTGTAATAACAGGAATGGGTTGATTGTTCGCAGTATATCAAAAGGCAAAGAGTTCTGCAGCTGAATTTTTATGGATCCAGAAAATAACAGGGTGTACACGGAGTCTAAACAGTGTCAGCGAAGAGACTCATGATGTTGCCGATGCTGTAAGAGCTAATTACTAAACTTACGGTCAATTGACCAATACTATTGGGTTGGAGGGAAAGTTCTGTCGTATTTTAAAGAAAATATTTGAATTAATTTATAAAAATATGTGTTTAATATTAATCATAATACATTTAATGTGTTGTATGATGAATGCCAAATTCTTCTGCAATTTCTCGACTTGTTAAATGTGGATTATTTTCCAACATGGATCGCAAAACATCATTATCGATCTTGGATGGTCGTCCAGATCGATCACTTTCTTAGAAGCTCAAATCCCCGGAACGAAATTTGCTAAACCATCTTTGACAAGTACGAACATTTACAGTATCTTTTCCAAACACCGCACATACATTTTTACGTGCAATCGATGCGTTGCTTCCTTTTTGGAATTCATACAAAATGCAGTGTCGTAAATGCACTTTATCTACTGACATGTTTTTTACTTTAAATATCACAAGTAAATGATGAACGGTAAAAAAGGACTCCTTTTATATTATACAGCAGCTATAAAAAACAAAAAAATCCGAATGACTCACTAGCCAGATGTTTTTTTTATTTACAAGAAAAGTTACCTGCCTATTAAAAATACGACAGAACTTTCCCTCCAACCCAATATATCGGAGGTGAATCAGTTCTTAAATAAAAGGTTTATTAACAGCTGGTGGAATTAGAATGTCCAGACCTGGTGGTACCCAGAAGGAACATAGCCTCTGGGAAATCACCAGTCGCTGCTAGAGAATCGGTAGTGAGATATCAAATGGCATGCAAAGAAGACGACTACACATATAGCAAAACATTTCGGTTTGTTCATACTTATTTAGGAAATCGATTGTTCAGTGTTTACAAATGCTTTCAAACAAACAAGTAATTTTGTTGCAGTATATTTATAGGAACATGGAATGTAAACGGCCAGCCACCAAACGGTATCACTTTGGAGCAATGGTTAGCAGTGGATGAAACGCCGCCCGATATATATGCCATTGGATTTCAAGAATTAGATCTAAGTAAAGAAGCCTTCCTTTTCCATGACACTCCACGAGAGGATGAATGGAAGTACGAGCAATTGGTTTTTATAGAAATATGTATCATCTGTGAACGCAGTTGATCTAATTTCTGTTTTGCAGACAAGTTGTCACAAAATCGCTTCATCCTGGAGCTGTTTATACTCAAGTTACCATTGTCAGGCTCGTGGGGATGATGCTATTGGTCTATGCACAGGATGTTCATATACCGTACATAGAGAACGTGTCGACTTTTACTGTTGGCACTGGAATCATGGGAAAATTGGTAAAGGCAGTCAGAATTTCTCTACACATTGTTTGAATAAGAATCTTGTTAACCCTTCTTTGCATGATTTTTTCTTTATCGGTGAAATAAATCAAGACGATATAATTCATGTTCAAAATTAAAGGAAAATGGTTAAAAAAATCTTAGTATATATTTATAGTATAAATTTAGCAGAAAACAATATGATGGAAATTTCCATCATCATGCAAAGTTAGATCAAAGTGAACTTGTTCTTTTATATCATTTTTGGGCATTCAATGTTATGATGGAAATTTCATACCATCATGCAAAGTTAGATCAAAGTGAACTTGTTCTTTTATATAATTTTTGGGTATTCAATGTTATGATGGAAATTTCATACCATCATATATCAAAGTGAACTTGTTCTTTTATATAATTTTTGGGCATTCAATGTTATGATGGAAATTTCATACCATCATGCAAAGTTAGATCAAAGTGAACTTGTTCTTTTATATAATTTTTGGGTATTCAATGTTATGATGGAAATTTCATACCATCATGCAAAGTTAGATCAAAGTGAACTTGTTCTTTTATATAATTTTTGGGTATTCAATGTTATGATGGAAATTTCTACAATCATGCAAAGTTAGATCAAAGTGAACTTGTTCTTTTATATCATTTTTGGGCATTCAATGTTATGATGGAAATTTCATACCATCAAAAGTTAGATATATACTTGTTCTTTTATATAATTTTGGGTATTCAATGTTATGATGGAAATTTCATACCATCATGCAAAGTTAGATCAAAGTGAACTTGTTCTTTTATATAATTTTTGGGTATTCAATGTTATGATGGAAATTTCCACAATCATGCAAAGTTAGATCAAAGTGAACTTGTTCTTTTATATAATTTTTGGTATTCAATGTTATGATGGAAATTTCATATATATTAGATCAAAGTGAACTTGTTCTTTTATATAATTTTTGGGTATTCAATGTTATGATGGAAATTTCCACAATCATGCAAAGTTAGATCAAAGTGAACTTGTTCTTTTATATCATTTTTGGGCATTCAATGTTATGATGGAAATTTCCACCATCATGCAAAGAAGGGTTAACGTCGCATTTGGACTATCTATTGGTATCACGTATTAACTAATTTCACTTTCGCAGGGTAACAAAGGTGGTGTAGCAGTAAGCTGTTCCATTCATAATACGTCTATTTGTTTTGTGAATGCACATTTAGCAGCTCATTGTGAAGAGTATGAACGTAGAAATCAAGACTACGCTGACATCTGTGCTAGACTTTCCTTTACAAAATATGTTCCACCTAAAGGATTCAAGGATCACGAGTACGTTTCTCAATCAATTCACCCTGATGTTTTGTGACATTGTCCACCTTACGTATCATTCTCATTATAGCCAAATCTATTGGTTGGGCGATTTAAACTACCGTATAACAGAAATGGATAGCGCAACTGCGAAAGAGCTTATTTTAGCAGAGAATTACGCTCCCATATTAGCATTGGATCAACTTCATCAGCAGAAACGATTAGGTCGCGTATTTGAAGGGTTTCACGAAGCGGAAATTAAGTTTAAGCCGACATACAAGTATGATTCAGGCACCGACAATTGGGACTCCAGGTTTTGAGACATTTTATACATACAAATTTGCTTTATATTCACTAAACTTGTATGGTATGTCTTATTATTAATATTACGCGATTTAGCGAAAAAGGTAGAGCACCAGCTTGGTGCGATCGTATTCTATGGAAAGGAGACGCAATTGTGTCGATTGCCTATCGCAGCCATCCAGAACTAAAAATATCAGATCACAAACCAGTTAGCTCAATATTTGATTCACAGGCCAGTATTATTATTGGACAAACTTTTCTGAAAAGTTTGAAATTCTATAATAATGATCGTTTCTTACAGATAAGAATTATAGACATGGTGAAATACCGAAAGATTCACGAAGAAGTTATGAAAAAGTTGGATAAACTAGAAAATGAGTTTCTACCTCAAGTAATGGTTGATACAACTGAGATCATCTTTGATACTCTAAAGTTTCTTGAGCCTAGTAGCAAGGATCTTATCATTGCAAATACTGGACAGGTATTTTATTTATAAAGCATCATATCTTAAAAATATTGGTAGCGTTTGCAGTGTTCACAGGCATTCTTTGTATACTTAGGTACCTGTACAGTTTGAATTTATAAAAAAATTGAATGACACCAGTTACTGCAAAGACTGGCTACACATCGACCCTTACACTGGTTTTATTAAACCAGGCGAAAAGTGTGATATTAAGCTTGAAATATATGTTGATAGGAGATCGGCGTGTAAATTGAACTCTGGAGAAGATAAGTTGTATGACATTTTAGTTTTACATCTTGAGGGAGGAAAAGATATATTTATAACTATCACAGGTATTACATTTGAAACTGCTAAACAAACTTCATACACGTGATAAAATACATCTTTTATCAGGCACCTATCAGAGAAGTTGCTTCGGATCGTCCATGGAAGCACTAGTCCATATACCAGTTCCAATAAGAGAAATTCCAATAGGTCGGCTGGTAGAGTTAGTAAGTATTTTTCAGACTGCCTACCACGACGGAATAATAAATGTTACTACCACAACGTTTGCAGGAGAACAACAAAAATCCATCGGAGAATCCATACCTTGTACCAAAAGAAGTATGGTTCCTAGTCGACAAGCTATACCTCCGTGGCATTAAGACGATAGGTTTATTTGAAACGCCAGGACTGCATAGTGAAATATTAGCTATAAGAGATTGGTTAGACAATTGGAGCCAAGAAGCTATGCGTATCCTTTTCTAGTCACTTATTAATTAATCATTTAACACTTGGGATGCGGGCATACTTCGCCGCCGAATTTCGCGTGCAGTGTGCGTTTCTTCTTGAATCGCGCGGAAGTTTGGTTATTCAGAAAAATCGCAGTAAATCGAAAACGACTTCGTTTTTATGAACGAAACTTTTTTTATTTCACACTTAAATATATACTGTATGATTACTTAACCAAAAAAACGATATTTTTACGAAATCATAAAAATAAATTTTTTTTTAAAATTTTCTAACACTATCATACGAAAAGTCCGATAATTTGTCAGCGCATATTTCTTCATCACTATCTTTGTCACAACGGCTCATTTGATCAATTTTGTAATCAATAATAAAAAATTAAGCTTCAAATTGATAAAACACGTTCTGGAGCTAAGAATTCGATTGAAGACGAAATAATTCAGCAAAAGACCGAGTAACTCAACAATCGTAACTTATGGCATAAAAAATGAAAGCGTTGCCTAGCAACGCAAATCGCATATAATGTCACACATTCATAAAATTATACGTATTTAGTAGATTTGTGGTGGATATCCACTAACAACACAAAATCAACTAAATACGTATTTTTACGTGACCCGCGCTCCAGTGACAGACTACAAAAAACGTAAAAATACGTTGCCCGCATGCCAAGTGTTAACAAGTCGACAGATTTTTCTTAACTTTGTGGCACGAAGCTGGTGGAATACATTCAATAGCTGAGGCGCTGCTTTTACTGTTAGAATCGACTGCAGAACCATTGATTCCGTACAATTTGCATAGCGTTTGTCTATCTGCAGCTAGAAATTATTTGCAATGCAAACAGGTGCATAAACTACCCTACATAATTGCAGTTTATAATTCAGCTGTAATCGTTCAAATTTTACATCATCATGATCATCATTTTAGATCATCATGCAACTTCCCGAGACAAGGAGAATAGTGTTTCTCTACATTACTGCATTCCTACAAGAATTGTTGAATCACACGCAAGACAATGAACTAGATGCTAAAACCTTAGGTAAATATATTTCTCACATACTGTGCCTTAGGTCGCGCTCAAATTAATCATACTTACATTTTACAGCGACATTGTTTGGATCAATTTTCCTGAGAGATCCGCCAAGAAGTCGAGACATTCGAGATCGGCAACGGAGTCGTGCGACACAAGCTTTGTTTGACAGAAAAAAAGCTGCATTTGTTTATCATTTTTTAGTGAATGACCAGAGCGATATCCTTGGTCGATAACGCAATGAACACTTTTTTTTTTTACCTTCAGCATATCAATGCGGTCAACCAGACCGGTGTCTGATAAGTACATAGTCAGATGCCTCGCTATTTTAAATATTTTAGTATGCCAAATTAATTGCAAATTTACTGTTCATAATATGTACGATCATGCATTTTCAGAAATAAAGCTTGTCATTTTCTAACTATTTTCTCAGATTGAAAGTAGAATAAATTTACTTAATACTTAAGTAATTCTTGCTACATGACCATTTTTATTCTAGTCTACGCCCACTGTAATACATTACATAACCAATTAATTTTTTATATTTATTTACGAGTGACAAGGTGTTTTTAATTTGTAAAATAAAGACTGACTTGTATCAAAAGTTTATTAAAAAATACATAGAAAACGTAGTGAACAATATGGTTTATGATCTTTATATGTTGTATCAAATATGATTGATGATTTTTTAACGTTGTATCAAATAAGTGAATACATTACTAATCATAGGCTTTACACAATAGAGGAATCAATTTTAAAAAGCGACGATGGAACGCAAAAAACCGATGTATGAACAATACAATAGGCGAGTAGCATAAAAGAGTGACTAACATTATTCACTGCCCTCAGCAGAACAGCAAAGTAAAAAACATAGCAATTTCACAATTTTGTAGAAGAATAAAGAAGCTAATAGAAGTAGGACCGAGTGTATATTGTTCTAATTCTTTGTAAACTGTAAAGTCGGCGATATATTCATAATGGCAGAAGGTCGCCCCGAATACACTAAAGTATATTTATTAAATATCGTTATTGGGCACAATACCTACGGAAATGATTTTGTCGTGAAGCAACGATGACATGCCTTTTAGATTGAGAATAGTATAATCGCGTTGGAAAATCAAACTGCAAGTGAAATTACGGTTGATAAGGCAACGATTTTTTCTACGATCCTAAAAAAAAATCTGGTAATGTTAGTAATATGATATTAATAACAGAGACTGATCTCCACAGCTATCGACGATTCTAGAAGTATGACGTATATATACACAAACGGAGTGAACAACCCTGTAATATTTTTTTCATCGCGTAAGAATATGAAATCATTCAAAATTGGAAGCCACCGCGGGGTGCAGTTTCTGTTGCTTTGAATTCCAGTTCCCCGTCGACCGTTTGCGGGTTTAAACCTGTCTCCTCTTCGCCGTCCTAAAAATCAAGTCGTTGAAACGTCAAGTAGGAATGGCATACAGATTACTAAGTCAGAATTGCCAATCATATATTAATAAACTCTTACCCCGTCAAAAAAGAATGTATCTATCATCGCTATGGCCTTCTGATAAACTTGAACATTTTCGTGATGTTGTAAAGCTTCCAACTTATCAACACCACCTGCTTCTTCGATCATAATCGCCACTTTACGGACTTCACCTATTTTTTCTGCTGCAATCAAAATGTTGTTCAATCCATCGAGAACGACAGTAATAGTGTTCCAATCTTTGGCTTCCAGCAAGTTACAGAATGGTGGGATAACTCCCATTTTTACTAAATAGGCAAGTTCCTGTACTGATCCACCCGAAGTCAAATTAGTAATGGCCCATGCAGCTTCTTTTTGAGACTTAACGTCTCCCTGGAAAATTAGCAATTTTTTCATCTGCTCCCCAGTATGGAGTAAGTGAAATCATTGCAATACAGATACTCACAGATTCTAAAACGTGAATTAAGGGCGGCAACAGACCGGTATTAATCACGTGCCGTATCTGTTCTATATTGCCAGCGGTAATATTACTAATAGCCCATGCCGCTTCTTTCACAATAATACTTCGATGATGTTGCAGCAATGCACCTAGATGCTGTAAACCACCTGCAGCTATTATAGCGTCGGTCTGAGCATTGTTACCTGTAACTATATTTCCAACAGCTCGTAGTGCAGGTGTAAGTACTGTTCCTTCTTTCGATGTCAACAATTCTACTAATTTTGGAATGACGCCGCATTCAACAACCGCCTGTATCTTATCGTTTGGCCCATCGGCGAGATATGAAAGAGCCCAGCAAGCATCAGCTGAAAACCCAAATTATATACAATCTGCAGGGACTATTGCATCGTAAGGACTTTTAATTAAAAGTTGAAACTCACTGAGAATATCTTGGTCAGTGTTGCTTAGCAAACGATTTAATACCGGAAGAGCATTTCGAACAACTTCAAACGGTGGAGGTGGATTCTTGTTACGACACAAATTGGACAGAGTCCACACAATGTTACGCAAAAATGTTACCTGTAACATGTAATATTGAACGTTAAAGGTGGTTCTGCAAAATTTGCAGTTTTACATATACAGGTTACGTTTGATACTTACAGAAGTGTCAGGCTTAATTAAGTCTAGTAGTAGTGGCATAGCATCATGGGCTAGGACAAGGTCACGAGCCATAGGACCGTCTCCGGCTATATTTCCTAGTGCCCACACAGCCTGCTCTGTGACATTGGAAAATGCGGATTTCAAAAGCGCTACCAATTTTGGAACGGCACCTTGCTTTACTACTACATGCGTTTGTTCCGATGTGCCAGCAGCCACATTGGTTAAAGCCCATGCCGCTTCAAATTGCAGGGCTGAACTAAAAACACAGTTCAACAATTAATATTTACGTTGTCAGGCATTGCTAATATTTAAATAGAAAGGAGTACATGTAATGGATAAGTTACCGTGAATGACCAAAATTGGACACTGTCGACTTTCACCGGTGAATGTCAACAGATACCAAATACGTTGGTGGAAGATCGAATATTTCATTACATTGTTGTACATTCGGACCCTCTCCAGTGTGTGTCGACAATTAGTGCATGGTGAATGTCAACATTTACCGGTGTAAGTCAGGAATAAGGGTATTTAGCAAATATTTCGGACATACACCAAGCGACTATGTGAATGTTGACATTCACTGGTAAAAGTCGACATTCTCCAGATTTCGGGGACACCGTAACACATATATACACAGTCTACACTCTACGTATATATATAATCAGGTACATACTTATGGTGGCAATCGAGAAACTGGACGCAACGTGGCACAATACCCAGCTGTATCATAGTATCTATGGGTGGATTCTTCTGACAGCTCAACATTTTTCTGCACGCCTGTGTCGCTTGTAGTTGAACTGTTTCATCGGATGAATTCATGCCGGCTACTACGTCTTCAATGGATGGGGACAGAGTCGGCAAATTATTGCCATCCGGCGGACTCAAAGCTTGTTCTATATCATTGAGATTACGTCTCTTTAACATCTGATCATCCTTTCTAGCTTTTCGTAATTCTACAGATATTTCATTTCTTCTTCGACGCGTCTCCTATAGATTTCAGATGAAAAGATTATCAATTCATATGGATATTGCATAAAGGAAGCATAACGTATTTATGCGACAAAAAAGCTTACCTCAAATTTGCCGTGGAACTTGAAGTTTGCCATGCGGTCAGGCTGGTCTGTTTTTGAAGCTGGCATGGTTGCAGGATATTTCTAACAAACTCCACAAAACACAAAACTTTGTGTTGTTAGGTTCTGAAATGCAGACAATGAACTCACGTATCTGTGCACATATCTCCATATAACATCTATGTTGCTGCGCTAACAAAGGAAATAGTTACTACTTGTTTCGACAAACGTTAGCTAACGCAATCATAATATTCCTAACTATGATGTGAATATCACTCCAAAGACACATTTTGGCCAAAAGCGGATATCATTGTTTGTCGATTAAACTATAAATCGGGATCTACCGAACTCATTGTACGAGCGAACGTCTCACGTTTCTTGAACTACACACTTCTGCGCAACGTTAAACTACTAGATATTACGCTTTGCTCGAAATTTCCGTGTTATAACGGTTACGTACGATTTTTACGACCTTCCCACGTCGCACAAATGTCCCGAGACAACGTACCCGTAGATACAGGAATTATAAATAATGTTCGTCGAAAATCGCCTACCAATACTCACCCCGACAGTATCAATAAATATGAAGTGATCCAATTAAAATGTAAATGGCGATTACTCGGTTATTCCATCAACTATTCGCGACCCGCGCGACAAAAGTACAATGGCTGGTAGAAAGAATCGTGCTTCGCGGCCTGTTGCTCTTGACTGAAGGGCGAAAAAAAAAATTAAAATCCCGATCAGCCAATGGGAAAGTTCACCCTTTCGAGGAAGCGGAGCATAGTTCGCAGCGATTGGCAGTTGCCGTTGTCGTGGCACTTTATTGGTCGGAAATAGTTTAACGTCCGATTTGGAAATAACGCGTTCAAAACATCTTTTTTCGCGCCCTTCCTACATAATAATTTGTAACCGTGGTAAATTGCTTGCAAGAACCATCGGTTTTTGCACTTCAATTAAGTATATTTGGGTACGTGTCAAAGAAAAGTTAATTCGAATATTCATATTCGTTTTATTTTGGCGATTGGAATAAGAGCAATTTTAGAATTGGTAGAGGAGCGTTAAGAGGCTTGGGCTTGTATGCACATAACTTTATTAACAAGTATATAAATAAGTGTATTCCTGCTGTATCTCGCACACTCAACAAACAATTGTATTGGAATAAGAGCAATTTTAGAATTGGTAGAGGAGCGTTAAGAGGCTTGGGCTTGTATGCATATAACTTTATTAACAAGTATATAAATAAGTATATTCCTGCTGTATCTTGCACACCCAACAAACAATTGTATTGGAATAAGAGCAATTTTAGAATTGGTAGAGGAGCGTTAAGAGGCTTGGGTTTGTATGCACATAACTTTATTAACAAATATATAAATAAGTATATTCCTGCTGTATCTTGCACACCCAACAAACAATTGTATTGGAATAAGAGCAATTTTAGAATTGGTACAGGAGTGTTAAGAGGCTTGGGCTTCTATGCATATAACTTTATTAACAAGTATATAAATAAGTGTATTCCTGCTGTATCTTGCACACCCAACAAACAATTGTATTGGAATAAGAGCAATTTTAGAATTGGTACAGGAGTGTTAAGAGGCTTGGGCTTCTATGCATATAACTTTATTAACAAGTATATAAATAAGTGTATTCCTGCTGTATCTTGCACACCCAACAAACGATTGTATTGGAATAAGAGCAATTTTAGAATTGGTAGAGGAGCGTTAAGAGGCTTGGGCTTGTATGCACATAACTTTATTAACAAATATATAAATAAGTGTATTCCTGCTGTACCTTGCACACCCAACAAACGATTGTATTGGAATAAAAGCAATTTTAGAATTGGTAGAGGAGCGTTAAGAGGCTTCGGCTTGTATACACATAAATTTATTAACAAGTATATAAATAAGTGTATTCCTTGCACACCCAACAAACAATTGTTAAGAGGCTTCGGCTTGTATTCATATAAATTTATTAACAAGTATATAAATAAGTGTATTCCTGCTGTATCTGGCACACCCAACAAACTATGGTTTTGGAATAAGAGCAATTTTAGAATTGGTAGAGGAGCGTTAAGAGGCTTGGGCTTGTATGCAGATAACTTTATTAACAAGTATATAAATAAGTGTATTCCTGCTGTATCTTGCACACCCAACAAACAATTGTATTGGAATTAGAGCAATTTTAGAATTGGTAGAGGAACGTTAAGAGGCTTGGGCTTGTATGCATATAACTTTATTAACAAGTATATAAATAAGTGTATTCCTGCTGTATCTTGCACACCCAACAAACTATTGTATTGGAATAAGAGCAATTTTAGAATTGGTAGAGGAGCGTTAAGAGGCTTGGGCTTGTATGCACATAACTTTATTAACAAATATATAAATAAGTGTATTCCTGCTGTACCTTGCACACCCAACAAACGATTGTATTGGAATAAGAGCAATTTTAGAATTGGTAGAGGAGTGTTAAGAGGCTTGGGCTTGTATGCATATAACTTTATTAACAAGTATATAAATAAGTGGTATTCCTGCTGTATGTTGCACACCCAACAAACGATTGTATTGGAATAAGAGCAATTTTAGAATTGGTAGAGGAGTGTTAAGAGGCTTGGGTTTGTATGCATATAACTTTATTAACAAGTATATAAATAAGTATATTCCTGCTGTATCTTGCACACCCAACAAACGATTGTATTGGAATAAGAGCAATTTTAGAATTGGTAGAGGAGTGTTAAGAGGCTTGTGCTTGTATATGCATATAACTTTATTAACAAGTATATAAATAAGTGTATTCCTGCTGTATGTTGCACACCCAACAAACTATGGTATTGGAATAAGAGCAATTTTAGAATTGGTAGAGGAGCGTTAAGAGGCTTCGGCTTGTATACACATAACTTTATTAACAAGTATATAAATAAGTGGTATTCCTGCTGTATCTTGCACACCCAACAAACGATTGTATTGGTATAAAAATGCTTCATAAAAACTCGAAGAATATCATAACAACGACGCAATCCACTCATACACTTTGCACATGTATGAAGCTACTAGTATTCATGTAGTGTCTGTTATTATTAAGTTATTGTAGCAGTGTTATTCACACGTCAAAGCACTCTAGCAGTTCATATCTTACATTTCTATCATGTGATACATGATTCCACAGTTTTCTTAACTGCGTCTCGTGCATACGGTATATATGACAGCGAATACCATGTCATTGCCAAGGACTGTATGATAATAAATAGAAGAGCTAATCCAGCATTGCGCAACTGAAAGAGTACATAGTTAATAAAGACCGAGCACTAAAATAATAATACAATGTATATTTTAATACCTACATGTAACGCTGCAAACAAAGTCATACCAATGGAGACAAATACTAGTATAGTTGCAATTATTCTTGTAGCAGCAAACATCTTCTTTATTTGATTAAATGGACCCATTAAGAAGCATGTACTATAAAGGATACAAGTAAACTCAAATTATACTCATTGTAAAGCTAAACCGAGGTACTCAAGGTATCTAAGAATGGAACTAAAACAGACTTGCACAATCTGTTCAACTATGACTGTCTACCTTGCCAACGAGATGATATTGCCTAGCGTATAGAACACTGCAAATACCGGGAGTCCATTTTTTAAAAATAGAGCAAAGGAGCCGAGAAAGGAACACAGAATGCCAATGATAAAGCAGATTGCAAAACCTTTTATGCGTGTGGACCAGCTCAGCGTCGTTTGATCCATAACCTGAAACAAACATTGTCGTTAAAATTTGTCACAGCCAACGAAAGGGTGCAATTTTTCCGTAAAGTGCAAAGATATTGAAAGAGGCATAAGTCAAATAACACCTCGTACGATGTGACTCACCACAATATCGACGTCGCTCTTCCATCACGGAATGTGAGCATTGTAATGAATGAATTTATATTACTGGTACATCTTATACACGAGATAAGTAGTAATTACGTATTAACAGCGAAGGGTTCTGTTAATACGAGATCGTTACCTGAGTTATGATGCCACTTTCTTCGTCGCATTGTTCGTTTCCACTCAGAGCCCTCCTCAATTTATCCATCTTCTTCACCGCAATTTATTTACACAAGTTATAATCAATTAAGAGCAACAGCTGCGTAAGTATCGTACAGTAATATATCACGTTTTCCTAATTCGCAAGCGTAAGTTTTGCGAGCATGTGACTCATCTCATAATTCGATAATATTGTAGTAACCCCATGCAACCGATGAAGATAGAGCAGATCCAGTAAAATCCATCTTTTATTTGACGTAGTCGCTAAACATATTACATGAAGTTCTTTAGGGACATTAGCGGGATGTTATGGTTATCTCATTGACAATTCAGTGACAGGTTATATAGCCACTCGGTGTATCTTAAATCCAACACACTTCGTCACAACCTGTCAGGCTACAGCGAAAACTGGGAATGTCACGTGATCGTATCACCATGGCGCAACAAGAATTTTTACTATAGATGATTTATCCATCACAGAATAAACCTATCATTTTATGCCAGTACATCTTCATTGTACTGAAATACTGATTCCATCTAAAATTGAATGTATTTTATAAGATAGAAGCCGAAGTTATAGTGCATTTCGTTGAAGATGATAATAAAATACGAAACGAAGCAGGTTAGTTTTCGGTACTGACAACCTCGAATGCCTTTTAATGAATTTTTGTTTTCGAAACACAATAAGAAGCCGTTCGGACTGAGGCCATTGTAAAAATGATCAGAAATCAGATGTTTAAACAATATTAACATTAAGTAATAATTGACAACAAGATATTGTGGTTGATAATATTTAGTTCGAAATATCGCTTTTTAACTAGCTGACAGTGTTGTCAATAACATATTACAGTAAAATAAAACGTAAGGCAAATTGGTATCAATTATGTATGATATTACGAGTTGTTTTTGTTTAATGAGTACTCTAAATGATTTCTATTTTATCAATATTGGATGCCTGATTCTGGTAGAAGTAAAGGAAACCAAACACAATTTGAAAAACACTAGATACTTTATTGTCTGGTTTTATTACGTTTGGCATGAGAGATTTTTGAAAATGTTGTTTTTCCACAACTAATATTTGTTTGACTTTTTGACAATATATCTTTGAAAACATTGATAACGACAAATACAACTTAATGCATTCTTGTTTATGTATTTGCATACATAACAATACAGTATTACATATAATATTGTAGTCCATTTAAGAATTAAACATATTTGCATTTTTATATAACATCAGGGCAACAAAACTATTTGATGTTGAAAAGCAGACTGACTTAGGTGAATTGGAAACCATCCTCGTTACTTACATACTTATACTCTTCTTTTACTAAATTAAACATCCATGTTACTGTAGAAATTAATTTTACAAAAGAACATTTATTTTGTTATTTTGCTTCAACTGTAATGTCACATCCCATGACAGCTCTAAATATTAATATATTACAGAGGTGGTTTACATAAAAATTTTGATATGATTCTAAATGCACAAAGAGGCCAAACTTTTGTGCTTGTTTTCATAGTCTTGCGGATTGCACTAAAGACTTGGGATCAGATATGACATAAGTTGGGTTGATCATAAGGGAAATTCTTGAATAAAGGAATATGGCTATAAACAGTAGAGAGATGAGAATGTGTAAAATTTCTAATGAGTCTCAGCATGCTATGTAATAAATATGAAAATATTATAAACACTAGATGATAGCAATAAGGTTGCAAAGTCAGTGAATCGATCTAATAATTATGAAGTCGATTTTTACAAATTGTGCTATGTGAAATATTCTGATAATCAAGTAATTCATTTTTTAATTAGAGTTTCAAATTGGAGAATCGCAATAGATTTAAAAATTCAAGGAATGAAACATAAAAATATATGGCAAACAGAAGTTATTCATGAATAATGTCACATGTGTACTTTGAATTCGCAAAGTTAATGTTTCGTTTCCCCTTCAATTTTGCACAAGGGATGGAGAGAGAAATCAAATTGAAATTTTGGCCCTTATTTGAAGTCTCCTCCAGGTATTTCGAAATGCAATAACGCAATTTTATCGCAAAACTAGTTTGGAGAAAATAATCTTTTCCCTCTTCAAACTCAAGCAAAGGAAATAGGTGTTCCAGTTTTAATGCATTAACTGGATCGCACAGAAGTTTCTCTGTGCTTCCTACGTTTTGAACTAATGCTGCGCAATATTTCAAATACCATAAGGGTTGTTAGTTGATGCAAAGAAAAAAAAAAAGAATCATAATGAAATATCTACACATACATTGTTAACACTTTGACTGCCACAGTGGTCACTGGGGACTGGTGTAACAGATTTTACTAAAAATACAAAAAATTCGCAATGAAGCCTATTTCCAATCTTGTAAAAGCAATTGATATTGAAACGGTGCTTCAATACTTTGGCTTCTAACAATCCTGCATTACCTTCATTTTGCACGGTTTAATCATACTCTGCAGTATTTCATCGCATCGCAGTTTTAACATAGCAAAATATGCTTGAGCAAAATATGCAAAAGATTTTACTAAAATTGCAAAAAATTCACCATAAAGCCTATTTGCAATCTTGTAAAAGCAATTGATATTGGATTGATGCTTCAATACTTTGGCTTCTAACAACTCTGCGTTACCTTTATTTTGCGCGATTTAATCATACTCTGCAGTATTTCATCGCATCGCAGTTTTAACATAGCAAAATACGCTTGGCAATCAACGTGTTAATAGAATCATACGACCAAACGGTAATATGGTACAAAAAAATAAATTTTGCGAGACGGACTTTCAACAATTTATTAACAAAATCTTTTAACCTCTTTATTTGTTGTGCACAAATAATACTATGAATAATTAGATTAAAAAAATCTACGTGGCATCTGTGTGTTAAACATGCTCACCGGCCATGCCCATTGTCGGAGCCATGAAATTAACACGAACCAGTGGGTGATGGATAGCAAGCATGTTAAATTATGTCATTTTTTGTAAAAATGCATCCATAACAACAACGCAATCAGGAATCATTATGCTGTTGTTATTTTGTTACTGATGCGTCAAACGAATGTTTTCAACATAGGTGGCCGCCTCATTTGCACCAATGTCTTGAAGTGCTTGTTGCATGTCGCTGAGGGAAATGTCTTGAGCCTAATAAAAATAATGAATTTGAAAAGGGGAATAAACGAAGATAACAATACTGTTAAAAAAACACAATGATTACCTCGAGATAATTCAAAAGGAACATCGATGGGCTTGATAAATCTTCACGGAATGTATGTACAAGGTATCCAACGTTCAAGCGCTCAGCCAACTTTTCCCAAGTGTGCGATTTATCTAAGAGCATAGATAAGTGTCGTTTTTGTTTGTTATCGAGAATTGTGTCTTCCGATTCGGTGTCTATCGTTTCCTGCTTTGTTGGGACAGGTTTCATTTCAATATCATTTCGGGGTTCCGACACGTCTCCGGTAAGAAGCTGCAAAATCTTTTAAGGAGAAAAAAACGTAGTTTCTTTCAGTAGCTATACATACAGCTAGGCAAACTACGAATGTACCTCTGGTTTGTTGGAAGCTAAGTCAAATGACGTCTCCCCACTTTCCTCCGCATTTTCGTCATCCGAATTTACCTCTACCTTAATGTCAACGTTTTGCACCTTCTTCTTCTCTGTCTGGAAAGCAAAGACCAATAAAATAATGCAAGGTATCCATTCAATCAACGCATCGCCTTATCGCTGTCTTACACTTACACTACTCGATTCTCGATTATGGTTCGCTATGTATGGATTAGCTTGATGTTTTATTAGAAGTTTGCATAATTCTTTCGCTCGTGTGCCAGGATTGACTACCGCGCTATGAAGAGCTGTATTTCCACTAAAGTTTCTTGTATTCACGTCAATGTTTGTCTGAAATCGCATGGGGTTAATATATGAAAGGGCTTTGTAGGACAAAAACAAATACTAAAACAAATTCAAAAACAAATACTGTAACCGCGAAGAAAGGTAGTACCTCGTTTAATAAGAATTCGACAATATCGATGTGTCCGCCTTCAACTGCTATGTGTAGCGCCGTTCGACCATAAGATTTGTCAGCGCTATTCACGTCTGCACCAGCCTTGACAAGTGATCGTATGGCGTCATATGAACCTGCTTCAGCAGCAAGTTGCAATGGCGTCCATCCTACGTCATTGTATGCTTCTATATTTGTTCTCTTGTCGGATAACAGAGCATCCACGCAATCGCCCGCATGTGGAACTGCAGTCACAATAAAATCATAATACGGAAAAAGCTCATGTTAGGAGAACACTCTCTTTACTAACACATTGTTGACCGGCAATTTTCGGCAAAAGCTGTCTCAAGTCACCGGCTATTATTTCGTAATTGAACATGGAAGTAAAACGACGTAAATAACCTTCAATAAAATTTGTTCGTGCATAATGAATTCAAATTGAACTTCGGACATAAGTTTCATGTAACTTTTAATATTTTTTTCGTATGATTAACTGAACAGTAGTCATGTATACGTAGATGTAGATAAGAGGTTTTGCACATATATCTTGTTTCGGTGCGCTTTCCTTTTAAAGAGCTAGATTATGCCCTTGTTATTTCATTTTCAATAATCATTTCCCAAATGACTACAACTTATTAGGTGTACATCTTTGCTCCCGCCGTTTTTTGCATTGGACGAAAGGGAAAAAACGACGGGAGCAAAGTTGTGTACCTATTATTTAAAAATCACTCGGGCAACTATATAAAGCATTCACGTATAATTGATTGAAAAATGCTTCACCGTTACGTTCCGTCGTTCTTGACACTTTCTAATACTAGAATTGTAATAAAAGCCTCAGTACCAAGAAAAGTATACTTTTTTATAATAAAGCAGACGCGATTGAACACATGAACAAAATTTTGCTATATTCTACATTGTCCTGCGTTTCAAAAATTAAAATAGCCGATGCAAATGCAAATACGAGTTAACTCGTGACCGGTCAGCAACGTTTAGACATGAAAACACGAGTTAACTCGTGACCGGTCAACAACGTGCTAATACCTACATCTCACAGCAACATGCAATGGAGAAGAGCCATGATCGTCGCACATATTAGGGTCTGCTCCAAGCATCAACAATGCTTTTGCAAGTTCCGATTGATTTTGCAAAACAGCATAGTGTAGCGGTGCCTGCATAATATATACAATTAATGTTATGTATTTAGTTTAATAATTAACGAACTGCAATGCATGAAATAAAGTATACCTTGCCAGAGCTGTTTTGAATATTTACAAATTGTTTAAAAGCTTGGTCAGTAGATATCAGTATTAGAAGGTACTTCGCAATTTCCCACTGACTGTGTCGTAGAGCCGCATGAAGCGGTGAATCCCCATAAGTAGAACGATCTTTAAGTAGCTTTTGCAATCTTTCCTTGCTATCTGGTGAGTCTAGCTTTATTATATTTACTGCTTCCAATATCACATTCCTTGCAAACATTGCATCATCTCTATCCTATTGTAATAAAATGTTTTAAGTGCGTAGTAGTCATATTGTACATTGCAGAAGTAGTATGTAGAGAACATTATCGAATGTAAACTTACACGTTTAGCCGCTGGACCATCACAAGTTAGTACGTGTTCTTCACTTTTATAGCAGCTCTGTATATATTCTGCGCAATACAAAAACAGTACAAGTTAATCATATCCGGGAAAGAGTATTGCTAGACATATTAATGAATGTGAGTCTTTCTTACTGTCATAATCAAACTCCAACACAAATTTTGCAAATTCTGATGATGAACAGCGATCAGCCAACATTTTTTTCAATTCATTGCTATCATTGTTAAACGTGACACTAGACTCCTCTAATGGTGGTGTATTGCAAATCATCATCCGAGCCAATTCTGCGCTGTTCGAATGGGACATTCGAGCTCGTTTTCTACCTGTAGAATAGAGGGTGCAATTAATTTACTTGCTTTTGATTAGATCAATGTTCACATCATGATTCTGACGAAATCTCACCCATGTTCCTGTCTGTTGGCTTGTAAGTGAATTTCTTCGGATCTGAACACACCCCATCAGATCGTCTTTCCAACTGTATGAAAACTTCTTTCGCAGAAGTAATATTTAGATCTTTGTAAGGCGGTGTACTGTGACAGGAAAAAATTATAAGTATCAATATAACTTAATCATACTGTACCGCATGATGTATTCATGTCTACTATATTTACCGAAATACAATTGCATACTGATGATGCACATCCAGTTCGGAAAAACGCCCGTAGTCAACCCAAATTTCATAGTTATCCTCGTTTAATTCAAAGAACTTCACTCTTATATTTTCTGGAGCGTATTTACAAATATTATTTGGAAGATTCTTTTATATGCTAAGAAATATGAGTTTGCCATTGCACTTACTTTTCCCAACCTTTTCCACTAGTATGAAGACTTCTTCCCCACCTTCGCAAGTACTTGTTGTCTTGTCAATTCGACATATTTTGAGTTCTCCTGTCAGCGTACTTTCTGAAAAGACAATCGGCTTTGAAGACATGCACTGTTTGGTAGAACCGATAAAGACTTTTGACGTTGTGTTCACTTACTAAGATTATTAATGCGATGGGAGTACACAGGTGGTGTGATGGGAATCATAACAGAATGCTCATTTGGGGTAAATGCTTGGAAACAAAGAGCTACACTATTGAGGTTCATTGTCTTTTGGTAGCGTTCTGCATTTGCTTTGATCTAAAATGTCATACAATACTTGTATTATGTTTTATCCAACTCTTTGAGTAACTATGTAACTCAATGTTAACCCTTTGCGGACGAGTGTCGGATATATCCGCCTAAGCCTTTTTACCGTTGCGGACGAGTGTCGGATATATCCGCCCAACTCTAGCGCTGCGGCTGGCGTACGTCTGTCTCAAAAATGGTGGCAAAAATTATTTTTTGGGGGATTTCAGTAATAAATTCCTATCTATTAGGTATATCAAGAACATCACAGGAAATATAAAATAAAAAAGTTAAATCATTTGCAATTTATACGTCACTTGACTGATCAATTGATTGGAAATTTTCGAGATGGTGATCCCAAGTCTCCTTCGACTTCTGGAACAGCAGAAAGGCTCAATGATCTTCTACATATTATTCCACGAAATGAAACAGGAAGTAGTAAAGATTGTGTCGTATGCTCGAATCGGAAGGTAAAACATGGAAGGAGAGAGTCGATGTACTATTGTGCTACTTGTTCGGCTAAACCGACCTTGCACATAGGTGATTGTTTTGAACTATACCATACAAAGGGAGAATATAAAACGTCTCATATGTAAACACAATTCAATTTGTTTGTTTATGATTTTGTTAGATTTTATGAAAAACTTATTTGAATTAAGATTTAGTTTTTATAACGCAAACGCGCGACGTGAATATTTTCTTTACTGCGCGATCCAATATCTGTCGTCCACAGCGACGCTCGTCTGTCGAGCGGCTCCGTCCGCAAAGGGTTAAACCGTATACTTTTACTGCTTATTATACCTGTGCAATTTCTCTAACACTAAGTTCTGCATTCACATTCTTTCTCTTAAGCTTTTCCAGTTCCAGCATCTTCAATTTCCGTACAAGTTCATCCTTGATATATTTCTTCGCAGTGTGTACAATACCCATTCCATAAAATCTAAAGACGAAACAAAAATACTACTAGTGTAACCGCCTCGTAAGAATCCGCTCGGATTGATATAAAACACCGTCGAGCAGGGAGAAGTGCGAAGGGACAACGAGTGCCCTGATTTATTCATTCGTTATCGAGAAACCGAACGGACACGACCGCCGCTGCACCGCGACCGTGTGCTAATCGCCTTTCGCTGTTAATTATTTTATTTCGTCCAATACCGTGACATAAGTTCATTTATACGTACACCGAATAAACGACATCCTACACATCACACCGAAGACCCGAACGCCCACCGACCGCCGTTACAGAAAAAGGAACTACCGATCCGACCCAACCGACAAACCCTCCGTTTACACTAGTATTGGAACCAACATATTTTTTAGCTGATTAGTATAGAAAGATGCGCAATATAACATCAACTGTTCTAATATCTTACGATGCAATAAAACCGTTCTCAGGAGTTACGTCAACTTCATGAGGGTCATCATGATCGATAAGTCCATCTCTTCGTACTAATCTATGAGCGTGTGGTATTTTTTCATCATCGTCAGCTGTTACTAGTGTACATCTTATTACAATCTTCTGAGGTGCAATCATGGTGTCAGGAAAATTAAGCTGAAAACGCATGCGGTTAATATTCATATATGAAATGCATACTACAAATTGACAGAAATTGTTTATGGGGACTTTGTTTATGTAAATTGGGAAACTGTTAAATAAACTTACCTGAACTGTTGGAGCATGTTTTTTTCTGGTAGAAGCGCTACTAGCACCAACCAAGCTTCCGTGAGTTCCCATCATTTCAGATTTATATCTGAATCTGAATTTTTCCACTGGCTGTTCGATTATGGAAATATTTGGTTGCCCAAGATCTATGCAAATAAATGTGGTTACTTCCATTCAAAACATGTTCCTTATATATAATATACATACCTATGGCATCATTTAACGTTACATAGGTGGTTGGGTGTACAGGTGATAAAGTGCTTGACATAGGTGACGAAGCACTTGTGCTGTTTCCCATTGAGTCGGAACAACTCATGTATGGACTTATAGGATTGTTCATTGAACATTGGTTGTACTCTTAAGAAAGAAAGAAATACATATATCGATCAAATCAAAATTGCACATACAAAGGCGTTGATAGTTGCAGCACTTCCATAAAATGCAATATTATGTGTCACTTTTTGCGAACGTATAAAGCAAGTGCACAGACATCTTGGGATACAAGGAATATGATAAATAATAAAACACAAAGCATTTTTAATTACCGTATCCATTAGGATAATAAGTTTCCTGAGGTCCAAGGAAAACATTTAGAATCGCATCTGTATACTCATCAGGCATGTTAAAAGTTGCTAAGTAAAACCAGGTACGCAGAGAAACAAATTATCCGATTACGTGTAACGTTTTGAAAATTGCTCGAGAAGTATTGTACGACAGCGACAGTTGATAACAAGATCGGAGCCAACGTGTACTCACCAAGCACAAACAGTGAACTAACTTTATCTTTCTGATGCGTCAAAGACTTAACCTTGATAAGCCGTGCAGGTTCTTCCCCTAAGAGTAATACGATACTGACCAATCATGTCACATCCACGGGTTTCCCATGATCAGGTGCGTAAACTAAAAGTCCCGCCTCCTAAATTATTACTCGCCTTCTGTTTTGTCACCCGTTATTTCAGAAAGCTTCAGGTATTGACAACGTAATGCGAACCAAGTTATATTTTAGTGCAGCTGTCTTATATATTACAAAACTAACTGACATAATACGTCCTTACTTGCAGATAGGTTTGCTAATAAGATGTATTCATTATATTATATTCAGTATATATTAGATATTTTAATAGCATCAAGGTTTGCTAATGATGTATTCATTATATTCATAGCATCAAAATGTATGAATATATATAGACAGTGTATATTAGATATTTTAATAATGCGGTAGTATACTTGCAGATAGGTTTGCTAATAAGATGTATTCATTATATTCATAGCATCAAAATGTATGAATATATATAGACAGTGTATATTAGATATTTTAATAATGCGGTAGTATAATTAAGTTACTCTCACATTGCAATGGCATATTGACCACGTTTTTGTTACGACACTGTACTTCTGTGTGTGACGTCACATGCGCATGTGTGTGTTCCGTTTCTTTCCTCCATATCAATTGTGTCTGACACATCACACATCACACATATGGGATAATTGACGGAATTCCTCGAAGTTCCCACTCGATGGTACATTAGAAAATGAAAGTAATAATTTCTCGATATTTCCTATATTACCTGAGTGAAGCAAATTCTGCAAATGCTACCATAGAACGATAGAATAGGATTCTCGTAAACTATCAAATAAACCGGCTGTCTTCATCAAAATGATTGTAACGCGAGAATGCACTTCAACACTGTGATAAAAACTATGGCATTGCAATATCCGGTTATCCTGTGGTCAAGTCATATTTTCTTAACACGTTGACTGCCGATCGTATTTTGCTGTATTAGAACGGCGATGCTATGAAACTGAAATTCTTTCTTCATTTTGCACAATTCAATCATATTCTGTAGCATTTTGCTGTATTAGAACGGCGATGCTATGAAACTGAAATTCTTTGGTCTCCGATACCTTCGCATTATTTTCATTTTGCACAGTTCAATCATACTCTGTAGCATTTTGCTGTATTAGAACGGCGATGCTATGAAACTGAAATTCTTTGGTCTCCGATACCTTCGCATTATTTTCATTTTGCACAATTCAATCATATTCTGTAGTATTTTGCTGTATTAGAACGGCGATGCTATGAAACTGAAATTCTTTGGTCTCCGATACCTTCGCATTGTTTTCATTTTGCACAATTCAATCATATTCGGTAGCATTTTGCTGTATTAGAATGGCGATTTATAAAATGAAATTCTTTGGTCTACGATACATTGCGCATTATTTTCATTTTGCACTAATTCAATCATATTCTGAAATAAATCATTTTGCTGTATTAGAACGATGATGCTATGAATAATTAATTATTTTTTTTTCTCCGAAAAGTTCGTGATTTTTCCGACATTTTGTATTCAATCATATTATTAACATTTTGAGTCGTATTAACGGCGATGCTCATTCAGCTACCGATTGTCAGCTCTAAAGCCGCATACTTTTCATTTTGCACAATTCAATCATATTCTGTAGTATTTTACTGTATTAGAACGACGATGCTATGAAATACTACAGCGTTTGACTGAATTATGCAAAATTTAAATAATGTGCAGGTATTGGAAACCAAAGGATCGCATCACTATTGGTGGTCACCGGTGACCGGTGCAAAAGATTTGACTAAAAATGCAAAAAATTCGCAATGAAGCCTATTTACAATCTTGTAACAGCAATTGATATTGGAACGGTAACTGCCGAGAGTATTTTGCCCTATTAGAACGGCGATACTATGAAATACTACAGCGTTTAACCAAATTATACACAATTTAAATAATGTGCAGGTATTGGAGACCGAAGAATTGCATGACTATTCTAACAACAACTGCATTTACAAAATAATAATTGCTACCCATTGCAAATATTTTGGATCTTCAGTAAAATCTCTTGCGCCGGTCATTGGTCAAAGTGAATTCATTAATATATTTCACAGCAGTACATCGATATTTGTTTTTTAACACTAATGCCGTTCACCTCAGAACAGCAGAGTATCTGTAATAGTGCGGAATGTTATCTTATATTAAGCAAACTTAAATATTTAATGCAAAAATCTTTTGCATATTTATTTTTCTAAACGATTCGGCGTATTTCGTTCTATTCTATTACTAAATCGATTCGTTAGACAAATATATTATTGAAACAATTGTTGCATGCCTAGAAAATAAATGATTCGGCGTATCGTTCTATTCTGTTCGTTAGACGAAACAAATATATTATTGAAACGATTGTTGCATGCCTAGAGCTAATTTTTATTTTTCTAAACGATTCGGCGTGTTTCGTTCTATTCTATTACTACCAGATTTCTATGCGAAAAATAAATCGTTTCGTTAGACAAACATATTATTGAAACGATTGTTGCATGCGTAGAGCTAATATCAAATCATTTCCAACAAGCGATAAAGCTCGTTGTTCACTATCTAACCGAGACAAGTGGTGGGGATTAATGGCGTAACGGAGCATGTAGAAAGGAGCAACGAAACAGTGTCAAAGAACGTGTCAGCAGTTTCATTACAAGCTCGCGACTGTTTGCCTCGCTTTGATCAATCAACATCGTCGTCCAGTTTACGTTACTTACCGAAAAATGTCCGTCAAAAACGAGAAGATTGGTATCATCGGCAGGTAAAACCATTTGCAATACTGAATTAGAGTATATTATTTGCAGGGGTCATAAAGTTGTTAATATTATATTTTATAGCTATGCTGTATATCGTATCTCTGAACATTATCATAAAAGTTCGGTGCACTAAAGAATATATTATAGGGTGTATTCATTGAATCGAAAATTGTGTTATTGTAGTATATTTTCTTGAACCTAAGCTAAGCAGTGCATTTTTTATTTGTATTGCATTGCTTGATGCTATAACAGATAAGATAATGTACCAGCACGGAAAATAACTGTAATGCGATAGAAATTATCGGACAATGTTATATAGGACAACTATGTCGTGTTTCGTAACGATTTTTTTTTTCACGTGTACAGTTGTTTTTATTTCATTTTAGTGGCTTGATCGGCAGGAGTTGGGCGATGTTATTCGCCAGCGTCGGTTACCACGTAACAATATATGATATTGTCGAGGATCAAATAAAAAATGCCTTAAAGGACATTCAACAACAGTTGAAACGTTTGGAGAGTGATAAGCTTCTACGTGGCACACTGTCTGCAGATCAACAATTTCAACTCATTAAAGGTCTTTTGAATTTCTCATAAGTGGAACGGTGCGCCGGGATATCTTTGAAAAACTTCGCAGACTGCAACTGATACAGTTTATGTAGAAATACTCTTCACGTATTTCATTATAACAATTACGTTGTCGTAGGTTCTTCTAATTTGACCGACACCGTGAAGAATGCAAAGCTGATTCAAGAATGCGTACCTGAAAATCTTCCACTCAAAATGAAAGTTTATGGAGAATTGGACAAAGTTGTCGATGACAAAGTTATTCTGTCTTCGTCGACGTCTACATTCCGTCCATCTCTTTTCAGCGAGAAACTAAAACATCGTGAACAGATTATTGTATCGCATCCGGTATGCATAAATACCCCGCGGCAGATAGCTCTTAACTTTATCGTTACGATCAATAGCACGAATCTTTCACAGGTAAATCCTCCTTACTACGTGCCTCTGGTTGAAATTGTTCCGGCTCCATGGACCCGGCCTGAAATTCCTTCCCAAACGAAGGCCATCATGATCGAGATTGGCCAAAGGCCTGTTGTGCTGAATAAGGAAGTCGATGGGTTTGCGTTGAATAGAATACAGTAAGAATATTTTGATTGCGCGTTGAATAGAATACAGTAAGAATATTTTGATTCTCATGTAAGCGTGTTGTCGTGCCGGCCTATTAGCACTAACGTTTTACTTAAAGATACACCGGAACAACGCGAGGTGAACAGACTAGAAAGCTTTTAACAGCAAAAATAGTATAAGTTTTATTATATACAACAACGGGAGAGGTCCTTCTTGCAACTTCGGAGTCGGGAATCTATCTAACTACGCGGAGTCGAGACGTTGGGTTTTATATGGGGTGGTTTTTGGGTAGAATCGTGAGTGGGGAAATACGCGGGAAAGTTTGGAAAAGGACGTTTTTGGGCGGGAACAGTACCAGGATCGGTGTTGCACAGCTGCGTGCAGTATATCTGCGTTATTATTAGTGTCCTTAACACGTTAACTGCCACGTGGTCATTTTCGGTGAACCGATGCTATAAAATCTACACGAAAAATTCAAAAAATACCCAATCGGTCGCATTTATAATTTTGAAGATGCAATTAATATTGAATAGTGATTCACTATTCTAACAATACCTTCGCATTATTTTAATTTTACAATTCAATCATATTTTCGATCTTCATCAAATCTGTTGCCGGTTTTAATATAGTAAAATACGCGTGGCAGTCAAAGTGTTAAGGATAAGATAGTGGGATGATTTGAAGTGGTCGGGCTCGAAGGGTACGCTGGGTGGTCAGGTCAAAACCAGAGCCTAAAAAATAACAGACGCATGACAGGGTAATATAACTCATACATTCTGTGATTAGGTATGCGATTTTGAACGAAGCCTGGAGACTTGTTGCCGACGGCGTTCTAAGTGCGAAGGACATTGATGCTGTAATGAGTGAGGGACTTGGGATGCGCTATGCGTTCCTTGGCGCATTCGAGGCAGCGCACTTGAATGCTGAAGGTAGACATTTGTTATAACAAGGTAACAGCGAATCTAATCACACTGATATTTCACATCTGTTTCCAGGAATGAAAAAGTACTGTGAGACATACCACAAGTCTATCTATGATACAAGTATGACGTTCGGACCTGTTCCTAAGTTCCAAGGCGAGATGGCAGAAAAGATTAGTAATGAGTTGAACGAAATGTGCCCACTCGATAAATTACAGGAAAGGCGCGCTTGGAGGGACTTGGCGTTGACCAAGTTGTCTATGCTTAAGAAAGAATTAAATGAAAAAAAGTGATGCGTGTAAATATACGGTCGAACATATAAAATATTTCATCGCAAAGTTCAACTGAAATAACGGTAATTTGCGACGATAGGAATTTCGGCGTGCTCAAATAAAGAATGCATATTATACTCTTAATATAAATATATGAAAAAAGAAATAAATATTATTTTTTTCAAAGTATACTTTATTTAGCGTTTACAGATGATTAACGTTTTCCCCCGACTCGCGGTGCCGACTTTTGCTGTACCTTCACTGCTTTTTGTTTTGGTAAAGATTTTGTCTTAGGCGCCACAACAGCTTTCTTCGATGCCTTTGCTGCTTTCTTTTGTTCCTTTGCAGCTCTGTAATGACAAATTCATGTAAAAAGAAAGTGACAGCGAGTTTCACTTAACGCTTAGAAACTTTAGATAGATTAGTGGGCATAGGATTTAGTTTGTATGAACCCGCAAAAGCCAGACAGTACAATCGAAATGCTTAATTCTGGGTGAAGCAGCCCATATTTGATCTAAGACATTCTGAAATCTAAGATGATATTGCAAGAATCAAATCAGAGGAACAGATGTCTAAAATCCGATTATAACGATCCAATGACGTTATTGACTTACTTGATAGCTTGTTCCCTTTGCGCCCTCCTGATTTCTGGTTTCATGTTACGCTTGGCCAGAATGTCTGTCAGGGAAGCACCAACAATAGCACGTTGGAACTTCTGTGTACGCCTTGTCCTTCTTTTAGCCTGCTCTTCTTCCTGTCCCTTCTTGTGTTTTCGCCTGTACAACAGATACAAAGTATTCACGTTATAATCTCTAACTTCTTATAGTTTCTTAACCGTTTGAGTATGGAAGCATTTTCTTATGCATATGCTAAAAGTCTGGGATGAAATGCGTAGTATTTTTTTTTGGGAAACAATGAAAATGGTTATAATTAACACTAATTGTTATGTAACAAGTAATTATGATAAAAAAAAATTTTATTTTCACTTATTACAAAAATGTTTTGCTGCACATATTTCATGAATTCCTTCTTTACATATAGCGCAAATTAGGCTGGATCGTTTAATTCCATTACCATTTTTATTACTGCATATATCACACTGTCGGAAATTTCGCCCAGGCAATTTTTCTCAAGAAAACTTTTTACTTATCGGTGATGCTCCTGTGGCATTTTTGCTTGCTAACCATTCCTCCTCTCTTGTGTCAATAATGTAAATTGCAGTCTATTTAAGTAAATTGCAGTTTATTTAATTCGCAATTAGTTATATTTTATAAAGCAGTTACTAGAAACTGAGTTAAATGAATAAAAACTCAAACACTGATATTACTGCAACTGCTCTCGTGTTAAAAGCCACAACTGAGTTAAATGAATACTACCAACAGCAACTGCTCTCAATAATTGCGTAAAGTGCATTCTCGATACAAAACAAGAGAAGCGCTATCGCGCTGCGCCATATTTTTGGCATACCACAAGTGAAGCGCGATAGCGCTTCCCCGTACTCAAACGGTTAAATTGTAATGAAAATAACTTTCATAAGCACAATACTTACTTTCAACTGGTATGCAATGATATGTAATATGCTAATACTAGTTATGTTAGTTTGTGTATAAAAATTAGAGCGATGGCAAAGTGGGAAATAATAAGAAATATTAAATATATTACCTGTAGAGAACAGTCCATGTTACTTTTCTAGGATTCCGTTTCATTAAGTGGGCCGATTCACATTTTGAGTTGAGGAAAGTAAATGTCTGTAACAACAACATTAAGGTTATGTTTTGTATCAACGAAGTGTAAATATTCTTAAATTGCTTCGGTATTGTTTAGTTAAGACGGTTTACGAGAAATTGTAAATGCAAAACTTTTATTCAATGATCTTAGACAGCACAATTTTAGGTGAATGCGTACGGTACATACCTTTCCGTCAACTTTGACCATGGTCTTGCCATGGCCCGGATATATTTTATATCCGCTGTAAGCACAAAGACCGATCCTGGAAAGATTGAAGACATATTAACAATAAAGTGTCGTTCAAGTAATAGAGTAAAGATTGATCGTGGATCGACTACGGCAGCAAAGAATGCAATGGATAATAATCTGTCACAAAGGCACGACTTACTTCATTCTGATTTAATCGTAAAGGAAAGGCCTAGCAAAAATGGCTGACCGTCTAGCGTTCTAGGGACATGCGATTTAAAAGTCAGTACTACCAACGGCTGCAAATGAATTTACTTGTACCTAGCAAAATAAAATGTATCTATAAAACTCTGCACAGTCAGATGTCGGTAAAGACAGAATCAAAATGCCGTATGATAGCGGTTTCTTTTTTATTTTTCATATGAAGTAACATTTTTTTGATGAAACAGGCCAATAAATGGACCGTTTATTTTGAAAGTGGTGCAAGTCGATTTAAAAAAAAATAAGATATCACGCAATACATGCTTAATTTAATGTAAACTTTTTATGTATAACTAGTTACTATTAAATTTCTTAAAAAATGCCCATGTTTTGTACAATGTAAAATTGGTCGGTAAAAGAAATTGCGTAATGATTGATTATGAAAGTGGTGTACGTGGGCAGTCCGATAAGTACTTAGCCTACAAAAGAAAAACGAAAATTTTGGAAAATTGACGATTTATTTTTCAACATAGTCTCCTTTTAACTCGATACACTTGATCCAGCGATGAAATCTGGGCATATCCTGCATGAAATATTGGGCATGAGAAAGCTTTCTGCTCGATGGGTGCCGCGTTTGCTCAGTCCGGATAACAAGCGCATCCGTGAGACCACTTCAGAGCAGTGTTTGACACTGTTTAACACGTTGCGTACCGCGTCACCCGTACTTGGGTGATGGGCATGCTTCCGTGGGGCCCGTGTCACCCATATATGGGTGACGTTTTTCTTGTTGAAGTTAAATAAGATTTTCACTTGCATTTTGAAAACAAATTTAACACGTTGCGTACCGCGTCACCCATACTTGGGTGATGGGCATGCTTCCGTGGGGCCCGTGTCACCCATATACGGGTGACGCTTTTCTTGTTGAAGTTAAATAAGATTTTCAGTTGCATTTTGAAAACAAATTTAATGGAACAAGTTCTGAAGTATAAATATAGAATATACAGCGTAAAAATATAAAAAAGACACAAATAACACTCTACTTTTTATTAATTTATATAGGATAACATATTATATTATACTATGTCGCATGGAATTCGTTGAAACAGTCCAAGCACATTTGTGGTGATTTTAGGCAATTCAAACAATACGTTGTTGTATTTTTAAGGTTTTTTCTTGCTTGTTAGCGTTCGACCATTCCAGGGAAAGCGATAAACGTTTCCAAATCCAAAATAAGCTACTTACCAATAAGATTATTTCGGAACAAAACAATGTATCAATTACATAGGTCGATAGCACTGTAAATGTAAATAATCGACAATGCATGGATTTACTCGAGTTACATTGTTGGTTTTCCCGCATATCTCTCTGCTATCGTTCTAGTGCGCCGAGATAAAAACTTGGGCCGGTAGGAAACAAAACGTAATCACGCTTGGTACGCAACGTGTTAACCCTTTGAGTGCTATGGACGCATATATGCGTCCGCCGAAATCTGTCTGTGTCGACTATGGGCGCATATATGCGTCCCCAATCGTTTCGATTTTTCACCTACTGTAGCCACAATTATAAATGTATGAGATGAATACAGATGCGTTCTTTATCAAATGATTTTCTTGCATTATTTAATTTGGCGTAAATACAGAATTATCATTAAAACTTATTTGCGCCTTAAATAATCGATCAGTAGAGTTCACGCTAGTGAAAAGTGTTCCGTCCTCAGCGAGCGCTTTGGCCAAAAGTATTCAGCACTCAAAGGGTTAAGCACAATCCGAAAGAGTTTCTACGTCGTACAGTGACTGTCGACGAAACATGGATCCACTGGTACACACCAGAGACCAAGGAATAGTCGAAACAGCGGACTGCGCCCGGCGAATGTGCTCCGAAGAAGGCGAAGACTGTCCTATCGGCCGGAAAGGTAATGGCCACCGATTTCTGGGATTCACAAGGTGTGATCTACATAGACTACCCGGAGAAGGGCAAAACAGTCACAGGGCTGTACTATGCCGCATTATTGAGCCGATTCGACGCCGAATTAACGAAAAACGGCCCCATTTGGGGAAGAAAAAAGTGCTGTTTCACCACGATAACGCACCGGCTCACACCTCTGCCCAAGCTACAGTCAAATTCGTTGAATTAGGCTACGAACAGCTGCCCCATCCATTGTATTCTGTAGATTTGGCCCCGTGTCACTTCTTTTTGTTGCGAAACTTGAAAAAGTCACTCGCTGGGCAGAAATTTGAGTCGAATGAGGAGGGTATCGCCGCCACGGAGGCCTACTTTGCAGATCTCTAGAAAATGTAATTTTCAGACGGGTTGAAGAAGTTGGAGCATTGCTGGATAAAGTGTATCCAGTTAAAAGGCAACTACGTTGAAAAGTAAATTGTCAATTTTCCAAAATTTTCGTTTTTCTTTTGTAGGCTAAGTACTTATCGGACTGCCCATGTATGATTAAATCGCGCAAAAGAAGGTAACGCAGAGTTATTAGAAGCCAAAAGATTGAAATACCGTTTTAATATCAATTGTTTCTACAAGATTGCAAATAGGCTTCATTGCGAATTTTTTGCATTTTTACTAAAATCTTTTGCACCGGTCACCGACGACCACCGTAGCAGTCAACGTGTTAATCGGTTTAAATGCCGATACGTCAGCAGACCGGACAATTTTAATTGCATTTGAATACAAAGCAATTAACACTTTAACGACCGCTAGCCGATTAATCGACTTTTCGGTTCCAACTGCTATTTCAGTGGTCAACGGTTATGTTAGATAAAATAAACATCAGATGAAATTATGACAATTCTAAATGACAATAAAATTACACTGCTTTGAAACCAAAGGATTCTCAACAACACATTCAGTATTTTTCAGTTATAAAGCTTTACAAATAGGCACATACACAATTCCTGCGCGATATCCAAAACAGAGTTGGTCGTTAGTGACTGGCATCTTCAATCAATAGCGGTAAAGTGTTAAAATTATTTGCAGTTCCGGACATTCAACATTCCGTATTTTGATATTCGAAACAATGAAAATATACCTACATAGCAATTTTCAGACGTTTGTTCATGAACGCAGAACGGTCAATCACTGTATACCGGTCAATCACTGCCTACTTTACCCTATTTATGTGCGCGATGCGTACGCATTTTAAGTACAGCGACTCAAACCTACCGAAACAGTATGTTGGCTAATGTAACTAGTACATTTGATTATATCTGTCTTAATTATTTCAGCGGATTATATTAATATTGTTTCTAGGGATAAACTTTGTACGAATGGGATGTGCCGGACGGAGAATCAAATCCGCACGCATTCTAGCGTCACTCGCTATGTCCACTGGCTTCAAATAAAAATCGTGCAAAATATGCGTTAGGGTAGCTTTCAGCTCCAACATTGCAAATCGTTGACCTGCAACATTGATAAAATAGAAATCATAACTTACAATAGTTATGTGCAAGGAAATGCGTTTTCAGAATATGCGTGAATATCATACCAATACAATTTCGTGGTCCTGCACTGAAAGGTATGTAGGAATAGGGATGTTGGTATTGCATATTTTCTGCCGTAAATCTATCGGGGTCAAACTTAGTGGGATTGGGCCAAAAATTTGGGTCGCGATGAATGTCGTAAATATGCACAGCCACTTCCGTTCCTTTCGGGATAACGTAATTTTCTGTAAAATGGAGCGAAAATAGACACGTTATCGGTGGTAAATTTTATGTCAAACGTGTAAACCTGAATGACAAGTGAGCACAGATAAAGATGAAAATAATGCCGCAAACGCGTCTTCGATGAGCCACTATTAATAATTCGTAAAAAAATGGGGCAACATTTTAACCCTTTGCACTCTACTGTCCCCTCTGAGGGGACACAAAGATACTTCGTGTTATTGCTGAGGAAAATGTATGTACAGAGAACGTTTGTTCAAATATTTGTTTCCATAAGATTTTTCCGGGGAGTTACAAGTTAAGGCAATGGGATAGAATTAATAATCTGTGCGCTATTTAATATTTAGTAAATTCGTGGTCAATAAACTGAGAGGAGAATTCTAGCGACTGCAAGAACATCCTTCTATATATTCCTGCAATAGGCTGAATGATAAACTGGAAGTTATTGTATAAACATTCCATATGCTCGGAAGAAAAAAATGACACGTGAAAGATCATAAACAAGTTATTACTGCGACATGTGTTTGAATAAATCCGCAATGCACATTGGTGAATGAACTATGACGCATTCGGAAAGAATAGGCTATAAAATGTCAATTTTGTTTCAACATAAATGTATCAGCAATGTTTTATGCAAAACATGATTTGAGCAGAGTATTTTTTTTAAAACTATATAATTTTGAACGAAATGTTGCGCTATTCGCTGCTTCGTGGAGAAACATGTCCGAGTGCAAAGGGTTAATCCTTGCAGATCACACGCATAAATAATGTTTTTCGTTATTTTCTTCTGTAACGAGGGTAAAGTAGATGAAAATGAATCGTGCAAGACATTACGTACTAAGTTGTATGTCTTCATTTAAATGGCGTGATATGAAGGGAACGCTTGGGTAAAGCCGAAGACTTTCCTTGATGCATCTTTCGAGATATGATAACTTCTGTAACATCGATATCGATATTTTGCCATTGTGCTCCTCAAGTACATCGTCTATCTCCTGTCGAGCAAGTTCCTGGAAAATATATGCGGAATATTGGCTATTGATGGTACATACAGGTGCAAAGTAATGGAATAATTAGTACTTGTGCATCTTCATGTTCAGCGAGTAATAATATACAGAAACACAGCCCCATCGCCGTCGTATCGTGGCCCTGTAAATAATGTTACATTTTAAATGACGAAACAATGGCAACAAAGTTCAAACGTCGTTTTGTTATTAACGTATGCATACTTCGAACGTAAATGTATCGACCTCTTCTCTGATACCGTCATCATCAATTTGATTACCATCTCGTGATGCACTGATTAACAGGTCAAGCATAGCTAATTTTTTCTTACGTCCTACAAAAGAAATTATTAGGCGCACCGAAACAAATTCTGAACAGCAGCTTGAGCCATCGCAGGTAGAAGTATTAGGTGTACAACTTTGCTTCCGCCGTTTTGCAATAGATGGCTGTAGCGGTAAGTGGTAGTCGAAATAAATAGATCGTAGATACAATAAGCTTCGATGCATTTGTAAACATAACGCCATCGAAATATTAGTCGATTTGTGTCTGCATCATAAAGTCATTCTCGATTAAACATGTCAGCTTACGAGCCAAATTCTCGTCATTTGCGGGAGGTTTTAATTTTCTGCTTTAATATGAAGAAATCTGCGGCTGAGGCTCATCGAATGCTCTCAAATACCTATGGTGAGGCCGCTATTAGTGAAAGAACGTGCCGAGAGTGGTTTCAACGCTTCAAGAACGGTGATTTTGACGTCGAAGACCGGCAAGGCGGTGGAAGAGAGAAGGTTTTCGAAGATGCAGAATTGGAGGCATTTTGATCAAGACTCGTGTCAAACGAAAATGGCATCATCATTGGGAGTGACGCAACAAGCCATTTCAAAACGCCTGAAAATCATGGGAATGATTGAGAACCACGGAAATTGGGTGCCGTACGCGTTGAAGCCGAGAGATGTTGAACGGCGTTTGTTTGCTTGTGAACAGCTGCTTGCAAGGCAAAGACGGAAAGGATTTCTGCATCGCATTGTGACTGGGGACGAAAAATGGGTTCATTACGATAATCCCAAGCGCAGAAAATCATGGGGACATCCCGGCCATGCTTCCACGTCGACGGCCAAACCGAATATTCACGGTTCCAAGGTCATGCTCTGTATTTGGTGGGACCATCTCGGCGTAGTGCATTATGAGTTGTTAAAACCGACTGAAACAATCACAGGCGATCGTTATCGAACGCAATTAATGCGTTTGAGCCGAGCATTAAAAGACAAAGCCGCAATACAACGAGAGACATGATAAAGTGATTTTACAGCACGACAATGCTCGACCCCATGTTGCGAAAGTGGTCAAGACATACTTGGAAACGTTGAAATGGGAAGTCCAACTCGCCGTATTCTCCAGACGTTGCTCCCTCGGACTATCACTTGTTTCGATCAATGGCACACGGCCTGGCTGACCAGCACTTCCGGTCTTATGAAGAAGTAAAAAATTGGATCGATTCGTGGATCGCTTCAAAAGATGACCAGTTTTTTCAACGCGGGATTCGTACGCTGCCCGAAAGATTTTTGGCCAGCGATGGACAATACTTTGAATCATAAACGTATAACCAGTTTTTTACAATAAAGCCTCGAATTTCGGAAAAAAACGGCGGAAGCAAAGTTGTACACCTAATAACTTGTATCAATATGTGTGTGTGTGTGTGTGCATCATTCGGAAAAAATGAGAGATAATATGCCTTCGATGCAAAGGCAGACATACTACCTTGATCAAAAAGTTTTAGGACCGGCTGCCGTATGACGCTCTCAGTCACTCAATTGAAATTCTTTTTTGTTAGGTTGCCACATCTGTCATTAACGTTCCCACCAAATGTCAGCGTCATAGCTTGATATTTGTAAAAGTTATACCGTGTTGAGTACATCTACCTTTGTGCGTGTTTTCAATTTTTTACATATTTGAAAATGGCATCAACTTCGGATCAACAAATTTGCATACAATTTTGCGTGAAAAACGGACTTGACGGTCCGCAGACCTTGAAAATGTTGGAGAAGTGTTTCGGCAACGATGCTCTTTCGAGACCACACGTTTTTTTAGAGATAGTTCCGAAGAAACCACGTTGTTTTCGGTCGAAAAAGAAGGTGATGCTGACGGTTTTCATGCATTACAACGATGTTGTGCACCATGAATTCTTGCCAGAGCAGCAGAAAGTCAACAAAATGTATTATTTGGGCCTTATGAGACGTTTGCGTGAAGCACTTCGCCAAAAGGGACCGAATTTGTGGGCAAACAACTCGTGGATTTTTATATGATAATTAGTGTCACACAATGCGATCCTTATTCGCGAGTTTTTTACAAAAAATAATACGAATACAGTACGATTTTTTTTTATGCGGTATATGAATCTAAGCGGCGTTAGCACCAGTTTAATGTTTCCAATCAATGTACATATACATCTGTGGACGAAATATATGAATGTGTAATTAATCGAAACGTTACCGAAAACGTGTCAACGTTATTATCTGAAATTAGTGCGCTCGCACATAACATCGGCGGAGAAGGCTTTGATTCTTTCGGCGATAATGACCTGGACGAGATGATTGAGGACCAAACTGTCGATGATAGTGACATTATCAATAGTTTGATAGATTATGAAAATGGACAAGAAGAACCGGAATCTATTACAGCAGATAAAATATATGCAGGGATCCAGATTTCGAAAAAATTGGAAACGCATTTTCTTAAAATAGATACCAATGCGGAAAGACGCTTAAAATTCCAAAAAGAGCTGAGATCATGCATGTCTCACTATCGTGGCGTTTACAAGCAATTGACCAGTCGACCGTCGTCACAAAAACTGATCACTGAGTTTATGGTACCAAAAAACCAATCAATTGAAATCCTATCTTTAAGCGACGACAGCGATTTTCAACCAATTCATCACAAGAAGATGCGCGTTTTGGATTACGACGAGTAGCAGCAAACTATTTAATGTACAATTTGAAAATTTCTCCATATATATATATACAATGAAAAATTAAATATTTTTACAATTTCTTTAGGTCTAATTTAATTATTTAATTTAATTGAAAGCATTCTCTCATCTATTTCATAAATCATTGATGTACTTTCTAAGTCCGACTTTTTTTTTGCGGTCCCTATCCACCGCATAAAAAAATGTTAGGTAGTATATCGTACAAAACTGTTTATTGTATGTAAGAATTTATAAAATTTTCGAATATTTTTTTGTACGATTTCTTTTATGCGGTCCCTATCCAGCGCACAAAAACAGGTTTTACTGTACTATTCATCAGCCTCTGAATTCACCTGATTTAGCTCCCTGCAACTTTTTTTTGTTTAACCGACTTAAAAAACCGCTTCGCGGAACGCGTTACAGCACTCAGAAGGATCTTATGGAAAAATCGAAGACGGCTCTGATGGACATATCAAAAATTGAATAGCACCGGTGTTTCGATGATTGGATCAAGCGCTGGTATAAGTGCGTTACAGTCGATGGGGAGTACTTTGAAGGGGACGATATCAATTATAATGGATAAACTTGTATTTTCTATTTTATGAATAAAGTCGTAAAACTTTCTGATGAAGGTAGTATGTGACCGCAATTTTATTCTCCTGCAGCGCCGCGGTCAGTGACCGGAGTGTATCAAATACTTATAATTGTAAAGCTGAATGAAAATTCACTAATTAGAGAATGCTTTGAAATAAAATCCGCACTATTGAAAAATTAAAAGTTTCTATTAAATCAAAAATCAAAACTTAATTTTTATCATATCTTTTACCTATCGGTGCATTGTATTGAAGAAATACGTTAGCCCATCCCGTGAACTTTTGCAGTTAATGCAGTATTTTTATAAATAACGATCAAAAATATAGTTCAATTTGTAATTATTATATAGTTGAACATTTAAATAATAAATCTATATAAATAATTGAAACGAATCTATATACAATCGTGCGCCACCAAATTAATTGCTGCATAATTAAAAGATCGCCTCACAGCGAAAAACATGAATATCGGCCCCGGCGTGAACGTGTTAAATCAAAAATCGAAAATTAATTTTTATCATATCTTTTACCTATCGGTGCATTGTATTAAAGCATTGTATTGAAGAAATACGTTAGCCCTTCCTTCTTTTGCAGTTAATGCAGTATTTTTATAAATAACGAAATTAATTATTATTTGTAAAATTGCCAGTATATTTGCGCAATTATTATTTTTCCTTCGTTTTGTTAATGAGAATATGAAGTCTATATCATGAAACGAAACCGATATCTATAAAACATGATGCTTTATTAAAGTAGCATAACGTAATTAATAATTGTTATAAATTAAAAGATCTCTAAGTTCTAAATAAAAGATATAAAGTCCTAAAACTTTTTGATCAAGGTAGTATATTCAGTTGAAAATGTATGCGTTGGTTCCCATTGATGTGAAAGACACATGTATAAAAATACAGCCGGTAAAAAATGACATCGTCTAATAAAGTTTCGATTCACCGTTAATTATATTGCTTGTCTGAGTGAAATCACGCAAGTATCGTCCATTAGTGTCATCGTGATACTGCTTTCTCTCCCTGATTATCTGTAAGGAATGTGCAATACTTTCAATTCAATTTTACAGATCTATGGTACTATAAAGACGATGTATAGTATACGGTACTTAACACTATACTTTATTTGTAAAATCGTGTAGTATATTTAGCGCTTTAGATTGTGCTCTTCCTTCTTTTGTTAATGAGAATATGAAGTCATTCATGAACCACGGTCTCACTACCCTATAGCAAATAAAACATTTACTTTATTAAAGTCATATAGGGACATTAAACATACTGATTATAAATAACGAAGTACTGACGTTGTTGAATGTTGGCGTTGACATAAATTAACCTAATTAATAGAGATTGTTATATATTATCTTATATACGTGGTAATAACCTGAGGGATGTAAACAAACGTGAGAAAAAAATATTTAAATGTTGGAATTGTCCTTTCTCGCGCGTATTTTTTCCCATAGAATGTTATGCAAAACACGTTTGACATTTTGCGTATAAAATTGACATGGACCAAAAAAAAAAAAATACGTATGACGTGTAACACCGAAAAAATGACAATTCAAATTTATATTCGAGCGTTAATTATATTGAACGAGTGTGTAATTAATAGAGATTGTTGGTAATTATCTTAGAGGGGTGGTAATAACCTGAGAGATGTAAACAAACTGTGAGAAAAAACCCATTTAAACTGTAATTACTCCCTTTCTGAACAATGTCTATTTTTCAAGCAGCACATGTAGAATGTTATGCAAAACACGTTTGCCATTTTGCGCCTGAAACATTGAATGGACCAAAAAGTAGACAAAATTCGCATACGTATGACGTGTAACACCGAAAAACATGACAATTCAAATTTATATTCGAGCTTAACTTTGTTACCTGAACGTATGTAACCTAATTAATAGAGATTGTTGGTAATTTTCTTAGAGGGGTGGTAATAACCTGAGAGATGTAAACAAACTGTGAGAAAAAAAACCATTTAAACTGTAATTACTCCCTTTCTGAACAATGTCTATTTTTTCAAGCAGCACATGTAGAATGTTATGCAAAACACGTTTGCCATTTTGCGCCTAAAACATTGAATGGACCAAAAAGTAGACAAAATTCGCATACGTATGACGTGTAACACCGAAAAACGTGACAATTCAAATTTATATTCGAGCTTAACTTTGTTACCTGAACGTATGTAACCTAATTAATAGAGATTGTTGGTAATTATCTTAGAGGGGTGGTAATAACCTGAGAGATGTAAACAAACTGTGAGAAAAAAACCATTTAAACTGTAATTACTCCCTTTCTGAACAATGTCTATTTTTTCAAGCAGCACATGTAGAATGTTATGCAACCTTTTACCTGTACTGGTTAGTAGACCAGTCTGAAGCCAGGGATGAAGGCAATAATAAAACATGCTTTTCTCGATGTGTCGAGTACTGCAAAGCAGCACCTACAATTATTGAAATTAAATTCAAATATAATTTCTAGTTGGACGAATTTTTAATCCACGACTTTTTCTACATACTTCCACGTCATCCGGATGGTATATGTTGACCATCGGTATCCATAGTCCCCACATTCTAAAGATTGGATAATATTCGGACATCATTTGACGTAGTAGGTCCCAAATGCTCTCTGAAAGATGTACAATTAACCGATCAAGCTATTAATGCACTAAATGGGAGAACCTGATTCACTATAACTTGACGTACCTGGTCCGTGTTGAAATGTAAGACTGTTGCCCAACAGCGGAACAAGTCGTGGACCCGGTAATAAATTGACGAGTTTTCCCATTCTCGACCATTGTCGAGAATAATAAAATATTATATACGCAAGGATAACAGACAATAACAGTATGCAAGAGGCAATCATTTTATTCCAGTACGTCTAGTAGCGATTGGTCAAATTTTCTCTGTTGCAATTTGCAAATACGTAGACAAGCGGCCAATACAAGTATAATTTTTCAACTTAAGTAACTTCTTGGATATCTAAAACAAATCAGCAGAATTTCTTATATACATTCATTGCAAATTATCGTATTTACACATTGTAGTACATATAAAACGCAAGATTTAAGCTACAGTGACAAAGTATTAATGCGGTTGAAAGTACGTGTAATCGCAACTTTTGGAAGCAAATATCTTTCATTAATATCAATAATGTCTTCAGCTCAGCTAGCTTACTATTCTGGCAAAAACATACATATCAGTTTTGGGTCATGCAGTGCACAACCTTCTTCATAATCTGTTTATGAACATAAATGTATCATTATTGCTTTTGGCGCATTTCGTATTTCTGCTGACTGGGCTAATGGAGTGAAACTTATAATCATGACGCCATTTCGTATTTCTGCTGACTGGCCTAATGGAGTGAATTTATAATTATCATTATCATTAACCCTTCTTTGCACGATAGTGGAAATTCCCATCATAACATTGAATGCTCAAAAATGATATAAAAGAACAAGTTCACTTTAATCTAACTTTGCATGATGATGGAAATTTCCATCATATTGTTTTTTGCTAAATCTATACTATAAATATATACTAAGATTTTTTTAACCATTTTTCCTTTAATTTTGAACATGAATTATATCACCTTGATTTATTTCACCAATAAAGAAAAAATCATGCAAAGAAGGGTTAAGTTACGGTATGACTCTGGACACTGCCTCTGTTATTGCAAAACGTTCATTATATATACCTGTTACCTGAATTACGTCTATGTTTATCACTCACACACCGCCGCCAAAGATAATAAATAATATAAAGAATTTAACAATTCGTCACTTGCGGATACAAGAGGGATGCTAGGGAATTATGACCCCAAATCACTCAACGGAAATTATATGGAGGGATGGCTTATGTGTATTGAAGCGAACACACGTTATTGCAAATTATTAGTTTCCATGCCAATATAAAAAACAGGAAATGTATATAAATACGAAATGTTTATCGTGCACATATAATATATTCGTTAGTATATATGTGCCCATAATTATGAAAGTGGTCTAAGTCAAAATTTAAAAAAAATGAGTTTATCAGTTATTTCATACCACATTATTTTTAACTAAATTTATTCAATGTAATTTTTACGAAATTGTCAAAAATGAACCATTAGATAGTGGTTGTAATTTCAACATTATATGGAATTCATTTAGTTTTAATTATGAAAGTGGTCTAAGTCAAAAATTTAAATAAATTATATAAACAACTTGAAAATGGCACGTGGCCTTCTTTGACGCGTTTCTGAACTACATAATAAAATAAATGACAATCAAATTTTAATAATAACGACAACTTCATTACTAGAAGAATCAATAACAAGAAGAGTAAAAAATACCGCGGGTGAATCTGTCTCTTGGCTACAAATTCAATGGATGAGATTCTTGAAAAATGAACCTTATAAAATGTTCTATAAAACATCTTTAGATGATTCTAAATTTCACGTTTTGGATCTTTCACCTAAAAAAGGAAGACCAAAAATATACGGAAATATTAAATTACTTCCATTATACACCACCATTAGATCAGTATCGGAAGAAAAACATAAAGATATTATGAGTTTACTACCGTACATCCCTCCAGTTTTTCAGGAACATTTTAAGAATCTTAAATACTCGAAATAATGATAAAAATGGATTACTGTTTAAAAATAATTAATAAATGTAATAAATGTTCACGAATTATTTCAATCAAATTATTGTTTCAAATAAAACTCAAAGTTCTTTATTGCTTTAAGTCATTTATAGGACATTCAGTTAATTTTGAAAATGGTCTAAGTCAATTCAATCTTTAAAAATAATATTATCGTATAAAATTCACACAAAATTTCATATTCATAGTAAATTTCCATTAATTAAAACTAATAAAATTATAAATTAAAATGTCGCATAATGTAAAAATATTTTTTAATTTATTCAAATGCAATTCATTAAATATCTCGAAACAAGAAATATATGACTTAGACCACTTTCATAATTATGGGCACATATATAAATTGAATATTAGACATGCTGCACACTGCGCTGTAGAGGGCAGCTCATATTATGTTCTTGCTTACTTTTTAAGCGATTGTTAATTCAATTCCATATTTGAGAGTAATAGGTCAGCTGGTCTTTTGGTCCAGCATATGGCGGGGTCCCAAAATGGTACACGATTAAATGTGTCACTTTTTCGCGATTTAACTACACGTGCACTACTTGTCGCAATAATATAAGGCGCTTGACTGCTGCGGTTAACGCGGTAGATGTTCGAATCGGCGAATGCGTAATTTGCCGCTGGTGTTGGCGTTTTAATAGGTCCCGCTCCAATTGGAGCAGATGATACAGAGCCGCCAATATCAGCTGAGCATCTTCTTTGTATGATCCATGCTATAGGTTTCCTTATATGAAGAGGTTTTCTCAGTTGAATATTCGTGTGATCAGTCCAATAAGATGATAGTGTCAGGTTTTTTCATGATCGATCACCAAGGTTCGATTTGTTTGAAAGTGTGTCAACGATAAATAGCAGATTACTTTGACGTGAACTGTGTTAAAATGAATGAAAATTATGTGGTCGATTGTACGATGCCCCAGGGGGGACGATAAATGCTATTATTATAGTTAAATTATGTATTCGCGATGCAACGGAGACACAATAACAGTACTGCAACACTTGCAACGCCAAAAATCGTAAGCTAAACAAAGTCGATGCAAAATCTGTTCTACACCGAAAAATGATCATAAAAAGAACCGCGAAGCTGGGGATAGAAAATGTTCAGCGTAAGATGTTAAATTGTGTATCAATGTGTTGAAGTCTAACACAACCGATGTGCAGATTTAGTCAATGCCATCGATGTGTTCCAATAATTCAAATATATAATGCAACTTCTACGTATATAACGTTTTCGGCATTTTTACATGCAACTTATGTACAATTTCCTCTACAAGCTCGTCAAACATTTACTATACAAACGAAAACAAGCGAATAAAATCCGTTTGTATTGAATTTTAACTGCCACAAAGGCCACGGTATTGCAAACAAGATTGTAGGCTAGTAACAAAAGATAAACTTTGCGTACCAACTGAATTTGTTAAATAAATGGAATTTCCCTTGATCAAGGAAACACATGCTTAGTAACATTTTTTGGCTGAGGCACCACAGCATGTCTATTAGTGCATAGGCTAAGATTGCGCTTAGATTAATTTAATTATCACACTCCGAGGATGATGATCATCATGCCATAATTTTTGTGTTTCTTCAAAACGGGTGGGTAAAGGAAGGTGTTGTAGATGGACCTGAAATGGAGTTACGCTAAAAGTCGAAAATATGCAAGCATTCATATTGCGCACTTCACAAGAATTTACATAAATAATTACGTACATTACAATCGTGATATTAACAAGGCAGAGAGAAGAAATTGGAACAGAAAAGGCACAACCCAATCCTCTCTGAGTGAAAGAAGTTTAAAAAGAAACATTTTTAGGTACTGGCTGAATTCATTGGGAAGAAGTATTTGTGTGTAGCTATTTCTCTGGATGGTAGAATCTAAAAGTCGAAAATAAACATTCAAGTTTCACAAGAAAAAAAATTTTTTTTTTAACAAGGAGAGAGAAGAAATTGGAACACCCAATCACTCTCTGAGGGAAAGAAGAATGTCTGATGGACAATGCCGTTCTCTTGGCTGGAGTACTAAGTTTAAAAAGAAACATTTTTTTTTTGGAACGGTGCAGCACTGCAATGTCTGATGGACAATGCCGCCCTCCACACGAGTACATTGGGAAGAAGTATTTGATGATTAAATTATTATTTTTCTTAAAAATATATTGCACGTACTCTAATTTTAACAATTCCCTTTAATAATTAATAATACAATTGGGTATTATACATTTTAAACCATGGTACGACATAGAGACCCAGGTTACAATCTTCACACACATAGTTTGATCTTCGTCTTATATCGCTTTTTGAACATACGATACAATTTCGTAACGCTTTTTTACATTTTTTGGATTTACAATACGATTGAAAATATTTTTTGGTTAGTCTAAACGGCTGATCAACGATATATTTGCTTCAGTTAATGTGAAAGATGACATCCGCGAAAACCACTATAGTGGTGTGTCGTCCTAAAAGATGATATTAGCGAAAGCTCCGCAAAGCTCACGCCTTAACTGAGGAACAAGAAATTGCTCGTGTTGAACATTGTAAAGACCTTAGTAACACTTGATCTTTGAGCAAAAATCTTGATCGCGCCGCGTAACCCGTATTCGGGTGACATGCATTTGAGTACTTACGAGTTAAGTTAGTAGGTATTTGGAAAGATATTTTACAGGGTATAATAACACTATTAAATTGTCATAAAAGTAACTTTCACCATGCGTCACTACAGAAAACATATTTGAAAAGCAGAAATAATTTTCGGCGCACACACGCTTTCTTACATACTTCCTTTTTGAGGAAAGATTTTCAACTAAATGCATGTCTCGAGACGTTTCAATGTAAATGTGCCTACCTTCTATTACAAGAAACAATAGATCCAGTACGATTTTCCAATATAGATTTCCAACTCGATGGAAATCGCTAGGTATTTTGTTCAAAATGTAATAATCTTCTACTGCGATAAAAACAATTCGCGCATGGTATAAGAGCGCGCGTCACTACACCAAGATTTTCTTATAAAAGCGTGGCAGTCAATGTGTTAAGCGCACACATCGCACATTCCTGGAATCTGTTGTAACTGATGATGAGACTTTGCTTCAAGTAAATCCTCAAACAAACGTCAAAGTGTAAGAAGTGTCCATCCTCTCCGAAATCGAAAAATAGATCCAGACGATTTACGAGAGAAGACAATGTTCCAACTCGATGGAAATCGCTAGGCATTTTGTTCAAAATGTAATAATCTTCTACTGCGATAAAAACAATTTGCGTATGGTATAAGAGCGCGCGTGGCCTAACCAAGATGTTCTTATAAAATTGCGTGGCAGTCAATGTGTTAAAACAGCTAGACGAAATCGCACATTCCTGGAATCTGTTGTAACTGATGATGAGACTTGGTGCTTCAAGTACGATCCTCAAACAAACCGTCAAAGTGCTACGTAGAAGTGTCCATCCTCTCCGAAATCGAAAAAATTGCGTTTCCAGAAGTCACGAGAGAAGACAATGTTAATTTGTTTTTACAACCCTAAAAGTATTATACTTCGAGAATTCGTTCTACACGGTCAAAATGTCACTGGCGAACATTATCTGGGTGTTATTGATCGTTTGTGGGCGAGAATCGTTCGAGTGAAGCCTGAATATCTACGTGGGCAGTCCGATAAGTACTTAGCCTACAAAAGAAAAACGAAAATTTTGGAAAATTGACGATTTATTTTTCAACATAGTCTCCTTTTAACTCGATACACTTGATCCAGCGATGCTCCAACTTCTTCAACCCGTCTGAAAAATACGTTTTCTGGAGATCTACAAAGTAGGCCTCCGTGGCGGCGGTAACCTCCTGATTCGACTCAAATTTCTGCCCAGCGAGTGACTTTTTCAAGTTTGGAACAAAAAGAAGTGACACGGAGCCAAATCTGGAGAATACGGTGGATGGGGCAGTTGTTCGTAGCCTAATTCAACCAATTTGGCTGTAGCTTTGGCAGAGGTGTGAGCCGGTGCGTTATCGTGACAGTCACTTTTTTTTCGCCAAATGGGGCCGTTTTTTTAATTCGGCGTCGAATGCTCAATAATTCACGTTGACAGCCGTGACTGTTTTGCCGTATTAGAACGGCGATGCTATGAAATACTACAGCGTTTGACTGAATTAAAAAATGTAAATACCTTTGTGCCGATGGAGACAGTCTTCGTCACTATTCTAACAATTCGCCTTATAAAATAATTATTGTTCCATTGGAATCTCTGGTTGGATCTTTAATCCATCGTCTTCGTCGACAGTCACAAAACGACGTAGAAACTCTTTCGGCAGCCAACGTGTTAAACAATGTCAAACACTGCTCTGAAGTGGTCTCACGGATGCGCTTGTTATCCGGAGTGAGCAAACGCGGCACCCATCGAGCAGAAAGCTGCATCATGCCCAATATTTCATGCAGGATATGCCCAGATTTCATCGCTGGATCAAGTGTATCGAGTTAAAAGGAGACTATGTTGAAAAATAAATCGTCAATTTTCGAAAATTTTCGTTTTTCTTTTGTAGGCTAAGTACTTATCGGACTGCCCTCGTAGAACCGGAAAGTTGGTTCTTTTTGCACTCGAAGGCACCATCTCACAGGTCCGTCGCTGTTCAAGAATTTTTGGTGAAAAAACAAGTCTGTGTTCTTCAACACCCTCCGTATTCCCCTGACTTGTCACCATGTGACTATTTCCTGTTCCTGAAACTCAAATTGGCTACGAAAGAAACGTTTTATGACGATGTTACACAAGTCCAAAACGCCGTGACGAGGGTCATTGAGGGGATTCCGAAAAATGACCTAAAAAAATCGATGGAAACATTGGCTGAACGTGCCCAGCGGTGTATCAAAGCGGAAAGGATGTATTTTGAATAGAAATAAACAAAACTGCCAAAATAATTAATTATTTTTTTTTACTTTCAAAAGTTCCGTGATTTTCCCGACATACTATCTATGTCCTACAATATTAACATTTTGATTCGATTAATGCATGTTTCATCCAGCTACCGATTGTCAGCTCTAAAGCCTATACTTAACATGTTGCCTGCCAAACGTATTTTACTATATTAGAACGGCGATATGAAATACTACAGCGTTTGACTGAATTATGCAAAATGTAAATAATGTGCAGGTATTGCAGACCAAATGATCGCATCACTATTTTAACAACAACTGCATTTATAAAATAATAATTTCTACCCATTGCAAATATTTTGGATCTTCAGTAAAATCTCTTGCGTCAGTCGCCGGTGACGATCACGGCAGTCAAAGTGTTAATTAGAATTGATATATGTACATTCCCGTCACAACCTGTTTTTCTTGACTAGGGGTGCTCGAGCTATTTCGTTATATCATTGTTAATGTTGTCTCTTGGTATGAATTTTAGGCGAACCGGATTAGCCGAGCGAAGCGTCAGGTTGGCCTCCATTATTAAGTCGCTCAGTCGGTCGACAGGCTTTAAATAAAAATCGCGCACGATATACGATGTGACAGCTTTCAACTCCAACATTGCGAATCGTTGACCTGCAGATTGATAAAAAATTGTAACTCGTAAAAATCGCGCATATACTCATGCGTCTTTGAATTAAGAGCGATCTTCATACCAATGCAATTCCGTGAGCCTGCACTAAAGGGTATGTAGGAGTAGGGATGACGACCCTGCATATTTTCTGGCAAAAATCTGTCAGGATCAAATTTCTCGGGGTCTGGCCAGAAATTTGGATCATGGTGAATACTATAAATGTGCAGGAATGCCGTTACTCCTTTCGGGACCATATAATCCTCTGTAAGATAGAATAATGAAAGACATTGTGATATCGGCAGCGAGTCTTATATCGAATGTGGAACGTGCATAACAAATGAACGTAGATAAAGTTTAAATTAAGGCCGCATGTGGAAAAATGATAATTTAATCTTCGCAAGTAACGCTGATAAATGATTATTTTTGTTCGCTTTTCTCTAAAGGTAAGTGTGAAATAACTTAAAACTGTAGCGACTCGTACTCATTTGCGTGTCTTCCCTGATATAGCGCGATATGAAGTGAATAGGTGGATAGAGTCTAAGCGATTCTTTGATGCATCTTTCCAGATATGATAACTTCTGTAACATCCTTATTGACATTTTGCCATTGTGAGCCTCCCACACTTCGTCTAGTTCTTGTCGAACGCGTTCCTGGAAAAAATTGATCATATTGACTATTATTGGTATTTTAAATAAAAGAGTCTTAATGTCTTGATGATATATTATATGCAATAGATGGCTGTAGCGGTAAGTGGTAGTCGAAATAAATAGATCGTAGATGTCATACAATAAGCTTAGGCATTTGTAAACATAACGCCATCGAAATATTAGTCGATTTGTGTCTGCATCATAAAGTCATTCTCGATTAAACATGTCAGCTTAAAAATTCTCGTCATTTGCGGGAGGTTTTAATTTTCTGCTTTAAATGAAAAACTGAGGCTCATCGGCTCTCAAAAAATATTAGTGAAAGAACGTGCCGAGAGTGGTTTCAACGCTTCAAGAACGGTGATTTTGACGTCGAAGACCGGCAAGGCGGTGGAAGAGAGAAGGTTTTCGAAGATGCAGAATTGGAGGCATTACTTGATCAAGACTCGTGTCAAACGCAACAAGAATTGGCAGTATCATTGGGAATGACGCAACAAGCCATTTCAAAACGCCTGAAAATCATGGGAATGATTGAGAAACAAGGAAATTGGGTGCCGTACGAGTTGAAGCCGAGAGATGTTGAACGGCGTTTGTTTGCTTGTGAACAGCTGCTTGCAAGGCAAAGACGGAAAGGATTTCTGCATCGCATTGTGACTGGGGACGAAAAATGGGTTCATTACGATAATCCCAAGCGCAGAAAATCATGGGGATATCCCGGCCATGCTTCCACGACGGCCAAACCGATTATTCACGGTTCCAAGGTCATGCTCTGTATTTGGTGGGACCATCTCGGCGTAGTGCATTATGAGTTGTTAAAACCGACTGAAACAATCACAGGCGATCGTTATCGAACGCAATTAATGCGTTTGAGCCGAGCATTAAAAGACAAACGGCCGCAATACAACGAGAGACATGATAAAGTGATTTTACAGCACGACAATGCTCGACCCCATGTTGCGAAATGGTGACATACTTGGAAAAAGAAGTCCTACCCCACCCGCCGTATTCTCCAGACGTTGCTTCGGACTATCACTTGTTTCGATCAATGGCACACGGCCTGGCTGACCAGCACTTCCGGTCTTATGAAGAAGTAAAAAATTGGATCGATTCGTGGATCGCTTCAAAAGATGACCAGTTTTTTCAACGATACGCTGCGAAAATGGGAGAAAGTAGTGGCCAGCGATGGACAATACTTTGAATCATAAACGTATAACCAGTTTTTTACAATAAAGCCTCGAATTTCGGAAAAAAACGGCGGAAGCAAAGTTGTACACCTAATATTATGAGAGGTTATTAGAAAATATGAACACTCGGATATGGATAAAAACACGAAAAATAAAAACAGGAAAAAATATTTAGTAAGTAGAAGCACGCATAGACTCCGCACAAAAAAGTCACACATACAAGAAAAAATATAAACGCAAAAGAAACGAACGATAGAGGGGCACATAAAAGACACTCGAGAGTCGATTGTAAAATTTCTGAGAAATATGATGTCTTCAGTTTAACACGTTGACTGCCAAGCGTATTTTGCTACGTTAGAACCGCGATGCGATGAAATACTGCAGTGTATAATTAAATCGTGCAAAATGAACGTAACGCAGAGTTCTTGGAAACTAAAGTATTGAAGCACCGTTCCAATATCAATTGCTTTTACAAGATTGCACATAGGCTTCATTACGAATTTTTTGCGTTTTCAGTCAAATCTTTTGCGCCGGTCACCGGTGACCGCCATGGTAGTCGCGGTGTTAATATTTTGCTATGTTAGAACCGCGATGCGATAAAATACTGCAGAGAATAATTAAATCGTGCAAAATAAAGGTAACGCAGACTTGTTGGAAACCAAAGTATTGAAGCACCGGTCGAAATCAATTGCTTTTAAATGATTGCAAATAGGATTCATTGCGAATTTTTTACATTTTTAGTCAAATCTTTTGCACCGGTCACCGCGGATTTTACTATGTTAGAACCGCGATGTGTTGAAATACTGCAGAGTATGATTAAATCGTGCAAAATAAAGGTAACGCAGAGTTGTTAGAAGCCAAAGTATTGAAGCAACGGTTTTAATATCAATTGCTTTTATAAGATTGCAAATAGGCTTCATTGCGAATTTTTTGCGTTTTCAGTAAAATCTTTTGCGCCGGTCACCGCCTATTTTGCTACATTAGAACCGCGATGCGATGAAATACTGATTAAATCGTGCAAAATAAAGGTCACCGGTGACAACTGTGGCAGTCAACGTGTTAAATACATAGGCTTCATTGCGACTTTTTTGCATTTTTAGTGAAATCTTTTGCGCCGGTCACCGGTGACCACCGTGGCAGTCAATGTGTTAAATACTTTTTTCAACAACTACTAAAAGTAATGTAATAGCAGTTACCTGTATGTCTTCGTGCTCTGCGAGAAGAGACAGGGTGTATAACAGTCCCGTTCCCGTAGTGTCATGACCCTATAAACCATGTTACACTATAGAGTACGAATCGGTATGTATCTTATATTGTATTACTAAAATGGCAACAAAGATCGTCAAAGTGTTTCGCTACTGACGCATACGTACTTCGAATGTAAAAGTATCCACCTCTTCCCTGATACCTTCATCATCAATCTGATTACCATTCCGCGATGCGGCGATTAGAAGATCAAGCATAGCCAACTTCTTCTTACGTGCTGAAAAAAAGGATTTGGCGTAACGGAAAAACACAACGGTGGTTTAAACGATCGTAGGAAAAAATAACTAGGACGAATATAAATGGCAGATTGTTGTAGATGCTTGTTATTTCGGAACAGTAAGGGATAACATGCATTAACACATAATCATTTATGCGGAATGGTGTGAAATACACATTACTCACTGTTGGTAATAACATCATCTAATAACGCATCTGACTCCTCTTCTTCATCGTCGGGGAAATCACGCAAATATTGTCCATTAGTATCATCATGATACTGCTGTCTTTCTCTGATTATCTGTGAAGAGTGAGGAATACTTTCCAATGTGTATTACAAGTATACGATATAACATAAGCGATGTATATCATGCGGCATTTGATACCATACTTTATTCGTAAACCCATGCAGTATCTCGATCGTCTTAGAGTGATTGCTTCCTTCTTTTGTCAATGAGTATATGAAGTCGTTGTAAAGCCAAGGTCTCAAAAATCTGTGCAAAACAAAGCATTCGCTTTATTGTAGTTACGTATATATGTTACAGTGAAACACCGAAATCCGGAGAATGTTGACTTTCACCAGTGAATGTCATTCACATAGTCGTTTGGTGTATGTCCGAAATATTTGCTAAATACCCTTATTTCTGACTGACACCGGTAAATGTTGACATTCACCATGCACTAATTGTCGACACACACCGGAGAGGGTCCGAATGTACAACAATGTAATGAAGTATTCGATCTTTCACCGACGTATTTGGTATCTGTTGACATTCACCGGTGAAAGTCGACATTCTCCAATTTCGGTCATTCACGGTAACATATGTATATATGAAATATATTGACGATAAACAAGGAAGTGTTGATAGTGTTAACTGTTTACAGGCATCGGTTCTGTTTATACCTGTGAATTAATAGCTGTCCTATACGGCGCACAGCTTCATGGTAATCATATGTAAATGCACCCTTGTCTTGTAAGGTACATCCCATTGCAGTTTCTGCGAAAATGCTTCGTATGAAGATACAACTAATACCAGGTGTGTCGGTAATTCCTTTCCGGTTTTTGTAACATATGTCACTAGCCATAAGTATGAAATGTTATAATTGTATACATATGACATTTGTTTCTACTAACATTAACCTCAAAACTGCACAAGTTACATTCCGCCAAAGTAACAGTTTTATAGATTTATAATTTTTTGAAAATGTCGAATTTTGTGCCTGGAAACGTGCATTTGCGGCACCCAATACTTTTTTTGTTTCATCACAAGAAAAAAGCCGCTGAAAATCATTGTTTGCTGGTAGAGACTTACGGTGAGCATGCTCCAACCATAAGAACATGTGAAACGTGGTTTCGACAATTCAAAGGTGGCGATTTCAACGTTCAAGACAAAGAACGTCCTGGTAGGCCGAAAATGTTTGAAGATGCGGAATTGCAGGAGTTATTGGATGAAGACCCAACACAAACTCAAAAACAATTGACAGAAAAGTTGAATGTGAGCCGAGTAGCAATTTGTGAACGATTACAAGCGATGGGAAAGATCCAAAAGATGGGAAAATGGGTGCCACATGAATTGAATGACAGGCAATTGGAAAACCGAAAAATCGTCAGTGAAATGCTGCTTCAAAGGTACGAAAAGAAGTCATTTCTGCATCGAATAGTAACGGGTGATAAAAAATGGATTTATTTCGAAAATCCCAAGCGAAAAAAATCATGGTTATCACGTGGCGAAGCCGGCCCATCGACTGCAAGGCCAAATCGCTTTGGTCGCAAGACCATGCTCTGTGTGTGGTGGGACCAGGTTGGTGTCGTGTATTATGAATTGTTGAAACCTGGAGAAACAGTTAATACTGATCGCTACCGACAACAAATAATCAATTTGAACTGTGCATTGATCGAAAAACGTCCACAATACGCTCAAAGGCATGATAAGGTGATTTTGCAGGATGACAACGCGCCGTCTCATACAGCAAAACCAGTGAAAGAAGTGTTGAAATCACTTGGATGGGAAGTTTTATCGCACCCGCCGTACTTTCCAGACCTGGCTCCATCCGACTACCACCTTTTCGCATCGATGGGGCACGCGCTTGCAGAGCAGCACTTCGCCGATTTCGAAGAAGTTAAAAAATGGCTCGATGAATGGTTTAGCTCAAAGGAGAAACTGTTCTTTTGGAATGGCATCCATAAATTGCCTGAGAGATGGGCAAAATGTATAGAATCAAATGGCCGATACTTTGAATAAATAAATTTTAATTACCCATTGTACGTAGCGTGTTTTCTTTAGCGAAAAAACCGGAAAGGACTTACCGACACACCTGGTAAAAAGCAAGCGAAGTTACTGAAAAAATGGTTAAGCTTCACTCACTACAAATCGCGTTAAGCGTGTGTTCGCTAGTCAATGGTCTGAGATCTTTGACAACTTCTCGTCCAGAAGATTTAAGAGACGCTACCAATTGTATGCCTTCTTCTTCGAAAATATCTACGAATTCCTTAAGCACATTGAAGTGAAACGCTGGCGTCAATATTTTACGGCGATGATGCCACTTTCTGCCTGAAGCATTGGGAGAGAAAAAATTAGACGCAATTATTGTATGCATTACGTGTAACTTCGGTGAAAAGTGTAATTTCAACTTTCGCACACCCTAGTTGACTAAGGTGAGGCAAAAAGAAATTGCTCTGGAAAAAGAAATGTTAACATTTGTATAGCCGATAAGGCGAAGGACTTTAATTGTGCCTTACGGGTGAAAACATTAGACGTCGAACTTTAAACGCGTTTTTCCTGTAACATAATTTTTGGGAACTATTGGCACCCATTCTCGGAAAAAATTAATTGAACCGACTGGAAATTTTAACCACGTTTCAAATACACATTTCTATATTATGCAAAACACTGGCAATGTTATCCGTGCAATAGTTTATTTTTGTTAAATAAAAAAAGTATATAAGTATATCTTTGGAAAAAAGTTGAAAACCTATTTTAATTCTCCATCATTTTCTTATGATTTAATATTTTTATTTGTGAATGGACTTTATTTTAAAACTGAACAAAAAGATTAAATCAACCTGTTTTTACTGCTGGGCCTTCGGTGTCTCGTCACGTCAATATGGCTATAGATATCGATTCAAAACAATTAATGAATAATCTTCCGACGTCAACAAAAACGTCTATAAACAACGCAGAAATTATCGGCATCTAATTAATGATTATTCATGTGCGGAGCAATATGTATTTTTTATGTACAGAGTAAAGAATATTGTCGAAGACGTCACCTGTACTCGTTAGGAGTCCGGTTCGTAACCAGGGCTTAAGAAGCTCGTAATTATCGCCTTTATCGATTAATACAGTACTGCCGAGTAATGCCTATAATCATTCCAATTAATTCAGAATACTATTTCGAGAATTAGATATATTCTTATTATTAATATACGGATTCGGGTATAAACCTCTGCATAATCTGGATGGCATATATTAATTAAAGGCTGAAAACATTTCCACAGTCTGTAGAACGGATAGTAATCTCTGTTTAGTTGGTGAGAGATGTACAGCATGCGATCTGCAACGTGTAAGACAACAATTTTTCAGACCATTAATTTCATCATTTTATATTTTAATTTGTAACAATCTTTGGATACCTAGATCAGCGTGAAAAAGAAGAACATTGCCGAAAAATGGTACGGTTGGTGGGCCTGGCATCAGATCTATGAGTCTTTTCATTCTTAACCATTGTCGGTAATAATATAATACTATACACGCGATGGGAATTGACAATAACACCGTCCAAAGACTAAACATGTTTGATCCACGAATCACTCCTCGGTTTGAGTTAAGCCGTTAGTTTAAACATAAAGTTTCGTTGATATTCAAAATCCGTGCAATCTGGAACAAATTAGGTAGATTTAAGATATAGTTTTTTGATAGCAAACGTACGCACGCAATTGCAACTCCCTGAAACAGATATCTGTCATTAACGGTGGATTATAATTTTTTGCTAAGTCCAGAGCTTCACAAAGTACATATGTATTGTCGCGACAGCTTCTATGGATCACGTCTTTAATCCGTTTACTGCAATGACGATTATATTATCATTGGCAGAGAAAATATATCACCGGCTATTACAATATTTTATTACAATCTACAATAGTTGTTGTCATTAAAATGGCATATGCTACTGTATATTGGAACTATTGTCAAGCTATTGTAAATAACATTTACGTCTCGGGACGATAATTATGATGAAGTAGGCATACATAGATATTGATTACGAGAGTGCATGCGCTGCCACTAAATAATTTCTTATAACTAAAATATTCAATGTATATGATGAATAATAATAATCATATTTGGCTGTGAATATAAACAGAGAATTTGTCAAACAAAGTGGTACTGATACAGCTTTGTTTGAGACATCACAGAGACACTACGCAGCGTGCATGCGTTTTAATTGAAATTGCTACTTTTAAGAAAACGAACTATTTGGAAAAACGTGCTAAGCAATTTAAGCACTGTAAAGTAAATGAACATCCGAGCAAACTAAAAATATGTAAAGAAGCAGATTCAAAGTAACCTAAAAAGCGGAATGACTGAAGAAGAAACACTAAAACTGTCGAAGATATGCTAGAAAGTAACACGACAAACAGACGACGAAACGGAAGGACAAGATGATCGTTGCGAAAGAAAAGGGAATCGTGTCTGCTATTGCAACAGACAGCAATTTTCGCACAATAAATATTTTAGAAGGTATTTCGGTCGCAGTCTTCAGTGGCGGATTACATGTAAACTAAATGAACATCCGAGCGAACTAAAAATATGTAATGAAGCAGATTCAAAATACCCTAAAAAGCTGAAAGATTGAAGAAGAAACACTAAAACTGTCGAAGATATGCCAGAAAGTAACACGACGAATAGACGACGAAACGAACGGGCAAGAAGATTGTTGCCAAAGAAAAAACAATCGTGTCTGCTATTGCAACAGACATCAATTTTTACACAATAAATATTTTCGAAAGTATTTCGGTGACAGTTTTCTATGGCGGACTGCATGTAAACTATATTAACATCCGAGTGAACTAAAAATATGTAAAGGGGCAGATGCAAAGTATCCTAAGAAGCTGAAAGACTGAAGAAGAAACACTAAAAATGTCGAAGATATGCTAGAAAGTAACACGACGAACAGACGGTGAAACGAATGGACAAGATGATTGTTGCCAAAGAAAAAACAATAGTGTCTGCTATTGCAACAGACAGCAATTTTTGCACAATGAATATTTTCGAAAATATTTCGGTCACAGTCTTCTATGGCGGATTGCGTCTAAACTAAGTATCCAGTATACTTAGTACTCTGCAGTATACGACATAGAATATCGTAATTTGAACTGCTTATTTACCAATTAATACTTAATATTAGCGTTACCGTGTTCAGGAAGTAAAATTCTGCCGATGCCCTGAGCCAGCATCCACGCCGCACGTAAATGTCCCAAACGTTTTACCTTCTTTGGATGTTATGCTGACGACTCCATGCAGAAAATACAGAACCCTTGAATCCTGCAACGAACCTGACGAGTGTTTGGGTCGATGCGGGAATAAGTCACTTGAAAGTCGAAGCATTCAATGTCCGCCCCTCCAGTGCGGAAGATTAGGAATATGGAAAAATGAGTATCAACCAGCAAGCTGATAGTTTCTTGATGAGTTTGAAATGTTCACGTTGGGTCAAGATAGTACAGAATCGTTTAGTATTACGCAATCGTTGCGGATATGAGAAACAATCAGTCGAGGATCGAACATGTCTGCGGATCTTCTTCTGTCCAAAGGTTTAAGTAAATCATGTAGCTTCAGGAAAAGGGTGACTATGGCGGGGTGTTGGTGGCATATTTTCTTATAATTTGTCGCATGTTCGGTGTGGTAAAACAGTAGTTCAATGATTTTTCATTAGAGTTAAAAGATATTTGCACAATAAGAGATGTATGTAGGATCTCAAATACAGGGTCCTCTGATTGGCGAGGAAAGGTCACCTCTGATCCTCAATTATTATATTGATGTATCATAGGTGACGAGTTTGTTGAATTGTGCTATTTGGTTGCTTAGTAGTGAGTTAACGACGAAACATAAAGACAACAAGACGTAAAGACGAAACGGCGTAGAGACAAAAAGGCGAAACGACGAAAGATTAGGAAATAAGGCTAAAGTGTCTTGATTGTCTTGTTATTGTTTATAAATATTATACTCTCTAGATTCACATATTTAAATCCTAGACGTATATACTATTAAATATGCCGGGTGGAGTAAAAGTATTTACCGCAATATAGTAGTGAATTCTACTTTTTTAAATTGTGTATTGTGCGGTGATAACAAAACACGTTATAGAGTTAAGGGAAAAAAAATCTAATAAAATAGATGTGTTAGATGAAATTATATCATATTTGCATTTTAATAACTGTCATTTAAAGTTTAATAAATGCGCAACGTTCAATGTTCTTTGGTATGCAACTGTTACACTAGATATATAATTTTAATTTATGTTGTTACATAAACTTCAGTTTACGCCTTCACCTAAAATTTTAATCTAACGGTATTTGGCATATAAAATAGAAAAAAACATTAAATAACAATATCATGGAATTATGCTTCAAATTTAAAGAAGAATAACAAACATTACTGTATTAACAAGGGTGAGACCAGTATACACGGTGTCCCACGTAATATGCTCACCTGTTTTATTTCTAAAGTACGCACCGTATCAAAAAACTTTTTTTTATATTTGTATGGTTCCCACGTAACATGCTCACCTGTTTTATTTCTAAAGTACGCACCGTATCAAAAAACTTTTTTTTATATTTGTATGGTTCCAAGGACTGCATTATTAGATGCATTATTTTTTTTTTTGGTGGAGGCGTTTCGGGGACTTCAAGGTCAACTTCATTTTTATTAATGGAACCCTATATTTTTTACATTAAGATCTGAAAGAGCGTGGTATTTTGAATAAAAAAAGTACTGATTTGTACGAGTCGTAAATCTATTAATTAACGAGTAATTTCACTTTATTTGAAGAACATATTCTTTGCGCAATATTAGGTCGCAGATTCGCACTTATCACAGATAACCGCAAAACAGCGAGATGTTTACATAACTAAGTTTATTAACACGCAGTACACTAGTACTAAAAATACTAAGTACACTAAAACACTAGTACTAAAATGTTCGATGGAAAAATAAACCGAACAGGTCTTTCTTTTTTGTATTTTATTATTTTAAGTTATGAGACTTTGAAAAATATGACCATAGACTGCGTGACGGGTAGAAAGGCATGGTTCTCCCTTTTTTTTTTACTCTGAATGCGTGGCGACATCGCAGTGCAACTAGCAATATTACGTTTTGTAACACTCTCGAACGAAACGTCTATATAATTGTGATCGAACTTCGTCCCCCTTTAGTTTTACGTTACCAAGAAATTTAATTTTGATATGTTATTTTATGACTGAGAATTCGCAGACAGACCATCAAACCCTGACCTTAATTTCATATCGATATTATATCATATTGATGTGCAAATAAAGCAACTTTTACTACAATGCCAGCAATTACGTAAATGCGCAAAACTGCGATGTCAGAAATAAACTGTCACAAATACGAAATTAGATAAGGCTCAATGTACATTTATTCTATCTTACATTACACATATCATTATTATATATAATTATATATTATGTATTGATATTTTAATTATCATATGTGTCGATTTCAAGTGAGTATATAGTAAGAACTTAGATTGCAACATAACACAAGAGGTGGTACCTAATAAATTCCAATATCCGCTAGTACCGTTTTTTAAAGGTAGGGATATAAATAGATAGGAAAATGGTCAGAATTGCACAAAGATGCTTCTGAAAAGAGTTCACGATTTATCTTATATTTTATGTGAATGACACTCCATAATTGACAAGTTTGAAAACGTATGTCAACTTCGCGTATCAAGAATCAGACGCCGCCGTCAAAAGATACGCATCAGGAATTTTTAACGATACCGTGATCATAATGCATACGTACGACTTCGATAAGAAATGTCATTATGATTCTAGCGGCTTCTTGCAAGAGAAATTCTTGGAAATTCACATAACGACTATCGCTCGTAATAGATGGCACGATGCTACGATGTCTAATTTTCTTGATTAAGATCATTTTAGCTATTTAATTAGATCACAGTTAACCTCGTCTCTTGGGACAAATTTTATGTGAATCGGATGTGCCGGTCGAAGCACCAGATCAGCAAGCATTTTCACATCGCTCAAACGATCGACTGGCTTCAGATGAAAATTGTGCAGAATATGCGATATGATGGCCTTTAGCTCCAGCATTGCGAATCGTTGACCTGCGAATGATCGTTGACCATTTGAGTAAACAATTATGACGTAGAGATAACGGTGTTGTGTCTTTAAAATATACAGCATCAGCATACCGATACAATTCCGTAGTCCCGCACTGAAAGGTATATAGGCGTAGGGATGACGGCCCTGCATATTTTCTGGCAAAAACCTGTCGGGGTCGAATTTCTCGGGATCCGGCCAAAAATTTGGGTCTCGATGAATGTCGTAAATGTGCACATGTGTTATCGTCCCTTTCGGGACAATGTAATCCCCTGAAAAATAAAGTAATGACATACATTATGATATGAGCTGTCAGTCTTCCGTCAAATATATAAAGATGAAGAGATACCGAAGACTTATTGAACGGAAAACAATCATTTCATTATCGCAAATTACTTTAGTAAATAATCTTTTTTTTTAAGAATTAACCCTTCTTTGCATGATGGTGGAAATTTCCATCATAACATTGAATGCCCAAAAATTATATAAAAGAACAAGTTCACTTTAACACTTTGACTGCCAAGCGTATTTTGCTATGTTAAAAAACCGCGATGCGATAAAATACTGCTGAGTATGGTTAAATCGTGGAAAATAAAAATCACGCAGAGTTGTTAGAAGCCAAAGTATTGAATGATCGTTCCAACATCAATTGCTCTTACAAGATTGCAAATAGGCTTCATTGCGAATTTTTTGCATTCCTAGTAAAATCTTTTGCGCCGGTCACCGGTGACCACTATGGCAGTCAAAGTGTTAATCTAACTTTGCATGATGATGGAAATTTCCATCATATTGTTTTTTACTAAATATATACTATAAATATATACTAAGATTTTTTTAACCATTTTTCCTTTAATTTTGAACATGAATTATGTCACCTTGATTTATTTCACCAATAAAGAAAACATCATGCAAAGAAGGGTTAACGTGAATCATTTGCTCCGAAGAACATATATATACGTCGTCGAAAATGGACGCTATATACAAAGTGGTATATATGTTACCGCGAATGACCGAAATTGGAGAATGTCGACTTTTACCGGTGAATGTCAACAGATACCAAATACGTCGGTGAAAGATCGAATATTTCATAACATTGTTGTACATTCGGACCCTCTCCGGTGTGTGTCGGCGATTAGTGCATGGTGAATGTCAACATTTACCGGTGTAAGTCAGAAATAAGGGCATTTAGCAAATATTTCGGACATACACCAAGCGACTATGTGAATGTTGACATTCACCGGTGAAAGTCGACATTTTCCAGATTTCGGTGTTTCACTGTAACATATATAATATTATTGGCAGTTGGCGCTGATTCTAGCTTAAAGTGGAGGTGTTATTTTTTATTCTTTATGGAGTGTATTTTCAAACTGGCGTCCCGCGGTTGAAATAGAAATTAAAAAAAAACCTAACGATTTGGCTGCTCACGGATTTTTTCGGACATATGCCAAAACTGCGGCACTAACTGCACGTGGGATGTACCTTACAAGACACGGGTGCATTTAAATATGATTACCATGAAGCTGTGCGCCGTATAGGACAAATATTGATTTACAGGTATAAACATAACCGATGCCAATGTCAACAGTTAAAACTATCAACTGTTTATCGTCAACTGTTTGTCAAAACTATCCTCGTTTATCGTCAATATATTTCATATATATGTCACAGTGAATGACCGAAATTGGAGAATGTCGACTTTCACCGGTGAATGTCAACAGGTACCAAATACGTCGGTGAAAGATCGAATATTTCATAACATTGTTGTACATTCGGACCCTCTCCGGTGTGTGTCGACCATTAGTGCATGGTGAATGTCAACATTTACCGGTGTAAGTCAGAAATAAGGGTATTTAGCAAATATTTCGGACATACACCAAGCGGCTATGTGAATGTTGACATTCACCGGTGAAAGTCGACATTTTCCAGATTTCGGTGTTTCACTGTAACATATATAATATTATTGCCAGTTGGCGCTGATTCTAGCTTAAAGTGGAGGTGTTATTTTTTATTCTTTATGAAGTGTATTTTCAAACTGGCGTCACGCGGTTGAAATAGAAATTAAAAAAAAACCTAACGATTTGGCTGCTCACGGATTTTTTCGGACATATGCCAAAACTGCGGCACTAACTGCATGTGGGATGTACCTTACAAGACAAGGGTGCATTTAAATATGATTACCATGAAGCTGTGCGCCGTATAGGACAAATATTAATTTACAGGTATAAACATAACCGATGCCAATGTTAACAGTTAAAACTATCAACTGTTTATCGTCAACTGTTTATCAAAACTATCCTTGTTTATCGTCAATATATTTCATATATATGTTACCGTGAATGACCGAAATTGGAGAATGTCGACTTTCACCGGTGAATGTCAACAGATACCAAATACGTCGGTGAAAGATCGAATATTTCATAACATTGTTGTACATTCGGACCCTCTCCGGTGTGTGTCGACGATTAGTGCATGGTGAATGTCAACATTTACCGGTGTAAGTCAGAAATAAGAGTATTTAGCAAATATTTCGGACATACACCAAGCGACTATGTGAATGTTGACATTCACCGGTGAAAGTCGACATTTTCCAGATTTTGGTGTTTCACTGTAACATATATAATATTATTGTCAGTTGGCGCTGATTCTAGCTTAAAGTGGAGGTGTTATTTTTTATTCTTTATGGAGTGTATTTTCAAACTGGCGTCACGCGGTTGAAATAGAAATTAAAAAAAAACCTAACGATTTGGCTGCTCACAGATTTTTTCGGACATATGCCAAAACTGCAGCACTAACTGCACGTGGGATGTACCTTACAAGACAAGGGTGCATTTAAATATGATTACCATGAAGCTGTGCGCCGTATAAGACAAACATTAATTTACAGGTATAAACATAACCGATGCCAATGTCAACAGTTAAAACTATCAACTGTTTATCGTCAACTGGTTATCAAAACTATCCTTGTTTATCGTCAATATATTTCATATATATGTTACCGTGAAGGACCGAAATTGGAGAATGTCGACTTTCACCGGTGAATGTCAACAGATACCAAATACGTCGGTGAAAGATCGAATATTTCATAACATTGTTGTACATTCGGACCCTCTCCGGTGTGTGTCGACCATTAGTGCATGGTGAATGTTAACACTGACCGGTGTAAGTCAGAAATAAGAGTATTTAGCAAATATTTCGGACATACACCAAGCGACCATGTGAATTTTGACATTCACCGGTGAAAGTCGACATTTTCCAGATTTCGGTGTTTCACTGTAACATATATAATATTATTTCCAGTTGGCGCTGATTCTAGCTTAAAGTGGAGGCGTTATTTTTTATTCTTTATGGAGTGTATTTTCAAACTGGCGTCACGCGGTTGAAATAGAAATTAAAAAAAAACCTAACGATTTGGCTGCTCACGGATTTTTTCGGACATATGCCAAAACTGCGGCACTAACTGCACGTGGGATGTACCTTACAAGACAAGGGTGCATTTAAATATGATTACCATGAAGCTGTGCGCCGTATAGGACAAATATTAATTTACAGGTATAAACATAACCGATGCCAATGTCAACAGTTAAAACTATCAACTGTTTATCGTCAACTGGTTATCAAAACTATCCTTGTTTATCGTCAATATATTTCATATATATGTTACCGTGATTGACCGAAATTGGAGAATGTCGACTTTCACCGGTGAATGTCAACAGATACCAAATACGTCGGTGAAAGATCGAATATTTCATTACATTGTTGTACATTCGGACCCTCTCCGGTGTGTGTCGACCATTAGTGCATGGTGAATGTCAACATTTACCGGTGTAAGTCAGAAATAAGAGTATTTAGCAAATATTTCGGACATACACCAAGCGACTATGTGAATGTTGACATTCACCGGTGAAAGTCGACATTCTCCAGATTTCGCTGTTTCACTGTAACATTTATAATATTATTGCCAGTTGGCGCTGATTCTAGCTTAAAGTGGAGGTGTTATTTTTTATTCTTTATGGAGTGTATTTTCAAACTGGCGTCACGCGGTTGAAATAGAAATTAAAAAAAAACCTAACGATTTGGCTGCTCACGGATTTTTTCGGACATATGCCAAAACTGCGGCACTAACTGCACGTGGGATGTACCTTACAAGACAAGGGTGCATTTAAATATGATTACCATGAAGCTGTGCGCCGTATAGGACAAATATTAATTTACAGGTATAAACATAACCGATGCCAATGTCAACAGTTAAAACTATCAACTGTTTATCGTCAACTGTTTATCAAAACTATCCTTGTTTATCGTCAATATATTTCATATATATGTTACCGTGAATGACCGAAATTGGAGAATGTCGACTTTCACCGGTGAATGTCAACAGATACCAAATACGTCGGTGAAAGATCGAATATTTCATAACATTGTTGTACATTCGGACCCTCTCCGGTGTGTGTCGACCATTAGTGCATGGTGAATGTCAACATTTACCGGTGTAAGTCAGAAATAAGAGTATTTAGCAAATATTTCGGACATACACCAAGCGACTATGTGAATGTTGACATTCACCGGTGAAAGTCGAGATTCTCCAGATTTCGCTGTTTCACTGTAACATGTATAATATTATTGCCAGTTGGCGCTGATTCTAGCTTAAAGTGGAGGTGTTATTTTTTATTCTTTATGGAGTGTATTTTCAAACTGGCGTCACGCGGTTGAAATAGAAATTAAAAAAAAAACCTAACGATTTGGCTGCTCACGGATTTTTTCGGACATATGCCAAAACTGCGGCACTAACTGCACGTGGGATGTACCTTACAAGACAAGGGTGCATTTAAATATGATTACCATGAAGCTGTGCGCCGTATAGGACAAATATTAATTTACAGGTATAAACATAACCGATGCCAATGTCAACAGTTAAAACTATCAACTGTTTATCGTCAACTGGTTATCAAAACTATCCTTGTTTATCGTCAATATATTTCATATATATGTTACCGTGAATGACCGAAATTGGAGAATGTCGACTTTCACCGGTGAATGTCAACAGATACCAAATACGTCGGTGAAAGATCGAACATTTCATAACATTGTTGTACATTCGGACCCTCTCCGGTGTGTGTCGACGATTAGTGCATGGTGAATGTCAACATTTACCGGTGTAAGTCAGAAATAAGAGTATTTAGCAAATATTTCGGACATACACCAAGCGACCATGTGAATTTTGACATTCACCGGTGAAAGTCGACATTTTCCAGATTTCGGTGTTTCACTGTAACATATATACGCTCATATTATACGTGTGATAATACGTTCTTTTTGCACTTTGTACATTATGTTACGTTTATAAGAATATATTAATAAAATTCCGTTATTCTAAAATAAGTTAAATCACACTTTGTAATACGTGAATTGAAGAGAACAGGTTAATTATATCAGATTATGCATACTTATTCGCACGTCTTCGGCTATGTTGCGCGATATCAATGGTACACTTGGATAGAGCCTAAGCGATTCCTTTATACATCTTTCCATATATGGCAGCTTTTGTAACATCGATATAGACATTTTGCCATTGTGAGCTTCCCATACTTCAGCGATTTCTTGTTGGACACGTTTCTGGAAATCAATGCACAATATTAATCATTGACAGCTTAAGCGAGGAATAACATAATAAAAAATACCTGTATATCTTCGTGCTCTGCTAAAAGTAACAGGCAGAAGGACAGTCCCACGGCTGTTGTGTCATGGCCCTATACATAATGTCAGATTTTAAATATTTTTTTTTTCAATTTATTTGAAAATTATAAACTGCTATGTATGATAACATTAAATAATCGTTGACTTTGATAAGTAACAAACTTTCGAGTTCAGAAGGCCATTCATTGATGCGCGCTATTCTACTTATCGTTACTTTTTAAATATAAAGACGTATTTAAAATGTATTATCTCATTGACGTATTCGAACCTCGAACATAAAAGTGTCGACTTCTTCCCTGATGCCGTTATCATTAATCAGGTTATGATGCTGTGACGCTGCAATGAGAAGATCAAGCATAGCCAGCCTCTTCTTACGTGCTAAAAGCAATACAATATTACATATTGACACAAATGACCACCGGAAACTTAAAACAAATTATAGAATAACTTAAACGATATCATGGTCAACAAATGCATATTTCTATGACGTAATAAGAAACAGTGTGTATAACTTACTTAGAAATAAGAAAAATGTATTACTATATTAGATAATATGTAGGGAAAAGTGTAGTGTACAGATTGAAATACTTACTACCAGGAATATCATCATCTGATAGCATTTCCGAATTCTTTCCTTCGTCTTCGTTAAATTCATTCAAGTATCGTCCACCCGTGGCATTGTGATATTGTTTTCTCTCTTCGATTATCTGTAAAAAATGAGTAGTGCTTGAAATATTTTCGAACAGGTATACGGCATCATAAAAACAATATACATCATTGTCACACACTGTCCTGCTGACTATGACACGTACTTTTTTTGTAAAACCGTGCAGTATTTTGAGCGCCTTGGATTGTTGTTTTCCCACATCGGTGTGCGGAAATACGAAGTCACTGTGCAACCAAGGTCTCATTATCCTATGGCAGAAACTCACTTTAGGGCATTTAATTATATACATAAAATCGGTGACCAACGCAAGAGATTTTACTGAATATTCAAAATATTTGCAATGGGTAGCAGTAATTATTTTATAAATGCGGTTACTGTTAGAATAGTGATGCAATCCTTTGGTCTCCAATAACTGCATATTATATACATTTTCCATGATTCGGTCAAACGCTGTAGTTTTCCATAGCATCGCCGTTCTAATACAGCAAAATACGATCGGCAGAGAATGTGTTAACACATTTACTGCCAAGCGTATTTTGCTATGTTAGAACCGCGATGCGATGAAATACTGCAGAGAATAATTAAATCGTACAAAATGAAGGTAACGCAGAGTTGTTGGAAACCAAAGTATTGAAGCGCCGTTCGAATATCAATTGCTGTTACAAGATTGTAAATAGGCTTCATTGCAAGTTTTTTGCGTTTTCAGTAAAATCTTTTACGCTGGTCACCGCGTATTTTGCTACATTAGAACCGCGATGCGATGAAATACTGCAGAGTATGATTAAATCGTGCAAAATGAAGGTACCGCAGAGTTGTTGGAAACCAAAGTATTGAAGCACCGTTCGGAACCAATTGCTTTAACAAGATTGCAAATAGGATTCATTGCGAATTTTTTACGTTTTTAGTCAAATTTTTTGCGCCGGTCATCGCGTATTTTGCTATGTTAGAACTGCGACCCAATCAAATACTGCAGAGTATGATTAAATCGTGCAAAATGAAGATAACGCAGAGTTGTTGGAAACCAAAGTATTGAAGCACCGTTCGAAATCAATTGCTTTAACAAGATTGCAAATAGGATTCATTGCGAATTTTTTGCGTTTTCAGTAAAATCTTTTACGCTGGTCACCGCATATTTTGCTACATTAGAACCGCGATGCGATGAAATACTGCAGAGTATGATTAAATCGTGCAAAATGAAGGTAACGCAGAGTTGTTGAAAACCAAAGTATTGAAGCACCGTTCGAAATCAATTGCTTTAACAAGATTGCAAATAGGATTCATTGCGAATTTTTTACGTTTTTAGTAAAATTTTTGCGCCGCTCATCGCGTATTTTGCTATGTTAGAACTGCGATGCGATCAAATACTGCAGCGTATGATTAAATCGTGCAAAATGAAGGTAACGCAGAGTTATTAGAAGCACCGTTCGAAATATTGCTTTTGAAGCAAATATGATTCCGTTCCAATATCAATTGCTGTTACAAGATTGTGAAAATAGTATGCTTCATTGCAAAGTATTTTTGCAATTTTTCAAGTAAAATCTTTTACGTCTGGTCACCGCGTATTTTGCTATGTTAGACCCGCGATGCGATGAAATACTGCAGAGTTTGATTAAATCTTGGAAAATAAAGGTAACGCAGAGTTGTTAGAAACCAAAGTATTGAAGCACCGTTCCAATATCAATTGCTTTTACAAGATTGCAAATAGGATTCATTGCGAATTTTTTACGTTTTTAGTCAAATTTTTTGCGCCGGTCATCGCGTATTTTGCTATGTTAGAACTGCGACCCAATCAAATACTGCAGAGTATGATTAAATCGTGCAAAATGAAGATAACGCAGAGTTATTAGAAGCCAAAGTATTGAAGCACCGTTCCAATATCAATTGCTGTTACAAGATTGTAAATAGGCTTCATTGCGGATTTTTTGCGTTTTCAGTAAAACCTTTTACGCTGGTCACCGCGTATTTTGCTACATTAGAACCGCGATGCGATGAAATACTGCAGAGTATGATTAAATCGTGTAAAATGAAGGTAACGCAGCGTTGTTGGAAACCAAAGTATTGAAGCACCGTTCGGAATCAATTGCTTTAACAAGATTGCAAATAGGATTCATTGCGAATTTTTTGCGTTTTCAGTAAAATCTTTTACGCCGGTCACCGCGTATTTTGCTACATTAGAACCACGATGCGATGAAATACTACAGAGTATGATTAAATCGTGCAAAATGAAGGTAACGCAGAGTTGTTGAAAACCAAAGTATTGAAGCACCGTTCGAAATCAATTGCTTTAACAAGATTGCAAATAGGATTCATTGCGAATTTTTTGCGTTTTCAGTAAAATCTTTTACGCCGGTCACCGCGTATTTTGCTACATTAGAACCGCGATGCGATGAAATACTGCAGAGTATGATTAAATCGTGCAAAATGAAGGTAACGCAGAGTTGTTGAAAACCAAAGTATTGAAGCACCGTCCGAAATCAATTGCTTTTACAAGATTGCAAATAGGATTCATTGCGAATTTTTTGCGTTTTCAGTAAAATCTTTTGCGCCGGTCACCGCGTATTTTGCTATGTTAGAACTGCGACGCAATCAAATATTGCAGAGTATGATTAAATCGTGCAAAATGAAGATAACGCAGAGTTATTAGAAGCCAAAGTATTGAAGCACCGTCTCAATATCAATTGCTGTTACAAGATTGTAAATAGGCTTCATTGCGAATTTTTTGCGTTTTCAGTAAAACCTTTTACGCTGGTCACCGCGTATTTTGCTACATTAGAACCGCGATGCGATGAAATACTGCAGAGTATGATTAAATCGTGCAAAATGAAGGTAACGCAGAGTTGTTGAAAACCAAAGTATTGAAGCACCGTTCGAAATCAATTGCTTTTACAAGATTGCAAATATGATTCATTGCGAATTTTTTACGTTTTTAGTCAAATCTTTTGCGCCGGTCACCAGTGACCACCATGGTAGCCGACGTGTTAATATTTTGCTATGTTAGAACTGCGATGCGATAAAATACTACAGAGAATAATTAAATCGCGCAAAATAAAGGTAACGCAACGTTGTTGGTAATCAAAGTATTGAAGCACCGTTCGAATATCAATTGTTTTACAAGATTGCAAATAGGCTTCATTACGAATTTTTTACATTTTTAGTCCAATCTTTTGCGCCAGTCACCGGTGACCACCGTGGCAGTCAATGTGTTAAAGAATACTGTGTACTACATTTGGAAATGTAATGCGATGAAATACTGCAGAGTATAGTTAAATCGCGCAAAATAAAGGTAATGCAGAGTTGTTGGAAACCAAAGTATTGTAGCACCATTCCAATATCAATTGCTGTTACAAGATTGCAAATAGGCTTCATTACGAATTTTTTACATTTTTAGTCCAATCTTTTGCGCCAGTCATCAGTGACCACCGTGGCAGTCAATGTGTTAAAGAATACGGTGTGGTACATTTGGAAATGTAATGCGATGAAATACTGCAGAGTATAATTAAATCGTGCAAAATGAAGGTAACGCAGAATTGTTGGAAACCAAAGTATTGAAGCACCGTTCGAATATCAGTTGCTTTTACAAGATTGCGAATAGGGTCCATTTCGAATTTTTTATATTTTTAGCAAAATCTTTTGCGCCGGACACCGTATTAATGCTATCAAACTTTGCCGTTGGCATAAGTCGTTTCTATACCTGTAAACTATTGCTTTTCCCATACGATGAACAGCTTCACGATACTTATATTGAAACGCACCACTGCCTTGCAAGCTGGTACCCATTGCGGTTTCTACAAAGACATTTTGCGTGAAAATGTGACCGATGAAAGGCGGAAAAGTTGCTACGAAGTTCTGAAGCTTATCTTACCGCAAATAGCATTGAGAGTGTGTTTGCTAATAAGGGGCGTGAGATCTTTAACGACTGGACCTTCAGAAGATTTGAGAGATGTTACCAATCGTTCTCCTTCTTCGACGAAAATATCTACGAATTGCTGCAGGACATTGAAATGAAATGCCGGTGTTAATATTTTCCGCCGCGTTTGCCACTTTGTACCTGAAATATCGAATTGACGATACATTGACTTCAGTTAATGTACGTATTATGTGTAAATCCGACAACAGTTCTAGTTTTAATCTATAAGACACTCTTAACGGAATGAATTAACTACCTACGTAATACTGGTAGAATAGCGCTAAGGGCATTAAGTTGAATATTTATTAACTGAACCACGCAGTTGTGGGAACGAATACCATATTATTTATAAGTATTCCCATGAGTTTATCACCTGTACTCGTCAGAAGTCCAGTTTGAAACCATGGGCGAAGGAAGTAGTAAATAAAGCTTTTGGTTATATGGCGGGTACTGCTGAGCAACACCTATAATTAATCGAATTGGTTCAGAATATAATCTTTAAAGTTAGTTCTCTTCTTTTTTAATCTATGGATTCATCTGCAAACCTCGGCATCGTCCGGATTACATATATTGACTACTGTTCTATCAAGGACCGTAACTTTGTAAAGCGGATAGTAATCGGCGTTCATTCGATGTACTACAGTCCAAAGATCACCTGAAATGTTTACAGTAATGAGCCGATCAGACGGTCGTTCCCATAATGCAGCAAATTTGATTCGCATTCATTTAAACAAACCGTTTCCATCGTGAAAGTCAAAGATGTTTCCAATAATTGGTAGAGGTCGTGGACCCGGTATCAAATCTATAAGTTTTCCCGCTCTCGACCAACGTTTCTTATAATGTTTTATTATGTATATAATGGGTATGGATAATAAAAGAATCACTAGAATCATCATTTTCGCTGGTAAATATTTGGCAATCTTACTCCTTTGCCACTTTTACGTCCCAAGTCGGGCCGAGTTCGAACGTCAATCTTCGTACTGAAGGTATCGGCTGTCTAGAACAAAATAATAAATTTTAGTAAATCCCGTTTCGCATGATAAATGTGTGTGGCAGTATTACGGCATCCTGGGTCAACCGGAGGACGCAACATCCATACACAAATAGCATACTGGCGATTAAACTGCTGGTGCAGTGAATTCTTTTACATTGTTAGACTGCTTATCTGTGATTTTGTTAACTAAGCTGTTCCTACGTCATTGTCAATGTTGCGCTTATTGTATAGTAATTAGAATCGGTTAATCGTGCGGCATGCTTTCTTTGATGAGAGTGTATGACTTGACAGTTCAGTTTTAATAACATGAATTTTAAAAAACGTGTTTAGTCCCCGTTTGTTTGTTCGAAAGTTTGTTTACATTTTTTTTATTAAAATGAGTGATTTTGTTACCTAAGCTGTTCCTACGTCATTGTCAATGTTGCGCTTATTGTATATTAATTAGAATCGGTTAATCGTGCGGCATGCTTTCTTTGATGAGAGTGTATGACTTGACAGTTCAGTTTTAATAACATGAATTTTAAAAAACGTGTTTAGTCCCCGTTTGTTTGTTCGAAAGTTTGTTTACATTTTTTTTTATTAAAATGAGACCAATCATGACTATAATACGATCGCATTTGCTTCTACATGTTATACGACTTATTTTACTTAACTCTCGGCAGGTGTTATGGTGGGTCTTTAATCGTCCAGACTGTAGAATGATTACCCGCAATACACTCGGCATATCTTATGATGTGTCAAATGGTCGCGCGTAATTTTAAGTGGAATATAATCCTATTTATCGCATAGATGAATTCGTAGTTAAATTGAATACTTATGCATTTTCGTCGAAAATGTCTACAATTAAAAATTACCGTTTTTTGATATGTATAAGAAATATATTTGATATATAAAAACATATCGATTATACACTCGATTATACTCTGCACTTTGGTTTAACATAGTTACAGTTTGGAGGTTACGAATGTTTATTACATGCTTCAAATTATTTGGTTGCCAATAGCGACATCTCCAAGTGGTATAGAACGACGGGAAATTTAAATTGAATTTTGTCAGGATTGTGGCGCCGCACCCTGCATATACTATAAAGCCTGTTTTTGTGCGGTCCTTTTTTATGCGATTGGTTTTGTACGATTTTATTTTTGTGCAATTTTTTTTGTGAGATTTATTTTTATGCGGTATATGAATCTAAGCGGCGTTAGCACCAGTTTAATGTTTCCTATCAATGTACATATACATGTTGTGGACGAAATATATGAATGTGTAATTAATCGAAACGTTACCGAAAACGCGTCAACGTTATTATCTGAAATTAGTGCGCTCGTATATAACATCGGCGGAGAAGGCTTTGATTCTTTCGGCGATAATGACTTGGACGAGATGATTGAGGACCAAACTGTCGATAATAGTGACATTATCAATAGTTTGAGAGATTATGAAAATGGACAAGAAGAACTGGAATCTATTACAGCAGATAAAATATATGCAGGGATCCAGATTTCGAAAAAATTGGAAACGCATTTTCTTAAAATAGATACCAATGCGGAAAGACGCTTAAGATTCCAAAAAGAGCTGAGATCATGCATGTCTCACTATCGTGGCGTTTACAAGCAATTGACCAGTCGACCGTCGTCACAAAAACTGATCACTGAGTTTATGGTACCAAAAAACAAATCAATTGAAATCCTATCTTCAAGCGACGAAAGCGATTTTCAACCAATTCATCACAAGAAGATGCGCGTTTTGGATTACGATGAGTAGCAGCAAACTATTTAATGTATAATGTGAAAACTTCTCCATGTATACGTACAATGAAGAATTAAATATTTTTACAATTTCTTTAGGTCTAATTTAATTTTTTAAATTAATTGAAAGCATTCTCTCATCTATTTCATAAATCATTGATGTACTTTCTAAGTCCGACTTTTTTTATGCGGTCCCTATCCACCGCATAAAAAAATTTTAGGTACTATATCGTACAAAATTGTTTATTATATGTAAGAATTTATAAAATTTTCGAATATTTTTTTGTACGATTTCTTTTATGCGGTCCCTATCAACCGCACAAAAACAGGTTTTACTGTACTGCCTAAAAAACTGAATAGTGATTTACATTTGGCACATCTACAAATTTGTATCCACAAAATAGAATATATAAATACAATATATAGATTATTATTTTTGATAATTTCGTTCAGTTTATGACTGATAATATTAAAACGGTTTATAGTTTACTTCGATGGTTGTTTCAAGTGACCCGTATAAGTTTCGATTTCGCAAGCAACTTTTCAATAACGCTTCAACAAAGCCTTTGCAATTAATTTGCACCACGTCTTATATGCTAATTTTTAGAATGAAAACTGCTTATTGTGTACCTTCTTTCTAGGTGCTTCCCAAATTGCCATGTTTCGAGTCCGCGCTGAGTAATAATGAGAGATAATTCAGTGTAAACTGTTCCATTTCTACGGACGGTAACTAATAATTAACCCTCTATGGACTAAATTTTTTTTGGTGGCTATACAAAATCTATGTAACGTGAAATCAACAAATATCAACCTCGAAATACATATTAACAATGAATTCAACAGTTTCAACAATTTTATTATAACGAATACATTTTGTAACTTTGAAGTAACAACAGCTTACAACGTTTGCACTAGTGTGTATAAGAGCTTAAGTATAGAATTCCATAAAACAGTTGGCGTTTGGCATTAAACATAGATATATGTTGCATTTCCTTATCTGATGATTTTTTACTACTAAATTCATCGTGGATATCAATAATATTTATACGTCGTCGGGCAAATACTATTGGATGATCTTCGTTAGAATCAGAATCTCATAATCTTCGGATTTATTACTGCTAATGCTTCTTATTCCTATGCCTTTTTTATTTTTATATGATTTTGTATCCATATTTTGACCCTCTGATATATAAAACTAAAAAGCAAAGAAAATACAAACGTTATCGCAAATACACCGAACCCTACCATTATAGCCCATTGTGTCTTGAAAGTCAGAAAGCTATTGCCCATGAAAATAGTTATAAAATGATTGTTTAAATGCAAACAAATAAGACATTATTGATATACAAACTAAAAGCTATTACGTGCGCTTTTTTTGTTTAACAAACAGCGATTGAAGAACAAACAATGACAATTGCACAAGACGGGTCCTTTGGCTTCTATTTGCAGACAACTTGCAAAAGCATTTACTTTAACATTTCTGGTTAGAGCTGATAACTGCTATCAAGCATGTAATTTGTTATTAAGGAGGCATTATATAACAAAATGTATACGCCATCTAGTAAAAAAAATTAAACTATTTAATAAAATATCGATTTATCGATATGTGACTTCAAAGTCACGCGGGCCCATAGAGGGTTAAAATGACATCTTTCATCGACGTAATGAGAAAATAACAGATCAGTACACTGTGTAAAGGTTAAGAAAAACAACATGCACGTGCGCAAGCGTCAACAACGAAATATAACTGCATGAGTATACGAAGTGTTTACAAATCCCGCGACACATATTACGCATGCACATAAAGAGAAAGGTTGCACAGGCAATATTAATCCATTAGCTACCACAATTCCCATTTGGGAATTTTGGAATTTTACGTACACTATTCGGTGCCAAAAATATATTTCGTACGCCTGACGATTTAATTACATTCTGTATATATCAGTCAATATTGTGTATAGCAGAAAGTGTGTATTCTGTGCTTTGTTTATTTACAACAAGCGAACAAATTTCAAATTTGTTTGTAAGTTGAATGGAACAGAATCGTCATATTTGAAGCATTATATTTTTGGTTTGGTTTTTATATTATAATGAAATACCGTAGATAAATATGTAATTTAGAGGTTATAGTAACGATCTGTTACTTACTCAGTCTTTTGTTTTTTATTGAAATGATTTTATTGATCATTTTATAACGATACCCATTTGGGGATTGTAGCTGATTATCAAGTTTGCTGAATTAAAAAACGCTGTAAATGACCCTAATTTCCTTAAAAGTGACGATGATGGTGCTACTATTGATATTGCTGAACTTCAAAACCAAAGAAAATGCGCAGTGTGCAAAACAAATATGAGAAAACAATGCGGTAAATGTCACGTGTGGACTGTGTGGAAAACCGAATAAATAACATTTACTTTTGTATGTATAAGATCACGCATATAATAAAATAAATACTTTCTTATTAGTTTCCTTTCATGAAACCTGCCACAATTCCCATTTGGGACTTTTTCAAAACTATCAAATATTTTCAAAACAAAACATAATTTGAATATAATTACACTGTTACACAACTTTTTACGCATATGTTACCGTGAATGACCGAAATTGGAGAATGTCGACTTTCATCGGTGAATGTCAACAGATACCAAATACGTCGATGAAAGATCAAATATTTCATTACATTGTTGTACATTCGGACCCTGTCCGGTGTGTATCGAGAATTAATGCATGGTGAATGTCAACATTTACCGGTGTAAGTCAGAAATAAGGGTATTTAGCAAATATTTCGGACATACACCAAGCGACTATGTGAATGTTGACATTCACCGGTGAAAGTCGACATTCTCCAGATTTCGGTGTTTCACTGTAACACATATACCTATATAACTTATCCGGCCAAAAATAAAAACAAAAAACTTGGAAGTTAATGGGTTAAGTACTGTATCAACTACTGTATCAAATACTGTAGGCTCTCAAACTTACCGATCGTTAATTGAACTCCGTATTTGAGTATTTAGCCGAGTGATTCCCGGCACAACGCACGCGGAGCAATATTTCAGCATAACAATTTCTTTGAAAGTGACGATGATTGTGCTACTGTCGATATTGCTGAACTTGCATGTATAAGATAACGCATATAATAAAAGAAGTTAGTTTCTTATTAGTTTCCTTTCATGCAACCTGTCACAACCCCATTTGGGACTTTTTCAAAACTATCAAATATTTTCAAAACAAAACATAATTTGAATATAATTACACTGTTACGCAACTTTTTATGCACATATATAACTTATCTGGCCAAAAAATAAAACCAAAAATTTGGAAGTTAATGGGTTAAGTACTGTATCAAGTACTGTATCAAATACTGTAGGCCTCTCAAACTTACCGATCGTTAATTGAACTCCGTATTTGAGTATTTAGCCGAGTGATTCCCGGCACAATGCACGCGGAGCACTATTTCGGCATAACAATTTCTTTGAAAGTGACGATGATGATGCTACTATTGATATTGCTGAACTTCAAAACCAAAGAAAATGCGCAGTGTGCAAAACAAATATGAGAAAACAATGTGGTAAATGTAACGTCGGATTACGTGTGGACTGTATGGAAAAATGAAATAAATAACCTCTACTTTTGTATGTATAATATAAGATCACGCATATAATAAAATAAATACTTTCTTCTTAATTTCTTTTCATCCAACCTGCCACAATCCCCATTTGGGACTTTTTCAAAACTATCAAATATTTCAAAACAAAACATAATTTGAATATAATTACACTGTTACACAACTTTTTACGCATATGTTACCGTGAATGACCGAAATTGGAGAATGTCGACTTTCATCGGTGAATGTCAACAGATACCAAATACGTCGATGAAAGATCGAGTATTTCATTACATTGTTGTACGTTCGGACCCTGTCCGGTGTGTGTCGAGAATTAATGCATGGTGAATGTCAACATTTACCGGTGTAAGTCAGAAATAAGGGTATTTAGCAAATATTTCTTTGACATACGATGATGATGCGACTATGTGAATGTTGACATTCACCGGTGAAAGTCGACATTCTCCAGATTTCGGTGTTTCACTGTAACACATATACCTATATAACTTATCCGGCCAAAAATGAAAACAAAAAACTTGGAAGTTAATGGGTTAAGTACTGTATCAACTACTGTATCAAATACTGTAGGCTCACAAACTTACCAATCATTTAATTGAACTCCGTATTTGAGTATTTAGCCGAGTGATTCCCGGCACAATGCACGCGGAGCACTATTTCAGCATAACAATTTTTTTGAAAGTGACGATGATGATGCTACTGTTGATATTGCTGAACTTCAAAACCAAAGAAAATGCGCAGTGTGCAAAAGAAATAAAAGAAAATATGGTAAATGTAACGTCGGGTTACGTGTGGGCTGTATGGAAAAATGAAATAAATAACCTTTACTCTTGTATGTATAATATAAGATCACGCATATAATAAAATAAATACTTTCTTATTAGGTTCCTTTCATGCAACCTGTCACAATCCCCATTTGGGACTTTTTCCAAAACATAATTTGAATATAATTACACTGTTACACAACTTTTTCTGCACATACATAACTTATCCGGCCAAAAATAAAAACAAAAAACTTGTAAGTTAATGGGTTAAGCCTACTGTATCGAATACTGTAGGCCTCTCAAACTTACCGATCGTTAATTGGACTCCGTATTTGAGTATTTAGCCGTGTGATTCCCGGCACAACGCACGCGGAGCACTATTTCAGCATAACAATTTCTTTGAAAGTGACGATGATGGTGCTACTATTGATATTGCTGAACTTGTATGTATAAGATAACGCATATAATACATGAAATAGTTTCTTATTAGTTTCCTTTCATGCAACCTGCCACAATTCCCATTTGGGACTTTTTCAAAACTATCAAATATTTTCAAAACAAAACATAATTTGAATATAATTACACTGTTACGCAACTTTTTATGCACATATATAACTTATCTGGCCAAAAAATAAAACCAAAAATTTGGAAGTTAATGGGTTAAGTACTGTATCAAATACTGTAGGCCTCTCAAACTTACCGAAGGTTAATCGAACTCCGTATTTGAATATTTAGCCGAGTGATTCCCGGCACAACGCACGCGGAGCACTATTTCAGCATAACAATTTCTTTGAAAGTGACGATGATGGTACTAGTGTTGATATTGCTGAACTTCAAAACCAAAGAAAATGCGCAGTGTGCGAAACAAATATGAGAAAACAATGCGGTAAATGTCACGTGTGGACTGTGTGGAAAACCGAATAAATAACATCTACTTTTGTATGTATAAGATCACGCATATAATAAAAGAAATACTTTCTTATTTGTTTTCTTTCATGCAACCTGCCACAATCCCTATTTGGGACTTTTCAAAACTATCAAATATTTTCAAAGCAAAGCATAATTTAAATATAATTACACTGTTACACAACTTTTTCTGCACATACATAACTTATCCGGCCAAAAATTAAAACAAAAAATTTGGAAGTTAATGGGTTAAGTACTGTATCAACTACTGTATCGAATACTGTAGGCCTCTCAAACTTACCGAAGGTTAATCGAACTCCGTATTTGAATGTTTAGCCGAGTGATTCCCGGCACAATGCACGCGGAGCACTATTTCGACATAACAATTTCTTTGAAACTGACGATGATGATGCTACTATTGATATCGCTGAACTTCAAAACCAAAGAAAATGCGCAGTGTGCAAAACAAATATGAGAAAACAATGTGTAAATGTAACGTCGGGTTATGTGTGGACCGTATGAAAAAATGGAATAAATAACCTCTACATTTGTATGTATAAGATCACGCTTATAATAAAAGAAATACTTTCTTATTAGTTTCCTTTCATGCAACCTGTCACAATGCCCATTTGAGACTTTTTCCAAAACATAATTTGAATATAATTACACTATTACACAACTTTTTCTGCACATATATATCTTATCCGGCCAAAAATAAAAACAAAAAACTTGGAAGTTAATGGGTTAAGTACTGTATCAACTACTGTATCGAATACTGTAGGCCTCTCAAACTTACCGATCGTTAATTGAACTCCGTATTTGAGTATTTAGCCGAGTGATTCCCGGCACAACGCACGCGGAGCACTATTTCAGCATAACTTTCGACGAACACTCTTTCTCACTGCGTATAAGAGAACGAACACCTACGCTGGTGATATTGCGAGACGCTGGCCTACTGCACCGAACGCAGTAGATCTTGGAATGTGTATGTCTCCGCAGGCATCGACGTTCTAATCTGCCGCGCGCCAGTGGGGAACCTTATAGCAGAGGGGTATCGGTATCAGCCGGTCGATTCGCAATGTTGGCAAACACGATTCGCATTATGCGTTCCGTTACGTCAAGTCGAAACGATAATTACCTTAATACCGCCCAATCGCTGTGTGTAGCAGCGCCAAAAAGCGTATCGAGGCGATCCCATGTGACTGCCGAACTTTTTTACTCGACGTCGACCGTTAGTAAAAAGTTTGCGATTATAAGGCGTCGGTTGCACTTTTTCGCGTGGTTCACTACACCCGTTTCAAAGTCCAACTTTTTAAACGGCCGGGCGACGATAACTCGACGATCTTTGTTATGTGAAACGCGCTGACGAAATGGCATCGTCGTCGGTGGCGGGCGGATAAGTATTGTTATTATGGTAAAAAAGCGTATGTACCATGAAACGTAGACACAATAACGTGGGTGTGGCACTTGAAGTATAAAAACCTGTAGATTAAGCGTAATGCAAATTCGCTTACGGCGGTATCATCGATGAAAAAAACTTTAACAAACCTGATGTGCTAATTAAGGCAGTATCGTATAAGCGATCCTATATTTACGGTGTAAAATGCAATCTATCCGTAAAATGGTAGTATTTGGTTAGATTACTTTTTGTATAAGCTTCTCCAAGATTCCAAATAACATTCAGATACTATTTAAATCATATAACTGTAACTTCGGTCCAAAATTTCAGATTTTCAGCATACTGACGAAAGATGATACATTTTACAAATTTATCAATCTCAGTATCTATCTTCAAGGAAGTTAACAAGCTTTTCTACAATATTGTATATTTAACATATTGAACGTTGTATCCAAAACAGATGGAGTGTGTTTGACCGCAAGAACGCCTACCACGTGGGCGATTAAAACACAAATCAATTTATACATTGATAAAGGATTCCTCACTTTACGTGTCTATTAAGTCCTTTCTTTAACAAAAGAAATTTCTTTCATCGCAGAGGACACGTGCCTAGTAATTTCTGTCGCTCGTCGCATTTCATATTTGTTATCAATCCATTCATCAGATTTATCTATAAATTAGATAATTATTATATCATACAATGAACCGTTAATTCTTTTTATACAGTATTTTATAAGAGGCTGTGGAGTAACGTAATTGAAAGATTCATTGAATTTTATAGTGACATAACTACGTACTGTTCTAACGTTCCAAATGCACGTGCGCAGCTGATGTAATTAATCGGACGTAATTGTCTGACACACATAAGAACGCTCGCACACGACAAATCGGTGAGATTCTTAGAAACAATCGCATAATCGCGACTATACAAACATATTATCTGTACCAGCATCTATAATTGTGCCCATAATTATGAAAGTGGTCTAAGTCATATATTTCTTGTTTCGAGATATTTAATGAATTGCATTTGAATAAATTAAAAAAATATTTTTACATTATGCGACATTTTAATTTATAATTTTATTAGTCTTAATTAATGGAAATTTACTATGAATATGAAATTTTGTGTGAATTTTATACGATAATATTATTTTTAAAGATTGAATTGACTTAGACCATTTTCAAAATGAACTGAATGTCCTATAAATGACTTAAAGCAATAAAGAACTTTGAGTTTTATTTGAAACAATAATTTGATTGAAATAATTCGTGAACATTTATTACATTTATTAATTATTTTTAAACAGTAATCCATTTTTATCATTATTTCGAGTATTTAAGATTTTTAAAATGTTCCTGAAAAACTGGAGGGATGTACGGCAGTAAACTCATAATATCTTTATGTTTTTCTTCCGATACTGGTCTAATGGTGGTGTATAATGGAAGTAATTTAATATTTCCGTATATTTTTGGTCTTCCTTTTTTAGGTGAAAGATCCAAAACGTGAAATTTAGAATCATCTAAAGATGTTTTATAGAACATTTTATAAGGTTCATTTTTCAAGAATCTCATCAATTGAATTTGTAGCCAAGAGACAGATTCACCCGCGGTATTTTTTACTCTTCTTGTTATTGATTATTCTAGTAATGAAGTTGTCGTTATTATTAAAAATTGATTGTCATTTATTTTATTATGTAGTTCAGAAACACGTCAAAGAAGGCCACGTGCCATTTTCAAGTTGTTTATATAATTTATTTAAATTTTTGACTTAGACTACTTTCATAATTAAAACTAAATGAATTCCATATAATGTTGAAATTACAACCAGTATCTAATGGTTCATTTTTGACAATTTCGTAAAAATTACATTGAATAAATTTAGTTAAAAATAATGTGGTATGAAATAACTGATAAACTCATTTTTTTTAAATTTTGACTTAGACCACTTTCATAATTATGGGCACAATTCTCCAACTGATGTTTAGTATAACAGAATTCCCATGTGTACGCCAAGTTTTAGTTTATATAGAATTGAAGAGTGCCTTCAAAGTATGTGCAGAGCGAACTTAAAGATATTGATTAAACAAATATATTAAAAGAGTTTGCTTTGAATTGTATAACTATTGTGTTGTTCGGAAAGTAATTTATTTTTTTCCCCACAGAGAACTTAATTATACTTTTTTTAAAGCAACTTTACACTTAAACCGCATTGTCATTATACATTTTGACAGCTGACATAGCAAAGCTTGTTTGTGAAAGTTTGATTCTGTGCAATAGTTATTTTTGGTGTCTTATCAAATAGATATAGTCGAAAGTAGCATTGTTGGCATATTTCACTTTTTTTCTATCGAAAAGGTAACAATGCTGTTCAAGCAGGAAACAAATTATTCCACATAAAAATTTGATTCTGTGCAATAGTTATTTTTGGTGTCTTAACAAATAGGTAAAGTCGAAAGTAGCATTGTCGGCATGTTTCACTTTTTTACTATCGAAAAGGTAACAATGCTGTTCAAGCAGGAAACAAATTATTCCACATGAAAGTTTGATTCTGTGCAATAGTTATTTTTGGTGTCTTATCAAATAGGTAAAGTCGAAAGTAGCATTGTTGGCAAATTTCATTTTTTTGATATCGAAAAGGTAACAATGCTGTTCAAGCAGGAAATAAGTTATTCCACATAAAAATTTGATTCTGTGCAATAGTTATTTTTGGTGTCTTAACAAATAGGTAAAGTCGAAAGTAGCATTGGCATGTTTCACTTTTTTACTATAAAAGGTAACAATGCTGTTGAAAGGAAATAAATTATTCCACATGAAAGTTTGATTCTGTGCAATAGTTATTTTTGGTGTCTTATCAAATAGGTAAAGTCGAAAGTAGCATTGTCGGCATATTTCACTTTTTTGATATCGAAAAGGTAACAATGCTGTTCAAGCAGGAAACAAATTATTCCACATGAAAGTTTGATTCTGTGCAATAGTTATTTTTGGTGTCTTATCAAATAGGTAAAGTCGAAAGTAGCATTGTTGGCATATTTCACTTTTTTTCTATCGAAAAGGTAACAATGCTGTTCAAGCAGGAAACAAATTATTCCACATGAAAGTTTGATTCTGTGCAATAGTTATTTTTGGTGTCTTATCAAATAGGTAAAGTCGAAAGTAGCATTGTCGGCATATTTCACTTTTTTGCTGTCAAAAAAATGCTGTTGAACAAATTATTCCACATGAAAGTTTGATTCTGTGCAATAGTTACTTTTGGTGTCTTATTAAATGGGTAAAGTCGAAAGTAGCATTGTCGGCATGTTTCACTTTTTTACTATCGAAAAGGTAACGATGCTGTTCAACAGAAACAAATTATTAATGAAAGTTTGATTCTGTGCAATAGTTATTTTTGGTGTCTTATCAAATAGGTAAAGTCAAACGTAGCATTGTCGACAAATTTCACTTTTTGATATCGAAAAGGTAACAATGCTGTTCAAGCAGGAAACAAATTATTCCACATAAAAATTTGATTCTGTGCAATAGTTATTTTTGGTGTCTTAACAAATAGGTAAAATCGAAAGTAGCATTGTCGGCATATTTCACTTTTTTTATCGAAAAGGTAACAATGCTGTTCCAGGAGATAATTATTCCACATAAAAATTTGATTCTGTGCAATAGTTATTTTTGGTGTCTTATCAAACTGAACAGCATTGTCGGCAAATTTCACTTTTTTTCTATCGAAAAGGTAACAATGCTGTTCAAGCAGGAAATAAATTATTCCACATAAAAATTTGATTCTGTGCAATAGTTATTTTTGGTGTCTTAACAAATAGGTAAAGTCGAAATAGCATTGTCGGCATGTTTCACTTCTTCATATCGAAAAGGTAACAATGTTGTTCAAGCAGGAAACAAATTATTCCACATAAAAATTTGATTCTGTGCAATAGTTATTTTTGGTGTCTTATCAAATAGGTAAAGTCGAAAGTAGCATTGTCGGCATATTTCACTTTTTTGCTGTCGAAAAGGTAACAATGCTGTTCAAGCAGGAAACAAATTTCACATTATACACCACGTTCTGGAAGGCCAGTTGGAGCTGATAAAAGCAAAACAAAGGCATTGATTGATGTAAACCACCGAATAACAACTCGTGAGATCGCTCAGAGATTAAATTTATCGAATTCGGTCGTTCATGATCTCGTGAAACGCCTTGCTTTCATTTCAAAACTCGACATATGGGTTCCGCATGTTTTTACAAAAAGAAATCTGCTTCTCAAACGTCAAAAAAATGATCAATTTTTTAAGCAAGTCGTCACTGGGGACGAGACATCTGTTGTCTACAGCAATGTTAAAAGCAAGAAATCATGAAGTAAAAAAGATGAACGAACGCAAAGCATTTCGAAATAAAAGGTGATATTTATCATAACTTCCACCGGATAATAAGAAAATCGTTTTGAACAAGTCGAATGATTTACTCCAACAGAAAAGGCCAGAATTGATCAATAGAAAATGTATAGTGTTCCACCAAAATAATTGCGAAACCTCATACAAGTTTCGGAAGCCGGCAAAAGCTTTTACAGCTTGGATGGGATGTACTATTCACACACTTGTTCCGGTCTACAAAATTTTTTGAATGGTAAAACCGTTACTTCGAATGAGCACGTCAAAAATGCATTGGATCAGTTTTTTTGCAAGCAAAGATCGCAATTTTTATGAGCGTAGAATTATGTTACTGCGACAAAGATCGCAAGAGACATATTTTTATGGTATAAGAAAATCGTTTTTTATTTCCCCCCAAAAAAACGGAATTACTTTTCGAACAACCCAATATATACGAATCATGTTAAAAAAAAACTGACCTTTTTGTGTCGGTTGATGCTATGCAATACGATAGCGCTTATTTAATATAATTGCAAAAAATGCAAAGCAGTACAGTGGCCCTCTTTTGATTCTACGTTTAAAAATGTTATAATGAAATTTGAGCACACCGTCAACTGAGCATTGTCACCGAAAGTTGTATGAAATCTTTGACAAAAAATCTGAACAATGCGATTGCGCTGCATGGTGCGAAAATGGTTAAATAGTACACCAACCAGCTTATGGAGTTGCTTTGAAGTTACTAAAAAGGAAAGAACGCGGTGGTGTAAACAAGTTTCTTTCGAGACATATATAATTTATATATATATATATATATTTATTTCTAATGGCCAGTAATTTGTTTAGAATATTTAATTTTTTGAGACTCGATGAATTTTAGAGACTTCCTAGAATGTAACGCATCTTTTGAACCAATACACTAAATTGAACGACAAGATGAGCAACAAGTAATTAGCCTTCAAATCCCTAGACTGCGATTTCTTTTCTTCAACTTTTTCGTAAACAACATTTTTTTAATATCGAGTTCTGAAGTTTTAAGGATGAAAGTAATTTTACCCTTATAACTTTCTTGCCGGATTAATTTGGCAGGACTTTGGAGAAACATGAAATTGCTTATATTAAATGCATATTGTGTAAGTAAAAAAAAATATAAATTAAAGAAACTTGTGATCAGCCGCCACTCTGGGGATTGAATTCCTCAGAATTGACAGGACGGTACAAATCTTAAAAGCAAGGACCGAAATTTGCACATCATGTACAAATGAACAAAGGTATATCGTATCATGCATATGCAGAATTTAAGAAACAGGCCTCGAGAACATTCTTTATTTTGTCAGACTCTAACGTTAAACCCGCGGTGTATCAATGTAGATTAACATGTTTCGGAAAGTTATGGCAGAAAATTGCCAATATATTAGAGAATGAATAATTAAGGCATCGAGATGGGATAAAAGTTCGCGTTTTTCCTTTGTTAAAGTCATACAGTTTTGTAATCTTTTACTAACAAGTTTAACCTACTGTTTAAAGTAGGTGTCCCAAGGTCATACCGTTTATCTTGGAGGAATGCAAGCGAAAGGTGTAGTACTTTCTGTCCACAATTCCCCGTGCACCGATTTAATTTCCAGGGCAGCTAAATTCATCACGGCAAATTAATGAAAACCCATTGGAAAGAATTTTCCGTATAGGAATGCGTTGCAATGAGTGCGTAACTTTCCCAATATAGCTGAGAGTGCGATCGTGTCAGCTATATTAGGAAAGTTGCGCAACCATTACGTTTCATTGGTCGGGGTTTCCTCAGATTAGATATAGTGCAAACTTGGTGATAATTTTACAGACACGTTTCAATTGCTTCACCGAGCATACGGGATGAACTATTTTACCCTTTGCACTCCGAACCATTTCCCCATGCACCCCTCATATTATTTAGTATAGTTTTGGAACCAAGTAACTTATTATAATGATATTGGACTTAAATGATTTGGTTGACATCGAGAATTTTGTACAATGTGATAATTTTTAAAACACTCCCCAGTATGCATTGCAGGGTGATTTATGCACGTTTGACAATAATAAATCGTTCGACGCCTGCCACCAGGTGTTTTTCAATTTTTTTTTTAGGTTTCTCCCTTCTTACAACTTGAATTTGTAATATAATAATTTGAAAAAATTTTGTAATTAGTTCTGTGATTAGTTTCCATTTCTTTTTTGTACAATATTATACGAGGAAGGGTAATGGCTCCTTACTCGGCTATACCCCTTAGAAAAGGACATCGTTTGCAAACCATAACTGAGATACAGGGTTGTAACAAAAGAAGACGATTGCCATCACAGAACATGCGTTCTATGAAGCATTCTAACAATAAAAGAAACATTGGGAACGGAGTATCGCCACAAAGGAGAATTACTTTGAAAGGAAAAGTGTTTAATATATTATAATACCAGCAATAGGGTACTTACACTAAAAGTTTGGTCTTGTTTTTTAATAACACCTCGTATAGCTTGTAGAACCCTATTTATCCTTAGAATTTAAGAACCTCCCAAACGTTTAATTGCATTCAGACTGTTGTAATTGTCTAACGTATTTTATAAGAAGTAAAGCATATACAAGAGTAAAAGCCTAAAATACGCGTAAAATACGTCTTTTTGACGTGTTATATACACATTTTAGTTAGAATGAAACAAGGTTCATCCAATCTTCTATTGGCAATCGTAAAAAGTACATTTGATTAGAATCAATGCACATCTTTGGCACAATCGTTTTTGGTTTTGATCAAAATCATTCCAATTATTTAATTGGATCAATGTGAGTTCTTGGAATGAATTTCGTGCGAATCGGATGCGATGGACGTAACACCAAATCGGGAAGTATATGTACATCTTTTGCCAGATCAACTGGCTTAAGATAAAAGTTGTGCAGAATATGTGACAGAATAGCCTTTAACTCCAACATTGCGAATCGTTGCCCTGCAAAATTAGTGAAAATCTATAATTTGCAGAAATGCACATGTTGACATGTGCTTCTGGAATATAAACGATTTTAAATACCTATACAATTCCGTGGCCCGGCACTAAAAGGTATGTAGGAATATGGATGACGACCCTGCAGTCTTTCTGGCAAAAATCGATCAGGATCGAATTTATTGGGTTCGGGCCAGAAGTTTGGATCGCGATGGATGTCGTAAATATGTATGTGAACTACCGTTCCTTTCGGCATAATGTAGTTTTCTGGAAAACAAAGCGACACTAGTTAATATATTGTCGGCAGTTGATTTCATATAAAATTTGGAAAAATAAAAGATTAACAAGCATAGACAAAAATAAATGAATAAACTCAGTGTATGGTACATGTAACCGAGAAGCAGATATCGAAAATCCTAGAAAAAGAACGCGATAAATAGATTTTCCTAAATTACGCTCATAAACGATATTCTTGTTTTTTTTGTAGTACTCTGTCCGTACTCAATTGCATTTCCTCATTGATCTGACGTGATATGAAGTGAACACTTGCCTAAATTGATTTCTTAAGTTACGCTCATAAACGATATTCCTGCTTTTTTCTGTAGTGAATGTGAAATGAATTAAAATTAATCATATACAACTCTGTCCGTACTTAATTGCATATTCTCATTGATCTCGCGTGATATAAAGTGACCACTTGGCTAAATTGATTTCTTAAGTTACGCTCATAAACGATATTCTTGTTTTTTTTCTGTAGTAAATACGAAATTAATTAAAATTGATCACGTACAGCTCTGTCCGTACTCAATTGCATATCGTCATTGATCTGATGTAATATGAAGTGAACACTTGCCTAAATTGATTTTCTAAGTTACGCTCATAAACGATATTTCTGTTTTTTTTTTCTGTAGTGAATGTGAAATTAATTAAAATTAATCATGTACAACTCTGTCCGTACTTAATTGCATATCCTCATTGATCTGACGTGATATGAAGTGAACACTTGGCTAAATTGATTTCTTAAGTTACGCTCATAAACGATATTCCTGTTTTTTTTCTGCAGTTAATGTGAAATGAATTAAAATTAATCATGTACAACTCTGTCCGTACTTAATTGCATATCCTCATTGATCTGACGTGATATGAAGTGAACACTTGCCTAAATTGTTTCCTAAGTTACGCTCATAAACGATATTCTTGTTCTTTTTTGTAGTAAATACGAAATTAATTGAAATTAATCATGTACAACTCTGTCCGTACTTAATTGCATATCCTCATTGATCTGACGTGATATGAAGTGAACACTTGGCTAAATTGATTTCTTAAGTTACGCTCATAAACGATATTCTTGTTTTTTTTTCCGAAATTAATTAAAATTGATCATGTACAACTCTGTCCGTACTCAATTGCATATCCTCATTGATTGATCTGACGCTCATAAACGATATGCAGTTAATGTGAAATTAATTAAAATTAATCATGTACAACTTGTCCATAAATTGCATATTCTCAATTGTTTGCCTAAATTGGTTTCCTGAGTTACGCTCATAAACGATATTCCTGTTTTTTTTCTGCAGTTAATGTGAAATTAATTAAAATTAATCATGATTGATCTGACGTGATATGAAGTGAACACTTGGCTAAATTGATTTCTTAAGTTACGCTCATAAACGATATTCTTGTTTTTTTTTCTGTAGTAAATACGAAATTAATTAAAATTGATCATGTACAACTCTGTCCGTACTCAATTGCATATTCTCACTGATCTGACGTGATATGAAGTGAACGCTTGGCTAAATTGATTTCCTAAGTTACGCTCATAAACGATGAATGCTGTTTTTTTTCTGCAGTTAATGTGAAATGAATTAAAATTAATCATATACAACTCTGTCCGTACTCAATTGCATATCCTCATTGATCTGACGTGATATGAAGTGAACACTTGGCTAAATTGATTTCCTAAGTTACGCTCATAAACGATGAATGCTGTTTTTTTTCTGTAGTGAATGTAAAATAAATGAAAATTAATCATATACAACTCTGTCCATACTTAATTGCATATCCTCATTGATCTGACGTGATATGAAGTGAACACTTTGGTAAATTGGTTTTCCTAACTTACGCTCATAAACGATATTCTTGTTTTTTTCTGTAGCGAATATGAAATGAATTAAAATTATCACGTTGACTGCCACGGTGGTCACCAGTGACCGGTGCAAAAGATTTTACTAAAAATGCAAAAAATTCGCAATGAAACCTATTTGCAATCTTGTAAAAGCAATTGATATTGGAACGCTGCTTCAATACTTTGGCTCGTACCAACTCTGCGTTACCTTTATTTTGCACGATTTAATTATACTCTGCAATACCTCATCGCATCGCGGTTCTAACATAGCAAAATATTAACACGTCGGCTACCATGGTGGTCACCGGTGACCGGTGCAAAAGATTTGTCTAAAAATGTAAAAAATTCACAATGAATCCTATTTGCAATCTTGTGAAAGCAATTGATTTCGAACGGTGCTTCAATACTTTCGTTTCCAACAACTCTGCGTTACCTTCAATTTACACGATTTAATCATACTCGGCAGTATTTCATCGCATCGCGGTTCTAATGTAGCAAAATACGCGGTGACCAGCGTAAAAGATTTTACTGAAAACGCAAAAAATTCGCAATAAAGCCTATTTACAATCTTGTAACAGCAATTGATATTCGAACGGCGCTTCAATACTTTGGTTTCCAACAACTCTGCGTTATCTTCATTATGCACGATTTAATCATACTCTGCAATATTTGATTGCGTCGCAGTTCTAACATAGCAAAATACGCGGTGACCGGCGTAACAGATTTGACTGAAAACGCAAAAAATTCGCAATGAATCCTATTTGCAATCTTGTTAAAGCAATTAATTCCGAACGGTGCTTCAATACTTTGGTTTCCAACAACTCTGCGTTATCTTCATTTTGCACGATTTAATCATACTCTGCAGTATTTCATCGCATCGCGGTTTTAATGTAGCAAAATACGCGGTGACCGGCGCAAAAGATTTGACTAAATATGTAAAAAATTCGCAATGAAGCCTATTTGCAATCTTGTAAAAGCAATTGATATTGGAACGCTGCTTCAATACTTTGGCTCGTACCAACTCTGCGTTACCTTTATTTTGCACGATTTAATTATACTCTGCAGTACTTCATCGCATCGCGCTTCTAACATAGCAAAATACGCTTGGCAGTCGACGTGTTAACACGTTGACTGCCGTGCGTATTTTGCTGTAGTAGAACGGCGATGCTATGAAATACTACAGCGTTTGACTGAATTATGCAAAATGTAAATAACGTGTAGGTATTGGAGACCAAAGGATTGCATTACTATTCTAACAATATCTGCATTTATAAAATAATTATTGCTACCCATTGCGAGTATTTTGGGTCTTCAGTCAAATCTCTTGCGCCGGTCAACGGTGACCATCACGGCAGTCAAAGTGTTAATCATATACAACTCTTTCCATACTCAATTGTATATCCTCATTGATGTGGCGTGATATGAAGTGAACACTTGGGTAGAGCCGAAGGGATTCCTTAATGCATCTTTCCAGATACGATAACTTCTGTAACATCGATATTGACATTTTGCCACTGTGAGCTTCACAAACTTCATCAATCTCCTGTCGGGCGCGTTCCTAGAACAGCGACAAGTTTCATTAATTGTTCATAGTACAAGTGGTAAGTAGTGTAATAATAATTACTTGTATATCTTCGTTCTCGGCCATAAGTAATAGGCAGAAACACAACCCCATGGCCGTTGTATCGTGGCCCTACAAATAATGCCATATTTTAGCACATGATTCGTCATGGAACTTTTGTTGTATTATCAAAGTGACAACATGCAGCAAAGACGCTAACAACTTTTCCTGCTATTGACGCATTCGTACTTCGAACATAAAAGTATCTACTTCTTCAGCGATACCGCTATCATCAATTTGGTTACCATCCCTCGATGCCGCGATAAGAAGGTCAAGCATAGCTAGTCTCTTCTTTCGTACTAAAAAACAAAGGACATGCCACATCAATAAAAATCTCCAATCTTAACCCCTTGACATACTTAGACGTCTCGGAGACGTCATTCATTTCATGTGCCATTGTAGACTTTGACGTCTCCGAGACGTCAAGAACTGTCTTCGGCGAACACTGGGAAGTATATTATTACATTATCTGTTTCGGTTGTGCATCAATGCTGTTTTGTTTAGACTGTTAAAGATGCTTTCCCCCTCTCAACAGTGCCTTATTGAACGTTATATAGCAATGCAAATTTGAAAATAAAACGCTCTGTTTCTCAACTTGTACATGAGTGTTCACAATTAAGTCAAATTAAATGGTGTCCTACGGACGCGTCGACGCGCATTTTATTTGTATGTCAAGGGGTTATTTGCATAGCCACGGATGAATGTAAGTAACGTGATATGTGATTGCAGGTTTTAACACTTTATCGACCGCTAGCCTATTAATCGGCTTTTCGGTTCCAACTGTTATTTACCGGTAGCCGATTAATCGGCTTTTCAGTGGTCAACGGTTATATTACAGAAAATAAATATCAAGTGATATTAGGACAATTCTAAATGACAATAAAATTATACTGCTCTGAAACCAAAGGATTCTCAGCAACACAATCAGTAGTTTTGAGTTATAAAGCTTTACGAATAGGCACATACACAATTCCTGCGCGATATCCAAAACAAAGTCGGTTGTTAGTGAGTGACATCTTTAGTCAATAGCGGTCGATAAAGTGTTAAGATGAAGGTATGCTTTATAAAACGATAAGAAGTGACGAGTTCAAGCGATTGCTCACTCCCGGGAATATCATCGTCCAATATTGTATCAGTCTTCGCTTCTTCGTTTTCGCCAATACCGCGCAAGTACTTTTCATCGGTGTCATCGTGATACTGTTTGCGCTCCTTGATTATCTATAAAGAACAAACAATGCTTTCAGTACGTTTCTGCGAGTATGTAGCGTTATGTAAAAAATGTACATTACATTGAACATTAACAACATACTTTCCTTGTGAAACCGTGCAATATTTTGAGCGCCTTCGTTTGTATGCTCCCTGCTTTAGTGAATGGGAACCATATATCCAGATGGGGTCTTACTAATCTATAGAATGAATATGCTTCTTTATTTACAGTTAACACTTTGACTGCCATGCGTATTTTACTATATTAAAACTGCAACCGGATGAAGTACTACAGAATACGATTGAATTGTGCCAAGTGAAAATAATGCGAAAGTATCGGAGACCAAAGAATTGAATCGCTATCTAATATTAATTGTATTTACAAAATTATAAATGCGACCGATTGACTTTTGAGTTTTTCGTGAGATTTTGCCGGTCACCGATGAACCATGGTAGTCAATGTTATTGAAATACAATTTACAGACGCATCAATTACTTTGACTGAATTATGACGCAAAATTATAAATGCGACCGATTGAGTATTTTTTGAGTTTTTCGTGAGACCTTTTGCGCCGGTCACCGATGACCACCATAGTAGTCAACGTGTTAATTAGACTAACAATAGAGACTGCATTTATAAAATAATTACTTACCATCCCTGAATTATAAATGCGACCGATTGAGTATTTTGAGTTTTTCAGTAAAGACCTCTTGCGCCGGTCACCGATGACCACCATGGCAGTCAACGGCAGCCAATTTAGAGACGTGTTAATTGTATTTACAAAATTATAAATGCGACCGATTGGGTACTTTTTGAGTTTTTCGTGAGACCTTTTGCGCCGGTCACCGATGACCACCATGGTAGTCAACGTGTTAATTAGACGCATACAATTTAGAGACTGTGGCATCAATTACTTCTGTACCTGTAAACTAGTACTTGACCCATCCACTGAACAGCTTGACGGTACTTATACTGAAATGCGCCCCAGCCTTGCAGCGTTGTCCCCATTGCGGTTTCTGCGAAGATATAGTAAGAAGTACATAAAGAAGGATTGCGCGAAAATATAACTGACAGAACATTGTTGCAAAATTATTATGCTTGGCCCACCGCATATTGCGTTGAGAGTGTGTTCGCTAATGAGCGGAAGAAGATCTTTAACAACTTCCCCTCCAGAAGATTTGAGGGACGTCGTCAATCGTTCCCCCTCTTCGTTGAAAATGTCTACAAATTGCTGGAGAACGTTGAAATGAAAGGCAGGCGTCAATATCTTTCGGCGCGTTTGCCACTTTGTGCCTGCAACATTGAACTAACCGTAAATTAAATGCAAATCGCTCCCGTAATAGACTTAGCGCTAACGAAAATGATAATTTCAATTTTTAAGACACCCTACTTAATCCGTGCGATACCGGTAAGATAGCGCAGAACAAACAATTTCGACCGACGTATAATTGCATGAGTGAGAATGGCGACACGTAGTTAGCGGCGATTATTCTCCGTTAAAAACAAATAACATGCGAGAGTAAGCAATTTTCGACAAGAAAACCGCCTCTCTTTCGTAGTGATAGTGTATCAATAAAACGACGTAACAAGAGTATTTGTTTTCGGACAGTGCGTGGCTTATTCATGGTAGTAACTTAAAAAATTATTTAGCGTAATTAAATAATGCAGAAATAAATTCCGTTTAATTAACAGTTAAGCTAAACCTATAAAACGTAGCCTCAGAAATTATTTCTACGTCGAAGAATGCCTAGTTTTTATCTAGCAAACATAGAACGTGATTCAACTGATCACCTGTACTTGTTAGGAGTCCAGTGTGAAACCAGGGATGAAGGAAATTGTAAATGTAGCTTTTCTCGATGTTACGGTTACTGTTCAGCAAAATCTACGATAATTCCAATTTATTAGAAAATGTTTCTCAAGTCAGCTATATTAACGTTAAATTTATAAATATCTATACAAACTTCAGCATCATCCGGATGACATATGTTAGCCATCGGCGTCATAAAAGTCCAAAATTTGTAAAACGGATAGTAAGCAGCATTCAGCTTGCGCAGCGCGTACCAAAGTTCATCTACAAAATATACGACAAAGAATTTTTCAAACCACGTTTTTATAACGTAAGATTTCAGAGTAATCTGTTACCTGTGTCAACGTAAAAATTGAAAACATTGCCAAAGAGTGGTATAGACCACGGACCCGGCATTTTATTTATCAGTCTTCCCATTCTCGAAAATCGCCGATAATAATAATATACTACATATGCGATCGGAATAAACAATAATAGCATCAAAAGGATAATCATCTTTATCCAGTTATGGTTACTGATAATTGGTCAGTCTTATTCCTTCACCGCTTCCCGTTTCCAAGTGAATCAGCACTTTCAGATACAAAGTCTCTTTTTCAATTAACGTTCCAGCTATCTAAAAAAAATACTTCTTTATAAGTGCTTTTTATTTCGAGGGGAGGAGCACTGCGATACGTTATATTAATTAGACGGTATATTACAGACCAATGTAGTTTCAATGCGGTTAAAACAGATGTTTCTCATTGTCAACGGTATAGAATACCGTTGCTTTCGCAAGTAGAATCTTTTATGAAATTAAATACCTTGTCAGTGACACGTGATAGTACACGTCTCTATTAACTTAATCCAAACCCAACTACGTAAGACCGGTACCGTAGTGAAATAAAATCTCAAATTCCTGTTATAAACTTATCATACTTTTCTGTGCAGCGTCTTGCTTATAGCATAATTTTGAATATCAATTAACACCTGGGGAAATACGAACTAAATATCCAATATATGCAATGGTATTCCATAAAAGGTATAGGGTACCGTACCTTTGCTTGTTTAGGCACTAAATGATAATCGAACCGCTTGTTTGGAAAATATTCTCCTAGTCGTTCGCCTCGGCGCATGTGTGGCGGTACTTCAAAGTATCACACGCGGATTTATCAAACAGTATAATGTTTGCCAGATACTCTTTCTTCACTGTGACAACGTTTACACCACTGTTCGTTCGTCGAAATGCAAAATGTAGCACCACAGCAATGAACACAGCGGATCCCGGGATCAGCAAATGTGCAGGTCTCCGTAGGCATCAGGGTTCTACCCTTTTGCGCGCCAGTCAGAAAACTTATAACAGAGGTGTATCAGTGACAGCCTGTTAATTGGCAATATTCTTAGCGCAATTGATGATATATGGTTCGTCACGCCGTGGCGAGACGATAAAACGTAATGTTCATACGCAGAACGCACAGGGAAATTATCCCAGCCGAATGAACAGATTTGCGCCTAACGACCTGGTCAACGTGAACTCGAATCCAGTCACGTGAAATTGATAGCAGAAATAACTGTTTACGGCTATTTTATTTTATTCTCTCAAAAACGTTGACTTTATATAAAATTACCAGAAAAATGTGTAGAAATTAACTGTCGTGGTATCTCTTTTTCAGGTGATTAGCGCATGGGAAATAAAATTCAATTTGGCACACCGGCAGTCCGGCGATAATTAGAAGACGTTGCGGTGTATGATTCTTCGGGTCAAGGGTCCATGATAGTTTGAAAAATATCTACACAATAAGTAATAGGAACAAAAATATGGGTGTACGCTGGAAGTGTAGAAAAATGTATGTGCAACATGATATCATTTACCACAACATGGTAATTGAAACCTTTTTTATATATCATACATCGTGCAATGATCATGAAGAAAAGTAAAAGGAAAGAAAGTATACGATTTATCGTAACATAAATATAATTTTAATCAAATTGATCCTACAATATGTAAATATAAATACAAATCGCAGTGCCTACAATATGTAAATATAAATATAAATCGCAATGAATGAAGCTGTTCACATAATTGTGATCGAATTGCACTTAAGGTAAGTTCGTTTGATCATTAAGTATATTTTGTAGAACTTTTGGTTGAGAGCATTTTATATTCTATCTTTGCGCGCTATTGTAGAATTCGACCGGTCTACAAATTAATTCACACACATACTTGTGAGTACATGTAAACCCAAGACATTTTTAGCATAGAAATGATTGAAAATGTATATGCATATTAGCCACTCAAATGTCACACGTCATTGTAGAAATTCAACCGGAAAGTACAATTTGAGCTACTGTATTTCTTTTCTGTCAAGTAAAAGAGGTGTCATGCAGTGAGCTCGTGTTATTAACACTTTGCCGGCCGCTGTCACGCTGACGTGACTTTTGCTCGCCAACAGTTATCGGCCGGGATCACGTACACGTGACACCGGCTTACCCGCGGCGACAATGTTTCCACTATGCTTCTATTTTAAGGACATAAAAATATGCATTGAAATCTATGTAACACTAATTTTAGTGCCATTTGAATAATATAACTAACCAAATAATAACCATACCCTATGTACGACGGGTAGCGTAAATATAGTACAGGTAACCCTCCTATAACACGGTAGTTAGGTTCCTAGAAAATGCCGTGTTGTGTGAAACCGTGTTGCATGAGACCCTGAGCTAGTACAAAAAGGGGGGTTACGTTCCAAAAACTTATTAAAAACAAATATTTTTTTTAATTCGACATAAACAACTTAATTTTTATTAAAAATATAAATTTATGTACAACACAAAGTAAACACAAAAATTTAATCTAACGCCACCACAATTTAATGAATTTATTGGTCGTCACTGCTCAGTATAATCAACCGAGAACGTTTTTTCGGTGGAACGATATTGCCTTCACTTTCAGAACTTTTTTCTCTATTTAAAGTTTTTGTATGTTTTCCCTCTTAAAAAAATCTGTAATCGAACTTTGCTTGCTGGTTCTAACTAGGTCATTGTAAATTTCGCGGTATGGAGCTAACCAGTTTTGCAGCTCCCTTTTGAATTTTCGACTTCTTTCCTGGAAGGGTCTGTATTCAAGAAAAATGACTCGAGATTTTCCACTAAGCATAGGCCTTCTTGTATTTTTTTAATGTTAAATTCTTAACTGCACAATCTTCATCAGAGCTGGGGTCCTCAAAATCGATTTGATTTGCATCTAGGGATGCCATTTCCATAAAATCCGCTTCGTCAACTTCTTCTTCCACTAATAAATCTTGAATGTCTTTGGTAGCCATATCCACAAAACCTTCGCCTCCGATTGATTTAGCGACTTCTAATATGACACCAATTTCATTTCCTGACGTTTCACGCATGTTTTCTGTTTCAACTGAAGAGGGCCATATCTTCTTCCAACACGCATTTAAGGTTGATGTTTTTATTTCCTTTAGCGACAAGGATATGTCCCCAATGTCCTACGGGGGACACAGGCCCCGATAAGAGGAACAACCGTGTTATAGGATGCCGTGTTGTAGGAGTGTTCCCGCAATTAACGAATCGTGTTATAGCGAAACCGTGTTATAAGATACCGTGTTATAGGAGGGTTACCTGTAGCTGTAAATAGGTAGCAGTAGAATCCACGCGAAATTCGCCGGCGGCAGCGTAAAGGCGATGCGAGAAATAAGCGGCCGGCAAAGTGTTAAGAAACGTCTGAAACAATAACGTCAATGCCTTCATTTCAGTTGAATTCGGAAGTAGCATTCGTTGCACATTGTAGTTCTTTACAATGGCATTTTTTTATATAAATTAGTAGCGTGGTCGCATTTCGTCGCATGGGAATAATTAAGAAACCGTGGAACTTAGCTTCACTTGCAAATGAGATCATCACGAACTTCCGCGATATTAAGTGAATGCAACAGTAAATATTTAATCTGAAAAAAGGCGCCTACTGTGTACGGCTGTGGAGTTGTTTGTTTACCGGCTTCCTACCGATAAAGAAGAACTGCATCTGGTGACATCTGTCAGTCGGTGCATCACACATTTTTATCAATGTACCGTCAGGATTGTACAAATTGACTAATTATTATGTGACACCATGAAATTGTAATCACTACAATTCCGTGGACCCAATATTCTATGGGAGATTATATGTCTAGAAAATGAAAATATTTTCAGTTTATAGTCATTTGATATCCGGGTCTAAAGTTCCATATATGCGTGAAAGCTTAATGCTGTTAAATGGATTAAGCAGTCTACCATCTTCTAAACAATTTATTTTATCAATGTACCCGTCAGGATTGTACAAATTAACTAATTATTATGTGACACCATGAAATTGTAATCACTACAATTCCGTAGACTCGATATTCTATGGGAGACTATATGTCTACAAAATGAAAATATTTTCAGTTTATAGTCATTTGATATCCGGGTCTAAAGTTCCATATATGCGTGAAAGCTTAATGCTCTTAAATGGATTCAGCAGTCTACCATATTATAAACAATTTATTTTATCAATGTACCCGTCAGGATTGTACAAATTGACTAATTATTATGTGACACCATGAAATTGTAATCACTACAATTCCGTGGACCCAATATTCTATGGGAGATTATATGTCTAGAAAATGAAAATATTTTCAGTTTATAGTCATTTGATATCCGGGTCTAAAGTTCCATATATGCGTGAAAGCTTAATGCTCTTAAATGGATTAAGCAGTCTACCATATTCTAAACAATTTATTTTATCAATGTACCGTCAGGATTGTACAAATTGCTAATTATTATGTGACACCATAAAATTGCAATCACTACAATTCCGTGGACCCGATATTCTATGGGAGACTATATCTCTAGAAAATGAAAATATTTTCAGTTTATAGTTATTTGATATCCGGGTCTAAAGTTCCATATATGCGCGAAAGCTTAATGCTCTTAAATGGATTAAGCAGTCTACCATCTTCTAAACAATTTATTTTATCAATGTACCCGTCAGGATCGTACAAATTGACTAATTATTATGAGACACCATGAAATTGTAACCACTACAATTCCATGGACCTGACATTCTATGGGAGACTATATGTCTAGAAAATGAAAATATTTTCAGTTTATAGTCATTTGATATCCAGGTCTAAAGTTCCATATATGCGCGAAAGCTTAATGCTGTTAAATGGATTAAGCAGTCTACCATCTTCTAAACAATTTATTTTATCAATGTATCGTCAGGATTGTACAAATTGACTAATTATTATGTGACACCATGAAATTGTAATCACTACAATTCCGTGGACCCGATATTCTATGGGAACCTACATGTCTAGAAAATGAAAATATTTTCAGTTTATAGTCATTTGATATCCGGGTCTAAAGTTCCATATATGCGTGAAAGCTTAATGCTGTTAAATGGATTAAGCAGTCTACCATCTTCTAAACAATTTATTTTATCAATGTACCGTCAGGATTGTACAAATTGACTAATTATTATGTGACACCATGAAATTGTAATCACTACAATTCCGTAGACTCGATATTCTATGGGAGACTATATGTCTAGAAAATGAAAATATTTTCAGTTTATAGTCATTTGATATGCGAGTCTAAAGTTCCATATATGCGCGAAAGCTTAATGCTCTTAAAAGGATTAAGCAGTCTACCATATTCTAAACAATTTATTTTATCAATGTACCCGTCAGGATTGTACAAATTGACTAATTATTATGTGACACCATGAAATTGCAATCACTACAATTCCGTGGACCCGATATTCTATGGGAGACTATATCTCTAGAAAATGAAAATATTTTCAGTTTATAGTCATTTGATATCCGGGTCTAAAGTTCCATATATGCGTGAAAGCTTAATTCTGTTAAATGGATTAAGCAGTCTACCATCTTCTAAACAATTTATTTTATCAATGTACCCGTCAGGATTGTACAAATTGACTAATTATTGTATTATGTGACACCATGAAATTGTAATCACTACAATTCCGTGGACCCGATATTCTATGGGAGACTATATGTCTAGAAAATGAAAATATTTTCAGTTTATAGTCATTTGATATCCGGGTCTAAAGTTCCATATATGCGTGAAAGCTTAATGCTCTTAAATGGATTAAGCAGTCTACCATATTCTAAACAATTTATTTTATCAATGTACCGTCAGGATTGTACAAATTGACTAATTATTATGAGACACCATGAAATTGTAACCACTACAATTCCGTGGACCCGATATTCTATGAGAGACTATATGTCTAGAAAATGAAAATATTTTCAGTTTATAGTCATTTGATATCCGGGTCTAAAGTTCCATATATGCGTGAAAGCTTAATGCTGTTAAATGGATTAAGCAGTCTACTATCTTTTAAATAATTTATTTTATTAATGTACCGTCAGGATTGTACAAATTGACTAATTATTATGTGACACCATGAAATTGTAATCACTACAATTTCGTGGACCCAATATTCTATGGGAGATTATATGTCTAGAAAATGAAAATATTTTCAGTTTATAGTCATTTGATATCCGGGTCTAAAGTTCCATATATGCACGAAAGCTTAATGCTCTTAAATGGATTAAGCAGTCTACCATCTTCTAAATAATTTATTTTATTGGTTTTTCCATTTTATTATCTCGCGGTGCCATAATATAATTGTGAAAAATGTCATGTCAGCCTGAGAATATTACAATTATGAAATTGTGTGTCCATTCAATTTTTCTTAATTCGACAAAAATATAACACGTTATACCGAACGTTGGAAAGAAGGGGTAGAAACGTGTTTGCATTCGTTTTTATCATATTACAACGTGTTATCATAATGACATATCAATGATCCCACCTATGGATTTAAAGCTGGAACGTATTGAGAACTGAGGTAATAGCATTATGGAAGAAAGGATACGCAATGAATCCCAACAACTACCACCAACGTCTGCTGAGGGTAGGCGTGTGGGTACTTCGGAAAATGCACAGAACGGCATAAAGGCAGGGCTGCAACCGCGATTAACATTTCCTCCGCTCTTTATTTGGCCGCCGTCCCTAAATCCGCAAACTTAACAAAAGCAACTGACGAAATCCACGTCCGAAGCATCAGTTGCAGTCTCGTCGATGACGTGCTGCGCCAGGAACGTCGCAGGAATCCCTGCACATTGGAAATATAACGGGGTCTGAGGTCGGTAAGTCCGTCACTGTGTTGCGAGTGCCCCGGACCTTGCACCTTTCCGTTTGGCAGCTTGTGTTGGCAGCAGTGCGTCGAGCCAGCAGTCAGTACACCGTGCAGCAAACAGTTGAGTTTGGCGAGGTCGCCTTTCGCCTTGACAGTGTTGGCACGCAGTGCGGTCGCGAGTGATTTTCCGCAGCGATCTTTCCGCGAGCGGTCGCGAAAAGCCGAAAAGCCTGTCCTCCCCGTTGAAAGCTGCTCTCCATACCCTCGGCCGCGCTCCTCCAAGTGTCATATTTGCGCGTGAACGCACTGGGCGTAACCAGTGTTCGAAACGGCTGAAAACGAGCGACGAGGCGCGTGTGACAGTGCACAGGCTTGCCATCGGAAAAGATATCTCGCCGTCTCACTCACGCCATTGGCATCTCGCGTACTCGCATATTGCCAGCTTTCTCTCTAGCTCTCTCGCGCGCTCTTTCTGTCGAAAGCGTCCCTCCCCCCGCAGCCCTCGGCCACTCATTTTTTCTCCCTCTTTAGGCTCCCCGTCCCCCGTCGCCGTCTTTCCCCGCGTCTCTTTCTTCGCGTCGTCGTCGCGCTGTCGTGTGTCTGTCTCCTCCCCCTCTTCCTCCTTTTCCTTCCCCTCCCCGCGATCTAACAACGTCGGTGTGTGCCGCGCGCGATATATACACGATATAAGCGAGAGAGATTGCTAAGAGCCCCACAGGCATGCTATTGCTGTGAGAGATCGTAACGCTAATTTTGCGATCGACGTCGAGGTGAGTCGCCATAATCACGTTACGACGGATTACTGGGTTTGATGCTGAGACCGTGTGTGCGTGATATATACATACATACGCATACATGGCTACATATGCATATATGTGTACATGTATGTGGGATCTCGAGAGTCACATTACGAATTAATCGGACACAGAAACTATATTACAATAACCAGAATATGAATCGCGATCTCGTCCTTTGACTAGCGATTTCTTTCCTTCACTTTTACGAGTCTACGAGCCAGGGCCAGTGGAGCCCATTCCCACATGTATATATATGTATATACGGCGGAAGCGAGAAGACGCTCCTCGGCAGATTGATTTTACCGCGAAAACGTATTGAAAGGCGATTGGAAAGGAAGCGAGAGCCGAGGTAATGGGAGAAAATGCAGGATGAGTCGTTAGAAGGCACGCGCGGGGGTGTGTCTGATTTCAGTGACACGGACAGACGCTGTCGTTAGTTTGTGTCCGCTCTTAGTTGTCCCTGGCACACCCATCGCGGGGCGGTCGCTGCCCGGTGCGTCAACGTGAACTCGCTGGAAAGCTGGAAAGGATAGGAGAGGAAGAGAGCGGCGCATCTCGCACAGCTTTCCTCCCGACCGTCGGCGATTTCGTTGTAAATTTTGCCTCGTGACTTTCACGCTGCGCTTCTTCTCTCTGTCAATTGTGCGCAATGCGCTTGGCTCCGCGAAAACGGGTTCACGACTCCCCTGGAATTCATTAGGGGATCTGGTTAATTGTATCAGATCTACGAGGAAATGCCGAGTATGCGTATATAAGTAGTTTACCCGCGGCGTGCTTCCACTTCTACTCCGCCTCCTCATTCTTCTTCCCTTCTTCCCTGCTGCTGTTCATCTTCTCGTTCCTCTCCTTCCTTCGTCTATAGTGCGAGGCATCGTCTCTTTGTAAACGCATCGGATTATGTGGGAAAGGAGCGCGAACGCTGAGTAAACGACGGAAACTTCATGGACGCACTTTGTTCTCGCTGCAATTTTCCTCAAGCCAGTGCAGTCAGTGTTAACTCGTTTTCGCTACGGAATGATGACCGTTGCGTCAAAGATTATCTCGTTTTTTCGGTGGAATATAATTAATAAACAGCCTTCGCGGCGGTATGCGATGTTTGCGTGAATGCATATGCATAATGTTCACGCATATAGATTTGACGTAACGTGTAAAAGCATATGCTCGCGGCGGGGTACTGCGAACTTGAAATTTGACAGGTTGTTGTCCGATGTTTCTGGTGTGGCGGATATTTTAATGCAACGCTAGTTTGCGGGGAAACGGAGAGCGCAATGAAAGATTAGAGTGCGCGTTGTTTTGCGAAGACAACCTTTGGGAAGCTCCGATCGGAGGTTCGCTGTGTTTGCGTCGTTGCGAGAAGCAGCGATGATGCGGTTTTTACGAATTTTGTTGCCCCTTCATTTATTCAACGACGATACAATTCATGTGTAAAGATTTTGTTACGCATCTCATTGTACATAAATACACTGTTTGTTTGAACACCGGTGCTGACGCACTTTTTCTTCTTTATTCTTCTCAGTTGCTCTTGCCTCAGATAATTGCTGTATGCACACTGTTACATTCTTCCCAACACTACGGTACACATCATGCAATTTGTCTTTATAGGTGATCTGTCAACATGAGCAGCAGATGACTGTTAGCTGAGCCACTGCTCGTTGAATCTTAATATGAGCGAAGTAGTAGCTGTAACAGTGCCTACTGGTGGATCGGTACGCCAGGAAAGCGTGGCACATATCAAAAGGCATAAATTAGCTAATTGCAATGTTCCTCTTGTACACGGCAGACCAAATCCGCCAATCACCACTCGCAATAGGCTGACCACGCATCAACGAAATCATAGTTTGGACTTTAGGTACAATGGCTAACATTTGTTCGTTTTTTTCTTTCACGAGTCTTGGCCACAATGTGTATAGCATGTTTCAAACGGAAATTAATTTCTTTCATGCTTTTACGCTCTTGCTTTGAACCAAGGTTTTTAAATGTATCAATCATGGCTTTTTTTGAGAATATGTTTATAATCACACAGCTTGTGTCGTACGACAGGACCTTCATTTGATTGACAGTGGAAATCTTCTTTGGCAGTTGCGAACATTTCTCTAATTAATCGTAATAATAATTGTATGTATCATAGGTCAATGGGTATCCTATTGCCACCGGTGCCTCAAGCAACTGCAACTACATTAACGCTACATCATAGAAACAGGAGTTTGGATTCTGCCCTACAACGAATTCCAGAAGTGGATGTAACTCCAAGTCCAGAATGTGAAACCAATCCTATTCCGGTGACTAAATCGGCTGCACCGGCATGCAAGGGACGCGTTCAAGAACGTGAGGATCTTGCCAGTCTTGGATCAGATGATTCAGGGATCCTGTGTGGATCAGATAGCGGTTCCAGTGACACAACAAACGTGGCCACGAGAGAATCTAGTGTGGATCATCTCCACAGTCGTGAAAGCCTTGACTCATCTCTGTCCCAAGCCGGTGATATGGATAGTGTGGACGTGGTAGATGGAGAGGAAAGTAATGTCCCTTCTGTGTCGGTGTCAGTGGTACCAGCAGAACTACCGATATGTAGTGATTCCCCATCGAAGGAGGACAATGACTGCAGTGAGCCCCCTAACTCAGAAAACAGTGATCCTGCTCCCCAGACAATGTCCAATAGTGTTTGCATGCAAAAGCAAGTTCACAGTCACGAATTTTCGTGTAAAGAACCACGTGCATCCGACAATGTGCGCGATTATCAAAGTTCTTTGGAGGTAGCTGCAGTACAGAGAGAATTAGCAGGAGCAGCTATGACTCTCTGCTGCGGAACTGGTCAACCTGAATCAGAGATTGGTCCCAAGAAACAACCAGATGTTAGGAGGCAAGAGACAATGCAACCAAAGCCATCCGAAGGTTGTTTACTCAGGTTATTTGAGAGTCAGATATTTGATATGTCCATGGCAATATCCTATCTCTTTAATTCCAAAGAACCTGGAGTACAGAGCTATCTGGGTAAGCAGAAAGGCACTTTCAACAAGCACATTCCAATCTTTTTGTAACACAGGAAAACTGAAAATCACTCATATGACTTACAGGTAACAAAATGTTCAGTTTCCCAAGCAATGAAGTGGACTTCTATTTGCCACAGCTGGTTTTAATGTACATACAACTTCATGATGTAACTGAAGTTCTTTATCCATATCTTGTCCATAGGTATGCAAGTTTCAAATAATTGATCCCAGTTGTTTAATTTCTTACAAGTGTTACCATATCTTGCTCGTGTGCTGTAATCAAGCAGCATTGAAACAGTATCTGCAGTTTACACTCACAATTCAACACATTTCTCATCTATCCAACAGATGTAGGCAGTCAGCAGATTTCTCTTTAAAATGTGCCTGGCTATTGGATGCATATAGCTCTGACGCCCATTTGCCATCCAAGAAGAAGTCTCATGGGACCAAATTAAAAAATCTTATTTTATCAGATGAACTCAGGTAAGTTGCAGTCGCGCCATATTAGCCGGAAGTCACATTGAAAATATATCGCTCAGAAAAAAGTTCATCCATATTCATGAAGGGTATTCTTACATCTTTAAAACAACTTATATGAAACCAATAAAATGTTTAGGCCAAAAGGAACCGAGACACGAAAACAACGGATTACCGGGTTGCATGTTCCTGCATCGCCGCCACTACCTTCAATACAAAATATCACATCACTTAATAAAAAGACTCACCAAAGATCTCAGTCCGATGCAACTGGGCTATTTCAAACTCTACGTCGTAGTCATTCCGGTATGTACCAGATGTTATTACCAGTGCATATTTGCAGAGTAAATAGAGAGCTGTAAATGCAGTCTCTAACGTTGTTCACTCTGCATTGCAGGTACAATAAATAAAGTAAGTCTTGGGGACCTGAGCTCTGGTCGAGCATTTGATAATGGCTGTACCTGTTTCAATTCCTGCCAAGGTGTGGTGAACGACTTACGAGGACAAAAAACTGACTGCTTCTGTAACGTAAGTATACAATATTAAATATCACTATTTAATGATATATGAAGAACAATATAATTATGTTCTTGCAGGCACCTCGCCTAGCTCCAGAACTCGAATTTATCCAAGCATTGATTTCAATTGGTAAATTGCTTGGGACTATTCCAACAAAGGAAAGTAAAACTGTTCAATTAGTAGCAGAGCTCAACACTCTTAATTTGAATCTCCCTGCGAGGGTGTGGCTTCCAATACATAGCACGGTGCCACATCATATTGTACGAGTTCCACCGCAGTATGCTGCTGTACTTAACAGCAAAGACAAGGTACATAAATTATCTCCATTCATTAATATATATTCAACATCAATTACGAGTACTAAGACACACGTTCTCTTTCATTTTAGGCACCATATATAATATATGTCGAGGTACTGGAGGTAGAAGACATATACACGTCTCCCGTACCAACAAAAATAATGGGGAGTTCGTTAAGGCATACAAAATCAGAAGAGAACTTAACTGCCGGTGAACAATCTGCTGTAATCGAATCACCGAGCACATCGTCGTCCGATGCGTCACAAAGTGCGTCGACTCTGAGACAGATGAAGAATGTATCACCATATTCTGTAAGAAATACAGAAATTGCATTCAGCTTTCCCGATGATGATCCTAATGATTGCTGGAGCCAAGAAGACGACGAAATTACACAGCAGGTATTGTTAAATGCATTTGATATTAACCCTTTTCGGACGTATTAACCCTTAGCGCTCCGGCACATTTTCGCGGCGGAACGAGTGAAACGGAGTTTTATTTTAAGTGAGAAGAATTACACGTGCTATAAAAAAGGTCAAAAAATGCTTTAATCATAACAGTGCAGAGACTGATCACGTTTTAACTACAGTTATCAATTGCCAAAGCCGACGATACCGCAGCATTTTAAGCGCAATCATGTTAAAAACATTCGGCTCCGCAGCAGAGCCTACGGAGCGCTAAGGGTTAAAGTTGGTCATGGGTGTCGTACCGGTCAGAATTAATTTCCGTTGAAAAAGCAGTGATACATAACATGCAAGATTATGAAAAATAAACAAGATTTATTAATTCTTTCGACAACTTTAGTTATATGTATGCTCATACAATAATATGTTTTAATGTCACGTTTTCATGTAAAGATTATATTTTATAGTTCTCCATTGTGTGTTATTTTTCAAAACAGTAAACTTCTACCGGTAACTTTCTTTTGGCCATATTGGAATATTATTTTGAAATATTTTAAGAAGCGGGAATGACTAATTACAGTTAAATACAATTTGGAAAATATATGGAATTTTACGAAGTACCTTCGAACTGTATCCATACCTTTACGCACAAGAGGCCACTGGCTCGCCTCGGCGTCTTGCACGACGAGCCAGAGGTAACAGCTATTGTTCGCAGTGGATTTCGTTATCTCCACTTGATAAAAACACCGCATAACTTCGTCAATAGGTCCATTAGATATTTATGATTGTGCAGGTAAATTGTAAATTGATACATGGATGAATACAGTATAAAATTAGTATGGTTTCTTGTTGTGGTGGCTGAGAGCAGACATACGACCGGGACGGTAAAAAGGCTTTGGTGGCTGAGAGTAGACATACGACCGCAAAGGGTTAATGTCATAGTACTAGAGTAATAACTATTGAATACTTTGTGCCTATCTTATGCGGTAATTGAGTTTCTTTCTATGCAGTATTTGCAGCTTCGGAAACCGAGAGATAGAGACACAATATCACAGTTAAGTCAAGAATCATCCGATAGTCGAGAACCTATTTTTATACCTGGTGACATTAAAAGACGATTAAGTGAAATGGCTGCCACGCCAAGTGCAACGTTTAACCACGATCCAGAAGATCCGTCAGCTGCTGTGCTCAAGGAACCATGGGAACTAAAGCAAAGACGTATAAGAGCTTCCAGCCCATATGGTCATTTGACGTCTTGGAGACTTCTTGCCGTCATCGTGAAATGCGGAGACGATCTGCGACAGGAACTTCTGGCATCGCAATTACTGGAGATGCTGCAAAAAATTTGGCAGGAAGAGCATGTCCCTCTCTGGGTGCGACCATACAAGTATGATTCACAGAGCTATTTTTAACTTATCTGTACTGGTGTGCGTCCAGGATGTACGAAATATCACTAAACGTTATCTTACAGGATTTTGTGTCTGTCCAACGATAGCGGACTAATTGAGCCCATTTTGAATACCGTATCCCTCCATCAAGTGAAGAAACATTGCCAATTGACTCTGCTGCAATACTTCGAACGGGAGTTTGGTTCACCTACTTCCGAGGCGTTTGCCGTTGCACAGAAAAATTTCGTTCAGAGCTGCGCCGCTTATTGTCTCGTTTGCTATTTGATTCAAGTGAAAGACCGACACAACGGAAACATATTGTTGCACAGTGACGGTCACCTCATTCATATAGACTTCGGATTTATTCTGTCGACATCGCCGCGGAATTTGGGTTTTGAAACTAGTCCTTTCAAACTCACTCCCGAATTTGTTGAAGTGATGGGCGGTAGTCAATCGAAGATGTTTCAAGAATTCAAGACACTCATTCTTCAAGGGCTCATAGCTGCACGGAAACATATGGAGAAAATTGTTAATCTGGTTGAAATCATGTTATCCGGTAAGTTCTTTAATTTACTTCTTGACTACTGACTAACGCTACTAAGAAGGCGCATGCAAATTTGGCGTAATGTGAATTATTCGCTTCCTAAATTCTCTGGTATTCAAACATACTACGCACGATGATCATATGAAATATGAGTACATGAGTGTCAATTCATCAAGTATTACCCTTAATGCCATTCCATTGTACAGATCTCATAAAAGTCCCTTATCAGGCAAAAAATCGCTTCTAACAACTCAAATAAGTCACACAGTAATCCTCTTTTTAGTAGTAGTTTTGTCGATCAAATCAACTGTTAGAAACTCTAATGATAATCTTAACACGTTTACTTCAACATAAACTAATCGTTTCTTCTGATGTTAATAAAAAGGTTATATTGGGCAAATACTAAAGAACCAACTACTTTATTTATCTGCACTACTACAGTGGCTGACGTCAAATGATTATTGCTGCAAAGACATGGCATCGTATCTATTACGTGAGTTCAAAAGGGAAGCGGTTTTGCAAAACTTGAAATTGTTTAAAAATACTGATTTTTAGAGTAATCGAAAAAAGTAATCAAATTATCTTGTAACCGCATGTATGGTTTTCCGTAGTTCTAGTATGTTACAATCATTTTTATTGCATTATATAATGAAACTACTGACAACCTGAGGATAGCACCGAGATGTTGCTGATTTTTCCGACACAAGTGAAGGCATCTGTTAATGAAACATGTTTTATGGATTATGGTAGGATAGGGTGTATCTCCTGTAAAGTGCATTCAAGATATACGGTCGTGTTTTCCTATTTTTTCAATGATACATTATTCACTCATGTACTCGTTTACAATCAATTTATCGGTATTCATGTACCAGGCTGGTCTCAGGTACTGTTTCTTATTTATAAATGTGTCCGTAAATAATATAATAATAACTACGACGATTCTTCTAATTTTCATAGGGTCTCAGCTTCCTTGTTTCCGAAGTGGTGGAGCAGCGACTGTGCAAGGACTCAAAAATCGTTTTCACCTTACTCTGACAGAAGACCAGTTGCGTCGACACGTCGAAGATTTAGTAGAAGGCAGCATCCACTCATGGTCCACGAAACTGTACGATCGTTATCAGTACTTTGCAAATGGCACCCTCTAATATCAAAACCAATTTCAAATATGATACTTCTTTGTCAGCGCGATATGATGACTGTTATTCCTCTGACGGCACAGTTTTTTTCTGTAACCAGCTTGCGGTTAAGATGAGTTTTCATTTTACGGCTTCGAGCTTTCTTTCCGTCTGATGCACGTCGTTACTAGATGGAGTTTTCTGTCAGGGAAGAATCAACGTGTTGAGCTTGTACTCTGTCCACACAAATTCCAACGAACATCCTATTGAATACATGACAATGTAATTTCAGTCATCATTGCTTTCTATACTAGTCGGTGTGTTCTTTTTCCGCGCTTGTGAAAAATAATGTGAGCTTTGCCGTCTGAAGGATACGTACCGATAAGGATATGACTTGTAAAAACGACAAACAATATGATTTTCCTCAAACAGATTTTGCAAACACTTTCAGCATTCCATGGGCACAAATTACTTTGACCGGGTCGATCGTTTGTTCCATGATCAGGAGTATGGGGGAGTTTTTTTCTAAAAATGCAGATTACTCAAAGTGTAACCGAGGCATTGAATAAGGGCCAATTTAATTTATTCGCAAAACTATTCCTTGCTCGGTCGCCGAGGAATATATACGAATAGATGGGAAGTATCTGAAGAAATTACAGCTACTTTAAATAAAGAATACTTTGCATATATCATGGGAAAGATATACTGTTGCGCGCAAGCAATGACAATGCATTTAATAAGAATGTTTAATGTAAACGCGATAGGAAATTAAACGAGTTATATGATGATTAGTTAGAGAGAAAAGTTAATTTATGAAAAGTGAGCTACGTTGAAAATTGAAGAATGTTTATCCCCGTTTGAAGAGCGTATAAGACGAAACACGGAATGATTTATCAAGTTTCTAATGTCAGTTTTCCAATTCGTTTTGTGTGTGAAAGTAACTGTTTATGTATGCCTTAATTGACAATTGCTAGTTAGCTATCCTCAATGCAGACTTTGTGACATTGACTGAATGTTAGGCTACAACAATGTCGTGTAGTCTATAACAGCGTAATTTTTTAAAGGTGCCTTAATTTATAGAGAAGGTGGATATGATCAAATCTAAAAAAACAGTGAACTGAATGTATGGTGATCTATCGAAACTATTCTGTTGTGAATGGGACTATCTGTAATTTGTACATAAATAAATTACGTGGACTTCTTTCCGATCGTAGCTAGATTTCGGCAATAAATAATTCTACCATAATGGCGGGAAATATTGAATTATTAACTTAAGGATCGTACTTGCTTGTTGAGAGTACGTCAATTCCATGAAAGAAAAGGGCTCAGATTAATTACAAGGACAAAAATACTCAAAATATTTCCTACTTTATAGATTACAGCTACTACTAATATATTTAATTGTAACGATCTAGTAAGGATAAATATTTATAGGAAAACTTAAGATTCACATTTGAAAGTTTTTACATGTTCTTATTACATACATTCACAGTTGTATTGCCAAACGTCTTAGCTATGTCGAGATAATTATTTAATAATAGTATTCCTACGTTACATACATTGAGTAAGTAAATTATAAACAAAGATGATATTGTATATAAAATGAAACATTCAAGTCACACTTATCAATTAGGAATACTCGAGGATGGTTGTTTGAAAAAAAATCAAAGTCACAATGGGCCAACCCACATTACGAAAGACCTATGCCCTCTGACTTCAAAGTGTCTTATCTCTCTCTCTCTCTCTCTCTCCCCCTTTCTCTTTCTCCTGCTACCCCTACCTCTCCTCTCTTTCTTTCTTCTTTCCATCTTAGCAGTCTCATTATATGCAGGCAGACCAGAGATAGTTTTCTTATATAGTCGACTATGCAACTGTTCGATGTCGAGAATTTTGCTCATCTCGATAGTTCAACTCTCATGACGTTCGCCTAAAGAACGTGATTTTTCCGCGTATTCGATAATAGCAGTATCGGTAGAATCATGGAATTTACATCTTTCACCATAAGTGATTCCTTTCATAGATTAGTTCGATACATTTCTGGTCTGCCGTGTACTCTGAATTCATTATGATCTATTGATAATACCAATTATCGAATAAATATGGATGCAATGACATGTATTTGTTAATCCGACAACCTAATTTTTTTAGTAATATCCTATGTGCACTGCGGAAGGATTCTATTTGAAATTCGATTAAATTTCTGTTCATTGGCAAAGTAGAGAAGCAGAAGCGGTACGGTGGAAAGTAACGTAAGCATTCCTGCTGTTTTATTACTTGTACATTGAGTTCGTATAAGGTAGATCGTTTAATTGACTTACGGCACTATGTAAACAACTGATACTATAAATACAATATCTGAATGTCAGTCATGAGAAATCGGGAAGTAGGGACCGTACATGCCTTCATAACCATGAGCGGTTGCACGTTACTGGACAAAGGAGAAAGCGCAAGTATTATAAATATCACAATTAAGTCGGTTACAGAGATCAATAGAGACGAATTATATTCTAGAGAGCTGCTGTAATAAATTAGATGGCAAGATCGCTTCCAGTTTATCTAAGATATAGTAAAATGGATGGGAGAACCATACGAGAATCGCTCGCGCAACGACCCCCATCGTGTCGGGGTATTGATGGGTTAGGAGGGCTAAGAGTGCCGTAAAGGAGCACAGGCCTGCTGTAAATAAAATGAAGAATGGCAACTCTTTCTTAGGATAAACGCTAACGTCATGGAACGACGGTAGAAGTTCGCGGTCAGCACACTCCGTACACGTCGGGTACGGATAGAATAAATGGCCCCTTTCCAGAGGATACGGTAACATCCTGAATGTACCTTCCCACGTGCAGTGTAACAAGTTCAGGGCTCCCTCCATTTGCTTCCAATGCGCCAGGTGAAAGAATGCATAGGCTATGGCCTCGGAGTCGCCCCTCTTCAGTACATGCTCGGGCGGCAAAATTAGAGGCTTCATCTCCAGCAAATACTTCGGTACGTGTGGATTGAACTCCACCGCTCTGTGAATGGCTTCGACCGCCGACATCTCAGCGGTAGTGAGTCCTCTTTTGCTTGCGATGTCTGGCGAGAATTTGTCCGCGACTAATCTGGCTTTTAACAAAGCCGCTGTGTAACAAATCGTTGCCGATTTTGGGAGACTTATGTCGTCGTATTTTGCTAATACAGCCTGAACGTCGGCGTATGCCTGCATTTCTAACAGGGCCTCGATTAGATTTTCGTGAATGTTTAAGACATTCATGATCGGTGGCACCTCTTTTGTCAGGTCTCTGAACATTTTCACTGCTTCTTTCAATTTTCCGAGCTTTCTAGCGCACATCGCTAGTCTTCTCTTAATGTATATGAGGACATTCGTATCCCTTCTATGTATTGCTTCTGCTATAGATCCTTGATGTTGTATGTTCTGTGACTTTCTGTAATTGTGTTCAGCTACCTTTAAAGCTTGTTTCAAGATCTTTTCTGCTTCTACTATGGTAGTAGCTTCTTCTTCTGCAAGTAAGATGTAAGCAGGTGCACAGTCAGGATTATGGTCAAGAGCACTGTGTGCAGCTTTTATTCTTACCACTGGATTACGCTCTCTCCAGGCTGTTTGCATAATCTCGTATTCTGCTTTGCCTATTAAAAGCGATTGATTAGTACGTAACATTACAAAAGGTACATAAACATCTATATTGTCACAGTCGCATCTTGGCTGCGACTATGCGCAAGATACATGTCCGTTACCTGTATCTCCTTCGCAGGTAAAGAAAGTCTGATGATCTTGCGCAGATAAATTCATATCGTAATACGTTAGCGGTTCTTTATTTGTCGCCCAGTAAAATCTTTGATACTCTGCACCCCTAAACAGGTTTATCGGATTCCGCCAAACCTTACATTCTGGAACGCTCTGTTGATTGGTATTCGTACCATTCAGTCCAGAACTGTTTCCATCTGACCCGTTGTCACCACCGCCGATCCACGGTGAAATGTGATTCAATGACACTTGCTCGATGAAAGACGTTCCATACTTTCTAAAGTACCACCATTCGAATATGAGTATCAAACCGGAAATTAGGGAAGACGTTCCAGTGAGTGCCACATAAAACTTAGGGGTTAGAGTGCTGAGGAACATCGTAGAGTCCCACATGCTTGTAAATAATAGGGCCATTTATATTCTTTCGTTATTGGGATGCTCACTCTGATTCTCGGTAAAAGCAATATCGGACGTCGATGTCGGCGAACGGGACGCCAATTGTTCAACAGCGAAGCACCATATAATTGTCAGTTTTCCTGTCGGGGTTCCAAATTCTACGTAAAAATTGACAGTCTCTTTCTTTCTCTCTCTACCTCTCTTACCGCTTGCGGAATTAATAAAATACAATTAACCACAGTTATCTGTGCATGCTGTCACGGCCCGACCACTGGTATGTAAATATTGTTATTCGAGCCATTAACGCTATGTCATAACAGAGCCGTGTTTCAATCGTGTGCCTAACCAATATCAGGCACGAACCGAAACTACACATATACGCCGATCATCTGCTGATCCCTGTGAATGTGCAAGCGGATAACGCCGGTGCTGTCGGGATCCTTTCACGAATTTTCGCAAGTGTCAATTCGGACATTAAGAAGCAATTCTGCAGATGAACAAGCTGCTTACATGTTTCTCATCGGAAGACGATGTGTTTAGCGCCATCTTCTGTAGAACTTGCTGTCGAGGAACCAATAGGTAACCCTACTTAAATGGTAACACATGAAAACGATTGACATAAACTAGTCGTAAAATTCAAACGCAGAAATGGTAAGTAGAAAATTTGTTTTATTGTACATAATTTAACAATTAAATTATCCCCTTCATAGATTTTAACAGTGCTTCGTTGTTCGCTGGTTGGTCGAAAAAATTTGAGTGTGCAGAATCGTTTACAAGTCGATTAGCTTCAGCTGCAACGGTGACGAGATGGTGTTGATGAAGCGGTTTTCAAATTCTAAAGGCTCGTGATGCCACTCAAGTTTGAAGTTGCGCAAAGTCTAAAAAGAAATCGGGACAAATGTTAGATTGTATTCTATGAAGGTGCAGTACGATATTTGATTGGAACTGGATGTACTCTCAGCATCAAGGTTTCCATCTCCAGCTCTGCGAATCTCCTTCCTAAACATGTGCGAGCTCCAAAACCGAAAGGCATGTAGGAGAATGGATGTGCGTATTTCGCCGATGGATGTTCCTCGCTACCAGTTAGTTCTCGCAACCATCTTTCCGGTATAAATTTCTCTGGGTTCGGAAATTGCGTGGGCAGTTGCGAAATTATAGCGTGACACGCTATTACGTCAGTCTGTAAAAACACTTTGATCTAAGTTTTCTTTAACGCTTTGACTGCCGCGATGGTCCTGCACCTGCACATTATTTACATTTTGCGTAATTCAATCTAACGCTGTAGTATTTTATAGCATGGCCGTTCTATAATAATACGGCAAAATACTACACAATATGATTGAATTGTGCAAAATGAAAATAATGCGAATAATCGGAGACCAAAGAATTTAATCACTATTTAATATTAACATTTTGAATGCCGTGATGGTCACCGCTGACCGGAGCAAGGGATTTTACTGAAAATTCAAAATATTCGCAATGGATAGCAATAATTATTTTATAAATGCAGTTATTGTTAGAATAGTGATGCGATCCTTTGGTCTCCAATACCTGCACATTATTTACATTTTGCGTAATTTAGTCTAACGCTGTAGTATTTCATAGCATGGCCGTTCTAATACGGCAAAATACTACAGAATATGATTGAATTGTGCAAAATGAAAATAATGCGAATAATCGAAGACCAAAGAATTTAATCACTATTTAATATTAACATTTTGAATGCCGTGATGGTCACCGCTGACCGGCGCAAGACATTTTACTGAAAATTCAAAATATTCACAATGGATAGCAAGAATTATTTTATAAATGCAGTTATTGTTAGAATAGTGATGCGATCCTTTGGTCTCCAATACCTGCACATTATTTACATTTTGCGTAATTTAGTCAAACGCTGTAGTATTTCATAGCATCGCCGTTCTAATACGGCAAAATACTACAGAATATGATTGAATTGTGCAAAATGAAAATAATGCGAATAATCGGAGACCAAAGAATTTAATCACTATTTAATATTAACATTTTGAATGCCGTGATGGTCACCGCTGACCGGAGCAAGAGATTTTACTGAAAATCGAAAATATTCGCAATGGATAGCAAGAATTATTTTATAAATGCAGTTATTGTTAGAATAGTGCTGCGATCCTTTGGTCTCCAACACCTGCACATTATTTACATTTTGCGTAATTTAGTCAAACGCTGCAATATTTCGTAGCATCGCTGTTCTAATACGGCAAAATACTACAGAATATGATTGAATTGTGCAAAATGAAAATAATGCGAATAATCGGAGACCAAAGAATTTAATCACTATTTAATATTAACATTTTGAACGCCGTGATGGTCACCGCTGACCGGAGCAAGGGATTTTACTGAAAATTCAAAATATTCGCAATGGATAGCAAGAATTATTTTATAAATGCAGTTATTGTTAGAATAGTGATGCGATCCTTTCGTCTCCAATACCTGCACATTATTTACATTTTGCGTAATTTAGTCAAACGCTGCAATATTTCGTAGCATCGCTGTTCTAATACGGCAAAATACTACAGAATATGATTGAATTGTGCAAAATGAAAATAATGCGAATAATCGGAGACCAAAGAATTTAATCACTATTTAATATTAACATTTTGAATGCCGTGATGGTCACCGCTGACCGGCGCAAGACATTTTACTGAAAATTCAAAATATTCACAATGGATAGCAAGAATTATTTTATAAATGCAGTTATTGTTAGAATAGTGCTGCGATCCTTTGGTCTCCAACACCTGCACATTATTTACATTTTGCGTAATTTAGTCAAACGCTGCAATATTTCGTAGCATCGCTGTTCTGATAGAGCAAAATACGCATGGCTGTCAACGTGTTAACCCATATATATTGTGCCAACATTTTTCTTTAACACGTTGACTGCCGTGCGTATTTTGCTGTATTAGAACGGCGATTCTATGAAATACTACAGCGTTTGACTGAATTATGCAAAATGTAAATAATGTGCGGATTTTGGAGACCAAAGGATCGCATCAATATTCTGACAAAACTGCATTTATAAAATAATTATTGCTATCTATTCCGAATATTTTGGATCTTCAGTAAAACCTCTTGCGTCGGTCACCGGTGACCATCACGGTAGTCAAAGTGTTGACTCATGTATTGTGTCGAAATTGCAAGGATTTTTTTTTGTTATGCCAAGACTGCGGAGAGCGTTTAACGCATATATATTTGTCACATTTTTCTTTAAATTTGCTCTATTTGTGTATTAAAACGGGATGCTACGATAAAATTGACTTTTAAATAAAATTTTATGATCATTTCTTTAAATAACTTTTTAAACAATTTTTTTCGGTAATATCTAAAATGCATCGCATCAATATTCATAAACATACAAATTTATTTTTTATAAAATAATTATTGATAATTATTAAAATTCCGAATATTTTTTTTTGTAATAATACGTAAAATACTTCGGTAATTATACAATTCCTGAAAGTTTCACAAAAATCGCTTCATAAGTAACAAAGTTATGATTTTCTGTAACGTACAAGTTTCCCAAAAATGTGCGGTTTCAGGCGTATTTCTTACAAATTTCTTAGAGGTCCTTAAAGTATTAATTTGCTCCATTTGTAAAAAGGGAATTCGCGCGCTTTTCATAGCAGACCACTCGTGTAAAGGATCGTTAAAAATGATTTGTGTTGATTTGACTGAATTATAAGTGCTTTTTACAAATTTTGTCAATAAAATGAGTTAAAACAAACTGAAATAAATGGTATTTTTAAACATTTTTGTTGTTGCAATGTAATATAAATGAGCTTATTGTATGAAAAGCGTTTTCCATTTTTTCCCATACACGCGCAATTAGTACCGCAGTTTTGGCATATTTTCGAAAAAATCCGTCAGCAGCCAAACGGTTGTTTATTTTTCAAAATTCTATTTCAACCGTATGACGCCAGTTTGAAAATACACCTCGTAAAGAATAAGAAAGAATATCTCCAGATTAAATTAGAATTAGCGCCAACTGGCAATAATATTATATACATTTAAAAATATTAGCTAACGATCTAACATGCATTTGTATGTTGATTTACACCCTAAAGCATGCCGTGAAGGCTTTGCACGTTTTATGCGTCGCAGATAAAAAAAGCCGTGTTCATTGAAACTTACCCCTTCGGGTACCTTATAGTTGCCAATAACGACATCGTTTTGCATCGTTCTCAGACTGCCAATGGCAATGGGAGACATTCTGAGAGTTTCCTTGATACATGCTTTCAAATATGGTATCTGATTAAGAGTGTCGATAGTGACAGGCGCTGTTTTGCTTGGCAGCGCCTGACAAACCTCCTTCCGTAATCTGTCTTGTGCTTTTTGATTGCAGGCGAGATGGTAAAACATTGCACCAGACGCGTTGCTGGTCTAAAGTGGAAAAATGCCATAGACGTTAACAGCGAATATGCAATTTTATTTTCCTCAATTCTCCTCGTGTGGGTTACGCGCTTCAAACAGCTTAAGTTCAACGTGTCTAATGTCACAATTGTCGTTTCGTAATTCGCGATCTCGAGCTCGAATGACTCGAAAGTACGATCGAAAGCATTAAATGTCAACCATTACAAATGATAAGTAGGCAAATTAGGCTGGGCGTTCATGGACTTTCTACAAATATATGTTAACACTTTAAGGACCGGTCACGAGTTTTCTCGTATTTCGTGTCCTAACTGTTACGGATCGCTCACGAGTTTTCTCATGTTTTCTACACGCTGTCTTTAGATGTCATTTACGTTGATACATTGTACCTATTTTGTCTATTTACATATTTACATCAATATACAATGGGAAACAAAGCGAATCACGATACATATGTGCCCATAATTATGAAAGTGGTCTAAGTCAAAATTAAAAAAAAATGAGTTTATCAGTTATTTCATACCACATTATTTTTAACTAAATTTATTCAATGTAATTTTTACGAAATTGTCAAAAATGAACCATTAGATAGTGGTTGTAATTTCAATATTATATGGAATTCATTTAGTTTTAATTATGAAAGTGGTCTAAGTCAAAAATTTAAATAAATTATATAAACAACTTGAAAATGGCACGTGGCCTTCTTTGACGCGTTTCTGAACTACATAATAAAATAAATGACAATCAAATTTTAATAATAACGACAACTTCATTCCGGTTTATAATCAATAACAAGAAGAGTAAAAAATACCGCGGGTGAATCTGTCTCTTGGCTACAAATTCAATGGATGAGATTCTTGAAAAATGAACCTTATAAAATGTTCTATAAAACATCTTTAGATGATTCTAAATTTCACGTTTTGGATCTTTCACCTAAAAAAGGAAGACCAAAAATATACGGAAATATTAAATTACTTCCATTATACACCACCATTAGACCAGTATCGGAAGAAAAACATAAAGATATTATGAGTTTACTACCGTACATCCCTCCAGTTTTTCAGGAACATTTTAAGAATCTTAAATACTCGAAATAATGATAAAAATGGATTACTGTTTAAAAATAATTAATAAATGTAATAAATGTTCACGAATTATTTCAATCAAATTATTGTTTCAAATAAAACTCAAAGTTCTTTATTGCTTTAAGTCATATATAGGACATTCAGTTAATTTTGAAAATGGTCTAAGTCAATTCAATCTTTAAAAATAATATTATCGTATAAAATTCACACAAAATTTCATATTCATAGTAAATTCCCATTAATTAAGACTAATAAAATTATAAATTAAAATGTCGCATAATGTAAAAATATTTTTTAATTTATTCAAATGCAATTCATTAAATATCTCGAAACAAGAAATATATGACTTAGACCACTTTCATAATTATGGGCACATATGCAAATTTTGTATGGTTCCTCTGCATAGAGGAAAGTGCTTCACGCAATATTATACTTTAAAAAACGACTAGAAACTCTGATAAAATTGACTTTTCAATCAAATTTTCTGATAAATTCTTTAAATAATTTTTTAACCACTTGCGCTACGATTTAATTTTCGGCTGCCGCGCTCTACAATATAACATGCCGGCTCAAAAGATTTTACTATAAATGCAAAAAATTCGCCATAAAGCCTAGTAGCAGCTATTGATGTAGTAGCAGCGTCTATGTAAAAGACACGTCGTTTTTGCTTCTGCGACAAATGCCTATCGACGTGGTATACATGTCGCTGGCGGCTTTGGAATAAAAGCATCTCGACGTGCGTGGCACGTCTTTATAGCGCAAGTGGTTAAACATTTTTTTTAAACAATACCTAAAATGCATTCTAGTTTCCAGTTTCTATACATTTCACATAAATTTATTTTTTAAGTAAAAAAGTTATGATAATGATTAAAAAACATAATTTTTTAATAATACCTAAAATACTTCCAGTTATACAATTTCTAAAAGTTTCACAAAAATTGCTTGATAAATAACAAAATTATGATTTTTTGTAACGTACAAGTTTCGAAAAAACGTGCGGTCCGAGGCGAATTTCTTACAGATTTCTTAGCGGTCCTTAAAGTGTTAATGTGTCTTATACTTAGTGTCGCATGAATGCATCAAATGCTACCGATGCGAGTGAATGTACGGAATTGCGAATATTTCGCGTTTATTCGATTTAAACGCTCATTTGAATACTCACCGTATCGACTCCGGCTGTTAACATATCGAGAGCCATCACGCGTGCTGTTTGTTCGTCGATTTGCAAGAGTTTCTCTAAAACACTTCGTTCGCGATAGTTGCTCTTTTCTTTAGAATTAATGTTGGCTTTAGCCTGATTGATATGTTTCATCGATATCCTAAAATCGTTGAAAACGTGTGATCAGCGGCATTAATTTGATCCACAGTGCACGCCATTAATGTACTTTTATCGTAGGACATGCCCAATGCTTCTTTCTGACATCTTACTTTCACTGATTGAGCAGAAGCGTGCTTAAGCGTTTAATGAAAAATATACTTTTTAATTTAGCATAATATTTACTCGTTAAGCGTATCGAGAACCTTGAACATTTTCTTCAAATCGGGTGTATTGTACACTTTCCACATAGACGGGAGGATCTCCAAACGATACATTAGATTGAACATTTCACGAACGCAATTGATCATCTTCTGCGGATCTGAATTTGCTGGCAAATTTGGCTCCAAACATCCTAAACGAGTGTCCAACGCAATCGAGCATATCGCTGCACGGTAAATATCGAGCAAATGTCAATTACTAGAACGTTGCGGGCCTACAAAATTATAGTAAAAATGTAATTGCCCGGGTACTTACACTCGAGCGCCCATTTGCTTAGCTCGTTATTGAAATAAGCAGGTAATTCTAAGCTATCCGGATCCCTAATCATTTTCATTTTCGCAACGAAGTCTGTCGCGACTTCGTTAATCGCTGATACGTGCGGCTTTATTGCTCGGGGCTGCATCATGTGCTGATTTACGTTCGAACGAAAGTCGTGCCACTGCTTGCCCTGCCTGTAAAGCGGCATTTAGTTCAAACTCTATTGTCCAGAATGCAGAAGAAATGTTTACGGGAATGCAAATATGCGGCTTAACACGTTGACTGATGTGCATACTTTACTATATTGAAACCGCAACCTGATAAAGTATTTCAGAATATGATTGAATTGTGCAAAATGAAAATAATCCGAAGGTATCGGAGACCAGAGAATAGAATCACTGTTTAATATTAATTGCGTTTACAAAATTGTAAGTGCTACCGATTTGGTATTTTTTGAATTTTTCGTGAAATCTTTTGTGTCGGTCACCGATGACCACCACGGCAGTCATAGGGTTAATACGTTGACTGCCGTGTGTATTTTGCTATATTGAAACCGCAACGCGATGAAGTACTTCAAAATATGAATGAATTGTGCAAAATGAAAATAATGCAAAGGTATCAGAGACCAAAAAATAAAATCACTATTTAACATTAAATGCATTTGCATAATTATAAATGCTACCTATTGGGTTTTTTTATATTTTTCGTGAGACCTTTTGCGCCGGTCACCGATGACCACACGGCAATCGACGTGTTAACACGTTGACTGCCGTGCGTATTTTACTATATTAAAACCGCAACGTGACGAAGTACTTCAGAATATGATTGAATTGTACAAAACGAAAATAACGCGAAGGTATCGAAGATCAAAGAATTTAATCACTATTTAATATTAATTGCATTTACAAAATTATAAATGCTACCGATTGGGCATTTTTTGAATTTTTCATGAGACCTTTCGCATCGGTCACCGAGGACCACCACGGCAGTCAACGTGTTAACACGTCGTGCGTATTTTACTATATTGAAACCGCAACGTCACGAAGTACTACAGAATATGATTGAATTGTGAAAAATGAAAATAATGCGAAGGTATCGGAGACCAAAGAATAGAATCACTATTTAACATTAATTGCATTTACAAAATTATAAATGCTACCGATTGGGCATTTTTTGAATTTTTCGTGAGACCTTTTGCGCCGGTCACCGATGACCACACGGCAGTCGACGTGTTAATACGTTGACTGCCGTGCGTATTTTACTATATTAAAACCGCAACGTGATGAAGTACTTCAGAATATGATTGAATTGTGCAAAACGAAAATAACGCGAAGGTATCGAAGATCAAAGAATTGAATCACTATTTAATATCAATTGCATTTACAAAATTATAAATGCTATCGATTGGGTATTTTTTGAATTTTTCGTGAGACCTTTGCATCGGTCACTGATGACGTATTTTACTATATTGAAGCCGCAACCTGATGAAGTACTACAGAATATGATTGAATTGTGCAAAATGAAAATAATGCAAAGGTATCAGAGACCAAAAAATAAAATCACTATTTAACATTAAATGCATTTGCATAATTATAAATGCTACCTATTGGGTTTTTTTATATTTTTCGTGAGACCTTTTGCGCCGGTCACCGATGACCACGGCAATCGACGTGTTAACACGTTGACTGCCGTGCGTATTTTACTATATTAAAACCGCAACGTGACGAAGTACTACAGAATATGATTGAATTGTGCAAAATGAAAATAATGCAAAGGTATCAGAGACCAAAAAATAAAATCACTATTTAACATTAAATGCATTTGCATAATTATAAATGCTACCTATTGGGTTTTTTTATATTTTTCATGAGACCTTTTGCGCCGGTCACCGATGACCACGGCAATCGACGTGTTAACACGTTGACTGCCGTGCGTATTTTACTATATTAAAACCGCAACGTGATGAAGTACTTCAGAATATGATTGAATTGTGCAAAACGAAAATAACGCGAAGGTATCGAAGATCAAAGAATTGAATCACTATTTAATATTAATTGCATGTACAAAAATATAAATGCTACCGATTGGGCATTTTTTGAATTTTTCATAAGACCTTTCGCATCGGTCACCGAGGACCACCACGGCAGTCAACGTGTTAACACGTCGTGCGTATTTTACTATATTGAAACCGCAACGTCACGAAGTACTACAGAATATGATTGAATTGTGAAAAATGAAAATAATGCGAAGGTATCGGAGACCAAAGAATAGAATCACTATTTAATATTAATTGCATTTACAAAATTATAAATGCTATCGATTGGGCATTTTTTGAATTTTTCATGAGACCTTTCGCATCGGTCACCGAGGACCACCTGGTAGTCAACGTGTTAACACGTCGTGCGTATTTTACTATATTGAAACCGCAACGTCACGAAGTACTACAGAATATGATTGAATTGTGAAAAATGAAAATAATGTGAAGGTATCGGAGACCAAAGAATAGAATCACTATTTAATATTAATTGCATTTACAAAATTATAAATGCTATTGATTGGGTATTTTTTGAATTTTTCGTGAGACCTTTGCATCGGTCACTGATGACGTATTTTACTATATTGAAGCCGCAACCTGATGAAGTACTTCAGAATATGATTGAATTGTGCAAAATGAAAATAATCCGAAGGTATCGGAGACCAAAGAATAAAATCACTATTTAATATTAATTGCATTTATAAAATTTGAAATGCTATCGATTGGGTATTTTTTTAATTTTTCGTGACACTCTTTGCGCCGGTCACCAATGACCGTGCGTATTTTACTATATTGAAATCGCAACGTCACGAAGTACTACAGAATATGATTGAATTGTGCCGAATGAAAA